>CAJTBE010000009.1:0-1451399 GCA_910574555.1 Trichaptum abietinum | reverse complement strand
AGACCTAAGGTCATATGACAACGGCCGTGCTGAACCTTGCTGCATTTTCGTACATGTTGACAGACGCAACATGGACCCTGCGTTAAAAGGCTATAGAATACGGGTTTTTTGACTGACTGAATAGACCCAAGTGTGAAGTGTTGAATCGTACAGGAATCACAACATTCAAATGAAAAGGGCAAAGGGCAAAGGCTATCACTCTTTTGGTGCAAGAAAACGGTTGCATTTGACAATCATACAAAAGTTCATACAATGTTTCATAACACAAGAATCTCCATCTTCTGTTTTAATCAACTAAGTATGGCACAATCTCAACACCTATACACAAACTTGATAACAAACAAGAAAAAACATACTCCAAACATCAATCTAGCTCTCTTGAATTTTGCCGCTTTCAGTAGATGCTGGTTCAAAAAACAATTTTTGTTTCTGTCCAACGACTACAATCAGACTGAAGTAACATCATTACATCTGTTGATATATATATATATAACAAATCTGCACACACCGCTGTATTTCATCGTTTAAAATATGTGCCTCCAGAACTATTGCAGCGATATCGCCATAGTCTACTCTCTGATTTCAACCCGTTCTCTAATTGATCCTATCACTCCACGTAATACGGCCAATTCTTGCCCAAGCGACATGAAGTAAGGATGCAAGACAGTTGCATTTGAACCATAGGATTGTGGTGGGGGAAGACGCAGTGTTGGCAGCAGTATATCACTGTATGATGACTCAGTGCCAGAATTTGGGGGAGGCGGGGGTGTAAGTCGACCCATTGGCATATTGCACTGGGACAACGCGTTGTACTGCAATGCCTGGCGAGCCAAGTTAGAGTGCATGTCGATTAATGATGGCGGCAGGAAGACAAGCGATTATTTGGCGCCCGACTTGTGTTCGGTTCAGTGTATTTATGTAAGATGGAAATGATATGTATATATTTAGTTACAGACCGACCTATATTCAATTAATATAATTGCGAACTCTATGACGACATACTAGCCAGCAGAGTCCGCTAAAAATAAGACTCGAAGATTCTTATGCATCTGTAAAGAGAATTATTTGAGGTCAGATATCAGCAAAAGGATACAACAGTGATAGATGCAGTAAGATACACAATCTAGGAATTATGTACAGTTTTCGCGCACTTCTAAAGCTGCCCGAACGACCCAAGAGCTTGTGCAGATATCGATAAATTGCTCGCATCTCTACAACACAGCCGACAATGTCGATCACCTTATGAAAGAAAACTAACGTACCTTTGCAACTTTCACACACATTTTGTTCGGTATCCTTCTACTCACTTCCCTGCAGACGCTCAAAATTGAGGCTTTTGGCTTCTTTATTGAAGCATCGTGCTCGTCATCCTGTATATTACCTTGCAAGCTACGCTGGGGAAGCAATAAAGCAAGGTGCAATAAGCAAAGCACGATATGTTCTTCAGCCGCTGCCTTCTCCGCCAACTTTGCCCACCGGACCAAAATCTCCATAGCAATTCGGGTGGTCGGGTGGTCGCATCTGCTCCATCGCTAGCATTCACCCCCGATTGAAACAGTGGACCAAGCTCGCATAGTAGATCCAGGAAAGTCAAGAGGAGAGACGTATTTGGGCTCTCAAGGTTGTTCCTCGTAACATCTAGGTCACCTGATCAAAGTGGAGATGCTCTTCCCAGATTCTAAACTGCATACCCCGACTACGCTAATCCTTGAACAAGTAGTGTGAGGCTGTGGTACCCACAGCAAAGCCCGCTACCCCAGAGTTGGCTACGACAAGCACAGATATTGCTAAAAATACATGTTTTACATTGCAAATAGCATACATACATTCCAAGCAAGGACATATGGAGTTGTAGCAGGAGCTGCGATATCCCGTTGCGATGAATTTGGCTAAATGACAAACGCTAACGCGCAGGTCAATGGGTACACGTCCATGCAGGACGACCAAATGGGCGACACTCGTCAACATCCACTTTATAATACGAACGCAGCTAACCGGCTTACGATAGTCAACATGACGCACGAACCAGAACCAGATACCCCCCCTGCGGAAGCACCGCCCGTGAATATATTTCCGACCGCAGAAGAAGAGAAGCGAAGGTTTTGCAACGCGTACAATAGCACGGGAGCGTCAGGTTCATCATCCAGAAGCAAGTAGACCAGTATCGAATCCAACACCCACAATCTTCAGCACCAACTACCTCGAGTTCCCCATCCCGCACGCCGTGGCCTACAGTACTGCAGCAGAAAAGAAGCGGCTTCTTTTTGAAACCGCCCGACAACAGGCACTCAAAATTCAAGCACTTTGACTGGACTCGGTCCAACGAAGTTGTAGAACGTGTTTGCCTAGCCTCCGCACGGCAGTGTCTCTTCTTTACGAAGCTCGACGCGTACCCACTTGGCTTTGTCGCCTTGAGCGCATAGGCGAAGCTCTATTGTCTGTACGGTAGGACATTTAGATAATGAGAAACTCTATGATGATGTTACTCAGAGGACGTACTCCTTTTACTTCTGCGTGAGGATAACCTACACAAAGTATTTGTCAGTCCATCTGAAATAAGAACACTATAGCTTCTCCAACTAGTCTTACCTTGTACAAACTCGAGGTTTAGCGGCGGACGTAAAGTGCTATTAACGAATGTCAAAGGTCAACGAGCCAAAATCAACGGCTCATAGAAAATGAATTCTTACATCCAAGCCTGCCAGGAGTGTTCTTCACAACTCCTTGCACTTCGAGGCCGCAAGTGACGCGGGGGAAGAGGCTGCTTCGAGAATAATGAGGGCGTCGTGCTTGAGGCTTGAGCGGAGCGACAAAAACGCAATTCGGCGCTTGCCGAGTCACTCACGGGCACTGGCAAGGCCGAGAAAAATTCTTGGTCACATGACATGTCGAGTTTTGGCAGAGAATCCAGACAGTTGCATACGCCATAGGATACCCAGCTACCCTTGGTAGCGGGAATGAACGGCACCGCAGCTGAAGTGTCTGCGATGCCAATCAGTGATTTCAAGCGCGTGTCGTTCTTCGATACCCTAGATAGCTGCTGCTCGACGTACGCCCGCACATCCGCACAAATGTACACGACGGGGTCTTCCGTGATCGTTTCGGCCGTTTGATACCCTGCACCTTGTTACTCGAAGTTGAGGGCACGCAGCGCCTCGTCTGCGTTCTGCACCACTGTCTGCTGCACGGACTTCAGGCGCGTAGTCGCGCTGAAGAGTTGACGAGTCTGGTGAAAGCAGACGGCCTAAAGATACTCGGTGAATACGCGATACCGACATCGACATGATGTGATTGATGCTGGACTCACCATTGCTTTACTGAAGGCTCCGACACCATCAACGAGCTCTGCGTCAGCTTCCTCGTGACGCCTACAATGGTCACCTTCCTGTCGTTCGGCAGCATCTTGGCGATCTGTGGCAAACCACGTTCGCTAGCAGCTGCGACCAAAACCTGCCGATGGTCGGCAACACGTCAGTTGCGAGAGATAAGAAGCAGCATTCAGAACAGAAACAGACTCACTGACGCTGTACCTCCTCCACAGAGCTGATCAAGATATCCGGGCCGACGCCGTCCATGATGAATACGAAGAAAGTAAACTAGGTCATATACGTACGCGTCTGTCCCCGCCGTCTGCAGTCGCGTGAGTAGCATCGTCACCACCCTTTAATCAAGAGTTTCAACATCGCGCTTGGGATATACCTCACGACGCTCTGCAGAAGCTTGAAGCCCCACGCATCGTTGACGCGCGATGGAATGAGCTTCTGTTGCACGACGGCCAGAATAGCGGTGAACTGGCCGGTCTGTGCCATTTGCACGGCGTCCCGTGCAAGGAAGGCACGTAGGAGGCGGACGAGAGCGGGAATGGAGCCCTTTTGCGCCCAGGAAGCGGTCTGGACGAGGTAAGGGAGGATGGAACGATAATCGGGAGGAACGTCGCCGTCGTGGAGTCGAGCATCTGCGAAAGGATTTGGAAGATGTACGGAATAAATTCTGTACAGACAACACGTCATTTGTTAGAAAGATGTATTGGTAAAAACAAGCTACTCACGATCGATATCCTGCTACAGAATGATCGTGAAAGGACCAAATAGTGCCTGTTCGAACGTCGTCAGCGTTTGAGGTGCTGAGGCGACAGTAAACCTTCATTTTTCTCTTTCTTCAGTTTATGCTGTCAGCTTTCTCATTTTTATCGCTCACCTGATCAAAGCAGAAATGCTCTCGAAGATATACTGATCGAAGTTGGGATTGCTCGGATTTTTACAAATTGCGGCGAGGATGGCAACCAGACGATGTAACAGTCGCTCGTGTTCGGCGGCTACGGTTGACCGTGCAGTCAAAACAACACGCATGACGCCTGAAGGTGACACAGATAAGAAAGTAGTTTTGTTAATAGATGTTAAACTTACACTTTATCAGAAAGTCGTTCTCCGCAATTTTCTCCGGTGTTCCACCTCCCTCAATCTTTAACTTAAAGTGTTAATGATTTCAGGCGCGAGCTCTCGGATGTCTTCTTGGTTGAAACTGTCAAAATCGTTAGAAGGACTGTCGCGTCAAACAACCGCGATACGCACAGTAAGGTTGACCCGCGGTTGATGAACAATCTCCGCTCGATGGTCGTCGCTGCATACGTAAACACACGTAGTTCGGCGAACGCAAATGACGAACAAGGAGAGGAAGAATAGAAAGGAGTTGCTATTTTATGAGCTACATAGTTGGTTAGAGTCACGTTCTTACAAGAATGAAATGTAGAAATTCCCACCTGATTTCGGAAGGAGCACAAAAAGCGAACTGCATCGACCTGGAGAATGGGGTGCACGGAGTTTTCATCTGCTTGTAAATCCTTGTACACGTCTTGCAAGAAAAACTGCACTACGTCTACAAGAGCGTTCGTGCTCGTGACTCCTTGCTGTAGATTCCCGTTAGTATTCACTGCTAATTTTTATGATCTGTAGCACTTACCTATGCGGTTGCGCCCACCGTAGCCACCGTCGTGAGGAGGTACACGCTTTCATCCTTTCTCTTCCAGCTCTCTTCGTCGCCCATCTTCCTGTCGTACTCCTCCAGCCCATTCTGACAAACGTCAGGAATCAGGATGACTCAGATCGGCTCAGATTCAAAGCCAGACGCGACAAGCGTACAGAGGACGTCGCCCGCAGTTTCACACCGAGCAGTTCCCTCCGCAGTCAGACGGCCGATGGACAACGAAGAAGCCTCGAAAGAGAGATCTACTCGGACGTATTTCAAGCTAAGATAATCACATTAAGTGGCTGTGTTTCGAACATGGTTGAAAGGCACAAAGACTTGCCACTTCTGGGTAATCCATAAACGAGTCTGAACAAAGAGTTAGGTAATGGCGTGAAAGTAAAGAGAACAACGTAGAGAGTGAAGAGAGACGGTTGCCTACGAGCACGATTCTGCATGACATATAGTGAATGAATCGAACAAAAAACATAATAGAAACAGTCCGACGAACCTGAGAATACGACACTCATCCAACAAACCGTCTCCCTTCCAAGTTCCGCCAATTCCTCTGCTCCGCACTATGTCACTTCCACAGATTTCTTGTTGAAAAATTCCAGAGTGCTTCCATCGTCCGTTGAGAGTGCAAAAAGAACGCCGGTCGGGGTTGGGTCGTGTCCGTGCATGGAGCGGCGTCTATCATATATTTCAGCTCTAAGAAAGATCCATATCAGAAAATGATGCATACCTTTTAAAGATTTATGTTCCAAGCCAGCACTAGGACTTTGCGCGGATGCCGCTGGTGTGTCATAGTGATGGGGAAGAAAATAGAGAGGATGGCAATGGGCAAATGGGGGAGGCGACGAACATCACCGGATGTCCGGACTCAGTTGAGTCCGGCTATTTTTTTATCCTAAGACCTTAGATCACATGATAAATAAGGTTTTGGTTTTGAAAATGGACAAGTAGTCCTCTACAAGTAGTGTGAGGCTGTAGTATCCACAGCAAAGCCCTCTACCCCAGAGTTGGGTACCACAAGCACAGACATTGCTTATCATTTATATGCTATACGTTGTAAATAGCGTACATACAATCCCAGCATGGACAAATGGAGTTGTAGCAGAAGCTGCGAGACCCAATTACGATGAACTTGGCTATGTGACAAACGGTAACGCGCAGGTCAACGGGGTACACGTCCGTACAAGACGATCAAATGGGCGACACTCATTGACATCCACTTGTTAATACAAAAGCGGCTAACTGGCTTACAATAGTCAACATGACACAACCAGATACCCCCCCTGCGGAAGCTCTGACCGTGAGCAGATTTTCGACCGCAGAAGAAGAGAAGCGAAGACTCCGCAATGCGTACAATAGCACGGGAGCATCAGGTTCCTCCTCCAGTGCTCAAGCAAGTAAGCCAGTGACGATTCCAACAACCATTCAACCGTCGCAATCTTGAGCACCAACTACCTCAAGCTCCCCATCCCGCACGCCGTGGTCTACTGCAGAGGAAGAGATGCAGCGTCTTTTTGAGACCGCACGACAACATGCACTCAAAGCTCAGGCACGCCTGGCCTCCGCCCCGCAGTGTCTCTACTTGACAAAGCTCGATGCGTACCCACTTGGCTTTGACGCCTTGACCGGCTAGACGAAGCTCTATTGTCTGTGCAGTAGGACGTTTAGTTGATGAGAAACTCCAAGATGTGATGTTACTCAGAGTACGTACTCTTTTAACTTCTGCGTGGTCAGCGGGGAGCATGCGCGACGGCGATGGAGGGCGGGGTGGTGGTTCGCGGACAAGATGGTGAGCCACCACCGACTTACGCTCCGGCGGCAAGCGCCTAAAGCTTCAAAAGCACGTGACATCTCAAAACTTGGCGGAGAATGGTGATAATTGCTACGCCATAGGATACCCAGCTACGCTTGGTAGCGGGGATAAGACCCGCGAAAGTAGCGGGAGTTACATAATTTCGATCTGTTCGACTGCAGTTGTATAACCACATGTTACGACGTTGTTAAAAAAAACCGTACCGCTACATAGTACAGTCAATTAATGGATGTGTGTACACACATACAACAATATGTTCATATAAATAAGAACATCTCACGCTACCAGGCTTAATATTACCCAAAATAGGTAAACCCCTGGATCTCAACAACTCTCGACGAAAAAAGGTCTGATTATTTGTCCGGAACAAAATTCAGCTAACCCCGTTAACAAATGACACCTAACGTCCGATGCCTATACAAAATGTCTCACTAGAAATAACAGATATACTATTAGGTACAAACATATAATCTAAGCTCATCTACGTTCAAAGAGAGACATACCAACATATAAATGTACTAACATATAAATGCTCAACCCTAGAGTCCTATATGCGTTAAAGTTAATAAACACACATGTCGAGAGTGTTCAATGCACGTATATACCAATAATCTACGCTCAAATAGGTACATCATTCCCGCGCACAAACCTGCTGCGATACTATTATGCCTGCGTGTACAGTTACAAGCGCAGCACCTCTTCTCTATCCACAACTACCACATCGACATCATCATGCCTTTCTCCTTCAACCGCACAACATGCAAAGCCATTGCACGCAAGGCTGTCAAGCTGTCCAAGAACTTTATATCCGTTCTACCCTACGGTGGTCCGATTAAGAACACGGTCGATGAAATATTGGAGGATAAAGATGTGAGTTGTCCACAGTAAAGACGTATTCAATTTAATAATAACAACCGAAAAGGATGTCGAACAAGCCAAAAAAAAGGCACAACAATTGATAGACAAATCACGTACATTGGTGACACTTTTGGAGATGAATGTCGCATACAAGGGCGTAAACAACGACTTGAAACTCTACATGATAAAGTGAGTTACATCACCTGATCACAAACGCAACACTAATAAAAGTTGCTCATCAAATACGCTAGTGCTCTTTCAAGAATTGAAACTGATATGCAAGATATCACTGAGAAATCAGGTTGGGAGATCTTTCAAGACCTGAATAACGTCGAGAGTAGAATAGAGTCGGCGTCAGAGAATCTTGAACTCTTCACTAAATGTTACTCCGTGCGTATAATGCGTTTCTCGCATCATTTCAAATTCTAATTTTATTATCGTCTACACTTAGGGTCCTTTAATATCAAGCATGCCATCCTACGAGCTACCTTTATATCATACAGCATCTATTCAGCCTCCGTTCAGGGAGGGATCAACAGACAACGGACAGCTAATCTCCAGTTTATGTCTGGTGATTTCCGTATCAGTTCTTATATTTGCATTGGCTTTGATGATAAGGGCATGAGTTTGTCTTTAAAATATTCGTGTATTAACACCGTTGTTTTTGATTGAAATTGCTTGATCTATCCATTGACTTAAAGTCGTTACGCTATTTAAGCAAGGACATAAATTTACATGCTAGCAAGCAGCCCATACACACGTCGGTAACGCATCTGATTTCCATCAAAAAACTGCATGTGCGTACGCACATCCAAAGTATCCGTTTATAGCAAATTCTGTGTATTATAAATCAAAAGCACGTGACATATTACAAATATTTTTGAAGCAGGCTTGTCCTCGCCTCGATTGACAGTTACTGTCTTATACTCATAACTACATAATGGACCGAAGAACGCCGGCAGATCCCTCACTGCCCATCTTTGAGAAAGTGAACGTATTGTGACAAAAAAAAATCTGGGTGTTCTTACCTCTTAACTCGCGAATCCAAACTCATGGGAGGCCCGCGACTGCACTTGGCGGGAATTGTAGTGAAGATATTCAACTCGAACTCATTAGCAAGCTTCGATGTTAGTGAGTGTATCAAAATTTCATGCCAGTGCTTTCGCAGCGTTTGACATAAATTGGTAGGCTTTTGACTGCGGTACGTTTCGCTCTGGTTAATGTGTGTGGAACTCAATCTCTCTCGCATGGTCGCTGACTGCAAGTGCTTTCCGGTCCACCGCGGATACAATGGTGATTCACTTACCGGTTACTTGCGCAAACCCAACTTGCAACAACTTACTGAATTTTGTTCTATCACCACGCCCACATTGATATACGCCATCATGAGCGTCCTGTCGACAAAGCCCGGTCTATTGAAGTAGTGCTTCCTATCAATCAGAAGTTGGGAAGTGACAGCCAGTTTTTTTCTTTATTTTCCTTGTGATTATCTGGTTTTCTCAAAGTGTGAGATCGGGCCTGAATAATGGTAGCTCTCTCCTCCTTATAACTGTTCTGATTATGATATCCTGTAGATGTATCACACCGCGACATCGTCACGGTAAGCGTCATTTACGAATAGGCGGAGAACTTGTAGGCAGTATACGAATAGGACTATCGGAAGCCAATAGAAGCGAACGTAGTACATCGGAACCTGATCATGAGATAACGGAACGCAACGTTTTGCCTGGTTAAAATCAAACTGTGTTACACACTACTGTCTGTGGTATCACTGTCGGCTTCTCGTGAGTCGGACCTCCCTCTGGAATTGGATTTGAGGTTGGACGGCTGACGCATAAGTGGCGAGCACCGGCGATTATCCGTTCTCCTCCGACCTCGCTATACTTTGCACCACACCCGTCCAGGACAAAATAACAAGGCCAAAGCGTCTGTTTGTTCGCCACAAATTCAGATGGTATAAAGGAGTCGATGGCTGGGCGTCGAAGCACCACCTCCTCTCGACCTCCTACCTCTACCACCGTTAACTTCTTATGCCAGCATGGGCCTTCGACGGGTAGTCGTTCCACCGTGTCTCACCACCACACTCTACATCGATGTGTTCGTACTCTCCCTGGGGCCTGTCTATATCATCTCCTGCGTACTTCAGCCACCATGCACGTCTTGCCTGTATGCCGTCATGGTTCCATCAATGCCACTCTCTGCTCCTGACGAAAGACGGCCGTCGTCCCCTACGTTAAGCAAGGAAACATACCCGATCGACGGTCACCTCTTACTCCCAAGCCGCGTCTGCACGCCCCGTTTCGTGGAAATGCAGAGTGCTGAACCTCCTAGGGAAAGCGATCTCTGTGGCAGGGAAATATGCATGTATAATTAGCTCTTCGGACGGCCGCTGAGACGACGAGTTCAGCGGCCACCTCGTATGACCAGGTCGCGTTCGCATGCCCGGTTCTACGGTAATGCACTGACTTGCTGTCCCTCAACGAACAGCCGGCCTATGCAACGGGGAAACATGCGTAGAGTTGAGTAGAATTAGGACACTGGATGGTGGTGGAGCGAGTCAAATCCTCGCTACCGGGAGTTTTTTTGCGAGCAGCGAGATCCAAACAGGTCTAAACTTCGGTGCTGATTATCACAACAAGGCTGGCGCATTTTTTATCCCCATCCTCCCTTCAATGGGCGGGAATTTGTTTTTCTTTCTTTTCTTTTTCTTTTTGTGCGGAAGTAACGATCAACACCCACACCCGCAACCGCAATTGCGTTCACTTAAGAGATTCTAAGAAAGGCTGAGTAACATAAGAGAATAATGCAGTTCTAAACACACCCTAAGCGTATTCAATCGCGCTGAACTTGACACTATTTGTCACGCCCAATTTGATCGGGAGAGCTGCATTTCTACTCCAGGACCAAAGGATAGTGCTTAATAGCACGAATACGTTATGCTGCATGTTTTGGACGTCATTTCAGGAATTCTGCTTCAAGCTACTGTCACTTAGATGTGTCTTACGTTCGGGCTGACGTATATCAACCTCGACACCTTGGACGGCATAAGAAGACTACTGGACGAAGCTACTTACAATACGCGGCGCCTGTAAAGAGCGCCTGAGAGAAAAGGTAAAACGTTCCCAGAGTAAAGTTTGCAGCTCTCCCACGGCGGTTCGGGGGGTACAGTGCCGTTTACTCATAATGGGGAGTAGACTCTACTTTGAGTGCAACCCCTTGGCTTTAATAACGCCCTGGAGGGGCCTGCGTTTGGCAGGCATCACCCGAACACCCCTCCGGGCGTTAGTGTTTGAATGTTCTTATTTAAACTAACTACATGGTCTTGAATTTGCTGGACCCAGCACAACTAAATATCACAAAGGTGCATGTGAGAACTGTGGTACTTGTAATCTCACCATTAGGCTCCGGCGTCATCGAGGTGGTACGCCGTCTGCATGATGATTTGGCGGGTATGGAAACGCGGTTACAGCTGTAGGCAAAGGCCCTTTGCTTAGGAAATCAACCGGGGAGTAGAATTCACTTGGCCGCTTCTCTACAGACAGCGATGATGGTTTGCGGCTTTGCGTAGGCCTTCTAAGCCAGCACGTTCGGCGGGGAAACGCTTCAGTAGAAAGCGTATGAGGTCCTTTATATTGCTTGGAACGGGCCTAGCGTCCGGATATTTCTTCAAGTACTCAGAATCATCCTGCGGAAACTTCACACCTTTCGAGTGTTCAATCCTCTTCAGTAACTCGATATGGTTCTGAGCCCGGAACGGCGGTCGACCTGTGGCAGTTTCAAACACGACTGCGCCGACGCTTCAAAGACCCGCCTTTGCATCGTCCTTCTCGTACCGCAGGATATCATACGACATGTACAAAGGCGACCCGCAAAGCGTTTCGGCCATCATAGCGATCGGTAATGATTGTGCAAACCCGAAGTCGGCGACCTTTAGGATAGGATCGCCTACAGGATGGCCTCAACGCAGTTCTTCGGGTGAGGGTGGCTTGAGCAGCAGGTTCTGGGGTTTGATGTCGCGATGTATGATATTCCGAGAACGAAGGAACTTCAGCGCTCAAGCTGCAAGCAAAGGTGAGTTATATGGTTCATGGTTTGATGAGACTGAGGCTGCGCAAGTCACTCGACAAATTCGTACATTGAATCTAGCTTTCAATCGAGAATACATTGTTTCGGAAGTGGTCAATGCGTATTTAAGTGCGGACAAAGAATCTTTGCGAAGCTGATGCGGGGAGGCCACCTACAACATTCTATGGGCAACAATGGAGCAGTGTCTTCGTCAAGGACTAGCCAGTGATAGAAAAGTCCTTGATATCCGACAAGTGGATATTTCGACGGCAAAGCTGATCGATAATAATGGCGATAATATTCCGGTATTCGATTAGGGAACAAAGTTATGCATCACGCGACAAAGCAATAATCAGCTGAGCGAGAAGAAGGCAATAGCAAGAAGTTGCCGTTGGGAGAGAGAGATAAGAAGTAGGTGTGCCAGTGTGTTCACTCAGAGTGAAGACTTCTGCACTTTTGCGAATGTCATATATCTATGAGGTGTTTCTTCAGCGAATAATGTATGTAGGCGACTAAATCGCAATGACGTACGTGGATCTCATTGTCCAACGCACCGGCATACACATTCGAGCCATCTGCACTGCAGGCTACCGATGTCACAGCGCAACGACCTGAAAAGTTGCAACTGCCTGCTTTCTGCCATCATCTCGTCCTTCCCAGATGTGCAACCTTCCCATCATCGACAAAGGAGATCCGTGCGTGCCCTCGGCTCATTAGAGCACCGCTGAACGTCGCGCGCGCAGCACCTTCACCATTAACGGTCGTTGAAGTTTATGAACGTGCATCGGGACTTCGCGCCGTGTACAACTGACTTAATGCTAGTGGGGTCGAGGGCGGATAGGGAGGTTACTACGCGTGTGCGGATGGACTGTTCGGTGGCAAAGGCGGGGATGGAGGAGAGGAAAAGGGACATCTGCGACATGGTAAACTATGAGTTGCCTACAAAGGACAAATGTGGTAGAGACGCACGATAGAGGTACCCTGAGTATCTGCAAATCCGAAGAGGTTTTTCTTTGCCACAGGGTTGTTCTTCGCGTAATATAGATCCTGCATGTCAATAGCTCGTTATTTTCTGGTTTCTCGAGTCTTGAGAGCGCAGGCCGCATGCAATGGCTGTCTGTCCTCAATGGGCGGCGATCTTTGCGACGGGGAAACATGCGTAGAATTAGGTTCCCTTACTCCCGTTGGGAGTAAAGGGCACTGTAGCCTCTGAATTGCGTGAGACGTTCTGCCACCTTTCGCCGAGGTTGCTCCGCTTACCTTTGCTTATGCCAGTGTCAATATCTCCGAATGTGGGAGTTAGGGATTTGCCGGCGAAGCTCGGCCTATTCTCTTTTTACCTTTTCCATAGCTTCGTGAGTCAGTTCTCTTCTTATGCCGTCCAAGCGTCGAGGTTAATATATGTCAGCCCAAACGGAAGACACATCCAAGTGACAGTAGCTTGAAGATAGAATCTCTACAATGACGTGCAGAAGATATAAGGTGTATTCGTGCTTCCTATTAAGCACCACCCTTTGGTTAAACTTGAGTGCAGCAGCTCTCTCGATCAATGGGGACGTGACAAATAGATTCAAGTTCAGCGCGAGTGATTACACGTAGGGTGCGTTTAGAACTGCATTATTCACACGTATGTTACTCAGCCTTTCTCAGAATCTCTTAAGGGCACGCAAATGAGGTTGCGGGTGTGGGTGATGATCGTTACTCCCGCAAAAAAAAAAAAAAAAAAAAAAAAAAACGATTCTGCCCATTGAAGGGAGGATGGAGATAAAAAATGCGCCAGCCTTGGGGGGATAACCGGCACCCAAGTTTAGACCCGTTTGGATCTTGCTGCTCGCAAAAAACTCCCGGTAGCGAGGATTTGACTCGCTCCACCACCATCCAGAATCCTAATTCTAACTCAACTCTACGCATGTTTCCCCGCCGCACAGGCCGGCTGCCCGTTGAGGGTACAGCCAGTCAGTGCATTACCGCAGAACCGGGCATGCAAACGCGGCCTGGGCATACGAGGTGGCCGCTGAACTCGTCGTCCCAGCGGCCGTCCGAAGACCTAATTCTACACGCATGTTTCCCCGCCACAGAGACAGCTTCCCCCCAGGTGGTTCAGCAGTCTGCATTTCCACGAAACCGGGCATGCAGACGCGGCTTGGGAGTACGAGGTGGCCGCCGGTCGCGGGTGTGTGTTGCCCCGCATGGGGACCGACGGCCGTCTTCCATCACGCTTTCCGCGGTGCAGAGGGTAGCATTGCTGCGACCATGACGGCGTACAGGCATGACGTGCACAGTGGCTGAAGTACACAGGATATACTGTGGGCAGGCTAGCAAGGAAAGTACGAGCACACCGATGTCGAGCGTGGTGGTATGACTCGGTGGCTCGACTACCTGTTGGCAGGGGTTCTGGTAAAAAGGCGCTGAAGGACGAGTACCAACATGCCAGTGGATGCTGGAGTCGGTGGCTGGAAGTCGACGATGGTAGAGGGGGGGAGCCAAGAAGAGGCATTGCTGCGACCATGACGGCGTACAGGCATGACGTGCACGGTGGCTGAAGTACCCAGGAGATGATATGGACAGGCCCCGAGGAGAGTACAAACACACCGATGTCGAGAGTGGTGGTGAGACTCGGTGGAACGACTACCCGTCGAAGGGTCCATGCTGGCGGAAAAAGTTGACTGTGGTAGAGGTAGGAGGTCAAGAAGAGGTGGTACTTCGACGCCCAGCCATCGACTCCTTTATACCATTTGAATTTGTGGCGAACAAACAGACGCTTTGGGCTTGTTATTTCGTTCTGGACGGGTGTGGTGCAGTGCATATCCATGTCGGAGGAGAACGAGTAATTGCCGGTGCTCGCCACCTATGCATCAGCCGTACAGCCTCAAATGCAATTCGAGAGGGAGGTCCGACTCACCAGAAGCCGGCAGTGATACCACAGACAGTAGTGTGTAACACAGTTGAATTTTAACCAGGCAAACATTGCATTTCGTCAACTCTTGATCAGGTTGCGATGTACTACGTTGGCTTCTATTGGCTTCCAATAGTCCAATTCGTACAGCGCCTACAAAATCTCCGCCTATTCGTAAACGACGCTCACCGTGACGATGTCGCGGTGCGATACATCTACAGGGTATCGTAATCAGAACGGAAAGCCATCTTTGTCCAGGCCCGATTACTCACTCTGAGCAAACCAGATAATCACAAGGAAAAGAAAGAAGAAACTGGCCGTCACTTCCCAACTCCTGATTGATAGGAAGCACTACTTCAATAGACCAGGCTTTCTCGAGAGGAGGCCCAGGATGGCGTATCAATGTGGGCGTGGTAATAGAACAAAATACAGTATGTTGTCGTTGGGTTTGCGCAAGTAACCGATAAGTGAATCACCATTGCACGCGAGGGAGACTGAGTTCCACAGACATTGACCCGATAGGAACGCACCGCAGTCAAAAGCCTACCAGTTTATGCCAACGCTCCGAAAGCACTGGCATCAAATTTTGAAACACTCACTAACACCGAAGCTTGCTAACGAGTCCGAGTTGAACACCTTCACTACACTTCCCGCCCTTAGCTTAAGTGCAGTCGTCGACCAGTGATATAGCGACAAGCACCATGTCTGTCATCGTTTAACGGATTGGAGTATCCGAATAAAGGGAAGAGAGAAACGAACAAGAGCGAAGCTGCCGCTGAAACAAATTAGGGCCTTCCGAAAAAGGAAAGGAGAGGACGGAAAAGGAAGGTGGGCACGTGATTCCTCACTTTTCGGTTGTAAACAGCGTAACATTTAAGCTTTCATAACCCTCTCACCTTACGGTGTTCGGGAATACACGTGTTATATTCCATATTTGGTCCATAGATAGAGTCAGTACCCCCGGAGGGCCATGGTATCTAGCATGTGCTGATATATGCTATAGTTAGCAAAAGCTTCATGGAGTCTGGATTGATTGCCGTTTTGAAGCAACCTGGCAGTTGCATTTCTCCATTTCTGAGGTCGTGACACCTAGTATGCTCTGAGACCCTAAATTGTCCCGCTCAACGCTTGGAGACTTAGCTGCCTCAACGCTTGGAGACTTAGCTGCGCGGATGGTATACATCTAGTAGGTATCTAAGTCAGATCATCTGTTTGAGATCCGAGGTCGTTTGCTTGACTCGACTCTAAGAAAATGTACACATTTATGCTCTGGATAACCTAACACATCAACGCATGTATCAGCTCGTCTTTCAACATAGCTCTCATAGATGTACTACGAGCCTAGTCATTCTATAGGTTCCAGTCCTTGATACTTCGTGCTTGAACACTAAAAGTCAGATTCTCGGAGGATTGGGCGTTCAAGTTGGGCGCTCAAGGTAAGACCAAGAAGCGCCAATAACCTGATTACGCTTCTAATGATGACGTAACCAATTATACTTATTAGAGCTCCTCTTCAACCTGATGAACGGTTCGATTCTTTCTTCCACCAGTGCTGGTGATCATCTCTCATTACAACCGCGAACCTCAAACATTGATACGCCTATAATCTGCTGGGAATAACGGTGCTTCAAAATCTGACAGGTGAAAAGATCTTCGCGCGAGGTAGACGGAGAATCACGTATCAACTTAGTGTCCATTGAGGCTTCAGGCACTAATGCCCCCTAGGACCTCACTGTCGGTCTAGACGTTCCTTCAGTACTCTTTATCAACTTCTAGCTCTCATGTACTCATGGATGATCCGAAAGTTATGTTCATCAAGGCGATAACTTGCGACCGGTTCATCCGACCAAGCACAATCCAGATATGACAACATGTAACGTTGTATACAGCGACACGTCGCGACCGTACACCTGCTCGCCCAGTCTAGCAATCTATCTCTAAAGACACTAAGTGGTGCTATACAAAGTTATCTGCGAATTTGAACGGTGACCTCACCTGGACTATCAGTGAGTGTTCTTTCGACACTTAGATTAGGCAGGGGAACATTAACGCACAATTAAGGAGCACCATATTAACGCATACTACTTCATGCTAAAGCCAAGCTTTGCCACTCTCTGAGGAGACCTAACGCCGCTTCCCTCGGATTATCCGATCACTTATCAATAGATTCTACCTATAGCGGAAAGAAGTCGCTATTGTTGTCAAAATCCGTGCACGGATATGCAGCTTGTGAATGCTTGCAACCTCGGGACAACTGAATGTCCTATCATGCTGATAGCCGCTCAAATAAGGACGCAAATGAGTGAGTTTCCAAGAAGTCATCTTCTTTTTCATTCTTTTTCTGTATTTTATCTTGTTAACTATCGAACAGAACGTACCCTTGCTTCGTTGTGAAATCATTTCGAACAATCGATATTATTGAGATGGCTACAAACGAATGGAAGCGCGGACAAGGTCACATCTTGATAAAGATGCATACACATGTGTTGGCGGCCACGATGTGCTACCGACACGATGGCTTATAGAAGAAGATCCCGATCGGAGGAAAGCTTCAAGATACACTACTTAAGTGTCTATGGCAAAGGTTTATTATCCACAAGATAACCCCAAGAATAACTCATGGACTCCACATACCCACTAGTCCCTGTCGCCAACTTCTTTTCTTTCGCGTTACCTTTGGTTGCGCTCATTTCATCAGGGATACTTCAGCCATGGAATATTGGCATATTCATGTATGCTTTCTGGCTATCACTTAGTAGCCTGGTCCAAGCCATCAATTTCATCATATGGCGGAATAGCACTGGTGATTTTTCACCCGCGTTCTGTGACTTCTGTAAGTAGTGGTCTTCGAGCTATGGATAACGATTTCTGACACTCATTTACAAAAGCCACTTATGTCTATGCTGCCACCTCAACGGGTATACCTGCTTGCTCGTTGGCCATCACACGTCGTCTATGTAAGATCTTGTACTTTAAGAGAATCTTCAGCGAACAACATGTGAGTAGTACCTCACCTTATTTACACCACGAAAACTCATTTGAGAAGCGACATTATGAGATATCCATTGATTTGTTCATTTGCCTTGGACTTCCGTTAATCTCGCTTCCACTCTGTAAGTCAGATCTCATTGACAATATCATCACAATGAGCTCATGCTCTACCTAGACTACATCACACAATCGGCCCGATATGAGATAATTGAGCAACTGGGGTGCTCGACTACTCAATCCTCGGGATTGAGTTTTATCTTCGGAGCAGTTTGGATGATAATTTTGCCCACCATTTCGGTCCTGTTCTTCTGCCGTAAGTGAAGAGTACAATATGATTGTCCGGGTGCTTAAGATGGCCTTTCCTGCTCTCCAGCAAAAATAATTCTGACGATTTATCGTCATCGTCGAGAAGTGGATGGACTGCTGACGAATTCGGAATCACTAAGTTCAATGAAGAAGGGTCACTTTATACGTTGCATGTTCCTCGGATGCCTTGATGCAATAGTGACTCTGCCTATGGGGGTACTTTTCGTCTACCAAATGATAATTGCAGGATCCCAGGAAGCATTTTGGCCAGGTTGGTCGGCTATGCATAACTGGCCACCGATTCCGAAGATGGCCGCTAGCGAGTGGCAAGCATCATTCTGGGGCAGGTTCGCCATTCGATTTGACCAGTGGTCAAATGTACCCCTTGCGTTCATCTTCTTCTTTTTGTTTGGATTTACCCTGGAAGCTCGAACGTACTACAGTCGTTGTTGGTGGTCGATCGTGGGGCTGTTTGGGTTCAAGAAAGCAGCAAAGCCTATGCAGTCGGACGTTCGCTTTGTGACGTGCCAAACCTCGCAGTCTTCCTCGGCATCATTGTAAGTCGCTTGGGTTTCTTAGAGTATATATTATGAATTAATAATTACTTCAAAGAACCACGATCACTGAATCGGAGGATATCGAAAAAGCGGGAGAATTGACAAAAGTTCAGTTAAATTCTTTTGAAGAAAGTGACGGAGGGGTTGGTGTTAAACATAACTAAAGTAATTCATGCACGTTCTATTAGCCCGATATATACGCACAATTCATTATAATATCATAAGAATAAATGCGAGAAGCCTATGTTCTTTGTTCGGTACACCGTGCCGATCGTTTCTCAGTGCAGTGCCGAACTTGAAGTGGAAATTATCCAAAGTGTTTCTCTTCTTCTCCCTCTTCCTCTCCAAAGATGCGATTATTCTTATTTATCATCTGCACACCCCTTCCTGATTTATTCTGAAGCTTCTTGGCAACTTCTTGTGCTTGGAATGCAAGTTTTGCTCCTATCGGATTACCAAAAGCAAGATCGAATGTCTAATAGATGGACGAGGACGAACAAACTGAAAATGACTTGAACTACGTGAACTTATTTCAGAGTCACCTTGACCAGTTCCACGACCATCTGTCCGGAATTGACCGTACAGATGGAGCTCTGCCTCCGTCGTATTTTCCACCTTACAGTTTCTGGACTTCGGAGGAGAAGAGTCTATTCTTCCATGCACTTTCTGTGCATTCAAGACTTCGGCCTGATCTCATAGCGGATGAGATACCAGGAAAAACTCTAGTTGACGTGCTCATATACCTGGATCTGCTTGATGCTGCCGCAGCAAAGGACGTATCGCGTAAACGTACTAGGGCGGCGTTTGAGGCGGCATTGGAGGTCTCGGACGAGTGGGTGATGTTTGAGGAAGAGCAGGCGAGAGTTGCAGCGGAGAACGAGGTGGAATGGGAGAAGGACTATCGCGAAGAATGGCGACTCGATGCTCTACGAGAAAAGGAAAGAGACGTGCGCTCGTCGATTATCGAAAGGGAGGGTGGCGGACGAAATAAAGATGGACGACGCAGGATAAATCAGGAGGTCAGGCAGATGCAGGCAGAGATGAACAAGCGGTGGCAGAAGGCAGATTATCTCAAGGAACTCTCTGGTCCTCATTTACGAGCCATCGACCATATATTGCGCGAGGCGGAGGAACCTACCGAGAACCGAGAAACGCTGGAAGAAGAGTTAGTTTGGCATGACCTCGACCCTCCTCAACCCGACGTGGCCGTCGCGAATGCTGTCTCAGACGCGGTCATCGACCCTGCGCTTCTCGCCATATCGCGCCCAATAACGCCTCCACCCCCACGATTGCATGCGAACGAGGCTCTCGCCGCCGTCGACGTACCTCCTTTGGAGGCATCTGCCAGTCCGGCCCCTTCACTTCAACCGCCTTCTCCCAATCAGCTGGGGCACGCTCGCTCGACATCGCCTCAAGACGAGCTCGGCCTTACAGCCCGTGGTCTTGCTGCACTATCCCCACGCTCGCGTCGGAGGCACCAAAAGCGCTTGTACATGCGCCGCAAGCGTGCTCAAGCAACCGGTGGCATCGTTTCTGCGACAGTGGCGCGCTTGAAGCCTGGGAGGAAGACGAACAAGAAGCTGGAGCGCCAGCTGGCGAAGGCGAAGGAACGCGAGGAGAGAGAACTTGCGCTTCTGAATGGGCTTAACGATGGCGAGGACACGAATGTCGATCTAGATACCGCTGGTTTCACAATCACTGCCGAAGAAACGAAGGAGGAGTACCTGGATGTCAACGCTGGAAAGGAAGAATACGAAGTCTCGCTGCCCAAGGGTGATTCAGAAAGAAGCGAAAGTGAAGGCATGAATGAGGAGGACCACAGACATCCTAACGTTGGTGGGACCACCCTTCCGTACAAGATAATCAAGGACTTGTCGGATATGGGTTATGATGCAGACACAATTGAAAGAGAAGGCCTTGGTCTCTTTCATCTTACGGGTTTGTACAGAATCATGGGGTATGCCGATCCTCACCCATCTAACAGTAATGAATCTGACATTTTCTCTCAGTCTACACGCTTCTCTTCGATCTGTAGAAGATGATGTCGGGACATGCATCTCTGCCTCCACTATTCGCCTTCTACATGCACACGTCTCGCTTTTTTTGCATAAGATCATTCAGCTAGCGATTGCATTGCGCGAACAAGAACGCAAGAGCAAAGCGCACACTAAAGTTTGGAGACTCAATCACGATCTAGTACGTTTTTCTCATAATCTCTATTGTATACAGATTGCTTGACTGTAACTACTGATAGATAAAAACTTCTACGGTGCATGAGGCTGTACAAATGATGGGTGTCGAGAAGAATAAGAAGTTCCACTTTGCTTCTCTTGTTGACAGGCTCGCGTGCCTTGACGAGAACATTGCTCAGACAACAGTACGTCACGAGAAAGAAGAGAAAGCCAAGGGAAAGGAGAAGGCCAGTGCAGATGAAGACGAAGACGATCCGTCACAGTTGAATTCCGAAGAAAGTGATGAAGATCAGGAAAATCAGGAAAGTGAAGACGAAGACGCATTCTCTTTACGGCAGCGCCCTTTGCCAAGCTTACCTACCCACATCGAGCTCAACCAGCCATTCATCCGTCACTCTTCCCTTGACTACCTTTTGCCAAACCCGTTTCGAGCGGCGACCACTGAAGACGAAAGTTCCTTGTTACCTGAGGAGATAGACAGCGACGCCGTACTTAAGGAGATCTCGGAGGAACGAGAACTGGACGCTTTGGACAGGGCAATGTCCAAGGAGGAGGAGACGAAGCTATGGGCGAGGATGAAAAAGAGGAAGCGTGTCGAAGCCGAGCTGGATACTATCTTAGATGTTGAGACACCAAACTTTGAAGGAGATTCACAATTGCCTGAGGCCGAGACGAGAGCGGGTCTGAGACGATCCAGGCGGAGAGCAGCACATACCTTGCAGTTCGTAAAGCCGAATGCCAGTCTCGGAATTAAAAGTACAATATTCGTCGATGACAGCGATTGATTATAATTCTATCACCTCATATATGTCACGCATATTATCATGCTATACCTTATACATAACTCTGTGGGGTGTGTTTTACTCCTGTAGCACTAGCGTCCATAATTGTATCAATTAATTGTACACAAGATGAAAGGCCTATTAGTACAGTCAGCTACAACGAGAGTAGACTACGGAAAGGAACAATCCGAGAAGTGTAAGCAAGTGCCAGTCCTGGATGCACAACGCACAACAGGATAGATAGTAGGTATAAGGTACACGAAAGCGAGGAAGGCTGGAGAGAGACACGGTATTACAATGGCTTGTCATGATCAAGCGCTTCGATCGCTGCGTGCGTACGCATGATCAGTGCGGACTATAAATCGCAACAACAATCAGTTTACGAAATCCCCAGGCGCGGTATTTGTAAACTTTAAAACATACCTCGAGGCTGTATTTGCCCTTACGGGTCGCCGCATTGGCTTCCAGATTTTTCCCAGAAAGAATGAGATCGAACTGTTTCCTGGCTTCGTCGGGCTTGCCCATTCTAGCGAGGAGGCGTGCGATCTCGAAGTCTGTAATGCAAAAAAGAGGCGTTTGAGTTTTGTGACATGAAACGGATCCAAATAAGAGGGCGGCAGAAGAACATACGCGTGTAATACACGAGGTGGTGATCGAGTTCAATCTTCGGACCGTTGTCCAGGACAGTTTGCAATGCAGCCATGGCGCGCTTCTGTGCCTCCTCACGCGGAACGTCAACTTGATCGTTCGGGTCGATGACCGCGTTCGGTTCCTTCGGACATAAAGTAAATTAACAGATCCACAAAAGCGCCCGAAGGTAAATAAGCAGCCAACTCACCTCGAAGGCAATATAGCGGTTACACACGCCCTCCAAGAACGCTGCCAGGCAGAAGTCATCCCAGTACCCCTGCCCGCCCTCATATGAGGCCGGCGAGTCCTCGTGCTTCTTCAGCGTTTCCTGTAGCTTGTACACTTCGGGCAACATCTTGTTGACAACCACACGACGGGGCGCACGGGAGATGGCAAGGAAGAAATATCCGAATTCGAGCGTAGGGAGAGCAAGGCGATTGCCCTGTTTCTTGAATTTACGGGCTTTTCGGGCAATAAATTTCTAGACAAGAAGAAACGTGTAAGCATTGATTGGGGCGAATCATTCATGCCGTCGAAGGGCGTGTATTACCTCCACAGGGATGGACTTTCCGGCTATCCTCTGTAGGACGTTCGGTACCTTATCCAAAAACTTCCCAGCCTCGTCAGTCCGCTCCTTGCCACCAAGCTGAATCAAGCACATCGCGATCCCATACGTATAGCACGCCTTGCTCCATGTCGCCTCTGCCTCGAGGCGGCGCCAGCTCTCCAGCGACGTCTCCAATTCCCACAAAGCAATATTTCCAATCGCCATCTCCCAATCGCTAATATGATGCAAGTTATGGTACTGGCTCTGCGAGTTGACGGCACGCTTGTAACTCTCCAACGCACGCGCGGGTTGGGCACGGATGAGGCTGAGGCGGCCTTGACCGAAGAGGAAGAAGACGCCATTCGGGTAGCGCTTAAGGTTCCAATCAAGGATTTTCTGTGCCATGGGGATGTCGACACCCTCCGTCGTAAAGGATGAGAGCACGAGATGGAAGATGAGGAGCGCCATGTCGCAGATGCTCCGGCGCACTCCTTCTTCCGCTACGCTGACGGACGGCTCGGGGGCATCGGTAGTCCACCCACCGGCGCGGTACAGCATGTCAAGCCCGGCCATGCGATCGCCTTTGAATCCGAAGAGCTCGACGACGGAGAGGATCCGGGTGGGGAGGAGGGAGAGAATAATATTAGAGAGGCCGGCTCCGAGGAGAACTCCCGAACGGAAGTCTGGGTCAAGCGACTTGTCGATGGGACCCTCGCCACGATCAGTCGCTTCCTCGTCCATCCTTTGCATGAATTTGTACAAATCGCGGTAGGTGTTGAAGGTCGTACGCAAGTTCAAACTGAAGACATTATGAGCATAATGAGCATAATGAGCAACCAAAGGACATATTTAAAAAGGATAGAAAGGACAACTCACGCTTCTTTGATGAACGAAAGCCAGTCTCCCGAGTACACGATCCCGAGGAGAGCTTTCTCAAACAACGTCTCGGCGTAGATTAGTTCTGCGTGCCGTTCTAACGCGTTCATGGACTTGATCCAATTGATGCCCGAGTGCGAACTGAGAACTAGGCCAGCAAAGCGGCCGGCTAAGGAGTGGGACTTGCGGTGTTGTTGCGCAAGGACATTGCCGTGGCGAGTGTGGCCGATAGCAGAAAGGAGGTCCTGGTGGACAGGGGATTGTCAGTACTCCGTGTAGAACTTATTTGAGTGAAGTAGGGAAAAATAAAGGAAGTGAAGTTATCCGTAAGTACTCAATATCAACGCGCGGCTGTTTCTCTCCAGAGGTGAAGATGGTCGCCCTTTCATGTTCAAGAAAGGTGTACCCGGAAAGATGGCTACGGAGGGAAACTACTAATACGCAAGACCAATTTCACCGAAGACAAGTGACGCCGCAGCCGCCTCATCACGAAGTATGAGCAGATTTCAAATGCATATAAAGACTGATGGAACCGGGTACTATATGAAGAACAACTTTCAAATGGACATCTTATCTCCATCAAGTGAAGTAAGTTGCATGCGCACAAAAGACCATGCGTTCCCCAACAGCAAGCACGAAGTGAAGAATTCGAAAGGAAAGAGACGAATATGAGACGGGGCGAAAACTTGGGAAGAAGACATGATACCAAGAAGTTCCGAATACTCCATCTCAGCTGCATTGAAACGGAACTATTTCAAAACACTCAAGGAATTGGACCGAGACAAAATTTTCAAGAAGGGAGATTGTAGCCGTAGATGATGAATCATTGTGAGCTTACCTCGTCCTCGTACGACATAAGGGCTTTGACGCATTCGATAAGTCCATAGCCTGACCCAGTGTACAGGCGTTCCCTGCGATGTCAACCGATCAAAACGAGGGAAAAAAACAGGTGAACACTGATGGACGCACTTCTTGGAATCACAGCCAAGCAGATATTGCTCAGATTCCACCATATGCGAGGCTAGGAAAAGTGCCAACGCATGTTTCACAACCGGTAGATCCTCCAGCCCCCTATCATTCCTGTATGCCCCCACCATCGGCTTCGCCTTGATGGACAAGTCGAGCGCAAAGCCTTCGAGCTCCGAATCAGACATGTCGGTTGGTTCAGTCGTGCACGTCGATATGGGGGAAGCAGACGTATCCTGACTGTCGTCGTCGGAGCTGTCTTGAGGTCGCACTGAGACCCTCGGTGACATTCTCTTGGGAGTTGGTGAAACGCAAAGCAACGAAGATGGCGGTCAGGAAGAAAGAGAGGAAAAGCGAGGGCGGTTCAGATATAGATATTTGCACGACCTGATCGGCAACTTATAATCAAAACTCCTTGATACATATGACAGGCGATTTGCATTGACGACAAAAGGGTCCTCGACACCTCGAGACGAATTAAACTGTGAAGATTGGGCACGAGGGCCTCCAATTGGACGCGAGGACAGTGCGGGGTCGATGTGGGGAACTCAATTGGTCGTTCGGGTGCAATTTTTCACGGCGAGCACCTGATACAGATATCATATGTTTTAACTCAAAATGTACGTCGAAAGGACCGGGTAACGGTCTTCAGGATTGCCTTTGCTTTACACACTGGAGGTGGGTGCAAATGTAATACAACGATTAATAGAATGCGAGAGCGAAGAGGCGTGGGGAAGGCAAGAGCGCCATCATTTCAGAGAGACTCTGAGAGATTGTATCAGAACTTATCCTTCATCAGCCGTCGAAATAAATAGAATACACGATCAATCCAGAGAACACACAACTTATTCAACACTCTCATAAATATTACAGTGGGCCAGCCCTTACTCCAAGCCTCGCCCCAGGTATCTTATTGGAAGGCCGTACTACGTGGCATGGGTGCTATAGAGTTTATAAGGCGTCCTCTCCGGATCACCCTTGATCTTCTAGAATATATACCCCTTGGACCCACTGGACTGAACAGATTAAAGAGCTCCAGCGGCGTTCCGTGGACGTAGGACGGTGCGGGTGCATTTATCAAGCATCCCAAGGAGGGCGTAGTTTGAACCCGAAGCAGTCTGCACCCGGAAGTGAACACAAGAATATCATACAATTAGAGAGATGACTTACGGAAAATGGCCCATGATCAACTATTTGAGTTGGAGTCCAGCATGAGCGACTGTAGTCGTTGAGGAAATCATGTCAGGAAGTCTGTAGTAAGTAGGGCTCCTCAACCGTCCCGTATACGGGTACGGCCGTAATTCGTGCCCTTGTTACGGGTACGGGACGTATAGTTCCGGGCCGTATTTTTTTTGCGAAAGTCAGTTTCGGTACGGTACGGGCCGTATTACAGCCGTATACGGTAATACGGGTATACGGCAGCAAAATTTCACTGAGGACAGCTTTTACTGCACTAAAGAGGAAATTCTATCCAAAATAGGTTTACCAAAGTTGTGCATCATTATGTAATAATTTATATTTGTACATTTGGGGCATGCAAAATGCTAAGACGGCAATGTTGTATAGCCGAACTGACCCAGATCAGTGCCTTTGACGTCAGAGTGGGGCTTTTGTCCAAAAAAAGCCCGCCTCGACTGACTTTCAAGTTGAGCAGCTGGAACCCGTACCGTAGCCGTATACGGGACGTAATACAACTCCCAATACGGTTACGGCCGTAAAATTTTGTCTCCAAAAGTGGTTACGGTACGGTTACGGTACGGCCGTAACCGTCCCGTAAACCGTAAATTACGGGACGGTTGAGGAGCCCTAGTAGTAAGCTTAACTCGAGCAGGGACAAAACCTTCAAACCTTCCACATCCTCTCCGATCTAAGAGACGGCCTCGAGAGACTGTCACGGAGACAGGATTAGGTCAATAGGACAGCTTCCAGAAAGCAGTTTGTCAAAACAAACGTAGTTGAGTTAGGAATAGACGCTCAGCTTGTATAGCACCATTGATGCATGGTAAATCACTCGTCCATTTACACAGTCAGGCAGGTTTAAATGCGAGAAATTTTCTCAACGTACAGACAAAACACCATTCGTCTTCTAGGCACTTACTTGCTAGTGATTGCGAAGACATGCATACAGATAGTCTCGAGCATGGTTAAGCATTTCTCTGGTCGTTCCATGGTTTGAAACGAACATAACCTATTGCTGTCGTGGACCAGTCAGATTATGAGACGAACATGTCCTTTCAGGCTTCGGGTGGTCGTAGATGATGATACAGTACGAAGGTTCAAGTCTTTTGCTGTGGATGAAATTCGGACTGATGAAAATCTGCATGGGAAAGTCCTGTCGCTTGTATTCGCGGAGTAGCGTGATCTTAAGTGATTCACAAACTTGGACCGCCGTCAAAGTGGTCGCCGTTGTCAAAAGGAGGATACTCTTGCGTTTTATGAAGGTAGCTCGCCGCGTAAGCTTGAAGTAACGGTCGGACACGGTGCACTCAAGCCGTCATTCCATTTCTATCGCCCTAATTAACGTGATACTCCCAGGACTTCATCGTAAAAGCACCTCTCTACCCATTCCTGGCTAACAGTGCGCTTGCCAACGACCACCTTCTGCAGACCGGGTAGGTCTCCCTGCATGCGAAGCTTAAACCATAAACCTTTCACCCACATCCACGCGTCTGTCCCCAAATTCCGCACCGTGAGGGATCGAAGGGGCGGAATTCTTCCGACGAAATTCGCCCGAGGATAAAACCCATGGATATCAAGGGTAAGTTCGAGCAGATTCGGAACTTTACCGAAGGGAATGATGAATTCGGCCATGTGTCCATAGATCGGATCAAAGTAAATAGATAGTGCCTCAAGCATTGGATACTCCTCGTGAAAGAGCATGAACTCGAGGAGTTTTAGAGGTATTGCGTCGCCTGGATGAAGAGAGCATTCTAATGCTGTGTTTAGGCAACGGAAATCACAACCAACTAATGCCGGAGTTATTAGTGCCTTTCTGATCTCCCGAAGTTGGTCAAGATAAAGTGACTGAACGGTGATTTTCAGGATTTTCAGCTTTTGCAGGACGTAGGGTGGAAACTCGTCATCCGAGGTGGGTTGCGTGTCCCGGCTATCCAAGAACATCGAGACTTCCGCGAGGTTTGGAATAGATATGAGGAGCGCGTACAGCCTGTGAAGGAGCCGCGGATCAGCTACGAAGTTGTCAATTGTAATATTTAGCGAGGTTAGTGTAGAGGATATTGCCGATGGTCTGGGAAGGTAATTAACGGCCTGTAGTCGATGTAGTTGTGGTGCGCGCAAAGATCTGAGAAACATCGGATCTTCCACCTGCGTCTCCTCCTCGTCAAATTGAAGGTGAATGTCCCTCAGACGTGGCAAATCTGTAAGCTTCTCTAGATGTCCGCGTATGTCGAGTGGTCTGGATGCAGCACTAACGTCCAACTTGAAGCTCTCCCATCTTTCCGAATGAGCAAGTACAGCATCGAAAACCTTCAAGCAGTCCAATCTCGGCTTTCTCGATTCGTAAGAGTCGTCATCTTCTTGAGCTAATTGTAATTGAACATTTAGCCCCAAGGATTTACTTCTTTCTAAGCTTTGGGTAACATTATCCATGCTGGGCATGTTGTTGGAAACGGTACACCAGAGTCGAGGGGTATTCAAAACAACCCGGCGGAATCGGCGAGAAACGAGGCTGCACGTTTGCGTTACGGTGTCGTAGCTCTCGGTCCCGAAAGATTCGAAGATTGTTGATAGGATTTCGTCGGGAAGGGTGTTGATTCCTTTCACGAACATGAAAGGCCGGATAGCACCTCGTAGAGCGTCGACAGCCTCTTGTATTGAATTCAGGTGACCTGTGAGGTGCTTCTGGTAGGTATCGAGCTCCGCTATCGAGGTAGTTGCTTCGTCAAGGAGACTGGGATTGTCCGTCCAATGACTAAGGTGTACTAGCCTACACAATTAAGGTTCGCAATTTGGCAGTATACAAGTTTCGTAGCAAACGCACCTTTCGAGAATATTCATAGCGAAGGAGGGTGGCCTGGTGATAGATTTCCCCCCATCCTTCTTCCAGATTTTGAACACGGCATCCGGAAAGTTGTTATTGGAAAGTTCAGTGTGGTGAGACATTATTGAAGTTGAAGTGAAGCTCATGCTAAGTTAGAGGGCGTTGAAGAAGTGTACACTGTACCGTACATATCTTTTCATCTTGAAGCTGATTTATTCATTACATAATACTAACATAATCTCTTGAAAGATCGTGAGATTGTTTTTCGCAAAAAGGACTCGCAGCGAAACTGCCTCACCCTCTTCGAGCTCCGGTCAACCAACATCTTGTTCTATCCCATTCCTATCTCTGTCGCCCATTGCAGACGACATTTCTATGGTACACATGTAGGGGAGAGCGCAGTCCTCACGGACCCTGCATGTTGTCCATGGACTTTCTTCTCTCCTCCTGCTATTATTGCAGTGATGGGCACTAGTTTGGCGCAGGAGGGACTTCAAGACGTTTTACAGTCAGCACAGTCCAGGATATTATACGACGACATAAGGGCGCCTTTGAAGAGTCTGACATTTCAAATACCCTATTTATTTCTCTTTTGTTTCCCGGATTCCCTGGCCATACGTGCAAGTCTCATTCCCCCAATCTACTCATTCGCTTTCTCTCTCTCTCTCTTCAGCGAGAAATTTGCATCTTCGGTCACCAGCCCTTTGCCACCCAATTTCGCTAGTCTTCTCTTTTGGCTACAATTGATGGTGTTTGTCTCTGCCATGGTGAGGAGAGCGTGCTTCGAGGGCAAGGTTAGCTCAGTACGCACGGGTCTTCCCTCATCCTCCTAGCTTTCTTTCACTTGCACACTGTCTTCGTTGCCGTCTCTCGCTGGGGCAATGTGGAGATCTACCCTGACTCGAGGACAATCTATTCTTGCCGTTCGCCGCCTTTCATCATGGCTATCGCCGCCATCGATAACCATCCTATGTCGCCGCCTGCGCAGCATCGTCGTTATTCCCGTTGTCACGGGCCTGACTCGGGGAACGTCGAGCACCCCCATTGGTGTCGGTACAGACGTTGTAATTGGTCGGGTGCCGGAACGTCAACGGGAATACGTGATTTATTCTATGCTATCTCGTTGACTTTTAGACGAAATATGGGGAGGGATCTGGAGTGAGCCAGATTTATGCAAAGCCCAGGTGAGTACTTGGGGATTTTATTGATTTCTCTTTCACTTATTATGATTTTGGTGCAATTTTCGAAGGCGAGCACCTGACGCAGCTTTCATATGTTTTAACTCGAGATGTACGTCGAAAGGACCGGGTAATGTCTGTAAGGTTGCATATGATGTACCTACTGGAGGTATACATTGATTGTACCGGGTGCAAATGATTTATATTGGGGACTGACGACTTTGCGGCGAGAAACAAATCGGAAACTTCGTCATTATATTCTTAACTCTAATGAGACTGCTCTGTTGCCTTCGCGTGGCCGAGGACGCAGAAGCCCGAGTTCGGGGACAAGATAGGAGCTCTTTCGTGTCACCAAAGTTGCGTCGGCGGTAAGTTGAAATCTCTTGATAACGATGAATCGACAACGATGGCAAACCTGAGTATAGCCAGGACACTATAAGTAGATAGCATGAACAAACAAGCCTGAGGGAAAAGCCAGAACGCCCGGAAGATCGTGTCAAAGATATTCTGAGAGTTTGTATCAGAAACTTGTCCCTAATCAGTTCTCGTAATGAAGAGAATGCACGATCAGTCCAGAGAGCACACAACTTGTTCAACACTCACATCATTATTACGGTAGTCCTTGCTTCAAGCCCTCGCCCCAGATATCTTGTCGGAAGGCCATACATACGTGGCATGGGTGCTATGGAGTTTATAATAAGTCTTCTCCAGATCACCCTTGATCCTGTACGATCTAAACCCTTGGACCCCTTCGACCGACCAGACTAAAGAGCTCCAGCGGCGTTCCGTGTACGCAGGACGGTGCGGGTGCATTTATCGAGGATTCCAAGGTCAAATTTGAAGTGTATATGAACCCGAACCTGTCTGCATCCGGACGTGAACACAACACAAAGGTATCACACAATTGGAAAGACGACTTACGGAAGATTGGCTATGATTAGCTATTTGAGCTGGAGTCCATCATGAACGAGTCAGCTCAGAGTGACTGTAATCGTTGAGGTTATCAGGATGTGTCAGGAAGTCTGCAGGAAGCTCCTCGAAAGCAGGGACCAGTGCTGAAAATCGAGTAAGCCGACGAAGGGCTTGATAGAACCTAGCTCTGGGAAATAGGCAGACCTCGTACCGGTTGTTGCCAAGGAGCAGTATCCCATGCGCTTCAAACTGGTCAAGTGGCTTTATGGTTGCCAATTAGACATAGGTTCAATGAAGCAAAGATCTTGGACTCTTGATAATGGAATAAAGCAGCAAGGTATTGCGAAATTGAGAAATTCGTCGTGTCGCACTGTCGCGAGGCCCGAAGTTCATGCTGTCGATGTCGTGGTTGATGGGTAAGACGCGACGTCTCGTACCGGATTTCAGACCTTGACTCTTCCGAACTCCCGCGGCAAGAATGTCATATCTGCTACTGTTTTATAGCAAACGGCAGATGTACTGGTGGGGTGGGTCAGATAGATGTGCTGAGGTACCACACATGGTGGCAAAATGATCATACTGTAGTTCCTGGTGTCGTTGTTCAGTCGGCCCTGAGGCTTGAGTAAAATACTGTGTATTACCCGTCAGCCATGGGCTTCCAGCAACAGCCACTGACAAGTATTCATTGGCCACAACGAGCCAGATATTGACGACCGACATACTGTAGTTCAAGAGTGGTCCCGCCGACACTCTAATTTCCATAGAAGGTATACTTCAGAGCCGAATCAGCGGTGACTCACGCGTGCCAAATATCCGGCGCAAAATCCTTCCTTTGTCCCATTCCTCTTACCAGTAGAAGCTCCAATGGCTCAACCAGAGCTAAAGCTGGACGTACACGACATTGAATCCTGCCTAAACGTGCTATCAAAACTCAAGCAGCAGAAAGGACGGTATGAATCGGAGGCTGGGTGTTACGGAGATGGACTATGGACCACAGACGTTCTGCACAGGCATGTGCAACATTAACAAAACTTATATGCGACAACCTCAAACTGTTTTGTAGGTTGAAAGAGCTCACACATTGGTCGGAAAATCTCTCGCTCATCAATGAAGCAAGGGAAAACATTCAAAGCCTCCAATGCATCGAATTCGTCCTTGCAAACCTCTCCACGTCTCTGAAGGCAGCAATCGACAATATACAAACCGTACTTGAACCGTTCCAGCTTGGAAAAGGACTGGACTCCCTTCCTGACGACATTCTATCGATAATCTTCAAATACGTTGGATCCGATTCCAGACAGACATTGAACTTGACTTGTCAGCGTTTTCGCCGTGTCGCGTCGAATATACCTCAGCTTTGGAGTTACATCTCGGGCTACACGACGAACATAGAACAAGTTCACGCTTCGTTGCGAAACAGTAAGGCTACTGGGTTGGAAGTCTATGTAGGCCTGAATACGTCTCGATCCATCGAAAAGCCTTTAAAAGTACTTGATGCTGCGCTCCTTCATACAGAGCGATGGGAGAGCTTAGATATTTCAAATTATGATATTTCCGTGAGGGGATGGGAGCCTCATTTAGTGGAGATGAACAAGCGACTAAAAGATCTCACTCTCCCGCGATTGAAATCCCTCACTATCAAATACCCGTTTGAATTTGAAGATCCCGATGCCCTTTACGGTCCAGACAGCATCTTGCACTTTTACAGCTCGTGGTCGGTACCAAAGCTTCGTTATCTTCGCGTTGATAACTTCATCCCTGCGGTATTCCCTCTCCCCTCACTGACTTCCCTGACGATCTTGCTACGACGTGCAAGTGATGAAGGTCATAGTCCGTGTCGTCTGCGCAACTTCCTTTCGTCATTGCCACAACTAGAAGACTTACATCTGATTTTGGGGACCCGTTTCCACAGGGAACGAATTCCGAAGTTGGTACTCCGTAACCTCAAGTCACTTCGAATCGTCGTAATGCACTGGGCTGCTCCAGAAGTCTCGGCCTTCTTAAAAGCACTCGTCACCCCCTGGATTCGCTCCATGCATCTGAAGGTCGAACAGTATTTCGTGGGAGAATGGGAAGGCCTGTCGAATTGGCTCGATGTTTTGCTTTGCCATAACGAATACCCAACTCTGGAAGAGCTTACCTTCGAGTTCTTCGACCACGGTAAATTGTCCAAATACAGGGTCCCGTTTAATAAGATCCCAAACTTACGGGCACTCACTCTCAATACATTGGACTGGCATCCATCACTTACTTGGAGCGATAAACAAAATGGTCGCATACCATCCCTTCGCTCGCTGTGTTTGAGAGGTACCGATTACCGATGGGCAGATTGGTTGGAGGGCATACGCGCAAGAATGAATGCTGAAGAAAAGTTGGCACAGCTTCGGGATCTATCTATCGACTTTACCGAGAGCTGGGACAAGGAGCATGTTGAGAAACTATTCGAAGGGAGGCGTATCACTTGGGGAGTAGGGAATGCACAAAGCAGAGTCGAGGGGTTTCACTAATAGCAAGTCATCAATGACACTGCACTGGCAGTCTGCCGCACTATTCCAGAAAAATACGACAACAGCATTCATCTGTATTCTTCAAGTTAGCGACAATATGGATGACCAACCAACCCCAAACCTTCACCTCCCATTTCAGGGCCCCGGCACTTATATTCACTACCTTTCAAATCGACTGAAAGTAGGCGCTGTACTTCTGATCTCGCAGCTGTACATGTTGGAACGATCTGGCTACGACAGTTGCCAAGGACATTTCATACTACCAGAAGGATAACGAGGGCTGAAACGAGATACATATGGCCAGAATCCGTAACCCGATTGGCTATCGGAATGAGATATGTACATACATGTGTGTGTTGGTCTTTGCCGCTAATCCATTGCATATTCACGTCGCCGTTAAAGTGCAAATTTTCAAATGGTGGAATAGCGGATATAGACAAGTGCAGCTTTCGCCAATACACAAAAGGTCCTTTCTGCTATTATGAGGTAAATTGTACCTCAGTGCCCTGCATGGCCCACGATACAGTAAGGATCTATGTACATAGTCTGCCGGAAAACTGACTTCGTCCGTTAGAACGTAATGTTCATTAGGCCATACCGTATCCTACGCCTCCAAGTCTCTCATTATCTCTCTCAATTAAACGACCTGAAACTGTGAGGCTACATTTAACGCAGGCATCCTCACGCCCATATGAACGAGCTGCTGGATAATCGGAATGGGTAAGACATACGCATTGGTCGCCACTGTGTTAACCTCACCATCTCTTTACTCGTTCTCATTCCCTTGCCGTGGTTGTTTCGCCGCTGGAACGTCGGGGTATGGCTGTACGCAATACGAACCTCTATAGCATGTCTCATGCGTGGAATGAATGTGATTGTATGAAGGGATAACGTTAGAATTCTTAGTTCAGTTTGGTGTGACATCTGTGAGTGATCCTTTCGACACATTGCACACTGATCTTCATCATGGTTGACAAAATTAGGTGCTAGAATTTTAATCAGATTTCGAGTGCCATTATCTGCCTCCTCCTTATCAATCGCGCGGAGAATACGTCAACTCTGAGAGATTGTATCGGAACTTATCCTTCATCACTCGCTGTGATGAATTACAAGATCAGTTCAGAGAACACACAACTTATTCAACACTCTCATAAATTTTACAATCCAGCCCTTGCTCCAAGCCTCGCCGCAGATATTTTATTGGAAGGCCTTACTACGTGAAACGGGTACTAAAGAGCTTAGAAAGCATCTCTCCAGAATGTATACTCCTTGGACCCACTCGACTGAACAGACTAAAGAGCTCCAGCGGCGTTCCGTGGACGCAGGATGTTTATCAAGCATCTAAGGAGGGTGTAGTATGAACCCAAAGCAGTCTGCACCCAGAAGTGAACACAAGAATATCACACAAGTAGATAGGTGACTTATGGAAAATGGCCCATGATCAACTATTTGAGCTGGAGTCCATCAAGAGCAAATGTAGTCGTTGAGGTCATCAAGATATGTCAGGAGGTCTGTAGCAAGCTTGACTCGAGCAGGGACAAAATCTTACCTTCCATATCCTCTCCGATCTAAGAGACGGCCTCGAGAGACAGTCACGGAAACGGGATTCAGTCAGTAGGTCGGCTTCCAGATAGCATGTTGTCAAAATAACCGTAGTTGAGTTAGGAATAGACACTCAATTTGTATAGCACAGTCGATGCATGGTAAATCACTCGTTCATTTAAACAGTCAAGAAAATTTGAATGTGAGAAACTTTCTCAACGTACAGAACACAAACCACCATTCGTCGTCTAAGTCCTATACGGTCGCATGTATTCGCGGAGTAGCGTGATCTTAGGTGATACACATACTTGGACCGCCGTCAGAGTGGTCGCCGTTGTCAAAAGGAGGATATCCAACGCGTAAAGGAACGGTCGGCTACGGTACACTGAAGTCGTCATTCCAGTTCTGTCACCCTAATAAGTGAAACACAGGGTATGATCGTCTAAGTATTTCTCTACCCAATCATGACTAACAGTGTGCCCGCCAACGACCACCTTCTGCAGACCGGGTAGGTCTCCCTGCTTGCGAAGCTTAAACCATAATTCTTTCACCCACATCCATGCGTCTGTCCCCAAATTCCGCACCGTGAGGGATCGAAGGACCGGAGTCGTTCTTAAGTAATTCGACCGAGGATAAAACCCATGAATATCAAGGGTGAGTTCGCGCAGATTCGGAACTTTTTTAAAGGGAATGTTGAGTTCGACTATGCGTCCAGGAATCGGATCAAGGTGAATAGATAGTGCCTCGACAGTCGGGTACTCGTCGTGACAGAGCATGAAGTCGAGGAGATTTGAGTATAATATGTTTCGAAAACCAACAGAACATGTAGCTTCTATGCCCCTGCCAGAAAAAGAACAACCAACTAATGCTGGTGTTATTAGTGCCTTTCTGAACGACAGAAAGTAGTCACATATAATCGACCGAACGCTGAATTTAAGGATTTTCAGATTTTGCAGAACGTAGGGAGGAAACTCGCCGTCCGAGGAGGATAGCGCGTGCGAGCTATCCAACAACAGCGAGACTTCAGCGAGGTTTGGAATAGATGTGAGGAGCGTGTATAGCCTGTGAGGGAGTCGCGATTCAACTTCGATGTTCCAAATTTCGAATTCTAGCGAGGTTAGTGTTAAGGTTAAGGCCGATGGTCCGGGAAGGCAATTAACGGCGCTCAGTCGATGCAGTCGTGGTGCGCGCAAAGATCTGAGAAAGATAGGATCTTCCACCTGTGTCTCGGCCTCGTCACAGTGAATGCTAATGTCCTTCAAACGTGGCAGATGTGTAAGCTTCTCTAGATGTTTGCGTAAGTCGGGTGGTCTGGATGCAGCAATAATATCCAACATGAAGCTCTCCCATCTTTCCGTGTGGGCAAGCACAGAGTCGAAAACCTTCAAGAAATCCAAGTTTGGTTTTTTAGAAACGCCAAAGTCCATCATCGATCCTTCTTGAGCTAACTGAACATTTAACCCCATGGATTTGCTTCTTTCCAAGTTTCGAGTAACACTATCCATGCTGGCCATGTCGTTGGAAACGGTACACCAGAGCCGAGGGGTATTCAAAACGACCCGGCGGAATCGGCGAGAAACGAGGCTGCACGTTTGCGTTACGGTGTCGTAGCTCTCGGTCTCGAGAGTTTCGAAAATTGTTGATAGGATTTCGTCGGGAAGGGCGTCAATTCCTTTCCCGAACATGAAAGGCAGGACAGCACCTCGTAGCGCGTCGACTGCCTCTTGTATAGAGCTCAAGTGACTTTTGAGGAACTTCTGGTAGGCATCGAGTTCTTTTATTGAAGTAGTGGCTTCGTCAAGGAGGCTTGGACTTTCTGTCCAGTGATTGAGGTGTCCTAGTCTACACGATTAAGTTCGCGAAATTACAGTATACGAGTTTCGAAGCAAACGTACCTTTCGAGAATATTCATAGCGAAGGAGGGTGGCCTAGCGAAAGATTTCCCCTCTTCATTCTTCCAGAGTTTAAACACGGCATCAAGAAAGTCGCCGTTGAGAAGGTCACTGTGGTGGGCCATGGTTGAAGTTGAAGTGAAGCTTGAGTCACAGTGCTACAGGCGCAGTGTGTACATATTTTCTCAAGCCGATTAATTACATAATACCAAGTTGATCTCGGCAAAGATCGTGAGATTTCGCAAAAAGGACTCGCAGCGAAACTGCCTCACTCTCTTCGAGCTCCTGCCAACCAACATCTTGTTCTATCCCATTCCCATCTCCGTCGCTCCTCGCAGGCGATTCTCTATGGTGGACATGTAGGGGAGAGCGCAGTCCTCACGAACCCTGCATGTTGTCCATGGACTGTCTTTTCTCCTGCTATTATTTCGACATCTGCGGTGATGGGCACCGGTTTGGCCCAGGAGGGAGTTCAAGACATTTTCAAACATCACAGTTCAGGATATCATACGACGATTTTCAGAGTCTGACATTTCCAACACCCCATTTGTTTCCGTCTTGTCTCCCGTATTCCCTAGCCATACGTGCAAGTCTCGTTCCTCTGTTCTTCTCATTCGGTTTTGCTCTCTGTCTCCGTCTCTCTTCAGTGAAACTTGGCATCTTCGGTCACCAGCCCCTTTGTCACCCAATTTCGTTAGTCATATTCTTGGCTGCCATTGATGGTGTATGTCTCTGCCTTGGTGGTGAAAGCGTGTTTCGAGGACAAGGTACGCACAGGTTTTCCCTCTTCCTCCCGTCTTCTTTCGCCTGCACACTGTCTTCGTTGCCGTCTCCCGCTGGGCATCGTGGCGGTTCACCCTGACTCGAGGACGATCTATTCTTGCCGCTCGCCCTGCGCCTCTCATCATGGCTATCGCCGCCATCGATAACCTTCCTAGTCGCCGCCTGCGCAGCATCGTCGTTATTCCCACTCACCATGGCTCCCGTTGTCACGGGCCTGACTCGGGGAACGTCGAGCACGCCCATTGGTGTCGGTTCGGACGTTAAAATTGCTCGGGCGCCGAAACGTCAGCAGAAATACGTGATTTATTCGATGCTATTTCGTTGAATTTTAGACGAAATTGAGGCAGAGGAAATATGGGGAGGGATCTGGAGTGAGCTAGATTTATGCACAGTTTAGGTGAGTACTTCCGATTTCATTGATTTTTCTTTCACTTGTTGTGATTTTCGTGTGCGGGTGATGTTTGGGTGGCGTGGTAAAATAGGCTTCCTAATTTGTTTGAAGATTCGCTCCGGCATTTCGGTATCAGTTCTTGTTTCAATGACCTGCGGTGTTTCGGTGGAAACCGTCTGGCTCGGGACCCTACACCTCTGACACTTAACCTCTTGCGCTTTTAAGTCATTGGTACAGCTCCTCGTCGTCGCCTTTCTCAAGACGACATTGTTTCTGCGGCGTCTTCAAACACCTCACCTTCACTAATGTTTTCACTGCTATGGTTGGCGGTTATCGCCTTATCGCACTTAACCCCGGTCCATGCTGACTCGAACGGCATGGACATGAGCATGGATGGCGCTATGGACCTCGCGAGCGGGACGATGAAGCCTTATCTGCACTTTACGCTCGGCGATATACTCTGGTTTCAAGGTTGGTCCCCTCAGAATGCAGGCGCGATGGTTGGGGCGTGCATTGGACTGTTCTTGCTGGCGATAGTGGAAAGGTGGATTGGGGCGTGCAGGAGCTTGATGGAAGCGCATTGGCGGAAGAAGTAAGTCATCAATTTACAATGAGATTCCATAAGACTTGGGGCCTGACACGGATGGTTTGTAGATCACAGATAATCATGACGAACAAGCTGAACGCTCAGCGGCCATCGCTCGGCTCCCGCGCGCAGTCCTCAGTGTCGACTTCATCGAATGATAAGGAAAAGGCACGGGCGTCTGTTGAAGAGGAGGTTGAAGAGTTTGAAACAGGCACTGCGCGGCGACCGAACGATACTACGAAAGGCGCGCGCGTCATGATACGTACCGTTCCTCCATTCATTGCCTCCCATGACATTCCGCGCGGTGTCATATATGCGGGCCAGGTCGCTCTTGAGTTTGCTTTCATGTTGGCTGTGATGTACGTCCCTTCTGTCCCCTTCCCGACTTCTGTCACTCATAATGGCTTGCTTTGCTTGTAGGACTTACCAGGTTGGATTCATAATGTCGATTGTCATTGGTCTTGGTGTTGGGGAGACTCTATTTGGTCGATACAACACGCAATCACACCTCTATTAGTTCTCAAATGTTCATGTATATAAAATGTATTGATGGATACGATTGTTCACGACTTTATAATAAATTATCTTCCTCGATGCTAGTGGCTAGTGAACTCCATACGTCAAAAGTGATCCGTCTTCAAGGAAATTCTACTCAATTTGAAAGACTGTAACTATTCGATGAAACTAGCTTCCTCTCTGCGACATTTGACATTGTAGCAATTTTGAAGGGCTGTTTTGTAACTTTTGTTAGATCCGAATTTATCGGCAACAGGTGAAAAAATTCTTTCACATGCCTAAATTGTCTTCTCATGCTATGGCAGTAACCTAAACTCACTACTGTCTCTTCTTGACCACAATCATCTCCCATCTTCACCTTCAGCGACACTTATCTAGAAATTCAGTACAGAAAGGTACTGTCTGACGAAGAAAGCTGGAGGTTGTTGCTGTTAGAGGACAAGTAGTTCATATACTCAAGACAACAGGGAAGATAAGGTTCACAGGATAGCTTTCGGAGTGTATAGTGCCTTTCCGAGCAGCTTCATACCGTTAGTAACCTAAAGTGAATATGAATACTATCTCAAAGCGAAGGGGCTTCTGCTAACTATGCGTTTTATTTTGAAGGCTTGAAGGGAGTAATCATGTCTGCGGTCGATGCGCCTCCACCGATTCCTACAGAGTTCCAAATTTATGAGTGCGTATGATACCTGTGATTGAGCACACCTTTTACTGATTTATGGTTACATTTGATAGTTCATACACAGTCGACCCAACGTACCAGCGCAAGTTCAGCATAATCTGGGCGTCGGTCGCCGGCGCGGCTATCCTACTTTCGCTTCCCCGCCTCGCACGGTCCGTGCGTAAGGGATACACATGGGCGGGCGTCACAGGTATAACAGAGGACCTGTCTGGAAAGGCGTACGAACCCCTCTCGTATGAGGACACCAAGCTTCCCGAGACAAATATACGAAAGAGGAGGTTCGACCGAGTTTATGGATTTCTAGGCATTCTAAGGTCGTTCTTCCTGTGGTCCGCCCCCCATCTTGGACTTGACTTAGGACAAGGTATGCTTTTTTTTACTTACAAAACAGAAAATTAGTGAATAACACTTTGAAGTTATCTTGGTTGTCGCATATTTCGTTGTCATTCTGCTATGCATCACCATGCATTCGGAACTTGTAGACAATCCGAACCGAGCAGGTTAGTTTATCTATTTTCAGCTCCATGACTTAGGTTTCTGAAAAGGACCTGTCAGGCTTTATGGCAATTGCCCAACTTCCTGTCGTATTCCTCTTGGCAACGAAGAACTCATTGCTGTCGCTGGCTCTCGGCTCAGGCTTCGGATGGGAAAGACTCAACTTCCTACATCGGTGGGCCGGCCGGGGTATGTTCCTTGGCGCTACTGTTCACGGCGCTCTTTGGATTAGAAACCATCTTGAGTATGGTCTTCCTATCCTTGGCCAGCAGAAAGAAACGTCCGGAGTCGCTTGCTTCGCGTTGCTGTGCGTGATTGTACTAAGTAGTCTGAGGCCCGTCCGATTTTGGGCGTATCAGTTCTTCTTTGTTGTGCAGTAAGTTCCGATATTGTGAGACAGGTCTTTTTTTTTTTTGGCTAATTTCCTTCCAGCTTTCTTGCTTTCGTGGCATTCTTCGTCACATTATGCTACCATACTATATATGCAAGGCCGTATATCTTCCCGCCACTAGCATTCTACGGACTCGACCTTCTCCTCCGGATGTTCCGCTTCCGCGCAAAGGACGCCACCGTGTGCGCACCCGATGAGCAAATGACCCTGGTAAAATACCTTCATAATCTCTGATTTTATATCCTGCTGAGATATCTGGGTAGATTCGCGTACACGATTGCGATGGCGGTTGGACACCCGGGCAGCATGTGCGAGTACGCGCGTTCTTTGGCAGCAGGATCTTCGAGTCCCACCCGCTGACTATCTGCAATGCGCCGCCGAGCACATCGTGTCTGTCCGAACACTCTATCCTGCTCGGTGCTCGCGCGCGGGGCGACTGGTCCAACGCTCTGAACACGTATGCACGCAGCGAATTGCCAGACGCAAAGAGAAAACTGGACGAGGACGAGAGCCCGTCTGTCGATGTGCCGATGCAAGTCATGCTTGACGGCCCTTACGGCGGCTGTAGCATCGACATCGGCGAATACGAGAACGTGCTCCTCGTAGCTGGTGGCTCCGGCATAACGTTCACGCTCGGCCTCCTCGACGACCTCGTCGGGCGCTGTGTGCGTTTGCGGCGCCAAGGCCGCGAGCGCACACGGCACATCGAGATGGCGTGGTGCGTCCGCGGCTTCGGGTGCCTGCGCTGGTTCGCATCGCAGCTCACGGAGATCGCGCTCGTCGCGGAGCGCGACCCGTCGCTCACGCTGCACATCAGCGTGTTCGTGACGTGCTACTGCGCGCCCGAGTCTGTCCAGCCGATCCCGAACTGCGACGTCCGCGTGGAGCGCCCCGAGGTGCGCCGGCTGCTCGAAGACCTTGTCAAGCCCAGAACGGTGGAGGAGGAGGGGAGCGGTAAGACGCGACCTTCTGCGGTTGAGGGTGGGGGCCTTGCGGTGTGCGCGGCGGGTCCGGAGTCGATGGCTCGGCAAGCGAAGAACGCACTGGCTCGGATCTCGTTGACAAGTGGGGGCCGCCTTGGAAGAATTGGTTGCCATACAGAAGTGTACTCGCTATGAATTTCTTACGATGTGTTGCAATTTCATGTTTATGTACGACCTAATGTGGATAAATATTGTGTTAAATGAGCCTTTACCATATATAAAGCTGTGATTATACGACGATATTCTATCAGATCGCACTGGCAGGTGGCTATTTTACAGCTCTCATCAGTAGCTCGGTCTGTTGCGATACCTTCGCTAGATGCTTTTGCAGAGCTCATCCGATTCACATGGTATGTATTACACAGTGCCCTCGTGGGAAATTCAAGAGGGACCAATACGCTAATGCACGGAAAACGAAACGTTCAAGTTTGTGCTCTTATTCCGAACAACCATGTCGCACAACCTCTTCAACGACAACTTTCCGGACGCCGTGTTCAATCTCTGGAAGAAGGAAGAGGGGAAATCTATTGCTAGTCCACCCTCGTTCGCTATGAATGTCTTCGAAAGGTGCGTTCGCTACGAAACTTGTGTACTGGCATATCACGAACCTTACTATTGTGTAGGCTAGGTCACCTTAACCACTGGACAGACAATCCCAGTCTTCTTGATGAGGCAACTTCCTCGATAGCGGAACTCGATGCGTATCAGAAGTTGCTCAAAAATCACTTGAATTCGGTACAAGAGGCAGTCGACGCGCTACGAGGTGCTGTGCGGCCTTTCATGTTCGAGAAAGGGATCGACGCCCTTCCCGACGAAATCCTATCAACAATCTTCGAAACTCTCGAGACCGAGGCCGAGGGTTACGACTCCGTTACGCAAACGTGCAGTCTCGTTTGCCGCCGATTCCGCCGTGTTGTTCTCAATACCCCTCGACTCTGGTGTACCATTTCCACCGACATGGCCAGCATGGATAGTGTCATCCAGAGCTTGGAAAGAAGCAAGTCCACGGGGTTGGATATTCAGTTAGTTCAAAAAGGAGTAGAAGACATTTACGATATGAGAAAGCCAGACTTGGATTTCTTGGAGGTCTTCGACTCTGTGCTTGCTCATACGGAAAGATGGGAGAGCTTCATGTTCGATATTTTGGCTGCATCCCAACCACTCGACATACGCGAACATCTCAAGAAGCTTACATATTTGCCACATCTCAAGGAAATTTACCTTGGATATCACGGCGAGGAGGAACGGCTGGAAAACCCTACCTTTCTCGAATGCTTGCGTGCACCTCTACTCCAACGAATGTACTTCGTTAATTGCATTCCTGGGCCATCAGCATTATCCTCAACACTGAGCTCACTCGAGATTGAAATCTGCAATGCCTCAGTTGATCCGCGGCTCCCTCGCAGATTGTACTCGCTCCTCAAATCTAGTCCAAACCTCGAGGACGTTTCGCTGACCATGGATTGCTGCGATACACGATTCGCCTCGGATGGCAAATTTCCACCCTTCGTTCTGCAAAAGTTGAAAACTCTTTATTTCAGCGTCCACGGAGATATATGTTACCGACTTATGTCGTTCAGAAAGGCACTAATAACCCCAGCATTAGTTGATTGTGCTCTCTATGGCAAGAGCCTAGAAGATGACGAATCAGTCTCAGTTGTCATCAGGTTCATGCTCTGTCACGACGAGTACCCGACTCTCGAGGCGCTAAATATTGAATTTGATCCATTTAAAGATGGCATAGCCGGATTCGAGATTCCCTTCGAGAAAGTTCCGAATCTGCGCGATCTTTCCCTTGATATTCCTGGGTTTTATATGCATTATGATGATTCAGAAAGAATTCCGGCTCTTCGATCCCTCACGTTGAGGAATTTGGAGAAAGACGCGTGGTTGTGGATGCAACGTATGTGGTCTACGCTTCGCGAGCAGGGAGACCTATCCGGTCTGGAGAAGGTCGTCATCGGCAAGCGCACAGTTAGTCAGGACTGGGTAGAGAAATGCTTCGAGGATGAAATCCTGTGAGGACTAAGGGTCTCGGAACTGGAATGACGACATGAGTGTTGCGAGTAGAATGGGATAAAGCCGTTGTCCCCTTGGCAAGCTTGTTGTCGACATTAACAAGAGGTGCGTTCAGTGCCTACATTTATTTATGCCCTGATGCTAACTATCCTTTCGCAGACTACATCATCATGATCATTAGTCGAAGGATCCGAGTTTCGTTCCATATCAGATGCATCTATCCGAGCCGTCAAAGCATGCTTAGTAAATTTGATCGTTGGGTAAAAAACGACTGCGCAGAAGCTTTCCTGGGCCACTGGCGATAGAATATAGGCTAATCGACTCTCTATTGAAGAGACGTGAAAGAGGAGTTATTCAAAAACCGATGTCTGCAGGGCTCGATCTAATTTCATGAAAGGAGTAGCATAAAATTGAGCAAACCTCCGTCATTTTGTTGTCACGCGGAGGAGGGTGCTACCTACCTAACCCAATGTACAGATACCTTTAGAGTATTCTTGACATTGGATGTGTTGCCGTATAAAACTAATCACGAAACGCGCCAGTTCACGGAATTGTCAGCAAACTTTGAGCTGACAACGTCCCACACAACCACATCGTTTGCTTTATGCGTGAGCCTGACGGCGAGCTCTGGCTCATCCCAATGATCTATAAATGTAAGCCTTGGGGCGAGGCGACATAACGCAGCGGCTCTGTCGTCTACATCATCAGTTCGATCAGGGTCGCCGAGAAAGGGTACTCCTCGAAAGACTCGAAGATAGGGAAGGTGTACAGTGACCATAGCCCATTCCGCCTGTAAATCATCATCAGCAGAGCTTGATAGACAGAAGTTGCCTTCCTACCGGTGAAAGCTGTCGATGATACTTGACATCCTCATCCCACACGGTCTCTTCGCCATCGACGCGCAACCACTCAAGATATTTGAATTTGCAAATATTGCTGAGAGCTCCTAGTCGATCGAAGCCAAGCATGTGTACTTTATTGACATCCAATTTGTCCGCCGTCGCATCGAAGCTGTAGTTTTTCACACAGCGAATATTGTTATGCGGTTCGATGTTGTCGCGGAGCACACAAGAAACTCCTTCAGCACTTCCTGAAAGCTTCTCGAGGCAAGGTAGTGTAACCCTTCCTAAGGGATATGCACCATAGTCTGGCCCAGACAGATCGTAATACAGTTCGACAAGGTTCGAATGATTGCGAAAGCAGGCCTCGACACATTGAGGATCCGTTCCACTGGCCAGTCTCGCCTCCATACTAAGGGAGCGAAGTTGGGGTAGCGATATGACCGAAAGCGCCCGGATATTCAGCGTGTATTGCATCACGGACAAGGACAGGCTCTATGTCAAAGTAATATGGACTTGGGTAAGCTCAAGCAAGTAATCAAGCTTTGCAAGTTACCTCGAGGCATGTATTCTTCTGCACCCATTCCAAAAGCAGCGAATTAATCTTCCCTTGCGTTTCTCCATTTCTTTGGTCACCAATAACAGATATTTCGAGCCTCGTGAGGCTCGTAACCTGATTGAGATCTGTCACCGTTTATAAAATTTATGAATATCACACACCTTCAATATTTCCGATGCAAATAAAATATTACATCCCGGAGCCAAAATGATGCGAAGAATTCTGAGAGATGCTATCTGCGATAGAGTTTCCCAGATCACAGCTTGTGCTTCTCTAGTAGGTGCACTGTTCGTGTCAGATTTATCCATGAGCGTGACCTCGTTGAGGTTCTGCATGAGGTTGATCGCTGTTATTGCTTCCGGAGAGAATCGTTCACGAAATGTTGTGAATTTGAGATCAAGACTGTTGACATTAGCTGTTCTGTCGGGGTGTGCTATGAGATCATGCCAGACCGTACTATCCTGGTTTCCGGACATGTCGATAGGCCCAATATATCGGTATTCGAGATGTCTGACGGCTACCATCGTGAAGATCGATTTGCAAGTTAAGCCGAAATTCAAGATATCATTTGCCTTGGGTATGCGAGATGCTATTGCGTCTTGGATTTCTACTGGAAGATAGAGCAAGCTTATAAGAGACATATCTTGAATGGTCTGATGTTCTGTGCGAGATGATGGGGAGAAGGAAGTTCGAATTTTGTGGCGGAGGGACTTTGATACCCGGGCCGAACTTCGCCGGTACTACGATCCCTTACTCCCCATTCGTTGAGAAAGTGAAAGTTATCGTGATGAAGAAAACCTGAGTGCTTTTAACTCTTTACATGAAGGTGAAAATGAAAGCGTTGATTTGTTTTAGCGGCAGCTTCGCTCTTGTTCGATACTCTCTTCCGTCTATTTGGATACTCAAAGCCGTTTAAAGATGACAGACATGGTGCTCGTCGCTATATCACTGGTCGACGACTGCACTTAAGCTGAGGGCGGGAAGTGTAGTGAAGATATTCAACTCGGACTCGTTAGCAAGCTTCGGTGTTAGTGAGTGTTTCAAAATTTGATGCCAGTGCTTTCGGAGCGTTGACATAAACTAGTAGGCTTTTGACTGCGTCGCGTTCCGCTCGGGTCAATGTCTGTGGAACTCAGATTCTGTCGCGTGGAGGCAGACTGCCGTGGGTACAATGGTGATTCACTTATCGGGTACTTGCGCAAACCCAACTTGCGACAACATACCGTATTCTGTTCCATTACCACGCCCACATTGATATACGCCATAGAAAGCCCGGTCTATTAAAGTAGTGCTTCCTATCAATCAGGAGTTGCGAAGTGACGACCAGTTTTTTTTTTCTTTCCTTGTGATCATCTGCCTGGCGTTTACGAATAGGCAGAGAATTTGTAGGCACTGTACGAATTAGAATATCAGAAGCCTATAGAAGCCAACGTAGTAGATCGCAGCCTGATCAAGAGTTGACGGAATGCGATGGGGCCGTCTGCCTGGTTAAAATCGGACTGTGTCACTCACTACTGTCTGTGGTATCACTGCCGGCTTCTGGTAAGTCGGACCTCCCTCTCGAATTGGATTTGAGGCTGGACGGCTGACGCATAGCTGGCGAGCACCGGCGATTATTCGTTCTCCTCCGACCTGGATATGCACTGCACCGCACCCGTTCAGAACAAAACAACAAGCCCAAAGCGGCTGTTTGTTCGCCACAAATTCAGATGGTATAAAGGAGTCGATGGCTGGGCATCGAAGCAACACCCCCTCTTGACCTCCTACCTCCACCACCGCCAACTTCTTCCGCCAGCATGGACCCCTTCGACGGGTAGTCGTTCCACCGGGTCTCATCACCACTCTCGGTGTGTTCGTACTCTCCCCGGGGCCTGTCCATAACACCTCCTGGGTACTTCAGCCATCGTGCAGGTCATGCCTGTACGCCGTCATGGTCGCAGCAATGCCACTCCTTGGCTTCCCCCCTCTACCAGCGTCGACTTCCAGCCACCGACTCCAGCATCCAGCATGTCGGTACTCGTCCTTCAGCGTCCTTCCACCAAAAGCCCTGCCAACAGGTAGTCGAGCCACCGAGTCATACCACCACGCTCGACATCGGTGTGCTCGTACTTTCCTTGCTAGCCTGCCCACAGTATATCCTGTGTACTTCAGCCACCGTACACGTCATGCCTGTACGCCGTCATGGTCGCAGCAATGCTACCCTCTGCACCGCGGAAAGCGTGATGGAAGACGGCCGTCGGTCACCATGCGGGGCAACACACACCCGCGACCGGCGGCCACCCCGTACTCCCAAGCCGCGTCTGCATGCCCGGTTTTCGTGGAAGTGCAGAGTGCTGAACCTCCTGGGGGAGGCGGTCTCTGTGGCGGGGAAACATGCGTGTAGAATTAGGTCTTCGGACGGCCGCTGGGACGACGAGTTCAGCGGCCACCTCGTATGCCCAGGCCGCGTTTGCATGCCCGGTTCTGCGGTAATGCACTGACTGGCTGTACCCTCAACGGGCAGCCGGCCTGTGCGGCGGGGAAACATGCGTAGAGTTGAGTTAGAATTAGGATTCTGGATGGTGGTGGAGCGAGTCAAATCCTCGCTACCGGGAGTTTTTTGCGACCAGCAAGATCCAAACGGGTCTAAACTTGGGTGCCGGTTATCCCCCCGAGGCTGGCGCATTTTTTATCCCCATCCTCCCTTCAATGGGCGAAAATCGTTTTTTTTTTGCGGGAGTAACGATCAACACCCACACCCGCAACCTCATTTGCGTGCCCCTAAGAGATTCTAAGAAAGGCTGAGTAACGTACGTGTGAGTAATGCAGTTCGAAACGCACCCTACGTGTATTCACTCGCGCTGAACTTGACTCTATTTGTCACGTCCCCTTTGGAGAGCTACATTTCTACAGACAATACACATAAAGACTTAGACAGCCGGAAACAAACGCAGTGTCTCTGAAAGAGAAAAAAAAGCAGAGAATGAGTTTAGGTAGTTTAGACCGAGATGAACTTACCGTTGATGAAGGCTCGCAAATACTCCATGTCGCGTATATTATCATAGCTTGTTCTTTGTGTCGGTCCAACCCAACCTTGTCCAATACTTCAGTTCGGAGGCGTTGAGTGACGTCCGGATGGAGGGCCATCAGGTAGATAGCAAAGGTCAGAGTACCGGCAGTCTAGCAGGAAACTTAGTCTTCGCAGATGCTTCCTAAGGTAGATACGCACTGTATCACGGCCAGCGATCATGATATTCAAAATTTCGTCTTTCAGGATAACTTTATCTATACTCGACATGAGAAAGGCAAACTCTATAAGAGAAAGAAAAGAGTGAACTGACCGTCAGTCATCTTCACCAAGTGATCCAACAATGTCTCATTGTCTTTGATGTCCTCTTTATCGATATCCTTCGCCACAAGCTTGCCGGGCGCATGAAGCTCGTGCTTCTAGAAACTGACGCCACCCATAACAAGTGAAAGAGTAATCAATAAAAATCCCAAGTACTCACCTAAAGTGTGCACAAAGCTAGCTCATTTCAGATCCCTCCCGAAAATTCCTCCACCTTTATTTCGTCTAAAAGTCAACGGAATAGCGTTGAAGAATCATATATTGCTTCTGACGTCCGGCGCCTGACCGATTTCAACGTCTACCGACACCAATGAGGTGCTCGACGAGACCCGAGTCAGGCCCGTGACAACGGGCCATGGTGAGTGGGAATAACGACGATGCTGCGCAGGCGGCGACATAGGCTAATTATCGAAGACGGCGGACAGAAAGAATAGATCGTCCTCGAGTCAGGGCGAACGTCCAAGATGTTAAGAGACGGCAACGAAGACCGTGTGCAGGCGAACTGGGAGGATGAATGCGTACTTTTTCCTCGCGGCTTTCATCACCCATGGTAGAGACAAATACCATCAATGGCAGCCAAAGAGAAAGAGAAGACTGGCGAGATTGGGTGGCAAAGGGGCCCGTGACCGAGATGCAAAGCTCTCACCGAAGAGAGACAGAAACATAGAGAGAAAACTGAGTAACAAGAATGGAGGAATAAGACTTGCACGCATGGCTAGGGAATCCGGGAAACAAGACGGAAACAAATGGAGTGTTGGAAATATCAGACCCTTTGAAAGCGCCATCATTTTTTCGTATAATATCCTGGTTTGTGATGATTGTACAACGTCTTGAACTCCCTCCTGATCCAAACCCGTGCCCATCAGCGCAGATGTCGAATTGTTAGCAGGAGAAAAGACAGTCCATGGACAACAGGCAGGGTTTGTGAGGACTGCGCTCTCCCCTACATGCCCTCCATAGAGAGCTGTCTGTGACGAACAACAGAGATGGGATAAGGATAGAACAAGACGGAGCTCGAAGAGAGTGAGGCAGTTTCGCTGCGAGTCCTTTTTGCAAAATCTCACGATCTCTGCCGAGGGGCTCAAATTGCATCTCCTACGGCTATAAGTATTAGCCGAGTGCTCTTCTCTTTCAACAACCATGTCCCACAACCTCTTCAATGTCAACTTTCCGGACGTCGTGTTCAAACTATGGAAGAAGGAAGGAGGGAAATTTATCGCTACTCCACCCTCGTTTGCGATGAATATCCTCGAAAGGTGCGTTTGCTCTGAAACTTGTATAGTCCTGGTATATCACGAACCTTACTATTGCGTAGACTAGGACACCTTGATCATTGGACGGACAGTCCCAGTCTCCTACACGAAGCAACTACCTCAATAGCAGAGCTCGATGCCTACCAGAATTCCCTCAAAAGTCACTTGAACTCTATACAAGAGACAGTCGACGCGCTACGAGATGCTGTCCTGCCTTACATGTTCGGGAAAGGAATTGACACCATTCCCGACGAAATCCTGTCAACAATTTTCGAATCTTTCGGGACCGAGAGCTATGACACCGTAATACAGACGTGCAGCCTCGTTTCTCGCCGATTCCGCTGGGTTGTTTTGAATACCCCTCGACTCTGGTGTACCGTTTCCATCGGCACGGCCAGCATGGATTGTGTTATCCGAAGCTTGGAAAGAAGCAAATCCTTAGGGCTAAATGTTCAACTAGCTCTGGATGAACAAGATGACTTTCACGGATTGGAAAAGCCGAAATTGGATTGCTCGGACGTTTTCGATGCTGTGCTGGCTCATTCGGAAAGATGGGAGAGCTTCCAGTGTGATTTGGATAGCAACACTCAGGCTGCATCCGCTGGCAGACAACCCGACATACGTGAACTTCTTAAAAAGCTCACATATCTGCCATGCCTGACGGACATGACAATGCACCGTGGATTTGAGCATGACAAGGAGGTGGATGATCTGATCTTTCTCGAATCTTTGTGCGCACCACTACTCCATCGATTGTGCGCCTCCCAGTGCCTTCCTGGACCATCAGCATTTTCCTCAACACTAACCTCGTTAGATTTTACGTTTTGGTATATCCACGATGAGCCGCAGCTTCTTCACAGATTGTACACGTTCCTCGTATCCATTCCAACCCTCGCGGAAGTTTCGTTGAACCTCGATAGCGATTACCCGCTATCCGCCTCGGATGGCGAGTTTCCACCCTTTGTTCTGCAAAAGTTGAAAACCCTTGATTTCACCATCCAAGGAGCTCTATGTAACCGAGTTCTGTCATTCAGAGAGGCACTAATAACCCCAGCAATAGTTGATTGTTCTTTCACTGCCGTAGACCTAGACTGGGATGAGGGTACAACTTCAGCCGTATGGTCTGTTGGTTCAGATGGCGAATTACTCCTACATTTCCTCGAATTCATGCTTTGTCACGACGAGTACCCGACTCTTGAGGCACTATCTATCGTACTCATGCATGGAATGAACGGTCCTGTAGTCAGATTCAAGATTCCCTTCGATAAAGTTCCGAATTTGCGAAAACTTACCCTTGATATTCATCGCTTTGATCCTCTGGCAATTTCCGCAAGAAGGATTCCGGCCCTTCGATCCCTCACGGTGCGGCATTTGGGGTCAGACGCGTGGTTTTGGGTGCAACGCGTATTGCTTATGCTCCGCGAGCAGGGAGACCTAGGCGGTCTGGAGAAGGTGGACATCGGCAAGATCTATGATGATTATAGCGGCGAATGGGTAGAAACGCACTTATACGATGATATCCTGCGTTGCCTTGGAACGACAACTTGAGTGTACCGTGTTCGACGCGGCGAGTTACCTTCATAGATGCATGGATGTCCTCTTTTTTGACAATAGCGAGCGCTCTGACGGCGGTCTTGCTGAAGCTCGTGCTACTCCATGAGTCCGCATGATAGGACGTTTACATCGCATTAGATCTTCATCGGTCACAACTTTATCTTCAACCCATACTCCGTCTTCCACTTCCACCCACCACAACCTAGCAAGCTTCACTTTATCACTTTAGTACAAGTGTTGGCAATGTCACATATGCTGTTCTCATTCAAAATTTTGCTTTGCGCTGATGATTTTTTACGGCGCGTTGTTCGCGATCTGTTGATCGTAAACTGCATCTTACAGTTAGGGATGCAAAGGTAGACTCATCGAAGACTGTCACCAATGGGCCAGAAGGCAAGCTGAAAGCGAATCGGCCCCAATTCGCGCTGTGCCACGGAGAGTACACTTCTCAGATTCGACTTCGATCTGGAACTTGAAGATGATAGATCCCCAAAATACATTATCCCGTTTGAAAAAGTGACGAACTTTGCGCATTCTTGTTCTTGACTCCCGCAACATCTATCCGAGAACCCCCGGTCGTTCTCTAAGAGTACCAGCGCTCGTCTCCGAGTCTCCTCAGTCGAGGGGCACACTGGTGGTTATGGCTGAATTCGGATATCGAGCATGAATGCTATGGATTGCAGCAACTGGTTGTACTCGTCCCTCTTTGGGTCAAGGAGCATTCCAAGGAGGATGGAGGGAACTATACGATGCCTACTGATAGGTATTCATCTTTTTACATTTGCACCGACGATATATGTCCCTGGGTGAAGTTCTACTACCACGGGCCTCAGAAGCAGGCTATCGCATCCGAGTCCGTGACCGTGCGAAATGTCTTGGTTACCCGCGAATAAACACTCGAGCTTGGAATCTCTTCTAGTCTCCCTTCTCCCCATTTCCAAAGACAGTGCCGTACCAATGTTATGCAAGTCACAACGCTCGTTTACTCGACGTACTACTGTGGCATAGCGCAGCCGAAATCCGTGATGAGAACTTGAATGTATCACCTGAGGTGATTTGGGCTAGTTATACTCGCTTCTCTGGTCCTAGGGAATGGCTCGAACTGGAGCGGCACAAATCACCGAGATGGCATCGTGAATTCAGCCTTACCTCCCGGGAAGTGCTCACATCTAATGTATCTCTGCCCAGATCGACGAGGGGATCAGCGTCGATGTCCTCTCTTGTGCCTGGCCCTCAGCGCCTTAGAGTCGCTGGTAACAGTAGAATCTTTACATTGTGCTTCCCAGCTATCGTTCAATCTTACCATCAAGAAGAAAATAAATGACACCTCTCGTCCCATACGGCGCGCAAGAGATCGTCCTGAGGGCTTTCATCGTGAGCCTGTGGGCCGGGTATCCTTTTGGGCTTTTCTTCAAAGCTCAGGTACGTTTAGAAGTTCGCTGCCGTGTAAACGCTCAAATGTCTGATCATCAATACCTGATGGCATGTTCCTGGACACCTCCTTTATCAAGAGAACCACGCAGCCCTCTGCTCAATCGATCCACCATGCGGACTCATCGAGCAAGATTCGCTTTTCTTCTCTGTAGCACGCTTTCAGCAGGAACATACTCTAGCCCAACGCTCCTCCAAAGTTACAATACCTTTCATTCGATTGGATGCTTCAAGTTGTCTCATTCCTTACGACCGCATTCCTTCACGGCTAATCCTCAATACTTTCAATACAGTGATAGTTCTCAGCCACTTCCGCAGTGCTCGAACAACAAGTGAGCATTATCAACTGCCAGCGGCATGCATCAAGTTGATTTGACCTTTCTTCTTCAGTGACCCTCCTGCAGGTCGTACCTTGCGGCACTTTGTTGGGAGTTCCGCTGACATGACCACGGAAATCTGCCTTGACCAGTGCGCAGAGGGCGGCTATACGTTAGGCGGCCTTGAATTTGGTGATGAATGCTGTCAGTAAATCCATCTTGCACCACAAAATCCCAAGCTACGGAGCGTCTGACTCATTTGCGAAAGATTGCGGGAATGCACTGCTGTATCAAACTCTTGGAGGCTTCGTCCCTCCTTGTGAAATGCCATGTGCTGGCAACAGTTCGGAAATATGCGGCGATGCTGGGCGCATCAACGTGTATCAGAATGGGGACATTCCCTTCACCACCGGCCCCGCCGAGATCGTACCGTTTTATAAGAACTGGGGTGAGAGAGGGTGTCTAGAGTGAGTCCAGTGGTTGCAGGCATGTTGATTATCAAAGGCATTCATCGATTATCAAAGAGACCTTGCATCGTTTAGGCACATACCACACCTCTTAAACATACCTCCCGAGGAAATGACTGTCGAGAAGTGTCTAGATGGATGTGAAGCCGCGACGTTCTTTGTTGGTGCGCTCCAGTTCGGACAAGAATGCTGTAAGTCAGCTACATCTTATGAAGTTGTTTCAATGTGGCTAATATCTTACTTCTTCAAAGGGTGCGGAAACGTCTCCATAAGTGGGTGGGGAGAGTCTGTCGATAACTTTTGCTGCAACATGGCTTGTAACGACAACGCGAGCGAAATATGCGGTGGCTCGGAGCTAAACCTGTTATACGCTCTGGATCTGGCTGACATTCCGTTCTTTCAGTGAAGTCTATCTTTCATTCGACTCTATCTTTGCATGTGCAGTTGTGGTTTGTGGTTTAATTGCATTTTATCTCGCTTTTCATAGCCTATTCCTATCAAAGATGAGTGGTTTTGTGTGGTTTGTGTGGCTCTCCCGTCAGTGAGTCACATTACTGAATGGGGGGCTGTACCATATTTGTATTGCCGAAGGCTCGAATGGCTCTTACTATATTGTGATTATATCGAATATAACAGCACTGGCGACGCGCGTTGGGCCACACGAAGTACAAGCGGTGTGGTCAAAGGTACGACGTAGTGGAAAATGGTGGTATAAATACGGGGTGTAGCAAACGACACAGAAACCACAAAACCATTCATTGTACCACTCGCCTACTCTTTCATCGAATCCTCCGCACTGTCTTTTATACTTAAGTTATGAGATCCACAGATCCCACAGATCCCTCTTCTACCACTCCTTTGTCCAACGAGCCGTTGCCCACAGACATACCCTCCCCATCGACTCAGACCAGACTTATTCATACCATTCCCATCCCTGCACTTCCTCGGCATATTACACACCCAAACCGTCCTGCCTGGCCAGCAAGGATAGGAGGTATGCCTTACAGACCTTCTCCGCTGAGCAAGGTCGTAGCAGATGCCGATACGGAGCCGAACGCATCCGACAGCGTCATGCAGAGCGCTAGTGCTACTAGTAAATTCGAAGGTGAATCGGCCGTCAAGCCGGAGGCATCTCTAGAGTTTGTAGTTGGCGCTACTACAAGGACGGAGGCATACCAAGAAAGGTGCGTTCTGTCCGGAAGCATGCAGGAATTTGCTGATGGACGAAGGCTCAACGCAATACGCACGTTAAGCCCGGATGTACAGCGAGGTAAAGCCTTCCTCTCTCTCTCTCCAACTGCGAGAAGTCTGACAAGCGTCATAGCATTGCAGGAGTTCAGCCAAAACGTCGTAGACATAGTCTCGAAGCCAGGCATGTCATCACCGGAGTGGAATACCGTATTATGGAGGATGTCCAATTCTATCCACGTCATCCACAAACGTATGTACGCCGTCCAGTGGGCCATTGACTTCGGTGACCCCTATTCGAGAGACGACTTCTTCAGGGAACGAGAGCTGCTCAGTTTCGAGTACCAGAGTATGTGCGGGCTGTATCAGTCTGCCCGCGCATATCTTACGAACGGATAGACAGGAAAGCAAAAACCAGTTCAACATGAGCGCCAAATGTAACCATATACTGTAACAATCACTCACAATCTTTTTACATCCTTACTCGGTTTCCTTCAATGGTTCGCAATTACCAGAATCCCTGTATCTAATGATCAAAGAAAGCCAAATGTACTGTGTGTTGTCAAATACGAGTTGCTCTGATGTTGATGGTCTTCGCCTGCTGCCACGGCAGCGATGAAACTGAGAAGGCTACTAGCATGGGCAAACAGGGATCTTGCGCTCTTCAGCTGTTAGATAACGTTGGTAACCCTCACCTTTTGTAGTCAAAAAATATGAACTTTCCGGGTATCGCTTCTTGTTCTCAGGCTTCGATCATGCGTGAGGATCAATGTGAAAGATTCCATTGGCATTGAGACCCTAGCAAAAACGTATAGATCCGATATAATCCCCAGAAGAAAGTCAAATCCTGCTCGTTCCGGCCATCTTTCCTTAGTTAATGACGAGGCTATACGAAGAGCTACGGATAATTTCCATTGTCAAAAAAGGTGATTGGTCGAGCAGTTCGCATTTACTTACGTGGTGAGGGTACCAGATCCAGCAAACGGCTCAGAGCCAGCTTGAGCGGTGACGAGGTACTGCGAAGTACTGAAGTAGCCAGCCGATGTCAAGTACTGAAAAAATGGGATAATCAGTTTTTCTTCTACATTCTAAGACGAACAGCTTTTGGCCTACCTTGATGAAGAGATTCGCATCTGCGCTGAAGTTTGAGTTCGTCGAGCCATCCGCGAGGAGGAATGAGTAGACATTGTTGTATCCGTTTGAGCCAGTGTATAAGTTCCTGTCATGTCTATTAGAATATATGCCTCAGCAAGATTGATTCTTATGTACCAGGTGAGTCCAGCAATGCTGATGTTAGTGGTAGTCGCCACAGGCTTTCCGGATGCGTCCCAGCTTTGAGCAATAGGACCAGCGTTGTAATTGGCAAGCCAGATCATGATTTCATTCTCGCCAGAGCCTCCCGAGGTGGAGGACGTGAAAAGATCGTAGGCCACATCGGCGGTGGAAGAGCTACTCAGGCTGTAAGTCCATTTCCAGGTGGTCTAAAGGTGGAAATCGAGGAGAAGTAAGGAATCGCAAATCGTTAGAGGGTTGGCATAATACTCACCGGAATGCTGGAGATGGCACTGAGCTGCTTGTTGATCCCGGTATTGCGCTGTATGTTGGAGAAGCTCTTCACACTCGAGCCTCCGGTCCAGGTCCAGGTGGTCGACCACGAGACAGTGTCGCCGCTCAGAGAGATGAGGTTCGAACACTGCGAGCCGGAAGTCGCATCTGCTTCACCCCAGAGGTTGAGCAAAAGCGAGTACGGGCCTGCAGCAACGGAGTCCCACTGCCCGCAGTGCGACGTGGTGTCCACGGTGCTTGTGCTCGTGGACGTTGCGCTGGTTGACGTCGTCGAAGTCGTCGTCTTGACCGTTGAAGTAGTAGAAGCAGTTGACGTTGCACCAGAAGATGGCAGGCATTGCGAGTAATCTGAAGGGAAGCAGTGAGTTTCAAAAGAAAATAGTGAAAGGTAAGAAGTGCAAGTAACTTACAGTCGTTAAGATATGTACATGTGGAGCCAGACACGCAAGTGGTCGCACCCGTCCAACCCTACAAGGTATTGTCAGTACTGCAGACAAGATCACCCAGCTTCTTAACGTACAATGCCACCGCCTTGAAAGAATATGGTTAGTAAGTGGAAAGAATGCTGATATCCGATCAAAGCTTACATTGACCATAGACACTGGACTGAGCTCTCACGGACAACGCCGAGAGGCCAACCACTGAAAGCGAGTATAAGAACTTCATGGTACTACTGGGCCCGAGGAAGAGTCGTAAGCATCCGGGTGGTTCTTCGATGGCTTTATACTCGAGCAGCTCCAGCTGTTCCTACATGGCAGCCGAGGTCATGCAATAAGTGTTCAAGTCCGAGAAAACTTGTTCCACTGAATACGAAAACACCTGCGGCCCGCAAGACACATTATTGGCAGATCGAGCAACGGAGTCAACGGTGCGTAGAGACCAAGAAGCTGTGGCGGTTTGCTTATGACGAGTGCTGTTATTAGCTTTCAGCGTCGAAAGCGGTTCATTTTCGCGATAAGGTCGGTTTCATCGCATATCATCGCATATCGCAGAAAACACGAGGTTAAGCAGGTGTCAAGGTAATTATTACCATTTTGTCCGAAATTTGATTAGAGCACAATCGTAATTGGACGAACATGCATGATGTTGCGCGGAAAGTAGAAGTTGAAGTTATAGTAGAAGTGGAGGAGCAGGGAGTCTTCAATGCGGTATAACTCCGAGCGGAGTTTGAAGAGATTGAAATTCACTTTTTTTTTTATCGTTATTTCTCCTGAGGTATTCCCCTTTCACACTCTTCGAGGAGTCTTGCCAGCTTGACGTAGCTTTTTGTGTATTAAAAACTGGATCATTTTTCAGTGGTACGAGTACTACTTCAACCTTTGCCCATACTGGGAGAGAAAACACTATTACATCCGATAATTATCCCCATTTTCTGATTCACAGTGTATCCCATGTATTTAGTTGATGACAAGGCTATACGAGGAGCTATGAACATGGGGTAAGCACTGTTAATAGAGTGATGCTTCGAGCAGACTGAAGTCACTTACGTTGTGAGCGTTCCCGTTCCAGACGTCGGCTCAGTGCCCGCTTGCGCAGTGACCAAGTATTGGGAAGAGCTGAAGTACCCATTTGACGTCAAGTACTGCGGTAAAGGAAAGTCAGAATCAATTTAATCCAGAAATCTATCGTTGTTTCCGTTTACCTTGAGGAAGAGATTGATATCCGCGCTAAAGTTAGTGTTGGTCGAGCCATCCGCAAGGAGGAACGAGAAGACGTTGTTGTATCCGTTCGATCCGGTGTATAGGTTCCTTTTCAAACCTGTCAGTACGTGTTTTCATCCTACTTCAAGTAGTAGCTTACCAGGTGAAGCCAGCAAGGCTAATATTAGACACCGTCGGCACCGGTGTTCCGGAGGCATCCCAGCTTTGGGCAATGGGGCCAGCTCTGAAGTTGTCGAGCCAAACCATTATTTCATTCTCGCCCGAGCCGCCAGATGTGGAGGATGTGAAGAGGTCGTAAGCGACATCAGTGACGGACGTGCTTGTGAGACTGTAGGACCACTTCCAGGTTGTCTACGTACGAAGCGGTATCAATATTGTGAGAAATACTAATATATATATCACTCACCGGAATGCTGGATATTGCGCTTAGCTGCTTGTTGATTCCGGTGTTTCGCTGGATATTTGAAAAGCTCTTCACGCCGGATCCTCCGGTCCAGGTCCAGGTAGTCGTCCAAGCGACAGTGTCTCCGCTAAGCGAGATGAGATTTGAGCACTGAGATCCTGAGGTAGCGCCGGACTCTCCCCAGAGGTCAAGCAGCATCGAGTACGGGCCCGCAGCAACGGAGTCCCACTGGCCGCAGTGCGAAGTGGTGTCTACAGAGCTCGTAGCTGTTGCACTAGTGGAGGTGGTCTTGGTCGTGGAGGTCGTAGACGTCGTCTTTGTGGTCGAAGTTGCTCCAGTTGACGGCAAGCATTGAGAGTAATCTGATGAAAAATAAAAATAAAAGTTTCCGCATTAATTTTGAGTGTAAGAAGTAAGAACGACTTACAGGCATTTGCGTATGTGCACACGGCACCAGAAACGCAAGTTGTAGCACCAGTCCAGCCCTGCACGCTAGATTGTCAAAACTATGGAGTAATAGTAAACTGGAAGCCGTACAGTACCGCCGCCTTCGGAAGAACATTAGCTTCGGCATGAAATGCGAGGAAAGATAGAGTAAAAGCTTACATTGACCATATAAGCCAGATTGTGCGCGTACGGACAACGCGGAGAGACCGACGACAGAGAGCGAGTATAATACCTTCATTGCGATACAGCTAAAGACCTATAAGATCCTGGAGTTGGCTCTTCAACAATCGCCCTTTTATGCCAATCGTTCCTCGGTCGGCTTTGCCCCTCACAGCATATAATGTCTCGAGTGCCAGCTCGACCTAGATGGCGGGCCGAGGTCTTGGTATAGCTTAACCCTAGAAAGCTTGCTCGAATGAATAGGTAGAACGCTTCGCTAAGCAACGACAAGATCGACGGCCCGCTAAGTGTATGCATGAACGGATCCTAGCGTCGGGACCGACAGCCCGTAGTGACCAAAGCTCAAGTCGACAGCCTTGTGACGAATAGCCTTCCAACGAGACGTATACATGATGGACAGCGCTCAGACGCCGAGCGGCTCATTTTCGCGAAAAGGTCGGTTTCTGCAGACGTAGAAACCACGGGACGCTTTGTTGGAAGTGGGAAGGATGTTACATTTGTATTTGTATTTGCCTATCAATATACCATCAGTTTCATGCTTTACAATATTGTCAATGCGGGCAGACGAGCATGCGCAAAGTAGAGAAGAGTGTGCTGATGCTCCGAGTATGAGCAGCGTCGACAGAGCACGTATGTTAATTAGGACGGAGTCTAAACTTCGGCATTTGGGCATCATATGTGAAATTTCAACGAATGTTCAAAGGTATTTGAGAACGTACATTTGCAATTCATCTTCTGAAAATATGGTCGTCTCCGTCAGGCAACCTAAGCTCTGTGTATGATGTGTCGCTGTTCGCTTCTGACATGTCCGTAACCACTTTTCGATAGGGACTCATATGCTGCTCGAGTGTGGTATGGTAAGCTTTCAGGTTGTATATCAGGGAAAAAGGCAGAAAGCATTGCTGATAGCAAGGCTTTCACTTGAAGAAGTGTATTTGGTACAATAACTCGCAAAGAAGTCTCTTGGAGGAGCGGAAAAACAAACGTTCCAAGGGCCGTTGACTTTAAGTTGGGAAATTCACACTTGCATTACGTAATAATTTTCAAATTCTCAGTTCTGGCCGTCTTCAACTTGAAAACGGGCAAGTTGAACCTTCAAGTTGCTTCCAACCATAGGCTACAGCAGCAGCTGAGACGTATTGTTCGAGATAGCACTTAGTATTGTTTTGACAACTCGCGGCTTTTCAACGCCAGTCGACCTGCATGTTTACAGCTTGACTTTCGTCTGGATCAATCTGTCACGATATTTTTCTACTATGTCAGCTTCATTACTACAACTCGGCCTACAGCCCTCCGCCCCTGCAAATACAATATTTGGCTTCATGGAAGAAGGGACTCGGCGGAGTTAGCCCTCAAGTCAATGGGTGTCTGCTATATAGTATACGCATTGCTTCAAAAAGAGTTCTTTATGGATATCCCATTCCCAAAAGAAGAGAAGGTCGCGACCTTTGCCTTCAAGTTGACCGTACGTCGGCCTCAACTCTATAAGTTTGAAATCTGCTCAATACACGCCGTGTTCGTCCCTATCTCTGATATAATAGGAGCAGCATGCCTTGGACTTGGACTTGAATCTGGGTATATTGAGTTAATCTCACCAAACTCGGTCGTGGAATTCACGAGACATGGTTTCGAGGTTCGATCATCACTAGTTGTTGGTTATCTGCATTTTCACTGACTTCGTGTGTTTATCGAGCCTACGGCTTGTCTCAAGCTTAGACGAAGGCTGGATCGCGGCTGTTGTCACTTCTTCCTGTTATCATTGTATCTCTCGGTTGGTCGGTACGTATCGTATAATAAGCTTAACGTGTTGTGACCTTTTACGATATTTATACTTTCTGCACTGATCCGAAAGTAGTGTTCAGGGATCAGGAACAGTATCAAACACGAGGCGGGGCTCAGAGCGCTGCAGAGATGTGAAAATGGCCAAATCACTACTTTGACCCTTTCAAAATTAGGTCGTCCCACAGGCGAATGCTCTTGTATTTTTGACGTTCGGAAGCTCTCCTTGTATTCTCTCAAAAGTCTATACGAGGCTCGGAGATCTTGAACATGCCTCCCACGCTGGAACGCTAATTTCTTGCTTCTCAAATTTCCCGGAAAGGAGATGACGCTCATTTAGCGACGGCCTCGAGGCAGGACTTTCTTACCATCCAGAGAACTATCACAGGCTTACCCTGTAGCGACTGCCCCCTTTGGTGAATTCGAACCGATAGCCTGTATCACTCAATTGTGATCCATTGAAATGCGGTGGCGGACACCACAATGAGCTCCGTAAGTACTCGACAGCTTTATCGTGCACTCCCTCACGTCCCCCGCTAAACGGAGTCGACCCTTGTGCGCAAGTCGGACGATCTGTCCTGACTTTGGCCAGCAAGCGTGTTATAAAGTCCCGATGTCCATATGGCCCAAAGTTTCTGTGCTGGCGCGTCCTTCCTCCACTATGACGTTGGCTCTCTCTGCTGTCCGTGTCCTCGCGCAGCTACTACTCGTCTTAATCACTCTCCTTGTCATTACGCTCTGGCCTTTCATCAGGAAGCGGGTTCGAAGGGCGTCTCTAACGAGCGTGGCTGGACCTCCAAGGCCTTCATTCGTGACAGGTAAGTAATCCTCCAGTGCGATGAATGGTGCGACATGGCGCGTAAGAGCGAATGGGTCTTAGGCATTGATCTTGACTCTCTCTGATCCTCGGAGAGTACACAGTCAATGTCCTTTTCACCAACCAACCTCTTGTCCGGCATGCCCGCCTCTGCGCCTTCGGAGGCCCGCGATCATTCACATGTTGAACTTCGGATATCCACATAAACTCCGCCCCGTGGAAAAGCGGCTTTCTCTAATCGCAATTCACGATCCGTATATCATTTTTAGGAAACCTCCCGGAGCTTTTCGACCCTAACTCTTGGGAGCATCATCGCAAGCTAGTCAAGCAATATGGAGGAGCGTTCAAGGTCTATGGTTTATTAGGGGTACATTGCCTATACCCATGATGTGACATCTCAACTCACTGCGTTGCAGGAAGAGATCGTCTACCTGTCGGACCCTAAAGCACTGACGCACATTCTGCTTGAAAAGCAAGACATATATGAGAGGACGGATTTCTTTCTAAAGTACGCTTTCGTTCGCATTTTACTCATTGATCACTGAATTGTTGCTATTATGAAGGGCGAATTTAGTATGTCTTGGTCCCAGTCTTGTATCACTCGAAGGTAGACATCCGTTCTTCGTTTTCTATCTGTCGGAAGTGAACCGTCTAGTGAACTAATTATCTGTGATGTATACTAACCAGGCACACCACACAAGAGGCAACGGAAGATGCTGAGCCCTATCTTTAGTCCGAACCAGATCAAAGCCCTCACGCCTATCTTCCACAAAGTGTCTGACGAGGTACGAGGGTAAACCAGTTCCAAAGCTTATATCCAGGCTCACCTTCTTGCGACCTGTGCAGCTTCGCGAGGCGATTACTCTCCAATTGGGGGACCTTGAGACCGGTCATTCGGCTGAGATAGACATGCTGCACTGGGTCAAACGCACGGCGCTAGAGCTCATCGGGCAGGGCGGGCTTGGATACTCCTTTGGCAGACTGGACAGCAAATCGGCCAACGAATATAGCGACGCCGTCAGGAATTTTGCGTGCGTTCTACCCTTTCAGCACCCCCAAACGGAAAATTCAAAACAGACATATAACTTGAATACTAATCTCCTTTCATTCATCTCGTAGTCCCATGCTCACCAAAACCGTCATTGTGCGCCAGTTCCTCCCGTTCTTCAGTCAATTTGGGAGCGCCAGCTTCCGGAGATGGGCGGTGAAGTTGCTGCCCATAGATAGTGTTCAAAAACTTCGAGAGATTGTGGATGCTATGGACCGCACGGCAAGGCTCGTCCTTAATGACAGGAAGGGACAGCCGCAGAGCGAAGTGCTAAAGGAGGAAAATTCGTTGAAAAATGTGGATGGGAAGGACCTCATGAGTATTCTCTGTGCATACGCGTGACTTCGATTTCGAAAGGATTTCACTGACGGTAGTTATATCTTGTAGTGGCGGAAAATGCTAAATCGTCAGAGGAAGACAGGTTGTCGGAAGAAGAACTGGAGGGAATTATTTCGTAAGAATTTCTCTGCAGAATCGAAGCCAGCGAGGCGCTGTTTTACCCTTTTCGCACAGAACTTTCATTTTTGGTGGCCAAGATACAACCACTGGCGCAATCTCGTATGCCCTACACGAATTTGCCTTGCACCCAGATGCGCAGAAGCGTCTGCGAAAGGAGGTTGTTGATGCTACGGTTTCAGATGAGCATCTGAGCTTCGCCGACGTCCACAAGCTGCCTTACCTGGATTCTGTGGTGCGGGAAACTTTGCGAATGTGAGTTTTAAGATACTTAGTTGACCCTCTTTGCTCACCCAGAATTCACCGCCACCATTAGCCATCCACCTATCTACATAGTTCAGAGAACGTTAGTCTGCAGCTGCTTTATTTCTCTTGATCACATTGAGCAATATTCATCCTGGTGGACTGTAGGAACATACAGGATGACGTCCTTCCTCTTTCACGGCCTGTGCTAGGCGCAGACGGCTCCACATTGCTCGACTCGCTCCCACTCCGGAAGGACACGACTCTGCTCATTGCAATTGAGGCTGCCAACCGGAATCCAGACCTTTGGGGTCCGGATGCGGGCGAGTGGAGGCCAGAGAGGTGGCTCAGTCCGTTACCCCGGGTAGCTGAGGAGTCCGGCTTACCTTCAATATACTCGCATATGTATGTCCTTGTCTACTCTTCATGTCTTCCGACTTGTATGAGCTGATCAACTGATATTATATGTCCTCTCAGCGTGACTTTCTTTGCTGGGAACCGTTCATGCATGTTTGTATTCGAATTTTCCATCTTATTCTTTACGCTAATACTGACAACTTCCCGCTGGATCAGAGGCTTCAAATTCGCAGAGCTAGAAATGAGTCAGTTCTCTCGCCCCTTTTTATTTGATTAAGCGAGTTGAACGACTTATTCGGAACTCCTCTAGAAATCGTTCTTTCCACCCTCGTCCGGCACTTCCGCTTCGAGCTCCCGAAAGACAAAAAGCTCGCTTGGAAACTGGGTGGAATCGCCTCCCCTGGCGTCGAGAACGATCCTATTCCCAAACTGCCATTGCGTGTGTCACGAGTTTGAAGACTTCTATGCTCGCTACGGTTTCGACACGATTACGACTTGACTCAATAATAGGAAGAATTTTACTCATCATTAGCTGGGGGAAATTCGATTTTTCCTTTCATCAATTTTCAATCGAATGTCGCTCGATTAGCTACACCTTCTAGACTCGAAGCATCAGTAGTAAAGTTGCAGAAGTGAGACACGTATCGTTTTTCGTCGGTGACAAATTTAGCATAGAATAGTCTAAGGCGTATTGAAGGTCGTTTTCCTCTGAGTACAGCACAATGTGAATGAGAACTCTGTATATCGTTCAGAAGAAATCTCAGAAGAAATGCGCTGTGAAATAGCGAAGAATTTGAAGCTTTCGAGTGGGTTCCAGCGTTCAACTTCGTGAGGTGCACCGTGAGTTATTTAAGTTGGATTACGCTAATACGCGTCGCGTGCCACTGGCAGTGGATGACTTCCCGTAAGGATTTAGGATGACGAATCCTATCCTAAACCCTTGAAACTCCGAATAAGGTTTTGGTTTTGAAAGTGGACAAGTAGTCCGCTATTAAGACCCGCTAGGGTAGCGGGAATTTAGGATGACGAATCCTATCCTAAACCCTTGAAACTCCGCTCGGCAAGCATTTAGGGAGGGTTTTCTAAACCGTAAGCCAACCTTTGCGATGTCTTCCGGTGCTGCAATCAGAAATTCCATGAAGTTCTGCCGAGAGTTTCCCGCGGTAAGATTTACCTTACAAGGTAAGGTATCAGGGTGTACCTTACCCGGAAAGGTAAGCGAGGGTCAGGGCAGTGCATCTAGGACGACTATCCTAGAGCTCGAGCATCTGGCCGACCCCCCTCCCCCCTCTGCCAGATCCTTGAAGTTTAGGACTGCCCGACCAAGACCGAAAGTTTGGCTCCGTGCCATTTAGGACGAGAATGTCGTCCTAAATCCTTACGGGAAGTCATCCAGTGTCCGAGTCACCATCATGCCAATGATGCGTCAAGTCACATCAACTTATTATAGCGTGACTGTGACGACTCGGATGCGTTGACAGTGGTGACCGCTCCAACTTGCCAAGGGCTTCTAATAGTATCATCCACATATGATATGTATAAATGGTTTTCAGTGACGTCTTACAACACATATGTATCAAGTATAAAAGCCCACCAGCATGCTCTCAATCAGCTCTCAGGATCTAGGGCTCTATTGCTCTCTCACACTAACATGACGAAAATTAATGGTTTTCCAGACGCTTTTCCTAGTGCCTTCGATAACTCTGTCGAACTTCCAGTTCCACGAACTGTGAGTCCTACGTCCGTTGAAATGTTTTGAAAGATACCCAAGTGGACGTAAACAGCTAAATGAACTGGCGATGATCAAACTCTCAGCCAGCATACGCACAAAGCCTGAGTGGTGGGTCAAGTACAAGGATGCACAAATTCGCGCCATCTGGAAAGCGGAGGCACTCAGACAAACATTCACTTGGATCGAGCGAGCAACAATGCTAGTTCCAAAGGAGGAACGAGAGCAGTACATCGCGAAAGACGACCATGACGTAGTCGACGTGACAATTACCGAGAAGCAGGCTGAATATGTTCTTGATGAGCTCGACGGATATGCGAAATTGCTCGACGAAACGACTGGAATTCAGGTGAGCAATGCGCGTGTGACTCTGCATGGACTGTACTGACTGTCATTAACTTAAAGGTATCGTGCTTCGATGGCGTCTGGCAGACCGACACCCTCATTCCTCCGTCTTTGCGTTCGTCTTTGATTGAGGAGATACGCGTTCTTGAGGACGTCCCAGAATACAAGAAAGATTGGCACCCAAACTCAGATAACCAAGTACTTGATCTCGTACACCCATCCCTTTATCCAGTCATCTATGGTCGTACTCTTGGTCGCTATCCGAATACAAACGGGCCCGTGATACCCATCGAATCTCCCTTTCCTGCGGAAGAGAGTCGTTATGTTACTGACTATCGCTCCAACAAATATCAGTGGCTTCCGACTGAGTTTCAGGTAGACGAAAATGGTGATGTAGTGGCTTTGGGATATATCAATAATCTCCACCCATCGCGCGAAGGCCTTTACAAGTGCGTGGAAAACTTAATCAAGCATTTCATACCGCTATGGGAACGAGTCTTGACGGATATGCTTCATGAACTACCCACGAGAATACAAGGGTCATATCTTCCTATAGAGGAGATTGTCCCCAATTATCCCCGTTATGAAGAAAAGAGTTGTGATACGAGCGAAGTCGAAGAAGAAGTAGCAAGGGTGAAGGAGGAAGGCGATCAGAATGGCAAAGAAAGGGTAACCACTGAAGGAACGGACGTGGTTAAGGAAGGCGCTCAGGACGAAGTCGTCGATGGTGCTAAACAAAGTGACGAAGTTACATCAATGGACTACTCGGATCGTCTCGAGGAGTACATGGAAACCGTTTGGTCTGAAAACAAAATAGTCGGCCTCCCCGACGTTCCAGAAGGAGGGTATCCAGGAGGTCTCGAGAAACGCCAATCGAAAGTCTCGCTGCAGGGGAAGAAACTGCAGATCATCGTGAAGCTTGCAAACATCCATTTAGTAAGTCACTGCAGACATCGTGTATATCTTGTGCTAATTTGCTTTTACGAACTGCACAGACCCCGGACAAACCCGAGTACAGGGGTGGCTCGTGGCATTTGGAGGGTATGGCGAATGAGCACATTGTGGCATCTGGCATTTATTATTACGATCAGGAGTAAGGTTCCGCTTTCAATCTATATTCACTTGCTGTCTGAACTGAGTCACATATAGGAACATCACGACGAATGAGCTTGCCTTCAGAATCGCTGTTGACGAGCCTGAGCCCTCGCAATCTATTCAGGCTGGGACTTACGACTATTATGCACATGAAAGGACTTGGGGAATGGTCATGGACTACTCGAAGTGTGTACACGTCGCACTCATTTCAATACTCCCTGGCTCTGAAATCACTATTTCTAGCTCCACTAAGTTAAACAACGTCGTCGGCGCTGTAGAAACGCGTGAAGGGCGCTGCATCGCCTTCCCGAACAGCTACCAACACAGAGTCTCGCCCTTTCAACTTGTAGATCCGAGAAAACCAGGCCATCGTAAGATCGTAGCCCTCTTTCTCGTCGACCCTTCGACTCAGCCGATCCCGAGCACGACGCACGTCCCACCTCAGCAAGCCTCTTGGGCGATCCATGCGCTTGGTACCACGGACATGCGTGCGCCTGTACATCGGCTCCCTATAGAGCTGATTGGCATGATCAAGGACAAATCGGTACTGATGGACGAGCGGGAGGCAAAAGAGGTGCGACTCGATCTCATGAAAGAGAGAACAACAGTGATAGAAAAAGTGGTTGAGGATTCTGACTATTTTTTGTTTTCGAGAGTCTTTAATCTGTGCGAACATTGAACAGTGAAAACGGAAATTTCACTGCAATGTAGTATATCGAGCAGACTATCTACTGTATGTACAATTTCGCTCTAAATGTGAAAAATAAAATCAATTTTAGTGACCGTCCAAAATGATGTTTGCCATCAATTACTGTCTGTACAAATTAGCTCATAAAATGAGCTGGAAAAAGAGAGTTGGTAAGTCTCCGAAAGACTCTTGTTTATCCAAAGATTATTGAATGCTATCTTATGGGAAGAAGACACGGAATGCCCTAGTAAAAGGCGAGGGCATTGTTAAGTTGTCCTCCTCCCCAGCACATTCTTCTCCCATGAAAGAAAGGGCTGACAAACAATATTTTAAGTTTTTGCCATTCGGCGGGTTCTCTTAGAGGCAGCGACATTCAATCCGCAAAAATTAATTGGCCATTAAACTTGAAGGGTTTCGTAACAGGCACGGTAACCATCGAGCGTTCATCATTACAATACCCCCTCTAACGTCGTATTTACTTCATTTCTAACGACCTGAGATGTATTAAAAGCTGAAGGCATGCAGTCCTCTCTTTCATTGAAGGCTCGGTTTAGTCCCAGAAATTGCAAGGACGAACGGCACTTCAAGCTTGACCTGCGGTCCTTCGGGGCCTGAGACCGTTAATTTCTGTATTCCCATGCGGCCATGTGTTTCCCGCACGACGAACAACAATCAAAGTTGGTCAACACGAGGGCCCCGGATGGTAAACATGCGCAAAATAGATTAAAATGAGGAACAAAGGAGAATGAAGTAGAGTCCAGATTCTTGGGAATATTTTACTACCCTCAACGTCGACATTGAGGCTGGACTTTGAGAAATTTTAAGCGATTTTGCCACCTCGTCAGCCACCAAAATGCCATTTATGGAGCGACAGTGTTTGTAGTGATGCCAAGAATGGCAGATGGACAAATAAGATGAAATAACACCCCCTCCGGTTTCTTTGGTTCCCCTTTTTCTTCTAACCCTCACGACCCCGCCCTCGTTGTTACCGCACGTCTCCGACGTTCAAAAACCCCTACGCTCTTTGCTTTTCCCCCACTAAAGTCGTCTCCACGATGAAGTCTTTCATTTTCGTCACCGCCGTCGCGTCCGCCGCCGTAGTTCAGGCAGCATCAGTGAGTACTTGTTCGTTTGTTTATGTGGCACAGCAGCACCCCTTTCTTCTTGTCTCGGAATGGTCGTGTGGAGGATCGGCACTGTCAGCAGGCCTCGAGGATGTGGTTAGAGTTGTGGTGAAGGGATCGACAAATGATTGTCGGAAGATAGCGCCCAAGCCAGTGCTACATTTGCTTATAATGCAACTTGTATCGAGAGGAGACAGCATTCGTATTGCAGAGGGGACAGATTCCGACTGCATTGTTGTATTTGTACATACACGTCGAACCATGCTTGCTGGATTCTTCTCTTTAACATGGGCTAGATTCGACGAAGCAGAAGTGCTGTTCAACTGTTCGTTGTTGTCTTTCAGCAATCTTCGTACATCTGTTGCTTCTTTGATTGGACACTGACGTTTGCTTATCATAATAGTCGTCGTCTGCAGCAACCCCAACGTCGACGGGTAGCCCACTTATCCCTTCCGGGATTAGCTCGTCCTGCACGACATTTCTAACTAACCTGAACGACAACTCGACTATCACGTCGTGCCTCAAGCCAATCGTCTCCGCGACTTCGCAGTTTGGTCCTTCTGGTGCCTCGAGCTCAAACCCCACAACTGCTGATGTTACATCAGCCTTGAGCCAACTCTGCTCCTCGACTACGACGTGCTCAGACTCCACTATCCGCTCCCAACTCACGCAGTTCTACACTGCCTGTTCGGCCGAATTGTCGGGCACTAGCTCGAATACGGATATTATCCGTCTGTATGACGTGTTATACGCAATTGTGCCCTTCAAGGCGGCAGCGTGCACGAAGGATGACAGCGGCAACTACTGCGTGACCCAGATCAGCACCGGCTCGTCGAACTCCACGACTGGTTCCAAGTCCGTCTCTTCGGGTCAGGACACCTTCGAATTGCTCAAGAACAACCTTGTAGAACAGTCTGGATCGACGCTCACTCGCCGAGCCACCGTTGTGCAGAATGTGACTGCTGCCCTCATCCCCAACACAACAACATTCCGCACTACGGGCCTTCCCTTCCTTCTCCTTACTCCGTCGACTGACTCTAGCAAGCTCTGCACGGCTTGCACTCGTTCCGTCATGTCAGCGTACATCGACTTCGAGCAGGATATCCCGTATGCACCAGGCCTTTCCAACTCACCCATCCTCGGTGGACAGACCGCGCTTTACAACGCTATCACCAGCGTCTGCGGATCATCCTTTATGAGTGGCGCTGTTCAGGCTGCTGGTGGCCTTTCAAATGGTCTCATCAGCGCTGCTTCCAATGTTCGCGTCGACCAGGTAGCATCCTTCGGCACTCTCTTTGCTGCTGTCGCAGTGGGCGTTGTTGCTCTCCTGTAGGAGAGTCGGTGCGGATTTTTCTTCGGTTATTTGTGGACCTCGCTTTTACTGCAGCATTTTTGTTTATTATTCCATAGTATTGCTCTGTCTAATCGTGCAGTCCGGGCGTCTGCTCATTGATGATACCCACTTTTCTCCTTGCCGTGGATCTCACATACGCTGTACTGATAGCATAGTCAATTAGCGCATGCTCTCCGGCTTTCGATGATCTGTGATCAGAAAAGAATGTAGAATATCTCTGATTCGGGAATAAAACATATCAACAAAAGATTATCCCAGGGTGCCTTACTTAAGAAATCACAAGCCACATTGCATAAGGGCTACATATGATAATGGAATCTTACTCTCACGGTGTTGGAACTATACAGTACCAGCTTAATTATGTAAGTATACATGATATTTTTGATTGTAGGATCTAAGGAATAATCTTGTCCTCAAGCTCGCTCAATATCGTGGTCGCTGTCGTTGAAGGTGTGCTCCGCTTTGACTCGTACTTTTTGTAGTACGACACTCAAAGCCGAGCTTTCCCTTTGCTTACTTCTTGCTTCTGTAGCTTTATATCTAACCCCTAAAATCTTTCAACCAGTTCAAGATGGTTCGCGTCTCTGTCCTCAACGACTGCCTCGTACGTTTGACGTTCTTCTCTGATATTTTGAACTTTACTTACAATGTGTGGGCTATAGAACAACATTGTCAATGCTGAGCGCCGTGGCAAGCGTCAGGTCCTCATTCGCCCTTCGTCAAAAGTGATCGTGAAGTTTTTGAGCGTGATGCAGCGTCACGGTGCGTTTTTAAGAGCATTGTCTCATCACTGAATACCAATAACTGATTTAATCGTATCTCGGTGTAAAACAGGTTACATTGGAGAGTTTGAGCTCATTGATGACCATCGTGCCGGCAAAATTGTCGTTCAGCTCAACGGCCGTCTGAACAAGACTGGTGTCATCTCGCCTCGCTTTAACGTGCAGGTCACCCAGATCGAGTCTTGGGTCAATTTACTCCTCCCGTCTCGTGGGTTTGGAATCATCATCCTCGTAAGTATTTTTCTCATAGCATTTTATTGAGAGATCCTGACTGCGTTGTTTTTCCTCCTTTTTCCTCCTTAAGACCACTTCTTCTGGTATCCTCGACCACGAGGAGGCGCGCCGGAAGAATGTTGGTGGTAAGCTCCTTGGCTATGTCTATTGAGGGTATTTTTGTTTGCGTGTGTAAATCTATTCGATAGAATAGATTTTTTGTCCATCATATTCTAAAAGCATAGTCTGTCTTCCCTATGCATGCCATGTCAATGATACGTATGTCGACATGTTCTTGATCTCGCGCTCTATGTCACTTTGTGTGTGAAGCTTGGAATGCCTTCATGAAAATGAAAAAAGGTCAGACATTACATCTTCGATGTGCATCTTGCAAGCTGGATGAAATTACTGTTCTAAGCTTAGTGTGGCCTGTGTTTTGTCTTGCTTAAACCCCGTGAATCCGTTTCCTGCACAACTTGAAGATGATATCGAGATAAAGTGTCGAAGTTAAGTGGCTGTGTTTGGAGATCCAGGCCAGGCACTTTCTCTGCAGCGCTCAGGCTTGCCGAGTGTCCTTACTTCAACCTCTTATCTGCCGAAAATTCCAACCCTCAATCGTATTTTTGCACTTTTTCTTTCTTCTAGAGCTAAAAGACGGATGGAAAACAGAAATATGAGGTCATGGAAGGCTTCTTCGGCATACTGTAAGCAAGAATTGGCGACATGATGAAGGCGGCAGGCCAGGACAGGTGTCCATCATTGACCATTAGTGCGACCGTCAAATACCTTGAAACTTCGCAACGGCAGGTAGACGCCGCTGTGAAACTCCAGTCCACATAGGTCTGTTGTGCACTAACTTTTCCTCTCGCCACCACCTACATCTCTTCCATCCCTAACGTTCTCTTATCACCGACTTCGACGCTCCTTCAGACAAACAAGACTCAGGAAGTCCTTCATTCCTTTAACTCTAGCTCAACTCGCCACACGCCAAAGTAACTCCTTCCAGTCGTCCGCTAGGTAGAAAAGGGCGGAAGTGCTAAGCAACTCTTTCACTGAATTTGGCGACCCGAACCCCCCGTCAAGATGCGCTACCTTCGCCTAGCCCTGCTGCTTCAAAATGCTTTCATACTCTCCGGACTTGCAGCTACTGCTGACGAGTGGCGGTCGCGGTCGATCTACCAGCTTGTTACGGACCGATTTGCACTCGCAGACGGGTCAAGTCCGTCTTGCAATGCCACTGCTCGTCAGTACTGCGGTGGGACATGGCAAGGTGTAATCAACAAGCTGGACTATATTCAAGGCATGGGCTTTGATGCGGTCTGGATATCGCCTGTGGTGAAGAACATTGAGGACCAGACAGCCTATGGGCAGGCATACCACGGCTACTGGACTGCGGACATCAACTCGCTGAACTCGCATTTTGGGTCTGCAGACGACCTCAAGGCCCTCAGCGACGCTCTGCACAAACGAAGCATGTTCCTCATGCTGGACGTCGTTGTGAATCATTTCGCTGCGGCTCAGGCACCACAGAGCGTGAACTACGGTGCACTTGAACCCTTTGGTGCCCAGCAGGACTTCCATTCCTTCTGCTTCATCTCGGACTACAACAACCAGACGGACGTGGAGCAGTGCTGGCTCGGTGATAACAATGTGCCCTTGCCTGATGTTGACACGGAGGACCAGGCCGTTGTAGACACGATGAATAACTGGATCAAGGGCTTGGTGAGCAACTACTCGGTGGACGGCCTGCGTATCGATACTGTGAAGCATATCCGGAAGGACTTCTGGCCCGGATTTGCTAGCAATGCAAGCGTCTTCACCCTTGGTGAAGTCCTCATCAATGATACAAGCTACGCTGCTCCTTACACCCGTGAGCCACATTCCTCTTCTCCCGCTAATTCTGTGGGTATCTGACTCTTAACGTTTCCAGAGGTCATCGACAGCGTCCTTGACTATCCGGACTATTTCGTTCTCACCTCCGCATTGTGAGTTTTTGCGTCTTTTACTTTCTCGCTTTTACCGACATTCTTGTAGCGGTTCTACATCTGGAAATCTTTCTGCTCTGCAGGATAGTGCTTCACAGACTCAGTCAAAGTACAAGACTGGTGCATTCAACACTGGATCATTCATGGAGAACCAGGATCAACCGCGTTTCCAGTCTATAACACAGGATCTGGCTGTAAGCCGCACACTTCTAACTGCTACTTCAACTCCCGCTTACCTTTCTTTCTCAGCTTGTGAAAAACGCCATGACATGGAACTTCGTCACTGATGGCATCCCGATTGTTTACTATGGTCAGGAGCAGAACTTTAATGGTAACGGAGACCCGAACAACCGCGAGGCGTAAGCATGTCTGATCCCAAGATGTATTTCAATCTGACACTGTCTTTTAGACTCTGGACTTCAGGTTATGATACATCCAAACCTCTTGTATTGCATGCCACCACCCTGAACTCGGCACGCAAAGCTGCAGCTAAAGCTTCGAGTTCTTTCCACAACACTTCGGTAAGTAACAGCTTATCATTCAACCCATGATGTAGCTCAATCTATACTTCTCGTAAGATGGTCTTCCCCTTAGTAACTCAAAACACCCTCGCTATCTCAAAGCCTCCAATGCTCGCGCTGCTCACAAACGGTGGTAGCTCTTCTACCCCAACATGGAGCATCGGCTCAGGGATCTCCGGCTATACTCCGAACCAAGACCTGATCGACGTACTTAGTTGTAAGACTGTGAAGACAGACGGAAATGCAGGCATAAGCACGAGCTCTTCTGGAGGGGCACCGATGGTAAGCTTCCGTCTGCTTGACTTTTGTATTATACCTGACAACGATGGGATCATAAGGTACTTCTTCCTTCGTCTGCTCTAACGGGATCAGGACTTTGCGGATCGAAGAGCGCAAGCGCAGGTCTTCGCGGATACAGTGTTCCTTGGCTAGCCATCATTGGCAGCGCCCTCACAATTCCTTTCATGATCTAGAGCAAATGTTTCTTCCCAGACTTTGACATCGTGGTTGATCGTTTAACATAGACAATTCGATTTCTTCTCAAATCCTCCTTTGTTGTGTTTAAACTTTGGAACTCCATGGACATCATTAATACTATTCGCTATTATCATACTCTGTATAAGTTGTTGTATCTTCCTAAACCAGTGCTCGAATAATAAACTAAGGTGTGGCGGAAGAGCCACTGCAATTGAATCTCCGCTGAGCTCCGCTGGTTACGTGGCTATATAAATGGGCGAAAGCATGACTTTTTCGTGACCTCCCCCATCTCGTGATCAATCACGTTTCCTCGTCGCCTCGCCAGACATTAACGAGCTCGACGCGCTCACCGTGGACAGCAACAACGACTGTGTCAGCTCTTTCTTGGACAATAAAACACATTGGAGTGATCCTGAGGGCACCCGACTGTCCAACCCCTGTTTGATCGCACCTGCTGCTCCCCAACTTCGCTGGGCGACAATATCGATAAAATGACGGTCTCTACGTCGAGTAGTGCGCAAACACAGGCTCAAACACAACCCTCAGTGCAGGTCCCGGCGAGCGCAACGCAGGGCATAACACCAGCGCTTGAAGTCCTGCAATCTGTTGCTGCTGCTACAGGAGCTGCAGGCCAGTTGGGCAACATCGACCATCAGCAGATCATGTCTCTCCTTCGGCATTTACCTGATGTCCTTAACAAAGTGAGCATGTCTATCCCTCCATTGCGGCCTCTTGTCGGTGCCTCTAGCGTCGTCTTGTGTTATAAATTCGCGGGATAAATTAGTACCGGAGCTTGTCCGTAGCTCTCTCTGCGTCTCGCCATCAGTCTGGGTTTGACGCGTAATGTGGTCCGCTATGTGTTAGTACATAGATGAAAGCTTCAATGTTTTGCGGTCGATTCTTTTTGTCTCTGACCTAACTTCACCTTATAGCAGTTTGCGGCCGACCAAGGAAAAGAGGCAGCAGAGATCCTCTCCAATCTCGCTCAGGCGTCCGGACATGCTCAAGGTGGATCAAATCAACAAGTTGCCTACCCGCAGAATGGCTCAGCCAATTCTAACATACATCCTGCCCTTCAAGGACCTGAACCAGGGCCTAACTCCCATCCGCGTGGCCCTCCTTCACTCGGAATGACGTCTGACACAGGTCCAAATTCTCACCCGCTTGGCCCTCCGAATCTTGGATTGGCCCAAAACCCACCACAAGATGCTTCAGAGCAACAAGATGGATCTGCGCCTGCCGATGGTGTAGCTGTCACGCCTGATAAACTATCGTCCGGGCGGAGGAGGGCAGGCCCACCGACCGTTAACGGCCTGGCGATGGGCAGCGAGGAATGGGCCCGTCAGCGCAAGGACAACCACAAGGAGGTCGAGCGTCGCCGGCGCGGTAACATCAATGAAGGCATCAACGAGCTTGCACGGATCGTCCCGAATGGGTCAGGCGAGAAGGCGAAGGGTGCGGTTCTGAGCCGCGCGGTTCAATATATCCATCATCTGAAAGAGAATGAAGCCCGTAACATCGAGAAGTGGACATTGGAGAAGCTGCTCATGGACCAGGCGATGGGCGATCTGCAGGCGCAGTTAGAGGAAGTCAGGCGAGCGTGGGAAGAGGAGCGTCGGGCGAAGGAGGCCGCAGAGTCTGAGCTTTCTCAGCTTCGGCAGGAACTCGTCGCAGCGAAAGGAGACAGCGCAGTAGGAAGGAAGCGTGCGAGTCCGGAGACAGCTGCCCTAGATGGCGGAATGGAGAAGGAAGCTAGTGAACACGAGAGAGGCGCAAAGCGGAAGAAGATTGTTGCGTGAAGATGAGTTATCATGGGCTTCAAGTTTTTGCTTGCTAGCCTTTGCTTTTCCGCTCTGTTGTTCTGCTTCTTCTTTTATTGCCTTTGATCTTGATCTTGGAACTGCCTTTGTCTTTCTTGAAAGGCCCAGGAATTTTGTACGATGTACGTGCTGTATCCTTTGTTGAGTGTTCTGTATTCTTTAAGAGAAATTCGTACGCTGTATATCTTTTGTGTCATTCTAACATTAACTGTTGTCCACTAAAAGGAAATAATGAAAGTATTTATTGTTTGAATTAAATAGAATCCATGCTAGCATCCTCATCAGAAATCGTATGAATGGGTATACAAGGCCTCAAACGGGCTCATTGGGTATAGGTTTTGGACGGAAATTGTCAACGAAAAAACGAGATCATGATGCAACTGAATGTACGTATGAAGGAATGCTGATGTCTATTGACCGTTCCCGACGATCTTCCCATCCATCAAACCCGAGTCACCCGAGTCAGACGGAGGTCGAACACCACCATAAAGAGTCCTGTTGGTCAAGGATGTCAGGGCACACGAGTCTCCGAAAGGAACCTGACAGGCTTTGTAAACGCGGTCGATGAACTGCTGCTCACCTTCGCCTCATCCTAGTTCCCCTTTGCACGCGCTCAAGCTCATTAGTGCCTGTCAACCGTCTCACCCGGGTCTTCTGAACGCCCGGTGCGCTCTCTCCCTTGGCTTGTAGGCCCAAGTCTGCTGATATGACGTCTTGTCCTTCATTCTCTACATCAGAACTGGGTTGAGACACGGACAGATTGACGTCGTTGGCGTGCATCGTGGAAGCCCATGACCGGTCATCAGCTTGTAAAGCGGGCGCTCCATCTTCGCCCGCGATGAGCATAGGGGGCGTATCGGGCATTCCGATTTCAGAATCAGAATGCCTGAAACGCAAGGCCGACGGAGTCCCCGTTGCTGATCTTTCGCCGTTTCTGCTATCATAACATTCGGAAGGAAAGTTTATGATGTTGAGCCCAGACTGCGGAATCGTCCCCCGGAGATTTAGATGTAGGTGATTTGTACAAACGTTCATGACCGTTCGGAGCACAGGTATGAGCGCACCGGTCAACCCACGTCGGGTTGGTGGTAGTGTGGCATAAGTAACAAGATTGGCTGCGCTCGACGCTGCGGGGATGAATTAGAGTACCATCTTTCAGCATTTGCAAGTTGGGTACCTAGCATGACCAAGTAGAAGATGATTCCTATAGCCTAGTGTGAGCTTCTCTCTCAGGATCGGTTTAAGGATATAGTCAGCTCACCGTCGCGGAATAGGATCTTCGCAATACGACCCTTCGTACTTTGCTTTGTCACTATAGCCAGGGTGAATACAAACATGCTGACGGGTAAAAGACCACATTTACAATATACCCGAAGCTTCTGTAACGTTACGATAAAGATGAATGTGTCAAAGAGCATGAGGGCCGCGCATGCCGGGATGACCACAGGCAGTGATATTGACTTGATCTTGTTCACGCAACCTATACTAGAAAGAGTGAAGCTGTTGACGTATTTATGTGAGACCATTGTTAGTTATGCGATCGAACGATAGCTCAGCTTACACAGGGGTTTCAACTTGCATATAGAAGCCCGGGTGAATTTCGAAGTAAAGTCATGGCAAGTACGGATAGCTGCTTACACTGTGTGCTCCTGTCTACGAGGATGATAGATGCCATTATAACAAGATCGGAAATCTGCAACATGCATTTAGTGCTAGTGCATTAGGTAGAAAACGTAGTGGCCTTACCGCTGTGACGGAAAAGCAAAACACAGACATAGTGCGATTATTCCCCCATAAAGCAAGCGTTCGGAAGATGAGGACCACTTGGAACGTCAGTTCAAGCCTGATGTCACGTCTGAAGTGGAAGCATACGTTGTGCAGGTAAGATGAATATAAGCATTGACCTAATGATCGTCAGTGGATTCATTTTATATGAATAAAGGTATTCGACTGACCATGCACCTATAATCTCATTTAATATACAGCTGACTTGTATTAGTACAAAAGGGGTAGTGGAGTTAATGAAGCGACGTACTACTGACAAAGGTCAAAACTTATGAGGTGACGTTAATGTAGTAGGCACAGAGAGGCAGAGCTCACTTGAAGTCCAGTAGACGAATTGCTTGTTCCTAACAAACTCCATCATGATTATGAGAAAATAAGTCACTAAGAGAAGGGACTTACCAGGAAGCAAAATAGCTGTCACGATAATTATGGGATATCGGTTTAGGATATAAAATATTTTCCCCTTGCTCCATCGCGTGTTCCAGACGAGCTCCAGCTTAACTCTCCCTTAGCGAAGGCTCTGATATTACTGTAGATGTTTTTGCTTGCCTCACTATCCTAATCGGTGAGTAAGAGTGTTACTACAGAAGAACAAGGTATCCTCACTCTGAGAAGGAAATGATGGCGTCGTACACGAGCACTACAAAAGCAGATACTGCGAATATGATTTGCAAAGAAGTTTGAACGTGAAGAAAAGGCTACGAACAGACGACGAACTGCCGTGACAAGGAAGAATATCAGATTTGTCCGACGAAGCACAGATAGAAGAACACGTACGTTTGTTATTTGCGAGTCCCGGATAAGCTGCAGGAATGCTGCAAACTCGGAGTCGCTATCGGAGACGCTCATTTTGAAATGCTTGTAACTTTCACTGAAAGATTCCTTAGCATGGAAGAGTATATGAACGGAAGAAAGGGATGAAATGACTGTAAAGACCCCCGGTGCTTGCGTCGCTCATCTTCGAGTCCGCGATCGGCAACTGTATCTAGTCCGTTGCAGGGACGCAGCTTTGTTGATTGAAGCGGGTCCAATGGGCGGGTTCCTCGACGCCTAGTGAGCTCTAGTGTCCAACGAACAGAAAGGTCTGATGCGAAAGTCGTCGGGCGTTATCGACCTACTAAATAATGAACTTCGATCGCGCACCATGAGAGGGAGGCTTGCAAAAGAGGAAAATCAATTGCGCTCGTCGGAGTTTCATATACTGGTAGTAGATGCAAAAATCAAGCTGATGCATTCGAACACCAGAAGAATCAAGCGCAGAAATCACTTGATGCTAACGCAACGACGTATGAGAACAAGATCGGAGTTGACCAAAACCGAAGATAAACTGGCGATAAGTTTTCCGATATCTATGCCAGAGTAAGATACGGCGGTGATGATTACTCGCGTGCTTGATATCAGAGATTTTAGATTGTTATCAAATGAGATGATCATCGATTCGTAGCTGATCCACCTGATGTCTACTTTGTTCGACTCCATGGTTATAGTGTGTAGTGATCTGGCACCTTCAAGGAAAGGAATGCAGATAGGACGTCGCATGCATCTTATTATTACAATGAGATGATCGCTATGAAGCAGCCGTTGTCTTGACTCTCGCCGTGCTCTTGTCACTGCGACCAAAGTCATGCATGCCGTACAGTGGTGGTAAGGTTATACCGTCAGAGATGTAGACCTAAGACGCGTCTAGAAGAATACACAAGGTGTGTAAGTTTCATGTTCAAGGTTCTAGCCGGAAAGAGTGAATCGCGATGTATAAGTTCAATATATAGGAAGTTCGACGAGGGATGTTGGTTTTTCATATAAGATATGGATACTCAGCTAGCTGGCAACAGCGGCCGATTTGCCAGATGTTATTTCGAATAGTAATTCGAATAACTCGAGATAAACATGTTGTGGGGATGTTCAAGTGAACATAAAAAAAAACGAAGGAAGTGGTCCGACCGCCTGGCCACTGTTTGATCTCCGCTACAAATTGGGCGTCCGGTCACGCTTTTCCAACTTTCTCCCAGTAACACTATAGCAGTCACGTCACGTCACGTGTATGTTACTTCCGGCGTTCAGGACATCACTGGCAGACGCGGCGTGTCATGGGCGTCGACTCGGACGACGAGTTCACACTCCTTTTCTTACTGAGGTCTTTGTTTCTAGTTCAAACGCGTCAATCCGTTGTACACATTCCAGAGCTGTTCAAAGTTTCGATGGCCATGACCTCCTGCTCTCCTGCTAGCTTCTTTGCAAGGCCTTCAGAAGTCACAGTCGAATGGAGGACTCCCTTTCGCGAGAATGATGCAGCAGCATAAACACATCCTAGAATTTGCTCAAAAGTGAACATCTGGCAGACCTTTCGCGTATACATGGCTAACATGGTGCAACGGTTCAGCCAGCCACTGTCACTAATGTCAGCCTCTGCCAGCCCCCTCATGATTTGGAGGCTGACATTCAGCTACATATTTATGCTAAGATCTTGGCATCCGATTCACTAGCCTGCACCTCCTCTCCGTCTTTCATCGTCTTCCTCATTCCTCGCCATGCGCTCGTTAAACTTTCTCTTCCTGGGCGCCGCTGCGCTCCCCACATTCGCTGCCTTCGCAGAGGACTGGCGTTCTCGATCCATATATCAGGTGAGCTTGGCCCTGCCTCTCGCATCTCCTCACTGTCCTGACAGTCCGCACTGAAAGGTTATGACCGATCGGTTTGCGCTCGGAAACGGTACGACTCCTCCCTGCAACACATCTGATAAGAATTATTGCGGAGGCAACTGGCGTGGCATCATGCACCAGCTCGACTATATCCAAAGCATGGGTTTCGATGCGGTCTGGATATCGCCAGTCTCCGCCACTGTCAATAGCACCAACGATGGGGAGGCATACCATGGGTACGCTACTCACCACTTTCATGTTTGGGTATCTTACTTACGTGCTTCATTAGTTATTGGACCGGTGACCTCGACTCCCTCAACTCGAACTTCGGTGACGACGCAGACCTCAAGGGCCTGGTATCGGAAATACATTCGCGAGAGATGTTCCTCATGCTTGACGTCAACGTGAACAACATGGCGTCCAACTCCACACCGGCCAATGTATCGTACCTCCTTCCGTTCATGAACCAGACGAATTACCACCGCCAGTGCTCTGTCGACGATGCGACAAATCAATGGGAGCTCGAGAACTGCTGGATCGGAGATGGAATGGTCCTACTACCTGATCTTGATACAGAGAGCCCACTCGTCATCGATATGTTGAATACCTGGGTGAAGAACCTTGCTGGCGAGTACAACGTAGATGGCCTGCGCATTGCCTCTGCAAATAATGTTCGAAAGGACTTCTGGCCAGCTTTCGCAGCGAATGCGAGTGTCTTCACTATTGGAGAGGTCATCAGCAATGACACTTCTTACAGTGCGAACTATACCAGTAAGTGAAACGTCACCCTTTCTCATCCGAAGCTCACACTCCCTATCAGATGTACTCGATAGTGTCATTGATTACCCCACATACTATCAGGCAAAGCAAGCATTGTGAGTAGTCTAGCTACTCAGCCAGGACTGGCCTGACATCTCCCCAGCTCTAGTACAAAAGGAAATCTCTCATCCCTTGCTACTGCTGCGAAGAATGCACAGACAACATATAAGTCTGGTTCTTTCAGCTCTGGTTCCTTCGTCGAGAATCACAATGAACCTCGCTTCCAGTCCCTGACTGACGACCAATCGGTTGGTATCTTATCTCTACCCAACGTTGACCATCGATTCTGATGCTTTAATGCCGCAGCTTGTGAAAAACGCTCTAGCATGGACCTTCGTCACAGATGCCATGCCCATTGTCTACTATGGGCAAGAGCAAGGCCTGAGTGGTGCAAATGTTCCAGACAACCGTCAAGCGTATGCCACATTTCACTAATTTCACTCGATATGAGTTCTTAAATTTGTTTTGTCCCCAGCCTCTGGCCGACAGGATTCAACCCTAACAAACCTCTGGTCTCGTACATTGCATCACTCAATGCCGGACGCCGGGCGGCAGCTGTCCCTCCTTCCGCATTCCACACTACTCCGGTACGTTCTTTTCATTTCTCGCGGTTTGCTTGATGTTTATCTAGTCCAAACCACGTAGATGAAAGTCCTTTCAGCTACAATGAACAGTCTTGCAATTTCAAAGCCTCCGATGCTCGCCCTCCTCTCAAACGGTGGAAACAGTTCAACTCCGTCGTGGAACGTGACCGGAACAGGCTACGAGGCTAGCACGACACTCATTGATGTGCTCACGTGCAGCACTTTCAGTACAGATGGCGAAGGCAACCTCGCAGCACATTCGAAGGATGGTCTCCCTCTTGTAGGTTTCGTTGCATTGTGTTTAATTAAGAGTAAGCTGACGCATCAACAGGTCCTTCTACCGGAATCAGCTATGAATGTTTCTAGCTTGTGTGGATACAAAAATACGGCAACCACAAGCGCGGCACATCGTAATGCTGGACTTTCTTTCTCTCTAGCCATTTCAGTGGCAGCTCTTTTTGCTCTTATCACTGCCTTCTAAATTATAGTATTTGTAAACATGTGGTACACCACTAAAATCTGTAGGTAAAAATATACCGAATCTCTGAGCATTCAGGACCTTTCTGGGAGAAGCCGAGTTGAAGCATTGAAAGGAGAGGAAGAGAACGCCAATTTTCCGCTCCCTCCTATGGTCGCTGACTCGCTACATCTTCATCACCTGCGTTTCACTGACTCTCCAGATTCTCTCCTATGGAGCCCTTAGCATCGCATAGTATATCCATAAAGTCTCTACCTCTTCTCCGTCAGAGATTCTCGATACAATAGTGTCTTTCATCTCCAAACCAGTCGACATCTTAAACTCCAGCTTGAGTTGCAAAGCCACCCTTGGCAGTGACTTGGATGTTTGGCTGCACGCCCACAGAACCACCGACCATGAAAGCAATTGGTTTTATGGATGATTTGAGTGGTCTTGCTTTGCATCTGACTCGAGAACAAAACAGACAAGTCCGTGAATTGGCATGTCTCGTAATCTATAGTACACGGAAAACATCCGCTCGTTCTTCATATCGAGAGCCATCGCTTGTATAGCTCTTTTGAAAGAGACACAGCACCTGTCGAAACATAAATAAGAGATAAATTATATGCCGCTTCCTTTGCAACGCCACAGTCCTGTTCCTTCGTCAGTCCAAATCCAAGCATTCGAATCAACATTACGAACCTCAACATCCCCGCTTTCCTTCTGTCGTTTATCTATAATCTCTAGTGCTTTCTCATAATGTTTTGCTGCATGCGATAAAAGGCCTAATGAACAAATTAAAGTGAGTACAGATTTGATATCACGCAGTATAGAACACCAACCAATATGGTGAAAGGCGCGACCATAATTGTACTCGACCTCATCGCCAAAAGGCAACGATTCTTCTGTGCCTCTGAGGGACCGATATTGTGATAAGAAGCCGAAAGCCTGAGGGGGGGCTCAGTTGCTTCTTAAAATGTAACAGTGGTAAATCTTACTTGTGAAACCAGATAGTTTCTGTTATCGGCCTGACGTTGCATGGCGCGACCCATTGAAGCTATCGACAAGCTGAGGCAAACCATCGGGTCAACTTTGCAGCTTTCATATGCCTGAAGCAAGTAAACTAAACGATGGCTACCTTGTGAGGTTGTTGGCAACAAACAGAAAGGCAAGAACATACATATCGAACTTTGGAAGCTCCTTGCAGTGGCGCAGGATTGTCCATGTATTGTATATAGCACGGGGTTGCTTCTAGTGGGTCTTGGAAGCGCGCTGGTCTTCTCATTAGTCGGGACATAGTCTATGTCTTCATCTGCAGCTCCGTCTCCATTGGGATCTTCGGTTGCTTCCACAGCTTTGTCTGTTGGCATCATATATCGACGTCTCCTTTTATACCAAATCGCGGTGCCCTTCTTTGCGGCGTCAGCGATTCGAAGTTCTCGAATTATGTGTTTTTGCAAAGTCCCGTGAATGAATTGATCGGTCTGAGGTAGGCCACTGGCACACACGGCAAGAAAAAGGCGGTACGGTTCATTGCTGAATTGACGGAGTAGCATGAGTTTCCGGCATTGTTCAAGGATAAGGTCGTATCGACGTTGTTTCAAGGCACAGGCTGAGAAGAATATGCCTATTAGCTGATAACAGATTTCCGACAACGAAGAGCGTGACCTACTAATTATTGCTAGACGCAGAGTGTCCTGCACTTCCCCAGAACGAAACGGTACAGAATAAGATACATGTCGAAGGACTTCGTCTGCTAGATCAAACTGATCCCGCTGCGTCAACAAGAAGGCGTACTTGGGTTCAATCCGTGAGTCAGACCAAACACAATAAGCGCGAAGTGATGAACACAAACCTGCATGATCAGAGCTAGCCAGTCATTGAAGTGTATGCTTCTGAAGTAATTAGGGTCAATCTTCCCTTCAGATTTATCCTTTCGTGCTCGGCTCTCGTACTCTGAATCGACATGAGCCTTGCGTATTGTCATCGGATTGGACTACTTACGCAACTCCAACTCAAGACGAGTTGCCATATTAGCTTCTTCGTCCTCTTGAGATTTCTTTGCCTTCCGAGCTCTGCGCGTCATTCCGCGAAATGGCAAATTCTTAGGGGCACAGTCAGTGAATACTACGAAAGTTAGCATACCCAAATAGCCACTTACATTCTTTGACACAGCCGCGAAAAGTTTCCTCGTTTCCCTAAACATCTCCACCAACATCTCCGCTAACATCATCCACTCGTTCTCAGCTTCCGTTTCTTGCCTGAGCATCGGGTCCCATAGCTCCTGTAAGCGAGCATACCATGCACCTGCTTCCGCCTCTCTCCGGAGCTCGAGTTCCTCAAGTTCCTGCTTGGAAAGCGCATGGTGCCATCCAACGGCCGGCTGTTTTCCTTTCCCCGTTTGTCGCTCATGAAAAAGCGAGGGAGCAGAACTACCCTCGTCCTCCTGATGTAGCTTATCTTCCGAAGTAGGCGGTCGCCTCGAACGGTCGTCGATGACTATAAATTACACTTGGTATGCTCGCTTGACAACTGCGACTGATGAATTCAGGCTCACCTTGATAGACGAGTACCAAAGCCTTCCGAAGCTGGCCATTTATCTCATAGATTTCTGCGAGTTTCATCTTCGCATCATCATTTGTCGGGTCAGTGGCGATGACTGGCATCGCATAAGACATTCATCTCGATAAGGCATAAAACGGGACACTCACTGCGCTCGTAAACCTCCGATGCGCCTCGCAAGTCTCCCAAGAAGCGGCGGCAAGCAGCCGCTTGCATTAGGACGTGCATGCTAGTGGTCTATATACACAAGTGGCATTGATCAATAAGCACAGGAAAGTGATAGATTAAGACACGCACGCTTTCATCGGCCCCTAGTGTCTCATATATCGGGCGGGCTTCGTCATACATCCTCACGTCGAAATATGCATCTGCTATCTCGGAGAATAGTTCTGAGAAAAGTACCACATCATTGCCTAGTACAATGTTCGCATGCAACTAACCATATAAAGCCGAATCGTTAAGCCGAATCCGCAGAAAGCGAAATTTGAAAGAGAAGCTCTTACCCGTCCCTCATTGATGTCCCCGATCTTCAGCCGGGCAACAGCCAGTCGATGTCGGGCGTTTACATCCAATGGGAAATGACCGGGTCTAAGTCCAGTGGAATCCCCTAGTTCGCCCTCAGTCTCTGCGCGACTAAACCCTGCTAGATCGTATTCACGATCATCAGAACATGAGTCCCAGTACTTCTGCTTGTATCGGCCCTGAAGCCAACGGCATCCCGATCGAATGGCCTTTATGGTTTTCTCGAACGCGCCCATAGAATTATAAAGATCTGCGAGCACCAGTATTTCCATGAGGGTAAAGTTATCGGCCACCGGTTGCGCTTCGGCGACTGTGAGCGCAGGATCTATGACCGTTGGGTTCTCAATTTGACCAGATGGAGACAAAGATGTATAATGGTCAAACGCTTCCTGGTATAAACTTGCGCAGACGACAAGGTCCTCTTGTTCCACAAGAATGTGACGTAGTTCTGTAAGGATGGAGATGTTGTGAGGAGAGCGCTTCAGCAAAGCAGTGTACGAGTTGCGAGCCACTTTCAGTTCTTTCATTTCTTTGGCTAGTGACGCCCTGTCCCATAGCGCGTCCAAGTTCTCTGGATCAAGCCTTGCTGCCTTTCCCAAACAATACAATGCCTGTCGTTTGAGTCCCAGGTCCCTGGTAGAGTGAGTTTAAAATATGCTGGGTGGTAGATGGTTTTAAGACTTACTTGGATTCCCTTCCTAGGTCATACCATACATCCGCATCATGCCGAAGATGGGCGCCTATGATTGCAAGTTGTAAAGCTTTATGTGGCTTATTCATATCCTTGAAGCACATTGAGAGTGTGATCCAGGCCGGAATTGCACGAGGTTCGATACGAATGACCTCTAGCATTATTTGGATGGCTTTTTCCAAGTCGCCGCCTACGCATGCCTCATTTCCTTCACCAATTAAGGTACGAACCTGATAGGACAGCGCTGGCCCAATTCTGCGGGCTCTCCTCTAGTATGCTGATGATTAGATATACAATAAAGCTTGGGGGATGGAGCTTACAGTTCCTTTGCCTTTGCTCTTGCCGATGCCCGACGCAGCTCGAAGGTCATCCCGAAACTGATCTTCTTCGTTTTCTGGAAGTGATGCATCCCAGATCCTACTGAGCATCGCCCCGGATGATAGGTCACCCCTCTCACGGATTTCTCCCACTAAGCGGCTGAGAGAATCTGATGAGATAACAACAACAAGAACAACAGAACTTGAGCTTCCAAAGACGTACTCGAATTCCCCCTCAATCTGTGTTTCGATGGTTTCGCCTCCATTCGCCTCTACATCATCAGCTTCCCCATATTCCCCACCATTTACTGATTCGTCCTCGTCTGATAGTGACTCATAAGATGAACTGGATGGTGCGTCCCCATATGCATCGGAGTCGAAGCCATCTATGGTGGTGGCACGTTATGTAAATTGAAACCAAATATTGCTTAAATTTCATTCAGCTCACCACTCACGCCATCGTTTATCATCTTGAAATGCAAGCAGTGTGTTCGGGCTGCTTCAAAGCTGTGATGCAGAGGTCAGTGGACTACATAAGTTTGTACTGAAGAGAGAGCAAGTCTATTTGGTCTCGGCGTTGTAAGCACGTGTAATCAACAACAGTAAATAACGCGCCAATAATTCCGCGGTTTACATTGTTTCCCACATGCGGTCTATCCGCTCACATAGGCTCCGAAAGATCGAACAGCCAGACTGTTCGACACACACGACCGTAGAACACTCTTCATGATGGTCACTGATCTCTTACTCTCTGGTCGAGATAAAATGCATATACGATCATCGTAACTCCGAGTCATCAAGAAGCACAATACGCATCTATGAGCTCATCCTCCGATAACTTCTCCAAGTTTTTAACAGAGCTGCATAGTTTGCGCTGGAGAATGATGTGAGATGCACTTGCACCCGGATCATGCACTCCAACTTGAAGGATCAGTAGCTCGTGTAAGACCGAAGACGATTTATATCCACTGTACGAACGAAACACCGGGGATATGTGATCCGCCGGGCTCTGGAGAATCAATGTCCTTAAACGTCTGTACTTCAATTCTCCATTCGAAATCACGTTCGCTTCGATATTACTCACAGGGAGACACGCATCGCACATTGTCGAAAGGAGGTGAACGGTGAGCCGTCGCACGCATCAATTCACGCTGACACGGTTATATGGAAGTGATCGCCCCCTTTCATAAGTATCAAATCCGCGGCGTCTATCGCATTTGCGAATATGTAGGCACTACTGCACATGGCAGACATCTCCCGCGAAAGTTCTAAAGGCTAACAAACAAGACATCTCTGGCTCAGGTCACAATACAAAATCAGTGACATCGGCATCTTGCTTCCCTTGCTGACGATGATAGCGCCCATGGATTGTTCTTTGTCTCATGTAGTTCTTCTATCGATTGTCTTCCTTCTCAACGGATCTGTACCCGCGGCTCACGAAGTATATGATGGCCTCGGGCTGGTTGCTCTCATCAGCCGCAACTGATGTACCCCACTGGAACCACTACTAGCGCTTTCTCTCACCAGTTACCCATGTGGAGCGCACACTCCATCAGTAGCGGTAGAGCGCACGTTGTAGTTTGCAGTGCTAAATTGTTAAAAGCAGAAGCAACCCATTCGATCATCTGATTCAAGATGGCAAAGATCGTCATTGATCGACTTCTAGTTGAGTTGATAGTGCCAACTCTCGACCTTATGATTGCATACCCTCATGGTTCTTTATGATGCTTGATGTCCATCGATAGAACATTGAATGGATTGAAACGTTTGCAAACATCAGTACACCTAAATAAACGAGGCGGTCTTCGGAGACAGCCAGCGGATCAAGGCATTTCGACCACTTCTGTCGTCTCGTAGTCATCATCGAGACATCGATCAGAGCAGTTCAAGACTAACAGATTTCCTACCCTCTTCACTCTGCGTATAGATGAAGCACGTCAACACATTCGTGGACTCAATTCCAATCACATCGCAGTTGAGCTCGCCGGATGGTTTACATACCTATGATTCCATGTTTAAAGCTGTGACATCGTGTCGATTTGATTTTTGCAATGCTTATTGCAAAGTGCCAATGTGCTAGTGCCTTGCAATTCATCATTCAAATGTGAAGATCTAACTTTCGTGATCCTCTATCGCAAATATAATATCACGACACAGCGAATTTCGATGTTGCTCTGATCTTCGCTCCATATTTGTAGAAGATGAAACTGTTGGGTGAAAGCAAGTCAGCATGTGCAAATTACGGTGCAGTCGCTAGGATAAACTCACGGAAGAGGGGCCATCAGAGTACATAAACCTGCAAGCAGTGCTGTTGCTCCAACTGTTCCAAGTCGGCCGTACATCTGCGTTGCAAACAGAGGGAAACCAGCGGCGAACGCGCTTCTCAATGCACTATTGCTGGCCATCGCCGAGGCCGCTATCGGACGATAGGCCGTGACGAGGTAGGTGAATGTGCCCGTGAATACATACGCTATACCCATCCCAAAGGGGATCGAGCCCAAAATTGGGACAATCCAGTGCACGTGCGGGTACGTTGTGAAGGCAATCCAGAACAGGCTGATCGAAACCAGTACGCCGCCCGGCATGCCTATCACTAGGCGCTCCTCCGGCGGTGGGTGCCCTCCGTATTCAGCGGACCGTCGTCGATAGATACTGTGTGGCAATGCAGTTCCATCAGTACCTAGTAGGGACGAACAAATTCGCTCATAGAACCGCTCACGCGTTGAAATAAGGCTGTGATAGGAGGGCAAGGACCATGCCCAGGCCAATACCAAGGAAGGACAGGCCTGTCATCTGTTGATTGAAGCCATGGCCCTGTTGAAATATTATGGGAAAGGCCTGGAAAGCAAGATAAAGAATACCAAGAATAAGGGCATTCCTTTTTCTACCTTTTAGCAAATCCAAACTTTCGTACACAGGAACTGCCATTGCTTACGTACCACAGGTCAAGGAGAAGGACCATTCTGTCAAACAGAAGTAACTCTTATAACTTTAATCGTCAGTACTCTTAAAATGTGAAGGAATGAGGAGTGCTGCTTACGGAATGGCTTATAACAGCTGACAATAATCGCGCCGACCAAACCTCGATGCTGAATCTCTACTAGTACGGGGGCATATACATTGGCGCTCGGATCATGTTTTCGAATTCTGAAAGAATGATACATCAGAACTTCAGTGACACACACAAAGATGCGCCGTAAGGTACCTTCGAGCTTTGTGTTTGAGAATAGTCGGGTTATATGTTTCTGGGACAAACTGAGCAGTAGACTCAGTTTTACATTAATTAATGGGATTTGACAACGAAATAGGCTAACCGAAAATAGTGCCAGTAGTTCTACGAACGCCCAAATAAGCTGTACTCGATATGTCCATCTCCAATTCAAGTTCTAAAAGAGGATTGAACCTTCAGTCCGCTTCTGCGGGGCACCAGACTATGAAACACACCTGATTAATGAACCTTCCGGGAGTTCAGTCACACTGTCAGACAAAAAGCAAATTTACTACATACCCCGAAATCAGAGGCCCAAGGACTGGTCCAATAAAGGGGGAAAGGGTGTATACGGCCATTGGACTGGAGGGTGGATTAGTCCGAGTGCTAAATTAAAAGGTCCATGAACTCACTTCGCCACCTTTTCGTTCGTGAACAAATCACTAACACTTCCGCCAGCCACGCTCAAGAACGCCGAACCGGCGAAGCCACTCAGGAAGCGAAAGACAAGGAATACCGCTAACATCGCAGTTGAGCTCTAATCCCAGTACTCTAAAAAGTGAAGTTCACGCACCAACATTTGGTGCAAAAGCGACCGGCCAGGAGAATATCCAAAAAAGAGTGTATGATACACGGTACACAGGATTTCGCCCATAGAACTCCGACAACGGCCCAAGTATGAGGGGTCCACATCCTAGGCCTTCAACGAAAAGACTTACACCCAATATTACAACCTCTTTTGAAACATGGAAGTCTCGTGCTTCGCCTGCCTCCGCCGCCGCCGCCTACATGATATAAGCATCGGCCCATGCTGCACACTGTTCATCAAGAACTCACTCACTATTGATGATGTGCATGTTACACATAAGGCAGCAGACGAGATTGTTAGGACAGCCAGCCACTTGCGGGCCAATGGTAGCTGTTTAGGGTCATCTTCAGGCTCCAATGTGACCATAGTTCTCTTCGGGTTCCCTGCGGCCCCTGCAACGCCATTCGAACCTAAACCTTCCTCCTTCGATGAATCTCGACAAAAATCTCCGCCCTTTTCAAGCTTTCCAGAGTCTCGTTTTTGTGCATCGTTGATCGTCGCGTCGTCGCTGTCTTGAAGAGAACGTTCCGTCATGAGAGCACCAGTTCAACGTTTCTAAAGGGCCAGAGTTTATAAGTACAATCCGCTATGTTAAAGGGCCTCCGACGACGAGTAGATTTCTAATAGCCCATCAGAGTTTTTGTCATAGACTGAGAAACAGAGGAGAATTGTCCCCGAAGTTGGAGTCGCACTTGTTCTTCACATCGTACTAGTGACTCAGCTCCAACCAACTCTCAAGCGTAAAATAGATCGGGTTCAACGGATTCCGCAGCGGTCCGATGTCTTACGTAACAGTCTTAAGTTATATTAAGTTCCATAATTAGAGTTGCAATTCTTTAAGTTCTTAATAACCCAAGTAAACCAATTATAGTGACCGCGGAACTGCTTGCGCAAGAAAACTTCTTCAACGCTTGCCTCAACAGCAACTGGAAGCAAAGATAAAATCCGTAGCACAAACACACATGTGTTCTTCATCTTCTGGTAAGTTTTCATGGCCTCGGAGGGAAAGAACGCCTCATGAACTTTTCTCTAGGATCCGAAAAAAAGGGACAGATTCCTAAGCTCTAGGAGCTCTCTAAGATGGATGTTAGACCAAATGGTAGAACATTTACGACTCTCGGAACGCAGAGAAACTGAAGATCAGAGTACCTACATCAAAACTTCAATGGCGCTTTTTAGCGTGATCGTCGGTAGGTTCTTCAATCAAGCGCAAAGACCGGACATGTACAACCAGGCCCAAGGGACAGACCGGGCTCATCGACCGTTGGACATACGTCAAGTCGTACCTTTTTTTCATAGGAGGCCTGAAAAGTATATGTGAGCCAAATCATGTGCTGTCTATACGTGAAACGACTCTCTGCCGCACTTTCTTTCTGTTGCAGTTAAGCTGTGCAAAAGTACCGCAAGAACTTTGATGACCCTCGTTGACCCTCGAAGTCCAATTTTACCTGGAAAAAAAAGCACAGGAAGGAAAGATACCAGCAGGCGAGGCCTGTGTATCCCTGTGTATCATTGAATCTGCCCTTCGCTCGGCATCCATACTCTTTACCGCAACATCCATTGTACATGGTCCTCCAGCCTCTTCGAAGCTTGTTCTCGACTCAAAGGGCATAGTGCTGCTGTTCAATCGGCCTCGGGCTATTGATCCCAGCATCTTTCAGAAGCCCTATGACCTACAGCATGTGCAATACATCCCACTTCTCTCCTATCCTGTGCGAAACCCTCCTGCCCATTGGCACATGGATAATATACGAAAGTTCTACATCACCCCCAATCTCCACCGAGGCGCATGATGCCGATACTTTTTGTCTGTGGAAAATCTGAAGGCCCACGAGCAAAGGCCTTCGTTGATATTCGTGCTCGCGTTTCCTCTTCCCTGCAACCGTAATAGGTCAGGCTTGTTCACAGGATGGCATGGTCTGATGCAAACTAGCACGCACGGGGCCGAGGGAGCGCAAGGTATTTCTCTAGGATGACCCACCGGATGGTACTTAAGTTCCCGGCGAATGGAACTCTCCGTTATCTTCCTTCCACCGACGAGAGGCAGGGTCAAAACAAAAAGGCCTATGCCCGGTTTGAATACGGGCAATACAGTAATAGATGGCGAATTAACCAGATCTTACGTCTAGGTGGAATTACGACTTTCAAGTAAAGCACCTCCTGCCCCCTCTCCCCCTCCTAGGATCTCCTTTGACTGACTTCGTCTATGAATGTCTCGGCTAGCAGACCACCTGATCTGACCGAAACCGATCTCAGCAACTACGATCTGAAATTGCTTTGCATAAAGACTTTCCGATTTCCGAGCAATGGGAACCTCATGCGAGGAATAGCAACGGAAGCAACGGAAATTAGTGGCGGTAGTCAATGTGGAGACTGGCACGTACACATCTTATTGATTAAACACAGCTTTTGTACTCTGTGGCTGAGTATGAATGTCCTCCTTTCCGGATAGGGCTACTGGCCGGAGCAACCTAGCCGCCTGAACGCGTTCAGGCCAACGTTGGCCGTGCGTCAGGACTGTTCATGCCCGCCTCGATGGAACCAAACGAGACATATTATGAGAAATAATTCGATCGATCTGTCTGTCGGCATCGCTTTGCATCTGTTGGGCGCATGTCTCTACCGGGCGGATGCTGGCTCCTTGTAGATCTATTCGAAGGCCATTGTTCGCTCATGTCGTACTGCCCTTCTGAAGATCTGGAGCCTTCCTTTGCTTTACTTCAGATCGGACGTCACGCATCGTCAAAACCACGATTTAATTTTACAGACATCGTAACCCGAGTAGTAGACCTGAGGTCATTGCCAATACGGCACGCCGATATAGCCAGAACTCGTGTATGTCCGAGATGCAAACCTGCGGGGTCTTCTCTATTACCGACTGCAGGTAGCTGTGAGTCCACCATGCCATCTTTCAACTCAAATTATACATATAATTAACAATTTCCGGTAGAAGATCGAAGCATCAGAATTTGTGGAAGACGTTTGGCAGGGCCCTAAATATGTTTGCTATTGGTGAATAGCTGCACATCAACCTCACGGCATGCTGAATTGAGTTCCGACCGTGTATGGAAGTCCACCAAACCTTGCTTCAACCGAAGAGGTAACACAGTTGGTGATGCTACTCACTATGCTTCATAGTTTTGCCTTCACTGACTGTGATTGCCGGACGCTCAGGTCTTTCTGGCCTTCAAGATTTTCCTTTGCTACATAGAGCATTCTCAAGCTTTCGACGTGATGAACTATCGCGGGAATGAGATCACAATGTTACCACGGAAGTTTGCATGACATGATATATCAGCTACGATTTTGGCCTTTCATACGCCTTGCTGACCTCCATTCGGCCCTCCCAAGTGCCTGTTCTTCCTGGCTGTCAAGCGGCTTGCATCTTATGACAAGACGTCTGATTCATATCACTTAGAGCGTCCCCATAAGGAATTCTTCACAACTGCAGTCTGCTTCCTATCCATCCTTGAAACTCGAACGTCGCACCTCGGAACACGCCTTTCACGAACTGTACATCCCTCTACCTTCGCCGACCATCAAGCATGAGTTGCCCATCCCGGAGTAAGAAGTCCAAAGTTCGACACTCCCGGTGTTGTAGCTGGGCTTCGTAGCTCATGTGTTCCGAATATGTATCCTGATACATTCTGCTATGTCTGTCTGGCTGAGGGCGGGACCGCTGGGCATTACTTGGACCCTCAGATCTTCATTCTCGAAGCAGACATATTGGCCGACGAGGCGAATACTTCTTTCGTCCTCTTGTGAGCCTCGTGCCTCCCAGTTTCTTGACCTAACTGATCACCGGTCGACTCACCGGCCACTTTTATTTTCTAACACTAGCAACTAACCGCATCATTTCCCGCTACCTCTAGCCGGTTGTCCCCTCGATATCAGCCCTGAGGTTCGAGGGTGTGATTAAAAATCTCCAAACATACGCTGCAGCCGAGCTACTTAGGTCTTTTGAAGTCAATCGGGCAACATTTTACTGGTTATACTAAATAATACCACATCTAACAAAGAGCTATTTTTGTCTACATTCGTCCCTCAGGCTATCCATACGCGGAAAATAGGCACTGGCACTCAGGCTCTGGTACAAACATGATAAGACAAGTACGTATGCGCGCCAGCGGCATGCTACGGTGCCTTTCCTTTCCGAAGAACCTCGTAAATATGAAAGCTTGTTGCAAGTGGGTTTCCAGGACTGTCAGCTCATCATGAAGTTTTGTCTTCAGGCATTCGACGTGATAGTTGTATCGACTGCATTTATCATGTCTGCCAGCTTGAAGCTAACTCAGTAGTGTTGCACTTAATCACGAATGCATTTGGTATTATGTTGTTGGTCTCAGGCTTTTGGTGATCGAGGGCTTCTGTTTTCTGACATCTTCCGTGTCAACAGTCACAGCAGAGATCGGAGCACTGCCACTATTGGTATCTACACATTCTTAATATCATAAACAGCTGCAATTCTGAGTCGGAGGTCTGCCTGTAGCGTATCGGTAAGCCAGACTTGGCTTTCGAGAGACGCCGAACTATGACGCCTCTATTGCAACCGGTGACAAGAAAGGCCGACTTGGATGATTTATGTTTCCCTGGTGTAAAGATGATTGAGTCGAGCTTAGTCTTCCGTATGATAGCATACGAAGGCATGAGCGCCATGAAGAACTGAGTCTACCGTCGTGACAATCATCGTGACCATATTCAGTTCTTACCGTGTAATTTGTAATGTAGTATACCAGTTGCAGAGAATATGCTCTCAAGAGATTCCTCCGACAGAAAAGATTTAGTGGTTAACGTTCAAAGACACAGAAAGGTACCCGAATAGCAAAAGGCAAAATTTTAAGTCGGAGTCATCTGTGAGTCAATTTTTGCTGATGCCACTGGCACAGCTGCCGAGGGTACGCACATCCGACATCGAGCGGTGCCAGCACAGGTTCAACGGTCAAGTAATACGCCTTAGCTTGAAACTCAACATCACAGACACGAAACAATCTGCCAATGCTTCGAACGTTCATTGACTTACACTCCGTCTGATCTTGCGTGCGAGCGTCATGGCTTGCAAGAGAAGTGGAAGGGGGGCGGGAAAAAAAGGCATGGCAATTCTCATCATATGGCTGTGAGTGTACCCTACAGTTGTAGACAGTCGGCGTTGGAGCTGCCCCTCGAGAACGGAAACTCCCCTCCCCAGCTTTCAACATCGGCTCGGCAATCCGCCAGAGAACATCGTAGCTTGCGCAACGCCGCCCGTGCGACCGTGATGTCCCTGACGTGGCCGCCAGCGAGCTCTTCCTTGCAGCTTTGGACAGCTTGGCTGATGTCTGCGTCGATGGTGGCAAGGTCATCGACTACGGTGTCGTTAGGGTCCCATCGCAGAGTTGATGATGCGCGCACGATGCCCGTCAAGATGTCGATGCTGTCGATGCCCATCCCGGCGCCGTACAAGGAACGGGAGTACGCAAGGAGGCCTTTTAGTTTGGCAGATGCCTTGACACCGTCTTGCCCCGTATTCTCGAAAAGACCGCCTTTAGCCGCACTCTTCTGTAATGTTTGGCCGAGACAGTGACGGGCGGAGGCAACGAAAGAGGCGGAGACAGAGGGTGGGCTGGTAGCCAGCATTGATCGCACGATGGTGCGGAGGCTGGGGTTATTGAATGTCAGGATAGTCACCGCCCACGACATATAGACTTACTCGTCTGCAGACGCGTTTGCTATCAATGTGTCAACCATGAGGTTTCTGAACATGGAATAAGCTGAGGCGTCTGCGGGGGGAGATGTGCGGCGACTTACACATGACCAAGAGCCGGTCGCATCCCTCGGGTGTAGCATTCGACTTCGGGGGCGGGCATCTCTACAGTGAGGACTTCGGGTGGGTGAGGATGGTGAACTGGATAGATTCCACCCGCATTTTAAAGCTGGATCAATGTCCAATGATATGAGTGCTCCGGCCTCGTAAAGATGAACAAGAAGCCGAGGCAGTTACATTGAAGGATCGCAATCTGTCGAGCACCGACCGAGAGATTGGTGTGTTTTAGGTGAACAAGATCTCATAGGATCTGCAATATAACCCCTCACCGAGGCTTGCAGCCTTTGAGGCGCCGGACCTATCAGGCCATGGCGTGCCCTCAGTGAGATGCGACCGGAATATCTCTCTTTAGACTTCTGGAAAGAATTAGCAGCGATCCCGAGATCTGTAGCCACGAGTTGCCTGCCAGTTGGCTCCGAGTCAACGGCCTACTAGTACTGGTATTCAAGTTACAGATGGACCATAGCCCCGGTGGCACTGCTTGTCTTCTGATCTCTTTGCTGGGCCAAGTGACGACGTTTAACGAGTCGGTCCGACACATTTCCATCGGGTAGACCTTGTGCTTAGATTGCTGGCGGGTTTCATAGAATCCAGATTCGAGATCGTATAGCGAGCGGAGCCTTCCAGATAGAACTCCGTAAGCATTTCAGACCGCAGTGGCCTCAGCGCAATGTACCTAGTATGTCACATAAACTGTTCACTGCTTGTTGTATATAAAGGGGACACCTCACGATGAGATTCTACCATCCATCCCCCCCACTGCCTCTTCGATTTGTCCCGGACTGTTCCTCTTTGTAGCTTGCCAGTGGTTGCTATCTACCCGCATTTCTAAGCAACATGATGGAATGTTTCCAGCTTGGGCCGTTCAAAGCAGTTCCCCGCCTTTGGGTTGGTCTCTGGCAATTGTCCAGCAACGCATGGGGAACAGCACCGGTCAGCAGGATTCGCTCCGAGATGAAGCGACATGTGGAGGAAGGATATACAGCATTTGGTACGTTCAGCCTCGTGGAGGGAAGAAATTAAGTTTTTTTTTCTGACCATGTTTTCTTTGGCTTCCTCTTCTTCTCCAGACATGGTAAGCCAATTATAACTTCAGTGTGTCATAGGTAATTGACCCACCTTATTCAATTCATGTGCTACAGGGTATGCTTGCGCACTATACGGAAAACATGTAACTGTGAAACTTACATGTTTATTTTATCACAGCGGATCATTATGGCAGTGCCGAGATTCTCTTCGTAGGTCCAACTGGCCATATGAAACTGATATATTTCTGATTATTTTTAATTTAGGGCGAATTTCGGGCGTCATTACCGGATCCATCTAGCGTTGTGGGCGCCACCAAATGGTGCGTCTTCAAGGAAATAGTGCCTAGTCGGCCTGTCGTAGAAGCCGCAGTCAAGGAACGACTGTCCCGCATGCATTCGACAACTGTCGATCTCCTTCAGGTACTCCATCCGCTTGTCATACAGGTCCTGTTAGATTTACACATGAGATTTCAGTTTCATTGGCAGGATTACTCCGACGCCGGCTACTTAGAAGCCCTAGGACACTTGTACAACCTCAAGCAGGAAGGTGTCATAAAGGCCATAGGGCTTTGTAATTTTGACACCATCAGGACCGATGAAATTTGTACCAATCTGGGTCGCGGTGCCATCGTATCAAACCAGGTCCAGGTGAGCTGCCGAGCAACAGACCGGGAGTTTGATGTTTTTGATTTATGCATGCCAATAGTTCTCCTTGATCGACACACGGCCATTGCATGGCATGGGTGACGTATGCGAGAAACACGGACTCAAACTCCTTACATATGGCACTCTTGTGAGTTTTCCTATCGTGGCTGACTTTGCTGTGCATCAAAATAAATTTCGCTTCCGACAGTGCGGAGGCTTTTTGGCTGATGAATGGCTCGGACAATCTGAGCCAGAAGCATACCAGCCGTCTATGACACCTTCCCAGAGAAAGGTAAGGCGAAGAGGCATCCATCTATAGCGTTAATCCGACCATCTTGAAAATTTGCAGTATCTTGATATGATCCTCAAAGTTTGGGGTGACTGGTCTCTCTTCCAAACACTACTAGCTACGTTGCGCAGCATTGGCGACCGGCATGAAGGCGTTAGCATCGCCAATGTTGCAACGCGCTGGGTTCTTAATCATCGCTTTGTTGGAGCTGTCCTCGTAGGTCGGTGATTTCCCTGAAAAGTACCGAGGCGAAGGGTACATAGCTGACAATTCTGTGGATAGGGTCTCGTCTTGGGATCAGCGAACACACGGAAGACAACAAGCGTACTTTCTCCTTTCAACTGACCGCTCAAGACGTCCAAGAAATAGAGGCTGTGCTCGACCGATCGAATGGCAGGAAATTAATCACGACCATCGGTGACTGCGGGGCGGAGTATCGTTGATTACTGGAACCATACATGTCAACTTCTTTCCTGTTATTATTACCCTACCCTCTCCAAATATACAATTAGTAGCCACCGGCGTACTATGCACTTGAATACGATCACATGCTTTCTAATGAGCATCCCATGGACTCGGATATGTAGATAATTATACGTACTTCGATGAGAGACAAGAGTGGATCAGGAAAAGATACTCATGGAGTCATTCTCGAATACAACACCTTAAACTTCGATAAACTAGTCTGAGTTACAATCGCACTTGCGGTTATCTCTCGATGTATACCATGATCCAAAGATGCAACCCACCTTCCCCCCCCCCTCCCCCACACGTACCTGTGGCTTACGCATACAATGGTGGAGTGATACTACTGGCAACCTCTTTGGGGATTTGCATCAACCTGATGCGAGCTTCGGCACAGCCTCGAGGTGTCGGATCTCGCAACACAGCTGAGCGGTGCGCGCAGCAGATAGCTCCGCAGGACATACTGTGTTCACGATGATAATCAGTAAGCAAGGAGACGCAGCAAAGAAAGCGAGCTATCATCTGTCCACAGAGATGTCGAGAACCGAGCCAATTGTTAGCCATCTGCACAGCAACCTGTAGTTTGACTGCGGATAGGCGTGCTGTATCCCGGGAAACAACCATCCAGAAAACGGGTGACACGAATCGCAAAGAGGAGCTCGTTATAATATGGCGTCAGGGGCACAAACACTTGTATCCCAAGGCCCAGTCAGTCATACATTAAGCAAGAGGAAGAGGCATCACATTTGTTCATCCAAACTTGCTCGTCCTGATAGGGAAAGATCACGGCTGGCCCGGGGTGCCAGCGAGGGTTTGATGAATACTACGTAACCGCTATCGGCGGTGATATGCCGCGGTGATCCCGTACTAGATGAAGTAGGCAAGCGTTGTGTTTTAAAATACATAATGATGAGACGTTATACATTTGAACGGAGCTTTTGCAATAGTGTGGTGATGACTTATTGTTAATGTCCATGTTCTGTAACAGTAATCGTGCGGCTGGTATAGTTCAAATTTCAGAGTCGTGGAGACAGTTTGAGACGTCGTATTGGTTCTAATTTGCGTTTGAGGTCGCGGAGAATGCTGGTCCGAGGGTGCCAATCGCTGAAGGCATCCCTTAGCTCCGTAAATTCCTTGGAGAAAAGGAAAACAACCCGGTCGTCTGCGAGTAGATCGCGAAGAGCCCATGGTATCTTTCAAAAAGAATCAGAATGATGACGAACAATCGGATATTAGTCGCTGCACTTACTTCATAATCGTTGAGGGCGCTCCTGGCGTTGAACGGCTCAAAATCTATATCAGTCGTCACGCCTTGTCCATCGTTCACAAGGAAAAGATAATCAACAGCGAGTCTGTGATTCATGGCTTAGTGAATCAAACGGCTGCATCATCTCGCTTGTGACGTACGAATAGGTTGCAGGCTCTTCATAGATAGTCGAATGACCGACACCGCTCAAAGATCCTGCTGTTGCCTCCGAAAGGTGCGTCAATAGGCCACCATCGGAAAGACCCGCATTTCGAATACGAAGTAAAAGAATGAGAAGGTTGGATAGAAAATCAGAAGAACTACAGTTTAAGGCATGGTAAATGAGCAACGTTCAGGGTCGGATGGAACAAATAAGCGTCAACGTACTTGTAGGCATCGCCGTCTATGTAAAGCGAGCGTAGAACTAAAGGATGTGAAATGCAAGTGAAAACACCGGAGTAAATCGGCACAACTTGATCGTTCAAAGAAGCAATATACAACATCTTGACCTAGAGAAAATGAGGATTAGTTTATTATAAAGTACAATGCTGTCGGAGATCTTACGCCGTTGTCGAGCACATGCTGGACAGCTTTGACATACGCTCTGGATACGCTGCTCTCTGTGTGCTGTGGTTCACATGGTAGCTGAGTCTGGCTGAATTTGAATGCGGATTACGATAGGAAGACAGACCTGAAACTCAAATAATTCCGCCGCGGCTTCAGACTCGAAATACTGCACAATACACACATGAAGACGTCAAATTCGGCGATAAGAAAAGTTGCCACTAACCTGTATATACGGCATCACAAATGAATTCTTTTGTAGATAAGCAAGAGGACCAAGATGTATCCCACACATCGCCAAGCAACAAACATGTTGTTTCTTCGTCCCGGATGCAATAGCAGTACCGCCTGACAATGTAGCAGACACGAGAGATGAGACTGCATCAACATTGAGACCTGTTCGTATATGACCGTCCGCAATGAGTCGACTAATGAGATGGGTTGAAACAATGGTCCCCTGGGAATGTGTCGCCACAAATATTGCATCCGCTCCATGCAACGCTTCCATCCAGTCATCTCTGCTGGTTAAGTTGTTGTACAATCTCAAAAAGGGACATTAGGCACGTTGTTCCACGGAGAATATCAGAACGAAGACCTCAACGGCCTAGGGACTCACTTCTGAACTCGGTGTTCTATCTTTCCTTCCCCTTCCAAAGGGATTTTCGTGACCTGTTCAAACTTAATGGCATACCTTTCCGCAAAGGCGTCTACGGCAGATGCCATCATATTTGCAAACTTCGTGCTTGTTCCCGTCGGCTAGAAAAACACCGGAGGTGCACGCAAAGCATGGTTCAGGAATCAGCTGCGCTCTAAGAATAGAAATAGCAGGCTAACCTCTCCTAGAACAGTTCGAACAGCATACCCTTCATTTGAAACCACCGTCAGACCATGTGTTCGCAGAGATGATCAGGAAGGTACAAACCGGGAAACCAGCCATGCACACCAATAACCACCACTTTTTTGCATGCAGCCAGTGTCTGCATCTCTTGCGCTTCTCCGAGTATATTCCAAGCTCGAGGGAGTTCTTTTCCAAAGTCATGGAGATCGGGGCGCCGGTCCCTACCTTTACCCTTGCCTTCCGCATTGGCTTCTTGATCTCTTGCAAATAATACGCTACTAACATATCCGAGCGTTTTCTTGATTGTGTATGCAGTGGACTCTATTGGGGGTGGTCGGGAACGTGGAAGAGCGTGGAAGGTGTCGCCAAAGGTAGGCAATACAAGATTAGGAGGCCTGGGCGTTGGGGGAGAAATTGATTTCTTTGACGGCGCTGGCGAACTGCCGCGATTCGCTTTCGTGCCTTCCGCAACTGCACGTTTAGCGCCACCCGACGTCGTTAATGGAGGCGCTGGAATTGTCTCTTTCGGAGATTTTGAAGGATCGAAAGGTGCTTCATTCCTAACAGACGGCACCTTCTTTCTAAGAGTTTCAGCTGGAGAGGCCACAGACGCTAAACCAGTAGATTCATCTTCGTCGATTTCCATTACCTCCATGCCACCCTCCCCCCTATCACCCAGTGATTTAACCGTCAATGTGCGAGAAACAGACAAGAAAGACATCCAGCCCCGGCTGTTGGATGCGATAGACGAGGATACGGGATTCACTGGTTCTTGTTCTGGAGTTTCGGGAGAGGCGACTACAATGGTATCTGGTTCTGGCAGGGAAATATCTGAATCTTCTTGACGTGCGAGAGCTTCTTCCTTCACTATCTCTGCATCTGTCTTGCCATCCTGAGCAACAGTTGGTGTAAGGATGTCGGGCCCAGTGTACCAATCGTACCAACCCCACGGACTGTACCACGCAGAATTGGATGCTTGGCTAGAGAGTAGAGACGGCGGGTGTTCCTCGTATTCCTCATTTACCGGAGAATGACTTCCATTTACGTCCCGTTCCTGGGTGATATCAAGTGGGGGGCAATGGTCTTGAGATGTGTCGGCTGCAGTCGGCGAGGCGAGTTCTACAATTGGCGAACTGGGTAATGGTACAGAAGTAGCGCTAGATTTTACGCTCCCAAGCCCAATATAGTCAAGCCATGACGACTGCTTGCTCTCAGGTGCAAATTCCATAGTGGGCGAGCTCGGCGTGTCAGGTGCTCCCGGGGTATCTAATGCAGCAGGTTCTGCAGATAAAGGAGGTTTGATTGCATCTTCTTCGGAGCTTAGAGATGGCGGGTGATCTAGAAGAAGATAAGTCGTCCCATAGCCTCAAAGATTCGAGTGCATGATAACGTACAAGGTATTGAACTTGCAACCGAGGCTTCAGCTTGGTCACCGATCTTTAAAATAGTTTTATCGAGTGGTATCTTTGGGCGTCCAAGAAGCGGCATGCTCAGAGTGAATCGACTGGCAGATGGATTGAGAGCGGCGAGCTTGATCTCCGAGGTCTGGGTGGACACTAATTCGGGCATGGGTTTCGCGGCTGCCAAGGGTGGTGAGCTTGCTCCCGAAGACTCTTGGTCGCCTAGTGAAGATGGCCCTGACGGCGTTCTCTGCGCATCGCTATTAGGGGGCGACTGGGGCGTGAACCAAATTGACCGCTGAGGAGTTACAGGTTGAATATTACGTTCCGGTGATAATTCCGGCCCTTGACGATCATTTGCCTGAGGGGTTGGTTGTCTCTTTGATAGAGAACCAAACCAACCTACAGATGGGGAGGTGGATGGCTTCAGGCTATCGGTTTCGTGTCGATTGTCGATAGGTATGGGTCTAGAAGGTGTAGCAGTCTCCGCAGCTGTATTAGATTGCTCGCTTGTGTCTTCCACGCGGGGACCTCGTGAGCTCGGGTTTTCAGCAGTAGCGAGGCTCGAGTTCGATACGTTTAATGATTGTTTTGAAGAGCTACCGCGCAATGAGAACCAGGAAGCTCTTCTCTGCCTTACTTCGCTGTCGGCCGTCTGGTCTTCCGCTTCGGTCCCAGACAAGTTCTCGCGTTGCCACTTTTCGGCATACTCATCCGTGGCAGCCTGCTCTGCTCGAGCATCCATTATACCTTCTCCATCATTCTGGGCACTAAACACTGAATCTCCGTCCCTATCTTTCTTTCTTGACTGGATGCTTTGCATAGACATCTTCCGGGATAGCCTAACTGCTGCGCTCGCCGATGGTGGGCTCCTTTCCGGTTCAGCAAAGACAACAGTAACGCTTGGTGGTTGAGATGACTTCCTTAAGGCAGAGAGCGATGACCGCCAGTCAGAAGGTCTTCTTGAGCTCATCGATGGTAGTGGGGAAGCATGTGTTGACACTGTGGCCAGAACGGTGAGCTCGCGCGTTCGGGCAACAGCATGATTTTAATGACGTGTTGTTACGTAATCACATACACTTTTAACAACGTCAATGCATCAAAATATCAATCAATTCCCAAGGAGGGAATAGATGAAGTTTTCTTATGCATAGTAGGTCGGATTGAAGAGTTGCTCGAGTATAGCTCACTGTGGGAGCCTTGACAAGCGATTTTTGCAATGTGGTCTGCACTTGAATTCTCTTTCAATCCCCAATGCTGAGTTCCAGGTACTGGGCTAAGGTAAATGTCATGAGTTGTAGATTGGGAGCTCTTTATCATGAGTTTCAGCTCTTCGATGCCTAGACTGCTCATACTGGGGAATGTGTTGATAGGCGCAAGATTCATTTTTGAAATAGATCCTTGTGGCAAACGAAGAGAAGAAGTTGTCGGGCGCTGAGTTGCAAGCCAGGTGCTCCCTGGGATAGAAATAGATGACGTGATACCTGTGGAGGGAAGCTCTGAGCTAGACGTATTGATAGTTGAGAGGTGTTTTGCTGGCTCGTCTATTGGCAAGCAAGTACTTGAGAGGTTGTTCGCCGGCAGCTGAGCGCCATCTTCAGTCTGACCCCGATGCAAAGACATCTCTACAGAACTGGTAGAGCCTTTTACTGGAGTGAGTAAATTTCGATACCAGTGAGCATCTGCAGAGTATAAGAACAAAATGGTCTGTCTTTGCATGCCACCCGAATTCACCGTTCTCGAGTTCCACGTGCCAACGAGGATCGACGTTTCGGCACTTTCCGTGCGTAGAATACTTGGATAGACGTAGGAAATTAGTTTCTCCATTTCGTACCTTTGTGCATCTGGACTTGGCGTGTAACAAGATTTCTCCTTTCGACTTGCGGAAAGACGGGGAGAAGGAGCAGAGAAGCCCTGGAAGTAACATAAATGTGACGTGACGTGCCTGTCACTGGAACATTTTTGAAAAAGCGTGACAGGGGACACATTTGTTGCATTTTCGGCACGTCATTTACAGTCATCAACCAGTCCTTTGGTCACCCCCACTCCTTGTAACACTCATCCTATATCTCCACAACAAGCTTACTTCAAGCCAAAATCTCACCTGTAGAACATTGAAAGTGTGAATATATGTCTACTGTAAAAAAATGGAGTGATTTGGTGCACTGGAAAATAAGATACAGCTGTTACAAGCCCAAATTTTGTGTTATTTTGGATGCTTTTGAAAATTTCTGAGGCATTTTACTCTCTGGACAACGTAATATTGCACATTCCGCCTGGTACAAGGATTCATAACAAAGATATAGATATAAGAAAGAGATTTCTGCAAAAAAAATGAGAGAAAACGGTGAAGCCAATGTTGTGCAGCAAATTTCAAGAGGGGTCAATAGTTTGTACACATGAAGCCTGTGACTCGGACTCGACTTCAAGTCTCCTTGGACACCGCATCTGGACTATCCTCAGGATAGTAAGCTGAAAGCATATGCACAACTAGAAAACACAAGCAGCCTTTGGAATCAACAGCGCAATATCATTCAAAAGCTAACAACATGACAGAAACTTAACAAACTAACGCACTATTTGTAATACTACACACAAGCGAACAAACTAATAACTTGCAGCTACCTGCAAATGCATGTGCACAACAAAGAGCTGGGATATCTTAGTTCTTCTTCTTTGGGTAGATTTCAGCATCTGCTGTACCTCCTTCGTAACCTTCTCGATGTCCTCTACCTTTGCAATCACGATACCCTCCTTGCCAAGCCCTTGCATACTGCGGAAGGTTCGTGCGGTAGTACGAGGGTACACCGGAAGGCATCGCTGATGAGAATGGTATCTGTGGATCGCCCCGTTCGCGCACGACGGCGGCTGATGTTGTCATTGCAGCAGCAGGCGTGCTCGGCATCATGAGACGATTGTTCAAGCCCGGAGGTCCATATGCGGAGACGGAGAGCGGTACACTAGCGTTTCTACGAGGTATTGAGCGTGGAGAAAGAGGGAGTCCCAATGCCTTGGGCTTTGGCTTCTTAGAAGCGACGTTTAATGGATTCGTCAACCAAGGAAGAGTACAAGGCGGAGCTGGCCTAGGCGAGATCGACCAAGCTGATGGAGGCATGTTTTCAGGCATGGGTGCACATTTTGGAACGTCCTATGAAGCAGTCGGCAGGCGATCGCGTAAAACTTTAGAGAAGTCGACGTTCGTAGTGATGGTCAAGTTTGGCCTTACTTTCACTGAACTTGAGCCACTTGATGAGTCAGAGAAATCAAGGCCATTCGAATCGTTCTTGTCCTCCTTGCGGAATTCAGTCGTGAGCCTCTTCATCCAGCCGCCATGCTCTTGCGTTTCCTCCGCCTCCTGGCCTTCGCCCTTGCGCATGCGGTCTCGTTGTTCGTCGCTGATGATCCGCTCCCTACCCATGGCCTTCCATCCGATTGCTGTCAACGTCCTTGGTACCCTCTTCTCCTTAGTCGGCGAGCCTCCAGAAACATCAGACTGTGAATTGATATTGTCGTTCTGCTCTACGTTCGCATCTCCGTACGACGAGCTTTTTCAGGGTGCTGAACCCGCTCTCCTTATCTTAATGGAGAGATCGCACCAGCAAACCACCCAATGCACAACCAAGCAGTGTTGTCGCATTGTCCTCGTCCTCCTCATATAAAGCTCTTGACGCTTTGCATCCAGCAGAATGTCCCATCAAACACGAGAATGAAAACTTTAACCCATTCAGCCAAGCGTCTGTTGCATCTGAGCGGGGCTGACAGTATCGAAGGGCTTGCATATGGTGAAGTCAATGTCACAGTGCTTGCAGGAAAGCTGTAAAAAGATTTCAGCTGTCGACTCAGCTACTTGAGTAGCGTGGGAACACTAGTGTATCAAGGAGTGGTGCAGTCGATTTTGGGACAAAAACATAGATTGTCTATAACATTAGAACTACTGTATATTTCTCTCTGTAAACTTGGAAATGAGCTGTTAAGCACTGCTAATTATTGGAAGCGTCTTTTTCTTGAGCAAAAATGATGAAGAAATGATAAAAATCTGCAATACAAATTCGGTGTTACAAGGACCGGTTGATGACTGTACTCTGCATGACGTCAGAGATTTAACAGTCTCTTATATAGAGCGTTCGTTGACTTCATGCCTACCGCTTGTCTTCTTCGAAACTATAATGGGATTCTGTCTATCTTGCTGCCGTAGGAGAAAACCAGTAACAGATTCTGAAAGGCAACCTCTCCTTCACTCTGCCTCATCAGATATTCGACAAGCACGCACACCACTGGAACATGCTGCAGATGTCATTGCAGCCATACATGCCGGGAAGCTCGCAAGTCAGGATCAGCTGAATGGCACTCTTAGAAAGCTCTTGAGCTCGGCTATCCTACGGAGTGATAAGTCATTAGGTGACCCCACCCTAAATGCCGATGGCAACAAGGTCGTAGAAGACGTACGGGAGCTATTGGCGACGGTTCTGCAGCTCGGGATGGAGAAAAATGGTATGGATCATCATTGAAGTTTAAAATCAATGTAATATATTAAAGATGACAGATGACAACCTACTGCAGGACATGATATACACATCTCGACAGCTAAGCTCAGTGCCAGTGCAAGTTAAATATCCCCTTGAGGTGGGCGTAAATCAGGAAACCACAAACGGTCTCGTTGTTGCTGGTAAGGCTCTCATAACCAACGAAAAGACCAAGCTCACAACCCGCAGCATCAGCCATACCTACCGAAGCCGAGGTTGCAAATGATACGGCAGCCCTCATTAAATCGATACAGACAATTGCTTCGCTCCTGCTCACATCATCTGCATTTCGCCTCATCCTTTCTGACGTCCTCTCTACCGCTAGAGAAATCGTCGCAGACTCCGTCGAAAAGATTCGTGAGGCCGCTGAGATTGTCGAAAGCGTTGCCACCAAAGTAGAAGACACCGTCCGTCCTGGTGGATTGAGCACCAAGCAATCCATCGATGCAATCTCTGTCAAGGAGATACAAGCCGAAGCGAAACCCGAAGAGCCCAGTCACGAAGTGAAAGACATAAAGGAGGTCATAATGGACCATGTCGAAGATGTATGTGCTATATAATACGTTACCATCGTCAGTGTTTACTTTTTTCTGCTTTAGATCATCCGACAAGCCCAAGCTTCTCCATCATATAATTCCGCCCTCCGAACGATTCTCTTCCTCCTTCGAAAATATGCCACCAGGATACGCATTGCTTCTGCAGCATTATCATCTGCAACTGGGAACCCAATAGAAGTATCTGCGTCGGTTATCGCTCCTGATCCACAATTCTCTCGAGTTTTAGAAGACGTCAAGGTGCTGTTGGAGCGCTTTGCCAGTGGAAAGAGTCTGGATCCACTTCTGACGTTGTTATCAAAGACTGTAGCAGATGTTGCGTCAGCGACCGCAACTACCTCTGAAGGCGGAGAATCTCCTGCAGCAGTGGACTATTTTAACCGTATCGGAATTTGGCTCGATACTGCGCTCACTGACCCACAGTTCGCGCGTTCGCGCGCCGGTCGGTTGTCTTCTTCGAAACTATACGACGAAGGTCGTGCGCTCTTCACTCAAAATGGAGAGGTCCGGTCTGACTTTCAACGGGTGGTACAGGAAATTGAAGGCTTCACCGATGCGCTCAAGAAAGACAGGACGACCTCCCGCTTCATAAGCGCTCTCTCCACTCTCCAAACGTCGTTCAGGTCCTTTCTCTATACCTCTGCGCGACAGAGTATGCAGGCCGCCCAGAATTGGCACCTAACGGTGCTTAAACTTCTGATAGGTTGGCTTCTGCCTCGCATCCTATCAGCAATGCAGACAATCCCGATGCCGCGAGTCGAATACTTGCAGAAAGACGGAAAGGGCAGTCAGCTAGCCATTGCTCTCGATGCGTTGCTACTGAGTGCAGCGGAGGCACTCGTCCCAGACGTGTTGATTGTGCAGCAATGGGGCGAAGTGCGCCTTGAGATGGATGAAGAGCTCGGGGCCGGAGGGTTTCGGAATGTCAACACACAGGTTTTGGTTGCGAAGCAAAATCTAGCTCAGGCTGACTCCAACGGCCATTCGGCGGAAAGCTTGCTGCCAGTCTTCCGGCCAGAAACTGATGCACTGGAAACTGGTGCCAGCGGGTCTGGAGATGAATTCGAGCAGCGCAATGGACTCAGTCGGAATGCGAGACTTACAACGTCCTCCCGGATCCGGATACATATGGAAGGTCTGCGACTAGAAGCGAAGAACCTCGGGTATTATGCCCGATATGATCTGAATTCTTGGTTAGGTTACGAAGATGAGGGGCTCATGAGCATCGACGTTGGGAAGCCGAGCAAGAGAGGGGAAGGGCTGGGGATGGATATCGAGCTTGAAGTCGAAACTGATAGCAACTCCGCACCTGCAAGAACTGATCAGGAAGGCGAAGAAAACCGGCTCTTCAAAGTCTTATCCGTAGACACGTCGCTTCCGGGGCTCGCACTACGTATTGCTCGAAGTAATCATTGGCTCCTCAATTCCGCACTCGTTGCACCGCTTGCGGGACCCATTGGGCGTGCAGTAGGCACGCGCATCTTATCGGCACAGATCAAAGACGCTCTGGAGAAATTCGAGGAGGTGTTAAGGGCGGTGAAGCAGAAGGCAGAGGAGAAAGCCGAGCAGAGAGGAGAGAAGGCAGCCAGGGACGGAGAAGAAGTCGATAAGGAACTTCAAGGTGGAATATGGGATTGGTGGGAAGCAGTTCTGGAGAGATTTGGAGGCGAAAATACGGAGGAGGATGAAGCCGAAGATGATCAAGATGTATACATCGAGTCACATACGAACACAACACTCAGAGGCATCGTGCATGAAACGTACACTCAACCGGAACCTCTACCAGTCGGGATTGACGGTAGTGCAGAAGACGAATCTGGCCAGCCCCCTTTACAAGAAAGCACACTTGCTGTTGGCCTCAGCGCACAGATCCTTCCCGGAAAAGCTGAGCCCCTCGTGGCCCGCCCGAGTCCTGCTGAAGTTGTGAAGAATGTGGCCAGTGGTGTCCAAGAAAGCGTGGATGATGCGAGAGAGCTGGGAGAGGATATTGGAGAGCGGGCGACGGAGGTTGTGGGTGAGGGGATTGTCAGAGCTGCGGAGGTTAGGAGAGAGCTTGAAAGTGCAGAGGTGCGGATGAAGAAGAGAGAGGGATTTGAGAATTGTAGAAGGGGGTGGAGGAGTCGTGCCTTCGATCTGTGAGGGGTATTTTATTATGTCTGTATTTCTGATAGATTACAAGTTGTATCAAGTATGCCAATTTTGAGAGAACTTGAAAGGGTTGGTTCGGGAAAAGTTGAAACTTCTCACGGCCAAAAACTCAGGCTTCAAGTCAATGCCACTCAAGTCACTCAACACCGTCCATCATTTCAATCAAAGCCACAGGAAGGAACATCTGCAAACGACCTATGCGAATACATGGCCATGGTTCACGTCTGTCAAGCTCGAACTGAAGTAATTTGAAACGACCAGCATCGGGATTGGAGTGCGACCCAAAACCCATCAACTCCGAATGTTCCCCAACAAAGTGGACGGCAGAGAAGATGTTCCCTCCATATTATAATTAACGAGCGAAACAATCACAATCATAGCAGGTCAGGGTAATCTTGGGTGATGCCGGAAAAGCGACTGAGGCTACATATGTGCAACTACGAGGGCTCAGCTCCATTCCACCTTCCTTTCAAACGACTATGTCCGGCCCACTAAACGCATCAGTTCTGGTGATTCCTGAAGCCTTGTCTCGTCTATTACTGCAAACACATGCTCATCTCTTCAATGGAAATAATTGCCCAGAGTTCTGCGCACGCATTCTCTGCAGGTGTGTTTACCTTGTTCCTTCATTTACACGAGCTCTGAATGTTCTTTTATAGACTTGCGCAGCTTGACCACTGGTCAAAGGACCCGCGCCTTCTATCCGATACGAAGCAGTGTATCGGTATGCTTGAAGCATACCACAGGACTCTCGCGGGATATACGCAATCAGTACAGAAATCAATCTTCGCGATGCGAAATGCTTATCTGCCTTTTGCGTTTGCAAGAGGACTCGACTCCCTTCATGATGAGATTCTTCGAATGGTCTTTGAGTATATTGGGGATACAACGACCTTGAGCCTCGTCTGTCGACGGTTCCGACGCGTCGTTCTGGATTCTCCTCGTCTATGGGGTACCATCTCCAACTCCGATGTCAGCGTTCCTTACGTTGTCAAGTCCCTCGAGAGAAGCAAGGCTATTCCACTCGATATAACCCTACAGCTAGGACCTGCAGATCCAGATTATCTGTTTTGCCAGGGTGACGGCAAGCTGGATATCGTGAAAGTTCTCAAGGTTGTGCTTCCTCATACGAACCGGTGGGATAACTTGGAAATCTGCATCGGATTTTGGAATTGGGAAGACGTCGTGGCACCCCTGGCAGAAGCGAGCAGCCTTCTGATGAACCTCAATCTCCCTCGTCTCAAAGGATTGAAGCTTTCTCGCTCGATCGATCGCAATATTGAGCATGACTCTGGCATGATGCCTCTACTCGACCCGAACCACGTCATACACTTCTACAAGTCCTTCATCGCCCCGAAGCTTCAGAGGCTCCATTTCATCAACATCATCCCTGGTCCCAGTGCAATGTTTTCAACGCTCACCTCGTGCGAGATTGAAATTTATTCCGAAGACATTGAAGCGGAAGGCCTTCGTGGCATATTAGCCTTCCTTTCCTCTGCCCCCGCCCTGGAGGACTTGTCACTATTTTTGAATTGCTTCGAAATGGATACAGATGCAAAGTATCCAGTGCTAGTGCTACAAAACTTGAAGTTCCTACAGTTAAATGTTGCCGACACGAATAGCACTTGGGTACGACCGTTCAGGACTGCGTTGGTTACTCCGGTCATAAGTACATTCCGGTTCATCGTCAGCGCAGGAGCATACCCAGATAATGCTAGTACAGGAGATCAGCTCGTTAGGTTCAATTGGCTAGAACTCATGCTCTGCCACGACGAGTACCCCACTCTGGAGGAGCTCTATGCCGAGTTCCAGAATCTCGAGGGTTACATAGAATATGCAAATTCTCAATGCGTATACGAAGTTCCCTTTGACAAAGTTCCCAACCTCCGCGTGCTCACCCTCCAGAGCCAACGCATGAATCCAGAAATACCGATACTCACCGACCTCAACCATTTCCCAGCTCTCCAAACCATCAATCTGCTGAGCCCGGGATGTGACTGGAGTTGGTTTCTGGAACAAATTATCAACCGTATGCGCGCGCAGGGCAAGATAACATGTCTGCAGAAGCTGGTTGTTTCTCGATCTGCGTACCTGCCGCAGGAGACATGGTCCAGTATCCAAGCCCTCATTCCAGAACGAGGGATTATATGGAGCGTGTATTGAAACTCAATGGGAATTCGCAGCCGCGTCGGAAGTCAAATCCATATCATCAACTTTGCATTAACTCAAGAAACTCTCGCTATATCCGAAACTAATCTTTGTGATAGTCGCTCTCCGTCATCGAATAAATTTTGTCTGGTATATTTTAGCTCATATAATTGCTTGAAGATGATTTTTTTTCACTAAGAGACAGACATTGAACGAGCCAAACAAACTGGAAACCGAGTATTGAATCGTCATGACCTCTGGCCGACTAGCAGAATGCTTTGAGTACATATGATCTGTCGCCTCTTGGTAGATCCTCAAGTTGCTCTGTGATTCACGCGGTAAGCGTTGCTCTATCGCCGTCCACATATTCTTTCAGCTTGGATGCTTCACCGTACGAGGAGGGACTTCATGTATATGTACATATGTATGTAGCGCTCTTGAAGCCGCTCGGGGGCGGCCTGGCTCAGGGTCTCAGGGTTCAGCCCCAGGGTCGCTTAGTAGATGACCCTAACTCCGAGCTAAATATGAACAGCCTCGACGTTCGACGTCACGTTTCAATCGACTCTTCACTTCACTATTTGCATGCCTACAATCAATAATGTCGGTAGGAGAGAGCGCGGCCAACTGCAACTTGATCATTAGTTTCGCTCTTATCGTTTCAAATGCACAATAAAACGGCGAGCTTGTCATGCGACATGTTTTTACGGCCGTCTTATGTCTTGGTGCTAAAAGGCGCTTCTCTGCCTCCCTGCTTTCTGTTAAGTATATTTGGCACAGCTCTCGGACCACACGGCCGCCTCTGTCTCTTGTTTATCTAGGACGACCATCTGCGAAAGCAACTGTGACGATACTTGACGACTTACGAGCACAACTTCACGATGCTACGAACGCTCCTGGCGAGCGCACTCGCTTTCTTTGTGGCCTTCTTCACTCTGCGACTTCCGACTGTCTCTCTGGATGCATTCTCTCCTAACAATTCTCAGAATCAGCTGACGTCTCTATGGCTTCAGGTTCTCAAACAATTGCACCTGGTGGCGAAGGATGATTTAACGATTGAGCTTGACTATGGATACTTTCGTGGCAAGGAGGAGGATGGCGTGCAGATGTGGCTAGGCATTCCTTACGCACAAGACCCGTACGTATCATTGCCCCTATAATCCTCTTTAGTATCTGAGTGACATTCGTATTTAGCATCGGTCCTCTTCGCTTCGCTGCCCCTCACCCACCTATACACGTTGCAGATTGCAAGAAAGAAATCTTTAACGCAACTCACTACTCCCCTGCATGCCCTTCTCAGCACCTCACTATGAACCCAGACCTCAAGATCCCACTACCAGAGCAGAAGGGTCACGTGCCTGAAGACGAGGCATGTCTCTCAGTGAACGTGTTTCGACCCCGAGGTCTACCAAGAGGTGCAAAGGTTCCTGTAATCTTTGTGAGTGTACATGTTTTGTGCTCTACTAGAGCAAAACTGACTTGCCTCAAGTTCATCCATGGAGGCGGCTTTGCTCTCGGTACGACGTCGACAATGGACGCAGGTCGTCAGCTTGTTAGCCGTGCGATGTCTGACGGCGTGCGTGCCCCAGTCGTGTATGTGAGCGCAAATTACCGCGTGAACGGTGCGTAACCAGCCAATTCTTGTTCGCACATAAAATGTCTAACGCTCTCATTATTATCTTACTAGCATTTGGCTTCCTTGCGGGTTCGGAAATCGCTGCCGAGGGTGGGCTTAATGCTGGTTTACTGGATCGTGAGTCTTTTGATCAAGTTGCAAGAACGTGAACAAATGCTCATCAAACTGCCTTTTCTACGTCAAATACTTGTCGAACCGGAATTCGGGACCGACCTTCCGCAATCACCTTCATTTTTAACTAGAACGCCTCGCACTGCAGTGGGCGCAAAAGTACGTGCATTTGTTTGGTGGGGATCCAGACCGCGTAGTTGTGTGAGTTGTCTCTTTTTACGTTTCACTTTACTAGTTCCAGACTTTCTCATGTCACGTTAGATGGGGTCAGAGCGCAGGCGCAATATCCATCGGATTGCATATGGTCGCATCCGGACCTGGTATCGACCTGAAGGAGAAGTTGTTCCGCGGGGCAGTCATGGTATGCAATTTCACTAGTAATATGTACATATATTTCTTTCATTTACCGTGTAAATTGCTAGCAATCCGGAGCACCGATGCCCCTCGGTTCGCTCACCCAAGGTCAAGAATACTTCGACGAACTCGCCGCGCTTGCAGGATGCTCAGATCCGGGCGCACCGACATTCAGCACTGCTACCACCTCGTCTTCTGCCCTGTCACAGTCATACACATCGAAACTCGCGTGTCTGCGCGCAGTCCCCACGTCCGAGCTTGTCCATGCGATAGATGCGAGTCCGAACCTCTTTGGATACGCAAGCGTCCGGCTGGCGTGGCAACCGCGCGTTGATGGGGTCTTGTTCGCGGAGGACCCGATTTTGAGTGTGCAGGAGAAGAAGGTGATGAATGTGCCGTATGTGAGTGGGGCATGCGATGATGAGGGGACGTGAGTTCATTCGTGATAACGACATGATGATTGCTGTAACTGATAACTGATTGGAGTCTAGGTTGTTTGCGTTGGCGAGCTTGAATGTCACGTACGTACTTTCCTATAATTCTGAACAGTACCAGCTCAATGAAATGCGATAGAACGGATCAGGAATTTCGGGAATATATAAAGTAAGCGTTATATCCATTCGAGGTTGACTTCTGCAGCCTGAGAGTTGAATTTGACTGTCTGAAGATATATAGCAAATTTAAATGACGAGCAGGTAGAACGCGTTGCACAATCATATCCGGATGATCAGACTCAGGTGTGTGCACTTCAGTTCCTCTTTAAATATCTAGAAGCTCACAGATACAGGGTGCACCCTTCGGTACAGGTGACAGGTTTAAAGTTGGGTAAGCGTAACTGGGGTATGACCTTCCCGTGCGATAGCTCACGATTCTTTCCGTATGGAGACCTCAGTACAAGCGTATAGCCGCGTTCGTTGGCGATTGGACCTTCCTCGCCCCTCGTCGATTTATGCTTGATACGACTAAAGGAACACATAAGAGTTGGGCTTACTGTACGTGGTTTGTATTTCATTTGCGTTGGTGCGACACATTGACTGTCATACTTGCATAATTCAAAGTATTCAAGAGGGCGAAAGACCGGCATTTTTTAGGGACAACGCATGGCACGGATTTCGCGTTGTTGAGGATGGACCCGAAGGGAATGGATTTCCTAAGTACGTCTGGTTGTATCCTATTACAAGCTTCATCTTACTCATCTAACTTGTTTACGCTTTCTATCTCAAGTTAACTTCGTGCACACGCTCGACCCGAATGTCCCTCCGAATCCAACCGCTGACACGGCCCTGCCTGTGCAGTGGCCAGAGTACGCCAGCGAGCCGGATGGCGCGTTGCTCGTTTATACCGATACCGGTTTTTCGAAAGCCACAGACGTGCACAGGCGAGACGCGATGGCGCTTGTGACAGCGCTGGGAGAAGAGCTCGGAAGACGCAAAGGACCGGGTAGGGAGGAATAAAGTGATTTGTGTGACTTGTGGCCTCGTCCTAACGACATTCTTCTGATCGCTCTATGCGTTCGTATTGTTTTTTTTTACATATCGAATCCTTTTTCTTTTATTCTTCTGCATTGCAACTCATTGTTTTGTCGCCTTGCTGTGCTTCGTCGCATGTCCATGTGTTGTGTATCTTGTTGCTACTGTGTCATAGCCAGCCGTCTGCTCCGTTACACTTGAGTTGACGATATTGGTTTTGCGTAAGGTACCCGATCGCTTTGCTGCGATTTTTGGAATTGGGTTTCAAAGTTATTTCTATCGTTTTGCATAATTATGTAAGACAATCCTTTATGATTATCACTTGGTCTACAATCCTTTACTCTCGACCACCACCACCACCCGCAGTGGACGAGCAATCCTTCATACTAGTACTGAGGATACAATGGCTTTGAGTAGTGGTTACTGACTCTTAAGGATGAGGGAGACTCTTACGCTATTCAGGGTGGATTCATTTCCGAAAATTGTGTGAGAAGCTACGCGAACAATGGAAGTCTGGACAACGAAAGGGGCAAAATTGTAAAAGTCGAGCCACAGCCGAGAAGCGGCGCGCATATAACTAGCCATGCTCAGGAGTAATAATACATCATACAGCTCACCCCCGACGGCCGTCGTGCTGGCACTTCAATATTCTAATCTCTGTCTCTTTCCTTTGAGTATCGCTGGTCGTTTCAAGGTCGTAGAAGTGGGAAATCAGAAATGGCTAGTAAACAGGTTCGTAGTCATTTCTTCTGACATCTCAGCCAGAGGACTGATAGATGCTGCAGCTAGGAAAACTTCGTCAAGTGAGTTATGCTCTAAGCTGCTTTCTTAGTATGTGCGTTGAGGCATGAAAATAGTGGGCGGGGGAAGTCATCTCGAAGAGCGAAAAGACACAGGTGTCTAGCGATTTTGTCGAACTTGAACAGGACATCGAGATGCGCAAGAAAGGCATGGATCAGTACGTCCTGCAATATTTCATGTTTATCTCTATTCATCAACACACCCTAGGCTTCACACTGCTGCAGAAGACTACCATGCTTGTATCTCGCGCAAGATTCACTCGGAAGCTCTACGTGGAGACGAAAAGGTCATGCACACCGAAGCACTCGGTATCGTCATGATTGGACACGGCGAAGAGCTGGCAAATAGCACCTCCTCGGGAGAAAGCGTCTTTGGTGCTGCACTAACAACCTATGGTCGTGCACGATGCCGCGTCGCTGCTCAACAGGAAATTTTCGCTGTCACCTTCGCGGACAGCTTCCTAGCTTATCTGCAGCGCGCGATCGCCGAGCTGGACGAGTATTCGGCCCAGCGGAAGAAGTTGGAATCGCGAAGACTGACGCTTGACGCTGCAATTTCGAAGGCGGAGCGAGCACCGACGTTCAAGAAGGAGAAGGACAGGAAAGAGGCGGAGGAAGAATTAGAACTGGCTAAGGATAGGTACAATGAAATGGCGGAAGAAGTGAAGACACGGATGGATGCAATCCGTGAGGGCGATTTGGATAGCCTGAGGGCACTCGGTGGATTCTTGGATATGGAAATGAGGTTTGTAGAACAATATCTAGAAACCTTGAAGGAGGTGAAATCTGAATGGCCCGAGGTTGAGTGAGTGCATTTTCACCCTAAATCATATATCGTGCTCTAATTACTCGTCTAGCTATTCTTCGCTCAGTAAACCATCTGCCGGAATATCATCCCCACATATCTTTGCAAGACCATCAACGAGAAGCTCTACATCTTTGGAATCGCCGAAGGCGACGCCTCCATCGTTGCCTTCTCGTTTTGGTTCGCATCGTTCAATGCGTTCTATTCGGTCAAACGTTTTGCCCAAGAGCTCTCCAAAATCTTCTTCGCAACCCTTACCCAAATCCGAATCCGAATCTGAAGAAGATGAAGCAATGGCGACGCCGAGACGCTCTCGGAGCAAGTCGATATCTAAGCCGAGTCGCTCGCGTTCGAATTCGGTGGCAACACCAGACAACGACGACGTTGACGAGCCTGACGATGACATGGACGCGGACGGCAAGCATAGACGGAAGAAGAGTGCCGCTAGCGGTGTGGCTAGTTGGGTTGGCGGCGCACTTACAGGTGTCATGAGTCGAGGAAAGAAGGACACTCGCCCAGACAAGGAGAAATTTGCTGCTCTAGGAGATGAAGACGAAGAGGAGGATGTCGATACAGGAGTTCCCCCTCGTCCTCGGAGTGCGCTTTCTAACCGTTCGATGAAGAGCAACAAGAGCACGAAGTCCCGACCACGTTCACGGAATGGCTCGTTCTCAGGCGCACGTACTTTGAATAACGGAAGGGAGAATATCAAGGAGAAGAAAGTCATGAAGGCTCTCTTTGACTTTACAGGGAGCAACGATGAGATCAGCTTTAAGGCTGGTGACGAGATCATCGTACTCCAAGAAGTGCTGGATGGCTGGTGGCTTGGAGAAGTTGGAGAGAAGAAGGGCCTCTTCCCCACAAACTATGCTGTGCTTGTCTCCGGAAAAGATAAAGAAAATAGCCGTGGATCCCCAACTAAGGCTTCTCCAGCCCGTTTGCCCTCCAGAAGTCGAAATCCAAGCACATCAAGTATCTCAAAGCTCGCGCAGATCGCACGCGTCGGACAACGCAATCGCGATAGTGGATTCGCGGAGAATGAAGATGAGAGCCGGCATACACTATTTAGTGGAAGCCGACCGGGTGCGGAGGATAGTGGGTACGGTGCAGACAGCGCTAGTGAAATCAGTCATGAGGCTGGGCACGACGACGAGAGCTTAGACGAAAATGGTTGGCACCCCTTCGGTGACCACCATAGGAGTCCCGTACAAGAAAGGAACGGAAACTCTTTCTTCGACGCCCGGCTGCATGGAGCAGAGCACTCACCGTCGGATTCGGACAGTGACTCTTTATCGCCTGCGCCTGAGCCGCAGAGACGTGGTACTATGATACCCCATTCCACTCCTAAGTTTACAACGTCACCCATTGTCGACTTATCCTCGTCCGCGTCATCAGATGCACCTGTGAAACGTATGCCTCCACCCCCGCCTCCTCGACGAAAGTCAGTATCGACTAGCGTGCCGGCTCCTCCGCCTCTCCCCGCGCGCAATCCCTCCTCCACGCTCTCTGCACCCCTCATACCAAGCAGAACCCATTCAAGCAGTACCTTGTTCTCAGGAACATCGCACTCGCAAGCGGGTCTCGCTCCGATTGCACTCCCAGGGTTGAGTATGGGCACTGATATACGACGCGCTTACTCGGAGAACAATTCGCCCTTTGAAAGCACGAGCGAGCTTTCATTTGACACGGTCGCACTCACTGGGAAAGAGGTGCAATGTGGTGTGTGTGGCTGTAGTGACTTTGTCGATGATCCATTCCATGGACATAAGATGTGCGCTAAGTGCAGCCATGCGCATACTTAGACCGCAAGCACCTTCTCAGCCATCGCTTCATGTTTCTTGTTTCTTGGTGTATGAGATTGTTTATATCTTGCACATCTTGCACATTTTGTGATGCTACAGCCTCCCGAAACTATCCTCATCAATACTGCCCCACTGCTCCGTCATACATATTTGGATATTATTGAACACTAATCTTTCAGAACATAAATTACATTGTATTCAAAAATTCCTCATCTGCATTTGTATTTAGTCATACATACCTTGTAAAAATATGCTTTCTTGAAGTTTTGAACATACTAAATGGCCCATGGCGTCTGAGTCTTTGTCCACCTCGCCATAGAAATTTGGAACTTGCGTTGCTTAGTCATCGTGTGGAAGTTCGCGTTTTACCATTGCCCTCATATCAGTTCCAAAAGCCGAAGGTGCGCTGCTCAGGTTCTTGAAGTCCTCGTAATGAGAACTGAAGGTAATAAACAACACTATGGCCGGATATTCTCTTAGGTTCAAAGAAAATGGAGGCTCCAAAGACCGCAAAGTACGCTTCCAGCTGACTATTTCTTGATGGGCTATGGATCTGACGCTGGCTGTGGCACAGGAAACGCAGGCTCACAGACAAGTCCTTATCTTCGGCAATCCTGCAGTCTGCGGACTTTCCAGACTCGAAATTCTATCAACAGCTGCTGGATATGGAGAGGAAATTGGATTGGACGATGTTGAGGAAGAAGGTGGAGATCCAGGACGCAATGGGTAAACCAACGCATGTGAGTCGAATGTCATTCTTCCTATACCATATTAAACTGAAGTGCTGCTCTATAATAAGACTACCAGAACGCTGCGGATATTTCTCAGTCATACCGTGTCTGATCAGGCGTGGCAGAATGCTGGTCAAGCAGCTAGCGACGCGCCGAACTTCGAAACCGGACAAGGAATACCATCTTGGACGTTCAAGATTGAAGGTCGGCTCCTGGATGTACGTCTCTCCGATCTTGACACGCTTTCTGCGTTCTCTGACATACATTGGCATTTCTCAGCCCGCCAATCGCTCTCGGGACAGGCTGCCTCAAAAACATTTCTCAAATGTTGTGAAACAGGTTGTTATTGACTTAGAGCGAGACCCAAACTTGTATCCGGATGGAAATGTCGTTGAGGTAGGTTCAATACGTATCGCGAACACCGCTTGACCGCTTGACCAAAAGTTCCGTTTCATGTTCGTGACATAGTGGCGACGACCTCAAGCAGTTCCCCAAGCGGCCCCTCCGCCGCTCGATGGATTCACTGTACGGCGAACAGGCGACACACAAACGAAAATACGCGTCGTAATGCACCTTGAGCACTACCCGGAGCAGTTCAAAGTCAACCCAGAACTAGGTTCCATCTTGGATCTGAAAGAGGACAGCCGTATCGGGGTGGTCACTGCATTGTGGAACTACATCAAGGTGAACAATCTACAAGACAAAGTTGACCGGAGGATCGTCCGCCCAGATAGCAAACTCAAAGCTGTACGTATTGTATCCTGGGCGCAGTCCCGTTGAGATGAGATCAGACTTCTTATACGTGTTCTTCCAGCTGTTCCGGTCGGATCAAATAACCTTTCAGCAGATACCAGAGTTAGTCAACCACTTCTTGCAGCCTTCCGATCCCATTGTTCTACATTACACCATTAAACCGAATGAACCCCCGCCAACGTCGCCTCAAGCATGGGACGTCGAAGTGAAGATGGAGGATACGTCGCTCAAGAGCCGAATGAACCAGGTGATCTTGAACATGAACACCGAAAGTGCGAAGGAGTTGGCGAAGTATGATGAAGAAGTATGTCTCGCTCTTTATGAAGACTATCCGCCGAGTTGATGCCTTTTCTTCTTCCAGGCGGCTATTCTTGCGCAGCAGGTCCATAATTCGCAGCTCAAACGTACTTTCCTGTCCGCCTTCGCTGATGATCCAGCGGGTTTCATAAACAAGTGGCTCGAGTCACAGTCCCGTGATCTGGAATCGGTGCTAGGCTCAGGTCCTAGTGAAGGCCTCACTGTTCGGGAAGAAGAGCTCCGAAGAAGCGAATTTTTCCGATTGCCCTGGGTGGAGGAGGCCGTTGCGGTACAAGAGGGACTGCGCATGGCTAGTAAAAGTGGGATGTAGAGTTTTTATTTTATTACCTGTCAGTTCTCTGTTATCTTCTGTATTGCACTCTTATCTGTATTCCTTTTACCATTGACCTTTTCGCCCACTTTTTGAAAGATGCGAGCTAGGAACTAATCCGTTAATTTGCTTGCGCTGCACAACCTGCACTATCAAACACGGTCACTAGTATCCGATAAGTCGTTCTTTTTATGGATATGATAATGATTATCACAATTTTTGCTTGAGCGGGGCACGGTACAGAACATCCTCTCAGCCGCCGCTGCTCTCGCGTTCATCCTCTGGTCTATGTCTTCCACGCCTTATGCTAATCACCTGAGGTGATTTGACACTGCTTCGTACAAGAGGGCCACTGCGCTGCGCAATCGACTTATTTTCCGAATGCACTCACTCAAGAGTCTCAGACTAGTCACCTCCGTTTGAGGCACCACTGAGTTTCGAACCCAAGAGCGCACATGCTTTCGCTCTTCTAATTATGGAGAATAGTTCTTCACGTGCAGCATCCACTGAGATCCACTTCACCCGACAAAATGTATATGTATGTAGCGGAAGAAAATAAGGCCACACACTTCCCAAATGCTTTCAGACCGAACGTTGCCCGGGCTGTGTTTATATATGCCGGGGTCTTTGAATCCATAGAAAAAGGTCATCGCTAACCACACTCGCGGTGCCAAAAAGGGACCTACAGGTGTAGATTTTGACGAACTAGCGTAATCAGGGTCATGCCTTTTGCGGCTATTCTGGTCAAGCAAACACAAAGATATACACCCCACTGTAATCTGCAAAATAATAGAAAGCCTACGGAGAGTCATCCACTATATCGAGATGTCGAGTGAGGAAGTTCGAAGTCAACTTGACTTGAATGACGTCACAGTCATTTGTGTTAAGACGCAAGGTGACATTCTGTCGTGACGATTGATTTCTTGTCACTGGCACGAGTTGTGTCACGGTCTCTTCGGGGACAAAAGTCACAAAACTATGAACGGTTCTACCACAACCGGTCCTTACTTTCATGTCTAACGTAGAACTCGTATGTTCAAAGGTGTGATTGAAAGATTAATACAAATATAAAATTACACTATCCGGCTTGCTCCTACACCCGGAATGATGATTTTCGAATGCCCCATCCATCACAGCGAGCTGAAGGATCCAAATACCACTTCGGCAAATCCGCACGCCCGAGATACTTTTGCAGCTTTAAAATATCATCTGTGCTGGGTCTAACTTCTTCCTCATCGAAGTCATAGCGACGGTAATTCGAGGCGATTGACATCAAAGTTGAACCAAAAGGGACGCCCGGCGAATGGGCGATAAGGTCATATGTGAGCCTAAATGTTGTGACACCTGCTTTCTCCGTGATGTAAGCCATGACTTTTTCCGTAGTCAACTCTTCACAGAGATACGGTTCGTCATCGATGTCCTCATGAAGGTAAGCAAGAAGATCATGCTCTTCCGCGAACTGGAGAAGCCACTCTATGTCGAACAGATACCCGAAGTGGAAAACAGGAGGATTGTAATCCCGGTTTTTCTTAGGGTAGAGAATTTTGGGAAGCTTCTTGAGTGGGAGTGCAGCAAGAGCGACTTTCTTATTCTGCAACAATATGGTAAGAGGGCTATGAAAGACGGACTCAAGGATTGAAAAAATAGACTTACTTTACACTTCTTAGAGAAGTCCTTGTTGTCTGGCGGAGACCATGCCTCAGCAATACGGCGGCTCTTGGACAACTTAGTTTTTGGGGCCTTAGAGTGATCCATGAAGACGAACGCTTTCGAGAAGGGGGGGGTCAGAAGTTTGCTTATATAATCAAATCGAACCACGTTTCACGTGCATCACTACAGTGACCACTTTGCTTCAGGTTCACTGCTCGACCACATCGAAGTCCATTGTAGTATTACATACAGTATGTACATTCGTGCGTGTATATGCTTGTGCTTTCTTTGCGTATATTTGAAAATGACGACTAATTTCTTCGTTCAAGTCGAAGTAGTGTCCCTAATGGGTCAGGTCAGGTCAGGTCGGGGGTACTTTTGGTCTGACCCCGACCTCACCAGGTCGGAAATTTACCCAAAATGTCTGACCTCGACCTCGGCCTACCCTGACCCGTAGGTCAAGGTCAGTATAGGTCAGGTCAGAGGTCGACCTGGGCCGACTCCCTTCTGACCTGTAATCCTGAGTGTCCAAAAATATCTTTATTATTTGAGGTATCCCGGGTAATTTGAAGGACTTACAATTCTATATTAGGTGCATAAGTAAAGAGTAGCACAGGTTTAAGTTAAAGTAGAGCTTACAATTGAGTAACTTAAAATTTAAGACTCCCAAAAGTGACTTAACTTGTACAAAAGCGAGCTACGATTACCATATATAGTATATAATATGCCAGTAGGCCGACCCAAGTCGGCACAGGCCAAAGTAGGTCGGGTTTCATCAGGATTGTCCCGACCTATGACCTGACCTGCTGCTGGCCTGGCCTGACCTGGCCCAAAGGAACCCTTGACCTACGGGTCAGGTCACCGGTCGGCCTGGGTCATTTTGGGTCTGACCCGACCTATTAGGGACACTAAGTCGAAGGCTCAGGCTCCAGTAATAATTGACCCTGAGACTCAGTGAGAACGGGAGCAAAGTATAATTCACTCTCTTTTTTGGACTGCACCATGTATGAGACTCTAAAGCTCGTCCTTTCATACCACAAAATTGACTTTGACTCAGAGAAATCTACCATTTAACGGCGATCTTACATACGTCAAACACTAAAGTCTAAAGCACGCGAAGGACGGCCCACATGCGCTAAATAATACTCTCGGTATATTTAGGTGGCAGTGAAAGTCCTTCGAGGCAACCTCATAGAGGGTTACGGTGAAATCAAACTGAAAAAGGTCGATTGCTAACCTATTTTTCTAGTTTTTCTTCTGATCTGAGTTCCACAGCGCATGACGAATGAAATGCCAGTGGAAGTCTGGCAGGGACTATCCCACAAAAACATCGTGCCATTATGGGGTGTTTGCACCGACTTCGGCAAATTTGCATCATTCATGTGCCCATGGTTTGACCAAGGAAACCTCAATCGATACCTCATCGGGAAAAAGGGAAAAAAATTGCAGATGATTCCGGAAGATTCCGGACATTGTAACTCAGCTGTCATTATGACTACGCGGCTATCATTATGACACCGGTCATCTAAATATACTGTAAGCCTGATACCGGTATTATAATCATCTGCAATGCTGTTTTGACCATTGCAATGATGCTACCGGGCTGGCAGCTCCTTTGTCATGTTACTGTAATGATGATGTCCATCTTATAATACATCAAAATTTTCTTATAAATATAAAGCAGGCTTATAGCCCAATTACAAAAGCAGCATCAGTTTGATACATGCTTGACAATGTACTGATGATATTATAAGAATCAAACAGAATCATATTTCTCATTTATTATTGTAGTGGAGTTTTGGACTGAGATTATACATACAAATGAGAATACACACAGCACAGTCACAGACAAATACGCAACACCCGTTTTTCAATAGGTAAATAGGACTACAGGTCAAAGTGTAACAGATATAGTGCTACGTACTAATCAGAAGGCAAGCCGCCAGAACAAACCATTTTTCGTACCTAGGTGCATAAGTTTGAGCAAAGAGCGCAGCTTCTGCTGCTCTGTCAATCTTCACAAGGCGGTCGACACATGCAGTCATGTCGCCGAGTTATAGCCAACTAGCAAACACAAGGTTGTTTTACCCCTTCTCCTCTACGAAACATCGTCAGAGATAACACCATTGCCTAGAAGGGTAGTACTCACCGGCCTGCTGAGCGAGCTTCGTGAGAGCACCCAAATCTCCTGCATTTACAAAACATTCTCGTGCGAGGTCAAAGCGCCAGACGGCCAACGCGCGGTCGCCGACAGCCTTCCATTTCATCTCCGACTCATTTTAAGGCGCTATACGAGCTATCTCTAACGCCGCGTCAAGATCGTCGAATTGAAGCGCAAGGTCGAGCTTATGGTCGGGGTATGTTGTAACCTGTAACGTGAGCTCCTTGAGGTCTGCGAAAAGAGGAAGTTTTGATTAAGCAAGTTTGTCACACTATGATCTCTCTTAAACATACCCCGGGCTTCGAGGAAATGTGGAACTCTACTCCGCTGGTCCTTCGATACAGTCGGAAGGATCTCTACAGCTGCCTCCATATCTCCGCGTAAAATCGCACTCTGATATTCGATCAGGTTCAAGGACAGGTCACTTTGACGTCTTTGTCCGCAAGATAAATGCAGTTGTGAGCGGGAATGTAGCCCAGCAGGTACATTGGACTATTGATACATGTCAGTGTATTGAAGTCGAGGATGAAGAGAGAAAACTTACCTATCGAAATGTGTTACGGTTTGAGTTTTATTGCCGATCAAGTGGTTAAACCGCTTGCCTGCATTTGTGTAGACGAAGCAGTCGCCGATCCACCACTGAAATAATATATTTAATGTAGATACTGGCAAAAATGAGCAAGATGTCATACCTTTCAGAAATTTCGGCAACAATATCAAATGCCTCATCAACACCTTCATCCCCTGGGTCTACTCCAGACTCCAATGCTGCACTGTATGCTTCGCGGTTAAAGTACTATGAGTCATCGGCAATGATGGCAACGAAATTGCCAGATCCCGACCAAGAAGTCTATACCGAGCGTCAAAAGAGATTCCACTGTATATAAGATGGGAAGGGAGTACTTACGCTCTTAGCATCTGCGTCGATCCTGCACACGATCTCACCAGACTCCCAGTCCCAAAAGACAACGAAGCCGCTTGCACGGGCACCTAAGAGAGGGCCACCATGTAATCCCTCAACCAGCCATGACCCAGCACCCTTCATTGCTGAGCCACTTCTCTCCTTGAAGCTCTAATACACTAGCACTTTCGTCCGTCCCTCTAGCACAGCGTAGGTGTTGGAATCGGTTGCCCATGTAAGCGAAGAGCTGCTGCGGAACGCCTTGTTTCTCCAGGCCAGCGCGGTGTAGATGATGTGCTCTCCGTCTCCGACTACCGTGATGAAGCACTCGTTGGGAGAATGTTGAAGTGATGTCGCGTAAATTTCCGTGGTGCCAAGCTCACGCATGGACAGTGGGATGCGTTGTCCCTCAGGCGTCTCGTCGTCCGCAGTGCCTTGGAGATTGGCGGACAAAACTTCCGTGTTGCGGGTGTACACCAATTTTTCCCGACGGCCGTGGCGGCCCTATAGCTGCAATCTCTCTTCGAATCTGCGCAAGGTCAGAGTCCGAGAGCTGAGGGCGCTTTCCATCCTTCGGTGGAGACGCATATACAAACTGCCTGAAGAGCAACAGAAGCATGAAGTTCGCAGTGACATCTGACGCATCCGATGCGAGCATCAACAGCCGAGAATGGTCGAGATACAGGCTCTCAGGATACCCAGGTTGAAGGCTCGGCAGATGCGTATAGTGGCTTTTCGTCACTGGTGTGATCGTAGGACTGGGTGGGAGAGTCGCGGATGTTGGACTCGGTGGGAAAAGTACGAGGTCCACGAGAGCGGGGAGAACGGTGGCGACGATCTAATGAACCGAAGGGAGAGACTTCACCTGTTCTGGTGCAGGCAGGAGACCACCCAAAGCATCATGAAGCTCCGATGACGCCGTCACTCTTTCATATGCAGCTGTAAACCACCGACGCGTAACGGCAACATCAAGATTATGCCGACGATTGAACAGATGCATTTCGAACTGTGGCGCAGAAGCTAGTAGATACGGTCGTAGGTGTGACAGGAGGTGATTTGCCAGATCCTGGTAAAGAACCGGTTAGTTTGGCTCACGTCGATCAGTTATCAGAGGAAATTAACTCACGAGCCTCATAAGTTCCAGAAGCTCGAAGCACGTCCGAATCGCCGATAGAGCCTCCATCATCGTACCAGATTTTCCAGGCCCACAGTTCGATGCGAACTCCACCATTTTCTGCACCATCGTGTCTCTTGCTGGCGCGCAGTGCTTCTTCAGTAAATCGCCTATTGCCGAAAAGAGCTTCCCCAAATCGAATACGCCAACAAGCGGAACATCAAATGCTTCGTGAAGCCGCGCAACGCTTGCCTGATCCGAAGCAGACAGTCGCCGAGGACGAAGGCCAGGATTTAAAGACTGCACGGCGCTCGATCTCACGGGTATGGGAGGAGGAGGGGGAAGGACAACGGCAAGGATAACCTCACGCAATTCTTCGATGAGAGGACGAATGCGCGACGGCACGCGGATTGGAAGTGAATCCTCGAAAGGAAGATGGACCTTCGAATCCAATGTACGGCTCGGAGGGATACGAGAACTCGAAGCACAATGACAAACGTGGCGGCGCAGACACCTCGTATCGTTGAACGAAACACATGGGCAGCCATCCTCAAGCTCCGATAAAATCGCGCACCAATACATCTCTGTAGTCTCACGCTAGCGCTTGCTGTCAGTCGGTCTAAATTGGAAACCGATATCAAACAAAAGATCATGTCCTGCGAACAGATAATGAATACAGGGGAAGACGGAAGAATTTCAGATGAGTACTCACGGAGCTGTGGATTCTTCATGATAGCCTCTAAATCCAATTCTTGCAGGGTATATCGGTTAATGGGGGGGAGAATGGGTGGAACGTAGATGGGTCCGGGTCCGTGCTGAACGTGAAGGAAGGCTCGTCCCGGCCAAGTTTGACCACGACTACACCTTCGTCGTAACCTACGGCAACCTTGTTTCCCTGCGGTCGGATGGCAATGCACCATGCGCGTTCAAGAGCGTAACTCAAGGTGTTCTCTAGTCGGTATGTGCCAGAGTTCCAAATCTTGATCGTGCCATCTTCCGAACCGCTGACAATCAAGGGAAGACTTGGGTGGAAGACAGCAAACGAGACGTTGTTGGTGTGTCCTTCTATCGTTTGGACACAGCTTTTGCTTAGGTGGTCCCAGATTTTGATTGTTCGGTTGTCGCCGCCGCTCGTGACAAGGTATGGCTAGTCTGCACCGAGATAGAAGTCGACAAAGTTTACGCCGCTCTTCTCGTGTGCCTCCGGAGTGAAATAGGGTGTTGAGGAAACATCTTGACGATCTGATGAAGACAGGAAGAAGTGAAGGTATTGGTATCCTTGGGGTTGAACACAAGATTCATAACGTAGTGTGTATGTACTTCGACTATCTTGGAGAATCATTAGTATAGGCCCAATTTTAAAGTGGTGAGTGTACGTACCAGAATACGATTCCATTGCTTATCCCAGTCTCAAGCATTGATTATCATATCATCACAACCCATCAGCAGAACGCTAAGTGTCGGGTGAGTAGCAAGGCATCGAATATAGTCAGGATGTGTCTCGAAAGCAGTCACTTTCTCGTGAGTGTTGTAAGTCGTCCAAGCCAGGTTTGGACTTCGTGATTTTGAGGCCCGGCGGTGACGCTGCGGAGTTTGAATTATAGGGTGAGTTACCGCGACGCATCGTGACATGCCCCCCATCCTCTCTCTCTCTCCTTCCACTTCCTCCTCCTCCATCCATCCTCCTCAATGTCCATCCACCCACAGGATGGCCTACAATCGTCATGTTTCTGTTGCTAATGGTAAGCTCTCTTCATTTGTTCTTCAATTGTCTCTTTTTCTGATCATTTATTAATGTGCCACTCGGTTGTGTGACTGTATGCATTTTGTCATACCCGGCAAGCTTACATCCGGTGAGTTCCCGGTTTCTATTTTAGGAATTACTTTCTCACTTTTACTTCTGCCAGTCACGTCTTCCTCCCTTTCGCTGTATCCGTTCTCTTCGACCACCATTTCTAACCGGCCTACTTCGCGAGCCTCCTCGTCCGAGGACAAGCTGTACCAGGCTTCCACGATGATGGACGCATACGACCCGCATCAACAACACCAGGTGGCGGACTACGGGCGGCGCTACCAGGAGTACACCGCGTACTACGCTACACAACACCAGCAGCAGATGGCCATTCCATCATCGGCCTCTGCGCCCTCCTCGTCCCCCTCGAACCGCACCTTCACCTCCTCCAATTCACAACTCATCCCCGAGCCTACGGCGTACTCGGCTTCGACGATGTCGAACGGGTCGATGAATGGCAACGGAGCGTCTTCGTCGTCCGCGCCCTCAATAACAGGCCTCGTCATCCACTCCCATCGCCCACACCCATTCATCATCGGCAAGAAGAGCTCTCGTGGCGGGGACCGCTATACGGGCCGATACGTCACCTCAGCCGTCGGGCTACGAGTCACCCACAGCCGACTGGCAGCGCGACCTCGATTACATGCTGGGTTTAAGCAAGAAGGAGGAGATCTTTATTGCTGGTCAGGAGGGGCGCACGAAGGAGTTGGAAGTTGTGCGGAAACTTGGCTCACGTAGCTACAGAAGCACAGTCCAATAAACGGCGTGAAGATCTCCGGTCAGTCTCATTCTTGTCTATCTCACACATTCAGACGTTTGACGCGCATCTACTCGCAACCATCGATGACCCACACAAGATCGTCGAAGTGGTCGCCTCCGATGGCAAGTCCGGTGACCCAAAAGACGTTTCCTACACAAATTGCAAAGTCATTGGTAATGGATCCTTTGGCATCGTCTTCCAGGCCAGACTCGTTGGCGGGCCTGAGGAGGGTGGCGACATCGCCATCAAGAAGGTCCTCCAGGACAAGCGGTTCAAGGTCCGTTCGGTCTTGCCTTATTCCATCAACGCGTCATTCACCTGCCTTTTCTTCTGCATTGCTCTCTCGACGTTTCAAACTTCCAAATGATGCTCAGAACCGTGAATTGCAAATCATAAGGCTTGTCTCTCACCCGAATATCGTCGATCTCAGAGTGTTCTTCTATTTAAAACGGGGACAAGGTTCGTGGCTTTCGGCACTGCTTTCATCGTCTCTTTACGTCTTAATCTAACAATTCATTTGGTTTCGCTCAGGATCTTACCAGGATGCCTCCTACTCCAAGTCTCCTCGCGACGTTGAATGAGCGGCAGCTGCTCAGTAAGACACAACTGAAGTTGATCGCAACTTATGCAGGTTGCGCCGCCGTTGTATGTTCTATTTGGGTTCCGTTCCTCAATACGCCAGTCTGACAAGTCCGAATCGTCCGAATACTCAGGTTGCTCGCGCTTGGTACCTTCTTTTGACGATGCCGCTGCAGATGCGGTAGCCTCCTTAGTCCTTATTCGTTTGGCTCGTTCCCTCTCAATCCTCTCAGTTGCCTCAGCACTTATTGCCACCTTTTCCTTTTCGTGTACTTGTTCCTTACGCTGCGCCTCAAGCCATGCTTCTTCGCGTTCGACTTTCCGCTCTCACTCCGGCACTTCCCCGATCTTTTCTCTCTTCAGCTCTTGCATCCATTCTCGTAGCTTGGCATATGCAAACAATAAGGTGCGTAATACCTAAGTTTGTCTCCTTGTGCTGATACTCTCTCCTTTTCACCAATCTCAGTCTCTACCACGTACTCCGTAGTCTTTACATTAGTCACTGTATTTAGAATTCTATTTAATATATTCTGATTTATTATCATTAATCATTGTGTGCCGAAATGAGCTGCAGAATATGAAAACCAGTACCATGCATGCCTGGTAGCTGGGATTTGCAGTGAATTATAGATACTACAATATCTATAATGCTATATAAGCCACCGGAATGACACACAATATGTACAATGATTGTAGGCATTATAATGCATTTCAGATATTGTATATGTCATAACCCGTAGTCAAGGGTGTCATGATGACAGGTAATATATGTCATTCTGTTTACTATAAACTTTAAACAGCATGCCAGCATTTCCTAATGCCTGTCACAAAGATGGACTTATGTATCAATTTGTAGTTGTCATTAAGTCTAGGACAATGTTTTGCACTTCATAAGGGTTGTTACATTTGCTATGGCTATATACGGGTATGTCATATTTTTCCCTTTTTCCTGATGCTAAAGAAACAAGCTACTCTCCCACTTTCAAAGAAGCACAAGATCGTAAGACATCTGAATCTACTCATTCAAACCGAAGCTCACTTTATTGTGACAAGCTTTTCGACATTGCCGCAGGCCTTACATAACGTACGTACTCACTGGCATGAACTGGGTCATCTATCCTCCTATTCATTTCTTCGTTGCAGTGCATTCATTCAGTATCGTCTACGGAGACCTGACTTCAGTACGTTTACACAAATCGGCAAATTATTTTCTTACATAGCAAAGTCATCAGGCAAATATACTAATAAAGGAGACCGGGGAGGCTTGCATAACAGACTTCGGTCTTTCGAGAGTCGCTCAGGATCTCATGGGGTCAACTTACTTGACTTCCGTGAAGCCTGGAGCTATGCGCTGGGCCGCTCCTGAGCTTTATAATTTCGATAGCAACGACAGGAAAATATCCACATTCAGTGACATATATTCATACGGTTGTGTGGTATTCGAAGTATGCCAGTTAGCCTCTTTCTCAAGCCCATTTTATTGAATCATGCTTCTTAAGGTGCTCTCTGGGCTCATGCCATACTACAATTTACAAACCGACGTGCAGGTCCTCTTCGCTCTGCATAAGAGACAGAAGACGCCTCGGCCAGACATTTCCAGCGGAGTACGACGAGATGAGGGACTAAATGATTGCTGGAACCACCTGTTAGAAGACCGTCTGCACTTGACATTACGCCGCGACTTGCACTGATGACTGAACTTCATTCTGTTCTTAGTAGCACCAGCGCATAGGTAGTTTGAAAAAAGAAAAAAGCTCAAACAATCTGGACTCAGAGCACGACTTGAATGCAAAGTTATGTCATACAATCATCGTGAAGTTATAATCTCGTTTCTTCCTGGAAATTGTTGCTGTCTATATCTCATGAAAGGGCAAAGACGAGGTAACTCTAAACTGTTCATGAGGTATTCCTCTACACAACATCATGAATTGTTACTCCAGTGAAAATACACGTTAAGTATGATTATGTCCAAAAGCAAGTCAGAAAGCAATAAGCAACCAGAAATAATGATACAAAGTGATTTTCTGTTATTCTGTTACACATTTAAATCTAAGTTCAATTCGACAGCGTGGCGCTTGCTCCTGCGGTAAAACTTGTCCATGGATTGCCGAACAACAGAAACATTCGGTCGTGACGGTGGGTCGTCCCTCCAGCAAGTCTGGAGGAAGTCCCAGATATCTTCGGAGATGAGATCGGGCCTTCTGGGCTTGATGCCTCGCATGATCTCATGGAGGACTTGGATGTCGTTCTTCCGGTGATGGTAGGGGACCTTGCCAGTCAAAATCTAAGGCATGTGTTTCGCTCAGTATGACCGGACATAAAAAGTAAGTATTTCACTGACCTCCAGCACTGTGCTCCCATAAGACCAGATATCAGAATGTGTCGTCAGGTGTGGTGTGCTCTCCTCCGCAACCCTAATCAGCTCAAAGGCCATCCAGCGGACAGAGCCAGCGAAGGACGATGACGTTAACCGACACGAGCCCGTCGCCTCCTCGATGACGGCGGAGATGCCGAAGTCCGCGAGCACGGCCTCCCCGTTTTCATTGATGAGGACATTCGACTGCAGGAGCTCGGACAATTAGGACACCTTTCTTTTTCATTTAATCGGGGGCGGTGCAGACACTCACGGCTTTGAGATCACCATGGATAACAGGCGGATAAAAACAGTGCACTGATGGGATGACGACAGTCAAAGTCGCGGTCTCGTGGACGATTGAATAGGAAACGTACAGTATTCCATTCCACAGGCAACTTCGCACAGCTGATGATGAAATATTTTTAGCACAGCTCGCTGTATCAGCAAATGCAGGCCGAACTTACCGCTTTCAATCGCATCTGCTGAGATGCTCGTGTGTCCATCTCTTCAAAATATTTCGCTGCGTTTCCTCTTTGCATCCACGGGGAGACCATCGATGCATGACGTCCGAGATCATACACGACGCCAAACAACGGGATGATGTTTCGATGCCGTAATTTAGTCCAGATGTCAAGTTCTTGTGCTAAACGCTAGAAAATAGGGTCAAATTTACATCAAAAGAAGGCGTGACAGACAGACAGCTGTGCATCTCACGTACCTTTTTTATTTTCTCGTCGGTCTTGAAGTTATTTGAGAATGAACGAATGACCTTGATGGCAACCTACGGGTGGAAAGGGAATGTGAGCTCGTGCTCTTCGTGGACAGACCGAACGTAAAGGAGATGCTCACGGTCTTGGGACCGTCACCAGCCCCCCATTCACCACACCAGATGTCCGCGTAGCCACCAGTAGCGACAGGGAAGTTCCCGATCTTCGTGATATGACCTGTGAGATCAAAATACGCGCACTCCGACTCCCGTGGATTGGGCGCTTCCGATACAGAAAAATATATGCGGCCGGTATCAAAGACGAGGTCCGGGTCCAATGGTGATGGCGGACGGCCTGCATCACCTGAGTCGTCGGCAAACTCATCCTCCACAGCCGTTAGAAGGTCTGATAGATCAGGCCAGGACTTCGTGAACTGGTCTGACACCCACGGCGACTTCCAATAAGGTGATTCAGAGACGCGGGTGGAGGCTGAGAGAAGAGAGAACTGTCTCGAATGCCTGGAACCTGCCCGAGAGCTCCCGGCCACAAGAGTCGTCGCATCAGATGAGGACACAGAGGTGAGGCTTTCTCTTCTATCTCGGGTATCGCTCGGTCCTGGGAGTGAGGCAATGTCATCGTACATTTCCGATTCGTACATGTCTGTACTGCCTTGCATGCTATACGGATGATTCAAGAAACTGTATGGACGGTCTGAACTCGATGCTTGATGCTGGCGGGGGTAATGAACATCGCTCTCGCCTATGCAAACGACCGGCTTCAAAATAGAGTCAAGTTCGCCCTTCCAAACCTTCAAGTCGTCGAAGGACCTGAATTTCAGACTGATATCCCCATGCGTCGTATGAATTCGCAGCTCGTCTGGATACGATGGGTCTTGCTCGGCGTACGCGATTGAGTTGCATGCGACCACGGCGTTTGCTTTCGACAAAGAACACGTCTGACAGAATGGTCAGCCAGGAAAGGTGCTAATATACAACGATGAACTCACCGAATCCCTGTAGAAGAGGAGCTCGTCCGCCGTCAAGGAGAGCCATAGCCTTGAGAACTTCGACGTAAGCCCAGCCCCTTTCGCTTCTACATAGGTCGACTTGATGATGTTCCATCTCCCCTTGAGCGGCGAGGGGTGCATACCGGCACTCTTTGCACCATTAACTTCGACGGGCGCGCTGGATACGAGGCACTTGCGGGGGAACAAATCCTGCCTGGCGACTGTGTGGAGGGTGGGGGATGCGCTACGCAGGAAGGGGCGGGGGAGGAGAAGCGCAGAGGAAGCGGATGGCAGTTTATAGCCTGTGCATTGCTTGAGAAAAAAACGTCCGTCAGGGCGTCTTCATTGACCGAGAAGCTGTTCCGCTATCCAATTTTGAATACTAACACAAGATTCACCATTTGTATTACCACCTGTTCGGGTTGAATACCTGTGATGGTGACATCAAATCAGATTATTTCCTCTATCAATAGTCGAGCAGCACGACATTCAACCCACCTTCATACGGTCCATGAACATTTGGGGACCTCTAGGAAAAACAAGAAAGCAGGATTCAGGCATGTCCTGAAAGCAGCGAATGCGTCGGTGGAAGGCACAGCTTCACCGGTACGGGAGTTGAGGACTGAATGGGCAACGTCGCATAGCCCTCCTCAAGCTGTGAATTTCCCATGCCTGCCTTTATTCGATAACAGAAGCTCCTTCTAAAGGCAAGATGGGGTATAAAGTTTAAACCAACACCGGTCTCGTTACAGTATTATAGCGAAGTTTGGTTAAGTTGCTTAATGATATTGATCTCCAGAACCAACGTGAACTGTGCAATCAGGCATAATCGACTGAAACAACTAGTAGTAGATAGATAACACGTTTACCTGAAGGGCGATAGGATGATACAGGTTTCGAGTTGACAAGTTGCTTTTTAGTGGATTAAGTGTAAAAGTTGATTGCAGTGCGGTCGGACGTCTGAGCGCTCGTCAAAACAGATGTCAAAATATTCGATACAAGAATACAAGATGAATAAAATGAAAGGAAAGGGAATCCGCTCATAAAAAGAGCTAACCGATAATTTACTGTAATTTACTCGTACAAATCAAACGGGGACCATGTCGCCCCAGGAAATCTTATCCCAAAGGCGGAGGATGACACCGGTAACAGAGCCGTATTAAGCATGACCAGCGTCAACCTTCACTTGACCATCTTGCATTGCCTTCAGTGCCTGACCAACGCCCATGGCGACGGCTCCGGCGGCTTGCACCGCACTCGAGGCAAGAAAAGCCCCACCCGCGCCTGCGCTGATGATGGGGATGGATGGGATGGCCCCGATGGTGATGAGGATCGCACTCATAGCGCTCATGGCCTTCGGATGCTCTGCCGTCAGGAAATCAAGCGCCTGGCAGGCATTCACCATCCACGCCGGAGCCTTCGAGACGGTGGTCATCGATCCTGCGGAAGAGAGCTGGTTAGTTGGGCTGAAATGATTGCGAAACGTTGATAGAGCACGTACCTGCATCGACCGGTGTTACAACTGGTGTAAGGGGTGGGGAGGGCGTCTTGATCTTCCCGACGATGACTTCGGTTACCGAGCTGGCGCTGGATCCAGCCTTCTCCTTCTCGTGCTCGCACGAGGAGGAGTCCGCTTTGGCGATGACCCACCAACTGCCCTGCTTCTTAGGCATGGGGCGTTCAGTGATAGGTGGGTTCGTCGTCTTGGCCTTCGGATTCGCGGTAGGTGCCGCAACTGAATGGAAAGAGCAACGCAGGTCAGTACATCCGAATTCTGCATGAAGCAACTTAAAAAGAAAAAAACGTTTTTGATGGGGAAGAAATGAAATGACATACATCCGAGGTTCTGCACGGCGATCTTGAACTTCTTCCAGTTCCACACGTTCTTCTGGTTCGTCATCTGCTGCATGACGGTGCCGAGTTGGTCGAGGCGCTCGCGAGGGCGGCGGCCCATGAAGTGCATCCCGACGCGGTGCCAGTAGTCTTTGGGCACTTTGCGTTCCTTGCACCCCGCCTTGATAGCGTCAAGCCACGCGGCAGGATCTTCTTTCGAATCGCCATTGTACCGCGGGGCATCCGGCCAGGAGACGTAGACAGGCTCGAAGTCGTAGGGCTTGGGCTTCAGCACGTCGAACATGTTGAAGGAGATGAGAGGGGGATGAGAGCTGAGAGGCGTTGGCGACGATGACTGCGAATGATTCTTGTCCGCTAAATAGGCTAGAGATGTGGTTCTTCAGTTTCTGACCACAGAAAGCTGTGTCCTGATGAGTCAGAAGCCACAGACAGGTATTGTTATTGTGGTTTGAAGGTGGGAAAGCGGTATGCGTTGACAACGCTGGGACCTTCGTTGATCGATAGAATGTGGTTTTATGCCCAAGTATGAAGACAGCCTCATGTTTAATTCGTGTTCTACAATGTCCGACCCGCGAGGCACCAGACAGTCGCGAAACAGACTCGGATGCACATTATGATGCGAGAACATAAGCTGGCCATGCATTATCGGCTATCCTTGCGCGTACTAGACCGATGTACGTGGAGTTCCGAGTGAATGATTCGTCGGAAATGAAAGAGGGTATCAATTTGCCGATCTCGTTTGTCAAGACTTACTATTTGTCCGGTCCCTCTTCTCAGAAAAGATGAATCAATTCAAAAGTTCCAAGTCTTTTTGAGGAGCTCATGAGTACCCAAGGGAGCATCAGATCCCAGGAAATCCAGAGTATTTCGGCGGAGACAAATATATCGTAAACTGGAGGAGTCCCGACCCCGAGATCGAGGTCGCGAGACTAGAAAGACGCCAGACTTAATCTTCCAGGGGCGCTTGCTTCTCTAGATAATGAGTTCGCTATGGTCACGATTAATGAATGATAAGCAGGGAGAAGTCACAAAAAAGAGATGAACTCCGGAGTCAGGTCGTTGACAGCGTGTTCAAGTTGCTGACGTAACAGGTCATTGATGAAGCTGAGCGCGTACAGCCTCTTCCCTTCACCTGCACAACTCAGTCTGCTGCTCTCCCTCTCGACGTCGATCACACTCTACAACGCTTGCATTCTACTCTATATATACAGGAAGCTTCATAGAGCGTATATTAACCTGCTCAGGGTATCATTGAAACAAGAACCCAGGTAGATCACCAACTCAAATATGGAAACCGCATTCCGCAAGATCGACATCGACATTTATGACGAGGACGTGTTGCAGGAAGAGGAGCTCTATGAACCTGATCCTAGAGATCCAGCACAAGTTGTGTCTGACACCAAAGCAAAGGCGTCTCAAGTACGCGGTATACTTGCAAAGTACGTTCGCTCGCTCGCTCAGACACAGTCAACTCCATTGACAAGCATAGTGATTAGAGGTGATATAGCAGCGGCCTTGGACTTTATCCTTAAAGACGCACCTTATGGTCCGAATGTTGACGAAGCGAAAGTGCGTGTATACATCTCGCTGAGATATTGCTCCGGGCACTGACTTTCAGTGTACAGAACCTAAACTTACAAACCCTCCTGACCATCCTCGGAAGCACTAAAGCTACGGAGATCCCCAACATCGTGAAGGCATTAGACCAAGATGCGCAGGATACCCTTATGAAGTATCTATACAAGGGGATGGCCATGCCAGGATGGGGTGATGTCAGTGGCAGCGTGTTATTGGGTTGGCATGAGAAGGTGAGCTTGATATTAGTTAACAAATGCTCATTCTGGTCGCTGATCTCCTATGTGTAGCTAACAGAAGTGGCGGGGACGGGCTGCATTGTACGGGTAATGACCGATAGGCGAGCTGTATAATTGTATTTCTACTTGAATCGCGAAACTTTATAATCGGGATGTTCTTGCACTAATATCTTTCCCCCAATTTCGGACGGCGAACCAATATCATTCATTGAAATACGATATACCGGTGCCAGTCTATAACTGCACTCGATTTCAGTTAAAGTCTGGTTGAGGGGAGTGTCTTATGCCATAGTTGAAGTCATACGCACGTGCTTGAGTCAGACACAAGTGTTGAAGCCGAAACGGGCTGTCCGACTCTTGAGCTCTAACCACGACTATCTACTATCTGCCCTCGCAGACACCTGGCATATCTCGCCACCGTCTGCGGCAATTTACTCATCGACACCTCTAAACGTTTATATGCCAATTTACCCCCACGGATCTACACTTCTGAACAATAGCACCTTGAACAACAAAAAACAATCCGTCTCCACCCGCTCTACCCATCATGTACACCCACATAGCGATGCACCATCGACCCTGCTCGCGCTGCCCGCCGAGTCACTCGCACATATCACGTCCTTCTTGGACCCTACCTCGCTCTTCGCCCTCGCGAGGACGTGCAGCGTGTTGTATGAACACGTGAGCGACGATAGCACCTGGCACCAGGCGTTCGACCGCCAGTTCTTGGCTCACGAACCTGATTCGGTTGACTCTTCCGGATCCTTCCAAGCCTTACTGCTGCGACGCTCAGAGGACACCTGGAAGAAAGAGTTTGTATGTCGCTGGAATTTACTTCGGTGAGTTTTCTGCGTTCATGTCATTGGCTCGAGCTGGATCTGAGATACTCAATCAGACGATGGGAGCGATCTCGTTCAACATCCGTGGCACACACTCCGCACTACTCTCCCGTCGGATCGATGCATCTCATGTCGGATCGCTCGCATGGTCCAGCCTTACTGACTTCCTCGCTCCAATATGGTATCGTAGCACGGTCTCAGCCCCTCTCCGGCAAAGTCCTCAAGGGTTACATTAACGCCACAGACCATGGCTTAGGCATTGGCAATCCGAATGCAGAGTTCACTCCAAGTGTTTCAGCTTGTGCCATTGCTAGCGAAGGCTGGACGGTCAAAGTGGCCTGGGGTTACGCCAATGGAGATGTTGCATTGGCAAGTGCGAACAAGGTCATGGATCCCGGCCGGACGTCCACCAAACTCGTCCGGTGTGAAGTCGATGACGCACATATCGGGAGAATCTCGGACATAATCTGGGTTTTGAGAGACACAGCTTTCATCACTGCTGGCGTCGATGGGTCCGTGAAGATCTGGGAGACGAAACGCTTGCGCTGTGTGTGGGTGCTAACTGATCAAAATAATTTAGTACCTGATCCTTGCCTGAATGTTGTCGCCAACGCTGAGAAGGGCGTCATCATTGCGACTAAGCAAAGTGGCACCACGGTTGTTTGGTCTGGCATACTGGGTATCCCAACGGAACGTGCTGAAGATGTTCTGCCTCATGTGTCTCAGCCGACCTTCCGTTTACCTCCACCGTCGCCGCTCGGGTTAGAGAGTTCTGGAAGTGTCAAGCACCCGGACAAATTGTTTTTGGGTCCGGAAGTTAGCAGTGATTCGGTCAGTTTTGGAATACATTACGAAGACGACCTGCAATTTCATCGCGTATTTATCAACTTGGGAAACAATCAGTGGTCAAGGGTGCCATTTGGGAAAGGCCTGGGTCCTCTACAAGCTTTCCGTCCCTATTTCTCGGGTGGAGAGGATACTCGTAACATCGTACTCACAGGCGATGTTCTTGGTTCGGTAGCCTTTTACAATTGGAATGCACAACTGTTGGATGACAGAAATAACGAGCAGCTTATTCCTCCATTCAACAGACTTGATGCACACGACGACGGAGCAATTACTAGCATCTCCTGCAACCCTTATGTGATCGTCACAGGATCTGCACGCGGAACTACGAAAGTGTGGGATACAATAACACTACGTTTGCTTCGTTCGTTCCCTAGTCCGGGAGCCAAACCAGCTGTGGGCCAAGAATGGGACGGCGTTAGCGGCTTCGTACTGGAAAGGGATCTCCTTCTGGTCAGTGTTGGAAGTAGAGTCATGGCTTGGAAGGCAGAACCGGTTAAACCGCACAAGAATACGAAGATTAAGGCGTCGGCGAAGAGTAGGATGAATGCAACAGCGAAGTGGCAGAGTACGTTCTTTTTTTTGTTTTGTCTGAGCATCTGCTAATCATATCATTGTCATAAACAGAACGTCTGGAAATGAAGCAAGACATATCAGAATCCTGCTCTGCTGCGGATGATGAGCACGCACTCGATCAGCGATCATATGAGCGTCAGCGTGCGCAGTTGTCAACTTTAGGCAGCCTCGGTCTCGATGAAATCGAAGCGGTGGAGTACGTTCTTATGCTCAGTCGAGATGAGGAAGAAGCAAGGAACAGGAATATCGCCACCGCTGATGCAAGCCAGGACGGAGTCTTTCAGGATGACTTTGACGACATTCTTGGAGAGCCTCCGAGTCGCTCTGATATATCAAGGTTTGACCAGGCACCCGTGTTTGCGCCGTCGACTTGGTCATCGAGGGGATCTTCGGCAGTGGATGTGAGGTACCAGACTGGCAGTCCCCCACGCTACGTGTGGCATTCGACATCTCCGATGAGCACGAAGGTGCAGGCGACGCCGCCTCTCAGGCCAGAGCCGATGGAAGTTGGGTTCAGCACCAGCCCCTTTGGCGGAATTGGGGCCGCGACCGCTGGTCGCGTCTCACGTACCTCGAGCTTGTCGCCAAGCATTGGAGACGCTGACCAGTTTCCTGGTATAAGTAGTCCGGCGGTGTCGAGCGCAAATTTGGTGAGCAGGAGTAGCAGTAACGATGCGTCTGCTTCGACATCTCCGAGGGTTTCGCCGAGCACGAGCACGTCGATATCGTGGAGCGAGATGGTGAGGAACCGTATGGGGAATGCTTCACCGGTTATGCAAAGGAATACAAGCATGAACTCTGCTGAGGTTTACACTACGCCACGGGGACTAAGACATGGATCAAACGGTGCCAGTGCTAATGCCAGTGCCAGCGCAAGTTGGACAAGCCCGTCTTTGCTTTCGACGCGGATGCAAACGCACAGACAAAGTGCACCAGCATTAGAGCTTGTTAGCAATTCAATAGAGAGCGAAGAGGACGAAGACGCGGATCTGAAGCTGGCGATTGAGTTGAGTCTCGCGGAGGCGTTGAGTGCACAACAGGTCTGATATGGAATGTATGAAGTTTTGTTATGGCTTCTCTAGATACAACTTCGTCAGATAATTAATGATATGTTTTTATGTCTATGATAATTACTTGGGAAATAGAGCCTTTATGTTTGTTTTTATTGCATAGATCTTCGGTGTGAATGTTCCTGAGATTGGTAGGACCGACTGTATATATTCTCAGGCTGTAAGTTCGTAGCCTCTGAATATATTAGCTTTTAATTATCTTCCACTGTCATCCTTTACCTCCACTACTTCTTCCTATCTCCAGAATGACCGACCCCAGCAAACAAAAAGTAAGCGGATCCGGCCGTCTAGTCCAGCGGTACAGAGCGACGCTTGCCGGCATATCCGCGCGGACAGGGACGGCTTTACCTTCGCTCGTCACGAGCTTCGCGATCCTGCATGAAGCGACGGCGCTCGCGCCCCTCGTCGTCTTCTTCTACGCAGCGAAGGCCGCGGGTGTCGGCGAGCGCGTCGTTGGGGCGGTTCGGTCTGCGGATAAGAGCGGCAGCCTGTTGGAAGGGTCATGGGTGAGGAGGAAAGGAGAAGAGTGGGTGGACGAGGGCGAGCGATGGGTCGGACGTGTTGGGAGACGGTATGGGATATGGGGCTTTGAGAAGGGGCAGCGCCCGATGGCGGACACGGAGAGGGAGAGGGAGAGGGAGGACGTTGCGTCGAGGAGGATAGCGGGCGACGTTGCGAATGCTGTCCTCGCGTATGGCATTACGAAGGTACGTCGCTAGCTGTTTATTTGATGTTTCTTATCTGTCTATCCTCTGCTTTCTATAATTCAATATTCGCGATTCAGCACTTTTGAGCTCGAGCTCACTGAGATTTATTTGACTTGTAGGCACTCCTCCCGGTACGGATTGGGCTGTCGCTTTACCTCGCACCCGGGTTCTCCAGAAGCGTCGTGGACCCGCTCGCGTCCACTGTGTTTCGTACATTTCGTCGGAAATGAAAGAGAGTACTATTCTATTATCGCGGTGAATTTCTGGTATTTATTGAGGGCAGTATTCGTGTGCTATTGCAGCATCGAAAGATGAGAATCAAACCTCCTCTCGATGTATGTCCGGTACCGCTTTCGCCCTCTTCAGCATCGTTGCGCTACACTCACTCATGCCAATCCACCTGATCGTCCCCTTTTCGAAATACGTGCGCAATGTCTTGATGACGACCTCGATGGGCACGTTCGGGTTGACGCGGTGCTGGCAGTAGAGGTCGATGCAGTCGGTTTCCAGCCGCTTCGCGCCCAGCGGAATGTTCGCCTGTACAAGTCCTAAAAGATATCGTGTTGTGCGAGGCGTTAACAGTGAAAAAAAAGTATATACTTTTGCTTTGTGTATATGTAGAGCATACAACCGCAGAACGCTCATTACGCAGTCCATTGATACCGAGTGTTTCCTCATAAGTCAATTGAGTCGCTGTACATCTATGGACAGATTGTATTCTGATGGGAACTTGAAGCGTAGTGACGCTTGGCAAACAGTCAGACGAGCGCTGGTATACCGGCGAAAGAAAAGAAAAGAAAAGAAAAGAAAAGAAAGGGATAGCGGCCGGTCTTGTGCGGTGACTGGCGAGCGTAGTCACTTCACCAAGGGGCGTCGACACCGCCATCGTACCTCCCATCACCGCCCGCAACATCCGACAACCACTCTCCTCAACGTCGTCCTCTCAGGCTTATACTTGCATATCTGAGTCTCTGTGCTTCGGTGCGCGGGGGGTCAGCGACAGCGCAGTGAGCGCACACAATGAAGAAGCTGTTCAAGACGCACCCCAAGCACGGCTCGACGCAGAATCCGCCAGTGGGCACGGTGATCCCCTTTGATCCCAATGAACCGAGCGTCACCCAGGCGATGGCAGCAGCCGCGCTCGTCGACGCGCAGGCGCCACTGTCGGGCTCGCCGTACATGAACGCTGGTCCCAACTTTGGCGCGGCCGTCCCTCCTTCACCGGACGCTGCGTTGGCACAGCTCGCCACGCAGCGTCAGGCAGAATACCACCATGCGCACACTCATTCTCAAAGTCAGAGTCAGAATCCCACCCATGCATCGCCGCAGCGCCCAGAGAGAGAGAGGGCATACAGAAACTCACGCGCCGTCTACCCTTCCGTGCAACCAGCTCGAACGTCTGAAGACAACTGGGAAGTTGTGCAGCCATCAGACTACGACCTGCAACAAGGGCACTCGCCATACCTAGAACGCAAGCTTTCCAGCGGAACTGGGCTCCCTAATCCCCACCCGCCCGTCGTACCCACGACGCGGTCATCGTCACTCAACTCGCTTCCTGGGATTGCATCCCAACCTCTCCCGCCGCCGTCGCCGTTGTCGGCCCCGCGTTCTTCCAGCCCGTTTAGCATCAGCTCGGTGTCGCCAATAATACCGTCGCAGACGGTAAATGCGCCACCGATCGATTCACACTCACATTCACATTCACATTCGGGACAGGGCCAAAGCCAGTCATATATGCTACGCAAGAAGAATCGGGATCCTAATCCTACTTCGCCACAATCTGATTATAGCATGCGCTCTCCAACTACTACTAATGCCGGACCTGCTGCAATCTTGCGAGCATTAGATCCTGCTGTCTCATCTCCTCCCCAAGCGCAATCAATTAAACTTGTTCATCCCTCGCCCGCTCGGCCAAGTGTTGAAGTGTTCCCGCGCTCGCCCGACGCTGAAATTTCCTTTAGTATCGACGACGACGAACGCGATTCGCTCGAGATTGAGCGCGAGCGGAAGTGGCGTGAGCGCGATATGGAGATATATAGCGTTCCGTCGGCGGCGGACGGCAAGAAGGCAAAACGGAGAGACAAGCCGGGGCTGTTGCAGAAGGTGCGTCCGCCACCTGTTTCCGAAGAGAGGGACAGCAGCGGAGGCAGTGTTGTATCGTCCGTCCTCCCCGCATCGTTGTCCTCTGTGACCGGCCGCCATTCGGACCGCGAAAGAGAACGGGAGAAAGAGCCAAAGAACCTCCTGGAGCGCCTCCACCTCCAACCGCAGTCGCAATCCGACGGGGGTGATGGTAGAAAGCGCCGAGACGGAAGTTATGAGAGACAGGACCGGAGACGGTCACGCGAAGTTCTAGACCTTGCCGGATCTCTCAAGGACGGGAAGGAAGGCAAAGAAGAGAGGAAGCTGCCGTGGGGCGCGTTTCTACTGGGTTCGAAGGACAAGGAAAAGGAGAAGGAGAAGAGCAGAGGAAGGGGGAAGGACAAGGAGAACGAAGAACAGATCGGAGAGGAGCTAACGCGTATGATCGGTGTGGTTGCTCATATTCATCATCTATGCATATTCTAATACTATCACTAGGCTTTGCTACTGCAGTCGCGTCACTGGACATGACATTGGTTTTCGAGATCTGCGACCGCGCGTCGTATAGTGAGCATTGTGCCAAACAAGCTGCGAAGGCATTACGGAGAGAACTGAAGTCAGTGAGCTATTTATACAAGAACCTTTCTGCGCAGATAATAACAGTTTGGTAGGTACGGGGAACCATCCGGCCAGATCAGTGCTGCTCGGGTAAGTTACTATTTGGATTATTCCATAAATGACAGAATAGAGTTGAACTAAATTATCTCAAATATCTCATTAGCTTTGGGGGATCATGGTCCAGAACTGCGCAGACACCTTCATTAGTATGTATTTCATCAACATCATCACTTTACGCTCTCGAACTGACACGCCAAAGCCCAAACAAGCTCGCGAAAGTTCCTCGATACACTCGAGGACCTCATCACTGGCTCTCGCACCCCGCCGCTCGTGCGAGACGCCCTGTTGAACGCGTTAGGGACGGCTGTATATATCTGTACGAGCAGAGGTACGTAGATTGTTTGCTACGGGGCAAAGTTTGTCTAATTCAATGCATGCAAACTTCAGGGACGAAAGAACCGCTGTTCAAAGAAGGTTATCGTTCGCTATGGCGCAAAGTCAAGCCTCCTGATATGCCCGATGATGTACGTGGTGCATTTGTATCCCGTCATCTCTTCTAATCACGATGCTTATGATGGATTAAGGGTTTACCGATGGTCGTCGAAGAACGCACACCCAACGCAGCTACACCTTACATGCAAACCACTCAAAGATACCAATATGACTATCGCCAAACCAATTCAGACCCCTCGCTGACTTCTGATGAGCAGTTGGTAAATGCAATTTTTCCAGTTCATAGATTTGCTCAACTGACCTCTCGCGAAAAGCAGTATCCCCGTCCCCGCGTGCGCGAGCGTTTGTCTTCGCGGGCGGGCATCATTCCTGTCGATGAGGACATTCGGCGACTATTTCAGGAATGCAAGATTGGGAGTGGGAATGCAACGCTTCTGAGCGACGCATTGGCGTTTGCGAAACCGGAGGATCTGAAACAAAAGGGCCTTATTAAAGTCAGTCATCCTTCATCTTTGTGGTTCTGATATAGTTTAATTCGTGCTCTTAGGAGTTTTATAAAAAGTGTCTCTCCTCACAAGAACTCATCGTTGCACAAATCCCTTGGGCCACCGCAGGTGCTGAGCGCTCTCGCGCACAGGCTCTGGAGGCTCGAAGATCCGCTGAAATCGACCACAGAAATGTCAACGCGAATGCGGAGACACAGCTAACGCGTGAAGAGAAGCTTCTCGCGGAGCTCTTGAAGGCGAACGAAGAGCTTGCGGAGGCGTTGAAAATCTACGCAGACCTAGAGCGTATTGACGTGGAAAAGGAGATTGTGAAGGTCGCGACGGAGAGAAGCCAGACAGAGACGCGGATGAACGGGTTTGTGCGTATTATTTCTGAGTATGAAAACATATATTCCTTGTTAATTACCGCCGATTGTAGGAGTATGGCGTACACCAAGACTCGTCCTCTTTCTTATTGGCTCCTTCAACTGCTCCTTCGAGTTCTCGCTCCCCTTCACCTACAAGTTTCCAAGACTCAACATATTTAGATCCGAACGGACAGTACTCACCACGAACTATCACCGACCTCACACCTACCGCTTACAATAAACCAACGACACAGCCCGCCTCACGTCCGCTACCCCTGGCCAACGGCACGCGTTCTCCGCAGGTCCCGAACCACCCTCATCCAGCACGCGCACTACATGGTCCGCGTATGATTTCGAGTTCGGGTACACGATCAAGATCGCCGTCGCCTGCGCGTTCGTTGATGGGTTCGAGACCGTCTTCGCGAACTCATTCGAGGAACGGGTCGCTGGAGGTTGTCACTGGTGGTATACACAGACAGAATGAGAACGAGCAAGGCGCGACCGCGGTTGAGAGTGCGGCTGCTGCTCGTCCGTTATCTGGAATCATCTCGTTCCAGCTCAGCGAGAAGGCAGCGGGGAAGCGAAAGATGGTGGATCCGGAACCACCGAATCTTGACGGTAAGCCACCACTTGTCTCTAACACTTCAATTTTCTTATGCTCTCCTTTCAGATGACAACGACAGCCAATCTCTTCACTTACTGGAGGCAGAGTCGCTTGGAGCAACGCCGCAATCTCCGACCGACCCTACGTTAGCCAAGTACTGGAACGTTCCCGTGCATTATGTGTACGATGCAGCTGCGGAGCGGACGAAGGAGTGGCTTCAGCATGAGCATGAGCACGAACATGATGGAGCTGCGAAGTAAGAAGTTCGTAGAATGGTTTGTGTATGTAGATAGCCCTGTGTCCGATGTATACCTTTGACGAGATGATCATAACGTCGACAGAGGTTTCGAACTTGTTTGTCCTCCACCAGTGCCAGTGTACAGCCCCCCCTCTAAACTACGCTTTGAATCAGGCAGGAACTCCGGGGATTTATTTACGAACCCGCTGGCATACAAGTATCAGTGGAAGTGCGACTTGATGGGATCCGAACGAGAGTGGCGCAGTGCGACTCAAAGAGGTGCAACGAGAACCTCTCCTGAGTGAAAGGCATAGATGCTGCGGCCGAAATTGCGGGAGTCGAATCGGAAACAGCTTGAGGGACAGGAATGGGACCACCGTTACGACGCAGGCGGGCTGACTTTAGAGAGCGTAGCATTTGTACGTTGGTGTGTCATCGTTCGATGCCTGCTCAGAGAACGAAATTGGGGATGGAGAGGGGGGGGGGGGGTGACGGAACGCCTGACGTGTACGTCCGAGCCTCCGTGTCCAGCATGGGGGTTTTGAAAAGTTTCTGCAAGGACGCATGCAAAAGAACTTGCAGTCGGGGTGTAACAAATGAATATTCATGATATTGTGTAGATGAATATCTCGTGAGCAGTTTAGAGTCACCTCGTCTATGCCCTTTCATGAAACATAGAGAAGAACAATTTCCAGGAAGGTTGGGAAAACGAAATTATAGCTGTACGATTTTTACCTTGGATTGTATGACATGACTTCGCTATCAAGTCGTGTTCTGAGTCCATAATCAGCCAGACTCAGATTGTTTGAGCCGCTTGATTTTTCTTTTCTTTTCTCAAACTACCTATGTGCTTTGGCTACTAAGAACAAATTGAAGTTCAGTCATTAGTGCAAGTCGAGGCGTAATGTCAAGTGCAGACGGTCTTTTAAGAGGTGAGTCGCTCCAGCAATCATTTATGAAGTCCCACATCTCGTCGGTTATGCGTACGCCGCTGGAAATGTCTGGCCGAGGGGTCTTCTGTCTCTTATGCAGAGCAAAGAGTACCTGCACGTCGGTTTGTAAATTGTAGTATGGCATAAGCCCAGAGAGCACCTTAAGAAGCATGATTCAATAAAAAGGGCTTGAGAAAGAGAATAACTGGCATACTTCGAATACCACACATCCGTATGAATATATGTCACTGAATGTGGAGATTTGCCTGTCATTACTATCGAACTTGAAAAGCTCAGGAGCGGCCCAGCGCATAGCTCCAGGCTTCACGGAAGTCAAGTAAGTTGACCCCATGAGATCCTGAGCGACTCTCGAGAGACCGAAGTCTGTTATGCAAGCCTCCCCAGTCTCCTTTATTAGTATATTTGCCTGATGAATTTGCTATGTAAGAAAATTATTTGCCGATTTGTGTAAACGTACTGAAGTCAGGTCTCCGTGAACGATACTGAATGAATGCACTGCATCGAAAAGATGACTAGGAGGATAGACAACCTAGTTCATGAGTACGCACGATATGTAAGGCCTGCGGCAATGTCGAAAAGCTTGTCGAAATAAGTGAGCTTCGGTTTTGAATGAGTAGATTCAGGTGTCTTACGATCTTGTGCTTCTTTGAAAGTGGGAGAGTAGCTTGTCGCCTTAGGTATTGATTGAGGTTTCCTTGGTCGAACCATGGGCATATGAATGAAGCAAATTTGCCGAAGTCGGTGCACACACCCCATAACGGCACGATATTTTTGTGGGATAGTCCCTGCCAGACCTCCATTTCATTCGTCAGGCGCTATGAAACGCGGGTCAGAACAAAAAGAAATGGTAAAATGCACAGGTAAGCAATTAACCTTTTTCAGTTTGACTTCCCCGTCACCCTCTATGACGTTGCCTCGAAGGACTTTCACTGCCACCTAAATATACCGATATTAATATTTTCATATTCGCGCATAGCACAGTTTACTGGATAGCCTACCGTGTACTTCAAGCCCTTTGCCTCCCATTCGCATTTCCACACGTCAGCAAAACCCCCTCCAGCCACAGCGTAGTTGCCTAGTTTTGAAATTTGTCCAGTGAGATCAGGCACTTCAGTTTTCGGGGATTTATTCTGCGCTGCTGAGAATGAGGGTAGAGACGAGAGAAAAAATTAGAGTATACGGAGCAAGAAACACTAATACGACGTACTTTCAGAGAGCGATGAAGGGGAAGGCGGTTGCAAGGCGGTCGCTAATTGTTTCGGAATATTACCGCCATCCTCTATGTCGCTAGTTATTGAGCCGATGGTCATCCGTTCACCATCAAATAACGCCTGTAAGCTTTCTGGACATTCATTTTCGTATTCTTCGTCATTTCGATCTGGAAAGGTATAAGGATTTGTGTCGGAATAAACGGATGTATTTCTTACTGGATGCTGCACCTGACTCAGACCCACGTTGGCAGTTTGTGGCAGGGTAAGGCGCCAAAGTCCATGCCGCCTGAGCCAACGCCCAAGACCAACGAAATTGCTGATTAGGTGATTTCAGGAGGAAAGACAGTATTTCTGTCTTCTCTTGTGTAATTCGAAGGAAAACCAACGAGCTCGGATCTAAGTGATCGGATTCATTTCTTTCACTTGCTGACACAAGTTTCGAGAGAAGGGACATACCATGTTCTGGGATTGCGACCTTTTTTATTTCAGTAAGGGGGATGCATATTGAAACGCACAATGTTTCATTCGACCGCAAAGCTGGACCCAGATCCCAAGATGTCACCGGATAAGGATTCGAAAGAGATTCATGATCCATTAACGGAGTGATGCGACCGTCAACCTTTATGACAGTAGTTGAACATAGCATTAGATGTTCTTTGAATAGGAACGCAAACAGTGTCCTCCGCACATACTCGTATCCTTCCAGCAGCTGGATTTCAACCACATCGTCAAGAATCAAGTTTTTGAAGACTGCTGGATCGCGAGGTACGTGATCTTGGCCGGTTGACAGGTCGATGGCTCTTAATGCCTGACGAGATCGAGCCTGGAAGATTCTATCAATGAGTTCTTCGCTAATGGTTTGAAATTGTAGGTGCGCCTCGCAGAGTGCATTGTAAATCATTGAGTCTGCGACCGGGTGTGTAAAAGCTACGAGTTGCTGTTTATTGATGAGCTACGCCAAGATTTTGGAAGGAGCAGCGGAGAAAAGCCTTACTGAGATGATTGTTGTATAGTATAGAACGCTATCAATGGGTCCTCTAGCCAAAGGGCAAAGTTTTCCGATCTTCTCCGCGATATCCTTTAGTATATCAGAATTGTGATCATTGCCGAAAGGGATAATATTAGCCACAACTCACGATTTGGTTTTGAGAACTCCTGAGCTCCACATTTATAGATTGAACTGGTTTAGTCCAACCGTCTAGGAGCCAAACAATTGACGGGTATTCGTCGCAATATATTTTGTACGCTTCAATAGCATTCAGCAGCACACCATCCGAGTTCTTCACATGGGAAATGTGTAAGCTGCTACAAAGATATTTATAGCCATGATTCAAGAGACTCACGGCTGACGGAAATAGTGTATCCCATTGGTCGATATCATGGATGCTCATGAGAAGTTTTTCGAGTCGATCTTTCATATTCGAATGAAACGTCCGTATCAGCTGCATTCGGTCAGCTACTTCTTGAAGGTTGAGCGAGGGAGACAGCGATGGCGGCCTCTTCTGAAGGTGAAGCCACATGAGACTTATCTAACCAGACGTGAGTTCAGAGACGTGTCGAAAGACAGGTTTCGCATACAGTCATATCGTCGATGTTCCTCAGATATGCGACCTCGCCCTCGTAGAATTCTTGGAGACATCTGTAACGGTGTCGCGGGGGTTCTTCGTTGTGCCATGGCAGCCTACTTAGGTTCGGTTTTGACCTTCCGATCTCCCTCAAAATCTGCTCCAAGACTTTGAGAACCTTTAAAAGATGATAGTGAGGAATCCAAGGACAATCGAACAACACCTTTTAAACTCACTTCGATAATGTCTTCTGCAGATTTGTCCAGGAACTTGTCTGGGTCAAGCTTGAATGGATCAGTTCCAGGAAGAATTTTACCGCGTTTCTCAAGTGACGAGATTGTTGATGCAAACTCTGACAAAAACAGCCGGCGCTGATCGCGGGATAGTGATTCGCTATGCGCAGGTACTGCATTCTTGACTTCGTCAGGGTAAAGAAAGCCAAGCATGGACAACAATGGCGCTCCTTGCGAGAGACATTTCCAAAGAGTAATCCAAGGCGCTTCCGGATACCGTTCTGTATAGGCAGGGATCTCATGTGATAAGCCAGGAAGATTCTTGAAGGACGGCAAGAGCTTGAGGCGAGGCAAGATGCGCGTGCTAAGGACTTTCAAGCGGTAGGGAGGATCATGTAGGTCAGATGCCATGAGAGTCTCTCAGATCAACGTCGAATGCACCCAAACAGCTTTGCAGTGTAGCCCTGTCTACTTTCAGTATGCCCGCTAGACGCTCATACACGCCAGCCATTCCCACACATTAAGTTCGAGTTGGCGACCCTTGGTATGTTTGTTTAATATGCAGTTGTTCTGAAAGGCGGTCACTAGTCGTAGGTGGTGCAAGGTTTGCAATTATCATGCAGGTGTCAATGATGATAGCGACAAGTTCAAAACAGAGAAATATCCGAGTTATAGTGTACCTTACGTAATTGTACACGGCTGCGGCTGCATTGCAAGCTTTCATTCGCTTCAGCAGATACCATACATCCACAAACCCACAAACATGCATCGGCCAAGGGAGCAGTTTGTTGAGCTCACAGAATGCGTCAAATACGTGTTTCAGAGGTAAGTGGTGAAGTGTAAAATGCGTGAGTCTCTGATCACCGATACTTTCCTTCAGCTCAGACGTCATTGAAGATCTACGGGTATACGTTCGAGAGGAGAACTCCGAGAAGATAGTATGGTACAAGGTGAATATGTAGCGTTCTTTCTCTCCTATTTGAAGTTTAAGAGAACCGAAAGGAAAGATTCCTTACAGATGATGAAATTATCGAGAACGTAGTGGTGCGTTACTTCATAATAACAAACATCCAAGTCGCATACTGAAAGCTCCAGCCATGCTAATAGGAGAACTCTTCATCCAGATTGTGCTGGACAATACACCGACCGAAGCGCGGTTGGTATGTGAGAATACGTGCCCCGTCGTTCCCACCAGGCGTTTTCATCCCGCTGACGCCTGTGCCTTCAACATCGCCCTTTCATGCGGAAGGGGCTTTATCCTTTGCGACGCGTACAAACGCGCCAAAACGTGCATCACCCCGCTCGCCCAGTGGAAGGACTTCAGTGTCATCACCTTCAGAGTTCGCTCGACCGGCCCGAAATAATGATTCTGTGGACTCTGACGCGACGATCGTGCACTCCTATCCACCCACCCCACCCGCAATTGCAACTTCTCCCCCGCAACTTCTCTCACCAGAGACACTTCGAAACAAGCTTTCGGGCGATAAACATTCGCCGCCGGACAAGGCACTGAGTCCTCCCTTACCCTCGGAAATTCGAAAGTTTTTGCTGGCTCCTCACTCTCATCCACGTGTTCCTCAACCAGAGAACACGTCGCTTATAGCAAAGGCCCTTTCTGTGTTCAAGAACAGTGCCCCGTCCCATTCTTTGTCTTTCACGCTGTGTCCCGTGCCATCCTTAGATGCACCGTCAAATTCTGCGTCACCTCAGCCTTCTTCGTCTTCGTCATCTCCCAATGCAGACTCTACATCAGCTACTGAAGCACTTCATAGCAAGCGCCACAGTATTATTGCGAAGATTAACGAGCTCGTTCCACCAGCTCCCCCCGCTCTTCTCATATTCCACGACCGCACACCAGTTTGGAACTTCCATTCAACAACGGGCTTGGTCGAGATAGATATAGAGATGGAACGCGAGATGGGCATCGAAAGGAGCTTCTGGGTGTCTGTTGCCTTGGCATATATGGAATTTCTCACTGAGCGAGAGGTGCGTTTTCCCCTGTTCTCTTACTCCATTTGGGACTTTTTCATATCATAATTACAGAGCTATCTAGCTGCAGCGGGTGGAGACTAAGCAAAGAAAGGCTTAGACCTAGCTCCTTTGGAAAGCTCACGTATCTGCGGCTGCATGAGTCTTTTGATGCGAGTTTTGACTTTATCTTGGATTTCTTTACGATACCCATATTCGAAATTTTCTCAATAACATACCTCTATTCTTTGCAGTATTTAACGTATAAGGCTATTATGTATGAAATAAACCACGATTGATGCATTTACACGGAGAATGATGCAAAGTTATTTCAGAGCGTGCTCACGTGCGGACGTTGAGAGAATGCCGCGACCATGACGCGCTTCGGATTTTGAGGTCTATGAGAGCCAACGTTAGGCATCTCTCATGCCACCAGGACCTCTTTACAACTGGCTCTGTGTTCTTCACTCTGCTTCTGAGATCCTTGCTCATGCTGCTGCTATAAGAGCTACCCAGCTTGCCGAAACAAATGCTGCAGTCAGCAATAAGCTACGACGCGCGAATCGAGAACAGGTTGAAAAGCAGAATGTCACGGCCAGGCAGGAGTTGGCTACTCGCAGAGAGAAAGTTGAGAATGTTACGGAAGATCAGAGGCTGAAGGCTGATGTCTTAAGGAATGTGGACGTCGTCGATGATGTGCGTGCAGAGGGGAGTATCAAAGGCCTAGACATGCATGAAGCACGTATTCGAGGAGAGGAGCGCTCACTACCTTCAAATCAAGAACACCGACCCACCTTACCTACCTCTGAAGCTGTCTTAATTCACCAGACCGATACAGCTATCGCCCCGTCAGCATCTGCACCCTTCAATTCTGTGTCTCTTGATGCACCGACCATCACACTAAAACCACCCTCCGATTCACCTCAACCAACTGAACTCGACACAATTGACACCACTCCAAAAAATGTTAGTATACACACTTATGTCCACTCCTTTGCTTACGGTCTACTTCAGACAGAATCCACCGCCGGTCTGCAATCAATTCCTGCACCTATTGCTACCCAGCCCAGACGAAATCTTCAGGCTTCAAGAGTCCCATCATCCCGGTTAGGCCGTCTATTTCACTATGGCGGCCTTGCCGCATCCCTAGGATATGGAGCAGCATCTGAAGCCCTACGACGTGTTTCCTCACCGAGCTCCGATGGCACTCAAACCTCCTTAATGATGTCTTCTGCTAATGTTTCGCGACTTGTGGAGAAGTTGTCTATGATGCGAGGAGCTGCATTGAAGCTCGGGCAGTTCATGAGTATACAAGGTACGGATACACTCCTCCGCGTGCCCTCTACAGTGCCGTATGACTTGACGCACATTGTAGACTCGCATTTGCTACCGAAAGACGTCGAAGAAGTCTTCCGCCGTGTTCAGGACAGTGCACATTATATGCCCAACTGGCAAATGGAAGTAGGTGCTGTCAGCTAGCATCGATCCTGAACTGAAATTTTCCTCGAAAGAGAGTTTTATCCGAGTCATTCGGTAGTTCGTGGGCATCAAATTTCACTTCATTCGACCCAATTCCATTCGCTGCGGCTTCACTAGGTCAAGTTCATTCTGCTGTGCTTTCGGGAAGTGTTTCCCCTACAGGAGAGGACGAGAAAGTCGCTGTGAAGATTCAATTTCCAGATATCGCGAAAAGCATCGACAGCGATTTGGGATACCTCAAGGTGTTGCTCACTGCGGGCAAGCTGCTACCCAGAGGCCTTTTTCTTGACAAGACTATCAAGGTCTGCGGAAACTGCGAATATAACTTACGCATTGCTCATATATTCTGAGAAGGTCATGAAAGGCGAGCTCGCGGATGAATGTGACTACAAGCTCGAAGCATCAGCAGCTCAATTTTTTTCATCGCCGACTGGACTTGGGAACGATCCTAGGTTCAGAGTACCCTGGGTTTGGGAAGGTAGCACGAGTCAGGTCCTTGTCATGCAGTTTATGGATGGCGTGAGCGTCGGTGGGAATGTAGTGGATGTCCTCAGCCAAGATACGAGGGATGAGGTACATTCTTTTTTTTGGTTCCGGGTTTCTTGTCTCACACCCTCTCCAGATTGCTACGAGAATACTGGATTTATGTATGAAGGAGCTGTTCGAGTTCCGTATGATGCAGACCGATCCCAATTGGTCGAATTTCTTGTGGAACGAGCAGAGTCAACAGGTCTGTCGGGCAGTTGTTCACCCTCCCTAACATTATGTTTTCTAACAGATAGTCCAGATTGAACTCATCGACTTCGGCGCTACTCGATCGTACAGCAAGGAATTTATTGACAAGTGGATGCGCATCCTACAAGCAGCAGTAATGGAAGACCGAGACGAATGTGTGCGATGGAGTCTGGAGCTTGGATACCTCACGGGCGAGGAAAGCGAGTCGATGCTCGACGCGCACGTTCGCTCACTTACGTTGCTTGCGACGCCCTTCCGGGCCAGAGCTGGTGGTGCTGTGATTGGAGGGGACACTCGATATGAGTTCGGACGCGGATCGGAGTGGGCGAATATCACTGCAGAGATACGCGGCCTCATTCCAACTATGTTGAGCGAGAGACTGACACCTCCACCGAGGGAAACATACAGTCTAAATAGGTACTGTGCCAGTCTTTTACAATGCCTTGAACATTCCCTAACACTTTCTCGTTGACAATTCTAGGAAACTGAGCGGCGCCTTCTTGCTCGCTTCAAGACTGAGCGCAAAAGTAGACTGCAGAGCTATCTGGGAGAAAACCGTTGCAAAATACGAATTCGGCGTGTGATACACGATCATGACTGGATCCCTAAGCTAATATTATTCCGATATATACCGAATAGTAGAGTTTCTCTAGAATCTAGAACGCATTGCTCCACTCTCTGTATAATGTCTATTGCCCTGTGTTTGTTGTGCCTCATGAATGAATCTGAATGAGATCGTGACGGAATCGTGAATCAAAGCTCCTTCTTCACATGCTTCGATTGTGTCTGCGCCTGTGCACGTTTGGAGTAGATCATTGCAGTGAAAGGTCTATATGAGTCGTTGTTATCAGCAGTGCATAGCGCATAGCGAGATCAATTAAAGAGACGCACCCTTCGAACTTCAGAGCAATGACGTAACAGATATGCACCCACAGAGAGATGACAAGTCCCGCGGGTTTTTCGTACCTGTATTGCAATTAGTGACGGCGAAGTAAAGAAGACGAAGATGAGAGAACGCACCAGAGGGCGGTTGCTATGAAGCACAACGTACTTCCCGTGTACATTGGGTTCTCTAGGATGTTGAAGGGGAATCCTTCAACGCGTGAGTCCATGAGGATCCCAAAGTAGTCGCCGAGGAAGGTCCCTGTGACTCCGAGCGCGAGTGTGGAGGAGATGACGAACGTCTGGCCGATGATGAAGAGGACGAGCGGGACGATGAGGTGTAACTGCAGAGGACCGTTGTTTGGAAGCAACGGAAAACTCGGCTGGTCCGCCAGAGCCTTATGGTATCTGCGCAATGGTCAGCACCGTGTAGCAGAGTACGCGTCTATTATTCTCTTACAAGGAGTCCCGAAGGATACCAAACGAAAAGATCATCAAGGCGAGGAAATAGCAGCCAGCCTTCGCGCTTCCACCAAAGATGCGCGTTATGGTCTTGTTGCGGAATTCTGCACAGAGCGTCAGTACAAGTTTTTAGAGTATCAAAATATAACGCGCGCACCATTTTGCGCAACAATATTCCACGCCGTGGGGTTGAATGCGATGGATGCAATGGAGAACCAGAGGGTACTCTGAGACCAGTCTACCAACGTCGAGGCCATTCTTGAGGGACGAGTGAAGGTCGACGGACACCACTGGCACGCGATGGGCGAAAAGAATTTCAAAACGCGTGTACGGCAAACGCCGCAAACCACATCGATCTTTAACTGTATGTAGCTAAATCTAACAGGTACACTATCACTACATATTATGTAGACTGCCTTAGCTCCAACATTCCTCACATAACCTTCCTTCATCCTCAAGTTTCTTGAGCATTTCATCCGCTTCTAATAATGTTTTCCCACCATGCAATACAAAAGAATCTTTGATGACTTGCTTCACCGCAGAAGGCATCTTGTTGGAGGACCTGCAAAGAGATTAGTATCAGCCTTGCCAGTCCTGATATATGTTCCTTACCCAGAGATGTAGATCCATGCAGAATGATGCTCTATGAGGTCCCAGAGTAACTTTGCGTCCTCAGCCATTAAATCCTGGACGTAGGTGCGTTTCTTGCCTTCTTCGCCGTCGCGCGAGAAAGCCACACGATACGTCAGATTTTGATCTCGAGCGAGCCTTTCCCATTCTTCCGCATAGTGATGATCCTTGGAGGCGGATCGACAGCCAAAGTAGAGGTAGTTTCCTGGCATCAAGCTCATTCATTCGACGGGGAGAACAAAGAAGCAAGCGGGAGACGCGTCAAATACCTTTGGCTCCATCGGAGACTCGGTCGCCTATGAGTGCTCTCATGGGCGCGACTCCAGTGCCTGGCCCTATGCAAATGACTGGAATCGCAGTATCCTCTGGAAGCTCCATATAGCCCCTCCGAATGCCAATTTGAAGCACATTCCCTTGGCGAAGTCGTGTATCAGCGACCTATTTGCATTTGAGCATGGCGTAAAGCTACCTTGTTCGAGCGACGCGAGGTAGGACGTACAGACGCCTCGTCTCGGGACCTTTAATTTTGTCTTATATTTCACAATGGCAACACAGAGGTGGATTTGCTTCGGATAGAGCTATAGAGGGAGCAAATGTCATTTATGTGTGCAAGACCAAACGTTTGTGTTATACGCGCCTTTGAAGAGCTAGCAATTGAGAATTCGCGAGGCCGGAGAAGAGGGAAGACATCAAAGACGTATTCTTTGGGAATTCTCAGAGATCGGAATTCTGCAAGTACTTCGCGGATCGTCCGCTTCACGCGAGTGGTGTACTCATGCAAGTCATCCTTCCAAAAGTGTCAGCGTTCACACTAAAAAACTAAAGAAGAAAAAAAAAGAAAAAACGCTATGGGGACACTTACGGCTCCCTCGGGCGAACAGAACTCAGCGAGCTTCTGCGCCTCCGCCTCGTCCTCTGCAAAATGGCGAATCATCTGGAAGAACGACACCCTCGGTACGCAGCTGAAGTCGAGAACGCGCGTGAACAGCTCCCGGAGGGTGGTTGACCGTGGTATAGACTGCGGGACCGGGAGCTCTGGTTTCCAATTAGACATTTACTGATACACTTGAGAAGGAGGCTTACGGTGGTCTGACTGGGAAAAGGTGAATGGTTCGTTTGCGATGTCTGACCAGCCTACGTCTGCGAGGAATGAGTCGATTTCATGGCTAGGGACCAGCGGTTGTATCACAGCGACGTCTCCGGGTCGAAAACTGTGAAAGGTCGTCAATATTCAGGAGCAATGACCTCATGTATTATGAAGCATATACAGAACATGCTCATCGAGATCAAATTCAATATGCCGGACATCTTGGTACCAGTCCGGAGAAGTGATACGTCTGTTAAGTCTGACAGTGGCTCGATAGCCATCATCGCGGCGGACAGATTTGCTCGACGAAGCCAGTGGTAGATCCGTATCCAACATTGATATTCGAGGCGGCGGAAGAGAATCCAAGCTTTGGAGGGTGCTGTCTGGAGGTGGGAGGTGCACACTGTCTACCGCAGCAAACAGTTGCGGTATCCAAGTTTCTAAAGCACCCTGTGCACTAACGACACGAAAAAAAAAATCTTAGAATTAAAAGAGAGCAGTTGTATCTGGCACACTTCGCACCCTTTCGGATGCTGATCGTCTGCTTCCCCCCTCTCGACAATCTCCCGGGCGCCCAGACTCAGCAGACGCCTGGACAGTTTCTTCGCCGCCCAGCAGAACTTCTCGTACGAGCTGTCTCCGAGGCCGAGCACCGCGCAATCCATGTCCTCGAAGAGGTCCGGGGGCAGGTCGGAGCGGAGCAGCGTCGTCCACAGCCCTTTCATGGCCCGCGGCTCCTGCCCGGCGCCCGTGGTGGAGACGACGAGTACGACAAGCGATTCATGCACGAGCTCTTCCTTCAGAGACACATATGAGCGTACTTTCAAGAAGAGGAACGGGGATGAGAACGAACGACGGGGTATTCGTCGACGCTGCAGAGGCGGACTGAGAACAGTCGGCGGAGGGCTTCGCGAGCAATCTGCTCAGCAGCATCGAGGGCCGTCCCCGTTTCGGATGCATATAAGATGAGTAGGTCCCGTTCGTTGGTTTCAAGTTCATTCGTCGAGGATCGGCTTGAACATGCATCAGACATGACTGTAAGAGGTGAAGCGAAGCTAATCAGATAAGATATCAAACTCTAAATTTTATTACTGCAGAGATTTCAAGTTTCGCAATAAATAAATAACACGCGTGTCTAACATCTACATACATAATTTCATTTCATATTCAACGATTCAAAATATTAGAGCAAGATGGCACCCGCCACAGCCGCCAGAAGGGCCGAAACGCCGACGAACCCTCCGGGCCTTGCATTGACGAGAGCCGCACCCGTCTGCGAAGAGTCACCCGTCGGAGAGGCGCCAACAGCAGATGCAGGTATAGGGAACGCAATGGTCAACGTCGTAGTGAAGATATCGCCCGAGCCATCCGAGCCCGACCCACTTCCCGAGCCGCCAGAGCCAGAGCCAGAGCCAGAGCCAGAGTTCGAGCCGGACGAACTGCCCGAGCTCGAAGCCGTTGATTCACTCCCGCTTGCCGATGCGGACGACGACGAAGACGAAGAAGCATTGCTGCCCGACGATGAATTGCCGCCCGAGGCCGACGAAGCACCAGACGCAGACGCCGAGGTCGCGGTGCCACTGCCGGACCCACTTGCATTGCTGCTGCCGCCGCCAGAACCCGAAGACGTGCTCGTAGTTAATGACGTGCTTGTTACAACCGAGTTTCCATTGCTGTTGTTGTTTCCCTTAGGGTCTGAAGGTTGGTCCGATTGGAGGACAATGAACCTGATAAATGCATCAGCCATCTGTACGAACATCATCTGAGAGCGAATGCAATGCCTTACGCAGTTGCGCTGGAGCTTTGGGCCGCGGCGGTTGGCAGCAGCGTGAAAAAGGACGCGAAGACGAGGAGGAGAACATGCGAGATCTGCATCGTGACGGTGCGATGTTGTGCTCAGACTAACCGAGGGCAAAAGAGGGTAATTTACGAGCAGTCGATAGCCACAAGTTTGATTTTATAACAAGGACTCGACGTTACACTTGAGAATTGCTAGACACTCTCCAGTTTGCGGTCCACTCAAATGTATAGCTTTGCAGTCTGTCACAGACAGGAAGGTAGACACTAGCCGGTAGCCCGAAGCATATCCGTCCAGCAAACTAGATAACCAGTGGTTCTCGCTGTGATTCGATGAATTGCAAACTGAGTTGCATGAGCATTGAACGCAAGTCTGAGCAAATATATCATGGCAGTTTGGAGTTTTTTTTGCGAAGCTTGAATCCGCTATCAGAAGCCTGACTGACAAGTTCGGGAGCAAAGTAAGAGATGTTGAACTTGAGTGACAAAAGCATAGCGCGCCCATCTGCTGCAAGAATACAGAATTTTGTTGGTCGAACGAAAGACGAGCTACGGCATTGATAAGACACGAACTTGCGGCAGGTAGAGCGTAGTAAAAGAGGGAGCGAAGAACGAGAGCGCGTCCGAGTCTTTCCCAGGAAGTGGCAGGAACGCATGGTTCATTCATCACCTGTTCCTCTTCCACGGCCACAGGCACGCAACTTCTCCGAGTCTTCCTTTACTATGGCAACAACACTAGGTATTCATAGGTCTGTAATAGAATAGTACAACTTAAAGGGAAAATACAGCTCTTCATCTTTTCATTCCGTGGGGGAGGGACGCAGCAATTCAACATTCAGCCCATACACACACACTCTAAACCAGACCGGCGACAGCAAGAATACCAGCAAGGAAAGCCAGACCGCCGTCCGCGAACGTGCCTCCGGCAGCGGCGCCGGAGCTGCTCGACGCGGGTGCGGTGGTGGTCTTGGTGCCCGACGACGTCGTGACCGACGAGCTCGTCGAAGTGGTCGACGGGGATGTGGCCGTGGCGGTGCTGATGGCAGAGCTCGTAGAGACCGTGGTCGTGCTGAAAGAAAGAAAAGAAAAAAACATGACGGGTTGTGAGTAAGACTCCTCGACTTTGCTCGAGTACAAGCACGTACACAGACACGCCGGACGTAGTCGAGCTCGCCTCGGGGATGGAGATCTGGGAGGTGGTGCTCCCTCTGCAAAGGGGCCCGGAGGAGTGCGCGTGAGCATACTCCCAACACAGACTGCGGGACTGCAGTGGCACAACTTACGTCGCGATCGTCGACAGTGGCAGCGTCGTGGTCGGGATGGGTGTATGCGACGGCTCGATGGGCGAGACGGGCAAGTGTGTCGTCGTCGTCGTGGTCACGGTCACACCCTGTGCAGTAGCAAGCGCGGCGAGGGCGGTGACGGCGAGGACGACGTTGAAGAGCATCATTTTCTTTTTTTCGTGATTAAGGGAGGAAGGAAGGAAAGAGAGAGAGCTGCTGTAGCGCCGGGTGGGACTGGGCCCCACTTTATAAGTTGGTTGGGATTTATATCACGTCTGCTCTGCGATGCGCTATGTCTAAATCGGCGCCGTATAGCCATGTGCTCATACACACAACGTGCAGCTCAGCTTTCAGCTTTCAGTCCTCCTCTGGCCCCTGCGTCTATCAGAACACACGGTCTTCTATATGCATAGCAGATATACATACTATTACGACTAAAGTCGATGCAGATCGGCAACAGACGCCAAAGCAGAATTCAACAAAGTTCAATCAATGTCATTAAAAAAAGTCTGTCATAAACATCCCGAGAAAAAAAAAATGAAGAGGTTCATGGAAAGCAGCGTCTTTCACTGGGGAATAGTGCCACTCAGTCTATGATCACGGCTGCTCGCGCCTACAGTGAGCTTGATCGTGCCCCTCGGCCTCTGCCAGGACTGTGTCACCACATCCCACACGGACAGGTCGTACCGCGTGAGAGTAATCGACACCGTCTTGGACTGCCCGGGCTCGAGCATCACGTCCGTGAAGCCCTTGAGAATCGCCGGTGGCTCCCCCGCGGATGCAGGATGATTCACGTACAGCTGCGGAATCTAATTATGTGTGTGTTAATGACGCAAGGATTGCCGCAGATGTGTGCTGTTAGTGCGGCTCACCTCGATTCCTGCAACATCACCGGTGTTCTTCACCTGGAACGTTACATTGTATCCCGGTTCATGAAGCCTGTACGAGTTTCAGAACGCATTACAACAAATGCACGCGAAATGGATGTACTGACCACAACGCCGCCGAAGAGCCTTCACCCGTCGGACTGGGATCGCTCGACTCCCATTTTTTGATCTGGCTCCCCGCAAAGCCATTTTCAACCTCCTTGACCTTCAGGTTCGAGTACTTGAACGTCGTGTAGCTCATCCCGAAGCCAAACTCAAAGCGGGGCTCGATCCCATTCGCATCAAAGTGGCGATAATCTATGTTTAGCCTGCAAATCTTGCGTATCAGATCATGCTCTGATGCGCTCTATATGCAGCCAGAACGTACTCTTCGGTATACGGGATCTGCAGGATCGTGTTTCCACCGCCGCCAAGTATAAGCGAAGTCGGGTAGTCGCTGGCGTTCTTCGCTATAGTATATGGCAGGCGCCCCGACGGGTTGACGTCGCCATACAGAACATCAACGAGGGCGTTGCCGGTCTCCGTTCCCCCAAGGCCAGCCCAAAGCACCTTCGCAAAAACGGACATCAGGCTTCCTCGTCCCTATACAATCGAACTACCAGCTCACTCACCGCAGTGACGTTCGGATGCTCAATCCACGGCTCAACAATCAGCGGGCCCACCGAGTGGACAACCACGATCGTGTTCTTGTTGATCGCAGCCACCGCATTCACCAAGTTATCGCCATTATGCCAGGAGGTCAAGTTCTTGCGGTCGCCTTCGTTGCCGTCCACGGTGATATAGTCCTCGCCAGAGTCGGAGTTGATGAAGACGATGGCAGTATCGGCCAGCTGCGCTTGGATCGCGGCGTTGAATGTGTTGAAGTCGTTGAAGACCCAGTTGACTGTCGTGCGGTCCTGCCGGGCGCGGAGCTGGATCGCTTCGTAAGGCTATAGATGTTGTGGCCTTAGTACCTGTCTTGATAACATGCATACAGACTTACAGATACGAGATACGTGAAGTTTGCAGTTCCGGATCCCCAACCCATAGCAAGGATACCAGCATTGCCACCGTTATCACTAAATTGATTCGGGCCACCCGGTTGAGGTCCCGCATCAGAGCCAACAAGGACGATTGACCTCGGTTTCTTCAGAGGGAGCGAGCCGTTGACGTTCTTCAGCAAAACAGTCGAGGCAGCGCCGATTTCTCTCACAACCCTGCATAAACAGCATCCAATCAGTTTCTTGTCTCAAAAATTGCACAGTAAACGTACTTGAAATGGTCGTCCTGCACGTCCACCCTCTCGTTCGTCGCCTCGTCGAGGGGCTTGAACGCGTTGAAGTTAGGCGTCGGGTAGCTCGGATCGTCCTGGTGCAGGAAATACCACGACGCGATAATGCGCGTCGCCATGTCGTCCAGACGCACCTCGGAGATAGAGCCGTTCACGACGAAGGCTGTGAGGTTGCCGCCGAAGTACGATGTCCCGGAGTCGAAGGTGATGTCACCGGGCATTGTCATCTGTTAGCAAGCATCAGGACGCCGATGCGAGAGCGATGGATGAGAGGAAGAGCTCACGTCTAAACCGCTGACTGCACTGAGCGTTGACTCGGTTGCAGACCAATCTGACATAATGACTACGAGACGTCATTAGAACAGCGCAGAATGCAGTACATATCGTGACTTACATCCTCGGAAGCCAAATTCGCCCTTCAGGATCTGGTTCATCATCCTATCGTTCTGGCAAGCGTACGTCTCGTTAATTTGGTCTAGCAAAATTGTCAACATTACTTAAGATATATAACAAATAGGACGCACTATATGAACACATCACGCTAGCCACCCCAGCCATGACACTCTTGAGAAAAGGATGCGCATAAATCTCATGCTGGGTCCGATCACCCACATTTGAGCTCTCCATTGTGCGCTCGTGCTCTTGCTCACTATATGCGTATTTAGTCAGCACCATGCCCCAATAATGACAAGTCTCAAACACACTTGTTGATGAAGTGCTTCGCACACGCCTGCACGCCGCCCTGCTGCATCCCCAGAATCGTTTCATACGCAGCCTCGCCCGTCAGAAATGGGTCCGCGCCAAAGCCCTCCCAATTGCGGCCACCCTGCGCAATACGGCCCATGTTCATCATGGGCCCGAGAGCAATGTTGACGCCCTTGCCCTTGTGCTCCTGCCCCATGGCGAGCCCCCGCGCGCGCATGAGCTTGCGCTGAAAGGTCGCGCCGGCGTTGACTCCCGCAGGGAAGACGGTGGCGAAGTCGGTGTCGCGCACGCCGAGAGGTGAATCCTGTGCAGAACTGGATCGTGAGAGGGTGTTTGGATATTGAATTGGACTACGCACCTCCAAGCATAAGCCCTTGAAGACACCGGTGCCCGATGCGGGTACAGGAGGGATGTTGCCTACACATCGACCGTTCGCCCAGCCCACACCAGTCGTGATGTTGACCTGAGATAAGTGTGAGTAAGGATCGGAGCAGTGTAAATATATGAAGAAATAAATCGATTCTGCACTAGCTACGGCCGTAGTCCGAGAAGGTTAAAGAGACTAGAGCGCTCATTACGACATATCTGCAAGCATCTCAACAAGGCTTGGCGAACAGCCTTGCTTGTAGCAATGTAGAAGACCGGATGGCGCAGTGCGAGAACGCATGAGAATAAATGATCCTATAGTCTGTTTGCGTGGGATACAACGTCAAACGCGCTTAAACGCGTCCAGTCTCTTTCAGAACGGAACGCATATGTAGAGAAACAGACGAGCGGTACAAAGGGCGAAAGTCGTGCGCACCTTCTCATCGATACTAAGCGAGCTAATGAACTGTGTTGCCTTGTTCCACGCGACTGTCCATGCTTCGTTGAAGTCAGGGAGGAGTTGTCTGTCGGAAGAGACGGGCGGAGGGGATAGTGGGTCTGTCGGAATGAATAGACCTAGGAGGAAGGAAAGTTAGCAATACGTGCGAAGACAGTGTAAGCACTCACCCTTGACCGGGGTTTGTGTCGGGCTCGGGAACGGCGCGAAAGAGTGTACGTCCGCCGGGTTCGCAGGAGGTTGGACGTTAATGCCGCCAGGACCAATGCCACTTGTCGTTGCAGACGCGGTCGCATTTCCAGGAGAAGATGAACTCGCGCCGCTCGCAGGTACCGAAGACAGTGGGATGGAGACACCAGTCGAGCCGAGAGTGGTGGTGAAGGACGCGAGGCTGGTGGTGAAGGAGGTCGGGGTTGCAGAAGAGAGCGTAGATAGGGAGAAGGACGGTGAAGCAGAAGAAATCGGCAGACTGCTGGTGAGGACCGAGTCGGTACTCAGACTCAGACTCAAACTGAAAGACGCTGAAGAGGCCGAGTCCACCGCGAGCGCATGCCGGGAAAGTGCAGCGAGCGTGAAGGCAGCGACGACCTTGCGGCCAGCGCGCCGCTTGGACCTGGAGGTCGACATCGAGGTCTAGCGGAGGTTAGGGCGGCACTACCTCAAGGCTTATAACATACCAAGTTAACCGAAATCGCCGGGCTCGCTCGCTGCAACGAACAAAGCTGGAGGCGAGGTTGAGGAGAGCGTTGAGGAAAGGAGGAGAGAGGAGCGGTGCATTGAATAAATAATATCTCAATCGAAGCATGCTGGGAGTACGCTCAAACGAACATCGCTGCCGGTCTCCCAAAATACCGCCCACCCTGCACGTGAACGCCTTCCTCTTCCTTCCTCTGCGTCTTCCTCTTCCTCTTCCTCTTTGCCTTCGTCTGCAAACTTATGATTCTCTTGTCGATCTCATAGTGCTCATACAGACTCTCTGAACAAAACTGCTCGAACAACATGTCGAATGTTTTGTGAAGTTCGTCGAAAGGAAAACACACTAGCTTTGTTTCATGTTTATTCATCGCTTCACTGTTCTTCTTTTTCGGCTCACGTGTGTGTTGTTGCACATGCATGGACGGCGCTGAACAACGCTTTTCCGAATGTTGGCGAGATATTTTCTGTTCACCTGACCTGGATGTCTACCCTGCTGCCTTTCCAGAGCTCCTGTACGTTGGCAATCTTAATTTATATCAGATCTGCGCTTCCAAGTCGGCTCAGAACTGACTCTAGAAATCTGATCATCGTATGTTATCAATTGAAGCCTGATCGACGTTTATAGCCTCTTGCATGCTCGCCGCCCACCACGGATCGACAGTCCGTTCTTCGACCCCGGGTGCATTCCAAAGTGGCTCGCCTCAGAAATATACGGATGGTCGGCTATCCATTCCGAGGACCCTTCAGCTTTCTGCATAACTGGTATCAGCGCGGGTCTACTTCACAGTACATCCTTCGACTTGGCTCGCTTTACGCCTTCACCGGTTTTGTACACGCATGGTGTGCACAATCGTCTGAAGTACCAAGAAGAGGCGGCCCCAGATATAGGGCGAGCACACCGATACTCGACATGAGACTCGATGGAACGACTACCGATGGAGGGGGTCTTTGTGGAAAGGTGTTGAAGATACACTGACGGTGGTCGAGGTGGAGTCACGATGCCCAACCTTCGACACTATGTTTGAGCTGTTGTTACTTTCTGCGCCGGTGGTGCACATCTGGGTCGAGGAAGAGGCCAAGTTAGCCATCTAACTTGAACGGCCTAGGGCATTTCAAATCACCAACATCGTCCATTGTTACTTGAAACGCTAGATACTGCGTTTAAACGAAGTTCAGCTAATATATGCTCTCTGATACTAACCTTACATTGCTCTTACGCCAACTGTCAGACAGTATTGTCAACGTCATTATTCCATTTTTTTCGTGTTTACTTCGAATTGGAGAACTTCGCTGTTATAGATTTGTCCGGCCAGTGAAAACATTGTTTCTGGGGGACATTCATTGACGTTGCCGTCTCTTAGCAAGATCATTGCGGGGACGACGCGACGCGTTACGACTAATAAGCGCGTTATTTGGTTCAAGCTTCGCAAGCAAACAACGTTTGATCCCAGCGGAAAAAGTACCAACGCTAGGCATACTCATGATACTAGACTTTATCCCCCGTACATGTTTATCTGCCAGCGTTGAAGAACTTCAACTCAGTCTACAATGGCTGAAACCCTCCTCGCCATTCTCCTCGTTACCGCATCCGCAAAAGGTACGAATCTTGTCTTCCAGTGGCCTGCATTCCCTTCTAGCCAACCGCGCCTCGCTCGTCCGAAACCACCGCAAGGCGAGGCCTCTTCGCAGATTGATCACGTATGGCTCAGCGCAACTGGTATCGACTCGACCAATTCTGGCACAGACAGCGGAGAGCTCAATGGGAGGCACAGCACGACCAGCAATGTCACTCTGCCAAACTCGGTGCTCGAGGAGGAATTCATAGACGATTGGGACTATGAGTGGAAGCGACCCAACACCTACCGCGAACGCGCGCGCGCGACGAGCTTCGGGGGAGATGCTGCCAACGGCCGCTCCCGTCCGAGTTCGCGACGGGCCTCGCCCTTCAAGGACGCCTCGCGCTCCTTCTCTGCCGACCCGGACCTCAGCATGGGCAGCAGCGCGACCGAGCTCGAGTACGACGAGGTCCTCGCCTATCCCGTCGGCTTCCTTGCGGATATCCTGCGCCCAAAGGATGACGCATGCCATCAGAAGTTCGAGCTGATTGTGGACGACTTGGCGTTCGTCGGTCACCCGGTGTGCGCGGAGCCGGATGGGAGCTGGCGCTTTAAGGCAGATGCTCAGAAGGTGGGAGCACCTCCGAGCGTGCGCCGAGGCAGAGGAGGGGAGCGCGGGGCAGCAGAGACCGCGCCGGAGACATCCCAGGACACTCACAATGGGGACAATGCAGTTGCCGAGGGAGGGGACAATCAGACGACACCCACCTCCTCGAATGCCTCTGCGCAGCAAATGTTCCATCTCGTCTTCGTTCTCGACCTGCCCGACCCGTCCTCCTCCGCCTCAGGGAACCTCTTCAAGTATTTTCACATCATTTACGAATCCATCGCGTTCACCGTCACAGCCGTCTTGTACCAGGAGCAAGTCTTACACCGTTTCATCGACACCGAATGCGAGGCGCTTTCCTTCCTACGCGAGTCGTGCTTCAAGAGGGGAGAGTCGTTTTCAAGCTACGTCGCCCAGGCGCTCGACAACTCGAATCTAGCACGTGTAATGAAGACGTTGTACGATGCTATCAAGGCAAACACCATTGCGCGGCTTCTCATCAACGAGATTGGGATTGAAGTGCAGTTACCCCCACAATTGGACAATCTCTTACACACTGAAGAGGATAATCCGGATTATGTGGAACATGAGGATCCGGAAAGCGTTTCATGGGGGCCTGAGCTGAGCTTTGGGTGGGGCTTGCCAGCGTTGGCGCCATGGAAAAGCCTGCTTTTGTTCAACGTGGAAGACCAATACAATGACTTGAAGTCCAATCTAAGTCGTCCCGGCCTGAGCCAGGAGGATCAAATGCTAGCGGAAGGACTTATCCAATTTCTCGAAACTGTCTCTATATTTGACTCGTATGTCTTAATTCTCGACTTTTCTCTTCCCTGCTTCTCATCATACTTTATCGTAAAGGCTGGCTGTGGTTGCACATTCCCTTGACTGGGACCTGGAGCGTCAGGTGTACCCGACGGTGCGATGGCTTGTATACCATCGTAAAGCCAAAGTCGTCGACACAGTGCATAGGGGCCTTCGCACAGTTTTTGCGCTCCCTTCCAAGATGGAGCGGACGTGAGCAGCACCTCTCTAGTTCTATGTTACCAAAACTAACTGATAATCTAGTATACCTGAACTCACTTCGGAATTTGCTACTGCATTCCCAAACCCGGTCGTCCCTCCGCTTCCCAAGCTCTTCTCCGCTATCTCGAACCCGCATTCACAAGCCTCTTCCACACCCTTCTCGCCGGCCCTCTCTATACAGCATTCTCGTGAACTCCAGGCTTCTGGTGAACGAGATATCACAGCATTATCCCAGTCGGAGAACAACAACTTCTTTGCGACCGTCGTCAAAAACAAGGACCTCATCCCCGTCTTCCAAGACGTCGTTGTGTGGCTCCTCCGTCGGGACCTTCTCGTTACGCTGCACCTCCGCATCCGCATCGTTGTGACACCCGAGATCAAGGAGAAGGTGCGCAAGAAGCGGGAGGCGGCAGCGCGGAAGAGATTCATGTCGGCGGCGGACCGGGAGAGAGGCCGCGAAAGGGGAAGAGGTGTCGAGAAAAGGAGGAGCGGGGAGGAGTGGAGGGCGCTGGGCGATTCGAAGAGCAACAGTGGGAGCGGCGGCAGCAGGAGACGCAAACTGGTCCGCCCGATCTCGGGCTCGCACCTCCATGAGTCGGCCATCACCTTTGAGGACGAGCGCGAGCGCGAACGCGAAGCAGACTCCTTTGTGCTCCGCAGTCGACGGCGTCGATTCTCTAGCAAGTCGATGGGCGGCCAGGGTCAGGGCTCCCTTGTCACGCCTGCCATCCCGGAAGAAGGCCGGTTCGGGGACACCCTCGAGCTGGAGGAGAGCGATGCCGATGAGGACGAGGAAGATGAGGAAGAGAGCGACGACGATGGGCACGGGAACGAATGGGACACGATGGACGATAATCATCTGCCGTCGATCATCCCGGAGCCTGGATCAGCGACCCCATTGCAGCGCAAGTGGATTGAGGCGATGTCCGATGGGAAGACGGAAGAGATTGCTCGTCGCTTCCAACAGTACGTCAGTGGCTTATAACAAACTCGCTTGCGTGTTTAATGTATGCTTCGCAGGATCAATCAATATTTCGATGGCAAGCGAACAGACGACGAAATATTGTACAGGGCTGAAATTAACAGGAAACAACTTCGCGAAGTGCTCAGGAATTATGAGGAATATGTGAGTGATTAATGTTGGGTAACTCTTCTACGACTTCAATTCATTTGGCTCGTTAGATTCTCACCTTCTTGCATCCGGCATAAGATATGGTGTGTTTACGCAAGTGACGATGATGGTCCATATATTTAACTACATCGACATACATGCACGAGCAATGCCAGTGTAGCAATGGTGACTCATTCGTCTCTGTCTAACCCACGATGTCCTTGCGTTCATTCAAGAGACGGCCCTCCATCCCACCCTCGACCATGACAACCTGTCCTGTGACGTGGCCAGATGCAATGGGCGATGCAAGTACCACAACCTGGTGTGCAATGTCAGACGGCGTCGCGACTTTCTTCAACGGAGTCCTGGCGGAGACGTGCCATATCAGGCACGATCGGTACTGAAGATCACTGCGTACTTACGTCGCGAGAGCGCGATATACGACGTCGGGGTTCGCGAGCGCGTCGGCCGCCATTGGGGTGCTCACCCATCCAGGGGCAACGCAGTTGACACGTCCTTTCGGCGCGATCTTGACAATCTCGTTCTTCAATGACAAGAGCAGCCCATACATCATAGCTGGCCAAATAGTCATCCCTCAGCGCCCGTCGTCGACATCGTTTCACGTACCGCTCTTTGAGGACGCATAGTCCGCATGACCGGACTCTCCGTACTTCCCTGCAGTGCTGCCGATCAAGATTATGGCTGCCTTCTCTCTTTGCGAATCGGAAACGCCTGGTTTCTCCAGTGCGCGGAGGAATTCGCGAACGACGAGGAAGGAAGAGGTTAAGTTGGTTGTTACCGTGTTGGTCCACTGCTCGAGAGACATTTCCGACACGGGGACGTCGTCACTCGGCCATATACCATGATTCACGACCAGCACTTGTATCACGTCTGTGTCCAGATTGTCGAAAAGGGCTTTCACTTCGGCCTCTACGCGAAGGTCTGCGTGCGCTTCCACAAGGCCGGGTGTTCCGCTGAGACGCTTCAGTTTGTCGTTGCTACTGTTGTAATGCGCCACAACTCGTGCCCCCTGGTCTTCGCATACTATGATTACGCGTGTTGCGCCAGAATGTGCTATATGAAGTTCAACTGACCAAGAAACAGACGCGTAGTTTCGAGTCCTATCCCGCCGTTCGCGCCTGAGTATACCAGGTTGATGACGATTCCGTAGATCATTCAGCTTTGATCGCATGCTAACCTGTTACTAGAATTTGCGTGCCATTCAATCCTAGGTTCATATTGAAATGGCGTTAGGAATTATGAGTGAGCTAAGATCAAAGCTGATACTGGATTTGTGCTGAGTATCGGAAATCGGAGTCTGCCCTGAATGAACTGAGGTCAACCAACTAAACTTACTAAAAGTAATCGTTTCCTTGCCGCCGATAGCAGACGGTACTGCAAAATGACCTATCATGATGTAGTTACTACTACAGTAGACTATTTCATAATACATGGTATTGTAATGTATAAAACCTCATAATGTATGACGAAGGCCGGGAACCGACTTGGTCCCAGCCAAATTATACAAAAAATTCTCTTTTGTATAATGCATAGCCAGAAAAGGGCTTTATACACTAGACTATGCTCTAAATATGGTAAGTATACTAATTTTTTGATCTCAAATATATTAGACGTGACCCCAGAACACTTATTTTCCGTGAAATTAGGCTGATTTCGGTCATTTTTATTATGTTTAGTAAGAAAATACATTTCAAAGCCTGATTAAGCATTTCCGGGACTTGCCGATATGCTACTAAACCTTCGAGGAGGTGCAATGTGTATGCATATAAAGCCCCATTTTACTACTGCTTGCCACAAGTAGCTTTAAAACATCATATTTAGCGGATCTATATATACTAGATACAATGAATTTCGAGCAACAGACCCAATGATTGATAAAGTCCCACGGTAATAAATCACGTGCTCTTTGCCTTGTTGCATAATACCTCATAATGTATAAGGTGACCCGGGGACGGACATCATACATTATAAAATAGTCTACTGTACACAGAAATAATAAAGGAAAGAAAAGTATAAAGCAGCTGATTACAATACTACTCATCTAATAGAAGAATATCCTTTACTAGTTCTATGACTTATACAAACAGCTATTTAAAACTGGCATAGCTACAAAAATTGTCAACAATCTCTGTTTAGATGTTTCCGGGTCTGTCCGTCAATATCCTACGCACAGCCATTCGATTTTTAGCCCATAGCTCACGTTTAAACTCGTCGTACTCGCGCATGGATCGGCGCCAGCCGCGCAGTAGCATACTGTCTACAGCTGCGAGGAAACGGTCCGTGTATATGGAGGAGTCCGTGTAAATTTCTCCAGCAGATGCGTTTGTAGGGGGAGCATATGCGCCGGAACGAAGGACGCGGATAGCAGCAATCTCGCGCAGAGCTTGAGGTCGGGTGATGACGACACGGTCATCGTCGATGTAACCATAGGCTTCGCGGATGCGTTCTGTGGCGAGGATTGGAATCTGAGAAATGTATGTATTAGCATCATCATGAAGGAGTGAAAGTAAGTGTGAGACGTACGTTGCATTCAACAGCCATTGCCACAGTTGAGCTTGCCTGCCATTCATAATCTAATGAAGATACAGATGCGTCAGCGCGAAACAGAGGATAGCAGTACAATGGCACAGCCCAAAGAAGAGGGCACGTACACGAATCATCAGAGAAGGCCGGGATGACGATGTCCATGGACTGCATGAGAGAGTAGTATTCTGAGTAGTCCAGGCCGGACTGGACGACGACAACATTGGCGAGGGATTTTGGAATCTCGAGCTCGCCGTATCCGAGGAGAAAGAGCTGGAAGCGCTCAACTTCATTTGCGTCGGGTAGGGGCTCGAAGACGCTCCGATCGTAGGCGAGGGGGCGGTAGCCCCATGCGGGCGCGTCGTCTGAAATCACACTTAATCACTTCCCGAAAGTCGAGAGCTAGGTGTAAATGAGACTCACATTCTAACTCAGCGACCAGATCCCGAAAGACGTTGGCATAGTCCCGACGAGCGAGCTGGAAGCTGCCTTGGATCGCCGCGCGCGAGACTTTTGCCGACGTACTGCGCGTGCCGTACTCCGGGAGGTCGAGCACGGGCACATGTACGTCGATGTCGACAAACTCGAGCAGTGCATGGTACGAGTGTGGGTCAGGCTTGTCTGCAATTTCCCTCAGCTCTGTGCGGAAGGCACGACCGACCCTATTTTGTCAACAAAAACCACAGATTAGAATCTCTGCGTATGCGAAGCTGAGAACGTACTGATCCCCGATTGGAAGGAGACGCAGAGCTCCTCGCGACGCCCATGGCGGTATGTGGACCTGCCATTTGGTATCTCTCACGTTATGGACAATGCATACAAGCTTGAACTTCTGGTCAGCCGGACGGGCATCCCAAGCAGCAAGAAGCTGGTCGGACCATTGGTTCATGCTGCGCGTACCCCAAGTTAAATCGATTCGGAAATGATGTAGTTGATGTGCAGCTTACTCGACCTCACATGTCCCTAGGACAAGCAAATCTAATGGATGGTCCGGGTCGTCTTCGAACGGCGAGCCGGATGATATGGCGGTTATGAGGTCCCGAGGACTCTGTATGGGTTCGTTGTACAGATGCAAAGATTCGACGATGTCGGAAAAGCCGTAGCGAAAAGGCGCAAAGGCAAAGACCTGGATGTGGGCATTTTCCGTGCCGAGGACGTCGCGAAAGGACTTGGCGAGCGGGAGGTGCACGTCGTAATGAGAGCCAAAGTAGCTCGCAATGGCAATATGCGTGTGCCGGAGTGCGGTCTGCGAGAGGACCTCTTCATCACCAGACTCACCTGAGCCATAGCCATCGTAGACGAAGGAGGAAGTCGAGATGTGATCTCTGAATGAGATGAAGAGCAGAAGTAGAAAGAAGAAACAGGCCGCGAGCCAGATGAACCGCCGTCTTCGCGAATGCGTCGACGACATGGCCGCGTTCGAGGGTACTGGAGTATATTCACGCATTGCAGCGCACTGGTAACTGCAAGGGAAGAGAAAGAAAAGTGGGAGCGCCCATAGTTGAGATAGCAGACAGAGTTCATTATGTGCACACAGTATAAGTCATTTTTTTTACAGGTATAGTTGACCCTGGGACAATTGCCGACTTATAGTAGCCAGCGATGAGCCAAGGAGAGAAAGCCGTTTACCCCAAAGTATTGCAGGATGTGGGCGCTGACGAAGAGAAGAGATTGAAGATCATGATGGAGGTAAGAGATCAAGCCGCGTTATGTACTACTGATACACGGCGACTAGAATTTCTTGTGTTCCATTCCCCTGCTCGCTTTCCACGTCTCAGGTCCCTCCCGATTCTTCAGCCTTTGGTACTTTACCCGGCGCATATGCCACTCCTTCGACGTCGCATTCGGCTCGAAGCCCGCCTTTTCGTCATCCGACATCTGCTCGATGACGCCTCTTACCAGCGCACTATCCTCCACCAGCGCCCGAAGCCGGACGTCGTGTCCGGGGCGCGTGAAAAACACAACCGACCACCGAACATGCGCTGCTTGTGCGCCTGGGGCGGGCACGACGCGGTGCAGGTTTGAGCGCAGGATGCCACCAGAAAACAGCGTGAGTGCGTCGCCGATGTTGCATATCGCATGTCCGGGAAGAGGCCGCACGTAATGCCAGGTGTCGTAGCCGGGCGGGAGCACCTGCAGGCCGCCCAGCCGGTTGAGCAGGAACGAAAGCGACCCAAAGTCGGTGTGCGGCGCTATCGCAATCTTCGGGTCGTCTTCCAGCGTAGCCCTTTGATGCGGGTTGCGGATGATGCGCGCCTCTGAACCACTGGCGTCTTGTACGGTGTGCCTGTTCACCAACGTGCCCTCTGCCATGCCCAGCTTCTGCTCGAACACACTGATGATCTTCGTGTTGATCTCGACAGCCTTCCGCACAAAGGGTGTCAGTGTCGACTCCATCCGCGCATTGACTGTCGGCGGGTACGTCCGATGGGTCACCGCCGGGTAGGAGAGCGCATCGTCTTTCGCAACGTTGAACATCTCCACGGTGTCGGGCGTGCCACGCTCATCCACGGCGGAGACTCCGGCTGCTTTATATCTAGAATCGTGTTGGCTTTGCCGTCGGAGAAGGCTCCCAAACGCGCTCACCCGAATGAGCGACCATCGTCGCCAGCCGCGTACTTCATCTTCTCCTCCAGTGGTAAAGCCATCGTCTCCTCACCCCAGTCGAACATCTCCTCGACTTCGCGGTCCGCACCATGGTTTTTGAGACTTGATAGTCAAATGTCATTCGCCTGCAATGCTCATTCTTTAGTTTCCCTGCTTACTACCAAAAGCCTAGCTTTGTTGCGGCTTCCCAAAGCCGTTCGATCTCTGCAGTGTCTCCGGATTGGATGAGCGCGTAGTCGATGACAAGTAGAGGGTGCGTCGGAACATTGCTGGGAAACGGGGGAAGCGTGAGTCCAGGCATTTCTTTCTGCCTGCGACTCATACTGTACTCTCGTTATTTAACTGTGTTTCGTGGGCATTTCCATACTTCCTGCGGGTCGTCGCCTCCCCGCCTCCAGAATAAAGTTGCATGTGACGAGCGGACTGCCGACACGCTATTCTTCTCAAGTTCGCAGTGCACTCCTTTGCCGGGCCGTCCGCATCTTTCAAGCTTTGATGGGTAAGCCAAGTTATGGTACGTAGTTGCAGGGGTTTGGTACTTTATAGGGCTCAGACCCATCAATACGGGTACGGCCCATATGAATATGACCCATATTTTTAGATGGAGAACTTGATACGGGTCGTCCTTTACCATCCCAGTGCTGATGAAGAACGACTCAGTTCATCGGTTTGCGTGAAAGTGGGCGAGGGAGTGTCGGAGAAGGCAGCGACTTCGGGACAGGCATTCACAAGTAAGGCCGAATGTGTTGCTGTCGCTATCAATCAACAATGGCTCAAGGAACGATACAGTGGAACTGAACTCACCGACCACATAGTGCAGCTGGTAATATGCATGTAATGCCGGCCATGTCCTTCCTCAACACAACCTATCCTTTGTTAGCCCGAACCCAACGAGGTATACCTGACATCGTAACCGCCGCCTCGTGTCCGTTAACCCGAACGCCATATCAAGCACGTCACTCTAATCATCTCCAGGCTCTGGTAAGAGGTTGTAGAGCTTGAGCGAGAATGACACGGCACGTCGGGCACGCCTCGCACGCATCTTCCAAGTCGACGCCGTACTCGTATGCAATGTTGAGGATATTGTCCCTTTTGCTTGTCTCGATAGTCTTGAGCAGATTGCCTTCGGAGTCGTTGAAGTTGACTTGAGTCTTGACTAGAGAGAGTCCAGACAATGAGTTGAAAAGAAAGGACCAGGAGAATGGCGAATCGGAACGTACCCCGTGTCTTCACGGGTCGGGGTCACTGAGACTGTACATTGCATATCATATGTATAGTGCAAGATATATACCAGCAGTCAACTGTATTCCTCTCCTCTCTCTCATGCATCTTGCGCGACACTTGAAGGACACCACTGTTGTTTATTCCACAAGAATTCCCGTCAATGTAAACATAGATCCGTGGACCACCTTTCGGAGAGAGCCTGATTAGCGCTGATGTTGAACACGACATGCACAGCATCTACTCTATACACTCCATGGTCGTCCGTCGTCATGAAAACTTGAAGAGAAACTCACGCTCGGAATCATCAACTTGGATGGTCGTGCGGGCGCAGACATCTTTCAGCTCTAGGAGGTCTCCCACCGCCAATGCCGTCCGTCAATGGCTCTCCTGCTCTCTTCCCGCCAGCTCTCAAATCTCTCAGCATAGAGCTGTACTTTCGCCTCCGGCTCGTCCCCGAATTCTGCGGTCACATAGCAATACCTTCGGACACGGCCGTTTCAACATCGGAAAACGCACAAGGAGAGATCGTACGCTCCCTCTGGAGCTGCTTCGTGCGCGGAGAGCCTCTCCATGTGCTGCTCGACCTGCTTGGGTCTCGGAACAGTACGAGTGCAAGTCTCCTGTCGCTGAGCAGCCTCCGCGATGATACGGCTACACTATCCCAGGAGGATCTCATAACTGAGTTCTTGAAGAGGATCGAGGTTCTGGAAGCACAGAGTATCGTCACCTATGGCGAGAGCTTCCGAGTAAATGATCTCACGGACGGCTCAACCAGTGGATTTCTTAAGGTCAATTCTAGTTTCTGAGCATAGTTACCAGGGTGCTGACACCTATGTATATAGGTTCTCATGACTATAAAGAGGATAACGAGCTCCCTCGAAGCAACACACCCGGACTTATACGAGCTTCCAGATGATATCGAGGAGAAACTGCGAGATTCTTTCGCAAAATTCTACTCACAAGAACTGCAGTACTCGAAGACGCTCAAGAATATGAGTGTAAGTCTTCATTTGGACCTGCGACATTCATTCATTAATGTAATTAAAAAATCTGGCTTCTGTTCTGTAGAGTGACGTCGCCCATCTCTGCTCTATCCTCTCCCCCCTACCACACTCATTGGAATGCCTCGTTGCGTATCTCACACGCATATTTGTCTATCACGACCACATCACTCGTTGCATTGAGGCATCTCCGAGTGACTCGATCACTGCAATCGACTGGAACGAAGTCTTTGCTTGGCAGGTGAGTAAAAGAGGAGCTTAACCCTTGCTTTATAGCTCTAAGCTAGGCCATTGTAGAATAGTGACCTTCAAGTGGCTGGGACGGGCGCATACCGTTCATACTGCACCGAATACCCTAAGATTGTCTATTCTCTTGACGAGCTAAGGAGGAAGAGCAGTATGGTAAGCAACTTTGTACTGTCTAAGGAACGGAGTTGACGAGTGGTGTATTATCAGCACGAGGGAATGTTTCAAAGATGCTCAGAACTGTCCAAGAGGGTGCGCAGCCCGATAGAGCATATACTGGGTTATCAACAAACTCTTTCGGTGAGTTTTTCCTTACCAATTGAAGAGAGTTGTTCACCTAAAAGTAGCCTATATCACATCTAAGGACATGCTCAGCATACTGCACCCAGTGCACAATCGACCGACGTTCGATGCTTTGTGTACCGCATTTCTCAAGTTCTCTGCCCTCTCCAGTACCATACTCGAAGTTGCTCGCTGCATCCGCACGGGACATGCCCTATACTGTATCAACAAGCGGGCTTTCTTCTGGAATGGCCCGGATCCCGCGACGCTTGGGGAGCTTCTCTTAGATGACTGCATATTTATAGGTGTCCAGCACCCAGGTAGCACGTCTGACGCTCTGCCGTTCCCCGCATCAGAAATAGACTCAAGCGACGCGTGCTTCGTTGCATTCGTGTTCGAGGAAGCGCTTCTACTGTGCAAGCCGCCTCATTGCTCGGATTCCGAAGAGCTGAGTGTCGGAATTCTCCGCCGCTTGTCCGATATTGCCTGCCGGTACCCTATCGAGAGATGGGACTTGGGCCCTGCGTTACGCTCTGAAGGCTCGCTGAGTGTTTTCTGCGCGATACCAACGAATGACATTTGGCGGATATATCGACCGGAAATCGGTGAGTATTCCGGGCGGCCACAAGGATTGCTGTCGTGATTAGTATCACTAACCAATGAAACTAGGAGAGTTGTCGTTCGATATTGTTTGGAAGCATGGAGACTCCTCGAGCACTGTGACTGTCAATTGTTCAGAGGAGGCGCAGCTGGAGCAATGGATTCGTGTGATGCGGGCCGTCAGTCCGTCTGATGCTCTCTCTATTTCCCTCGATACCAATTGCGGCTCATCCTATGTGTTGTTCTCTGATATTGATGATCTGTTGTCGCGAGAAGAATCAAGTATGTCCTATGTCTTTGCTCGCTTCTCACATAGTAATAGAGGTTGACCTAGTCTGCATTGTTAGGCCACCAGAGGCTTAGTCGATTGCGATCCAAAGCCAAGCCTTGGAGCCTCATCGCCAGGAAAGAAGGGACGCCGCCATCTTCGCTATATCACCTTTCGAACGGCAGTGGCGCTTCTTTCAGTCCCATCGTCTCTCCAAAGTTCACAGCATTTATCACGGACAACCCCATCTCCCCTCGATCATTTTCACCATTGCGTCACTCCCGCACAACCACAGCAATCAGCATCGATATTGAGACAATCGAGGAAATTACCGGCTGCATTGATGAACTCGCTATCGGTGAGTCCTTCTGATTTTAGTACATATGAGCAGGGTGGGCCGTGTGGCCTGTGTTCTGATGTTGAGTGTAGAGAGCAAAACAAGTAAATGTGTACTTGATCTGACTGGCCAGATCATAAAGTTGGAGAATTATCCAGCTGCTCATGGTGGGTTCGCGGATGTTTGGAAATGCGCATGGGTGGTGGGCTCGGAAAGACACATGGTCAGTAAAATCAATATTATTGCTAAGCTTATACTTACGAAGAGGAACTCAGGTTGCCGTGAAAGTACTCAGAGGAAGATTGCCTAGCAGGGATCAGGAGGAGAAGATGTCAAGGGTGAGATATCGTACTTTTCTCGTGACCGAAAACACTCCAGCCAACGATTGTGAAAATTTGGTTAAGAGGTTGCATAGAGAACTGCGTGTTTGGCAACGCCTCGAGCATGAGAACGTTATCCCTCTGTTTGGCACTTGCGACGACTTTGGACATTACGCGTCCCTGGTGTGCCCGTGGTTCGAGAACGGTAGCCTGCAGCGGTATCTCGTGCGGAATGCGGGCGAGCTACAACTTGCAGACCGTCTGAAGCTAGTATGTTTATTTCTTTCTAGAGCTCGACGGTGACATAGCTGAAGTATGTACCATAGTTATCGGAGATCGCTTCCGGCCTTTCCTACCGTAAATATGACTTTAGTCGTTTGTTACTTCAGCTGACTATCTATTCAGTCCACTCGTTCTCAATCGTCCATGGAGACCTCTCCAGCGTATGTACTGCGCAACATCATTTATTAGATCTATCTGATACTTCTCCCCGCTTAACTAGTCAAATGTTTTGATAAGTGATCAAAGGAAAGCGTGTCTCTGCGACTTCGGTCTCGCCACTGTCATCGAGGAATTGAAGGATCTCACCAACTCCTCCATTCTTGGAGGGGCAGTGCGATGGGCTGCTCCAGAGCTATACGACATTCCAGAACGCAACCAGACTCTCCCCCGTCCATCCACGTCGAGCGACATTTACTCGTACGGCAGCCTTGCCCTGGAGGTGAGCACGGTGGTGAATGATTAATGAATACCATACTGAGGTTCGCTATAGGTTCTTTCTGGGAACGTTCCATACCACTACCTGAAGAACGAGGGCCAAGTGTTACTTGAGCTTCACAAGAAAGTGAAGCCGGACAGGCCGAAGTCGACTTTCGTCACCGACGAGCTTTGGGGATTTATTGGCCAATGCTGGAACGATCGACCCGATGCAAGACCATCTTCTCTTGATGTCTCGTCTAAAATCCAGCATTACCAGCAGCGTGCATGGGCCAGACATTCAATCTGATTGACTACGGATAAACGAACTCCTATATTAAAAATATTATTCATTGTCATTGTCGGAATCGCTCTGCTTATTAATCTTATGCATGTTGTTGTACACTTAAAAGCTGATTGTCCAATAGAACGCATGAATCATGTGAGTAGACTACATGTCAGCAGTCAGCCGGGCCTGCATCTTGCTGCATGCGAATATCGGTTTAAACTGCATCAGGTTTGTGTTCCATTCCTCTGCTGGAGCGCCAGGTCTCAGGGCCCTGGAATCGTGCTTAGATTCGACATGGAGAAATAGGGAATACCGAAGGTTGCTCACCGTTCTATTCTTGAGTCTCTGATTCTTCACCCGCCTAGCAAACCACTCGCTTGCTGTCGCGTCAGGATCGTATTTCTGCCTTTCCTCGGGTGACTTAGTCTCAACAGTGCTTTTTATTAAGTCGCTCTCGTCCACAAGCGCCCGAAGCTTGATGTCATTCCCGGGGCGAATGAAGAATACGAGCGACCAGCGCGGGAAGAGCGCCTGCTCGCCCGGAGGGGGAACAACGCGGTGTAGGTTTGAGCGCAAGATGCCTCCCGAGAACAACGTGAGGGCATCTCCGACGTTGCAGATCGCATGTCCGGGCAGCGGGCGGACGTACTGCCAGGTCTCGTAACCGGGCGGCAGGACCTGCAAGCCCCCGAGCCGGTTGTGCAGGAAGGAGAGCGAGCCAAAGTCCGTGTGGGCCCCAATGCCGACCTTATCCTTCTCGGAGCCGTCAGCTGATGTCTTCGGTGGGTTCCGGATGCAGCGTGCCTCCGAGCCGCTCGGCTGGTCGAGGGCGTGTCTGCCGAGGAGGGCGCCCGAGGGAAGGCCGAGCTTCTTCTCGAAGACGCGGAGGATGGTGCAGTTGACTTCCACTGACTTCTTGACGAATGGCGTGATGGTGGACGCCATTCGGTCGTTGACGGTGGACGGGTAGGAGCGGTGGACAACGTTGGGGTACGCAAGCGCATCGTCTTTGGATATGTTGATGAACTCGACTGTGTCAGGTGTACCGTATTCATCGCTAGCATTCACTCCCGCGGCCTTGTATCTACATAGGGTGTGGTCAGAGTGTCGGTACGGTGTCCTGAGTGATTCATGCGTAAATGATGCAATTTACCCAAACGATTGGCCGGCATCGCCTTGCTCGTACTTCATTTTCTCCTCAAGGGGAAGGTCCATCGTTTCTGCGCCCATGTTGAACATCTCTTCGACCTCGTGATCTGCTCCATGAGACTTCAGACTGGTCGATGATGGTTGAGAATGCATGAGAAGCTTATCGAAAGAAAAAGACACTTACTACCAGAACCCGAGCTCAGTGGCAGCCTTCCAGAGTTTGTCTATCTCTGCAGGATCTTCCTTCTTGATCAGCTCGAAGTCTACAACCAGCAGAGGGTGCGTAGGGACGTTGTCGGGGAAGGGAGGGAGCGTAGTTCCTGGCATGGCGGAGCCTCAGCTTCAGATAGCGTAGTCTTTCAACGGTAGGAGAGCTCCAGGTCAAGGCAACGACAGGTATAAATACTGGATCTGAGAGGGTAAGTATAGCACAAGCTTGACTGGCAAGTATGTCATGATAAAAGCATTATTGGTCACAAGGTCGAAGGTATCCAAGCTTAGAGGGATTGCGGGTAAAGATCCGAGTGCCACTTGCTGTGTGCACTGTGCTCCCCATAGAGTTCGGGTAGCAGTGAATTCAATCCCTCCAATCCCCACAACTGCTTCTAAAAGCCGCAGCCCGATGGTAGTCCGATGTTTCTGGGAAAGTACTTGTCTTTCTACACATAACTTTTGGTTGCACTGGTATGACTGTTCGGTTTAGATATTGTCGTAGTGAATTCAGTGCGTACGCTTCTGAGAGCCGCAGCCCGGTGGAGGTCCGATATTTCTGAGAAAACACATATCTTTCTAGATGTAGCATGAGATATCCTCGACGCTTGACAATTCGCTTGTGGTGGGATAGAGTATGAAGGTCACCGTGACGGTGCCGATGGCCGTTGTGTATTCGATTGAAACTGCCATCGATTACATAATCACACGAGGACACTACGCCGGCCGGACATCACAACGTTTGGAAATCGCGCAGCAACCAATAGGTATGGATCTACTCGAGTCCCAACTGTTCTTTTGTTTGCATTGTCCGTGGCGAAGGCGACAAAAATGCGCCTAGACTCACCCTCGTTTCGTTCTTTGCTGTCGAAAAGGCCACTACACTATGCTTTTGGCGTGATTGTTCTAATTCTCATCGGAAACTGGGCTTTGAGGGGTGCGCATTCGGCGGGGAAATGGTATTCTTCTGGAGAGTTTGTGCGCTATCATATGGAAATGACGCCACCGTTCTACAATGATCGTGAGTGGATTGTCCTTTCAAGAAACGTTCAATGTGCTTAAGGCGTCTCTCTAGCCACGCCAGTAAAAGAGCTCACTACTCATGCAAAAGAAACACTTGGCTATACGGCCGTGATATTGTATCTTGTCAACCTATATCGACTCAGGGAGATGCTGTTGTCGCTTTCCTACCTGTACTCCAATGTCAAGATGCATCCTTGGCCTATTTTACTCTTGTATTCGGACGACCTGAACGACGGGAGTATGCGGTCTGAATTCATGTTCCGGCTGTATGATTTTCTAGGTGGCGGGCAGGAGGCGCGATGGTTTGCGGACAGGATAGAGTGGATAAGCCTCGATTGGCAGCTTCCCGACAACATGTCGCACGACAAATCTGTTGTTAACCCTGTTTTCGCAGACTCTTGGCCGGGTGAGTGTATACACTTATTCGGAGTGAATGTCCGACTAAAATTTCCTTCATAGGATATCACTTAATGTGCGGATTTTTCGCATCGCAGATCTTCGACCATCCTCGGTTGAAAGACGTGACGTATTATATGCGACTTGACACGGATTCGTATATATTCAAGTCACTTTGTTACGATCCCATAGATCTGTTTCATCAGCACAATCGCACTTATGCTTACCGCGCGAAGACCTCGGACCCAGACTGGGTGACTGTCGGGCTCTGGAATCTCGTGGATGATTACGCTCGCGCGAACTCAGCAGTCGAGAGCAAGCTCCGTCAGAATAACTGGGAGTGGGCCGCCAACAGGGACAAAGAGCAGATGGGCCGCTTCGACTTCCCTACGTACTACAACAACTTCGAGATAATCAAACTTCAGGAGTTTCGGAGACCTGATGTGAGGAAGTGGCTGGATGAGATTATGAGTGTGCCAGAACGAATATATAAATACCGATGGGGTGAGCATTGCTTCCTCCTCATTTGCGAAGTGGCTTACTCATTTGCTTTCATTAGGTGATGCCCCAATTCGGTACGCGACTGTTAGTATGTTCTTCGATGTGGAGAGGGATGTCGAAGAATACTGCGGTATGGAATACTGGCATAATGGGATTCATGGATCACAGTGCAATTGCAAACAACAAGTCAGGCTATGATTATCAGAGATACGCGTATAGTTTTCTTCAGGCTATCAGGGTATAATGTTGTAGATGATGTTGGCGATGCCTAGAGCATGCCATCAGGGTCACTTAGACTGCGGTAATATAATAATAACATCCTTGACTTCATCGATGCCGCCGAAGGCCTGCTCGCAGGCAATAACTTCCAACATTCTGACAAAATGCCCCAGATGACATCGGTTACAAATGGGCAGTCTTCTGGCCGGGTGTGGTGATCGTTTTGGCTGAGTTTGATGATGACCTGAGCATCCCTCGGAAGCTCGAACCATGGTATTTTTCCTGAAATTGCCTTGGAGTGTATAAGTCTAGAGTTCTGCTCATAGATGGGGAAACATGCCTGAAACATTATCCCTCCGAAGGAATACATGTCACTGGACGTCGAAAGCCGCAGCCTACCGTTCACGTCTGAGTTTTCATCCAGAAAGCTGAATAATTCCGGGGCCGCCCAACGAACGGCACCGCCCAGGTTGGAAGAGAGGAACGGTGTTCCTTGGACATCCTCAATGATAGTTGACAGACCGAAGTCGCTCAAGCAAGCACGCTCCTCTCTATCTATCAAGACATTCATCTACATAAAAAGAAGATCAGTATATACGCACAATGGTTCAAAGGGTGCACACTAACACTTGTGAGGTCACCGTGCACAATGTGGAACGAATGCACTTGAAAAATGCAATAAGTGAAAAGATCTGAGCTTGTGTTGCACTCCCGGGAAGTCTAGCAACTCACGATACGCAAGGCCAGTGATAACATCGACAACCTAGCATTAGACGTTAGTATTCTACAGTGCGTACATATGCTCACGGAGCTCACCAGATTCAGACGAGTTGAAAAATCTAGAGTGATACAGCGCGAAATGTAATGATACAAGCTGCCATTATCGTACCATGGAAGTACCATTGAAGCATATGGCCCAAAATCTGAGCATATGCCTAGTAGCGGCACGATGTTCCTGTGATCTAGTTGCTGCCAGACGCGGAGTTCGCGATTTAGATTCTATGGCATCTGGATGAGTAAAGTAGATCAGCTGAATAATATCACTTGAAACCGACGCACCTTTTGTGTTCGCTCCGCCTGGAGAGGATTTGATGGCGAAATTGCACGTAAAACCTTCACAGCAACCTGTGTCAGAGACTAAGTCAGGCTACACCGACATCAAAGCATTGGAGGGATGTGAATTGTGTACAAATCTTTCAGCCCTGTCTTCTTTCCATTGACATTTCCAGATGTCAGCAAAGCCTCCATGGCCAGTCGGATACATTGGCTTGAGAAGCATGTCAGTATAATCGGGCATCGGTGCTATAGCGCCTCTACCTAAAGAACATCATATTATTATAAATGCGGGGAAACAACTCACACTGAAATATTCTTACCAAAGAAAATCTCAAACTTATCGAGACTTATAGCATATCGATCCTCTGGCCTACCCAACGGAGAAGGGGTCTTCACTACGGCCGAAGGCACTGCCAACTTATGACTTCGAGTATCGCCGATGGTTCTGAGTCCACTACTCAGATTTACACGGAAACTCCCACTTGAAGTTCTCCGCAGTGAAGATTGCTCACTTTCCTCAAGCGCTAACGGTAAGCTGTGAGACCGCACACTAGTCCAAGCTCCATTCACTGTAGACGGGTCAGTGGACAAGTCAAAGAAGAAGATTTAATATTTCCTTTACATGCAATTTCAGAAGATTCCCGATCTAATGGTTTCGGGAGAAGTAATGGGCGTTCTAGGGGTGCAGCCGAAATGAGTAGACTGGAGGCCGATGGCGGATCTCGTTCGTTTCCACGACACAGGCTCTTCAACTCATTAAGCCACTGCATTTGTTGGCATAGGCATACACAGTGGAAAGTCACAAGAGTTCGTCCATCGTCTTCGGTGCTCGACAACAACCTTATCGGGTACTGAACTCCTGTCCAAGTGAGTTGAAATAATGTTTCTAAGTTTACGATGTACGTGTATGTATATACATATAAACTCACCGTCCACATTCTGATCATCGACAGATACCATTGCAGAGCACGGGATCGTCGCGAAAAGCAATAAATCCGAGCTCGCTCTCAGACCTGGTCCAATATCCCAAGCTTGGACGGGGTAAGCAAAGGAAGCGAATGCATCTGGATTATCAGATAGTGGGTTACGAGTATTAATGTTCTTGCGAGCTTTACTTTTCCGACAACGGCACAGGAAGAGCTTGTTTTTGAAAAGGAAAACGCAGCACGGTAAGGCACCAGGGGCGGTTGTCGTTGCCATAGCGTCTCTTTTGTCTGTTGTGGCCTCGACAGTCAGCCGCACATAATCGTCCAGTCTGAGCGTTCCGACTTCTTCGGGATCCAGGTGTGGGCCGTCCCAGACGAATGCTCTCTCCACTATGTTTTGAGTTGCGTGAGCTGTTCGCGCGCCGCTGAATACTTTCAAGAGTTGTTCACGGAAGTCTTTGAACTTAGAATGCACAATGCAAAGGCTATCAAAGGAATAGGGATCATCGACAGGACTAGTGCATGAAATAACATCCTTGGATAGACAGTTAGCATCACAGACTGCGTAGTCATGAGATACCTCACCGTAAAAGCTTTTGCATATGATAGAACATGGTCTAATGGACCTCGTAAGCGATCTATAAGTCTTTTGGCATCGCGTGAGTCTTCTGCAGACTGTAGATTATCATTAATTAGAAGGGACACATGGGATGGGTGAAGAACTGACACTCTCGCACAGCTCAGATAACAAAGACATGACCGAGGAATACTCAAGAGAGAAAGCTTGATAAGCGCTTGTGCCCTTTTCGTACCTTTCGCTGTCCTGATTCACAAGCGGTATAAGGACTTAGCAGCTTGATGTACTGTAAATTAATGACTCACGAGTAACCCAAAGAAATTTTCCCACAACTCCTCGTCCAGTACATTGTCAATGATATGCGACTGGTAGTCAGCAATATCCTTGATATAATTTGCGACAGCCCTAAGTCTTTCTAGATCATCTTGGTCCAGCGAAGTATCAGGAGAAAGAATAAGCAGATCGTTTATGTCTGCCTTGAAAGAAATGAGATGGACCTTCTCATGTTGGACGAAATCGATTCCTCTACTCACTGAGATATTGTGGAGTTCATCGAGATGACGCTTCTCCCTCGCTTTAAACTGCTCCACAGCCAGCTGTCGTTCTTTCAACGACAGTTCTGGAGAAATATACAATCCTCGGTTGAAAGACTCAAGTTCCTGAACCAAAAAATGGAGGCTTTTGATGATCTATCGGAATGTTTAGATGAGAATGCATCAGCATAATAATCACGAACCTCTCCAAAAGCTTGTGGCATTCCATTTATGATCTGTATGCTTGTAATTGAATCCAAGCTTAGTTCGCCTAGAAGCCAACTGTGATGACGAAGAATATGTAGTCCTTGGGTGTACTGCTTGAGTACGTCATCAAGTCGTTCGCGAGTATCGCGGGTATTTGTTGGGTAGGTAATATTTAGTTCTGGCATTGAATCTACCGATGGTACATGGCTGTGTCGTGAAAGTGAGAGTAAGTCTAGTAGTGGGGTTCCCGAGACGATAAGCTTCCATAGCTCTGTAACGACATTGGAATCAGACTTCTCTTTCCCGAAGGGATCATTTCGACAGAAGTCAAACCAGTGGAAGTTCTGTGATACAGCAATGAGTCTCAATCGAGGTTGTAGGCGAGCACAGAGAGTTCTTATATCTATCGACAAGGCGGATAAGCTGAGGGGTTCGATATAGCCCATCATACGTGTGCTTGGGACGTAGAGTAGATAGGCAAGCGAAGGTAAGTACTTTGCGATCATTACTAGTACTGCATTTGTAATGATTTCAATCTCCGCCTAATAAAGGTTATGCCTTATTTGCTCCCGATTTGGCTACAACTACAACGAATATCATGATGAGCTGATGAACGATGCACTGCAATTTGACTGGCCATCAAATATACATATTCTTCATCTCTTGCAACATTTTTTCCTATTTCCTAGCGCTGCCCTCTGGCTTGTAGCGGTTCTCGACGCAGACGTTGCGGATGCTTACGCGTGTTGGGGGTATTGGTTTATTGTGCGACTCACAGATTAGGGAAGTGGCTGGTTAGGCATCAGACTGGCTGACACGCATTATTTGTATATATTCGGAGTAGATACTTTATGTACTATTGTCTTTCATGCCTCCTACGTTCATGAGGTGTTAGGCCCGCAGTCGATTCTCTACAACGCGGACTAATCTCGCCGGGATGTGACTATTGCAGGATTTCGAGCTGACCTACGGAAGAAAATAGTAGTACGTACACCACTGCCGGGGATCTTGAATCCAATTGCAGTCGAACACCATTGGTTCGCATAGTTTGCAAGAGGGTCATCAACCATACACAACTTTATGATGGTGATGATCGCCGAATTGCACTGTCCTTACAAACTGTGTTGCGCCAAATCGGAAGAAGAAGAAAAATCCTCCTATATAACTTGCTGGTTTACTCAAGTAAAAGTAGATGAAAAACGGGGATGACTTTCTACGTACTCGAGTTCCTCAACAAATCTTTCTCACATCTTTCGTTCACGGAACTTCCGCTCCTTCTTACTTTCGATACTACGCCTAGTACAAGATGCTTAGCTCGGTGGTCGGTGTAGCGTTGCTCTTCTCTGGGGGCGCGTTTGTGGGGATACCTAGATCCAGACAGCCAGTGAAGCTGGTGTCGTTCGCCATGGTACTGTATGCTAGCTGGTACGGGGCGGATTTCCCGCCGAGCAAAGTGAGATGACCTATGCCTTTGCGTACGTCGACCTTTGAGAATTGCATTACCGAGGAGAGCACGCTGAGCCTGGAGGACAGCGACAAGCAGCTGCTCTCTCAGTTTGTCTCCGGCGCACACCAAAACGTAAGTCCGTGATCAGCGCTCGCTAAGTCGTGACCGTGACTGCTGACGTTTGTGAAGACGGTACGAAAGCGTCACTCTCACTCGGAGGATGGACCGGTTCCCAGTTCTTCCCCACCACCGCAAGCCGAGGTGAAGACGCGAGCGTGGCGTCTTTCATGTCAGTGAGGCCCGGGGTTGATCTCGTGTCACGAGTTGTGTCACGATCTCTTCGGGGCCAAAAGTCACAAAACTATGAACGGATCTACCACAAGTTCAACACAACCGGTCCTTAATTTCATGTCCAACGTCGAGCTCGTATGCTCAAAGGTGCGATTGAAAGATTTAATACAAATATAATGTTACATTATCCCGCTTGCGCTTACACCCGGAATGACCATTTTCGAATGCCCCATCCATCACAGCGAGATGAAGGATCCAAATACCACTTCGGCAAATCCGCACGCCCGAGATACTTTTGCAACTTCAAGACGTCATCTGAGCTGGGTCGAACTTCTTCCTCATCAAAGTCATAGCGACGGTAGTTCGAGGCGATTGACATCAAAGTTGAGCCAAAAGGGACACCCGGCGAATGGGCGATAAGGTCAAATGTGAGCCTAAATGTTGTGACACCTGCTCTCTCCGTGATGTAATCCATGACTTTTTCCATGGCCAACTCTTCACAGAGATACATATCATCGTCGATGTGGTCGTAAAGGTAAGCAAGAAGGTCGTGGTCTTCCGCAAACTTGAGAAGCCACTCCATATCGAACAGATACCCGAAGTGGAAAACAGGAGGATTAAAATCCCGGTCTTTCTTAGGGTAGAGAATTTTGGGGAGCTTCTTGAGTGGGAGCGAAGCAAGAGCGACCTTCTTGTTCTACACATTAAGGTAAGAGGGCTATGGAAAACGGCCTCAAGGAATGAAAACATAGACTCACTTTACATTTCTTAGAGAAGTCTTCGTTGTCTGGCGGAGACCATGCCTCAGCAATACGGCGCTTGGAAGACTTCGTCTTTGTGGCCTTAGAGTGATCCATGAATGATGAAGAACTTCTTTCGAGTGGAAGTGGACTCGGAAGGTAACTGAGTTGTACGCATGACTTCAAGTTGTGGTTTAATTATTAGTTAGCGCTGGACACTGCCAGCGGTCCCCGACACGAAAGTTATAAATATTGAATGCTCATTGCATAGAAAAGAACAGAAACATATGCATTGCAAATCAGAAATATAAGAACAAAATGCCAAGTATGATGTTTAAGTAGCCTGGGTGCACGGACATCACGCACTGGGCATACTCATTGTCTGTGATGCGGTCTGTTGGGCCAATTGTCCCGGCAAGCACAAGGCTGAGGATATTAGCTCATAGTCTATCATTTTTTCATCAAGACTTGGAACTTAAATGTGATCCAGTTGATGCATATGAATTAAGAGCATATAAACAAAGGACAAAAAGGCAGAGCGTGACTAAACTGCAATAAGAATACAAATACAAATATCTTCACCGTAAGGGTTGTAAGTGAGGGGGAAATCACAATGTGATACGAGATGAGGAAGGATGAAGCCTTTCGGGCTGGATTTCTCCGAGGCAAGATTTGCATCCTCAACAGAAAGCAAAGCAGGGGCGGCGACGGAGGCATTTTGACCATGATGGAGAATAGAAGATGGGACAGTTGTAAAAGAAGGATTGAACGGACTCGCTTTTAAGAGGGCTACAGGGCGAAGATCGAATGCCAGAGGACACCGAGCCAAGAGATGAATTCTGTTCCATTTTTATAGCAAAATGTGGTGACGCGTAACTTGAGGGCCTAAAGCTTTCATTCGATCGTATAGGATCTCGCAAGTTGTGCGCAACCAATAATCCCACCATTACAGTAGCCATCCTCGTAGAGAAACTGGGTGAGCTGGGTTGTCTTTCCAGACCCAGTCTCGCCTATAACGATAACAACTAAATGAAGATGAGTAAGTATCAGTACCTTATTTATTCATGGATAACTTACCTTGATTATCGCGGATGGTCCGAAGTAATTCGTCTCGACAAGCAAAGGCAGGTAAGTACTCTCTTTGTTCCTTCAGCGTGCGCGATCTTGCGAACGACGACGACGCGGTACCGGCCTTCAGATGGCTTGCAAACTTTGACTCTCCTTTTTAGGCCTCCTTTTCACCATTCTTTGCGCTCTCTTCAGCTGCGGCTGTATCCCGGAAAGGCAAACAACTTTGTGCATGTTCAACCCATAGAACAAGATACAGGAACTAGGAACGGGAACGTACCTTCCGCATCGGCCTCTTCATCACGAACACCCATAATATTACCTAGACTAGTACCTGCAACTGACGCAATCAGTTTGCCGCTGCGTTCTGGCGTTCTGCTTGTTCACGTTTTTCCTTAACGAATGCACTGCCTTTTTTCGCGAATACCGCCATGTCAGAAGTCGGATCTCGAATGGGCCTGACAGGTTCAAGTTGCTTCGTGAGGACTGTCCGGCCGTCGAGAAAAGGAGGTTTCAGATCGTGAACCATGACGTGTAAAGCAGACTCCGAATCGTCATCGAAATCAAGATCGACAGCTTTTCTTGTAGCAACACCAGACGTAAGCATTCGATTCGTTTCCCAGAGGTCATTATCTGCGTTTTGTACATGTATTAGTAGGACTGTAGAAAAAGTATGCAAACGTACATATTGTGCCTGCTTCGCAGATATCTTTTTGATTTGCTTATTTGCAATTTCAAGCTGCTTCTGTTGTTCAAGGTCATTGTACGATGAAAGTGGATTGTGTTCGTCATCGCGATGCCACCCTCCTCCGCTTCCATGTACCAGTCTCTATCGAGTCGAACCTGCTCCTCTTCCCACTCGTGTGCATCTATACCGAGTGCTCCATCACCTTCAGGGATCTCTCCTCGCGCAACACGAGGTGTTGGTGCATCCCACCCTCTGTTACGTGCCGTCTCCCAACCACCATCTTCGCCTACACTAGAGCCAGCTCTAGCCGTAGATTCCCATCCAGCATTCGGTATTCGTACGCCTGGTCCATCGTCCCGACCATCAACTCGTTGGCTACGTGTTGTCCATCCACGAACATTTCCATTCCTTTCACCCCTTGCGTCTCTTCCTTGCGCCCTTCTCCAGTCTCTGTCTCGATTTGAACGACGCTAGAAGTCGCCGAGACCCTTTGCAGCATCTGCTCTTGTCTCCTCCCGGGCTGTGATGCTCTCTGATCAGACGATTACAATCATGATAAATGAAGTATTTACAACACTAACCTCGTTGCTTGACTCGTTTCTTTCTGAATTCTTCTAGTTGCTGCCTTGCTGACTCGGACAAACCACCTGGGTGCCAAGGAGTTTCCTCTCCTGTCTGTCGCGAGTGCTGCATACGCGACGCAGGTTGGTTGGGAACTAGACAGGAACATAGGTCATTGATGCACATGTACAGTATAATTGTACGTATAGCATACCTTTGAAGATAGGTTCACATATTTCTACTTCGCTTCCGCGCATTGCTCTCTTCGTAAGTGACGGGGATAACACAATGTCATACGAGATCAGGAAAGATGAAGCCTTTCGGCAGAATTTGAGTGGGACGAGGTTTGCATCGTCAACGGAGAGCAAAGCAGGGGCGGCGAGGGAGGCATTTTGACCATTATGGAGAATAGAAGATGGGACATTTAAGAGGCTTACGGGGCGAAAGGAGGCCAAGAGCACGGAAGTTGAGGGCCTACAGGTGTCATTGGATGGTATAGGATCTCGCAAGACGAGCGCGATTGCCGCATGTACGATCGGCGACGCGAATAAATCAAATGAAAGAAAAAATATGTGCTAAGAAAGGAGATATAAGAGCAGAACAGAAACGTGAGAATGAAGAAAAAATGCCAACCCGAAAAACTACCTTGAGCTGCAATTCAGTAGCGTCATAGCTGTCAAAGGAGAAAAAAAAAGGTACAGAGATTCTTAAACCCTGTAAACCGCAATAATAAGAAAGAAGAAATAAGTAAAACCTTATAAACGGAATACAGACATATACAGGCAGAATAAGGTAAGAGTATCAATAATTATCTACGGGTTAGAGATAAGAGCTGATAACAACAACAGACGCCATTGGCAGGAGCGTGAGAAAAAGTAAGCAGTAATCAAAAGTAAGCATGAGTTTTCAAGCCCATACATCCCTCTCTCCGCTTCGCTTCGTGTCGGGGATGTAATCATTTCGAACCACATTTTTTGTAGTCTTAGACTTTCTTAGACATGCTTTGATTTGTTCGTGATAATCATTATGGACATTAACACACTTAGCTTCGCCCCATTGTGTTCTGAAGTGTGAGTAAATGCACTCAGTGATCTCGCGTGAAGACGCTGCCACGTGACCTTAACTCATCATGATCATCCTGCTGCAGCTCGTTCTCCGCCTCCTCCTCCACCTGCTGCGACCCTTGTGGCTCCTCCGGCACCTGCTGTACCCAAGTCCAGAGTGTCAAGCGTATATCAGGGAGCACGCTTAGCGAAAACTGCAAGAACGTATGCGTGTTAGGTGTCATTGCACCTTTGTCAGAGTCGCCCGCGGTGGATACTTCTGTGGAAACAAGACTGGCACAATATAAGAAGGAGGCGGAAGAAAAGGCACGTCAGGCCGAAAAGGATGCGGAAGAGCGCGAACGTGTGAGGAGGGAGAGATTGGAAAGCGAGCGTGCGCTGAAGGATGGTAGATCTGTTACACCGGCACCTCCCACCCCGACACCCACCTCCTCAGTTGCACCTCCAGCACCAACACCCACTGCTAGTACTGTGAGGCCGCCTCCACCTCCCGCGCCGAAGAGTACGCCAGCACCGCCGCCTCCGAAGACGCGTGGGGCTGCTACACGTCCACCGGTGTCCTCAGCCTCGTCAGTCCCGACTATTCGTGCGCCTGTCCCGCCTCCAGCGCCACCTGTTGTCACACCGGCCCCTCCCCCTCCTCCTCCAGCTCCTCCAGCAGAGCCCGAATTAGACCCTGAGGAACGCATGCTGAGGGAGCGTGAGGAGCGGTTGCGGAAGCAGTGGCTTCGCGAACTTGAGCGTGAGGAAGAAGAGGCACCTCGTCAGGATGAAGAACTTGAAGGGGTTTCAGAAGGAAAGGTTGGCAGCCGCAAAAGCAAAAGGCACGAACATCCTTATCAGCGAAGGCAAGAGGAAAACAGCGCGCAATCTACAGTACTGACGTACTGAAGTACTGATGTACTGATTTGTACTTACTATAACATTTGAACTGTGCATGCTTGTACTTAGTCTACACTTATGCCTGACTTGCCTCCTGATGTACTGACGTACTGAGTATGTCCTGAAACTCCGCTTATTTCAGTGTGTTAAGGCCATCAGTGGATTTCAGACGAGCATAGCAACCCTTCAGTAAATTTCAGACAGGCATAGCAACAATCAGTCCATTTAAGGCAACGCCAGGACGCGTCAGTCGCCGTAAGCAAAAGGAAGTTTCCCTGATGATGTCGTGACGGCGGCTGCGTTCTTGCGTTACTACTACTAGTAAGTCACGAGTTCAAGTTGTGTCTCGACACACTCATGGTCTGTGTACCACAACCAGTCCAAACTTTCATGTCCAACTGTTAGAGCTCATATATTCAAAGGTATAATTGAGAGATTAAGACAAATACAACATTATGTACTATGCACCGTGCCGCTTGCTCCTACACACGGAATGACCAGCTTCGGATGCCCCATCCATCAACGCGAGATGAAGGATCCAAATACCACTTCGGCAGATCCGAACGCCCGAGATACTTTTGCAGCTTTAGAACATCATCTGTGCTGGGTCTAACTTCCTCCTCATCGACATCAAAGCGACGGTAGTTCGAGGCGATTGACATTAAAATTGAATCAAAAGGGACACCCGGTGAATGGGCGATAAGGTCATATATGAGCTTAAATGTTGTGACACCTGCTCTCTCCGTGATGTAATCCATGACTTTTTCCATGGTCAACTCTTCACAGAGATACATATCATCGTCGATGTGGTCGTAAAGGTAAGCAAGAAGGTCGTGGTCTTCCGCAAACTTGAGAAGCCACTCCATATCGAACAGATACCCGAAGTGGAAAACGGGAGGATTAAAATCCCGGTCCTTCTTAGGGTAGAGAATTTTGGGGAGCTTCTTGAGTGGGAGTGAAGCAAGAGCGACCTTCTTATTCTACACATTAAGGTAAGAGGTGGCTATGGAAAACGGACTCAAGGAATGAGAACATAGGCTCACTTTACATTTCTTAGAGAAGTCTTCGTTGTCTGGCGGAGACCAGGCCTCAGCAATACGGCGCTTGGATGACTTAGTCTTTGAGGCCTTAGAGTGATCCATGAATGATGACGAATGCTTTCGAGTGGAAGTGGAAGGGAACTGAGTTGTGCGCACTGTGGAGGCCCGAATATAACTTACCGTGACTTGTGGTTTATGTAATCATTTCGAACCACATTTTTTGTTTGTAGTCTTAGACCTTCTAAGACATGCTTCGATTTGTTCATGAAAATTATTGTGGGCATTTACACGTATACTAGTGTTGCCCCATCGTGTTCTGGAGTGTGAGGTTGTAGTCCAAAAAATAGAGTGATTATGCTTTGCTCCCCACAAATCACAAGCAAGGTTCTCAGGCTCAATTTTTATGTGGGGCCTGAACCTTCAACTTGAACGAAGATTTAGTCGTCATTCTCAAAGATACACGAGGAAAGTACAACTTTGAGGAACGGAAGCACGTCCTTTCATGCCCACAAAAATTGACTTTGAAGGGAGAAAACTACTTACCATTGAACGGCGATCTTACGTCAAACACTAAAGTCTAAAAGCACGCGAAGGACGGTCCGCATCATGCCAGTGCCAGTACATGACTTGGCATAAAGGGTCATCATCCAGGCCTCGTCTTCGATATCATGTTTTGATGGACTCTGGCTTGCTGTCCTGTCGGACGATGTGCATGCTGCCCCTATTTGAAGAAGAAAGAAGATCTTCGTATCTGTTGGCAGATCACCGCAACCATCTGTTGTCAGGAACCTCGTGACTGTAGCTAAACACACTCCACCAGCCTTCTTTCTTCTTTCATGCACCAGCCGGGCCTTTTCGAGGTGTGTTCAGCGCCTCTTAAGGATACAAAGCGTTGGAAAGCGCAGGTTGGGAGGCTGACAGGTGGCAAAGGCGTTCGTAGCACGCGCACCGGTCGTTGCCCCGAACGCTTCGTCTGATGGCCGCCCGCTGCAAGCCGAGAACACCGCATACGCTTAATCGATTTTGTGTCATAAAATGGAGCATCCCAGTGTTAAAATCAGAAGCAGGAGGCGGCAGAATTTGCCACATCCTCGAGCTCCCCTCTCTCTCCCTGCACGCTCCTTCTCTTACTCTCTTTTGCTGCTAATTGTCAAGATGCTGAACTCGGTGGTAGGCGTAGCGCTGCTCCTCTCTGGGAGTGCACTCGCGGGGATACCAGGATTTAGACCAACGGTGGAGATGGTGTCGACGGCGTGGTATGCTGGCTGGCACGCTACGGATTTCCCGTTGAGCAAAGTGAGCTGGGACAAGTACACGCAGATGACCTATGCCTTTGCGTATGTCGACCGCCACAATCCGTATAGGCCATAAGCTGATTTGTGTGTGTTGCCAGTGTCACGGTGGACGACCCGAACAAGCTGAGCCTCGAGGCCAGCGACGAGCAGCTGCTCCCTCAGTTTGTCTCCACCGCACACCAAAACGTAAGTCCGTGATCAGCGCTCGCTGAGTCGTGACCGTGACTGCTGACGTTTGTGACGACTAATAGGGTGTGAAAGCGTCACTCTCACTCGGAGGATGGACCGGTTCCCAGTTCTTCTCCACTAACGTCGGCTCTGCTGCAAACCGCACGAAATTCGTCAACGCAGTCACCGGCATTGCAGAAAAGTATAACCTTGACGGTATTGATATCGAGTAAGGACACGTATTATAATTTTGTGTGTTCCATCCATTGATAAATTGAAAACAGCTGGGAATATCCCAACCACCAAGGCATCGGCTGTAACGCCATCTCGCCCAACGATACCTCCAACCTCCTCGCATTCCTCCAAGAGCTCCGCCAGACTCCTGTAGGGAAGGACCTTGTCCTCTCCGCCGCTGTCTCCCTCACGCCGTTCGCTGGCGTCAATGGAACCCCCTCTGCAGATGTCAGCGGGTTTGCGAAGGTCCTCGACTTCATTGAGATCATGGACTACGACGTCTGGGGATCGTGGTCCACCGCTGTCGGCCCGAACGCCCCGCTCAACGATACATGTGCGCCGTCACCCGCCGGTCAGCAAGGCTCCGCCGTGAGCGCCGTCAAGGCCTGGAAGGCAGCGGGCATGCCGTCCTCCCAGATCGTCCTCGCCGTCCCCTCGTACGGCCACTCCTTCAGCGTCGCGCCCTCGGCTGCCTTTGGCACGAACTCGACGAACACATCAACGCCAGAGGCTCAGACACCCGCGCTCGTGGCCTACCCGGCGTTCAACGCGTCCAACCAGCCCGTGGGCGACGCGTGGGACGGCGCGCCCGCGCTCGACGTCTGCGGCATCCTCGAGGGCCAGGGCGGGGTCTTCGACTTCTGGGGGCTCATCGCCGCCGGGTTCCTCGCCGCGGACGGGTCCGTCGCGCCCGGCATCGCGTCGCGCTTCGACGCGTGCTCGCAGACCGCGTACGTCTACAACACCTCGACGCACGTGATGGTGTCGTACGACAGCGCGAAGACGTTTGCGGCCAAGGGCGCGTTCATCAAGGATAACAACCTCCGCGGCTTCTCGATGTGGGAGGCAGGTGGAGACTCGGATGATATTCTCCTGGATGCGATTCTTGGTGCGACGGGGTTCTTCGACGGCGGATTCGAGTGCGATGAGTAGTATTGCACTTGGGCCCGAGCATGGTAGTTGATGGACTCTTGGTGCGCAGATATTTATATACGAATAATAATGCTATGAACTTCACTAGAACTCTCTGTTTGTTGGGGAGATACACGAATACAATTCATTTATCCCTACTGATCGATCCTGAAGATTCATTACAATGAGCGGGTGCAAATTTAAAGTGCGATTTAAACTTTAGCCTTTTTGGCCTTCGGCCCGTTCCGCCTTCCACTTCGTCCCGACCTCAGCGAATCTTCTGACCTTTGACCACTTTCTCTTTCCGTCTCGTACTTCCATGGACTTGACAGATCTCTCCGAGTCACTGGTAGTGCCCAAGACCAAGTCATTTAAACGCCGAGCTCGAGAAGCTTAGCACCCACCGGGACAACAACGATACCTCAAAGCTGTGAAGTAGGATTCCTCCAACTCCTAGACTAGATAGAGACATTTGGAGAGGTCCTTGAGCGAAAGTGAAGCAAGAGCGGCATTTCTATACTGCGTTCAGGGACAGCGGCTATAAAACAAAACAGATTCTTGAATTAGAACACAATGCCTACCAAACGATTCATCCTAGCAGAGCATAACATGCACAACTTCTATCCTAGCCCAAGTGTTTAAGAAAATAACTCGAGTTGATCCGTTCTTGCTTGAGTGAACCGCGCTGAGGCTAGAATTTGTTGAGATCGCCGCACCGGAGGATGACTACTCTTCTTAAACTTCCCATTTTCAGACCATCACAACTTATAATACCAATAGACTTTCAAGGGAAATTGAATGCTCTGTCACTGTATTGTGGTTAGGTACTAGTTTGTTAAGCACCGATTACATTGTCACGGTATGGGTCTAAATACATGAAATAATTCAATGCATGGGTATTACTCGTACATAGAATGAAAACAATACATATAGTGTCTAGTGCTGCAATACGAATTTATCCTATCCCTATCTCTAACTTTCCACGTCTTTGCCTGAGTCAATAATCAGTCAAATAGAATCAACTTCGGGTTCGTTGCGCCATGCCCAGGCGCACTGGATCTCGACGAGTAACTTTCACCTGCGCCCGCGCCACGTCTAATCGCTCTCGAAAACGTGCAATGTCTGACATGAGACGATCGTACCGCCGATGCATGCTCGCAAACGTATCGGATTCAGCATCGTCTCTTTTGTCCCTATCCCCGTCATTGGGATACGCTGGATGCATAAGAGGAGAAGCAGCTGGTTTGGGTGAGGCCCGCCTGCGCCCTACCTCTGGTGACTCGTCTTCTTCCTCTTCCATATCGTTATCATCAAGCACAGTCGGTGTACGATCGGGATCCTCTTCAGTCTCGTCTTCATGAGTTTCAGTGTGAGCAGGAGCAACCTGCCTAGTGCCAGACGAAGGAGGCAAAGGCACCCTATCCTGTGTCACCATTCCAAACGCAGGCGGCGTCAACAACGACGGCGATGACCCCGGACCCGAGCTAGTTCCCGTCCTCAACGTCGGCGTCGTAGCCGTCCCGCTCCTACTCCTCAAGCTCCCAAACCGCTCTGATGGCTCACTATTCGCTCTGGCCAGCAAGCTCCCTGTCCCCGTCCCAAGGAGGGGAAGCGGAAACGAGCCGGACATCGTCGGCGTCGCACTGCGTCTCGACATCGACATCATGGACATCGCCGACCCAGGTCGCGGGCTCGGGCTCGGGCTAGGTGGGACGGCGGACGAGATATCTGAAGATCTGTCTGTCTCCGTCGCTGCGTCTGACAGCCCGTCCGCGTCTGCGTATCCATTCGTGTTCAGGCCGTCGTATGTAATGTACTGACTTTGGCCCTCGCTGCGGTTTCCCCCACTGCTGCTCCCGCTGAAGGTCCGACTCAAGGCGCTGCGACTCGATACTGAGACGCTGTACCGATGTGTTGTGTCGTCGCCAAAACGCAGCTCCTTGCGCACAGTCCCAGTGCCGGTTCCAGTTCCGTTTGCGTTCCCAATTCCATTTGCACTATTCGGAGTGTCGTTCGACCAAATTAAGTTTAACGGAACCGATCCCGCTCTGGGCCGCCCACTCCGCCCACTTCCATTCATACCTCTCACACTCTCCCCCCTCGTACTCGCCACTCCATCCCCGAACAAATCCAGATCGAACTGTGATACGAGTACCCTTGGCTTCTTCCCGCTCTCCAACACTCGTTTCCGCGCACTCATACCAACGCAGTCAACAAGTTGCTTCATCGCCTCTCGGTCCGACACGGGTCTATGCAGTGTCGCATTCCGCCTGACGCTCGTCGGGACACGTATCGTGCTCGGAGCGGTAAGCGTATTGGTGTTTTTCAGTGCGGGGCGCATAGGCGTGACAAGCGGGTGCTTGGAATTTGCAAGGCCAAGGAATGGTGGACTGGGTGTCACAGCCGCACATGCTGCTGCTGTTGCACACTTCGCGAGTGGCTCTGCGGGAACGACTCGCCGCTTGTCGTCAAAAGCGTCTTTGGGCGGGCCCCACGAAAAGCCAATGAATGAGGAAAGAGCCTTCTGCGCAGATCCCGCTGCTCTTGAGAGACTTGCTCGTCCGAAAGCAGGCGTGGCAAGGACAGTAGTGACAGCGGGCGAGCTCCGAGTTCTTGATGTAAATGAAGACTGTAGAAGTGCTGAAAAAGCGAAGGGTCGTGTTGAGTCTGAGGATGAGTTTGATAGATCTACGGTTTGATTTGGTTGGACGCTCAGAGGCGCCGTGTAGGTGAATTGAGGAAGGAGCAAACCACCTGGTGCAGATTCTGTAAGAGTCTTTAGTGGTCGTGCAGATGATAATTGTTTTTGACCTTACGTGTGTGCAGAGACGCCCAGTTGACACCCTCAAAGAACGGTTGCGTCTTGACCTCGTAGACGGAATGTCGCCCCAGTCGATCTTCATGGTGTGTCAAGAAGCTATTTTATTCCAAGATCAGTCGTTATACCACTCAGGCGTTCGGACTACATACCCTTTGATCAAGTTAATTAGGTCGGAAGGATTGGGAACAAGGTGGTCGAACTTCAAGCTTGTCTAGAGATTAGATCAGAAATCGGAGCGCTTTAGAAAAAAGAACAACGAACTTCGTGTCCCATGATTCGACTGTACGTCTGGCGAATATCCCTCGCGAAGAAAGGTGCAACGCCGTAAGCCATTTCGTAGATCATAGCTCCCAGACTCCACCAATCAGTCTCCTTCCCGTACCCCTCTTCTAACTCCGTGTCATTCCTTTTCTCTTTTCTCCGTCCTTCGTGTCTTGGGCCTCCAGCGTAAGATCCGTTGAAACTGTCGTCGTCATCGGTCATCTCCAGTGCAACGAGCGCCTCCTCGTGCGCCTTGAGGATTTCTGGAGAGATGTAGTCACATGTACCACAAGGTACGAGACAATGTTGTTTGGGAACAAGCTGGACACCGTCTGGGCGTGAAGGGAGGAGGGGAGCGGCAGATCCGAAGTCTATGAGCATAATATGCCCATCGGGTTTCAAAACAAAGTTGTGCGGCTTTATGTCTCTAGATTTGGATCACTTAGTATGTTTGCCTTTTTTGAAGACACAGAAGACAAACCGATGTACGAATCCCTGAGAGTGGCACCAATGTACGGCACTCACGCACTGAGGTATCCACCATTGTAAGTCCTGGATCGAGATCCGTCCGTTATTCGGACTCGATTCTATGACATCCCAGAGTGAACCTCCCTCCGCATACTCCATCACGATATTCAAGTTTGTCGAACAGTGGTACGCACAAAGCATGTGAGGTGCCCAGACTGTCTTGTCCTTCAAAGCAAGGAGTAGAATCTGCTTCTCTAGTTGCGGCGAGAATTGCTGGAATTCATGCTTTAATAAAAGGGAGAAGGGAAAAAAAGAAGAGCACGCACCTCCCTGCTCCGAAGAGCCATCTTCTTCGTGACCATTTTCCGTACGTAGACTCGACCATCGAGCTTGCAATTGACTAGCTCGACCTGAATAGCACGAGAGTTAATTATCAGAAGACTGACTTTCATATAGAATCTATTCTTACAGTTCCAAACTGTCCGGAAGCTAGATTCCCCAAAGAATTCAGATCCTTGTCAGAGAATCGGAGGCTTTCCAACTGGTTTCCCTTTTCTGTGAAAGTCATCAGTCTCGTGGCTCCTAAGAGTATGAGTGGCCCACGTACGAGTCTTTCCAATTACTGCTTGACCATGCAATATCCTATCCAAAGCTAAACCCTCCTCTTCATCATCAGTGCTACATTCGAGTAGGGTCCGAAGCTGCGCTTTGCGTTGAGGCCAGGATGTAGACATTCATTAGCGAGCCACCCGAACTTCAACACGTCCGACGTAGCGTTTGCAGAGTAGATATATTTGATTGTGTTGATTAGTTCACAGCCAGATGCTAATCACAGTATTAAACAGAGAGGTAAGTAGGGTCTGTGGTTTTGATTGAATTGGCGTGGATGGCGGTAAGAGGAAGGAAAGACTCCGTCGAAGCTAGATCGGGAACGCGACAAACACGCGTTTGCATCACGTGATGAGTATTCAAGTTCATCGATCCTTGCTCTTGAAGTTGTTACAAACGAAAGCTCAGGACTCAGGATGCAAAACAATTATAGATCTCAGCTTGATTATACAAGTCGAGGATACCAGAACCTGTTTACCCAAGCCACTTGCAGATGTTGAAACATAAGTAAGTGGTCAAGCCCATAGTCTTTAGTTGTAGTTGATTGCAACTTGAATGCTCTCAGATGAAGAGTGGAAGACCAGATCACACGATCACACAATATGTTTTTGTCGTCACCGTCCCCAACCCCGCCAAGGCGCCGACCTGCGCCCAAGATTGTATTCGCCAATGCTGCGCCACACCCTCGAAAAACGAGGTAAAGGTGTGGTAGGGTATACATCTGCACGGACAACAAAGAGATGGGACAAGATAGGACGACAAAAAAATTTAAAGATAAATGAAGAAGGAAAACGAGGCAAAAACGAGGAAGGCGAAAGCAATTACAGGCGAAGAATCAATTACAGGAGATAGTAGATGGGAATGAGAACAGAGAAGGAAAGAGAAGACAAAGATGCGCTGGAGCACGCCACAGAGTCGACGTGCAACGAGGCGGAGAACGCGCTAGAAATACAAGTCCGGGGTATTACAAAGTAAGTAAAGTATGAAGAAAGAAAGAAGTAGAGACAAAGAAAACAGAGATAGAAAACAGAGATAGAAAAGTAGCGAAGAAGCTATAAAGGACTGCAAGTTAGTACTCTATTCTTTATAAAAATCGTAGGAGAGCAACTCACAGACGGTATCTACTCTTCAGGTGTCGTTGCTGACTCTGGGTCAATCGTTTACTTCCTCTGGCTCGGGTCTCTGGCTTTGCCTTTGCCCTTGCCTTCGTACTTCTCCTCCTCCTCCTCTTCCTCTTCCTCGACCCGCCTATCCAAAAGATGCCGAGCCATGTCCAACCTCGCATCATCTGTGATGAGCTCCTCAATTTCCTCTGGCTGACGAGAACTGCGAGCGAGAGCCTCCGCACGGCGTACTTGGTCGCGGAAGTGATTGAGAGTACGTTCTCGTTCACGAGCTTCGCGTCGGTTGAGAGGGCGATTGTAGGAGCTCATGTTTACGCCGGGAAAGAGTCTTTCACGCACTGCAGGATCCCACAACCTGTTAGCGAACCACCAATCGGTCGGAACAGCTTCGTCCATTGAGCTTCTCACGAGCACGCCATACGCTTGAGCCTTATTCTCGTACACCGTATCGCCAAGCTGGAATGTATGATGGCGCCGAAGCCTCTGAGAAGCTGGAATGTTGTCGATAAGTCCAGCATGGGCGTTAGGAGGGCCGGGAGGGGGTGCAACTGGAGCGGGGGCAGGATTAGGTGCAGGCGCGAGGACGGGGGCGGGAGCGATAGCAGGGGCAGGAGCGGGAGCAGGGGCAGGAGCGGGAGTCTGTATCTCGTAAAGAACTAATTGCTGAGCAGTGACCACTGGCGCAGTAGTGGCAATCGCGTTGTCAGCTGCAAAGTCTGCGTGTACCACGATACCGCCGCCGGGTGCATCACCTGGAGTGTCGTCATCGTCATCCCCTCCTTCGAAGTACTCGAGGACGACGTTCTCATCGTTCTCATCGTTCCCGTCGTTCTCATCATTCCCGTCATTCCCGTCGTTCTCCTGGTTCTCGTTGGTCTCACCGTTTGCCTCACCTTCTTCGTTGTCGTTTTCGTCGTTTTCCAGAGTCTGGTCAGTGATACGAGAGCGTTCCCCCTCTTCGTGCAACTGCCTGAGCTTACGGTATTGCTCATCGGCAATTTGGTCTGAGCGCTCTTCTTGGAGAGCTTGGTAAGCCTTGATACGATCCTGAGGTTTCAACTCCGGCCTAAAGTCCTCAGGTAGCCCATCATCACACTCCGAGATGTGAGGGGGCTCTGGAAAGTCTCGCCAAGAAGTATAGCGACGGAGGGGGGAACGTGAGCGAGAACGGGCGCTATGACGACTAGGACGAGAGCTAGGACCCTCTTCCTTGTCCTCATCGTCGGACGAGCCACAGTAGTAAGAGATCTTCATGAGATGTCGGCGAAGGGGAACATTCCTCCTCCGGGGTCTCTCCTCGGCTTGCGCGACCTGCACAGGGGAAGAAGAACCACTGGCAACGACGATACTAGCGTCAAGGTTAGTCGAGTAAGGAGTCCTGGGTGCCTCAGACTCGCTGCCAGAGCTGCCAGAGGATGTAGCAGTTCCGTTCGCAGCCTTGAGTTTCTTGGCCGGTGACGATGACTCTGCCGAATCAGCCTCTTCCTCAGGTGAGCCTTCCCGAGAGCGCTTCTTGCCTTTGTCCTTCTTAACAGTAGTCTCGGCAGGCTTGGGTACGTCCTGAGGAGCTCTGCGCACCTCCCGACTACGGGGCGAAGCAGATTGCTGGCGACTAGAGCGGCTACGAAGATTCCTTGAAGGCGGGCTAGCGACCTCAACATCACGGTTAACACGAGCGCGAGTGCGACGAGCAGGACCGTCCTCATGTTCGGGCTCCGGTGACTCCTCACGAGCGCGCTTCTTGCCTTTTGCCTTTGCTGACTCCGCCGGGATAGTGCCGTTTTCAACTGGTGCCGAAGGTGTTGCGATATCATCCGGAATAGCAGAGTCAGTCACAGAAGCCGTGTTGTCAGTCGAGCTGGACTCGGTAGGGAGCTGAGTGTTATACTCGATATGGACCGGGAAGGCGAAGAGCGGTTCAGGCTGAGCAAAGCGGGTAGGAAGCTTGCAAGCGTCATGGAAGATCGGGTCAGTCGTCCTGTTCATCTCAATGTGACGGTAACTGTCAATATTCTCGCCAGGTGCGGGGTGAATAAGCGCACGATCATGGTACACAAAAGACGGGTCCGGCTTCTGGAGGAGGGAGAGCGAAAGTCTGTCATCGATACCGAGTTTCTTGAGACCGAGAATGCCGTGTTCCTTGAAGTGTTGATCGTCCCACTCATTGCTGTATGGCTCCCGGTCATAGATGTCTTTGCGCCACATCGAGGTAAAGTGCGAAACCTCATTGATGCGTTTGTCAGTAACGCCGACGTAATATTCGTAGCAATCCAGATCAGTGGGCTTCGTGACAGTTTTCGAGATAGTCCAGGGATAGAGAGCACGAGAATTGCCGCCTTTGCGTCTTTGGATGTTTTCCCAGAGACCACGTCCCAAGAGCATGCGACCGAAGGCGAACTGGGTGGCAATCTCTAGAGGAAGCCAACCGAGGACGAAAATGCGATAGACTTGTCTTGGCTGCAAGATAATGGAGGAAATGTCGAATTCTCCGCGTTTGAGAGCCACTATATAGATGTGCATGAACTCCTTGTACGTCAAAACCGCGTTGAAGAGCTCAGGGACCCGCTCGTCGAGGACCCGACCACTTTCGAGCACCGTGCAGCCGAGCTGAGGCTCGGGAGCAACGCCGAAGTCACGAATCTTGACGCCAGATGCGACCGCAGTGTCCATCGCTGCCTGGTTGCCGGCGTGGTCGGGGTTGCGAAGCTTGGTGTTCATGGGCGTGGCAGCAATCTCGACTTCCAGGGCCTTGATATCAACTCCCCTTTGACAATGCTCGGCCTCAGGATAGAGCCTAGGAATCCTGGAGATGTTGTCCTTTGTGTTCAGTTCATCGCAAGTGCGCGTAACCGCCGTGCATTCGGAAGGCTTTTCGATAGGTATGGCGACCTTCGGGGCTGCGTAGCACTCCCTGACCTCATTGATGAGGCCTGCGACGTACGCGCTGCTGGTAACGAGCTGAGGCTCCTCTGTTGTTTGCTTGCAAAAGACCTGATATCGACCACTAGTCAGCCAGGTTTTTCAATCAGCAACAGAAGGGTTTACGCACTTTATCATCAGACGTAGCCGCGGCCCCGTCCTTTCCTTTCTTCTCCTTCTTGCCGAAGACATCCGCGAACCTATCAGCGAAGGTGCGGAAAACTGCCTTCTTGGTAGGCGGAGAGGGCGTGACCCGAACGGGCTGGTCGACGTCCATGTCCTCGTCTTGCGACTCGGAGCTCTTCTTCTTGAAGATATTCGTAATCTTCTGTAACGGGACCTTCATGATGCCTGTTAAAGAAGTCGAATGATGCTGTAAAGATGAGCGCCAGTCAGTGTCGAGTAGATGAACCACAACGAGGACTACTCACTAAGTTGTTGTTGTGGTTCTCGGTAGTAAGTAGATTGTTGAGTTGAATATATGCGAGTTGCGGAAGCTGAAACAGAAGACTGTAGCGTTCGCGGGAAGCAGCAGTGAGTGGTAAGAGAGCAAGATGTTGTGGGGATACGACTGGCCATCTTGCGGTTCTTTTATGCTCTGGAGACCTCAGCTTTGGCCTTGCAGAATTGTGGTTAGATTAACGGGTGGCTCACTGTAGACAAGGCCAGTCCTGTGCATGTCTGTGTCCCAAGGACGCTTACATAAGCTGCTTGGACCATGCACGAGGCTATTGTGTTTCCGCCACCTATCTTCCAGCCTCATGGCAACTCACCTCTCTTGGGCCTGTATTCGTATTTGATTTCATTCTATAGCAAGAATACAAGGCGCCCGTTGGCAGGACTCGCTTTGGTGTCGCTTTGGTAGCGCTTTGGTGCAACGGCCATTCAAATATTTCACATAAATTAGATTCCGTATTGTTCTGATGATGATAAGTAGCTTTGATAATGCAACCTAACTATTCTGACATCGATATGCATGCCCTATTGTTGTACAATTAAGGCGTGTGATAACATGGACGCTTGGATGATCATCTTTGGCGATCACGCCAACGGTTTACTACGGTACAGGAGGACATATGCCGCCGCGTCCTCGCCTACCAAAGAGACGACCAAGCGTTAGTACGGGGTCCACGACAAACAGTTGACTTTCTTACCTCCACCCTCGAGACTGCTCAGCTTTTCCTTCGGGAAAACGGACACCTTCTCGTCATCAAATTTGTACCAGTCTTCATCATCTTCATCCAGAGCGTCATTCTCGCCCTCACCACCCACCTTCACCGGGTAGAACACTGACTTCTTCACGAACCCGATGTAGTGGCCCGCGTCCGCAGCCGCACCTTTATGCGCTACGATACCAACGAGCTCGTACAGGCCCGTCGGACTGCACCCAGCGTCTGCCCGAACCTCCGCTGGCAGAAGTGCCTCCAGCTCTGCGAGCTCCTGGCGCCGATACACACTCTCCGGTTCGAGTGCCCCTCCCTCGACTGCCTTTCCTTTCTGCTTTTGACTCGCGTCTTCCGAAATTGGCTCACTGATGTCCACAGCAACGGGCGCCTGTATGAGCACAGGCGAGGAGGGCCCACCCTCAGCCGCTCCCGGTGCATCCGTCATCTCGACATCAGTTGCTGATGCGCTTGGGCCTGCGGCCGGCTGTGCATCTTTGGTACGTTTGCGCACCTTGCGACGCTCGGCCCTGTCGCGCTCGAACTCCTTCAACTTGGTGTTCACGGGCTGCAGCTTCCGCTTCAACTCATCTGTGCAGAGGTCGAGGACGTCGAACTCGAGCGGGAACTTGACTTTGCGCATGATCTTCGCCTTCTTCCCAATATCCCTCTTCCAGGCGAACCGGACCATATGCACAGTGAGGTTCGCAGGTATGCGCGATAGCCGAGATTTGGCAGTGTACACGGCCTCACGACCCAGAGACGGTGACCGTTTCTCGATTTTCTGATCTAGGGCCTGCTCACCACATTCATCAGCACTGATACTGCTTTACATGGGCCCATCTATAGTTACGTACATCCATGATTCCAGTGTGCAGGAAATTGGTGTTGATTGCGATATTACACTCGAGTTTTAACACCTTTTCGGTCGTGACGGTCGGTTCCTCATCGGGTGCTTCATCGCATGTCAATCTATCAGCGATGTCAATATATTGAAGATAGATTGGAATATCAAAAGACATACTCCCGACGCATTTCGCCCGCCATATATTGTTCAATAAATTGGCCCCTCGGCGCACCTTCACCCTGTTCGGGAGCTGGCAAGGCCCTTAAAGCATTTAAGATCTGTACGTAACACTCCTCTGCATCCTGTTGAGCGTAGCCACCCATACCACCCTTCCCCACACGTGCCCGTTCGCCAAATTGCGGAAACGCTTGCCTTAGCACGTTGACGAAGGACAGAGGGGTGAACGAACCGACAGAGGTACGCAAGCTTGCGTACATGTCTTTCAGAGCCCGTGTTAGGCCAGAATGTCCTTCAGGAAGACCAGGTGCTGTGGACGAAGGAGTGTAGGAAGATAAAGCAGTCTGCAACTCAGGAATAGCTCGCAAAACTTGAAGTGTAGCGTTCATGTAACATGTATTGCCAAGATTATTCATGCCGACTGGGAGGGCGAGCTGAGTACATATATGCGCTCTCAGATGATTGAAATTTTTGCATGCATATAGTAGTGTGACTCACAGCTTCCGCCAGTGCCGCGTCATCCATGTCTAGCGCCATTTGTTGAAGTGAGAAGTCTGTTTATTGATTTGACGCTCAATTACTCACCTTCCAAGAAAACAACAGGCTTTTCAGGTGGCTTTGGTAGCTCACCGGCAGCACCGATCACCATGAATGTTTGACCCTGTCGAAGAAATAAGCACATGAACGTTCTAGATGAATCGACAAAGACGCTGCGGCAATGACGAACCTCTTTGGGTGCGACCTTCTTCCAGTCTGTGTCGTCCTACACATAATTTCGAGAAAGCTTCAGAACATGATTCTGTCCAGGATCTAAAAGGCAAGCTTACTTTCAGCATCCCGCCTTTGACCATAACCTTCATGCGATCAAGTGGCACGCCGGTCCTTTCATATACAAGCTGCTTGAATGCAGTTGGGGGCGCATCGGTATTGAGCTCCAGGTCCTCATGTATCTTTCCCGCATGCTTGATCTTGACTTTCATCGTCGGCATTTTTCACAGAGATCTTCTTTTACCAGATTCTTTTTTAAGTCTAACGTCGAAGTCGTCGCAAACGATGAGCTAGATGATAGGGTGTACGTATGAGAAGACGAGGAGTTACGCGTTCACTTTTTGTGTCGAACGCGCAATTCAGCAGGGTGGCGCGTTTCATAGATGACTAAGCAGCACGCGTGCGGAAATAGGCATCGTTGTCGACAGCGAGCAAGTCTTCATCCTTACCGTTCTAGACGGCGAACACACCATCTATCCTCACAAGGATGCTTCGGGCTCGTCTGGTAATTTGAATGAACCTCCACCTTATCTGTATGATGTCTCTAATATCAATCTTTGAAGCCCAGGCGAGTGCTACTTGGCGCAACCCTTGCATCGGCTGTTGCACCAAAAGAAAAGGTATGTTGTCTCCTGCTTCTTTACTTCTTGGCTAAAATCTTCAAACTTAATATCCAGCTCTCAGTATATTCTGAACCTGAACCTCAGCTGGTCCTCATCGACACTCCGACAGAACTCGAACGGCAGATAGGCCATGCACGTGAAACCGTGACGGGTGCCTATCGTGATTCCTACGCCTACGTGCAAGGTTGGGTCTCCAAATGGATTGGCATTGAACATGCAGTTGAGCGTGAGTTGATGGATTTTATTCTATGAGTAAGAATCTTTTGAATGAAATGGCTCTGATTTTTTTAGGACGAATAAAGAGCTTCAAGGCTCCGGAAGAATCTCTTACACCGGGAATTCTGTACGTCGGTGTCGCGACATTAACAGGCTCCATCCTTGCACGCTCTCGGGGACTCCCAACCCGGATAGTCCTCCCCCCGACCCTCCTTCTCCTTTCCCTGAACCAATTCCTCCCCAAAACCTCATCAAATATCGGGACGTATGTCTCCGACCTTGAACACACCTACGCCCCACGCGCCGCACAATTCACCGACACCGCCATCGCGCACTCACGTATGAGCTGGGAGATGGCGAAGGACAAGCTTTCAGATGGGCGAGTTGCCGTTGAGAAGGGTGTGGAGAAGTCGGTCGGTGCTGTGCAGGACGCAACGGGCTTGAAGCTTCGCGAAGCACTGGGCTGGGGCAGTAGAGTGAGTCATGAGGTTGTCAAGGCGGCGGAAGAAAGAGGCTCTGAGGTTATGAAGGCTGCGGAGGAAAGGGGAAAGGAGGCTGTGCGTAAACTTGAGGAAAGTACTGAGGACGTTCGTTCGGCCGTGGAGAAGAAGGTGGAGGAAGTGAAAAGGCTCGTATAATAATTATAGATAATACGGGACTTCATGCTGAAGCTATAGATCATGCTATATAATAAGCTCCGTCTTTCGAATCGAGGTTATCCTCTGATTCGAGAGCGGAAGGACTGGAATAGCTACTAGAATTCGTGAAGGCAAGTAAGTCGGTATAAGCTATGACGGCCCTCTTGTTTCTTAGAAAGTTAAGACCGAATATTACTTCTTCTTTCCGCCAGCTCGTTTTAAAGGTTTATCGTCCAGTTTTCTGTAGAGAGTCATCAGTGAAAGTGAAAGCAGCATAGCAATAAGGTGTACACTCACGGCATTGGAGGAGGCGCTTTTTGGTCCACACCCGCCCCTTCTACCCAGTCCATCTCAAGTTCAGTTCCTCCAAGCTCCTCAAACTTTCTCCTAAAGCGACCCAAGCGTCCCGTGCTAGCACCCTCCGCGTCCTCTGGATTGCTCGACTCAAGCCACGGATTCCATAGCGGGTTGTTGGTTGTGTCGCGCGTTAGCTTGATAGTTGAGCGCGGAGATGTTGTCCAGTGAATGAACGTAGACCCATCTGCGAGGATAACGCGTTGAGGGAAGTGTGGAACGACAGGATTCGGCAGCTTGGGCGATCTTCGCCTCCAGACGTGCGTTCGGCCATATGGAGAATTGGAGATGAAGCGCGCAAGATTCAGTGAAAGAGAAGGATTGGGTAGAGATTTTGTGCAGCGCCGGCTACACAGGAGAACGTTCATTTCGTGTCTACTCTCCAAGTTATAGTGCTCTTCGACTTTGAATGAAAATTCAAAATAATGGGTGTGACAGTGACACTGGTAGGCGTCAGTCACAGTTTGAGTGCCAGTGACCTCCCGCTGTGTATTGCAGTCACGATCTCGGTTGTTCATTCCCCACTGACCACTGCTCAATGCACGATGCGCCTACAGCTAGCCGGAGGTTCTATTCGGGCTGCAGCTCATAACGCAACTATATTATCTACTTACGGGAAGTTCGGAATTGTTAAGCATGAAGGTATCGACTTGGACATCCTGAACGTTCTACAATGGCTACTCTCAGTTGTAGACGCTGGAGAAAAACAAGCGGAAGAATCTATGCGTATGGGGAAACGGTAGCAGCTTTCATTACCGAGTGGGAGATAGCTGAAGTGAGTCTGCATTGCTTGTAATCAACACATGACGTTTTGAAGGGCAATGGTGTGGTATCTACAGCGGTGGTTCAGTCAACCCGGTGCCATATATTGGCAACGCCCCCTAATCCTCTAAAGTCGAGGTACATTTCCCCCTCCGTAAACCCTTCACTTAAGGTTGCGGACATTAAGAAACGATCCGTGTGAGATCTGCAGGGAACGGGGAAGATAAGGAGGGCTTAATATATATTGCTTTTACTTCCATCATGATATGGCTATACGCTGACCTTCGAACAACTCTTTCGCCTTCATCTGCCCTTTTTCTCAATCAGATGTCCTACCAAAACAATCGAACTTCTTCCATAGCTCCTATAGCTCGAGGCACAGATTCCTGATCCATACGGTACTAGTAGCGCTTAGAGTTGGGCGTAAAGGCGAGCCCACGTTTCATTTTCAGGCGAAAGCATTCCGTAAACGCACATTCTTCGCAAAGCGCTCATAACCTCGCTAATGATAAGTACGGCGCGCCCATATAACTACCGGTAGATCATCAAGTCAACGCATCTATCATGATCCTCGCCGGGGTGCACTCTTAACTCCCCCTCATTTTCAAGGTGTAGAGTGACTCTGATGTACTATCCTCTCGACATCGCGTCAACGGGCCGTCTGGCTATCTCGCGGCATCGAAAATATGTCTGGGCAGGCATTGTTCTCGCTCTGTTCTTCATTCTCCTTCTCTCTAGGACTTCTCTGCCGTCCCGGCTCTCTTTCCACGATTATAATGCACTTTACGAGGAGGAAGATATACCGCTCCGAAGAACTCACGTCGCGGTAGCTAGTGACTTTGGCGTTCACTTCGATGTCCATCTGCCTGTGGCTACAACGATACGCGAGATTATGGGCGACACCGCGAAAGTGCAGGTCTTCGCATACCTTCCTTTTCGCTTTGGTTTCCAGGAAATCGTAGACTCATTGCATTTGTACGACGAGCCGATACAGAGCCCGGATGACTTCATGAATGAGTTGTCATCCGGAACACCGTATCCAGACGAGCCAGGTCAATCCTTCGACCTTATCATACTAGGAACCTGCGAAATAGAGTGCGCACTTCATATAACATTGTTCGTCATCATGCTAGTCTAACTATCAAGCAAATATATAGTATGAAGAGATGGGGGAACGCATTGGTGGCTGCATGGGATGCCCGGCCCGTCGACCAAAAGTTCAAGCTCGTATGCATAATTCATAATTTCCATGATCAAGGCTGGCATCAATTCATCCCACCATGGGCTGAGCGAGGAGCGCTCCGCATGCTCCCACTTGGGTACCAGTACGTATTCTTAGAAACATGTACCTTGTGAAATGCTGAAAACACTCTTCTTCCTAAAGTGTTGGCCGAACGTACCGGAAACACTTCAAAGAACTCGCGGATAACCCCGATCCAAAAGTGTACAACACGATGTATGAGTACGTTGACATTGACGTTCACGCACCCGTTCTCGATTTACCCGAATACGGGCCCCGAAGCCAGTCTGGCTTGCTCTCTCGGGCAGTGATCCAAGGGAGTTTCACAAACAGCAGGCGGGACTACCCTAATATTTTCAGAGACCTGGTCGCTGAGCTTGAACGTAAGTTTGAGGAATATCTATTTCTTTCCGTTCAGACACTGACCGAGTGATAGACGATGCACCTTCATGGGGATATCGACCTCTCGCCTATGACAGAGACATCTTTGAACCTAACCTCGACGAAGAAGCCGAACCTTTCAAGCTCTATCTGATTGGTGAAGGCCAACTGGACATTCCCAAATCTCTTGAGCACGTAGTCGTTGTCCAGAAGGATCTCAACTACACAGAGTTCTATGCCTTCATGCAGTCTATGGACGTCGTTATTCCGGCTTTTGTGAATTATGAATGTGAGTCTTCCCCCCTTTTCCCTATAAGCTTACGTTCAATTTGCATTCAAAATGGCTTCTATCTACACTTCGTAACGTTCCGAGTCGTTCGGAAGTACCAGAGGACACAACTTACTGATAGCATAAATACCCCGACAGATTACGATACCCAGGCCAGTTCAACAGTGGCGATGGCAGTCGAATGTAACGTGAGTAGAGCTCATCATCACATCTCCGGCTCTTATGCGCACTTTCCAGTGGAACAATTATTGTATAGACAGATAGACGCTGACTCGACTCCTATTTCCGCTGTGTCTTCTCGTGCGTACCTTTTGACCAGGTGCCCATCCTTGCTTCTCGACGCATGCGGGAGGCGTATGGGTACATCGACGACGACCGTGTCGTGATAACGCGCCCGCAAGCCCTGCGTGAGATCCCCGCGATCGGCGTGCTGCGCAGAGGCCGCTACAGCCCCCCTCGCAGCGCTAGTACTGTCAATGATGTCCATCTTTTCACGAACACGACTACGTTCGAGGAGCGGTTTCTCAAGGACGTCGATGCGATGATTAAGGGCGGATGGAGAAGGCCTGCTTCAGGATACAGGGACTTCAAGCGGAATCTCTGGGCAAGGAATCGCGCTGCAGTAAGAAGAATACTAGGAGATCTACCTGGAGAAATTCAATAGGTTGATCGACTCTTGCTTATAATAAAATCATGATACAGCTCCGAATAAGCTTTGGTATCGAACGTCACTTGATTGACAAGAACAAACTTTCATATTGGAAAGGACGGCTGAGGGCTGAGGCTTTTGAACACACAAATGACATGCAAAGTGAAGCCAAGCTGTTTAATTCAGTGCAGAGAACAGGTTCGGAAGTAAACAGAGGAATGATGTTGGCCCAGTGTACGGTTTGGAGTACAGACTCTGGGAGATGACTTAAAGACATGAATTCAATGGAGATTCGGAGGAGACTCCATCTGCAGAAAGTGGGCAAGTGGACACAGCAAATTTATGCAGTAATGGGCATCTATTCATGTTGTTATGCATACATGGATGAATGGATGCACGCTGGTTGTTGTCAGTGCTGCCAGGTAGTGTATCCTCTGGAGACAATAGGCCACTGAGTCATCTTTTTTAAAGTATGCATATATGACTTTTACCCATGCAGAAAGTGAGTGCAATTCCGGAGTGAGGTCACCTTCCTGTCCCTAGCCCGTTGTTTCTCAACTATAGCCTCGGCTGCTTATACCCCTTGAAATGTCTTGTTAAACAAAGCCGGAATCTTGCAAGGCGTTTTGCTTTCGATTTCATTCACTCGAGCCTCAGACCACACGGTTCAGATGCAGAGGGCTGGGATTCGTTGCATGCTCCCCGCAAAAAAAAAAAAAGAAAAAAAGAAAAACTTCCCATTGAAGGGAGGATGGGGGATAAAAACACGTCAGCCTCGGGGGGATAACCAGCACCCAAGTTTAGACCGCGCTGGGTCTTGCTGAACGTGAAAAGCTCCCGGCGCGAGTGTACTCGCCCACCGCCATCCAGAATTCTAATTCTACAAATGGTTCCCCGCCACAGACTCGTTCGGGAATACAAGGTGGCCACCGATCGGGTATGTTACCCCGCCATCTTCATCCACACCGTCCCCGAAACACAAGGTAGGCAATGCAGCCAACGACTATCCACACTAATGGCGTACAGACATGACTGGAGAACCCAAGGAGAGTGTGGCTAGGCCCGAGTAGCGCGCTCAAACCGAAGGACTGGCAAAGGCCTCGGTGACACCACTACGTATTGAACGGGCCATAGCTGGAAAGGTATAGAAGGGAGAGTATCGATATGTTGGCTGGTGGTCGGTGACGGGAGGTAGACGATGGTGGAGGGGAGAAGTCAAGAGGAGTTGGGGCTTTAGACTCCAGCTGTCCAGTCCTAAATACCCTGCAAGTTTGTGTCGAACAAACAAACGCTTTGGGCGTGTTGTTTTGTTCTGGGCGGGTGTGGTGCACCTGAAGGTTAGAGGAGGGCAGGTAATCACAGGCGCTCGTCACCTATCCGTCAGCTGCCCAGCCTCAAATTCAATTCAAGCGGGAGGCCCGTCTCACGCTGAGAATCCGGCAGTGCTACCGTAGACTCAGGTGTTTAACGGTTCAAGGAAATATTGTGTACATCAGCTCTTGATCAGGTTACAATGGACGTTAACCTTTAATTGCTTTCCCATTGTCCAATTCGTACACTGTCTACGAACTCCACCGAATACTCGTGAATGTTGCACATGATATCGCATCGTGATACGTCTACAGTAGCAACAATTAATAGAGACTCATCACTTCCTAGACCCGATCACTCACTGTGTGCAAACCAGATGACCACAAGGAAGAGCAAATAAAATATTCATAACTTCTCAACGGGACCCGCGTTCCTGATTGGCGGAAGGCACTAATTCAAAAAAGAGGTTTCTCGAGAAGAATTTGACATGTAGGCGCGGTAATAATGTAGAACTAGAATGTGTTGTCGTCAGGCTTGCGCAAGAAACCGATGATTGAATGACCATTGTACACGATCGACCGCAAAGCACTTGCAGCCAGCCTGCGCACGGGAGAGAATGAGTACTACAGACCCCAGCGGACTGCAGACAAAAGCCTGCGAGATTCTGTCAGCGTTCCGCTAGCAATGGCATCGAAGCTTGAAACACTCACTAAATCCGAAGCTCGCTAACGAGTCCGAGTTGAATATCTTCACTAATCCAGCTGAAGCGCAGTCATCGACTAGCGATATAGCAATGGGCATCTTGTTTGTCATCGTTAAGCATGAATTGGATTATCCAAATGTACGGAAGAGTGAATCAAACGAGAGCGATGTTGCCAATGAAACAAGTCAATAACTTCAGTTTCACGTTCATGTACAAACTTTGTAAATAAAGTAGTCGTAGCAATGTTTAGGAGATGCGTGTGCGCTCCGTTTTGAAGGTGTAGAATATATCCGAAGGCTCAGGCTGCTTATCTTTTACGGTAAGTTAGACAATTAGAACAAGAGATAAGGGATGGGATTGGGGAGTAAAGAGCCGCACCTCAGGCTGTTCAGTTCAAGTCGGTAATTTGTGTGAGAACTTCATGCAGCGTGAGAATCGTGCTACTCCGACAAACCGTATTCAAGGTCTCTCGTCCTTTCAATGTTTTTTTTAAATTACACATTTATGTTTTCACACTCTCTTCAAATGGGGAATAGTTATCTGATTGATTCTGCCAGCAAAGCTTGGCCCGTTATATAGTAGCACACAACTAGCATTAGAAGTAAGCCGCAAGCATGGACCTACTACTTCCTGTTCTGGCATTTCCAACGTCGGAGATCCAAAAGGGGTCTGCACAGTCAACTTGACCGCCGCCTGGCAGTGCAGCATCGTACATCCTTCACTTAAGGTTACGGACATCAATGAAGATCGACGTGAGCTCTGCAGGGAACGGGGGGAATTAGTACACGTTGTTTTTACTCCCAACATGATATGGCTATACGCTGACCTTTGGAAAACTCTTACACCTTTATCTGACCTTCTTCTCGCTCAAATGTCCCACTGAAACAATCGACGTTCTTTCAGAACTTCTATAACATGAGGCACAGATTCCTCATTCATACAGCGCTTAGAGCTGGGCGAAAAGCAACTCGGTTCGTAGGCGAAAGCATTCCGTAAACGCAAATTCCTCGCAAAGCGCTCATAACTTCGCCACGCCAATGATAAGTATGGCGCGCCCATATATCTGCAGTGGAACATCAGCCCGCCGCAGTTTACTCTTCCTCGTTCTCAAGCCGTGAAGCGAATCTGATGTACTATCCCCCCGACATCGCGTCAAGGGGCCGCCTGGCCATCTCGCGGCAGCGAAAATATATATTGGCAGTCATTGCCCTCGTCGTGTTTTTCGTTCTCCTTGTCTCCAGGACTTCTCTGCCATCCCAACTATCTTTGCCAAAGTATGACATTTCTTTCGACGAGGAAGACACACAGCTCCGGAGAACGCACGTCGCGGTAGCTACTAACTTCAGCTTTCACTTCGACGTCCATCTTCCCGTGGCTACGACGATACGCGAGATTATGGGCGACGCCGCGAACGTGCAGGTCTTCGCACGCCTTCCTTTCCGCTTCGGATTCCAGGCAATCGTAGACTCATTACACTTGTACGACGAGCCAATACAGAGCCCGGATGCCTTCATGAATGTGTTATCATCCGGAACACCGTATCCAGAGGAGCCAGGTCAATCCTTCGACCTTATCATAATAGGAACCTGCGAGATAGAGTGCGTACCATACTTAACTTTGTTCGTCATCATGCCTGTCTAACCCACAGACAAATATATATATAGTATGAAACGATGGGCAAACGCTTTATTGGCTGCATGGGATGCCCGGCCCGTCGACCAAAAGTTCAAGCTCGTATGCATAATTCATAATTTCCATGATCAAGGCTGGCATCAATTCATCCCACCTTGGGCTGAGCGAGGAGCGCTTCGCATGCTCCCACTTGGGTACCAGTACGTATTCTTAGAAACATGTACCTTGTGAAGTGCTGAGAACACTCTTCTTCCTAAAGTGTTGGCCGATCGTACCGAAAGCATTTTAAAGAACTCGCTGACAATCCGGACCCAAAAGTGTACAACGCAATGTATGAGTACGTTGACATCGACGTTCATGCACCCGTTCTCGATATACCGGACTACGGTCCCCGAAGCCAGTCTGGCTTGCTCTCCCGAGCAGTGATCCAAGGCAGCTTTTCAACCAACAGGCGGGACTACCCCAACATCTTCAGAGACTTGATCACCGAGCTTGAACGTAAGTTGAGGAATATCTTTTCTCTCCTCCTAGAGACTGACTGTATGATAGACGATGCACTTGCTTGGGGATACCGACCTCTTGCCTTTGACAGAGACGTCTTCGAACCTATCCTTGACGAAGAAGCCGAACCTTTCAAGCTCTATCTGATTGGAGAAGGCCGACTGGACATCCCCAAATCTCTTGAGCACGTAGTCGTTGTCCAGAAGGATCTCAACTACACAGAGTTCTATGCCTTCATGCAGTCTATGGACGTCGTTATTCCGGCTTTTGTGAATTATGAATGTAAGTCTTCCCCCCTTTTCCCTATAAGCTTCGTTCAATTTGCATTCAAAATGGCTTCTATCTACACTTCGTAACGTTCCGAGTCGCTCGGAAAACTTACTGATAGCATAAATACCCCGACAGATTACGATACCCAGGCCAGCTCAACAGTAGCGATGGCGGTCGAATGTAACGTGAGTAGAGCTCATCATCACATCTTCGGCTCCACTGCGCACCTGCCAGTGCACAATTACCGTATTGACAGATAGACGCTGACTCGACTCCTCTTTCCGTGGTGTCTTTTCGTGCCTGTTGACCAGGTGCCTATCCTTGCTTCTCGGCGCATGCGGGAGGCATATGGATACATCGACGACGACCGTGTCGTGATAACGCGTCCGCAAGCCCTGCGTGAGATCCCCGCGATCGGCGTGTTGCGCACAGGCCGCTATAGCCCCCCGCGCAACGCTAATACTGTTAATGACGTCCATCTTTTCACGAATACGACCACGTTCGAGGAGCGGTTTCTCCAGGATGTCGATGCGATGATTAGGGGCGGATGGAGAAGACCTGCTTCGGGATATAGGGACTTCAAGCGCAATCTCTGGGCGAGGAATCGTGCTGCAGTAAGAAGAATATTAGGAGATCGACCTGGAGAAATTCAATAGATTGATTGACTCTTGCTTATAATAAAATCATGATACAGCTCCGAATAAGCTTTGGTATCGAACGTCACTTTGATTGACAGAAACCAACTTTCATTTGGAAAGGACGGCTGAGGGCTCGCTGGGGCTTTTGAACATTTCAAAGTAAAGCACGGGCCGCACACCTATTAGGTCCACTGCAAAGAACAGGTTCGGAAGTAAACAGCAAGGTTTATAATGAGGAATGACTTTGGACCGGTATACGGTTTCCAGAACAGACACAGGGAAATAATGAAATAACATAAATGTATTGGAGAGAGAAGATAGAGAAACAGGGGAACAATCTTGAAGGGCCCAGTACAATTTGTTATAGGTTTAGATGCTTTGAAGCCAATTATCGGGCTAATCGGGTCTCCCTTAGTATACCTTCCTAACAGGATGCAGGCCTACACAAGGACTTCGCACATATTTGAGGTCCACCAGATAATCCGTACAGCGAGTAAAGGGAGCTGACAGTGCCTAGCCGTGACAAGGCAGACAATAGTGAATAAAATACTGAAATTACCCATTTGTAGATAGTGGACATGCGCCTTGGACACAACAGTAATGGGCATCCATTGTTATATGTTTCAAAACATTGGCAGACAGACTCACATGTACCACCTTCTGAATGAACATCGCTTACGGAACGACGAATCGTAATCGTACTGCCCCGTTGTCTAAACGCTCATATATACAGTATAATCAGTTATGGCCCGTTTGTTCCTTCAATTCAGGTAGGGTCACTGCAGATTGCATCCTGCAATCGGTGCGGTGAACAGGTACCTACAACCAATTCTACACCGCATAGTCATGTGAAGTTTTACAGAAGTCACGGTAATCGGGTGCTTACCCTTGCTAGTGAATCTTATTTGGGAGTACCCAGTCGATGTCCCACCTCTTTTAGATAGAGCAGGTATACTCGTAAGGACATCCAGCATTTGGCGACTACTCTGAGCAGTGTCAAGATTGTGGCTTACCGACGGAGAATATGTCAATGCTGGAAACGGATACGAAGAGGAGTGCGCCAGGTTCCAGCAGCTTCACGTTACTCATTCATAGCTATTTAAGTTGACGATTTCAGATAGTACTGGATTTGTCGTCCGTTTAAGATCTACGCTGGAGGGAGTGGGGTGTTCAATAGACAAGGAGCCTAGATGTTCGGGAAGAAGTTTCTCCAGTAAATAGCAGTGAAGCCTAAACCCGACTTCGAATGTCGAGCAAGTCAGGTTCGTTTTCATCCTTTCGAGTCATCTAGAGACGTGTAGTTCGTCATCTACTAGAGAGAGCGCCTGTGAGATAAGATAGTGTATGAATTCGCATGCCGTTTCTAGGAATTTGCGAATGCTCACCGAGACGTGGCTCCCACACAGGACAATTGTCTTTGATGAACTTTTACGGCGCCAATCTGTTCCACGAAGTTGCTCCGAAGAAATGATCGTGTCAGTGGATTGAAACGTCAACGTCGTTTGAATGCAGAATGCCACAGAGTAGCCGACTACACTGTGGCTGTTGTGACGTAGCGGATCGAGAATTTGGTCGTTGGAGTTCAGCTGGATTATGAAACTTATACTCTTTGACTGCATCAGAGCTGTGAAAGATAGGGATTTCACGATCTGATACATCTGGATCAGTGTATTAGTCTCGTAACCAGACCAGGCTACTTATAAGGGTCGCTTCGCTCAGAGGCGTAACCGGTCTGGTTTCCAAGGTTTTTATTTATAAGACTTGTCGCGGACTTTTAAATAAATTACAAATGTGGTAGCAGATCCATTGATGTATTGACTAAGCCGCTAATAAAAATTATTGACATACTTTCCGCGGCCAATTTTGAAATGACGCATGTGGGTGCAAACGTCAAGTTGGTTTTTTTTACTACTTCACATGACGACATCATAATTTATTTTTGGGAATACTGGGGAACCGACCAAATCACTACTACATTTAGATTAATTTCAAACTCAGCGACAAGTACTTGTAATCGAAAACCTTGGAAACCAGGCCGGCTACGCCGTGCTTGCTCCGCAAGCTTTAAGAAGAGAAGTAGCCTGGCCTGGTCACGAGGCTAGGATCAGTGATCTTTGCAGTCGTCGTACCATCGATCTTCCATACGGGAAACAGAAAAGCCCCCTCACCTATCCGAAGACGCAACTCCAATAAACCTTGCACACGTTTCACAAAGCGATGATGTCCCTTTAGTCTTCTTATGATGTATAGCGCCTTGGATGAGTTCGAGTGATCGCAAGGATAAGCCGTAGCAACAATATCTCAGGGCTACTGCACTTCGATATTGAGTTCTTAGAGATATCTCAGTCAAAGAGATTTCTTCGATAGGGCCCAGGGGGTCTTGGTGCATCGCGGCTTCAAACAACGCAGCTGTGACAGTGACTCCGAGTCGTGCGTAACGCAACCAGGAACAAGAAGTCGGCGTAATGTGACACTGGTACTTCAATGTGACAGACGCGACAATTAGTGGTGCCGGCGCGCGCGCCGACATGGTGTTTCACTTCTTCCTCTTTCCACCACCACCTTCGCCGATATCTCATTAGAAATGAGCATCGACAGGAGGAAGCTGAAGCTGGTGGCAAAGAAGACTCTCGGACTGGAACAGGACGACGTTAAGGAGATATCCTCTATTTATCTAACTCATTTAAGACATCTTGTGACGAAATATCCGGATGAAACTAATTTTAACATTAATTTGGATGACGGAGGTAAGTAAGCATTCTAAATTAAATACTGCCATACTCAAAGGAGGATCAGTTGGCGCCGTTCATTGTTGTGTCTGTGACACAATGGTGCCGCCTGGGAAGGGTTCGCCAGAGGAGAACGGTGTCGACATCTTCGGTTCGCTCGCCAACTATGAGGTGCGTTTTGTTTTGCTTGAGATGGAAATAGGCTGATCTTCGTTGTAGGAACACCTGCGTTCCCAGTCTCATATACTTAGAAGGCGCCAGTCACTGCAAGCGCCTAACTCCGGCGAAAGGCAAAGCCCAAGTAGCCCAATAAGGTCTCCGGCGTCGAAAACTTCTGTGGTCGAGCGACCACCGCCACCTAAATACACTACACAGCAATTTGCGGCTGAACCGCATGTGTCGTTAGATGGATCGAATAGGCGGCAAGGGCCCATTGACTTGACAAGAACCACTACCTCTCAACGTCCTCGCAGCTTCTCGACGGAACGGAAAGGCAGTGAACGTATGGGGCTACGCAACGCATCTGTGCCAGACAATGGCGCCGGGCCCAGCCGAGTCACAACACCTACGCCTCGCAGCAGTTTTGACGCTGATTATCAACTTGCACTTCAACTACATCGTGAACTGAACGGAGCTGACGACTCGGACGCGTCAACACCAGCAGTCCACACAGAGGTCCGAGGCCCTTCAAATTCGACGCAGCAAAGCTCGTTTGGAATGCAGAATACCATTAGTCCCTCTCATATTCCATACGACAATAATGTCATCGATGTCGATGAACTGTATGGCGATGAACTTTCCTTTGATGAAGTCTACCAAGCACAGCTATCTACATTGGTCGTAGTGAATCCTGATGAGAAGCTCGAGTACTATTCTTTGGTGCAAGAGGGTGCGTCTGACGGTCCATTCAAGCTTATTTGCTTTGCCTGAGCCATTCCCTTTACAGGCCCTGACGGGATCAAGCTAAAGTGCAATCTTTGCTCGTATTCCACTGTCTTACCTGGATCTGGGAGAGTAGAGGCTCAGTTCGACTATATCACGGCCCGCATGGCAGAATTTGAGGTGAGATTGCCATCTTTATAAACTCGATAGCTGTGGCTTATGGCGTTGTCATAGGCTCATCTCAAGTCTGCATATCACTGCCGCAAACGCGTGGAAGCATCTAGATTCCAAACCGCTATAGATCATAATCCTAATGTGCTGAACACCCAAACATACCGTGACTCAACATCACTTTCCGCATTATCGTCACCTTACTCATCGCCGGCTCCTCCGAATCTTCTCGAGGACTCAAGCACTGGCAAGCGTAAGCTTCCAGGAGAATGGGAGGACACTGATAATTTGAATCCGTTCTCTTCGGGATTTACTTCCGCTTCTGCCTTTTATCAGGGCAGTCTTAACAATGAAGCCGGATACCCTCAACCACCGATGGGAGTAGAACATCATCAACAGACCATGCAGCAACCCCAGTCTATGTGGAATCAAGTTGGGACTGGGATTTCGAACGCTGTTCAACATGGAGTGGAGCAACTTCGCGTTATGACGAAAAGCCTTAATGAGAGCCATATTGCCAACCTATCGGCATATGGATCCCGTGGTGGATCTAACGGACGAGATTTCGGTCTAAACTACGATGATAGCGGACCTGTGAGTAAGTTCGACGTGGGGACATCCGATCCGGAAAGCAGGTACGTGTCTGTTAGCTGGCGCACTCCTTGATCATTGACATTTTACACCACACAATTAGATTCAGGGATTTTATGAATAAGGCCCTTGAAGACTTCAAGGATGTCATGTCAGTCACTGACGCTCAAGTCAAGCTGCAGCTTGCGAGCCAGGACGACTGTCTCAACGGGATGTCTGTCCGCCTGCTTCCCCACCAGATAATTGGCGTGAGCTGGATGGTCGATCAGGAGAAGGATTTGGACAAGAACGGCGGAATTTTAGCAGATGCTATGGGTAATTGTTATCATTAATATCCTACTTCTCTTCCAGTTTATCTCATACAATAATCATCATATATAGGTCTCGGAAAGGTACATTATCTTACGCGTTCCATCCTTTTCGGACAAATACTAACCAAACATTTAGACAGTTCAAATGATTGCAACCATGGCTGTAAATCAGCCACCGCCGAGGACCAACTCGGAATTCGCCTTTTTCAAGAGACCGTACACCGCTTCCAACAACGTGAAAGGTAAGGGCCCCGAACCAGACCGTCGTACGACTCTCGTCCTTGCGCCTGCATCGTTGCTACAACAGGTACGGTTTCTTACCATAAAGCTTAGCAACGCTTAAATAAATGACAATTTCTTTGAATTAGTGGAGCGAAGAGTTCACCGACAAAGCAAAACCGGGAACTTTTCGTGTTCATGTACACCACGGGAAGGACAAGCTCAAGTCCGTGGAGGAAATTGAGAAATATGACGTACGTCTGGGCGCTAACGAAAGTCTTTGTGCAACTGCTTATCGTAACTTCGTTAGGTTGTCATCACTTCCTATCAGACTTTGACGATGGACATACCGAAGATAAAGAAGAAGAACGAGGATGGTAATGGGAAAAAGAAAGATAAGGAAGAGAGCGATTTGGAGTTGTTAAGCTCGGATTCAGATACGATCACTTCTCAACGACGATCTGTGTATGTCATTCCCATCTTAGATGAATGTTAACTGTTGCTGAAGGGATATATTTGCAGAGGCCCCTTGGCAAGGGTGAAGTGGTACAGGATTGTTATCGACGAAGCGCAGAATATCAGGAATCGGTACTCCTTTTCTTGCAACCATCGAAAGCGAAGTGCGGAGACTGATGAAGTCACAGGTCTACTCGTATAAGCAAATGTGTCGCGAAGCTCGATTCTAGGTATAGATGGTGCCTTACTGGTACACCAGTAACCAATTCGCTGTACGTCCGAGATTTGAGCTTAGCGTCATAATTTATATCTCACATTACCATCAGGGCGGATGTTTACGGTTACATGCGGTGAGTACTAGTCTGGAGTCTTTAAAAGCCATGTTGTTGCTCGTGCGTCATACTGACTTAAACCAGCTTCTGCCGCTTTGAGCCTTGGAATGATTGGAAGTGGTTCAATGAGAGAATTGTATGTTATGAGGTCCCTAAGCTTCACTATTGTAATATATTTGACTTTCTTCCGCAGGCAAAGGTGCAAAAGAAGAGGCCTGCCCTTGCAGGTGTGTCTGATATCCAGTGTCTTTGCTTGTGATACTAACCGTTTCATAGGCGAGAGGGCTCAGACGGCATTGAAACCTCACCTTATGCGCCGTACCAAAGAGAGTAAAATTGTATGTTTTACATGCCTATACATTTGTTCAGCGAAGGGCTTGAATGAATACTGAATTGTAATTGTAGGATAATCGACCTATTATCCAGCTTGGTCCCAAGGAGATTAGTTTGGTTGAACTGGATTTCTCGACTGAAGAACGCGAAGTAAGAAAATGTTCCTTATGTGCGGGTCGCACAAAAGTTGATTGCCGCAAATCTTTAGATGTACACTCGCGTAGAGTCTGATCAGAAGCAGATCGTTTCGAAGTTCTACAGAGAAGGGACTGTGATGAAGAAGTAATATTTGGTTGTTTTGACTGGTCCTGTTCTGACATTCTCACCAGCTATGCCTTCATTCTTGTCATGATATTGCGCCTTCGGCAGCTATGCTGGTAAGGAACCCGTCTTCTAATCCTTCGTTCATTTGCTCACGAGTAAACAGTCATCCAAGCTTGGCCACAGTACGCAGTCTTACTCAAGTTGGTGGAACAAGGTTTTGACATTTAATGTAGACAAAATCAGACGATGAAAAGGAAGAGGAGGAAGGCAATGCCGAGGTGCTGATAGACAAAGCAAGAAAGGCTCTGGGAGAACCCAAATTCAAAGAGGTATAGTAACCTGTTTTCGAAAGGCAAGAACATGTTACTAAACGTCCATTGCAGATAATCGAACGGTAATTCGCCAACATAGTCAATGGCATGTAGACTGAGCTAACCGATTCTTGGAAGATTCCGAGCAAGAGTCGAGACACGTATGAGAGCTGAAGTGAGCGGTGCTGAAGCGGACGATGACGAGTGTGCGATCTGCCTGGAACGTGAGTAACCTTCTGCAGACTGAATAAAAACTGTCTAATTGTGATACTTTGAAGCATATACCAACAATCGAAAGGTGACTGGATGTGGCCATGAATTCTGCTCGGGTAAGAGATGTGTTGTTTGGGCCAAAGTTATATGTTTTACTCATGACTATGCAGACTGCCTGAACGAAGTCATCCGAGCAAATGAAGGCCGGGAAGCGTGAGTGCATTACCCTGACTTCATATTTGCAATCGAACTGACATTTATTCAGTGACGAGGATGGGGCACAATGTGGGAAGATTCTATGACTGCTTTATAACTTACTGACCATTTATCAGGTCCACTCTGCCGTGCACCCATCGATCAGAAGCGTATCTTCTCCGGAACGATGTTCGAGCCTTCGCAGGAAGAGATTGACAAAATCACTCGTTCTCTTCCAGCACCTGCTGACGGGCAATCACGGCCGTTCAAACGTGCAAAGCTCGAAGAAACAATGAACAATCTGACACTCGTGGGCACTCCTGAGTTGGGCCAGGATAAGTTAGAGCCCAGCACGAAGATGCGTCACATGGCCGAAACTCTGGTCCAATGGTGCAAAGATGCTCCCGAGGATAAAGTCATCGTGTACTCGCAATGTAAGCTTCTGATAGATAGCCTTCTAGAGAATTGTACTGAACTTCGTTCTTAGGGACGAGCATGCTTGATCGTGAGCGACTCCTATATCTATGATGTTCGGCGGAGACTGACAGCGGATGCTTTAGTGGTTGATAACTATTTGAAAGAGAGTGGCTTCAATAGCCTTCGTTACGATGGCAAGATGAACCGAATGGCTCGGGTTGAGTGAGCCAATCTATGTCTATTCTTATTCTATGACGACGTTCTAAATAACGCAATACAGAGCGGTCGCTAAGTTCAAGAGGCCGAATGGCCCGCCAATCATGCTGATCAGGTGAGCTTCGCCACATCCTTGGGTAAGCCGTAACAATGCTGATCTCGAATCTTCACGGCTAGTTTGAAATGCGGAGGCGTCGGGTAAGAGAGACTGTGTCCCTGACTGACGTGATGAGAAGTTCTCAAAATATTGCTTCACAGGCTGAATCTGACCTGCGCTAACCGCGTTGTCAAGTATGTGCTCTTACTCTCATACCATTTCCGATTGTTCTTGTTGATCATGATTATTCTTCGCAGTCTGGACTTGGCTTGGAATTATGCCACCGAAGCGCAGGCTTACGATCGTGTACATCGCCTCGGCCAGCATAAGCCTGTGTCTATTCAACGCCTCGTAATCAAGAACACGATTGAAGAAAGGTAGGCTCCACAAACGCACAGTCCGTTTCTTGGGGTTGACGAACTATTATAGGATCATACGCCTGCAAGCTAAGAAGCAAGGTATGTCTTCCTCCGGAGTCCGGAATCCAATCGCCGAAAAGAAAACGCTTGTCTGACCTTCTGTTCATGTAGGTCTATCTGATGCCGCCCTCGGCGAGGGAACTGCGGGGAAGATTAAGCGGATGACCGCTCGCGAAATAGCTCAGGTACGTGTTCCGAGATTAATTGTCAGACTGCGTTTCATTGATCTGTGCTCCGCAGCTCTTCGACCTTAGAGTCTAATCGTTTTTAATTTCTGAAAGTAATACATAGACCTTGTCACTTCACTCACTTCTTTATTTCCATGATCTCTCATCTTTTTATTGAAACAATATTCTATGAAGAAGACAGTAAATTGGCTTTCACTCATTCTTACTCTCCTTGGGTTTCTCCCCATTCAGATACCCCTTATACACCTAGCCTGTAACAATGAATATAAACAATAAATGACAAGATAATCATCGATTCAAAATTTCACTCGTAGCACAGGGAGTGCAGCATTGGCTTAGATTCAAAGTATTACATGACAAGCAGGACATACACTATATTGTGATCAAGGACCGAGTTAAGTAAGGGTTTAACAATCAAATATAAAGGAACTCATTGAAAATCCATCGAGCTGAATGAAGGACATCTGAAACACAATGGAGCTCTTCCTCTGTTGCCCGAGCTTAAAGTTCATTAATTAGTCCTTGCGTTTGTCAGAAACGGCACCGGTGGCCTTGTTGTACTCGGTCGCGAGTCTGTCGTACTCTTGCGCTTGTTGGCCTGTCTGCTTCTTCAGGATGTCTAACGAGGTAGCACAATCAGCGCCACATAATTCATACAAGCAGGGTAGGTGGCTTACCATAATCACGGTTCTTTGCTTCAGCAGCAGCAAGCTTAGTTTTGAGCTCTTCGATTTGCTTCGTTTGGTCACCACCGGCACCAGTCTTGCTGGTAGACTTCATTTGCGCAGTGTAAGTGTGCGATTCGAGCTTTGAAAGCAGAAAATGGGACCCACCTCTTTCTTCAGCTTCGCGTACTCATCCTGGACGTGAATGAGCTCGAGGACGATGTAGAACGTGCGGGTGAGACAAAGGGAGAGGAACAAGGCGAAGCCAGTAAGGTACGTATTGCGCTGGGCGCTAAACCATGTTCGTCAGTGCGGAGTTGAATGCCTGAAAGTCATTTTATAGAGTACGCACTAGAACTTCCGAGCGGCGAAGTTGGATTCGGCACGTACGTCATGGGTCATACCCGCACTTCCCGACTTCGCGGCCTCCACTTCCGCTGTGATGCGGAACATACGATTGAGTGCGTCCACGAACAGAACCCCAACGAATCTAACATCAGAAAATAGACATGTGAGGACGACCGTACTTCAGATGTGCTTAAAAAAGGCGGACAACGCACATAAATGCTATTTTCAACCCGTATGCCAGTTTTGCGATGATGAAGCTCTCCGAGAAGAACGTGAAAACACGCTTTCGGACGGTATAAGGCAGAGGGAGGACGACGAAGCAGAAGCCAACCATCTAACAAAGGGTTTAGTCAGGTGACGGCATTGAATCAAGCTAGATTCTATGACACGTACCTCGGCCGCGAGGAGGAGGAAAGTCAAAGAGTAACTGTTTTACCACTAATAAGCTACATAGCTGGAGAATTGTGTTTAGCAGAAGACAACTCACTAGACAGTCATTTTGCGACTACTAGTCCCGCAGGGTGCCACGAAATGTGCAGGTTTCTTAGCAACAGCAATATCTCAGTTGAGCGTGTGAGGTATAGCAGACCTTATTTTGACGAGTAAGGTTGTTTATGATGTGGATGAAGAGAGAGAGAGAGAGAGGTCGCTGTTATATTTGACTGCGGTGCACGTCCACGCAACGTTTGTGCTACGTCATTTTCTCACGATAGTATAGCCTTCGGCTGCCAGTTGCTTCTTAGAATCTTACCGCGCAAGCATTCATGGACGAAACCTTTGTCAGTCCCTCTAAGCAAGCTACTGGAGAAGCGGAGAATGTCGCCCGCACGAAAACCGGTTGCTTAAACTGCAGGGCTCGCAGAAAGGTTATTACAATCAGCCTCTCTCCGTTCATGCTATCATGTAATCTCATCTGTCGCCCGCAGGTGTGCGACCTGAAGCCGGACGCCGAGGGCAATTGTCAAACGTGTCTTCGTTTTCGTCTGAAATGTGATGGAATTGGTTCGAATTAACTTCGAGCTAACCTGATCACATGCATGCATGTACGTCTTGCTTTGCCTCTTCTTTTTCATGTGCCGTATTCTTAATTTTACCGCAACCATTAGCATAGGCAACCTCTCATTTACACCGACCACGAGCGCGATAATACGCAGCATGCAGAATGTGAAAAGAGTCGTATAGGATGGTAATAGCTTTCTCCAAGTTGTCCGGGAAATCTAGCTTCATCGGCATCATATCCTGTGTTTGAGCAGAAAGCTGTCAGCTTTCGAATTACTACACGATAAACCACGTTCTCGTATAGGTAGAATTTAGGTCAGAGAATTCTTCGAATTAGGCTAGCCACTTGGAAGCTCAAGGAGAGGACATGGTGGAGGCTGAATGCGGAGGGCACGGCAATAGATCCCGCATCTTGATCGCCACGACAACCCACGCTCTCCGCGTTCTTTGAAACTCGACGCTTCGGTCGAGGAACAAATTCAAGCCGGAAAACAGCGCACATTCTCGTTATTGTGGCTTTTCCAACTTGCTCACGTACGTATCGCGGTCTATGCACAGGTCTTTTCTGTCTACAATCCTTTGGCCCACAGCAGACCTCAGCAATCCGTAAAGCCTGCTTCAGCTCATCAACAACTTGTTAACAACAATTCTTCGGTACAATATCCGATAATACAAGCGAAACAACTCATCCCATTAGTACGTGCCGGTCATCATTTCACTATCCTTAAGAGTTCAACTAGTACTCAAGATTACGATAGACGTTCTATGTAGTGCAAGAAACTCCGAAGTACATAGGCCAACCGGTACGGCACAGCTACAGCTGTGAACACTTTAACAAGCTGTATTGCCTCTGCAAATACAAGCTCTTCGGAAAGCACAATTAGTAGAGAGGTCATCGGAAGATTAAATGAAGAAACGCACTGTATTATACTGTTCATTTATTCTCTGAAAATCTGAGAATTTTAGGCTGAGATGATTTGTTGATGTCTCCTCACATTGCAGTTCGATAAAACAGCAGTTCGAGGACGGCTTCATCGTCGGCACGCCTGCGGCCGCCGGCGGTGAACTGCATGCTTTCCGAACTTTGAAAATTCGGAAAAATCCGGATCGACATATACATATCGAGAATATCCCTCCATTTACATTCAGAATCAATCTATCACTCCCTCCGCAAGCAAAGTCTTCTTACACTCTGGAGTCATAATGTACTTCCCCCAAAGACAATGACACACTCCACATGTTGATACAGCAGACACGATGATAACTGGCCAGCGATGTTCAATGTTAGGTGGCGAATCAAGATCATCCTGATAGGAAAAAGTCGTGGTTCCTAGGCTATGTACATAGTACCTAAAAAGGATTGTCTTGTCTTAACCTGAGCTTCAGTAATGGGCCCACACCTTACCATCATCGTATACTTGGATTCTGGGCAATCACATAGATCCATTTCATAACCATTTACTATGTATCTCAGATTTCAACCCTATCCATACAACACTAGACTAGACTCTACTTCGAATATGCGCCCCCTTTCTATAACCCTGATGCTGAAAGTCGTTTTAGCCGATGGGAAAGAGGTCTGACGCACACACCCTGTTTCACTGAGGTATTCGTGACTTAGCGTGTTCAGTTTTCCAAGTCGGTGCCGGCGCTTGGAATTTTGTTTCATTTGTTGTTCTGTTTCTTTTAGTTTAACCGCCTTCATATTACCAATGTCCCACACAAGCGTCACTCTCTTGATAGATAGAGATCTTCATGTTTAAAATCTCAAGTAGGCACACCGGGTTTTCTGTACTTGCAATCTCGATCCGCTCACTTTTCACAGTAGCTCCTACGTGCCGAATAATGATATCTGAGCAATCTGATGCTTGATAGGAACCCCTTTTCACTCCGTCCTTGTCTACGGTTTTTGGTAGGAATTGCGGAAGTCACACGTGGTACCTGCTTCGCCTATAACAAAGATGCGCATTTCCGAGTACACGTTCAAGGATATGTGTAAATGAATCCTCATGTGTTAGGTGTATTAGTGTTAAGCGATCTCCGCCGATGGAAAAGAACTGCTGTTCCGCACATTATACAGGTGGGACCATGCTTCAGGGCATGCTACATATTACTATCTCTTTGCCTCGTTCCTTCCCTGAATTGTGCCGTTGTACCACAATCGGTTCCGAGGTAGCCACCTAAGCGCTACCTCTCGATACTCGAATCTCTTACACATCTCCAAGGATCGAGCACTCCATTTCTTCAGCCCATTGCATTGATATGAAGCAGGAAAGGCCTACCTAGACTAACTGAGGTGCACCTCAACAATGCACCTTTACCATGTGCACGCACAGCGTTCGATTTCTTCTGTATGTGCATACAGAAGGCAGCTTCTGTAGCAGTACAGTGGTCTGAGACTGAAGACCGAGGGAAATACTCGGGGGGCCTGTGTTCCAATTAATCCTCTGGCGCTCGAGTCCTATCAGGCTAGCACTACTTAAAGTGCAACCTCGGTGAGCCAACAACTTGAAAGCCGCAGCTTAAGGCATTCTTGTGATCATCAATCACTCACTGCGTTCGGTAAAATGTAACACGGTAAACTTGGCCTCTTCCATCCTCTGAAAATTGATTGTTTCGTTCGCAAATTTTGTCCGTGCCGTAGGTTGAAGCCGAACCACGCTCCGAGTCGGAACTTGCGTCGGAGACCGGTCGGCACTGCCGGCATGAAGGTCAGAGCACTGACTTCGGCGAACCACGGCCGGTTGTCACGGTGCTGTTTCCCTTAACTATCCCCGGCTCGAAGCGTAGCGGAGAGAGGGATGTGTCGTCGTGAATTTCGATGATTACTGTCAGCACTCCCACGCCTGTCTCTTTCTCATTGGTCCGCGCTTAACTCGCTCCATTCTTTTCTCGGTATTTTTTTATCTGTTATCTCCTATTCTCTTTTTCTCTCTTTTCTTCTTCCCTTTCTTAGATTTTATTCCTAAAATTGCAGCCCTGCCACTTGGTGTCCACTCCATTAAATTCTTATCGTGCGACCATCTCGCCACGTGGTCGACGTCATCGACACTCACTTACTTAGGTCTCATCTATTTATTTTTTCCCATCTGTCTTTCTAGACCGTATTTATTACTTCGTTTGTACATTTAATTTTCTTTCTTTCTCACGCATTGCTTTCCCGTCCGTTCGCGCACAATGCGTTCGTTCCATAATAGATCTCGATTCATAACGATGCAATACCGACCCTGCTCGCGCTGCCCACTCGCACATATCACGTCCTTCTTGGTCCCTGCCTCGCTCTCTGAGATCAAACAAGACTCGGCGAACTTCTATGGCGATGAGGCGATGGAGCACAAGGTCTTGCAGCATGTGTTGAAGCTGGTAGAGGATAAGATTTTGGAGGTTAAAAATCAAGCTGTGAAATGGTGAGTGGGCTTGATTAAATCGCTGCTAAATATGTATCTAATGGTGGCTTTCATCAAGTTTGGGTGTCCTCATCAAGATAGTACGCTGAGACCCAAATGGAATTCATCGCGCAGAAACTCATTGATTTCTCTGGAAGTAAAGACGAAGAGCTAAGTGACATTGCTGGACTCGGTATGTCTCGATATTGTATCCTTTGTTGTCCAGGGCTCACGTACAACTAGCTTTGAAGACGATCACAGCCGAACTTGCGCAGGAAAGCAAACTCGCACCGACAGCCTGCGCCAACCTCACGCCTAAGCTACTAGCACAAGTGCAAAACGTGAGTATATCAATGATGCTGAGGATAATGTTCTAACTATGTACATGGTAGGAAAAAACACCCCCGGAAACGCTCATTGAGACGCTCTCTATACTTTCCATCCTTATTTCCCGCTTCCCTGCGTTTCTGTCATCGCCCAACCTCTCGTCACAACCCATCCCTATACTTATGCCGTTGCTGGGCCACGCACGGCCTGCAGTGCGCAAGCGTGCCATTCTCACTCTTGCACAGTTCCTACCGACTGCGCCACAGTCCTATTTCGATCAACTGCTCTCAACTGTGATTCTGCCTAATCTACAATCAGGATCAGTCAATACCGGGCTTGAGAATCAGAGGACGACAGTTCAATTAGTCGCTGCAGTCGCACGAAAAAAGTCCCTGGTGTGCTCGCAGTATCCAGCAAGGAGGATGATGAGCTGCACAAATCAGGCTCTGGATGTGTTTGTATTGAGGTGTCCGACGGAGGTCACGCGCTTCTTAGGGCAAATATTGCAGACCGGAACCCGGCTAATCAAGTACGACCCTAATTATGCTGGAGATGATGACGAAGATGAGGAAATGGAGGATTTCGAGGACGAGGACGAGGACGATCTGGGCGACGCATATCCAGACGATGAAGATACGCCGTACAAGATCCGGCGGTCCGCCACCAAACTCCTTTCAGCGCTCATCGTGACGCGACTCGAGTTCCTCACGACATTTTACAAGGAAATCTCACCGGTGCTTGTCCGGCGTCTCGGAGATCGTGAGCAGACGGTGCGCCTGACAGAAAACGCAAACGTACAAGCAGCAATACGTCCACGTTCGAAATAATGGAAGTCGAAGGTGCTCCCGAGTCCCCCATCACGCTCGCACATGCTCAAGCCCCGAGCCTTGCGAAAGCACTCCTAGCTCAACTTCGCTCACCGAAGACGCCGCTCGCAGTTCTCCAAGCAGGTTTTGCTTTGCTTTCTCAGCTGATTGACGTGCTACCTGGCTTTCTTTTGACGCAGGTCGCGCCACTTTTGGCGATCACTCAACGCGTACTAGGCACTAGCTCGAATTCAAGCAGTGTTCCCCTTCACACTACCTGCCTTAGCTTCTTAGCTACTTTCTTTTCCACCCACGCACCCTCGACTTTTAGCGGCTCTCTCTCAAACCTTACTCACGCCTACCTCTGCCACTGTCAACTTTTTCCGCCAGCATGGACCCTTCGACGGGTAGTCATTCCACCGAGTCTCACCACACTCACGCATTGACCAGGCTCGGCGTAGCGGGTGGCGGACAGCGAGAGAGCGAAAGTCGGTGATTAGGCCCTCCTCCGACGTCTAGGACATCAGCTCCACACTCGTCTAGAATGAAACAACAGGCTGGATGCGATTGTTTGTTCGCCACAAAGTCAGAGGGTATAAAGGGGTGGACGGCTGGACGTCGACACTCCATCCCCTCTTGGCTTCCTTCCTCTACCATCGTCGACTTCCAGCCACCGACTCCAGCATCCGGCATGTCGGTACTCGGCCTTCAGCACCCTTCCACCAAATCCCCTGCCGACAGGTAGTCCAGCCACCGAGTCTTATCACCACGCTCGACATCGGTGTGCTCGTACTTTCCTTGCTAGCCTGCCCACAGTATATCCTGTGTACTACAGCCACCGTGCACGTCATGCCTGTACGCCGTCATGGTCGCAGCAATGCTACCCTCTGCACCGCGGAAAGCGTGATGGAAGACGGCCGTCGGTCACCATGCGGGGCAACACACACCCGCGACCCAAGCCGCGTCTGCGTGCCCGGTTTTCGTGGAAGTGCAGAGTGCTGAACCTCCTGGGGGAGGCGGTCTCTGTGGCGGGGAAACAATTAGGTCTTCGGACGGCCGCTGGGACGACGAGTTCAGCGGCCACCTCGTATACCCAGGCCGCGTTTGCATGCCCGGTTCTGCGGTAATGCACTGACTGGCTGTACCCTCAACGGGCAGCCGGCCTGTGCGGCGGGGAAACATGCGTAGAGTTGAGTTAGAATTAGGATTCTGGATGGTGGTGGAGCGAGTCAAATCCTCGCTACCGGGAGTTTTTTGCAAGCAGCAAGATCCAAACGGGTCCAAACTTGGGTGCCGGTTATCCCCCCAAGGCTGGCGCATTTTTTATCCCCATCCTCCCTTCAATGGGCAGAATCGTTTTTTTTTTTTTTTTTTTTGCGGAAGTAACGATCAACACCCACACCCGCAACCTCATTTGCGTGCCCTTAAGAGATTCTAAGAAAGGCTGAGTAAAATACGTGTGAATAATGCAGTTCTAAACGCACCCTACGTGTATTCACTCTCGCTCAGCTCGACTCTATTTGTCATGTCACCTTTGATCGAGAGAGCTGCATTTCTACTCCAGAGCCAAAGGGTGGTGCTTAATAGTACAAATACACCTTACATGTCTTGCACGTAACTGCTGGAATTCTGTCTTCAAGCTACTGTCACTTGTATGTGTCTTCCGTTTGGGCTGACGTATATTAACCCCGACGCCTTGGACTGCATAAGAAGAGAACTGAACAAAGGTGACTATAAGAAGCAGCAGCAACTTGAACGTAATGTAAAGAGAGCCTGAGGGAAAAGGTAAAATGTCCCCAGGGCAAAATCTGCAGGTATGCCACGGCAATTCAGAGGTTACAGTGCCCTTTACTCCCAATGGGAGTAAGGGAATGTGCCACATCTCTGAAGCTGAGCTGTGATCACAGCCCATAAAATCCACCCTTCGAGTCGGGGACCGCTGTCTCTGATAGCGCTATATAATATGTATATGTATTGTTTAAGCTACTTAGGGCATATTGCGATATGTATGACCTACATATCTCGGAGATAAAAATGACTAAGTCTGTTGAGTCACAACACGATCACCATCGATTATGATTGTGACCCCTCCCGAATCCTAAGGCCCGACTTCCATTGCCTCCTGATTGAAGATAATCTGAGATGAGATTACATCAAAGATTAGCATAAACTCATATATATTCTCCAGACAATTTTATTTCTGATTTGTGATACCGTGACTGCGTTTCATAGTAATAACACGAGAAATATGGATGGATGTATAATCGCGCTGCTAATCCTTAATACTGGTACAAAACAGGTCACACTTATATGTTTGAGTCTTACACGTCGAGATTATCGGTCGTCATTCTGACCGAGAGCCAAACCGTACGGCAGGTTCCTTATTAGCCTATGAATATATGAGTCATCTCCATAGATGAGTCGCTCTTTAGTGAAGTTTGATTTCATCGACATTTCGAAGTCGATGATCCTGCACTTGTATGAGCGATTACAGCCCGGGTCATGGAGATCGTGATCATTTTCACAGGGCAACGTTGGAAATGGGGCTGCAAGGATGTTGCTGTACTTGATATCCATATGGGTGATACCCAGCTCTGAGAGCTTTTCGTAAGCATCGAATATCTCCTTCCTATCGAATAGTACGCTATTAGGGATTGCAATGCAATAGGAAGGTAGAGTAAAGAAGTCCACGTACGTTACATCTTCCGGGATGGGCTTATTCATTGGCCAATTCTTGCCACCTAGAGGAAGAAATGGCTTTCCCAACTTCTCCAAGATCAAAACAGGCACTACCAGATAGGGGCGATTCGAATCGAAGCTGCTAGTGGAGTCATCGAACTGCTGAACTAGCTGAGTGTATTCCTCTTTGAAGTTCCCCAAATATTCGAGAGCACTTTCCTCCTTAGCGACTGCTTCTTTGTCCTTCTCTCGAGCACATTTCTGAACAAAGCGCAGTAACTGCTCTTCTTTGTTGATAGATTTATCCAAGTCCGAGATATCCTCTTTCCAAAGTGTCCTGAATTCGCCACGGAACCAAGGAAGGAAGGCAACAGTACCGCGAGGTATGCGGGCATAGTAAAGGCCATAGCACCACGGAATGACCTCGCCTTGTAGAGTTTGCATCTCTTCATAGAACCATGCTTCCCTGAGCAAGAACTTGCTGAATCCAGGTAGGCCAAACTTTGCAACGAGGGGCGGAATGGAAGACCCAGGAGGAAGATAGAGAGGCTCTGCCTCAAAGACGAAACTGGTTCGGCCGCTCCCTAGACAGTCACCGATCTTCATGTTCAATGGGGAAGGAAGGTCTTGATATGTTTGCGAGTGTGTACCATGCGGCAGCAATTGCCGAATAGGTACCGGTATGTCACCATCGCCTTCGACGTAGGCTTCAATAGGTTTGATGAAGTCCTCGGGGAGGGGCGCAACCTTCCTGAAGGTCAACGGTATCTTCACTTTGTTCTGGTCGAGAAGGGCGTCCTCGAAGGTCAAATTTTTACAGGGCTAGCTTAGCGTCAGTATTCTAATGGGGTCTCGTAACAAGGAGGAGATACTTACAGACTCCTCGTGAGTAGACATGATTTGTTGATTTGTTGAAGACATTGATAGAGAAACTGAAGGTTGCTTGAAGTTGAGTGCGTGTGTCTGTGTGAGGAAGAATATGGACTCATGAAATCGATGTCACTGATATTTTATAATCATAGATAAGCGTCAAAGACTCTTTGAAGGGTTAGATTTGCGAAAGTTGACGGGAACGAGGAACGAGTCAAGAAGACGGGGATCTCCGCAGATTCAACTAAAGGCACAGCCACAGCATCAGGCTGGTTTGGTTTGAGTTCAGGGTCGGAGTTCAACTCCAACTACCACTCAAGCCTTATAGGGCACCTTCTCGTCGTCTTCTTCACTAGGCATAAAACTAATAGATGGCTTCCTACTCGAATTCAAATCGTGTACAGATCCAGTAGTTGATTGGCGGTGAGAGCTCACCCTTCCGTGGTGTAATTTTTTATTTGGTTGTTCCACCTGATTGCCGTTACAGCAACTTGAAATTCAGATTGGCCCAGAAGCCTTAGAGATTGCATCTCTCACAAATACTCCTTAACATGAGGATATCTCGTGTCCACGGTGAATCTGACTCTCTGACCCGAACGTGCCAAAGGTGAAGAGGGCAATAGTCCCTTGATAGATTATTATGTGGCAACAAACTACTACCCTAAAAGATGAGTACTAATCGATCTGGGACCTCTACGGAGTTCGACATTGTAACTCATATCAAGTTCTGTGCAAGAATATGTAGGTCCACTATAAATAGGGGACGTCCAGTCAATTGATTTAAAAGAATTCACCCCCTTCCCAGCCCGCCCGCCTTGCGAAGAACTACACGATCACTGCACACTATGTCCGAAGTGCAAGATCCACAGCCGGAAATACCACAAGAGCCAATACAAGAACTTCTTTTGCCACATAGGTTCTCTCTTTGGTATACTGATTTTGCTGCAGTAAACGCTTCAAACCTTGCGCCAAAGGATAGGACATTTAATTCCTACCCTTTTCCGATTCCCATAGAGCATATGGTCGTACCACAGCAAATACTGCAGCAAGACATTCACCCTGGTGCAAACCTGCCACAGATCAGATTCCATCGGTTGAAGAAGCAAGTCATCCATACGAGTCCAAGTTCCCACACAGTGATAGCTAGTTCTGTGCAGAATTTCGACAACCTTGGCGTCCAGCTGCACTCAGTGAGGGTTGCTGATGAACTTTGGCCTGCACTTGTGGGATTTGCTCTTGGTCCTACTCCTGTACCTCAAGGTCAGAACGGTCGATTTCCAGGAACGTATGGCGATCGCTTCTCAACATTCCGCAACGGTGGGCCTGACCTCCCAACCAGGGCCGAACAGATGAGGCCCATCACTTCTCTGTGGGGATGGTTCCTGACGCATCTTATGACACGGAGACCCCTAGTGAACAGTGAACTTGCAGTACAAGACGAAATTTATCGACAACTTCTGTACCCAATGGACCTACTCATTATGGTACGCACATGTATTATATATTCTTGTAGACTGACTCAACATTCTTCCAGGGCCGGTACGCAAATTACAGTGGTGACGCAAACACCTTTATGCCTAGCTGGAGTCGTCCGGTGGATGGCCATCGCAGTTCGAACGATACTAAGGCTGGAATCCCAGATTTCCAACTGTATACAAAGAACGAAGCCGGGAGCCAATCTCTGATGACAGAAGTCAAGACATATTGGGCTTACAGCAACGCCGACGTCCATAAAATGCTTTTGAAGGGAAATTACGGATTTAATGGCCTTGTCAACTGGAAATCCACGAGCTTCCAAAATCAGATTCTGAAGCAGGTGGGTCTGTTTTCGTTACTCAATGCGGTCCCAGGTTTGGAATAACATTACTATAGATTTGGTCTGAGATGCATGCATTCGGTGTTAAGTTTGGGTTGTGGACTAATGGGAGAGTGATCCTTGCTGCTCTTGACACCAACTTCTGGTACAACGGTAGACAGATCAATCAACTCACTTTCAGTCGCCTTCAAGGTATCTCTGATGTTAACCACATACATCAAGGTGTTGCAGGTTTGTGCTTCGCAAGCATTGAGCACAAACTGTGTCTGGAACCGCAAGCGTTTATGGATACACTTTGTCCGCCGCAATGGAGAAGAGTTCCTACATGATCAATGTGGATCGTCTTTCGTGTAGGGCATACAGGACTCGATACAAAAGGTATCAATTATGCAAAGTTTCCATTCCCACTTTCATGTATGTTGCTACGAGACCTAGTACAAGATGTATGTAAGATACTGTATACGTCGAGAAATGCATTTGTTTCCGAGTCGTAGGATGAGCTTGGTTGTTTGTTTACTTTCAACATCCTGATCGTAGAGCAAAGGTGATGGAAAACTGCAAATGTTATCAAAGGGAAGATCGTGCTTTCTGTTGAAGTGCGTTAGGCCACTTGGCATCATATCCATGGAAATATGTAGTTTCAAGCTTGGCCAAATTGTTCCGCTTTGTTCATAATGACAACAGCGGGACGCACTTCCGAGTACACGAATACAGCGCGTATAAACGATGATTCAAATAAGAACTAAACGGAAACAATATTCGTCGCCAAAACAAGCACACTTGGTTTCCGCATTTACTTATTAGATGAAACCCGGCCGGCTATTGAAGGGTGCACCGCCGTCACTGGCACACCTCCAGCCATCCAAACTCTACCGGATCCTGCTGCCGAAAATGCCACCTGACTTCACAAAAACAAAGATTATCTTGAATTAGTGTCTAAACATCACGCCCTTAATCATCTACGCAACCGCTGACGTTGGAATCCTTTCTGCTGGAGTACGCAAACAATATTTCAAAAAAAGTACATTTGGTCTAAAGAAAATGTGAGAATAGACAAGAGTCTTCTCGTTATACTTTTTGTCCGTTCTCTAAGTATGCTGGTTAATAATCACGCCGAATGGCAGATTATAGATCAACCTATTCAGATAGCCAGAATTATCACTTATCAACTTATCCACCTCAAAGTTGGTCTTCTTTGACACTTCAAAGTCGATAATGCGGCATTTGTATTTACGACGGCCTGCGTCAGAGGCTGGTCCAGATGACGAACCAGGACTGGTGATACGGAAAGGTTGTGCTGGTGCCTTGAGAATGTTATCATATTTGACATCCATATGGAAGAGTCCTAGCTCAGAAATTCTCGCATATGCATCGTAGACATCCTTGCTATTTATAAACCCTTAGCAGGGGTTTTACACATCTTGGTGGGAGGATACATACGTGATTTCCGTCGGGATCGGAGTTTTCGGGTCGCCACCCAAAGGAAGGTACGGTTCCCCTACCCTCTCGAGAATGAGAGCCGTAACGCAATGCTCTGGATCGTCGGTAAAGCTATTAACCAAGTCTGCATATTCGGGCTTGAAGTTGCCAACGTATTCAAGTACATCTTCTATCGAATCATCGTCCCAGTCGTCAGATGTGCTGTCCAGCCTAGGGAGAAAAGTCATTCCTTCCGGTATGACTGCCCGATAGAGTCCGAAAGACCAAGGAATCACTTCCCCTTGTGGTGTTTGCATCTCATCGTAGAACCAAGCTTCTCTAAGTATGCACTTGTTGAAACCTTGTGCCCCGAATTTTACAACAAGCGGAGGGAGACTTGAGTTGGCCACAACGGGGTCTAATGAATAGACGCATCCTGAATGACCTGACCCGATGTAACTCCCAACTTTCAGAGTTGACGGAAAATGAACGTCTAAAGCATCATGACGTAGCCTGCGTAATGGAGCAGGCTTCTCTTCGTTGTCCATAAAGTAGACAATCTGTATAAAATCCTCTGGTAGCGCTGTGGCCTTGTGAAGGGTCAACGGCATCCTCTGACCCTGGGTGTTTTGGAGTACATCTTCGATAAACAGCGGCTGAGCCAAGCCGGTCCGTTAATAAATGACGAGAGAATGAGTAAAGCGGACTCACCGACATTGAATCAGATGATACGTGGTTTTGCTTTCTTTCTAGTACGGGTAGCTAAAGGCTTGTGTATGGAGTTCGAGTCTGGTAGGGATATGATGCCGTAGGTATAACAAGGTATCAGATATAATGAACCGGTCTGCCTATTTATGCCTACACATGTCTAGCTATTGACAATCGTTCGGAGATGGTAAGCATCATATGATGATGCTGATGGCACTGACTCACTGAATCGTTCTGAGTTCAACTGATAACACGAGACACAGAGATAAGAGGCGAGCAACGAGTTGAAGGCCGTGGAACAGGTTTCGGCCTCTTCCGAACCGTGGGAGGGTCTGTTAGGTAGTAGTGACGGTTTGATGTAACGCCAACAGTAACTTGTGACATACACTACTACTTCGAGTTCTTCAAGTCTACATATAAGGCAACTATTCAACTTGAAGCTGCCAGTGTGACATTCCATTCAAGTTCCGGTTAAGTAGTCCCGATTTGCGACATCACTGGCATGATACCATGTCCGTCTGTCCTTTTTTAATTCTATTGTTTCTTTCGTCGTCATCACCTGAAGGGCTCTATATATCTCTTTCAACCACACATGACCAGAATTAAGAAATAATATCAACAGCTTAAAGCTTTTAGACAAGCTTTGTGCAGCTGTCGTTTTTGTTCCATGGCGATTTTCTGGTGATAATATCATTAGCGATTTACTAGATTGAGTAACCTCTCCCCTGCATTTCATCCTATGACTCTGATAGGAGACACGTGGAATATACTTTATGACAACAGAGAGACGTACCTCCGGCTCCCGAGTACACGAATGAGGTGCGTACAGCCGACCAAAAACAACAATCTCCGCCGAAACAAGCCACATTTAAGTTTAGATGGAACCCCGCTGTTTGGCAGGGCGCGCCGTTGTCACACTTCCAGTCATCCAAACTCTATCTAGTTGTGCTACGACATCCGACGCCGAAATGCCACCTAATTCCTACGCTTCTCAAGGACCGAAGGTCTCTCGTATCTTCAAAGGCTCGTTCGTTATCTTATATATTCAGCTAGCTTTGTTCATGTGACTATGACACGACGACACATAGATTAAGCACCCTTCCACAACCGTTGACGTCCGAAACTTTCTGCTAGAGTACACAAACAATAGTTCAAAGAAAGAACATTTGGCCTATGATAACGTGAGAATGGACGATGTCTTCTCGTTATACTTCTTGTCCATTCTCTAAGTCTGTTGGTTAATAATCACGCCGAATGGCAGATTTTTGATCAACCTCTTTAGATAGCCGGAGTTTTCATCTATCAGCCGATCCACCTCAAAGCTGGTCTTCTTCGATATTTCAAAATCGATAATGCGGCATTTGTATATGCGACGGCCTGCGTCAGAGGTTGATCCAGACGACATACCAAGACGTGTGGTAGGGAAAGGTTGTGCTGGTGCCTTGAGTATGTTATCGTATTTAACATCCATATGGAAGATTCCAAGCTCAGAAATTCTCGCGTATGCATCGTAGACATCCTTTCTGTATATAAGTCTTCAGTAGAAGCTTTACATGTCTTGGTAGGATGATACATACGTTATCTCCTTCGGGATCGCAGTATTCGGGTCGCCACCTAAAGGAAGGTACGGTTCCCCTACCCTCTCAAGAATAAGAGCCGTAACGCAATGCTGTGGATCGTCGGCAAAGCTCTTAACGAGGTCTCCGAACTCCGGTCTGAAGTTGCCCACATAATTCAGTACTCCCTCCATCGATACATCGTTCCGATGGCTAGATCTGCTCTCTAGCCAAGGGACAAAAGTCATTCCTTCCGGTATGACTGCCCGATAGAGTCCGAAAGACCAAGGAACAACTTCTCCCTGTAACGTTTGCATCTCATCGTAGAACCAAGCTTCTCTAAGTATACACTTGTTGAAACCTAGTGCTCCAAATTTTACGACAAGTGGAGGGAGATTTGAGTTGGCCGAAACGGGGTCTAATGCATAGACGTGACCTGAATGACCTGACCCAATGCGACTCCCAACTTTTAAAGTTGACGGAAGATGTACGTCTAAAGCGTCATGTCGCAGCCTGCGCAATGGAGCAGGCTGCTCTTTGCCGTATATGAAGTGAACAATCTGTATAAAATACGTAGGGAGAGTTGTGACTTTTTGAAAGGTCAGCGACATCCTCTGGCCCTCAATGTTTTGCAGAACGTTTTCGATGAGCAGTGGCTGAGCCAAACCGATCCGTCAGTCACAGATGAGAAAAGCGAGTAAAGGGAAGGGGACTCACCGACATTGCACCAGATGCCATTTGGTATCCTTCTAGTGCGAAAAGCTGCAGGCTTTGTGTGGCCGTTTGTGTGGGGTTCGATAGGACGAGATAAGGTGTCGTAGGTATAACAAGTAAAATGAGCCTATCGGATTATTTATGCCTACACAATTCTGGTTATTAACGTTTGTTTGGAATTGGCATCGCATCATGATGCTGATGGCACTGATTCACTGACCCGCCTGCGGTCAATGGATAACATGAGACAAAGAGGTAAGTGGCGAGCAACGAGAAACTATTGATTGTGGTCAGCTATAGAAGTTGATCAGCCTTAGATTAGAGTCCCCGACACGAAGTGTAGCGTAGAGAGGGATGTGTGGTTGCGAACAAAAATGTTCCCCATAAGCAAAGTAAGCAAGGGTCTTTTCTCTCACGCTTCAGCCAATCACCTTTCAATGTCTTATCTTCCTGTCTTCTTAACCCTCCATGGAAATTGCCCTGTTGTTCTTCTTCGCTTAAATCTTTTCTTCATTTGGTGTTACTTACCTCTTTCTGTTTTTTTGCTTTCTTTCTTTACGTTCCTGTTCCTGGATCACTGTCATTCATGATGTCATTCCCTTAGTTTTGAGGTAGTTTTCTAGGTTTCATCTTCTCACATTCCTTCTTTAGCTTTGCATATACTTATTGGGTAGTGTGTATCAGGAACTTTCCCATCTCACTTGCTATTTACTGCATGAGGCTCTGTCACGCAATCCATTCTGGTGTTCATTGCTTTCCGGGCTCCATTGGTCACTTCATCGAAGTGCAGCTGTAGCGCTTCTCTTCATAGACTTGGGTTGCAGCCATGGCTGGCTAACTCAGTGCTGATGTCTACTTTAGCTTGACATGTTCTAGCAAAGGCTTGGAATGCTTGGAGACTGGGTTCACTGACATGGTATGTGGCACTTTTCTCTTCTTTCTTCTTTCTATTTGCTCATGTTACTCTCAAGAAACTTTGCAACGACAATCTCATCAGCTGTCTTCAGCTTGCCAATCGCTGTAACTTCTGTCTACTTCGCCCATCGCTGTAACTTCCGTCTACTTCGCCCATCGCTGTAACTTCCGTGTACTTCGCCCATCGCTGTAACTTCTGTCTACTTCGCCCATCGCTTTCTAGCAATCAATGCTCTCGGCATTGTCACTATCCTACTCAATTGATGTTTGCATGCCACTATCTCTTATTCAACCTTCAACCAACGAGAAGAACTGCTGCTCCTCGACACCTGTTTTTGCTGTTTGTGCCACCAGAACCGTGACAGAACCAGCCCAGTCATCGCTATTCAAGCACCCCGACCGACAGTCCGCTACACTCTTGTATAGGATTTGTTACGCCTGTTTGTCGACTGATTTGCCTCCTTCGATAGGCACGCACAAAACCGATGCACCCCGGACTCACCCTTCCAATCATACCGCCTCGTCCTCCGCCGCACAATCGTCTACTCTGTCACGCGGAACTTGGAGGCCATACCCACAGTTGGCATAGTCTACTTGACATTGCTAGTACCGCAGAGGCTTTTTCTTAAATCGTAGGCACCTTTTGTTCTCCAATATTAGATGTGAAACTGACCTTCAGCACACCTCGGGTTCATTAGCTTGGACGGCGGTCCCCTTCCGAAAACGTGAGCATCTCCTTATTCTCTTTATGAAACACGGTCTTACCCTCTTATGCAGTGTATGAAGTTGCCACTCAGATATCTGCAACCCTGAGTCCCATCTCTTGAACGGCAGACCACTTCTGAAAACATGAGCGCTTCCTTCTTATAAACTTGATATCGTTCTTACCCTCAGTCTTAGTGTAGGAAGTTGCCATTAGTCAACCACGACTTTGGAGTTGTTCACTTGGTATCCAGCGGTGCAGTTATTGTCGCACCCAAGGTTGCGCCCACTAAGCAACCTCCTCCATCATCCGCTAGCGCTACAACAGTTCCTCTTACTATTGATATTCGCCTGTCAACAAGCACAAGGACAGCAGCATGCAATTTGTCAGGCTGTTGCCAACACCCCATCAATTGTCATTGGGACACTAACGCATTCTAGCACACCCAGTAATGTTGTTGTGCTCAAGTCCCATTGCACAACGCTCATTACGCGCTTCCTCTCTCCAAAGTTGTAAGTTTGTATTTCCTTTTTCCATGCTGACGTGCTAACTCCTCGCAACAGTATTTGGAAGGGGTGTCTTTCAGCAGCAAAGAGTAAGAATCAACTAGTTCTGGAACACCAAAGATGTTATCAAGAGTAGAATCATTCCATCCTGAGGTTTCAAGAGTCTCGAGTCTAGCAAACAAAGTCTATGGATCAAGCACAGCAGGGACCAGTCATTTGACCCTCCCAACCAGCCGCGTATCATGCTTGTCCTTGGAAGTCAGTCACAACGCGGGAGCCCTCTGGCAATGAGCCTTGTGAGCGGTACAGTGATGGGTGTATCATCCTGCTGGAGGGAGTACTGGCCAGGCTCTCTCGTAAGCATCATATTCTGGCCAAATCTGATGCTGCAAGGTTTCCTTCCCATCCGACGAGCTGCATCTTAGCCAAAAATCAATTTACATTAATTAGTCTCTAATGTACATATATACAGAAAAAAAGATACTGTCTTATGCTTGTAACTCTTTTATAATACCCAACTCTGGGTAGCTTGCTTTGTTGTAGGTATCAGTCCTCCTTACAAGGATAGTTTTATTTATCATATATTTACATATGTCTGAAAGACTTTTACTATAAGTCAGAGTAAGGGATTTGCTGGCGCAGCTCGGGAATCACTGCTTGTAACAAAATTAGTCATCAAATTCTCGTGTCGGGGACCGCTGGCTCTGACCAGCGCTATCTAATCATTAGACGATAGTTGGAATGGAACGCCTGCCAGTGACTGGACCCCAGAAGACCCAAGCTTCTGTGATTCCTATATACATACATTTGTGACACTATCGCAAACGTGGGTCACGCTTTCCTCTCAATCCGGGCGCAAACTCAGTTGGGTGCCGCAGCTTGCATCTTCAACTTAGAACCCTTTCTACAAGCTAATCTAAGGATTTCGCGCAAAGGAATAAGTGGCACTCTTTTTTATTGTCTTGAACTAAGCAAGTGGCGCTTGTATCTGGGCCTGGATAGTCACTTAGACGGACTGACGCCCTGAAGCTCCTTGTTGTTTGTTCAAACTATTGACAACGACTTAACATAAGGCCTCTTCCTTAGCATCCCTGGCCTCAGCCATGCGCTCTACTGATACTCTTCTGCGTCAACTATGGGAATGGATCGTGTCCGCTATGACCAAGGTGCTGAGTGGGCGTTGTGCCAAGGCCTATGGATATCCTACAAATACCACGCGGTTAACAACCCCAAGGAGCGTATCTCATTCTCATCACTTACATCCCTGATATCTCACTTTTACTAGCACGAATAAAGAAAATGGCGCGTCATGATCAGCAGTCCACCCGAAAATGGCGCAGTCCCTTCGAGGTTCTCCGCTTTATTGCTTGGCTCCTGCTTCTCCTTGTGTCTATCTCAACTCCGGCCGTAAAATCTCTCTACTTATTTTCCCTGGATTCAACTAAACCTGGATCTATATCGATCCGAGACACTAACTACACAACCACTGGTGTTGTCCGCTTTGGTGGATATGGCTACTGCATCCCGTTCATTATTGATGGGTATGTCATCATATTCAAAGTTGTGCTTTCACACTTTCAACCATCTCAATGTAGGGGAGACTCTCTTCATTGCTCGACCGGGGCCCTCGGCCATACGTTCGATACTGTGGTTCAAGACGCATTGTAGGTCAACTCGTGAATCTTCTTCTTGTAAGGAATTTTAATGGTTTACTTCAGAGGCGTAACCGGAATCGAAAATGTATACACAGCCAGCTCTTCGAAAGCTATGGTCTTGAATCCACTTTGTACGTTCTGTTTTCCATATGCAGATCAGACGTTTTATTGAATTGTTCGTCCAGCCTGTGCATTTGCATTCCTCAGCATGTTAGATAATGAAAACTCCATCTTTGTTCCCTTATTCACAACGGCAGCGTTCCTTTTTGATGTTATATCTGTGACTGCTATGCGTAGCCAAGTCAGTAGAATTTCCGGGGGTGCGGTGGACATCACATTCGGACCTTGCGTGAGTTTAGATGTCTTATGTTTGGTATGAAATCTACTGACCACTTCGTGCCTTTTGTAACTCTGATACCTAGACCTGGCTGACACAGTCTGCCTTCATCTTTATATGGATCTTCTACATAATCTATGCCGTGTACTCAGCGGCCGTGCTATTTTCGTGAGTGCTCCATATCTACAACAAGGAACCTACAATCTCATTTTCATACCTGAAGCTTTGTCAAATTGTTGCAAACGGAGCTTTTAAAAGATACGGAAAGTAAGAATAACGAGGACAACAAAGCAGATATCGAGTTGGTATAGGGATAGTTACAAGGATAGACATGAATCAACCTTGTCTAATTCTATGCTTTCACTTGATTGTAGTTTCCGCCAAAGACTATGCGCGCCATCCTCGGACACTTACGATATATGATCGAGTAATATACTGTATATTAAGATCCCAGCATTCATTTAACCTCACCAATGAACATCACTTCTTTCTGGCCTTTTAGTCTGTGTACCGTAACACAACAAAAGATAGTAAATATGTCAACCTCCAAATAGTAGGTTCGCAGGTTCGAAGACTTGGTTAGATGACCGCGTATAAATACAGATCATTGGTTATGTCACTTCTTCTCCTGGCATCACGATTCCTCTGAAACACAATCATCATCATAGATGATTGAAACTGGGCCCCTGGAAGCCGCAATTACTTAAGCGAACCCACTACGAAAGGTGTGCATCGCAGCTCACCATTTCTCTACGCCCTGCCATTGCGAATGAATGAGCGAGCCGAATGTGACCAAGATAGATGGACTTACAAACTCGGTCCAATGAAGCTGGGCCTTGAGCTCTGGCCCTCCGAACCAGAGGACAACACTAAAATCTATACGTCGATACATCCTGCCATTAAAACCCTTGCGTTTTGCTGCGATTGACCGCAAGGAGGAAAGGTTGGTTTTAATAGTGCATGCAACATGTAATTCATCTGTCTAAAGATGATGAGTCTCCGTATGCCATTTCACGTTGGACTCACGCTTGTGTTCTATCTCATCCAGCCAATTAATAGCCTCCCGAGGACCAGAATACGCCAATATACATGTTTCATCAGAGTAAGCAAAATTGGAGGATGCATACTGGTCTTCATCTATTTCCTTAAATAAGCTTTTTGTGAAGCGTGTGCTTTCCCTCACCACGGTGCTCTGAATTGAAGAATATGTATTAATGCCGAGGGGTATACGAATGAACATACCTTGCGTAGTATTGTGGTGAAGCCTCCTGAGATTAACTTTTGTCCAGACTGCGGAGTATAGCAATTCTCTAGCCTCTGTATGTGCTCTGGATCATTAGCGTTGTAGAAATCGGCGGTCGTGATGCCATATGCATATTTCGCAACTCTAGCCTCGACATGATGATCAAAATAAAAGCTCAGCGCCCCGAGCGCAGCCGCTTTAACACTGCGTTTGTTAGAAAGATAATACTTATCGACATAGGAATCACCTACTTTGAATCACTAGGAACTCTGATCTTGATGTCAGCCTCTGAGATTCGTCTGCTAAGTTCCGACATGAAGTATAAACTTCCGGATAGGCCTCCCACGACATAAACAGTCTGTCAAGCCACGGATGAAACTGATGCGCGAGTTAATGAGTCCATGCAAACTTACCGAAACTTTCACAGGAGAAGCTAGGATACACTGGGTAATATGGTCTACCGCGGCTTTGAGTGAAGGTTCATAGAATTTTGCGAGCTCGTCACTATGTACTTCGATCAGCCTCTGTTTGCTATATTGATCTATATATGCTACACTTACCCAGCGAGCTTCATCTTACCCCCTAAAATACCAAATTCAGGGTCTTTGACGGACACTCTTCCGAACGGAATATAAACGGTCTCTGTAACGGAGCGGAATACCCGCTTGTTTCTTTGATCGAATGCTTTCACCATCTCATCGATGTCATCTTTCGTCCCATATTTCGATCCTTTTAGTTTGTCTATAGGATTAATTAGAGTTATGTTTTCGGTGCATGTTCAGGAAACTGGCCTGTTAGGTACTGCCTCGCCCGCTTCGTGATAATCTCCGATCCTTCGAGTGCACCTGATGGGATTCAGGCCTCTATCAGCCAGTTTTGGCACAAGAAGATGAAGACTCACACTTTGCAGGAGCAGATTCATGGAAAACGGCAGAAGACCTTGAAACAATGTTGTACGCGCTAAAGTCAAGTGTGCCACCCCCTAGATCTGCAACGATCAGCCCTTCATCTTTCTGCGAGCGCGTTAATAGCGGAAATTTAAGAGGAGTTTTTGAGAGAACGTACATCGTCTAGATGGTGCTCTTCGATACAGTAGTGCAAACTAGCCTCGCCTTCCGTAACGAACCGAATGCGATTGCGACCTTCGTTTGTGTTTGGGGCCAAAGATGCTTTTATAGCAGCTTGACGCATTCGGTTTTGCTGAGATCCCTTCCATCCATTCGGATGACATATAAGGAACTCAGCTGAGTTCATTAGGTTTCCCCAGGAATACGTCGGGTGTACTTCCTTGATGAAAGATTTACAGCATTTTAGGAGATAGCCATAGAAATCAGTGTATATGTTGTCTACAGTTTTCCCTGGAGGCAAAGGACCAAGGTCGGCATTGTTGAAAGTGAAGGGAAGGTCCTTCGGTCGAAGACGAAGTTTAAACCTATCAGAAGATAAAGGGATGAAAAGAGGGTACTGGTTTTTCCTTGGCATACCACTCGACTTTTATCCAGCCCTCCTCTTCCGCTTTCTTTTCGACTTCATCTGCGAAAGTTTCAGCTCCGGCGGATACCATCTTTCCTTCAGCATCGTAGTACATAACAGTCGGAATCTTGTAAGAGCTATTCACAAGCTCTTGTCCCGGAAATCTATGCGCAATATTTAGTCTCGAAATGCTTGTGGAAATCCATAGGCTAACCAGTAGTACTCACTTGTGCATGCTCCTGTTCTGCGGGATCTCTCCCGGTTCGAGGACACAATACGAAATACCTGTCTGAGTTGTTCCAACATCAAAAGCGAAGACAATTTTGCGGTCAGATCCTTTGTAAGGTTCCCTCATCGTGTTGGATACCTGGACTTGCGCACAGCCTGGCAGTTAGGTCTGTAGGGAGTCAAGAATATCGGGGTGAGGCTTGCGGTAAGTGAGCGACGATGCCGCCAAAGACCACAGCAGATGTAGACTGTGGGTAGGAGTAGCTTCAATCCCCACATAGCATGTCCCTGCGTATAGGAGCAGCAATACGATGGTAGTGCGTAAGGAGCATGTTTGATGCCTCGCCTTGATGCACTAGATAGAAGCCAGAAGTCGAAGTGACTTCGCAATAGGCCTACCTACTTCAGCCTTCCATGAACTCTGAGTCTATCCTTCATGAAGTCACGGGAAGGTTGCAATGAGCTACAGCAGCTCCTTGGTTGCCTCGAGTCTCAATCACAAGACTAGGGTATCACTATCCCTTTATGATTGCAGAGTCGTAGACAGATGTCCATGGACCATCCTAGGCTAAGAGATAGACTCGCCAAGAGGGGTCATCGAGGATAAATCGACCGTAAGAAAGTGCGTGTATTAGTATTAACCGTGGGGGTGAATAGCATTCAGTTATTGAAAGATACTGGATAGTATTTGATCAAGGGGAAATCTCACTCAGTCAACATTGGGGGTAAGGGTTTACTGAACCGTGTGGTGGGCCAACCGTAGACTCGACAGCCAGTCGTGAATTTATCGGATGGTTGGTTGTGAGCTTCATCTCCTCCCCCCATGAAGCGCTGGTTACGAGTCTAGGCCAACCGCGGCTAAAACATAATGAGCCTTCAGTCTCACATACCCTTGCTCTTTTTCCCCCTATTGATACTGTCTCTTCATACATCATTTGGACAATGCCCGCCGAACGACCGAGAAAATCCAGTCATTTCATTGGTGTCGAGCTCGCCATGGTTGTGGACGCCCTCTGAACGTTGACGGACAAGTCGCGGGCGTTAAACAGGGATGATCCAGAGGTCCAGAGCTTGAGGACACGTCCGATGACGAGCAGCTGGAAGGACTTCGAAGAAGTACCACGACTCGCGACAAGCGGGCGAACGACGCGTCAAGTTGCTCGCGTCTCTTCATCACCGACCGCGACAACAAGGACGACTTCGAGCCTCAAGACGGCTCCAACGCACGATGAAGACCGCGAATATTTCGACAATTGTCTTGTCGGCCCCTTAGCAAACCTAAGTCGCACTAGAGCAAGGACCTTTTCAGCCAGCTCCTGTGCGGCTTCTCCCACAAGAACCTGCCAGCCCAATTTTTCACTACAGCTTCCTTCGCGGAAGCCTTTCCTTCTAGATTGTTAACGACGGACGGCAGCGTGCGGGAGTGCAGGAAAAAGTTAGACGTTGTAAGCCCGCAGGTTCGTACAATTAAATTATGCTATATGTACGCTACCTAGCTAACATAACCCAGGTTGGCAATATGGGCATCTCCTCGTGCCGATTTATACTACCCGTAAGCTGAAATCGCATCTTGCTTTGGGAATTCTGTTCATTCAGTAAAGGTGTACAACTGTATTACGAACTAACAGACCTCTCACTGGCAGGCCATGTATCGCTCAGGAGTCACACGAATTCGGTTAATCGGAGGCCAAACGACGTACCGCACCTCCCCAGTTGCAGAGAAGCCTCGTCCACCTTCCCCACCGCCACCTTCTCGTGACCTTGACTCATCCTTTGCTTCAGTGAACTGCTTCATGCCCACCTCTGGGTAGCGGGCTTTGCTGTGACCAGAGCCTCTGACTGCTTGTTTGTCAGAGTGTGCTCGCCAAGGGGGAGTGTCGAGGGCTGGGGCTGCTTATGACAGTGAGCACACTACTAACTTGTATATCCGATACGGGCTGACTAATCTTACAGGCATATATTTTTCGTAGCGCATTATTATTCAGACCACTGTTCTTTGATCCAAACTGCCACCATCTGCCACACCAATTACCTCGCATTCATCTTTTCGACAATGCTCGCCAGACGCCTGAGAAGCTCCAGTGGTTTGTCTGACGTCAAGGGCCAGAGCTACCCGTTTTCCAACGTGATCCAGGACCATTTGGACAAGATGGGCATCTCCGTCTCCGGATTCCCCAAAGTGAAGCCCGACGCAATGTCTCGTGCCGCCGAGACAGACGCTCTTGGAGCGGATTCTCTTTGGTCTTCTGATATGCTCTGCCGTCATCTTCAGTTCCTGGAGGGTCTCGTTCCACGAAGGGTATGTTCTAACTATCCTCTCATTAGAACTACATTAACAGATAAATATCACTTAGAGTGAAGCCGCAATGCGTCTGTGGACCAATGCCTTCTTTTACCGTGCTGCTGTCATGATCCCGAGTGGCTTAGGCGTGGTGTTGAGCGTTGAAAAAGTCGACCCATCCGTATCCGTCAGCAATGCTCACTCACTCTCCGGATACATAAATTAGACAGCTACAGTGAGGGCCTCCGAAAAAGCTCGTACGTTTCCTTTGACCGTTGTCTGATTGCTTGTACTCAACATCATGCAGAAATTATCTTGCGCTACCCTGTCCTACAGCACTTGAAGAATGACGAGTCTGTTTTGCTTGTTTCCGAAGGCAAGGATCCCGAGTCGATCCCCGTAGATCACGTACAGGAGACTGTCGGGGAGATGGTAACGTGCGCAAGGATAACAGGGTAAATCAACTTTTAGATTGTGCGACGCTGTTTTCATCATTACTTTTATTATTTAGGAAATCTAATTCGTGGTGTCCTGACGAATGGACGTCGATGGATATTCCTCATCCTCAAACTCAGTGACCATGGAAGTGGCAGCTATAAGCAGTCCGAAGAGCTCAATATCTCCTCGTTGCTATGTCAAGAATCGCAAAAGAGGCAGTCTCTCTGATTTCCGCAATTATTTTACATTGGGTATGCCTCGTCACATGTCGTTCAGGAGCCTTGCTAACTCTTCTTTGACCCGGATTAGATGCTACATAGTAAAGAGGATTTCGATGGTGAAGATGATTATCTACATGCCGATGATGCTTGACGAATGATACCCAGCCAATGATTTCTGGTTGATCATTTTTAAGTAGCAACCCCTTCTGTACGCTCAGAGTTCTAATCGGTATAAAGCACAATAAGGCTTTCTTTGCAACCGTCTCCTCTTCTTCTCGTTTTGGCCATCTCGTCATCGCCGTAGTGCGTACCCACTTCGAGCGCCTTTCTTACTCTTCATAGCAGACAGAAGCCCGACGACGGCGCGGTGTATGGAGGTATCCGAGCTGCTGGGCATGCGAGAACGCCAGACGCAGTATGGTTCCAGAACAGTTCTGTCATTTGTTTTATTTACAGTAAGTGTTGTGCGTCGCAACCATCTTGGTTTCTGCGTATTCCGGATCGCTTACGACATCTCAGAAGCAAACTCTACGACAATCCATTAGACCATGTTCATCCTTGACCCGACCCCGAGGGTCAGGATGCTGACCCGGCCGGTTCGGGGGTCAATTGAAAGGAGCTCCGACCCGACCCGGCCCCTTTAAGGACCACATACGTATATTGACAATGACAGACTGGACCAGGGCTACTTTCCAATCAAAACAAATACTCTCGACGCAGACAAAACTGTTTTAGTTATAGACAGTGCTATTTTACAAGATGAATATGCTATGTTAGCGTTGTTATGCATTCGCCTGCCCAGGCTGCCCTAAGTGTGTTGATTTATGATTGTACCCCAGGGAAGATTTTTAATGAGCCTCTTCAGGAAACTTTCATTGTCGAAAACCAACCGCTGCGTAGGAAAGTCAGTCTTCCGTGAGAGTTCAAAGTCAATGATCCGGCATTTGAGTGGGCGGCGCAGCGAGTCCGTCACATTGGAGAGATTGAAGCCAGAGGCGGGGAAAGGATGAGCTGGTGCCTTGAGGATATTGTCATACTTAACGTCCATGTGGAAGAGTCCTACCTCGGAGATCCTAACATATGCTTCAAACACGTCCTTTCTGTGTGAAAACATTAGTCAGTCTCTTCTCTTTCTTCAAGGAGTAAAACCTCACGTTATATCTTCAGGGATTGGTACATAAAGTTCCATGTCTTTCCCACCTAAGGGAAGGTACGGACGGCCCAGCCTTTCCAGGACGAGAACTGTAACACAGTGCTCTGGGTCTTCGACGAAGCTCTGGACTAAATCTGCGTATTCCGGCTTGAAACTTCCGATCCATTCGAATGTTTGCTCCTCAGATTCGTCTGACTGTCTGCGCCGATGATGTTTGTCTACTAGCCAAGGTACGAGCGACATTCCTTCGGGTACGAGCGCGCGGTAGAAGCCGAAGCACCAAGGGATGACCTCTCCCTGCAGGGTCTGCATCTCATCATAGAACCAGGCTTCCCTAAGTAAGAATTTGTTGAAACCTTTCGCTCCGAATTTTGCAACGAGAGGTGGGAGATTAGCACAGGTTGGACTTGTGTCGATTGATAAGACATGTCCAGAATGACCTGACCCAATGTACTCCCCGATCTTCAAGGTAGGAGGTAGAGGTATATCCACGCTCTGTTGGCGCAACTTGCGAGGGGGGCCAGGCTGCTTCAAGTTATCGTCCCATACGTAGTTTATGGGCTCGATGAGATCCAAAGGCAGGGGTGCAACCTTCTCAAATGTAAGGGCTTTCTTCATACCGCGATCATCCTGGATCAAGTCGTCGATTACTAGCTGAGACAAAATCAGATTGACATGCCAGTGAGCGCAAATGCAGACAAGGCAGCTGCCTCTCACCATGTTTCCTTCGAACGACATTGTGTTACTTCACTATATAGGGCGTAGAGAGGAGGGGGGCTAAAGCCTAAAAGTCGTAAACGCAAACTCGAGGATCAGAGCTTGCTACAGCCCTAATTTTGATCCCTTTCTTATGTGGTGGAGTCACTCAGACTCGAGATGCAATGGCTATCTTTAGTTTTTTGATCGATTAGGAGACTCAGTCAATTGGCGAATACCGACAGGACAGGATGCAGCAAGTCAGTCGCGGTTACTTGATTAACTACGACATAAAAGTAGCGTCTTATTCCTTCGTGCCAGTTGTCCGGATAGAGCCAATTCAAATTCTATGTCCAATAGTACATGCATAGCTTTAATAAAATGTATGTTGACCCTATCCTACTATAATACTATTATAGTAAGATGATAGGCTAGATAGCCTTACAACATCGATATGGGTCGCACTTGGGTTGCTATTTCTGAGTGATTGTGGTACAACGACATTTCCTAAAGCGCATAGAGTAGGAAGAGTAAGAAGGGATGAAGAGAAAGCCATATAATGCAATGGCACGCACTGCAGCAGGGTCCCAACGACACAATATGCGGATTTGCAGATACTTAGGTTCGGCGGAGATCGCGCCCCCCCGCCGCGCCTCATTAAATCATATCATTATACCTAGATCTAAGAAAAGACTTGCGCACAGCTTAAACCCTTGAACGTGTATTCGGACATGCACCCTTTTGTTGTTCAAGCAGGTCCCTCATGACACGCTTGCAATTTCTACCAAAGACGTAGGACAAGGGCGCAGAGAAAAGGGGTTCCCACCTGCTGCCATTTTCAGATTGTTCAGACGTAGTTTCCAGGCTCTATTATAAAATGTAAGCAGATCAAGATCACAAGGGCAAAAAATCCAGATTATATACTTGAGACCTTGAACGCGTTGACCTTTCCTGTCTCAAGAGAGCGAGGCCTGTACTATGAAATACCGAAGTTTGCTAAAAGATGGTAAAGAGAAACGATGTCTTCCGTGAGGGGATAACCCACATTTTTCTCTTGCACAATTCCATTGTTAACCATCACATAGTTTAACCAATTAACCAGCAATTTAATCTTCATGGCTTTTCGTTAGCAAACAAACTTTGCTTTTTTTGGTTTAGCGCCCCAAAAATGAACGAGTGCGATTGTCCTTTTCGCAGTGCTATTCTTTTACTTTGTAAAAACGGTTTCTCCTTGCTGAAGTATACGAGCGAGTCAGAACTAATTCAGCTCTACTTTCAGTCGTCGAGATCGTAGAATGAGGTGGTTCAAAATGTCTTGTTCTGCCTGTTGTTACGTAGAATTTCCCCGCACTTCGTCCACCGCTCGCATGGCTGGAAGAACACTGTCCCTGAGTTGCTGGAGGAAGTGAGGATAGCCCCACAATAGAAGTTTTGCGTCCTTCTCGAGATAATCAGTAGTATAGCTGCATCTCCAAGTAAAATCACATCATTAATATGAGATAGGCAGACGAATGTGAATTGGCATACGCGGCGTTCTTCCATAAATCAACATGGCGCTTAACGTAGTATTGATACAATCCACCCGAGAATGTGGCATCCAGCGAGCGAATGAACTCGTCTACGGCCTTATCAACAGCTGCGTATTGCCCAGAGGAACACTCTTCATCATCGTTCTGGTCAACGCCGTCAGCGTTTCCGGCTTCCAGATCTCCTTGTAGTAAGCTGGAACCTGCGCGGCTAAGATGTCGATTCCGTCGACGCACGAGACATGTCCACTTTTTTACTCCTCGGAGAACACTCAAGATCAAGCTGCCTGTACGTTGGACAGCCTGGCTGAGAGGTGCCAAGATGTTCGACGTCCAAGAAGACAACGAAATGAGGCTTCGGCTTGAACGCTTTAAACAGTATTTGCAGAAAGTTATAGCATGCCTGAGGAGCCGAGCCAGTCTATGCGGATGCGAAGAAGCATTCTCAGGCCAATTAGTCTTGGCTGCGATAAATTCATTAACTTGAAAGACATCATCCTCCCGAAGAAAAGCCCTTTTGGCGGGAGATAAGTTACACAGAAAAGGAAAGAAAGAAGTACGCGCTTACCATAGTAAGTTTCTCCTAATCGATTGAACCCCTATGCGAGACCAGTGCGACTTGACAAGAAACCAAGATGAAACAATCATGAGGCCGAGGACATGAAGCGCAGTGAAGATATTTGTGATGAGAGCAACATATTTCATCTGGGTGCGTATGCGCATTAGTGGAGTCATGCTGCGAAAGGCACAGATACGCACTTGATGAGAAGAATAAGGGAAAAGATTTAGTCCGACCACGAATGTCAATGCTGAAATGGCCAAGAAGACAATAGGCGCCTTGCTCAACCAAATTCCAATGTAGGTTGGAGTTCTAAAGTTATGATAGCTGCTCAACGTCTTAGTGTCAGAAAATCAAACGACCACAGAAATATACGTACACAGATGACTTCCTCCATACCAAAGCAAGTAGGCTATTGACGCCGGAAGAAACGCTGAAGACAAGCGACAGAAACCAGAAAAGGTTTACTGCGCTGCTCAACATGCTGGACGTCTGCTGGTACGAAAACTGCAGCGTGGTCGCCGTGATGCTGGAAAAGAATGTAGCAATTGTCGTCAGAGCTAGTTGACGTGTTGTCGCACGCTCTTCTTCTGATGCAGCAAATGAGGGCAGGACTGTCGACGTTTGCTTATGTGTGAGATGGGTGTTTTAATGATTATATTAAAGAATGCTCACCATGTTCAGAGAATTTCCGGAGCTCTCCAGAAGGACCAGACAGATCGGCTATCACGCTAGTCAGTTTTGGAACGATGGTCTCGAACGTCAATCTGAGTTTTGCATCCGAGTTTGTTTGCGTCTCTGCACGGTCAACCAAAATAGGAGTGATGTGTGAGGCGCTATTATCAGAACGGTAGCCATCTGATTACGCACCCATTCCTTCGAGTGCCGACTAATATGATGCACTATCAGTCACAGGCGTTTAAGGCTTAGAACGACGACCGCACCAGACAGACTGAGTGTAGATCACGGAGATATCGAAAATGGAACGCGTAGTTTTGGAGTGATAGAGCGTTGAGTAATAGTTCACAGTTGACCTGGAGACCCCTAAGATCTTTTAACGCACGTCACGCGAATCCCATGCGTAAGCTATTGCAGAAGAGACAATAATAAAGTCGAGAGATAATGCTCACTTGAGTAGACTTCTGCACAACCAACATCTGATACGTGTTCGAGAGCATCGTCGAGCTTGGAGATAAATAGTGGCGTGTCTTCCAATACCTTGAGTACAGCTGCTGTTTGTTCGCCGCCAATACGCTTCATATGCTTAAGTAGGTGGGTAACCTATAACGCGTACTTAGCTTCCATGCGATGGTAGTCCATATAAAAAACATACCTCTTGTATCAATGCATCGGACTTTCTTCTTGCGCAAGATAAGATTTTCAAAGCAGCAAAGCCACCGAAAGAGTAGGAGACCCACACTTTATAGGCCATGTAAGCGCTTCCCCAGACTGAGTAACTTCGTTGCCTCGTACAAGGCGCCGATGTGAGTTCTTCCAATACGGTGTCTGGAACAAGAACCATTACAACAGTACCGATGGAATTCCGTCTTAAGAGTCTCACCAGTGCATCTTCGAGTATTCAGCATAGGTATAAATCCTGACGGGAAGATGTCAATGATTCTCAACAGATGCTTGGAAGAGCTCAAGATCCTCACCTTCTGTTGGGCCCGCAGTTTCGCTTGTCGACATCATACAATCGAATGTACGTCGGAGATTCCTGAGAAACGTCACATCCTCTACGCTCAGGTGCTCTTCGATACAGTAAACGCTTCCAAGGGAAAGATCTATTACCGCGCCTCAACATCGATGCATCTGCAGGATAACGAGCTCATAAAAGAAAACACAGACTCGACATTTCCAATTGCTTGAATTAATCGCAACAATCGTAGATAGTGAGGAGAGAAAGAACAGAAACGTGGTAAAGGGTTATGGATCCGTTTGACCTCATGCCTTTCTATATATACCGCAAGCCTGTATCGCGGTGTCCTGATGTGCTGAGGCGGTGAGACAGGAGCTTGAGACACAAACGGAAAAGAACTCGGTTTCCACTGGCAAGATGAGGATACAGATATATCCGGTAGCACATCTGATTGAAGACACATTAACCTGCGGCAAAGCTGAAAGTGTGCCAGTGCTCGAAGGATTTCAAGGCGTCGTGGTTGAGATATTTGAGACTGTCTTACTAGTGAAGTTCAAATCCAGCCCATCTCGACTCTCCAGCCACCAGCACTGGTACGTCGCACTGCCCTTTGTCACCACCACCAGTGTCGCCTTCGCTGATGTCGACTACCGGATCTGCATAACCAACTTGAAAAGGTCACCATAGACTGAGGTATCACCCTCTCTGCGATTCGAAAGACCGAGCTAGCAAGCAATCATAGTTTGAGATATTCATCGCATAAAGTCAAACGAGACGAAACGACGAACTTCTTCGTTTTGCGCTTAGTACTATCGGCATTTTCGGCATGATGATCCTGTAGCCAGAGTGACCAAGTTTGGAGAGAAATTTACGTAGCAAAACGCGGAGAAACGTCGGTGAAAACCAACACATGAATTTAGGATACAGTGCCCTTTACTCCCATACGATTGCTCACCGGTTGATCATTGACCATGATGCAAGTTCTCTGAGGAGGCTAATTGATAACCTTCCTTAGGGAGCAATCATAAATCAACACACCTAGGGCAGTTGAGAGCCTTATTTTGAGTAAACGTAGTGCCAAGTTCCAACCAGTAGATCGCATGTCTGAAAGTATTTGGTACATTTTCAGAAACCGACAATACAGTAGTATTCAGTGGGCTGCAGCTTGAATGTATGTAGGTCATCTGGATTGGGATTACTTAGCGACCCTATAAGGTATAGATGCTAGCCCTCCAGATATATCATGTAATGATCTGAAGGATGGTATTGACCTCAATGGGAGGTACTGTATGCCAGTGGTATTACACTGACTCGATCTCGTCATTGATTTTGTCGTCAACACTTTCCCGAAACTCATTGAGAATGAGATTTACATAGCTAACAAAGAGCATGAGGACAATACTATAAATGAGCCAGGGGCAGAACTCACACACTCAGAGTAGCTATCACAACCGCAATGCACAAGACGTAGAATATCCATAGGAATACTAAGGCACACATTGCCAACCAGGTCTGAGCGGCAAGGAAAGAAAATGAAGTCAGATTTGTTATTCCCTTCATCATATTTAGATTTGGAATCATCTTACGCAAGGTCCGTATGAAACTTTCACTATACCCCCAGTAACCCTTTCTACTTCGCTGCGCAATATAGTCGTAGATATGATATCGAAGAGGGATGTCGCCGTTGATAACAGGAGAATAGAAATGGAGGCATCGTTGGATACCATATCGAGAAACACAAAAGCACATGCTGTGCGGAAAAAGTTCGAGAGAGGATAAGAACATGTATACATACTATTTGAAAGAGCGCACAAAGTGGGCTCAAAACCATGGCCTTCGATGAGCTAGCAGCGTACACGTCTTGCATACCTGATACACCTCTGTCGTCAATCTAGATTCAGCTCGATAAAGAGGCGGATGTAATAGGACACTCACAAAGCGCTCTGAACTGTGTCGTCAAATGTATGCCCAACACTTCCGCTTGAGCAATACAGGGAAGAGTTGTTGCTGGAAGGGTATCAGTGTACAATGCAGTGTTTATCAAATGCCTTAACGTGCCCTTCTGGAACCAGCGGAATGCAGTAGCCATAAGCGCCAAAGCGTACAGTACCCGCAGTAGTAACGTTAACACCCTTAATCGAAATAGATCCAGGAGCTCTGGAGTTTAGAGAAAAGAAGTAAAGAGAGTTCACGGCCGGTGTTGAGATCGAGATAAGGAGAAGCAAGAGCCACGCAACAAAGTGGAAAATTCGCATGTTTGGCGGAGAGCTACTAGTGGTAAGGTAAGGAAGGCTTGAGCGAAGAGGAAAGGAAGGACTGACTTAAGTATCATTGGGAATTTGCAGAGTCCGTCATCGCACTGCTGCGTCTTCTAGTGACTCAAATCAGATAGAAAAAAAGCTGTATCAGACTGCGGCCAGTCGAGAAGCAAAGAGGGGCTCAAGGGTATATTTGGGACCCTGCGCTGTGCATTGGCCGTATACTTGATTCACATAACAGGGAAATATCTGGGATCCTGCGCTGCGAATCGACCGTATACTTGAATCACGGAACAGAGTATAGGTTGCGCTATGCTGGCGTCAATTTCTGTTCGGAAAGTGAAGTATCAGTCGTTATACCTTCAACGAACTAGTACCGCCTCATCAAGAACGACACTCCATTGGTTTTTCTCAACATATGAGACCTAGGTGTCCTAATATGTATTTCAGTGTGTACTGCATGGCAGCGGCAGTGCTGTCGACAAGGATAGCAAAAAGTGTCTCTGTATTATTACTGACTCTATAGAGTCAGTTCTACAGGTAGAAAGTCTGCACGAGAAAATAGTGGTGCCTGTCGGCAGGAACGCGGTCCTTGAACCATTTACCCGGACCGAATATAGTAATTTGTACCTCAGGCTGTGATGTCATCTGACAAATCTTATGGTGTCATTCAAGTTGTCGCCATCGAGTTGAACCTGAAGGCCGTTTCCTCCAATCCTCTCATCTCTCCAGCTGGGCCATTAGAAGGATATGTTGCTATAAGCAGCCTTTTATGACCACCAATCTATCACAATCCATTATTCGGTAGGAGACAAATTTCTTTCTTTCTAATCAACTTCACCTTTTGATTATACTCCTCTTCTTTCAATTCTTCAGTGAACGTCGTAACTCAGAACGCTTCAGCTGCGATCCTCACAGGATCGACATCGAAGCCTTCCTTTTTGTTCTGGGAAAAAGTATACAAGAAGCTCAGCTCATTAGAAGAAGAAAAGTGGCTATTGCGTGCCTTGCTAGCATCTCTTACCGTTTTGAATAATGAAATGAAGAATGCGCACATACGGTATGGTCAGCTCGACTTTCTGTGTTATATTTCTCATTTTGCCTCTTTAGACTTCAAGTCGGCTTAGCATTCGCTCCTCTGGCAGTCCAGATCCAACACCGCGAGATTCGCCAACACACCTTGTCTGGAATTGAAGAGGAGGAGAACATGAAATCGCCCCGCACGATCCACGCAATAATTCCTGTGGCTATAACTGATCAACTTAATCGGATAAAGCATCGCTCCGGTGGCAACGATGAAAACTTTTCAGAGAAACTACAGTCACGCTTCTCTTCCCTCCTTCCATGTGCAAGCTTCGGTATCGAAGTGGAGGCTGCAACGAAAGAAGAGTTACTTGCGGATTTAGTCTTACTGGCTCACCATCCTGAAATATGTGAGTCTTTCAGACGTGTGCTGCGTCATTATCTGTCTGTGAATCATGCGGATCGTCGACAACACTCTGGATTGACGCTTGCCAGAAAGCAAAGACGGATCCCCGGGAGTTGATAAAGAGTCAGAATACTAGGCTCCTCAAACATGTGCTTGGTGCTAGCGAGAGCATCGTGAGTTATTCATCCTTTGTGACGGTTCATATGTGATTCAAATTACTCAAGTCATCGTAGGCCGGAACCTCTGCTGCTACCACACTGGCCTTCGTGGCTCCGGATGCGGTTATCCCTCCTTTGGTAGATCAGATATCGGAAGACCTCAAGCCTGTAAAATTTGTCTCACTCACGGCTACTGATGTTGCAATTTGGAAGACACCGGACGGAACTGCATATGTTGACGGTATGTTGCTAAAAATCACTGTGCTTAAACAATGTTGACGACTGCTCCAGTGTTGTCCTCCAAACAACGGTGGAAATTTCCGTGCTTATAAAGGGCACACTTGCTCAGGAGAGTTACGTCCGGAATGCTAGCCTTCAGAGTTTGCAGGTATGAAATTAGTTTTGAGTTACATTTTGTATTTCGCGCTCACTTTACTTAGGCACTAGATCTGACAGACATGGACTGGTGTCCCGAATTATGGATCGCTACGTACGACAGTGATCAGCAAAACATTCGATTAGCTCGCCACATATGGGACGATAATGGGTTGGATGTGCCTGAAACATTCTTCATCAACCTTCGACCCCCCCTTGGTAAGCAGTTACTTTATTGCAGTTTCAATCTGCTAAAGGAAGTCGTAGATCATGAAAAAGCCAGTATGCGAACAAGCTGTGCGTTTTCGCTCACAGAAGCTGCTTCTCAGTGGCTGCAGTCTGTTCCAGCCATCGTAAGATCCTTGCAAGATTACTATTGCGAAAAGGCACAACTGTTGGGCCAGAATACGATGAATATGTAAGTGAAGCAATAGGTGTTTGATAGTCTTACTGACAATGCACCTAAGGGTATTCTCATCACTCGGTCTCTCGAAGAGTTTGACCATTGGCCAGTTCGTCTTGCAATTGTACAGTCGTTTGAGGCTTTGGCACCCGTTTTCTCTCTGCAACTTCTTGAGCCTTTCTTCGAGTTCCTATTATCCCAGGAGGCCTTGGGCGATCGCTACCCTCACGTGCGCTCGGCGATGCTTAGCGCTGCGTCAAAGGTCGTAGACCTCCACGGGAAGAAGCACCTTCAAGCTCTGATCAGCACATTTGGAACGCACCTTGCAACCTTTAATGGAGCAAGCGAGACCGCCGATTATGTGAAAGAAGCAGCGGTCATTCTACTTGGCCGGTCGGCCCGACACTTGGACTCAACTTGACCACCGCATTCCCGGCATTGTTGCCCGTTTGAAAGACTCGTTGAAGACACCATCGGAACAGGTTCAAGTTGCGGTGTCGGAATGTATCGCTTCGTTGGTTAGATATAACAGGAAATCGACGCCTAAACTTGTGGAGGAGGTTCTGCAAGAATTATCTCATGCGCCCAAGTACGGCGAAAGGAGAGGGGCAGCCTATGGTCTTGCCGGTATCATCAAAGGGACGGGCATATCTGGTATTAAGGAGTTGAGTTTGACGTTATTGAGCGCTTGCGTTCTGCGATGGAAGACAAAGAAAGCTTTCGAGCCTCGTCAAGGTGCCATTTTTGCAATCGAGACTATGTCTGCAACACTGGGAAGGAACTTTGAGCCCTACATTATCGAGCTCCTTCCTTCTCTTCTTGAGTTTTTTTCTGTACATAGTACAGTAGAGAGTAATATAAAAAATCTACATACTGTCTTATACTCATAACAACACTTTCAGCACTGGGTAGTGGGCTCTGCTGTGCATGCAACCACAGCCCCTCCTTCTGTTTACTTTACACATGTTATAAACTATTTTTGGATCATAGATAGAGTCAGTACCCCCGGAGGGCCATGGTATACATAACAGAGGCAGAGAACTGACTCGGATATGGTTGTCGAATAATAGTTCATTCTAGGAAAAATTGCGTAGTAGTGAGACCTCGGCTGGCCTCAACTCGTAGAGAAGCCACCTAGAGCAGTTATCTTTTGAAACATAGAAGAATTGAGAAACTCAGAATTCTGAGGCGTCCGAAGTAGAGTCAACGTCAAGCCAAACAAAGAACGTGTTATTTGTATTTGTAATCATACTGTACTCCAGTGAAAAAAAGTATGTAGTGTATTCGGACCGTGTGTTCGATCCCGGTCGCAGACAATTTACTATTAACTCATGTTCTTATGATGAAGCTCGCCTTCATATTCTCCCTGCTTCTGCCTTTCGCATCTGCTCTGCATGCATCAGAAGCAGGCGTAGTTGACTGGCATAAAGCTCAAACTGGTGTACCTTTGACACACTCACATTCGTTGTCGCCGACATTTCATCGTTTCGGGACTGGCGCTGCAAAGAAATCGACGAAGAGTGTCGTATTGACCGTGACGAGCGCAAATGTACTAGCTGCACTGGATCCTGTTAATGGCGACCTAGGTAAGCTTATACGCGATCTCTACGCGAACTACGTTGACGTGTGTCGTAGTTTGGAGATATGTGTTCGACCCATCTGACCCAGTTGTGGGATTCCGCGCTCAGGGCGATGGTACGTGTTTGAGTTATCTTCTTCCACAGTATCTCAACTCACGGTACTTCAGTTGTCGTCGCTCTTTCCGGGCCAGGAGGAGCTAGCTTGCGAACATTTGACATTCAATCAGGAGACCTGCTCGCTGAACGTAGACAACATGTGCCATCATCTGGCCTCCTCTTTCACCCTTCTGATCTCGGCGCACACATCGTATTTGCGGAACAGAATGATGCGACCGACTCGTATGTGCTCACGAATGGTCATATCATCAGGCGGGTGGATAGCTTGTCAGGCCAAACCAAATGGGAGTGGGCTGCACCAGACAAAGTGTACGTCATGCTGCATGTTGTTCTACTTGCACGTATTGAACAATTTCCAGATCAAGTGTCATCTACTCGCGGATTTCTCGCACTCGCAATGTCGTCTACCTTGTTGGCCTGACGAAATCCGCGGCTTCGTATACCCTGCATGTGTCTGCACTCTCGGCGTCCACGGGTGAACTCCTGGCCGACGCTCAAATCCCATCCTCCATTCACGATGGTCTCACGGACTTCTTGGTCCTTTCTGATACAGCAGACGATGAAAGCGCCCCATACATTGTCTGGCTCGAGAAGGGGGCACTCAAATTCGTTCGACTCACAGAGACCCTTGACGCGAAGGCGAAACATTTGAAAGGATCTTCCTTCAAGCGTATATTGAATATCGGACTAAATGAACGTGGTTGGTTTGTTGCTTTGAAAGAAGATGGGACTGGAGTAGCACTCAGGACCGATAAAGATAGCCTGGGGCTGAAGCACCTTTGGGAGTTTGCGGAGTCTGCAGCATCAGATCGTTACTCTGAGTCTATCTACACTGGCGGCCTGGATAAGGACAACTTCCCTTACGTCGGACGTGTATTCTGGTCGCATTATCTTTCAGTGCGTCCATAGACTCCTCATGTTCCTCAGAATCTAACATATATACAGATGGGCTCTGCGCATGTTTTCGCCTCTCACCTCGCCAATGGCACAGGCCTTGTTCGTGGCTACACGTTCCCATTCCAAACGGACAAGCACGGAATCATAGCTCATGTGTGACAATTTTTTTCCCTCTACCTGATTTTGTGCTCATTCATCTCTAGGCTACATTAGACGCAGCAAGCCCACAAGAACATGTCGTTATTGCTCGATTTGTTCTTACGACCGGGACGGGAGCTGTTCAACTTTGGCAGCACGACCGTGCGATGTGGACACGTGAGGAGGGTCTTTCCGAGATCAAAGTAGCTGAATTTGTAGACCTCCCGGAGAAGAAAGCTGCTGCTGCATTCACTCAAGAAGAAGATGAAACATTCGTAGAAAGGGTGACTCGGCAATTAGTTGATGCGAAGGTTCTTAGATCTTATGTTAATTTGCTGTTCTTTCTGACATTTTGCAGGATTTCCCCTCGTACATTCTTGCCTTTGCCAAACGGTTTGCGACAGGATCGTATGCGACAGCAGTGACACCCGGAAGCTCTTCTTCGTCTGAATCGCTCGACTCACTGTCTCGAGACACGTTTGGCTTCCGCAAGGTCATCGTCGCAGCAAGCAAGCGCGGTATCGTCTTTGGGATCGACTCATCAACTGGCGCGATCCTCTGGAGTCGCATTCTTGGTCTCGGCTGGGCTGCGAAAGTCGGAGGGCACCATGTTCCCCTCAAGTTGTTCGTGACGCGTACGGCGAACGACGTGGAAGGCGAGTCTCCGCAGGTTGTGCTCGTGACGCAGAGGGTTGCGGACAATGTAAATTCTTTTCTAACAAATCTTCCGAGATGTTGACGGTTTTTGGTGTAGGGACTTTCAGATACTGTTGCCTTTCATATCAATGCTTTGACAGGCGAAGACGCTCAAGGGAAGTCCCTTTTGGGCGAGATACTCCAGGGTGTAGATCTGGTTGAAGGGGAGATCGTGGATGGGTTCTTGCTGAGCACCTTAAACAAGACTGTAGTGGTCGTGGATAAATTCCTTCAGGTGAGATCTCCGGAAGGAGACTGTAACTAGCTGTAGCTGATTGCATACTATAGGTTCACCTGTTTCCCGACTCCGACACAACGCAAGCCGCATTCAAGGGGCTTGTTCCGAAGCTGCATTTCCCTCTTCTCTCACCCGGCCGTCTCCTTGGACATGAAATTCTTCCAGAGCTCGAGGTCACAGGCAAGTTCGTAGCGCACTCAACCTGGACGACCTTTTTGCCTGAAGGCGAGGAAGTACTTACGAAGTTTGGACGCTCTGTCGGGCCTATCGCATCGTTCGGAAAGGTTCTTGGAGACCGCAGTACTTTGTACAAATATCTCAATCCCAACATTGTCGGCCTGCTTACAATCTCGCGCCCTCGTCAAGGGGGTAAGGCACCGACTTGCGGAGTATACCTCATTGATGGTGCGAAGGGAACTATCATCTACCACTCGGTTGTGCCTTCCCAGCTGGGCTTCTGCAACGTTAAAGCGACCTTAACGGAGAATTGGTTGCTGTACACTTATTATGACGACGATGTCGCATCGGCTGTTCAGGCGAAGGGATACCGAGCTATTTCTGTCGAGTTGTATGAAGGTAACCAGGTCAATGATAAAACGAGAAGGTGTGTGCAATAGTGGCCGACTCCATACTCGTGCTGATGTTTGTCTGGTGAAGCTTGGATGCATCGATATATTACAACAAAAACGCCGAAGTATCTGTCTATGAGCAGGCATACGTTTTCCCCACCGCAGTCACTGCGATTGCCACTACATCAACAAAGTTTGGCATTGCCACCAAGGACCTAATTGGTGCGTTCCGTTTTACGCCCTTCTGAAATGCAAGCAGTCAGCTGATGATAAATGTCTGTTTCCGCAGTCGCAAATCATCGCGGTCAGATTCAAACATTCCCTCGGCGAATGTTCGATCCCCGGAGACCAAAGCGCAAGGTCACTGCGGAAGAACAAGAAGAGTGGCTCGTGCAATATGATCCGCTCATCCCCGATGACTCACGCCGCGTTATCTCACATAATTACCAGGTGAGTACTACTTGTTGTGATACGGAACTCTTCTGTAACTGCTATCATCATAGGTGAAAGGCATTGAGCGTATCGTGACGTCCCCGGCGCTCCTCGAATCAACCTCGTTGGTATTTGCGTATGGTCTGGACCTCTTTTCGTCAAGAGTAGCGCCTTCGCAGACTTTCGATGTGCTCAGTGAAAACTTCAACAAAGTACAGCTGGTGCTCACGTTTGCAGCGCTTGCTGCTGGAATCGTTATCACTAAGCCTATTGTTCGCAGAAAACGACTACGAGAACAGTGGTACTAATACAATCTGTCGCATTGCTATCATGATGCTGCTATGTATAAACCATCGTAATTTAATGCTAGATTTTAAATCCTCTATAAAAAATATTGGCGGAAGCAAAAATACATTTGCAGCGTGTGATTGGCATGACGTTGTTGGTGACTGCCAATGCCCGAGTTAGCTGGTGCTTACTGCTGTTCAAACTTCACACTGTACGGCGACTACGTTCATCTCACTGCTGCGGACTCTCTGCTTTCTCACTCACCTCTGATACTTCTGCGACACTATCTGACGACTGCGCCCACGCTGAGAATAGACCGCCGCGAGGCCAGAGACTTGCTTCAATTCTTCAACTGCGCAGCTTTATAACTTCTCTCGCAATGGTTGTCATCGACGAGAAGCAAATGCAGATGCTGCCCCCTCCTCCTCCATACGACTCTGCGGCTGGACCGATCAGCCCACCGCCGTTCCCTGGACAGCGGAGGAGAGATCCGGCGACGTTGGGAACCTTGCCATCGCACATCTTGCTGTATATCGTTCATCAGACGTTGCCACAGACAGACGGCATTTACGGGGGAGATGGCAAGGTGGAACTACAGCGAAAGGTGCTATATTGGATGGCCATCGCTCTCAGGCTTGTAAACCGTTCTCTATATATTGGTGAGCTGGTCGAGCTGGTCGTACTGTACTGTAGATAGACTGTGGCTAACGAGGGCATCGATACTGTAGCCTGTATGCACGTCTTACGCTCCACATATCTGCCTGCATACACCTCCATGATACGCCCTCCCTACACATCGGACCCGTTCCCACTCACCTCACCATCGCCGGCTACCTACTCACTCTCATCGTCCGCATCGCAGCTCGCGTCGCCCGTGAACTCCGTGCAGCGCGAAACGGCAGTCCTCGACCAGTTCATCGCCATCAAAGTCCGGGAGGACGTCTGGGCGGATGACTCAGAGCTGCATCTCGAACGGGAAGAGCTATTCAAGGACCTCTTCGACCTGACGCAGCCGCGGTCGAGGCTCGAAGACCTCGTCCGTGCGTATGCGCTGGACGCAGGGGTCGTGTCTGTCAGCTCAAGTGCAAATGCAGTCGTCGCCACATATTGCGGGGCTCCATCGTCATCGTCATCGTCGAGGACAGGAAATGCCTGTATCCCGAACATCACGCTCTCGCACGTACCTCCGTACTCCTCGACAACTTCCCCGGCCTCCCGCAAGACTGCCAAGCCCATTGCCCGGAAAGTTCCGTTTAATTCTCTCAGTTGCTCGTTCTCCCCGCGAAGCGCTGGGATCATATATTCGTCAAAGACCGGAAAGCGCACGATTGTTGAGGTTGCTCGTACCAGAGACGAGAAGTTGGAGGTCGCTGCGAAGAGACTTGTCCGAGAACTCGTAACTTGGGTTGAGGAAAATTACCGTTAAAACAGACGACTCATGGCTGCCCGCCTTCACTTTTGGACTTCGCGGATGGTTTATAACGGAAAGGACAACTATGATATGAACGGACACCGTTTTTTTTCAGTCACGCTTGGTTCGTATTGCTGTCGATTGGTCAATTTTTGCTTTCAATTCTACGCTATACGCATTGTACTCATACTTGTATCGTTATCCTCACTCTGACCTCCATGCATTCTATAATAAAAGGTTTATAATATTGCACTCGGATCATAAAGTACATATACAAGCACGATATAAGAGATGATCAACAACATTACAACCGGTCCAAATCATGATAGTCCACATTATAATCAGTCCCAAACCAAAGCAAGAATGAATAGTCTAGAATATAACCATACAACTAACATTGAAGCCTGTGCTTCCGTAGTCTCGTAAGCAGACCATGCAACCCTTGAGTGTTCAACCAGTTCAGAATGCAGGTGAGAATTCTGATGATCTGCCTTGTTGATTACGCCTTCAATTGACGCAGCGGGCAAGAAAAATTGAACTTTAACCGCACTGTGAAATATCCCAGATGGACATGGTGGCCACTCCCATGATTCAAGATGCATTTCTGTTCATCCAAGCTTTCAAGGACAATATCAATCGACTTGCGCAACGCTCCAACGGCTCCGAGCGATCCCGGTCAGTCTCGACGATGGTCCGTTTCCGGCCTTGCGACGACATAACGAGTCCGACGCGACGTGTGGCGAATGTAATGCTGAGCGTGGTGAACGGAAGGGCGTATGGGTGGAGCTTTACAATATTTTGTGCTTGCAATGGTGCGGGTCGGGCATCAGGGGTTATTTTAGAAGATGATGCTGAGATGGACGATTTGGATGGCGGAATTGCAAGGGACGCGGTCGATGCGAACGGTGGGGGAAGGGAGGACGATGAGGGGCATGCGGGAAGCCGGCTTGTGGAAGCCATGGGTGAAGCGTACAGAGAGGTGCCGGTGGCATTGCGCGAGCCTTCACGAGGCGGGAGAATGTAAATGAGACCAGCGCTCACACCATAGTCTCGTACGAGATCTTCGAGCCGCGCGCGTGGTTGCATGAAGTCGAAAAGGTCTCGCATGGTGTCGGATCGCTCTAGGTGCAGTGAAGAGTCGTCTGTGAAGACATCTTCGTGCACTTTGAAGAGTAGGAAGAGGTCAAGGATCTACAACAGCACTTAGCAGTGTTCGCATTACTTGAATGAGCATTGAAAGAGCACATACCCGTGATTCTCTTTGAAGAGATCTGACTACCGATGCCTGAGACGACGACGGAGAAGCTGACGAGGATGACGATGTATGCGGGAAGGGGTCGGAGGAGTAGGGAGATTTGATCTGACTCGCATAGTGAGGTAGGTATGTTGATCGTAATAGGTGCATTGAAGCTAGAAAGAACATTCCGTTAGACATTCCTCCATGATTCCAACGAAAGTGGGTTGTGCTCACCCAGGTAGAAACCCCTGTTCACCAACCGCAAGTTTGAGCCGATCCAATACAGCGTCCGTGTAGTCCTCCTTATCCGGTCCTCGTCGCTCTCCGCCTCGGACATTCTTTTCCTCTCCAATGTCTTGTACACAATCTGCAGAGTGATATGCGATGGTAGCTTCGGCGCTACCGGCCGTGCACTGGACCGGCCTGCCATCACAGAAGCGGCGAGTGACAGCGTTGACTGAGCATGCTCGACTGCGAAGTACGGCGGCGGTGGTGGAAACAGCTCTTTATCCGTGAGCACGACCATTCTTCTTCCTACGAGTCTGACTACGTCCGCAGATAAAGAGTCACAGAGATGCAAGAGACCACTGCGCAGAAACGTTTCGGGTTTTCTAGGCTCTGACACTGCTGCGCACTGCGTCTCAGGCTAATAAGTAGGCGAGAGGTGGGCTGATATGCCCCGCAGTGAGACCTTATAGGGAGTGCGCAGTGATGTCTGTGTCGTGGTTGCTGGCTAAGATGGTAACTACCGCACGGTGCGCAGTCGGAATAAAGTTATCACCATTTTTAGCCCGACCCAAGCCCGCCCTCCGATTCGCTCAATGAACATCAGGCATAGTAGTGATCCAAATAGCGTATGGTAAGAAATCGATTCATTCGAAAACACATTTATAGCCTTAGGAAAATGAACAAGTGTTTCGAGTACGTGAAAAAGCATCTGACTGTTTTCCGGGGATGAATATGCTCTGTGATTTAGAGGTTCGAAAGTACTAGTACAATGGTCTACCATGTCTTGCACTTACCGCGCAAATCCGTCGCCTCGAGTTCCAGATGACGGGTGGTTGGACTTGGAATAGCATTCAATTTTTGTAAACTCCGCACACGCAAAGAATCAATCAACTCTCTCAGAAAGCTATTTGTATATGGCTTATTAGAATTGTGCCTAAGCATTTGAACTCTCTGGTAATCATAGCACTCACTTTCTGAATAGATACCCAAGCTTTTCGTCCGGCTCGGTGTTGTTAGGCGGGGAGGCGGTAGTTATACATCCGAGTCGCTTGCTGCCCGTCATAAGAGTAGATGTATGTACGGCTTTCGCTCACCGCCAGCCTATGTCACCGGGAGGTTCAAGCTACCTCTGCCTCAGCTCTCCGATAGCTTCAATTCGCCAGCAGACGCAACACTTTTAAAGCCAGCGCAATGAGCAGAGTAAACCAGAAGAGTGATGTCCACAAGCTGAGTGATGTATCTCGAATTATTCGATGCTCCATTCAGCAGCTAGGGCGATGTCCGTCAGATTTTCTGCACAGCCAATCGATTGAAGCGCGCGTTCTGTCTTTGTCCATCGATTTCCCAAGTCCCTTTCCTGTCAGCCCTCTGGATGTAGGTGACCTTCAATGTACAGCGCAACAAAAGGCTCGAAGGCTCAGGTACTAGGCTGCAAGAGACTGATCAGCTTTTGTATTAAAGTCAGTGAGTTTGAAGCTAATGGCTTTCAGCTGTGTGTATATTAGGCAATTTCTATGATAAATTAGAGGTGATAACGCTGAGGAAATTCAAGAATCAAGAAGAAAAGTGCCAGTGTCCGTGCCAGTGGCACGTCGAACGGTCGAAGGGTGGTGGGTGACTAAGCGCTGTGCTGTGCCGAATGTGGTTGCGTTTGGGCTCGAATTTAAACCAAACTCGAACTTGACCTCCAACCACCTCCTCCTCGCCCGTCCTCGCCCTCGTTCTTGTTGCACATTGCTATAACAATGGTAATAACCCCTATTAAGTCAAATTATATGACTTTCGAGAAACTAACGCGATGTTGTAACAGTCAGTTCGCCCCGCTGTGATGCGCCGCCTTATGCGTGAGCTCGCGCAGCTCAAGAATGAGCCTCCGGAGGGTATTCGCGTCTTTCATCCTGAAGACGACATGCTAGATGTAACGGGAATCATTGAGGGTCCTGGTAAGTGCAGCTGTGTCATTACCCTGATACCATTGACTGACCATGTTCGGTACTGGTCCACAGCTGGTACGCCTTATGAAGGTGGTTACTTCAGAGTCAAGTTCAACTTCACGGAAGAGTTTCCTGAAGCACCTCCAAAATGTGCGCATCTCTCTCTCTGCTAATTACCTTCCATACCTCTCTCCTGGTTGCGCACTTTACCTGTTTTGACTTCCTGCTCTTTCCATGAGGCATCGGCTAACGCGTATCGTTTTTCGCCATAGGTCGATTCATGACGAAGATTTTCCATCCGAACGTCTCTTCCGCAGGTGAAATCTGTGTGAATACACTCAAGAAAGACTGGAAGTCGTCTTTTGGCATCGGCCACATTCTTGTGACCGTGAAATGCTTGCTCATTTACCCGAATCCGGAATCAGCCTTAGATGAGGAGGCTGGCAAGCTACTTCTGGAGAATTATGAAGATTACTGTTCACGAGCAAAGCTCATTACGAGTGTGCATGCATGTCCGAAGGTGCGTATACTAGACGGCGTTGGAAGACCCGAGTATACTGAATAATTGCCATTTAGAACCGACCTTCGGAGTTCGACATTCCTTCGGTCCCAACCCCTTCGTCTATCTCCACCGCCCCTTCGAGCTCGACCAAAAGAGCCAAAGTGGCTGAATCTGTCATTTCCACAACAATTGTATCACCAGCGACCCTTTCCACTCCGCACGTCTTCCGAAAGTCCTCGTCCCCCGCACCCCAGCCACTCCAGATGTCCACTACGAACTCAGTCACCCTCCCAGCCTCAGAGAATGCTGGAAAGGAAAAAGAGAAGGATAAAAATAAGGATATTGTAACTGAGATCAAGGAGGTTCATACGGGTGTGGTTCCGACGCCCCTGGGCCTAGCGGACTCTAACTCCCCAACTCTGGGGAATGCAAGTAAGCTGCCCAACGACCCGGCTGTGGCGAACAAGGCTATTAAAAGGCCTGCAGGAGGAGTGGGTACAGGTGAAAAGCGGAAGAAGGCATTGAAACGTTTGTAGACTTCAGTTCGTTTCATTCCTTCTTCTCTCCTTTGCCCACTTGTGACCTGAGTGACACGGACGAAGTTGTTTCATGGATTTATGTAGAAGAGTGGCAGTTGTTTATTCTGAGGATCTTTCTCTTGCTTTCTTTTGTGTTTTTATTAGTTTCACTGCGCTCTCCCTTGTTCATTGCGTCCGCCTCAACACTGCCTACTTCCCGTTGACTATTTCTCTCTCACAGCTTCTCGCCTACCTATTGTATCTATTGCTCTCCGAATATGTCGTATAGTAATTATGTGCGCCTATGAATCTTGCTATGCGATCATCTTAAATCCGTAAAGAGTGATTTTGCAGGACAAATCGTACAGCGAATGTAAAGGAAGTGTAGATCCGGCTGTTCCCGCATGAGATGGTCGATTCTTTTAAGACTTTTAGATGTCTTCTAAATCCAGATCATTGCCGTACGTCGGCTGACTGGTCCGTAGAGCTGATGTAGATGATTTACTCAATCATAGATTGATGTTTTGGCAATAGTCGGGGCTGAGATATCCGTTGTCGCAGAAGGATTCAGTAAAGCTACACAGACCTATACATCGGAGTACATATTTGTGCAAACCTCCCAAACACTGTCATTCGCAACCTATCTCAATCATACAAGGTACTCCGTGGCTCTACGTAAGATTCACCACTTAACACGTGTCGTCTACAGTCTTGTGGTACAGAGGCGGATCCTCTGTCCTAGGCGTAGTTCCAAGAGCCGGTGATAACACCTTTGTCAAGTGGAGCGAAGTGCTTGAAGAGCGATGGGGACAAGTCGAGGCCCGCGTATGGGCAGCCAGGACACTATATTTATATATTAACTCAGACGTGAAGGTATGCGCGAGAAGCTTTAAATTTACCTTGTCCACGATGGTCGCCGTTGCCGTCTTTCCGCCGTATGATATCTTGATCTTCTTCTTGCAGTGCTCTCCATTTCCGTATTGCTTGAATAGCCGATTAGCCTTACAGATAATATCGTTATTCTTATGAGAACATACATCGGCATTCAAAGCGACTACCTAGAGGATGCTATCAACACAATCCATCACTTGTATGTAAGAAAGAATGGCTCACATATTGACTGTCATTGTTGGTTTCTCCACAGGCACCCCTACGAATCGATGAGCATCAGAGAGGATTTGATACGTGACCCTCGGTCGGAGGAGACTCACAAGCCAACTTCATAGTAAGTCATTCGAGCATTGGAGTAGCGCTTGTCCAGGCCGCGCTCTTCGACGCTTGCGTTCGTTGCGGTCAAGCCTCCATTGATGACAGGAGCAGGGCTGGCGAGAGCACCATAAACGCAAGAAAGGCCAAGCAAGACAAAACTAGAAAAAAACTTCATGACTGTTGGCGACTGGCGACTGTTAGAGATGCTCGATGATGCTTTCGATGTTCGAATGCAAGTCAATGGCTTGAGGGGGATGAAGGCTATAGGCCAAGTATTTATGCAAACGGTACCGCCGATAGGAAAGGGCGATACTTGGGTTCGTGCATAAGCAAGCACTTGGGCGATATTCTTTTCCAGCCTAATGCTGCCCACCGTTCTCGCAACCGATACCACTTTCTATCGTCAACTCTCCGACCGGCGTTGTACGCAGCACCGCGACTCCAGTTGTTTAAGGCGTAGTTCGACCTAGCAATTTTGTTAGTGGCAAACGGTAGTTGCAACATTTTTCAGAACGATTTCCAGCACGCGCCAGATGCAGAGCCGTTTGGTATCATGTAATAGACACACAACACAACGTTGTCTCTTCGAAAATGAGAACGACATGACTTACACGTATTAAAAACATTCGTTATTACATTAAGAATGCAAGAACACGAAAATCTTGAATGTACAACGTTACGATTCTTCCAACTTCAAAGGAAGCGAATAGACTTGACAGTGTCGCACTAGAAGCACGACCACGAAACTAGGAAGTAGGAGGGCTCCATTAGGAGTGAGACAAACATACGTGATGGGCGGGAGATTTGAGGTCGAGCTAGCCTTCGAAGTCACTATTCTCCTTTGAGTGATAGTCAAAAGCTCCGAGCTAATCATCGTTCAAGCAAGGATATGTGATATATGCACAGCAGCTCCTTAAATATCAACCGGGCCATGCTGGTGACACAGAGCATAAATTTTAGCATCAGCATCAGTATATCAATGCGCTTATATCAAAATCAACTAGTACGCACCAAATGCTAAGTACGTTGCCTAACGCCAGTCCGGCGCACCCTACGTTCACCGTTCTTACGAAATCTTGAACATGTCTTGATAGTTGAGACTCCTACTCTGAGTTAAGAAGGTCGTGTTTATGATATGTACGTGCGTCTAGAACATCATAGATTATGAGAGTAAAGGCGTTCAGGCGTACTGTTTGCATGATGGTGGTGGTTCGAGAAAGAGAGCGTTCAGCAATCGGCTTTTACCGGTAGCTCCGATTTCAAGGCATATGATTACAAATCGTCGTGTTCGAACAAGTTGATCCCTCCTCTTCTTCTAAAATCCGTACCAAGTTGGCACCTCGGAATTCTACGTTGCTTAAATTCAAAAGATTTCAAGGATAACTTCTCTGGGTCGGCCTCTGGACGAGGTGAAGCCAACTCAAATCTCATTACAGTGTCCAATGTTATATTGGATTCTATTATCCATCGATTCAGCTGCATCTGTTATGTGTAGTATTGTGTACAGAGGTTACAGATGGCTGTCCTTGTCGTCAGCAGACTCAGCACCGCCGAAACTACGCAGTACCCAATGAAATACATTCAAGTACGTCTACAGTAGTTCATCGACTATCCCCGTAGCTTGTGAGTCATTGCACAACTTCATCTTAGAAGCCTATCTAGTCGCAGCAGAACTCCGAGTCAGGTATATGTATAGCTTTCCCTTCAACCCTCCACACCACAATTTTCTGCTTTAGGAGATGTTGTGCTACGACTTGCACCGAAATGGCCAACTAATGCCACCCTTCTCGAGGCTCGAAGATTTCGTGACTTCGAAGGTCCGCGTTTGATTCCATCTTCGTTCCCTTGGCTTAGCTTGTAAGTCTATAATTCAGCAAAAGCCTGGTTCATGTGAGATTGTAATAAATACCGCACCCTTTACATCTCATACAACATCTATTCATTAGCAAACGAGTGCATCTGGCATATTGATATTGCTCCTTTATAATAAAACAAATCATACATGTACGCATTCTCGTGGCGTTCAAGTAATTAACAAGATCACTCATTATTCTGCCCGATAATCCTTCCTTTCGGCAAGTTTGAGATTAGCCGATAAAGATAAGAGAAATCAGTAAACTGTAGCCTCTTCTGAGAGAAATTCGACTTCCTCGACATCTCGAAGTCGATGATCCTGCATTGAAACAAACGGTGGCCACTCGAACAGCTTGAGCTTTGGTCCGGAGATAAGGAAGAGCCTGGTGCGACCGAATCGGATGGTGCGTGGAGGATGTTCTCATACTTGACGTCCATATGGGTGATACCAAGATCTGTAAGTTTGCCATAGGCGTCGTAAACCTCCTTCCTGACTCAGAGTTAGAGATAATCAACGAATTGTTTCATAAAGCTTCCGCAAGGAACCTACGCACTCAATATTCTCAGGGATAGGCTTGAGCATTGGCCAGTTCTTGCCGCCCAAAGGAAGGTATGGCTTTCCTAGCTTCTCCAAGATTAAGATTGGGACCACCATATCGTGCTGATCGATTCTAAAGCTGGTGTCGTCAAATTGATGCACTATTTCCTCGTACTTCTCATTGAAGTTCCCCAGAAAATCTAAAACGCCCTTGTCGCGCGCGAGGTCTTCTGAGCTCCTCCCTCGAGCACATTTCTCGATAGATCGGACGAGTAATTCTTCGTTGCTGATATATTTGTCCAACTCTGCGATGTTATCTTTCCAGAGCAGACGAGAATTGCCCCGCAACCAAGGAATGAAAGCAATAGTCCCGCGAGGAATACGGGCGTAGTATAGCCCATAGAATCGAGGTATTACTTCACCCTGTATTGTCTGCATCTCTTCGTAGAACCAAGCTTCCCTGAGTATGAATTTGTTAAAGCCTGGGTTGCCAAACTTTGCAACGAGAGGCGGGAAACGTGCACCAGGAGACAAACCTAAAGGCTCTATGTCAAAGACACGACTAGACCGCCCGCCTCCTATGCAGTCGCCGATCCTCATGTTCAGAGCGGAAGGAAGGTCTTGGGAGGCGCTTGGAGTTGACGTTTGGCCCAGTATCTTCCTAGCAGGCATCGGTATCTCACCATCGACGTCGACGTATACTTCGATAGGCTTGACGAAGTCCTCAGGCAGGGGCGCGACCTTACTGAATGTCACGGACGACTTTGCTTTGCTTCTACTATCCAGAAGTAGGTCCGCGAAAGTTATTGAGTTTGGCTATTGATGATCACTGTCAAAATCTGTGAATTCGAGAGTACGACGGTGAAGCTACCAAATCTGTGTTGTTGTCTGGCATGTTGTTTCAACTCGAAGATATGAGTGATAGGAGAAAGTCGACAAGCCTGTGGAATCGATCGTCGACCCTACTACTAGTATATATGTGATCTGATTTCTGTCTTGTTAGGTATTCTCTGATTGATTACTGATAGGAATACAACTGATTCCCAATCTAGAGTGGCGCTGTATGTCTGTGTGTCTACTACTACTACTAGTCTACTAGTATACAAGCGTGTCGGATCACTACGATAAGTGTACAGCCCGTGGGTGACTGCTAACCCAAATCCGGCACCGTGAGCGGTCATGCCGCAACCATGATGCTGATCAAATTTAAGCTCCGTCTTTAACCTGATCCGGTAGTTTTGGAGCCGGTGCTTAGTTGTCGGTTAGTTCATTTTTTCTGCCTGCAAACTCGTGTCCAGCATGTTCTTCACACCCGATTGGTCGTCCCCATCCAAGACACGGCTTCGCGAGGCACCCTCTTAGCTCGGTCTACATAACAGTGCTACCAATACTCAGCAACATTGTGAGCTTTTCTCAACATTCCATTCATTCAATCAGTTAACCAACTATCAATGCTTAACGGATACAGGAGACTATTGGCTGTTCTACATAGTATTCATAACTGAACAGCTATGCCTCAGACCGGCTTTTCGCTCCATAAATCTTCTGATTCGAATCAGCGTTTTCGCCTCGGCGAATCAAGGTTCCCTCGATCTAGATTTGAATAAGATCCAGGATCCAAGTACAGCACCCTGAGCTACTTGAGCCTGAGCCTGCCCCGTCACTCTGGTGATATGACTTCGTTCCCAGTAGCATGAAATTATGTGGCAACAGCTTCCAGGGAGAGGTTCCTCTCAAATTTTTTCTGGGACACTCGAAGTATAAAGCTGAAGCTCTTTACCGACCCACTTAGAGTATACACATCCTCCTTATCCCCAGTTCTAATTTCTTGGAAATTTAATCTTGTTTCAGCAATCATGCAGAATCATCAACATCAGGAGCCTGGAGATGAAGCGCCTCCGCTGCCTCCGATCCGCCAATTGCTACTACCACACAGATTCTCTTGGTGGGGTAGGAATTGGGATCAAATAATTGCTGCCGGTATACCAGCAGTGAACCGACCGTTCAACTTTTGGCCTTTCCCAATTCATGCCCCCGCGACCGTTTTACCGCGGTTTATGCACGCTCGAGTAATACAAGCAGGAATGCCACAGCTTAGATTCCACACTCTGATTGAGATGCCAGTCTCCACACGGTCTGATTCCCATACGTCAATAGCTGCATCTGTGCAAAACTTCAATGCCGATAATCAGCTGCACTTCGTGAAAGTCTCTGATCAGCTATGGCCCGCTCTCGTACATTTTGCTGTTGGTTCAACACCTTCGGCACTCCCAGGACAGGACCCCCCTGCGGACGGCGGCTTTTTCAACACATTTAGAGCCAACCATTTTCCTGTCCCAATGCCAACACTGGAGCAGCAGATGAGATCAGTATCTTCTCTGTGGGGATGGTACTTAACGCAGCTTACGACACGGGACTATCTGGTAAATTGCGAGCTTGCAGTTCAAGATGAAATCTATCGACAGCTGCTATTTCCAGTGAACCAACTCCTTGTGGTATGACATAGAAACATAATTGCTCGTGTATGTGAAATGTTCGAGACTGACTGGGGAGTTTTACAGGGGCGATACTCAAGCACTCTAGGAAACGAAAATCCTGGTACTTTCATGCCCGCCTGGAGTCGTCCAGTCGAAGGCAACCGCTGTATGACTGATATTAAGGCTGGGATTCCAGACTTTTTGATGTATACATCGGTCGCCCCGAAAAGTCAATCGACTATGTGCGAAGTCAAGACATCTTGGTCTTATGAAAGACGTTTCATTGCCTATATGTTGACAAGGGATAATTATCACGCCAATGGCGCTGTGATCTGGGGTGACACCAATTTACCTAACCAGATTTTGAAGCAGGCAAGTTATCTCTTCACATTACTATTCACATTACTAATATAATTACAGATTTGGTCCGAAATGGTTGCATTTGATGTGAAGTTCGGAATATGGACTAATGGTCAGCAGATAGTCGCCGTCCTGGATACCAGCTACTACGCTGGGTGCAGACGAGTCAATGAGTTGACTTTCAGCCGACTTCAAGACATTAACAGCAACAACAGCATATACCAAGGGATTGCTGGTTTATGCTTCGCAAGTTTTGAGCACAAGCTTAGTCCGAACCCAGTTGCATTCATGAACACACTCTGCCCTCTCCCATGGCGAACCGTACCCCCGTGACAAAGCAGTATCTCTCAGCTAATGCGCTTATGCGTATTATCAGCTCTAATTGTTTCAACTCAAGACAACATTTAATCCATGGATTTATGTGTGTTATTCGAGTCAGATGAATTGTTATGAAACTCATTTTGTATACGATATAATACAAGAAATACATTGTTTACTGAAATTAATCCAACAAATAGACTGTAATTTGATGCATCTATCTGCATCTAACGAATCAATCTCTTTCCCGTGTTGTAATATTCATTATAATATCATGTGCAATTCTGGGAAATCCGGATGGATGCATACTAGTACAAAACAGGTCGAAATTACAACAGTCACAAATCTAAGAAATTGATACTATCAAACATCATTCTGTCCGAGAGCCAACCCGGACGGCAGGTTCAACATCAGCCTGCGAAGACATGAGTTGTCGTCAAATTTGAGTCGCGTTTTTGAGAAGTCCGACTTCGTCGACATCTCGAAGTCAATTCTGACCCTGCACTTTATGAGCGATGGAAGTCTGGGTTATGAGAGTTGTATCAGAGACTAGAGCAACGCGACGAAATTCAAGGCGCCGGTAGAGTCCATGGGAAATATGAGACTTATGAAAGTGCAAAGTGTATGCATATAAAGACTTAGAACTCATATAGCTCTTGCTCTTAGATTTGTTCTGGTACGAAGTCATCGTCATATACGATGGAGACTGGGCCCCTGAAGCGACACAGTGATAACGTCAATATACTTTGGTAAATGAGCTCGAAAAATAGCTCACCAGTTTTCTACACCCTGCCAACTGGAATGAGTACAAGTAGATAATGAGTAGGAGATGAGGGGTCTTACATTCTCGAGCCAACGAAGTTGGGCCTTCAGTTCGGAACCTCCGAACCATAGAACGATATCATATACTATCTTTTGGTATAATACTCCGTTTTTGCCCTTCTTTTTGACAACGGTAGATCGCAAAACCGAAAGGTCCCCTTTGATTGTGCAAGCGGTTTGTAACTCATCTTATATACAAATAAGTTCGGTATTTCACAAAAATGAGTAATAGTTGCACGCACTCTCATTTTCGACTTCATCGACCCAATCAATTGACGTTTTAGGTCCAGTGTAAGCTTTGATCGTGTCTTCAAACTTGAAGGATTCAATTTCCTGAAATTTGAACTCTCTAAAGTATGGGCGCGAAAATTTTGTACTTTCCTGCACCACGGTTCCCTGAACAAAGATAATAGTGAATGCTAGCTCCATGTTGGAATTCGAGGAGAAGTCAAACATACTTTAGATAGTATAGTTTCAAAGAGATCTGATATGTACGTTTCCCCAGATAAGAGATCATAACAGTTGGCCTGCCGGATTTCATGTTCTGGATTATGCATATCATAGGCCACGCTACATGGTACGCCATAGTCATACTGAGCAGTTCTCGCCCGGACATGATGATCGAGGTGAAAGCCCAATGCTCCCAACGCCGCAGCTTTCACGCTGTTAGGATTTACGGCCATTTATAAAGGAAATCGTGCACAGGACAGTTGTGTATTCGACTCACCTAGTGTCACTAGGTGCTCTAATTTCAAGATTAGCATCCATGAAACGCCTGGAAAGCTCCGATCTGACATATGTACTCCCAGAGAGACCACCAACTATATACACTGCCTATCATATTTGATGTCGCTGTGGGTCTGTTTCGTCTTACTAAAGACACTGAACATAGTGCTCACCGAGATCTTAACTGGTGAAGCAAGGACGCTCTTAGTGATTAGCTTTTCCGCTGCTGCGATGGAAGGCTCAAAGAACTGTGCGATCTCGTTACTAACTATTTTAGCTCTCTGAATAGATGAGACCTTGACACGAGTACATACCCAGCTAGCTTCAGCTTTCCCCCTACAATATCGAACTTCGGATCTTTCATAGATACCATTCCAAATGGGAGGTATATCGTTTCTGTTTCTGTTCGGAATATACGCTTACTCCTACTATCGAACACCTTCACAATCTCGTCGATGACCTCTTCTGACCCGTACTTCGAGCCTTTCAATTTACCTGCTCTGGATCGTTAGAGGGAAGGCGAAGAAGGGTATCAACTCATCACAACCTGTTAAATAGTCTTTGGCACGTTTCGTGATGATTTCAGAACCTTCAAGAACACCTAAAAGACAATCAGAGAGAGGTGGAGTGCGCAAGGCCAGATGTTCTCACATTGTGCTGGGGCAGATTCATGGATACTAAGTGGGCTTCTGGTCTCAACCTTATAGGCGCTGAAGTCGAGCGTCCCTCCTCCTAAGTCAGCAACGATAAGACCTTCATCCTTCTGCTGGCTTGAATCAACGTACGCTCATGATGTGAAGGAAGACGGGCATACGAGATCTAAATGATTTTCTTCAATGCAGTAATGAAGACTGGCTTCTCCTTCCGTAACGAATTGAATCCGATCCCGACCATCGACAGAATCCGGAACCAAGGAAGCATTTATGGCCGCCTGGCGCATTCGTTCTTGTTGGGCACCTTTCCAGCCGTTCGGGTGGCACAGGACAAACTCCGCTGTTCGCAAAAGATCGTCCCAAGATGATGCATAAGTTGGGTGTACTTCCTTTATAAAGTACTCGCAGCACTTCAGGAGGTAGCCGTAGAAATCAGCAAGAATGTTATCTATGGTTTTGCCTGGAGGCAAAGGGCCGAGGTCGGCGTTATTGAAATCAAATTTGATATCCTTTGGACGAAGACGTAGTTTGAACCTGGCAAATCACGGTTGTATAGAAACAGTGTTTTGACTGGAGAAGTGGTGCTGCTTACCATTGTACCTTCAACCAACCTTCTTCTTCCGCCTTCTCTACAACGTCATCCGCAAGACTTTCAGCTCCTGCAGACACCATGTTTCCTTCCTTATCATAGTACATGACAGTCGGAATTTTATGGGATCCAATGGTGTATTCTTGGCCCGGGAATCTACGGAAACGAATGAAACAACTAAAAGATGAAAAACAGTTCAGGTGCTCACTTGTGCATGCTCCGTTTCTGAGGAACCTCTCCAGGCTCGAGTACGCAATAGGATACGCCTGTCTGCGTAGTCCCGACATCGAAAGCAAATACGATCTTACGAGTGGTGCCTTTGTACGGTCCTTTCATCTTTCACGATTGGCGGCTCTCAAGCTGGTTTGGTGGATCTGTCCGTGATGTATGGGACAGAGGAGATCAGCCAGGCGGACTGGCCTCTTCGAGCTTTATGAGTCGATGCTGCGTTTCAGTGCCAGGCTTGCGCGCGGCAAAGGCATGTTTGGTCTTCTGATTGATCCATTGACTCGTATCTAGTAGATCAGTTGTTATCTAGATCCTTTTACAGTAAAAGTAGATTCATATGTATACATCCGCGCAAAGAATAGGCCACAATAGATTTGGCGGTCGACGATTCCCCGACACGAAGCGAAGCGGAGAGAGGGTTGTGTGGGCTTGAAAACTCATGCTTACTTTTGATTACTGCCGACTTTTTCTCACGCTCCTGCCAATAGCGTCTGTTGTTCTTATCAGCTCTTATCTCTAACCCGTACATAATTATTGATAATCTTACCTTATTCTGCCTGTATATGTCTGTATTCTGTTTATAAGGTTTTACTCATATCTTCTTTTATATTATCGTGGTTTACAGGGTTTAAGGGTCTCTGTACCTTTTTTTCTCTCCTTTGACAGCTATGACGCTACTGAATTGCAGCTCGAGGTAGTTCTTCGGGTTGGCATTTTTCCTTCATTCTCACGTTTCTGTTCTGCTCTTATATCTCCTTTCTTAGCACATATTTTTGTTTTCATTTCTTTTATTCGCGTCGCCGAACGTACATGCGGCAGTCTGTTTCCGCCTTGCTCGAACTCGTTCACATTCATGTGACTTAACACTACACAGTTGTTCTTACGCTCACCAAGGAACCCAACTCTGACTAGTGCTGTATCACCATCATGCACCGCCAACACCTCGAACATCCATCCTTGGATTGGCAGCAGCAACTCTAGAGAGCAATGCGCGGAAGCGAAGTAGAAATAGTGATAAACCTATCTTCAAAGGTATGCTATACGTACAATTCTACATCATGATGTGGATCAATGACCTATGTTCCTGTCTAGTTCCTAACCAACCTGCGTCGCGTATGCAGCACTCGCGACAGACAGGTGAGGAAACTCCTTCGCAAGCAGGTGGTTTGTCCGAGTCAACAAGGCAGCAACTAGAAGAATTCAGAAAGAAACGGGACAAGCAACGAGGTCAGTGTTGTAAATGCTCCATTTATCATGATTCTAATTGTCTGATCAGAGGGCATCACTGCCCGGGAGGAAACAAGAGCAGATGCTGCAAAGGTTCTCGGCGACTTCCAGCGTCGTTCAAATCGAGACAGAGACTGGAGAAGGGCGCAAGGAAGAGACGCAAGGGATTAAAGGAATGGAAATGATCGTGGACGGACACTACGTAGCGAACGAGGTGATGGTCGGGACGATGGACCAAGCGTACGCATACCGAATGCTGGGTGGGAATCTACGCCTAGAGCTGGCTCTAGTGTAGGCGAAGATGGTTGTTGGGGGACGGCACGTAAGAGAGGGTAGGATGCACCAACACCTCGTGTTGCGCGAGGAGAGAGCCCTGAAGGTGATGGAGCACTCGGTATAGATGCACACGAGTGGGAAGAGGAGCAGGTTCGACTCGATAGAGACTGGTACATGGGAGCGGAGGAGGGTGACATCGCTGGCGATGAGGATCACAATAGACTTTCATCCTACAATGAACTTGAACAACTGAAGCAGCTTGAAATTGCAAATGAACAAACCAAAAACATATCTGCGAAGCCGGCACAATATGTACGTTTGCATACTTTTTCTAGAGTCTTACTAATGCATGAATGGTTTCGTCTGGTGTTGCTACAAGAAAAGCTCTCGATCTTGATTTCGATGACGATTCGGAGTCTGCTGTACACGTTATGGTTCACGATCAGAAACCTCCTTTTCTCGACGGCCGGACAGTCTTCAGGAAGCAACTTGAACCTGTCAATCCCATTCGAGATCCGACTTCTGACATGGCGGTATTCGGGAAGAAAGCCAGTGCACTCGTTAAGGAAAAACGTGAACAAGCAGAACGCCAGAAGGCAGCGGCAAAGATTGCGTCAGTTGCAGGTACTAGTCTAGGTAATATTATGGGTGTTCGTGATGAAGAGGCCGATGCGGAAGGTACGTTCCCTTTCCCAGTTACTATATCTTGTTCTATGGGTTGGACATTCACAAAGTTGTTTGCCTTTCCGGGATACAGCCGCAGTTGAAGAGAGCGCAAAGAATGGTGAAAAGGAGGACTGCAAAGGAGAGTCAAAGTTTGCAAGCCATCTGAAGGCCGGTACCGCGTCGTCGTCGTCCGCGATCGCGCACGCTGAAGGAACAAAGAGAGCACTTACCTGCCTTTGCTTGTCGAGATGAATTACTTCGGACCATCCGCGATAATCAAGGTAAGTTATCCATGAACAAATAAGGTACTGATACTTACTCATCTTCATTTAGTTGTTATCGTTGTAGGCCAGAATGGGTCTGGAAAGGCTATAATGGTGGCATTATTGGTTGCACACAACATGCGAGATCCTATACGATCGAATGAAAGCTTTAGGCCCTCAAGTTCCGCGCCACCACATTTTGCTATAAAAGTGGAACAGATTTCATCTCTTGGCTCCCCGGTGTCCTCTGGCATTCAATCTTCGCCCTGTAGCCCTCTTAAAAACGAGTCCGTTCAATCCTTCTCAACAACTGTCCCATCTTCTATTCTCCATCATGGTCAAAATGCCTCCGTTACCGCCCCTGCTTTGCTCTCTGTTGAGGATGCAAACCTTGCCTCGGAGAAATCCAGCCCGAAAGGCTTCATCCTTCCTCATCTCGTATCACATTGTGATTTCCCCCTCACTTACAACCCTCACGGTGAAAGTATTTGTATTTGTATTCTTGCTGAACTTCAATGTCCTGGTCTGACCATTCAGGAATTGAAGTTCGGTCACGCTCTGCCTTTTTGTCCTTTGTTCATATGCTCTAAATTCATATGCACGAACTGGATCACATGTAAGTTTCAAGTCTCAATGAAAAAATTTCAAATACATAAAATATACAATATAAGTTTATTTGTAAGAACTCAAAATCAGTCATTGGACTTTTGTGTCGGGGACCGCTGGCAGTGTCCAGCGCTAACTAATATAGTAGTCCCTGTGGTGGTGGATTAGGATTACAGATATGGCCGTGTCAGAGCGCGACATTCCTTCTTCATGAGAAAGGGTAGCGTCAGGCAAAAATGCGAGTCTCTTCAATAGACAGAAATGCAGGCTTTTCGTTAGGTTCCAGTGATGCCAGTATGCAGCAGCGGGCCGTATGTCAAACTTTGACGGTCTTGTCTAAGCCACTTGAATAAAATGAGCGGTGCCAGGCCAGTGAGTGTCGAAAAGAGTGATTGACTCTCACGCACGTCCACCATACCAGTGCTACCAGACGATCCCTATGTACGCGTCCTCTCCGAATAACATCGTACTTCAGGCTCTACAAGCTACTGTAACTCACAATACAACTCCCGAAATCCAGAAACTTGACCTTCAGGACAAGAAACCCATAGGTCATGCCCGCATACGATCCCGACCGGTGGATATCCCAGCTCAAGCAGTGCCGCTACCTGCCCGAGGGAGACATGAAGGTCCTCTGCGAGCGCGTACGGTCAATCCTGCTGGAGGAGTCGAACATACAGCCCGTCTCATCGCCCGTGACGATCTGCGGTGATATCCATGGCCAGTTCTGGGACTTGCTCGAGCTCCTGCGCAAGGGTGGTGAGGTTCCCGAGCGGAGCTATATCTTTATGGCGAGTAGGTTGTTCGGTTGTTTCTGAAGAGGGCCACCGCATTATGTGAGATCTTTGTCGTGCTAATTCGATGATGCTTGCGCTGCTTGATCTGTTTGTAGGGCGATTTTGTGGACAGAGGGTTCTATAGCTTGGAGACTGTGTCGCTGTTGCTTGCTCTGAAAGCAAGGTACGGAGTTGATCTCGTATGGGTGTGCATAACTTAATACTCACCTTGGTCGCCCTTAGGTATCCTGATAAGGTGACGTTACTACGAGGTAATCATGAAAGTCGTCAAATCACGCAAGTCTACGGCTTCTATGGTCCGTATTCCTCACTCCGCCGTAATGTTGCTTCCAGACTGACTTTGGAATAGATGAATGTCAACAAAAATACGGCAGCGCAACTGTGTGGAAGGCGTGTTGTAATGTTTTCGACTACCTCAATCTTGCTGCAGTGCGCTGCTTTTATTCTTTGGAATGTGTGTTATTAGCTGACCGGACCGCAGATCATAGACGGCGAAACGCTGTGCGTTCATGGCGGATTATCACCGGACATACGGACATTAGACCAGATCAGAGTTCTGTCTCGCTCGCAAGAAATCCCGCATGAAGGAGCTTTCTGCGGTAAGAGTCTTCATCACTCACAAGATGGGGAACGTAGATGCTGATCGACTTTGCTTTAGACCTTATGTGGTCGGATCCGGAGGAGATTGAGAATTGGGCAGTCAGTCCGAGAGGGGCTGGGTGGTTATTCGGGGGAAATGTTACCCAAGAAGTGCGTGCCGTCTTTTATTTATAACTTGTATCTGGGATTCTGAATATCCTTCGATCCGGCATCGCCGTCTATCCAGTTCAACCACGTCAACCAGCTCTCGCTCATCGCACGTGCACACCAGCTCGTGCAGGAAGGCTTCAAGTTCATGTTCGACGACCAACTGGTCACTGTCTGGAGCGCGCCGAACTACTGCTACCGGTGCGGGAACATGGCGTCGATTCTGACCATCACGGAGAGTGGGGAGCGGGCGTTTACGGTGTTCGGTGCCGCGGAAGAGAATGAGCGAGATCAGGAGATGCTGAATGGGCGAAAGCTGGTGAGTGCTTTTGTTATAAACGCCTAAACACGGAACGATGTCACTGATCTTATATTCAAGGGTACGATGCAATATTTTGTATGATCGTGTAGTGTAATGTTGTCGCCTTTATTTAATGTATTATTTTGTCGCCCCTTGTTCTGCATGACGATCAAGGCAGGCCGATCCTTTGCACCTATTTTACCAAGCCTAGAATCTCGCTGAACGGAAATCAACATCGATGGAGAAAGAATGGCGTTGCTTATGTGCCTGTAGAGCTGCTCAAATGGGCTCAGATGCAAGCCATTGTGGCGGTCCGAGCACTTCTTACTCGAACAACATCTATCCACTTGGTGAATGACCTACCAAACCACATCTCGTCTCTTCTGGCTGTTCCATCTCCAATATCATGCACCTGTAGACATTTACTCGACCGTACCGTATCGCCGCTATCCATCTGGATTCGAAACATCGATTGGTTGATATGGGCAGTCGGGACGCCTCGGGTGTTACTCGTGTAAGAACAATTTGCTTCCGCCAACGTTCGTGCAAGCTCGCCAATGGGCGTCGTCGACGTCGGTGATGGACACGCTGGCTGAAACTTCGGACTATTGTATTATTTGAGAAATATAGAGTTTTCTGGCACATTTGGCTAAATCGGGATGCCGGATAGAGCTCTTATATCATGGCCCTTCGTCATAGCACTTTCTCTACGCCATCCCCATCTTCCCTTCACCCCGCATACACTCCCCTCCGTCGTCGTCGTCGTTGTCGACGACGCTGTTCCACGCTGTTGCCGACGCACTATCCGACGTCGCCGACGATGAGCTCCTTTCGTAGCCACCGCATCGTCATTGCATCCCTCTTCCTCCCGGATACCGCCGCCATCGGCGAGAGCGAGCCGTCCACGCCGACCTCAACAAAACCCGCCAAGCCCGCAGCCTCTGATGTGGCATCACGGCTGTTGTCGAGGGCAGCTAGCCCAGGTCCGAAGCCGCCAGCATTCACGAGAGCGCTGAGTATTGTTGATGATCTAACGGACAAGGTGAGTTGCATATATATCATTTATGGATTGACACTCAGCTCGTTATAGTCGAGGAATGTACAAGCACCTACAAAGGTCACTACGTCGCAACAAGAAAGCTTTGCATCTCTCACAAATCCTCTATATGCGGCGATCAATGCGCTCGTGGACACACCGGAGTCGTCCAACCGTAAACCTCAGGCGCCTGAGCGTATGGAACGCCGTGTGTCTCGTAAATCACGTTCATCTTCGAGGCACCCTGGGCTTGAACGAACGAAGTGGCACATAGAGTCGAACAACCACTGCAACGGCGGTCTGCGCAACGCAGTCAACAGCGTCTCCGACCGGTTGCGCCGCAAGCTTTGGGTCGGCGTTCTTGGCACACCCACGGACAAGTTTGGCCCGCCGCTTCGGGAGGCAATCAATGCGAGGATGCGCGTTGAGGCGAACTCGCTGCCTGTCTGGATTCCTGACGCTGAGTTCTCGAAGTGCTATGATGAGTTCTGCCATCAAGTTCTCTGGCCTTGCCTGCATTATGCCGTTCCGGACGCTCCCAAAACTAAGTACTTCTATGAATCGGCGTCATGGGCGCAGTATGTGGCCGTCAACCAGAAATTCGCTGACGCTATTGTGGCGAACTACGAAGAGGGCGACATCAGTGGGCAATTTATCTACCTCATTCTAATATAGCGTCTAACAGCTGTAAATAGTCTGGGTCAATGACTATCATTTGATGCTCCTCCCTTCCATGATTCGATCCAAACTTCCCGGCGCGCCGATCGGATTCTTCATGCACGTGGCCTTCCCGTCCTCAGAGATCTTCCGCTGTCTCGCAGTACGCGAGAAGCTCTTGAACGGTATGTTGGCGGCCGATCTCATAGGTTTCCAGACGGCCAACTACGCGCGCCACTTCCGTCAGACTGTTGCTCGCATCCTGACTCTCGAGGCGTTGCCTAAGGGTATCCAAACTCCATCGCGGTTTGTCGATGTGGCGGTATTCCCGATGGGGATCGACGTGAAGAGCTTGACGATCAAGCGTCGTGACCCGGAAGTGATCGAATGGGTGAGATTGCTTCGGGACCGGTATGCGGGCATGAAGATGATCGTCGGACGTGACAAGTTGGACGAGATCTCCGGCATGCGGCATAAGATCAAGGCGTTCGAGAATTTCTTGGAGAAGTATCCGGAGTTCCAGGGCAAAGTTGTGCTGATCCAGGTTGCGCTATCGACATCCGAAGAGAACGAACTTCAGGGAAATGTCATTGATCTCGTCGGGCGAATCAACTCGCGGTTCAGCACGCTCACGTACCAGCCGATTGTCTTTTTGCATACCGATGACATGACGTTCTCGCAATATCTCGCTCTGTTGACGGTCGCGGACGCGTTCCTCGTCACCTCCATTCGCGAGGGAATGGCACTTCGTACCCACGAGTTCGTCGAGTGTCAAGAAGGCCGCGCGCGGCCGCTGATTCTGAGCGAGTTTACGGGCTCGTACAGCTACAGTGGGTTCCGATCGTGTCTCCCTGTCAACCCGTGGGACACGCGCATGACTGCGCAGGCGATCTACCAGGCGCTGACGATGAGCGACGAGGAGGCGCAGACGCGCTGGATGGACCTGCATAGTCACGTCATCACACAGACCGCGCAGGCCTTCATCACGGGCTTCCTTACAAGATGTCTCCGCTCGCACCTCGATCACCAAAATCAGATTGAGGGCGACGGAAGCCGCGCGAGCATTCCGACCTTCGAGGTGGCACGCGTTTTGCCGCGTTATAGGCATTCGAGGAAGCGTCTCTTACTGGTGGACTTTGAAGGGACGTTATGGTTGAGGGATCCCCGATCAAGGACGTTTGACCCACCACGGGAGGCACTTAATGTTCTGAAGGCGCTGTCGGAGGATGATAGGAATCATATTTGGCTGTTGAGTGGGCTACCCATCGGCGGCTTCCTCGACAAGGTGTCTAAAGAATTGCCTTTGATTGGGCTTTGGTAAATAAATAGATTTTGAGGTCTGTCTACCACTAACCTTCTTTTCTCTCAAAGCGCCGAAAACGGATGCTACATTAAGCCAAGACCTATTGCGGGCAGGGAACAGCCTTGGATCAATATGGTCATCAACTTCAATTTGTCTTGGAAGGCACCTTGTCTTGAGATACTGCAATATGTGGGTGAATCCACTCAGTGATGTCACCGATATTCATCCTGATCTTTGGTACAGTTCTCTGAGCGTACACCAGGCTCGTTTGTCGAAGAACGTGAAGCGTCCATCGTTTGGCGCTTCTGGACGAACCAGACAGATTCTGCCAACGATAGGCAGTGGGCTCGTCGTCAGGCTGCTGAGGCGCAAAACCACATCTTCGACAGGTAGACTACACGACAATACTCCCATTATCTGAAGCACTGACCCTCTCCTTTAGCCTTGGCGAGAAATACGGTCTTCGCATCATTCCGGGAAAGAACTCATTCCTTGTCCTACCCAACAACGTCTCGCGTTCCAGCGCCGTCGGCTCGATACTCGCACCCGGCGGACCAGTCCACTCACCCGCGACGCCGCGCGCGCTGTGGCTGTCGATGGACATCGACACGGATATGGAGACGGACATCGACTTTGCGCTCGCGGTGAGTGGCGACGAGAAACTTCTCCGCCGGTTGAACGAGCTCGACTTTGCGGAGACTGTGAGCACGGGCGAGAGCGGTACTGGCACAGACGCGAAATATAAGCTCGACCCGCAGGACGTGATTAAGACGTTGAGTCAGTTTGCGAAGGCGAGATAATTTTGGGTTTCTAATCTCGATAAAGGGAACATTGAGAGGTAACAAGAAAATAGACAATGGAATAGTTATCTTGCCGCTAGAATTATAGTGTACATCTATTGATACAATATTTCATGTTAACATTGGTTGGAAGTGAGATTGTTGTTTTTTTTTATCTCGAGGGTCTTCACTAAACGCGAGGGAAAATGGCTCGGATTTAAAGTTAAAGCGCAACTTTGTGTATTGTGGTTGAGCGTAGGTAAGTATGTACTGCCAGTGCGTCTAGCGCTATCATGTCCCGGTTATCTCTATAGATATCATAAGCTGGGCGTCATAGGGAGACCTGAAGATAACCGGGTAATATGTACCGCGTTCCGTTAGACATAATTGTATTGAATGTAGCTGTCATTAATAAAAATGAAATGCTAACTCTAGATCTGTTTGAGCCTTCCATCTCCTCGGTCGAAGGGAAAATCAAAATAAGCATGCACTAATCATCACCCAAGTTTTCTTTGAGTACCTTTCACTGATTACCCATAATAATGAGATTGATTGTCCTTCTGTAACACGCTATGTATCTGGTTAGTGGTCTCGCCAGTGACTCATATGTCTAATAAGAGCTTTTCAGACGGCTCAGGGGCGTTTGCCTTAAGGCCGAAAGTCTCTCTGATGTCAGATGAACAAGTTGAAACTATAGACAATGACATCCGAGTTGTTGAAAAAGAGTCTATGTGTGAAAGCGGCTGGTCTCGGAGCAATCTCTAATTATTTTTATCACTATGTTGCGGTTAGGACTGCGAAAATGCAATATGGTGTGCAATGTAAAAAGTCTTGAATCTAGAAAATATGGATCATGCATTGTAGAGCCCGGGAAAGCTAGATCTTTTCCTGATCTTTCCGATCTTTCAGCGGACATTAAAACTCTGTCCCGAAGCTGTGGGCACTTGTTTGGTTCTAGTGTGCCAGGACAATATTCCCACGGACACTAAGATCTGCGCGTCTTGAACTCTCTTCATCCTTGACCACAACAACCTTGACACATCTTGGGAGGATCTCTAAAAAAGATGAATATCTTGATAAGTTCACGCGGACTTGTTTTGATTGACCTTCTGTCACTGTGCATTGTTATTGCAAGATACGTATGCTAGCCACTTGTAGTTCTCATGGAGCAAGGTTCCTCAGGTCCATCAATTGCATTAACACCTCGATTGCAACCCTGTTCATTCAAACATAGCGTGCAACAATGCAAGCCTCTTCTAAAACAAGAATGCCTGGTCAATCAGCCGAAATTTGAGTTTCGGCAAGTGTCATCAATCACTCTGATCCAAAATACAAAGTGAATTCTCGACGCGTCGGTGGGTGTTAATGGTTGATTTCCTTTTCTCTTCCTTCTACTCATACAGCCCCACACGAAAAAAATTGTTTCAACATCTCACAACGATCAACGAGGATGAAGGAACCATATAGTGGACTTCACAAGATAGTGTTTGCTTTTGATGTTGGCACCTCACAGACTGGCATATCTTACTGTGTGCTTGAACCGGGAGAAGTCCCGCAGAAAAGGAGTATGCATAAGTAAGTGTCTGTAGCAAGTCTAACTTGTATTCTGTTTGATACTGTTCTGCAGATTTCCAGGCTAAGAATTCACCAGTGGATCTCACAAGATTCCAACTGTTATGTACTACAATAAGGTTGGAAAAATGATGTCTGCCGGTGCTGAAAGCCTTGCAGACGACGTTACAGAGCAAGCTGCATCAGAAGGTTGGTTGAAGGTGCAATGGTAAGCGCATATGTGTTAACAACATTGTTCACTCATTTAAACATGACATGTAAGGTTTGAACTACGTCTACGCCCGAAGGGTCTTGCATTCGAATTCAACAACACTGATCTTGGCTCGTTGCCTTCCGGGAAGACCATAGACGACATCTACGCTGATTTTTACAGGTATCTTTTGCGTTGCTGCAAGTGCTTCATTAGAGAAGTCCACCCAACTTATGCGTCATCTTGGGACAAACTGATGAGAACCGCGGAGTTTGTTCTGTGCCATCCAAATGGCTGGGGAGGCGCCCAACAAAAACGAATGCACCAGGCAGCCATAAAAGCGTCTCTGGTACCAGATACCATTGTTGATTGTGATTGTATTCAATTTGTCACTGAAGGAGAAGCTAGTCTACACTACTGCATTGAAGAAAACCATTTGGACAATGTAAGTCCGATATTCGCTCCGGTATGAGTCTACGTTGATATAAGCGCGCAGAAGGATGAAGGCCTGATTGTCGCGGATTTAGGAGGAGGGACACTTGATTTCAGTGCTTACAAGGTTGAGAGTAGAAGCCCGCTTACCATTCATGAGTCCGCTGCAGCGTGATGTGAGTTCATTGCTTATATGCATAGTAATAGTATCCAAGTAACGTCTACTCTTCATTGTCCTGTAGGTGCTCTGGAAGGTTCCGAGATAATCACGAAACATGCTAGAGAATACTTGACAGGTGCCATCATACATCATCACTTGCTACACTAGTATTGACGAGCTAGGATAGAGAAACTGAAGGGTTCGAAGTATGAATCAGATGAAACTATCAAGGATATTGTGAATTCGTTTGATAGCCGTGGAAAGCGTGTCTTCCGGGCTGAAGATGAGGCAATGTACCTCCAGTTCGGCTCGGTATCTTTCAGAGATCCTGCGTTTGGCATCATAAGTGGGAAGCTGAAATTGACTGGGTATTTGCTTAAGTTTTATTTTGATACATATGATTCATATCCTGGCTCTCACAGCTCCGAAGCTGTGAAGTTCTTTGAACCCTCCATTGTGGCAGCAGAAAAACTCATTACGAAGTGTGTTCTTTCTTCACCAGTGAAAGTGACAGTGGGTTATTTTCATATACAGTATCTATACACGGAAACAAGACTAACATTCTTTACTAACATCTTCAAATTCACATCAGGCAGTATATTTTGTTGGTGGTCTCTCTGGTAATATATATGTTAAGTCAGAACTTTCCAAGCGGTTTATGGAAGCAAAACTTGAGATTAGAGCCCCGAGCGACTCCAGGTGAGTCTAACCTTATGCGGCTGGTTGAAATGTCCGCCCGGATTACCGCTACTACCGCTGCAGGTTACCGCTGCTGCCGCTGCAGGTTACCGCTGCACGTGGTAGCATTACCACAGCACATTACCGTTTGCAGCAACTACCACTGCGCATTACCGCATATTTGTATGTCACTGAATGTCTGCATAGTAATCAGACACTTTAAACTCTGTAATACATTAAGTTAATAGCAAATGAAATAAGTTATCATGATTCATTCTCACTAGCTTGTTTGAAGCTCAGATACGAACTCCGATCCTATCATGAGTTTGATCCCACATTGTTGGTCTGTTTCTAAATTATGCTCCTTGATTTTTGTCAGTCAATGTTTGATTGTAAGGCAATGCAACTTGATTTACATTCTATGTACATGCTAAAGGGTTTTTTTGTGTAATTACAAGCATAAATACAAGTACAAATAACACGAAGATATTGAGTATCCAAGATGCCGATAGAAGCCTCGAGGTTCTGTGATTGAACTGATATTGGTTCTCACAGGAGAAGAACGATAAACTGCAGCACAACGGACTAATAACGTACCTATTCTCTGTAATGTATACAAAGCCTTGTGAAGCAGCTTTCTGCTCGAGCTTCAAGCACAAAATTCCGTTACTGACCTACTGCATATGACTTGAAATAGTGCTGAACCCCGTTGCATTGAGTGCTATAATTATGGTGCAAACAAAGTCTTCATTGAGCTCGAGGCTTAATAGATCAGTTCGCGCAGCCTTTCTAGTGTATTTGATTTAGAAGACTTGCATATGTACTTGAGGCTTTAAAGCAGAGCAAAGGGAGAAAAAAAGGGGCTGAGCCCCCTTGTTCTTCAATGTCCACGATGAAACTGTGTATGTTTCGACGAGGCCCACGTCCTGTACGCGAGCGTCTGCACTTCGAGGGTGTCGGGCCTTTTTTTTGAGGATGATGGATGTCGTGCTTCCATCGGTGGCTTCTATAGGCGTACATCCAGGAAGGCCTACACCTGCGACTGGCGGGCTCGTCCGGCAGATGATGGTGAGCGATCTGTGCTCTCATTTATCAAAATATACTAATACACGCTCTATCTATTTTTTAGGCAACAGGCACTACCCGCGATCGCACCGCAGATGTTAGAGCGCGGGCGGAGGCCGCGCTGGCTGAATTTGAGCATCGAAAACCGGTAGGAGTAGGAGATTATGATGAGGGTGTGCGGAAGTTGATTGAGTGAGTTAAACATACCTACACATTAACACATGATGATCTTATTATCTTCTAGAGAACTGAAGGAGGTCGTGCGGGTCTGTGAATCCGTACGAACAACTGGGAGGTTTGGGCTGTTTGCCTGTCTGTTCTGTCTGGGACATTTCCTGGCGTAAGCTGAAATGCTTCTGACTTTGAATGGGTCCCAACTGCAGGTAAGATAAAAAAAAACCCCTCGGCACGTTGTACTCGACTCACTTTGTTCCATAAGAAACTTCAAAGGGAGGAAGAGATGCTGGCTCTCTGTCATGTTTCAGACAAAGTTTGTAGAGCATGGATCCTCGGACCTTTGATTACAACGGTCTTGTCCTTCCTCGTTCTCATATTCGCTTTGTTTTTTTTGTGACACAGTTGTCATTCTTCCATCTCGTCATCAGAGTCCTCTTCTATGCCTTCGTCTTCTTCATCGTCGTTGATGCGCGCCTTCTCCACTGAGACTTCTGGTTCCTCGACTGGTTGGACTTCATCCATCGTCATCCATTGTCTTTCGCTTCGGCTGCTTGCCATCTTTCAAGTCACGCTTCACTCGCTCAACTTCAGCCTGTGAACGGCACATAAATCACGCAGGGAATACACTGCAGAGATAGTGTAAGTGTTATAGAATTGAGCAGAGAGAAATATACAAAGAGTCTCACCTGCAGAGATAGTGTAAGTGTTAAAGACACTGTGCACTGTCTCTGCTGGTGTTTAAGCTACTGATTACATAAGTAAGCAAAGGTTAAATCATAAACTACACTAAGTGACCATTTGGAGAACAAGTAAAATAGAGATGAAATAGAGTAGATATTAACACTCCCCCTAATCTGAGTCATCTCTATGTTCTCAGACCAAGTTTAGAGCACATGTCCTGGACCTTGAGACGCCCTAAGGCCTTTGTCATGATGTCAGCAGGCATGTCTTGAGTAGAAATGTAAAAAACTTCAATTTTGCCAGACTCTACAACTTCCCTCAGCCAGTAGTGGCGAAGGTCAAGGTGCTTCATGCGGCCATGTGTCAGGCTGGGATCCTGCATGCCTTCGGGATGTCTTGTCAACGGGAGCCGGGATCATGCTAACTCGGAGCATGATGTCCTGCGAGGTCGAATACTCGGGGACGCCTTCGGGATCGGGATAAGAGCGCGGGAAGCGCTCGGGAACTGGATTCGGGATTCGGGATCAAGATACTTTAGACTGGCCACGCCAGGGATAAACGGGAACAAGCTTTAGACTGGCAGCGCCAGGACACGAGTGACGGCGAGTGGGCTTCGGGGCAGTCCCGTACAAAGGCTCGGGGCGTCGGGGATGCTTCGCGGAAGCAGACAAACAAGAGACAAGCTAGAACAAGGGACAAGACAAAGACATGGTTGGATCTCGACAGCCTGGCCTGCAACTAGGCCCAAGGACTTGTGATATTCGAGTCCCGGGTACTAAGTACATAGACTATGGACTTATATACAGAAAGGGGGAAAGGGAGAGGAATCACGGACCGCGCGATAGCGTGGGAAAATCGGGGAAACGGGCAATGCGGCAAGCAATGAGGCTTCCACATGTAAGACTAAGAGAGAAAGAGGAAAGGAAATACAAAGGAGTGTCTGGGACATGTGTAGGACATTGGAAATCGGAGTAATGAGGGGGAAATGAGGGGAACATGTGGGGGACACGAGGGAGAGGTGAGGATGAGGGGGGAAGGCCCTTCGGGAAAGGGGAAGGGACTTCGGGAAAAGGGAAAGGGCTTCGGGGAAATCCCCGGGATAAGTCCCGAAAGGGAAAGGGATGTGTCACGACGTGACAGAGGGCCCCGGGATTGGTCCCAAAGGGGAAGGAGGGTTATGTCACGTCGTGACAGTTGCCCCTCCTTAAAAGGCCGAGCCCCGTCGAGGCCAGGGTCCGACCGCGGACGCGCGAAGAGGACGAAAATGAAGGGACAACATAATAAAATGTTGCCCGCAATGTCTTGAGAGCCGGGATGTTCATCGGCTGTGATGAGGAAAGAGATGTCGGGATGTTCATCGACATCGGGAAAAGGGGTGACCTTCGCAGTGGTGTGCTGGGTCGGTTGTCTTCGATTAAGGCGAGCACGTGACTTGTATTCGTGCTCGCCGAAAGATAGCTTGCATGCGTGCGTGCGCAAAGCAAGGAGCTTGAGTTCTTGGACCAATTGAATGGTCATGAGGCCCGGGGTTGAGGCCTTAGCGGAGAGGGACCGCTGAAAATTGCCTGCGGCACGCGCGAGGCAAGGAATTTGAATTTGGCCCGGGGTTGAGGCCATGATATCGATTGCAGCGTAAAGGCGCCGCGAAGGGATTGCCTGCGGCACGCGCGAGGCAAGGAATTTGAAACCAGGCCCGGGGTTGAGGCCGTGGTATCGACTGGGTGGCGGGGAGTCACCGCCAAAAAGGACCTGCTTGCGTCACGCGCAGGCAAGGAAGGAAGGTGGCCCGGGGTTGAGGCCATGATATCGATTGCGGCGAGGATTTGCCAGCAAAAGATAGCCTGCGGTGTTCGCGAGGCAAGGAAGGGAGCTGGCCCGGGATTGAGGCCATGATATCGATTGCGGCTAGTGAAAGCGGCATCGATGTCTTGAGGGTAACGATTGACCCAGATATTGTGCATGTCCGGGGACACAGCAAAAATGGTACCATGAGGGGAGGACTTTTGTTGAACCACGCAAGGGTGGTAAGTTCTGAGTTGAGACCACATGAGGGTCTGCGTGCCCCGTGGGGTTCCGGGTGCGTGAATAGTGAAGAAATAATGGAGGAAGTCGTAAACGTCCTCCGGGAATAAAAGTGGTTGTCGCGTCGTTGCGAACAAAGTTGGTGGAGTGTGCGGATGGGATGAAAGGGGATGTTGAAAAAATGGGAGTGAAATGATGGAGGAGGTCGCAAATGTCGGGAATGTCGCATCGTTGCGAACAAAGTCGGCGGGGATATACGAATGGAATGAAGGGGAATGGTGAAGAAATGGGAGTGAAATAATGGAGAAAGGCGAAAATGGGGAAAGGAAGAGACGAAGTCGATAGAAGCAATGTGGTGGATGGTAAATTACAGCGAAAACATACATGTAAACCATAGGGAAGCACCCTCCATGAGCCTCATTCCTCCAGATGCACCCAAGTTCCATGAGCAGAAGTTTAACGAAGGAGCACTCTTGTAGCTCGAAGGTCTCGTTGCTGAATGAGCCAAGCTTCCACGACAGGGACCAGTCGAGTGTGTCTGCCAAGCAAAGCGATTGTTCTCGAGGAGCGACAAATACAGAACGACCTCGGAGGTCAAATGCAGTCGCTGAACGTTAACGCGCTCGGGTTCGCTAGGATGCTACTCGTGAAGAGCGAGCGCGAGCGGGAGGCGATGGAGAAGGAAGGTGAGGGCACCTCCAACGACACCGTGCAGGATCCAACGCGTGTTTAAGGCTTCGAGTGTGCAGTCGCTGAGCGTCCACGCTCTCGGGTTCGCCGGGATGCTGCTCGTGTATAGCGAGCGCGAGCTGGAAGCGGTGAAGAAGGAGGATATGGTGACTACCGAGGGGTACCACCAGCGACGTCGTGCAGGATCCAACGCGTGTTGAGGCTCGCGTATGGCGTGAGGTCGCGAGGCAAAGGTAGAAGCGCAAACTGACGGACGACCACGAGCGTGCAAGTTGTCGCGGGCGATGGTTACGCAAGCGTTACCCAGCGGCATGCAATTTGATGCGTCGTCTGCTCGCCAAGAACCGTGATCACCGCATTGCAAGGTAGGATACCTTGCAGAGTCGGTACTTCCGAGGAGTGTAAGTCGTCCACGTCGATTTGTGCCATTCTTCAGGTTGACCTCCGCCACAGAAACTGGGACCAGGTCGAAAAGAAGACACAGCTCGTCCCCGTCGGGAGGAAGACTGCACCATATCGGATGCTAGAAGGCGCGTACCTCAGCATGTTCGTCCTCGGGGACAGGAGCGATGGATACGTCGAAGAGAGAAAATCCGGTCTTCTTCTTGACTTCGTGTGGGCGACGGGGTGGGTTCGTTCAGTGGAACTGTCGCTAACTCTTGTATACGTCGAAGAGGGAGACCCGGTCGCCTTCTTGACTTCTTCCTGGTCAGGGACTACGAATTTTGCTGAGGAAGTCCTTGCCTGAACCAACAGGCCGATCGCAGACTGAAGACAAGCTTTGGCGACGGGATGGGCTTGTTCAGGGGAACTGTCGCGCGCTCTTGGGGCTGGCGGGCGACAAACGACGACCAAGGACCTCTTTGACTCTGAGGTTAGAGCCATCCGCCACCGATCTTGATGTTGCGGGTGTCGCCCGTGAGTGGGCGCGTAGGCGGCGGGATGGGCTCGTTCAGTGGAACTGTCGCGGACTCCTGGGGCTGGCGGGCGACGAACGAGGACCAAGGACTTCCTTGACTCTGAGGCCAACAGCGAGACGCTCCTCTCGTAGAGCTGGTAAGTGCTTGCTGATGTGTGAGGATAGGCGAGAAGCAAGCTGGATATTCTTGCCCGGGTTTCCAGCGAAGGGGAGCGGCGTGTTCGGGAAAGGGGACACAAGGATAGGCGAAAAGCAAGCTGGATACTCTTTCCCGGGTCTCCAGCGAGGGATGGCGAGGTCGGGAAGAAGAAGCGAGGAACTCATACTCAGCTTGTTCGGCGTGCCATAACCATCCGTCACCAATCTCGATGTCATCTCGTTCATCTGGCGTATACTTCGTCAATGTCGTCGCTCACTTGATACGTGGCGAGTCTCGTCCGCCATCGAACAGCAGCAGCAACAACAACAACAACAACAATCCAGTACCAATCGTTCCTTCCACCTCGGCAGCAACAGCCAGTTGTCCAGCTGGTGTGAGACCATGTTGGAATGGTCGGTTTTCGGATCACCTGTCGGTGGCGCGAGGCGGGTACGGGCGAAGGAGTGTGGCAGCGTACAACAATTTGTCGGTAGAGGTACCCGTTTGAATAGAACAGCGTGTTGTCCGCCTTCCGCGAAAGCGATGTGTCTATGGAGGGTGAAGACCGGGACAAGATTGTTTGCTCCAATCGTCCGTCGGTAAGAGCTTGAGAGATGCAGCGAAGTCGATGGTGCACTTCTGGTATCCTGCTCGAGAGCGAGGACGGCCGTAGTAAGTCGCGAGGATGATCTTCGGGGTGCGGAATGGCGAGGATAGGGTTTACTATCTTCTCCTCTTATCGGGGCGAAAGCGCGGGTGTTGATGGAGTACGTGCTTGGGGCTCCGAATGGTTGAAGTCCGTGCCAAGATAGACGGCTTTGGCAGTGACGAAGAGAGCCCGAGCGCGGGGTTGGGCGACAGACGAGGACGACTCGCGAAGAGTGGTCCTGCTGTGTCATTGGGAAACATGGAGCCCGAAGGCTGCTGTATCACAAGTGTCGAAGGTATGTTGCCGGTACCTCCTTGACAAAAGAGCACCACTACCAATTCCTGGTGCTGACGGCGAGAGCGGGTTCGGATACCAGAAGAAGTGGTGAGCGACAGTGGTGGTGGAAGAAGAAGCAAAGCGTCGGAAATGAAAGCGGGGAAGGCTAATTTGAACAGGGGTTGATTTGCGAAGGAGAAAGTTAATGGTCAGGAAAAAATGAAATAAAATTGACACAAATTAGCGGAAAGAGGATTGAGGAGTTCAGTGAGTAAATATTGTAATGGTAATTTGTTTGAGAATTTTACGAATTTTAAAAAGAATTGGCTCGGGATGATAAAGAGATACGGAAAGGTAAAGGGACTCGGGATTTGGAGAATGCGCGCGTACACGCTACATGCAATAAATTGCGTGTATACACGCAAAGGCTTCGAAATTAGAATTAAGAGCAATAGACATATGGATTAATTGAAAGAAAATATAATAGAACTTAACAAAGTTCACCACCTAAAAGGTATGCTCCCCGCAGTTGCGAAAGGGAGCCAGTAATCCGACCTTGCAGTAGAAGGACTCGAATATACTGTCAGGCTGGGATCCTGCATGCCTTCGGGATGTCTTGTCAACGGGAGCCGGGATCATGCTAACTCGGAGCATGATGTCCTGCGAGGTCGAATACTCGGGGACGCCTTCGGGATCGGGATAAGAGCGCGGGAAGCGCTCGGGAACTGGATTCGGGATTCGGGATCAAGATACTTTAGACTGGCCACGCCAGGGATAAACGGGAACAAGCTTTAGACTGGCAGCGCCAGGACACGAGTGACGGCGAGTGGGCTTCGGGGCAGTCCCGTACAAAGGCTCGGGGCGTCGGGGATGCTTCGCGGAAGCAGACAAACAAGAGACAAGCTAGAACAAGGGACAAGACAAAGACATGGTTGGATCTCGACAGCCTGGCCTGCAACTAGGCCCAAGGACTTGTGATATTCGAGTCCCGGGTACTAAGTACATAGACTATGGACTTATATACAGAAAGGGGGAAAGGGAGAGGAATCCCGGACCGCGCGATAGCGTGGGAAAATCGGGGAAACGGGCAATGCGGCAAGCAATGAGGCTTCCACATGTAAGACTAAGAGAGAAAGAGGAAAGGAAATACAAAGGAGTGTCTGGGACATGTGTAGGACATTGGAAATCGGAGTAATGAGGGGGAAATGAGGGGAACATGTGGGGGACACGAGGGAGAGGTGAGGATGAGGGGGGAAGGCCCTTCGGGAAAGGGGAAGGGACTTCGGGAAAAGGGAAAGGGCTTCGGGGAAATCCCCGGGATAAGTCCCGAAAGGGAAAGGGATGTGTCACGACGTGACAGAGGGCCCCGGGATTGGTCCCAAAGGGGAAGGAGGGTTATGTCACGTCGTGACACCATGATGCTCTGGATTGTTTGCAACCGCTATAGCAGACTGGTTGTCAACAAAGAGCTTAGAAGGAGAAGTAAAAGTAAAACCAAATTCAGTGAATAAATTGCGAAGCCAAAGTATCTCCTGTCCTGCCTGCACTGCAGAGATGTACTCTGCCTCTGTGGTTGACAGAGTCACAATGGACTGCAACCGACTGCCCCAGCTGATTGCACCAGTACCCATCTTGACAATAAGACCAGATGTAGACTTGTCATTGTCTACATTGCCTCCATGATCCGCATCAGAGTAAGTTGTAAATAACTCATTGGAGCTGGGATCAGGCGCATAGGTGAGCTTGTAGTCCTTAGTGCCTTGAAGGTATCTGCACAAGTGCTTGAGGGCTGTCCAGTGTGCTTGACCAGGGTTGGCCATGAACCGCGCTAAGACACTCACTGCATAGGAGATATCTGGGCGACTGTTACGTTCACGGCTTTGATGGACTTATCACGGAAATGATAAGTGACCAAAGCGTTGTTGGGTGAAGTAGCAAGGTACAGTATGAGAGGGTCCGCTTTGTGAGGGTCTCTTATACTGGAAGTCGTGGATGAACAGAGTCTTTGGTACGTGATTGTAAAAGACTATAGGAGGATTGACTTGAGTGTCAACCTGGGGCCTATGTACATACACTTATATACTGTAGAGAACAATAAGGTGGAGCAAAAGAGGTCTCCAAAGGAAGTTACATCATAGCGGAGCGAAGTGGGGTGAGTCCGTACTAAGTGGCTCTAATTAGTGGAGTATGATGTCGGAAGGTGGAGTAAATGATGTCAGTCCGTCGGAAGGAAGGACTGGATGACATTGTCCGGTCAGAGAGTGGAGTGGTACAACTACGGAGTAGTGGAGCAAGTGGACAAGTGGAGTAATGATGAAAGGATGATGAAAGGATGATGCATATGTGTACGCACATCCAGAAATAGACGTGGGAGAGTAAGTCAAGTGAAAAACAAACAAGGTGTAAACAAGGGTACGCAGCTTGATGTGTAACAATACCCTGTCACTAAGATTGAAATTCCGTAGTAGCATGTAAATGCAAATGCGAGAATTTCAAGAGAAAATACAACGCTATAGGATCAAGTTAAGATCAATAAGGGTAAAAGCGTAAGAGAGTTAGATAACAGTCGCTATAGGACCAAGTTAAGGTCAATAGAAGAATGGAGCGCTGGATACATTGTTGAAGGTTGTCTGCAAAGGCTGAGAAGTAGCGTCTGTTGACATGTGAAAGGTGGAAAAGAAATGAAGCGTATCAAAAGAAATGGGTGCATATACATTGGGTGAAGTGAGTTCGTCCGGCCGAGGCGTGTTAACCATGTACATCGGTGAAGGTTGGTGAAGAGGGACATCCGGGAGAACCATGTTGAGCAGTTCAAGGTTGGCGAGATCATAAACTGGGTTGTTGATCGCCTGAAGTTCTTCCTCTGTAGGAAGTTGGAGCTGCTGATGGGGACTAAGCATGGGCGGAGCTGACTCGAATTTGCGGAGTCAATCGAGATCAAAGATCGGTACGTGCGGTTGTTCGTAGTAAGCTTCGGGCTGTATCAGAGGGGGTAGCTCGAGAACGGAAGGGGGCGTCATAGGCTTGGGTTCCGGATGGTCTGGGAGTCGTATGTGTCTGTTCTCTTCTTTCACAGAGAGTAGACGTTCAAGCTTGAACTCATTGAACTGATTTTCGAGTTGAGTAATGAGAACTTGGTTCATACAACGCGAGCCGTACCAACTAAAATTGTGAAAATTTTGACGATAATTATTGCGCCAGCGTTTAATAGTTATCGTCGATAACGAAAACTTTATTTTCCAGCTGTGCGGCAGCGAAATGCCGGGGGTGCCGCGAGCTGGCACCCCTCGGCAACCTCCCCATGGCAGGGATCAGGCCATATTTGGCAATTAAAGCCATGCTTCAATGCGTGGCTCATTTTCATTGCAATAATTTGAGTTCCGGGGCTAGGCCCCTGTTAATTTGATATAAAATAGCCTACATCTAGATCCAAAGGTAAATCTTTTTATTTTGTAATATGATGCAATCGCTAATTTACAAATAATATAGCGACAGCAGCGCGAAGCTCCGGCGCTTACAACAGTGGCACGCGCGCGCGACTGTCTTTATCTTTGTCTCCCTCCTCAACGACATTGTCGTCTGTTCTGCTCTCTGTTTTATCCCATCTTGCTGCTGCGATGCTCATTGGAAGAATGTAAACACAATCCCACTCGCCGCAGAGGAGCAGGAAGGCTGTAAATGTGGCAGGTGCGTCAGACCGGATCCTGCACTTCTTGCCGTTAAGAATGGAACAAAACGCTCAGCACAACTTATAGGGCCTGTGCAAGCGAGCGTGCAATGCAAAGTTTCACCCTCGTCTTCATTGCAAGAACGCCAACGATACCACAGGGTGCAGTCCATGCCTATTGTTCCTCCGCTCACTCAAATTCAAGGACAGCAACAGCAGCAAAGTCAAGCAACCCAACTCCCTCTCATAACTCGCTGCAAACGCAACAATTGCAACAGTTTTAGCGACGACAGCGACAACAGCAGCAGCACGCGCAAGCACTCGGCTTCGTGCGCCCGATACCGATTGCCGTACGAGTTCCTGGTTCGAGCCAGTTTCTTGGTGATAGCGGGTGTTGGACGATGACCAATGATCTGGCTGCGGATATCGAGCGCGCCGATAGATTGCGACGAGAAGATTATGTGCTTGCTACAGGCCAAGCACCGCCCGGGTGTGGTGGGGTCGCGTATGCGGGAGGGGCTGTTTCCTTCGAACAACTCAAGACTGGGACAATCCCGCCCAAGAACTCGCCCATCAATGCGGCCGCGGATACACTAGAGAGGGACAAGGAGGGGAAAGCAGGTCATGCAAGCGGTGGACCGATAGGCAGGAAGGCAACTGTCACTCAAGCCTCTTATCAGCGTGAACGTGGAAGGGATGTCAATGCTGCTTCTGGCAACATGAAGAGAACTGGCTCGCGTCCTTTGACACCAGAGGTGAATGGCAATCCCATACGTGCATCGCCCACAAATCCGTTGTACCAAATGCAACCTAATGCACCACCTGCACTTCGCCGGGCTACTAGCGACTCGTTGACATATCCTAGCATGTCTTCCCAAGCCCGTGCGGTGAAAAACCGAACGCCAGACCGCGCACTCCCAGTGCAGGAAGAACCTGACGACTACAACCAAGGCCGTCCTTTTTCATTCATTTTTAATACCACAATCATGTATATTACGCTCATAATACTAACTTATATATAATTATAATTGAATCCAAGAAAAACCCGGTTGAAAAAGTGAAATAAAAATTTTACAGACATTGTCGAAGGTGCCCTTCAACGCATTCACGTCCTCGAAAGTGAGTTCGGCGATTCCCGGACTATTTAGCCGAGGCATCGCCGGACACCTTTTTCTCTCAAAATTAATTCAGCTTCTTGAGACAACGTCAGGCACGTTGTACCTCTTAATCTGAATAGATTGAAAGTAAATTATCATATTTATTTTAATAGTAGTTGTGCATCTGGTTGTTGAATGGTTAGCATGACATTGCCAAAATGTGCCAATCACACAGTATCTATTCATTTGTATAAATTCGAGGAGCTTTGAGACTCCATTTTTTTTGCAAAGCTGATGTACTCTACATTATATAGATTCCTCAAAAAGAATTGAGGTCATAGGTTGAGTGGAAGTTGTTGAACTCGAAAGTGGTGCTTGAAATGCATCACTTCGAGTGAAACTTGTACAGATGTTTCGTCTCTCCGACACATTTGTACCCTTCGGAGTTGTTTCCCTCAAAACTTTTATTCTATCAACTGAATATGTTCTGTTATCTTACATAGTATAATAATGAGATATCTTCAGAATTTTTAAACACCAGTAAGATATTGAAATGAGCTATAAAAGTTGTGAATTGGGTCAAAAGTGCACAAAATGGTCATTTTTCGAGTGTATTTCATTTTACAATCCACGTAGGAGCAGCCAATTGACTCCATAATTTCTTCGCAGCTTCATTAATGTACCTTTAGTCAATCGCTAAAGTTTCATGGCAGGAAAAGGAGAGCAAGATTATAGATAAATCGAAGAATCTGTGAATAAATGCATATATATTGATTTTCTAAGCTATTCCATAGTTTATACCCTCTAATTCGTTCCTTCACTCTCAAACTTTTTCTATACATGATATAACATATACTGAGTTGAAACGCATAGTGTGCCTGAGGCAGTATGCTTCTTATAAAATACAAATGATATGTTAATGATATGTTTGAAGATTTTAAAATGTCTGAGACATACCTTATGTGGTAATTTCACGCGACTTTCAGGGTCGCGTTGTAGGGGAGATAGTCCCCTTATGGACGGAAATATCATCAATTGTGACTCGAATCAAGTCTATACGTCACTTCAAAGCGGTAGCTAGTCCATCGAAGCAAGATATCGGACCGCATCCACCTTAGAACGGCCAACAAGCGTACCATATGCACTAGCTATACCGGGATCGACGTTGCGGAAGCTAACTTACACGCGCGAGTTGCCGAGTCAACAAAAACGGTTCGAACCGACTATAGAGGCTGAGTAAGGCCAATTCCCACTCGAATAGAGGGACACGTGGGTGGTCAAAGCTGATCGAAGCAAGAGGAACAACAATCGATCGATGAGGGGCATCTGATTCCGAATGTCTCGCGCGGAAAGGCACCGAGCCCGACTCCGGCCGGAAAAGTGGTTCGATACGAGTTCGTACCTCGGAAGGACCCCACAGAAGATATGTCGCGGTCCGGCGAAGCGACCCAATCGAAGGGCATTCGAAGGAAGCAGATTCGAAGGAAGGATCGACCAATCAGGTAACCTGTCCAAATATGGAACACTGCGCTTCGCGACTTCGCTGCATCAGTAGGTGGACCCACAATAGGTCCGACGCGTCAATCGAGCACCGGAAGATACCGAAAGGACAAGAATATCGACTTCGGGGTGTCTATCGATAGCTATGGGTAACGGCCGGCGCTTCGAAGTGCTTCGAAGAGAGGGGATGGCCTCTGGAGGGCGCAAGCGAAGGCTTTCGAACGATTAGTGAGGCGGGATAGTACGGGGGATACGAGGTATATTGGATGGTCCGTGCGGAGGGTCGGACACGCGTGCAACACCGGGCTGTCTGTCAGGCGGTTTATTTTATTTCATATTTTCTTTCTTTTCCTCATCAGAACCAGCTGGACCCCGCGACTTGAATATATTCAATGGTCGCAAGGCGGGCAAAGGGGATGAAGGCCAGTAATGTATAAAAGGTGCACTGGCTTCGAAGGGAAGAAGGGACCAGCTACGTAGTCGAGTACATAGCGATTCAGGCCCTCGAGCTCTTCTGAGCGGTTCGAATCAGTCACTGCTTGTCCTCTATACGTCTCAATACATCTGTTCTCTACTCTACACATCTTTCGAACCTGTCTTCGAACCCTCTCTCTCTGCGCCTTCGCGACCCGTCGTAACGCTAGTATAGCCTTCGACTCAGGTTCGAAGCCACCTCGAAGCCTCGTATCTTCTTCGGACCTCACTCGAGAGGTTCGATCCTTTCGTTGGAGTGTTTTTATCTTCGAAAACCCTTTGCTACCCTTCGTCGAAGTGATCTGTGTACCCAAACACGCCCTACTTTCCTTGTTTTCCCCCTTTACCACTCGTAACTCATTCCCTGCGGGCGATTCACTCGCTCTCTTTACTTTCTCTTATCTTTGTTGAGTGCTTCGCATCAAGCGTCCACTTTTCATTGACCTAACCACCTTTTGCCCGTCATCTGGAGCCCACCGCGAGGGGAAACGTTACGGTGTTAAGTGTTTTACATTCTGATTACTTCTTCGATTCATTTGCGTAGCATTTCGAGCCGTAGTCGTCTTTTGTTCGCTTCGACGACTACCCTTTAAAAACCTTTCGAATTTTTACAGTAGAAATCTAGCCAAGCTGGACAGACTTTATTTCAGAAACCTTTCAAGAGGTTCGACATCGCCACCAGGCAGCGAAGCAGACCCCGTAGAGGCTGCTACCGAGGAACTGTGTCGAAAGGCGGACGACACCTTCCCATTCCTCACCGAAGTCTCGCGCAACGAATCACCACTCCTACTTGAACCCGGCATCGTCGAAGGGGCCGTCTTTCACCTATACCCCGGGACAGTTGCCACCTTCGGAGTCGCTTCGAAGAACCGCGGCGGACCTCACCTCTGGAGGTTCAGTACGAACGAGTTCACCGACCTTCGTGTGAAATCCAACGCCGTCCTCCATATCACCTTCACAGGACCAGACGACGCGGAGGAATCTCTTGCCGCGATCCGCTCGACAGAGGAGCCAGACGTTAACCCGCCAGATATTGACGAACGATACGTCCGAATCATCCTCCGAAACGTCGTCCGAGAGCAGGCAGCAATCAAAACGCAAAACTTCACCTTCGTCAATCAGAACTCCCCTACCTTCATCCAGTTCGAACGTCTCAAAGGCCTCAACTACGCAACCCTCATCTTCGAAGCCGCCGAAACCATCAGCGCACGCCACCTCTCATTCACGCCAGTCGCAGTCTTCGGTAATGGTCTCGAAAGTTACCCGCTCACCAGGCTCGACCGCGCCTTCCTCGAAGCAGCGCTCGCAGAACACAGAGGTATCCCAGACTCGTTCAAAAGCGCAGAACTCCTCGAACATATCAGGAACGGTATCCCCTTCGTCTACACCCCTCGCCGCCGGCACTCAAGAATTACCTGCCTCAACTACAGGCAGCAGATCGAGCAGCAGCGGATCGTTCGAAAGCGCCGGGCCCCAGTCATCGAGATCGACACTATCGATCCTGACATCGTCGAAGCGCCTGCCACCAATAAACGAAGAATCGAACCGGTCGGCGAAGAGGAAATTCCAGGACTCTCCCTCTGAAACGCGGCCTGTCAAACCTCGAATTGATCCTTCATCTTCTTCTTTCGAAGTTCCTTTTATTCAATTACCATTTGATTCGGCTGCATCTAGTAGTGACAGACAACCTGTAATACCTGAAACAGCGACTGCTAATCAACCTTCTTCTTCACTTTCGTTATTACAGACCGCTTCGAACATGGCGCCCCCGCCGATGCCAGCAAGAAACTCGAAGGATGCTTCTTCCTTCAAAACAGAAAACCCCGGCGACATAGAACTGTTCTTCTTCGACTTTAACGAAGCCTGTATGACTCGCAAATTAACGGACGCCGAGAAGTACAAACAAGTTATCCGTTACATTGATCAGAAAGCAAGGGCGCTCTGGGTCGAACTGAAGTCTTATGGCGTGGTAGGACAATGGGCAGCATTCGAAAAAGAGGTGATAGGGAACTACATTGCTGATGCCAAGAACCGGTACTCGCTTCGAGACGCAGAGAATATCATCGAACGCACCTCGGAGTTTACCAGCACCGAAGAGTTCCTTCAGTATCATCGCGACATCACCCAGGTAATCCGATTCCTCGAACGCGAAAAGAAGATATCAGAAGAAGAAGGGACTAGGATATACTTCTCTGGTTTCAAAGGCCAGCTTCGAGAAGACCTCATTCGACGGCTCATGATCATACTGCCCAATGTACACATGGGAGGCCCATACGACATTGCAGAAGTTCGAACCAGCGCGATATTCCTCCTCACGGGCACCTCGCAGGGTGTCAGGCCAGCGTCGAACCTAGGATGGTCCGATCGAAGCACACCCGCACCAAGAGTCAAGGCAGAGGACGACTTGCAGACTACGGTTCGAGAACTGAAGGAATCTATGGCTTCGATGCGTGCCATGATAGCTCGTGGTCCACCCGCGAACAACTATCAAGGAGACCAAGGCAATCGAACGACGACGGGACAACAGGTGACGTGCATATATTGCCGCGAAGCGGGTCACTTCAGGCGAAACTGCCCTTCGCTCGCCCAGGACATACGAGACAACCTGGTACGTCAGAACCCAGACACGAATCGAGTGGTGATGGCCGACGGATCGGAAGTTCCGGGACCGCCGTTGATGTCACTGAAGGACAGAGTTCGGGGTCAAGCTCGAGGGACACTGAATCGCAACGTCCCACCTCACATGAGTTCTACCAGTGCAGCACCGGTCTTGATGCTTCGCGCAAAAAGCTTCATGCAGGCCAGTAAATCATCGGACAAGTTGAAGACGCTTCGACCCGCGGCATACATCAAAGAGGTCACCGAAGGCCAATCTAATGATGAAGAAGGGGCATATGCAATCGCAGAAGCCGAGTCGATGCTGCTTCAACATGTCAAGGACCGAAGGAAAGCAGACAAGGAACTTCAGAGAGCTGAAGATTACCTAGCCAAACTTCGATCCGGCAAGAAAGTACGCTTCGCGGGGGTAGAAGTCCCTACAATGCGCACGAAACCCACTGAGAAGCCACCGGCGAACGTCGATCCGGCTATTCCCGCAGCGAAGCCATCGAAGTCGAAGCCCGCCCAAAGCGGTAATACTGGAAGTCCCACGGCAACTACGGCGCATACATCCACAGCACAGCCCATGGACAAGAAGAACGACAGCTTCGACGCACCTAAAGACGGTTCAAAACTGGGAGGGGATAAGAACTTTCGCTTTCAGACCCCCATCAAACTCGAAAATGGCCACGCGGCAGAGGGAATTCTGGCTAAACTGCTGAACGAACATATCACAGTCTCGGTGGCCGACCTCTTAGCAGCATGCCCAGATGTGCGCAGACAGCTGAAGGATAAGTGTTCGAACAAGCGGGTTCCTCGACAGGAGACCCATATCTCGTGAGCGACGCAGGTGTATATGCAACACCACTTCGAACTTCGACTTCCCCCAGACATGCCTACGTTCGGGGTATCTGAGGATGGCCAGTCTGCTGCGATGGACCGCTACGGACTGCGGACGATTCATGTCCACTTAGACCGACTAGGACCACTGCAGGCGGTACTGGATTCGGGTTCCTCGTTTATTGCGATACCTTACAGGGTCGCGTTCGCACTGGGAAGGCCTTTCCGATCAGACATGGCATTGGCAATGGTGACAGCGGATGGCAAGGAACACTTTACAATGGGTGTTATCCCTGAAGTCGTACTGCAGGTAGGTCCGGTAAAACTGAATGTCCCAATACAGGTCACCACAGACGGTTCGTTCGACATCCTTTTGGGAAGGCCATTCTTCGCGCACACACGATGCATTACAAAGGACATGGAAGACGGCTCCCAGTCGATTACGATCACAGATCCTAGAAAGGGGAGCCAGTACACCATACCCACCGGCGTGTTAGACGACGACGAAAACATGTTCAAAGTAACGGGTTTTTAAGAAGCAAGGATTCGGATGAGATTCGAGGAGCCGATATTAGGCGAGTACCCATGAACTACGATTACGAGCGCGAGACCGCAGAAGATTATGACTGTGAAGAGGAAGTGGGGGGTTTTACTGAAGCGATCCCTGCACCATTCGAGGTGCCATACCCCGAACGAGACGAATATGAGGACGATAACACTCACCCTATTGTCCTGCCTACCGACGAAGGATTACGAGAGTTCAGGGAATTCCCCCCTGTACGAAGCGGTTCGAACGAATGCGAACCAACGACATACATCGAATATGACTTGGGCCACGATTGTGGAGAGGTATTGAAGCCTCAGGACGACTCACCAAGCTACCGCGAAGCTGACGATTTCAAAGGAGAATCGGGCTTCGACATCGACAACGCGTACGAGAACCACCATAAGGAAACAAGGGGGTCCGTGAACCCCAACAGCAGCAAACGTAGAGAGGCATCGAAGCCTCGGGACGAACTTGTCCAAGACGACGAGGAAGTGTTCGAAGCGCCCCCGAAATTAATTAACAAACGCAAGAGTCGCCAGCCACGACGGTTGAACCACTTCGAACGTGGTTTCCTGAGAAGGGGCGAACCCGGGAAAGATCTTGGCTCAGGCTTCGTGGGGCCACCCTTCCATCGCAGCAGTGGAGGGGAGGGCTCAGACACCGAAGAACCCATCCCAGACCTTCTGCCTGTCTCAGACTCAGAAGCCGAAGAGGACTCAAACGAAAGAGAGGGCGAGTTCAGGAAAGGCAATGGGGGAATGGAAGGAGGCGCAGTTAAGTTCAGGATGGGTGATTGCGATGCTTCGACAGGACCCAGAAGTGAAGGGACCGGCGACGAAGAGGACGAAACAGGGGGTGCGGATGACGAAAGCGAATTCGAACCCAGAAGCGAAGGAACCGGCGACGAAGAGGACGAAACAGGGGATGCGGATGATGAAAGTGAGCTCGACGAAGCAAGGATTCGAAAAGCGCGAACAGGAACGGGAGAAGAATCGGAATCGAGACGGGCTACCTCGAAGTCGTACGCTCACGTATCTGAAGACACCGAGAGGACTAACGTGAAGGTCGGCGACAGTGAGAAAGCCTTTCTGGACGCTCACAGTGACAACTCGGCGGAAAAAGAAGCTGCCTCTAGTTCGAAGCCGTACTTTCACGTAGATGAAGACACCGAAAGGGATAAAGTTGGCGGCAGTGACCAAGCCTTCCTGGAATGGTCGTACTTTCGCACAAAGGAAGGCCCTTCGAAGGTCCTAACTAGGGACAACAGTCACCGTGACGGTTCGCTAGGAAAGGTGGGGGAGTTCCAGCTCACTTCGAACCACAGGGTACCCGCCCAGACACTCGACGAAGCCGATGCTACCCTCCATACCAGAGACGAATGGGGGAGGAAGATCACAGCCGCAGACCTATGGATTCGAACAGCCTTGTCATGGAAGAGGTTACCAGAGCACGGTCGCCGGGACCGGGTCGAAGAGCTTCGAAAGCTAGTTCGTTGGGAGCGGATTGCAAGGAACGACCCCACCACTACAGCATACCTGGTAGGGGAGGAAGTCACCCATACGGCTGAAGTGTTTCGCTTGTTACAGGACAGGCGTAAGGCAATACCCTACGTACAGTCGTGCTGGATGCTAGGTCACAATTCGTACCCCGAGGGACAGCACATTCTAAACAACAAACCGGGCCTACCGCAGGCTACACTCCTACGGAAGCGGCGACCACTCGCAGAAGAACCCCCATACCTTCCGGTGGTGGACATTGTCAACCCAGAGCTAGTCCCTTCGTTCTATCACCCGACTCATGTCTTCGAACTTAGCTGGGACGAGCATCGAAGCGGCTTCAAAAAGGACACAGTACTCAAGGCCAGCTTCGAACGAACGTCTACGACACCGGCAAACCCAAATAGCAGAGTATATGCGTACAAAAAGGTCGCTAACAAGGTTCGACCAGTACCAGCCACGCTGCCAGAGGAGTTTCGAATCGTCAGACACCTGCATCCGGACCCGTTGGTTGGACTACCAGAGTTACCCACTCACCCGCCCGAGTTCGAACCCACAGAACATTTTACTCAAGAAAGGCGCGACGCGATAGATATCGACCCGGGAAAATTCCTATGGGAGGAAGAGAAGCAACTCGTCCTTTGGCTCATTGCGAATCATCCTAAGGCCTTCGCGTTTGACGAATCGGAAAAAGGATTGTTCAAGGAGGAATACTTTCCCCCAGTCCTGATCCCGACCATCGAACACACGCCCTGGGTTTTCAAGAATATCCCCATTCCCAATGGGATATACGACGAAGTGGTTCGAATCATTAAAAGCAAGGTCGACTCGGGTATCTATGAGCTGTCGAACTCGTCCTACCGTTCGCGATGGTTCTGTGTGGTCAAGAAGGATGGCAAATCCCTTCGGCTCGTTCATGATTTACAGCCTCTCAATGGCGTCTCAGTCAGGGACCCAGCGGTTCCCCCCTTCATGGATCAGATGTCTGAGAAGGCAGCCGGACGTGCTTGTTACACGACACTCGATTTATTCGTTGCTTTTGATCAGCGGAAGCTCGACTCGCGTTCGAGAGACCTTACGACCTTCCAGACACCCCTGGGGACATTCCGGCTCACAGCTATCCCCATGGGATACACTAATTCGTTTCAGATCATGCATAACGATGTGGTGTTTATTCTTCAAGACGAAATGCCTAACATTGCTAGCCCGTACGCGGACGATGTCCTAGTCAGTGGGCCGAACTCGCGGTATGAACAACCTGATGGCACCTTCGAAACCACAGTGGCCAACCCGCGGATTCGACGATTCGTCTGGGAGCACTTACAGGATTTAAACCGGGTGTTACAACGCTTCGAAGCGTACGGAGCAACGGTCTCGGGAAAGAAACTATCTATCGCACAACCTACCGGGTTATTTGTAGGGCACAAACTCACGTACGAAGGGCGTGTCCCTGACGAGTCGAAGGTTCAGCGAGTAGTTGACTGGACTATATGCGCTAATGTACATGAAGTTCGCGGCTTCCTAGGGACAGTAGGAGTGCTTCGAACCTTCATTAAGGACTTCGCTTTTATCGCTAGACCACTGGTCAACCTCACTCGCAAAAATGCGGAATTCTACTTCGACGAAGACTGTAAAAGCGCGATGGATCAGCTCAAGGCGGCAGTCGTATCTAGCCCAGCTCTTCGACCCATTGATTATGCGTCTGGACGGCCAGTCATCCTGGCAGTCGACTCTTCGAACAAAGGATACGGTTACATCCTCTACCAACTAGGTGCGGATAATCGACGATATCCGAACCGTTTCGGATCGGCTACATGGAATGCGACTCAGAGCAACTACTCCCAGCCGAAGGTCGAATTATTTGGACTATACTGCGCGCTTCGAGCCACTCGACATTATATTATCAACGTGCAGAAATTAATTGTCGAGGTCGACGCGAAGTACATTAAGGGAATGATCAATAACCCGGACTTACAGCCTAACGCAACAATCAACCGCTGGATAGCGGGCTGCCTACTATTCGACTTCGAACTGGTGCATGTACCGGCTTCGAGACACCAAGGACCGGATGGATTATCTCGCCGTCCTCGCGCCTCAGAAGATGAACAATGTTACGTCTCAACTTACGGTCTCGTATAGTTGGGTTTCGCAACGTTGGTTGCTAAGACTATTAGCGGAGCTAGGGCTCAACACTTAGAGTCTTTAAGTATGGACAAAGGCCTACGATGTGGAGTAGAGATAAAGCAGATGTATAGTGTGACTAGAGACGGGGGGTTTGACAAAGGAGATCGAACTTAGGGTTCGATCATGCTAAGTACAGGGGTTTATATACTATGGCTGCGGAGCGGAGATACATCTGATGAACAATAAGCAGAGAACAATAGGTCCGTAGACAATAGGCTACTAATAATAGTGTGGGAGCGGGGCAGAGGGTTAGGGCGAAGGGTTACATGTGGGGCTCCGGGATTGGACGATAAGAAACAAGGATGACTGAGCAAAGACAAGAATAGCAACAGATAGGGCAAAGGGTGTGGAGTCGCGGGAGTCCGTCGGAACAAAAGGGGCCCGCTGACATAGTTAGAATTTGTAACATTACCCCGTTCTTAAATTGAAACGTAGTGGAAATCAGTTAATAGATAAAGAGAAAATGGCCGTTATAGGGACAAGTTAAGTCCAATAAAGAAAGTAAGAAAAACGTGCCATATAGGCGAAGTTAACGCCAATAGGGTATCCGGTGGTGAGCAACAGGTGCTTTAGTCGCTTTGAGAGGAGTTGCGCTCCTTTATACGTCTCTGAACACGTTGTTGGAGGACTCGGAAGGTAGCGCATTCGTCGTCATGACCTTCTTGTTGTCCGCATGAGACGCATCAATGATTGTTGCATTCTGAGGCGATGTGTCCAGGTGCTCGCTTATGACAATATGGACATGTATAAGATTCGCAGGTGGAGGCGGCCAGTTCGTACTGGTGTTCAATGGGGGTATGCGTCGAGCATTCGGTCGAAGAATCAAGTGCCATGGTTGAGAACGGGTTGTTGTCCGGTTTTGGACTGGTGACTGGTGATGGTGGTGCGGTGTGGACTTCGTATGCAGGGCTTGGTGACTTGAGCTCCATAGGATCCGATAAGCGATCGGCGAGGCCTGGGCGTTCAGGGACTTGAATGCCGACCGAATTGATGAGATCGTTTGTGAGATCCACGACTTCATCTTCTGTAGTGAGATCAATGACTGGTGGTGCGGTGATTGCGGGTGGTGCGTGAGTGAGGAATTGGTCCAGGGCATAGCGACGAGCGTCTTCGAATGAAGTTTGAGAGGATCGGAGTAGTCGAAGGGCTCCTTCCACAATAAAGACATTGGTTTCCATGACCTCTTGACCGCGGGTGGCGATGTCGTAGAATTGAGTCCAGATGGTGAGTAGAGGGGTAGCATCGGAAGTCGAGGTACTGAGACGTTGGTGAATAGTTCGATTGGTGAAGAGGTTAAGGACCCTTCTTGATTCTGCTTGGGTGAGATGGTCGATGTTGATGTCTGTCGGTCGAAAGGTTGGTATAGGTGTTCGAAGGGTGGGATTGATGCGAGGCGAAGGTCGTTGAGTGCGGGACGGGGGCATTGTCTAGAGAGAGTGAGTCGGACAGTTATAGTGGCAGCAACTGCAAGTGCAATAAGGGTCCGAACGTTGAGGTTCAAAGTGACTAATATGTTTGCGGCGATGGCGGGTTATGGGTCGAGTGATAGTAAGGGGTGGTTGGACACGAGCGGATGTGTTGAAGTAGTTGATTAGTTGTTGTGCGTAATCGGGGTTGAAGTAGAAACAGTGAATAAGGAAGGTGGAGAGAGTGGGGACGTGCAAACGGTTGGAGTACGTTTTCTGCCAGTCGGGTATAAAGTGTTTTTCTATTCTTGTTTTTGTGAAGGAGGGTCGGACGGCGTCCAGGTAACCGGGGCGCGTTGGAACCGAAGTAGGTGGTAGTACGAGGATTGTGGGTTCAGGAGTAATGGGCTGTTGGTATGATGCAGAGAGAGTGGAGTCGTTGACAATATTAGAGGAATGGGGATAAGAGAAGCGAACGAGTTTGTGGGATGCGGGCATTCAGGCAAGTTGGTGGAGCTTCTTATAGGCTCTGAGGATGGTCTGTGCGTTCCGGAGATTGGACTCAGGTTCCCATGAGTTTCCAGAAGTGGGGTAACCTTTCCATTTTATAAGGTATCTTTGTCTAGTGCCGTTTCCACGGTGGGCACGGATGGCTTCAACTTCGTATTGTTCTTGTCCTTCGATCAGGTCAGGTGGGGGATTACTGTGGGGTGGTCCATATGCTTCGGTCTCGGTGTATCTCACGAGAAGCGCAGCGTGGAATACCGGGTGTATTTTCCATTTAGTCCGTGAGAGATCTAGTTCATAGACTAGTGGCGATAAGACTTTCTTGATCCGGAATGGTCCGTCACGTTTCTCCTTGAACTTCTGTGATAGGCCAGGGATTCGGAGGTTTTTGGAGTCTAGCCAGACTTTGTCGCCTTTATTGAATGGTTTGAAGTTCCGGAAGGTACGTTCCTTCATAACCATAGCAGCAACTGAATGAGCGGCTAAGGCTTCTGACCGGTAGACCGTGAGATTGGCAAGTCGTTGTGATACTGATGGAACGTTCGATTTTGGGTGTTTCAGGGGTAAGGCAATTGGTTCATATCCCATGAGAAGCGAGAAAGGGGTTCTTTTGGTGACTGTGTGAGCGCGGTTGTTATGGGCGAATTCAATGTTGGGAATATGTTGAGACCAATTTTCGGGTTCTCCAGTGCAATAAATTCGAAGATAGACTTCGATCTCTTGATTGGTTCGTTCTGCTTGTCCATCTGTTTGCGGTGATAAGCGGTCGACATCGATGATTTGATTCCTACAATTTTGCATAGTTCTTGAAATGCTTTAGAAGCAAATTGAGGTCCTCTATCAGAGATGATGCGGATGGGAAGTCCAAATCGTCGGTATACATTGTCGAAGTATAGTTGTGCTGTTTCGATGGCGTCTATTGTCTTTTCGCAAGGGATGAGAACAATAGCTTTGGAACAATCGTGATCAATGACCAATAGAAGGGTGTCGTATCCATGGGACATTGGAAGGTCGGTGATGAAGTCCATATTGACGTGAGAGAATGGAAAAGAGTTCTTATCGGCGGTGATAGGCATTAGTGGTGGTGCGGTTGGGTGGTGATTGACTTTCATTTGTTGACATAGTGCGCATCCATGGACGTAATCGGATACAAATTTCTGCATTCGGGGCCAATAATACGTTCTTCGGACTTGTTCCAGAGTGTTGAATATACCAGGGTGAGCGCGTACTGGGATATCATGGTGAAGTCGTAAGATTGTGCGTTTAAATTCGGGATTATCCGGGATATAGATGCGGTTCTTGAAGTATAAAATGCCAGTGTCGTCGAAAAACCAATCTTTGAGTGCGGTTCGAGCGGGTGGTAGCTTCTTCTTTAGTTGAGAAATGGTATTGGTGAGGTATTCGTCTTTCTTCATTGATTCTTTGATGGATTTTGTCAGGTCATCGGTGTCTGGAAGGTCATCGTCAGACTCGTAGTCAATGCTTTCTTCTTCGTCTTCCGAATCATTGTGGTTTTGTAATGCGGAAATGAAGAGGTCGTTCGGAAGCATTATAGAAACTTCGTTTAGATTCTCCCCCTGTTTAACATGGTCTGCCCGGCGTGATAGAAGGTCAGATTGTATCATCTGTTTGCCGGGAACATGTGTAATGTGAAGGTCGAATTGTGATAACAACAAATGCCATCGAGCTTGACGGGGCGAAAGTCGCCGGGCCTCTCTCCAATAGGTAAGATTGCGATGGTCACACCACAAGGTGACTTGATGTGGTGATCCAAGGAGATAATGTTTCCAAGTATTAAGGGCGCGAATGATGGCAAGTAGTTCTCGGTCGTAAATTTCGTAATTACGTTCGGCTGAGTTGAGTGATTGCGAAATGTATCCAATGGGTTTAAGAACACTGTTGTCATCATGTTGGCGAAGGACAGCTCCGGTTGCGACTTTGGAAGCATCGGTTTCTAAGAAGAAAGGCTTGTGGGGATTCGGCATGAGAAGTAGCGGATGTTGAGAAAATGCAGCTTTGAGTGCGTCAAATGCCTTCTGTTCAACCTCAGTCCAAACGAATGGTTGGTCTTTCCGTTTGAGGTTGTCCAGTGCTTTGGTAATCTCGGCGTAGTGAGGAATAAATCGGCGATAAAAGTTGGTGAAACCAGTAAATGAGCGAACGTCTTTGACGTTGGTGGGTATTGGCCATTTGGTGATGCCTTCGATCTTGGTAGGATCCGTTTGGATGTGATTAGGCGTAATGATGAGTCCTAGATAAGTGAGTTTCTGTGTATGGAAGAAACATTTGGTGGGTTTGAAGTATAAGTCATTTCGTTGAAGGATTGTGAAGGCGCGTTTGGCGCGGTGGATAAGTTCTGGTAAGGTTGGGGCATGGATGAGAATGTCGTCCATATAAACCAAGAGGTGGTTCAGTAGGATTTCTTCTCCAAGAATGTCGTTCATAAAGTGTTGGAAAGTTGCTGGAGAATTGCATAAGCCGAAAAACATAACTGTTGGTTCGAAAAGTCCTCGTTGAGTGGTAAACGCAGCTTTCCATTGGTCTCCTTCTTTAATTCGTATGTTATTGTATCCCCATCGAATATCTAGAGCGATGAAGTATTGTGATCCGTGGAGTTTGTCCAAAAGGTCTTGAACAAGTGGTAATGGGTACGCGTTTTTGATTGTACCATTGTTGAGGTAACGGTAATCTTGTACGGGTCGTAGAGTTCCGTCTTTCTTGTCAACAAAGAAAAGGGGTGATGCCATAGGCGACTTTGAAGGTCGTATTATATATCCATTTTTAAGGTTTTCGTTGATGAAGGTGTCCAGAGCGGCGCGTTGCGGAAGAGATAGTGGATATGGAGAGTGCCGTTTGGGAATGAAATCTGGTTTGAGATCGATAGCATAGTCATATGGTCGTTTTGGTGGAAAACGGTGTGCTTTTTCTTCGTCGAATAGGGAAAGGAATTGGTGATATTGGCGAGGTACAAGATCTAGAAGTGGCTTAACAGCTTCAAATCCTTTTCGAGCTTGTTGTGCAAGCTGAGTCGAGATGTTGACGCGATTGAGTTGTATGGATCCTGTATCCCAGTCAATTTTTGGCTTATATTTCTTGAACCATGGTAGGCCAAGAATAAATTCTTCTTTTCCAAGAGTGGTAACATAGAATCGCATAGCATATTGTTGATTCCCAAGTTTGACTTGAAGAGGTGCATAAGAGGTGATACGTCCGGCATTGTTGAGTGTTCCATCAACGTTCTTGGGTCGCAGTGGGTGTCGTAATTTGATTGTTTTTAGGTGGAGTTTTTCTACGAGTTTTCGGTCGATGAATAGACCTTCGGCTCCGGTGTCTAGAAGTGCAGTTGCTTTGTGGATTTTATCGTTATAGCTGAAGGTAATCGGAATTCGTAAGGCATGATTGTCGTTAATAGAGTTGATGAGCAGCCGAATATTCAACGAGAGAGATGGCTGCGGAAGCTCTTCGTCGTTTAAAAATTTGCTTCCTCAACTTTATCAAAGACTTGATTGACCGTGTCATCATCAAGACCAATGAGAAGTTGTTGAATCTGGGCAGCGCGATCTTCGGTTGAGAGCGATTCTTGGTTGTCATCGTCGTTTTCGGGTTCCGAGTATTCGTCTTGATCATCTGTAGCTGTGATCTGACGAATGACTTTGGCTTTAGGTGTGCGTGAGTTTGGCCATCGAGATCTGTTGTTGCGTTTGGGGTGTGGCTGAGGACATTTAGCGGTACGATGTCCTGGTTTGTGACAATTGAAACAGAGGTTGTCTTTCATGTGTCGCTGGTATTCTTCTGTTGATAAACGCGCAAGGAATAGATGGTTGACTGCGGAGTCAACAAGCTGATCTATGTCATTGAGAGAGTTATCGGAGGGTTCCTCTTCAATGTACGCTTCGTTGGTAATGGCGCGGATTTGTCGGTTGACTTGGCGTGTAGGTCGTCGAGTGGATTGGTATTCATTCGATCTGGGGCGTCTGTCCATTGCGCGACCAATTTTATAGCCAGTGTCCAGTTTGGTGGCAAGATAGTACCATCCGTCCATTGTAGTAGGTTGTGGATGACAAGCTAGTAACTTTTGTAGGAGGTTGTTATTGAGTCCTTTCCAATATTGGTTACGTTGAGCAATATATCCAGTGATTCGAGCACGTTGTATCAGTGGTTTAAACGCAAGATTGTACGATTCAATAGATCCCGTTTGACGAAGGTTATCCAGTTCTAGTTGAGCTTGGACAGTGAGTTCCGATGATACAAAGGTTCGTTCAAATTCTTGAATAAACTCTTCAAAAGTATCCGTTTCGAGTCGACCAGATGCGACATATTGAGTGGCGAATGGTATAGATCCTGGTTCTGAGCAGTGGGAAATTATGAATCCGATGCATCGATAATCCGTGTTATATTGTTGTGCGTTGAGTCGTAGGAAGACGTTGCATTGCATGAGAAATCGATCGACATCCTTTTGAGTTCCGGTGAAGGGCTTGATTTTCATCGGAATAAAAGCTTGATTGACGTTATTCGGTTCGTCTTCATCTCCTCCAACTGGTCCTCCAGGTCCTCCAGGTCCTCCAGGTCCTCCAGGTCCTCCAGGTCCTCCTCCTTCTCCTCCTGGTGGGTTTCCTCCAGGTCCTCCAGGTCCTCCAGGTCCTCCTCCTCCTCCTCCTGGTGGGTTTCCTCCAGGTGGTCCGTCATCTCGTCCACGATTTCTTGCTGGTCCCCACATTCTTCCTCCTTGTCCAAAGCCATGCCAGGCACTAATACTTTCTTCTCCAGGCGGGGGGCGAAAGAATGAGGCGTCTGTGACTGTAATAGTTTGTGTACCAGCCATTGTATTTTGTGATAGTGGTTCGATGTGAGGGCGAGTGTATGTGAGAGAGGGTTTTGGTTTTATGGGAGGTAGGTTAGGATGGGTTGTTGGTCGAGTAGGAGTTTTTTCTGCAAAAGAGTAGTGGGAGGTTCCTGATATAGAAGACTGTTGTGATACTGGTCGTTTAAACGGTTCTTCAAAGAGGTCTTTGGGTGGATCCTGAGGGGCTGGGGTAGGCGATTCAGTAGATGATTCGCGAATTGGTGAGGGTTCACGGCTCGGTGCTGGTTCACGAGGGGGTGGTGTTGGTTGGCGGGTAAGTTCAGGGTGTCGGCGGTAATATTCGTCTTTTAACTCCCTCCAGTTGGGTGTTGAAATTTTGTATGCTTCTCTTGGGTCCCAACCTAGGGGTACAGTAGTCCACTCGTCGTTGATAGGGTTCCACACCCAAGGTGTCTCTGAGAGGGTTCCGTCACTATTTTGGAAGTGAAAGAGTTGAGTTTCTTCGTTGAAGGTGAGGGTTGTAGGAAATGGTGGTGGGGGTGGTTCGAGATTATCAAATTCTCCTGCTAGAGATCGGCTGGCAAGGTCTTCCCAGTTAGGTGTATTGGCAATGAAGAAGGCTCGTCCTGCCGTTGCTGATTTTGCTGCAATAGGCGTCCACCTACGTACAGATGGGTCGTAGGACCAAGGTCGTTTCCCTACTTCTCCTTCGAAGGTGAGGTAAAAGAATTGTGTCTCTCTGTTGAAGTGTAGGTTTCGATGTGGTGGTGGTGCTTTAACAACGCTGGTGTACGTTGGCTCGGATGTTTGACTGGTAGAAGCGGTGGGAACAACAGGTGTTTGCGTAGTTTGGGTTCGACTTGGTTTAGTTGATGATGATGGTATAGCAGGTGTTTGAGTAGTCTGACGCGAGGAAGACTTGCTTTTGCCTTTATCTGCCGTGGTGACTAATCGGTTCCGGAATGATATCCGTAACTGTCTGAGTCGTCGTAGTAAGAGTTGAGAGTATGAGCAGTAACGTGGTCTTCAGGTATTTCGATAGGCGGTGCTAGGTAGTGATGAACGGTATTATTGGGTGTGGGTTGATGGTGTTGACAGGTGCACTGAAAGATGTAGTGGTTGACGTCGTCGCTGAGATTTGCCCAACAGAAATGTCTTGCTACAAGACGTGTGGTTTCTGCTTCGCTTCGATGTAATGTTTCTCCGTGGTTATCGAAATGTATGTGACCAATAAAGAAACGACGTAGGTAAGTGTCTCTAGGGATGAATAAGCGTGTATGATGCCACAAGAGTCCGTATTTGTATATCCAAGGTTGTTGTTGATCTCGAGTGTATTGTGCGTATTCAACAGCTGAAATCCAATCACGATATCGTTCGTCCAAGAGTGTTCGGATTCGATTTAGGATGTCGTCGAACTCTTCGGCAAATGCGAGGAATCGGTTTCGGATGAGGTCTCTGGTAGAGTAGATAGGATCGTCAAGGGCTGGAAGGGATAGGATGTCAGCCACGATGGCGGTACGGTGTAGTGTATCCTTAGAAGTCGACGGTCACTTCCACAGATGTGGATTATGCGGACTTTGTTGGGGGCGAAGTTTTCGAGGTAGAAGAATGCGTCTGGGTTGGTGTGGTAGAGGATGAAAGTGTCACTGTGGTTGACAATGGGACTCGCAGTTCGAGTGATTGTCCAAACAGTATCGTCGCAATATTGGGTGAAACTGTATGAATCGTATTGATAGCAATTGGTGACTGAGTATCGGATTTCGTATATAGGGCGTCCTAGGTTGTCACGTTGATTGGTGTTGGTCTGGTCAAGAATCTGAACTCCGTTTGGGATTAGGTTTGCCGTGGTGAATAACTATCGGTGTTTAACAGCTTGTCTGTTCTTCGATTTTTTGATCGGTCTCCCTTCGATTTCTGGATCGGTATCCCTTCGCTTCAAGCGGCACGTCTGCAATTTGGTGCTCGGTGTCCAATAGGCGTCCCAAAGACTAGGCTAGCAGCTTTATGCCTTCTTTGCAGGTACTGAGTCCTCTTCCTGTGTGCACAGCTACGGTCCCGTTGTATATGACAGAAGTTGGTTCCTGTTCTTCGTAACGCTACTGTCCGGGGTTTTAATCAACCAATGAGCTGGAGCGGTTTTCTTAATCTTCGGATCGCGACTCTCGAAGTTTTCCTTGGCCTCCCTCTTGCAATCGATGAGCACCTTGCTACACTGAAGGGATTACCTCGAGCGGTAGTTCTTCTGGACTAGATAGGTTTACAACTGGTTAGTAGTACGTGGAGCTAAGGCTCAACACTGTAGTCGTAAAGACGGATGTCTTCGACAGTAGAAAAGTTCGATCTAATTGTTACGTCTCAACTTACGGTCTCGTATAGTTGGGTTTCGCAACGTTGGTTGCTAAGACTAATAGCGGAGCTAGGGCTCAACACTTAGAGTCTTTAAGTATGGACAAAGGCCTACGATGTGGAGTAGAGATAAAGCAGATGTATAGTGTGACTAGAGACGGGGGGTTTGACAAAGGAGATCGAACTTAGGGTTCGATCATGCTAAGTACAGGGGTTTATATACTATGGCTGCGGAGCGGAGATACATCTGATGAACAATAAGCAGAGAACAATAGGTCCGTAGACAATAGGCTACTAATAATAGTGTGGGAGCGGGGCAGAGGGTTAGGGCGAAGGGTTACATGTGGGGCTCCGGGATTGGACGATAAGAAACAAGGATGACTGAGCAAAGACAAGAATAGCAACAGATAGGGCAAAGGGTGTGGAGTCGCGGGAGTCCGTCGGAACAAAAGGGGCCCGCTGACATAGTTAGAATTTGTAACAAACAAGACTCGGACTCAGACCAGGAAGAATGGCTCGATCGTTCGTATTCTTTCATGCTTCGCGACAACCCATGCCTCGCCCTTGCGGAAAGCGCGCTGCATACGCAAGAATCACTTCGAAAGGAGTCCGAGACACCCCCCTTCGAGGAACCTATCGAATTCCCAGTCTCGGACACCACTGTCACCAGAAACAAGCGTCTCGAACTAGTACAAGCCTTTCTGAACCACCCGACTCAACCAGAAGGACAGTCAGAAGCGGATTTCAAGGCATTCGTCAAATACGCGAGCAATTTTTTCGTCAAAGGGGATCGACTATGGCGAAAACGGCCAGACGGTCGACACCAGCTGGTTCCTATCCCTTCGAAACGTATGAGTCTCATTAAACAGATTCATGATGACCTAGGACATAAAGGGGTCTATTCCGTCAGGATGCGGACTCTGGATCGATTCTGGTGGCCTTCCCTTGAACTCGATATTAAATGGTACATTAAAACGTGTCATGAATGTCAAGTTCGATCGTTTCAACAGCTTCGAATCGCTCCGACAGTAGCAACTCCGGCTCCGCTCTTTCGAAAGGTCTATATCGACACTATGTTGCTCCCCAAATCGAAGGGGAAACGGTATCTCGTACAAGCTAGGGATTCTCTCTCTGGTTGGCCTGAATGGCGCGCACTTCGATCAGAATCAGCTCAAGCCATTGCAGATTTTATTTATGAAGACATTCTGTGTCGATGGGGTGCCATCGAAGATCTAGTCACGGACAATGGCTCCGCATACGTCGCGGCGGCTGGCATCCTCACCGAGCGTTATGGCATTAATCACATTCGCATTTCGCCATACAACTCGCAAGCCAATGGCATAGTCGAGCGACGCCATAGGGACGTTCGAGAAGCTTTAATGAAGATGTCGAGCCGGGGGGAATCGAACTGGGCCGAAGTGGTCAACGCAGTCTTCTGGGCCGAGCGTATTACGGTCTCTCGAACCACCGGGCACTCCCCCTATTATTTGGCTCACGGAGTCGAACCTCTACACCCGTTGTAGGGTAAAAGGTGGTTAAGTCAATGAAAAGTGGACGCTTGATGCGAAGCACTCAACAAAGATAAGGGAAAGTAAAGAGAGCGAGTGGATCGCCCGCAGGGAATGAGTTACGAGTGGTAAAGGGGGAAAACAAGGAAAGTAGGGCGTGTTTGGGTACACAGATCACTTCGACGAAGGGTAGCAAAGGGTTTTCGAAGATACAAACACTCCAACGAATGGATCGAACCTCTCGAGCGAGGTTCGAAGTAGATACGAGGCTTCGAGGTGGCTTCGAACCTGAGTCGAATGCTTAACCAAGCGTTACGACGGGTCGCGAAGGCGCAGAGAGAGGATTCGAAGACAGGTTCGAAAGATGTGTAGAGTAGAGAATAGATGTATTGAGACGTATAGAGGACAAGCAGTGACTGATTCGAACCGCTCAGAAGAGCTTGAGGGCCTGAATCGCTATGTACTCGACTACGTAGCTGGTGTCTTCTTCCCTTCGAAGCCAGTGCACCTTTTATACACTACTGGCCTTCATCCCCTTTGCCCGCCTCGCGACCATTGAATATATTCACGTCGCGGGGTCCAGCTGGTTCTGATGAAGAAAAGAAAGAAAATATGAAATAAAATAAACCGCCTGACAGACAGCCCGGTGTTGCACGCGTGTCCGACCCTCCGCACGGACCATCCAATATACCTCGTATCCCCCGTACTATCCCGCCTCACTAATCGTTCGAAAGCCTTCGCTCGCGCCCTCCAGAGGCCATCCCCTCTCTTCGAAGCACTTCGAAGCGCCGGCCGTTGCCCCTAGCTATCGATAGACACCCCGAAGTCGATATTCCTGTCCTTTCGGTATCTTCCGGTGCTCGATCGACGCGTCGGACCTATTGTGGGTCCACCTACTGATGCAGCGAAGTCGCGAAGCGCAGTGTTCCATATTTGGACAGGTTACCTGATTGGTCGATCCTTCCTTCGAATCTGCTTCCTTCGAATGCCCCTCGATTGGGTCGCTTCGCCGGACCGCGACATATCTTCTGTGGGGTCCTTCCGAGGTACGGACTCGTATCGAACCACTTTTCCGGCCGGAGTCGGGCTCGGTGCCTTTCCGCGCGAGGCATTCGGAATCAGATGCCCCTCATCGATCGATTGTTGTTCCTCTTGCTTCGATCAGCTTCGACCACCCACGTGTCCCTCTATTTGAGTGGGAATTGGCCTTACTCAGCCTCTATAGTCGGTTCGAACCGTTATTGTTGACTCGGCAACTCGCGCGTGTAAGTTAGCTTCCGCAACGTCGATCCCTGTATAGCTAGTGCATATGGTACGCTTGTTGGCCGTTCTAAGGTGTATGCGGTCCGATATCTTGCTTCGATGGACTAGCTACCGCTTCGAAGTGACGTATAGACTTGATTCGAGTCACAATTGATGATATTTCCGTCCATAAGGGGACTATCTCCCCTACATCTCCCCGGGACTTTGAAATAGTGACCTCCTGGTCACTCCGCGCTGGCAACTGACTGGAGAAGACTTAACTAAGCACCCAAAGGGATAATGCCACCGTCTCGAGATATAAGAGTGCTCCGTCCCTTGCGACTCGATCTTCTTGACCTCTGACCTACACCGTCGCTCGGAAGTCTTTTAACTCGCTTTTACCCCCTTCTCGTATCTTTACTTGCAACCATGTCTCCCTCGACACAGAAAGTCACCCTGATCACGCGCGATGGAGAGAGGGTCGAATTCCCCGTGCTGTCCAAGGCGGCTTGGGCTCGGGCGAAGGAGACCGTGCGTGTGATTGACGAGCTGCTCACGGACTTGAAGCGTCACCCAAGCAGATTGTGGGACACTTTCTTGATACGAAAGGCGCTCAGGGACTGGGCGATAGCTTGCGCTTATCTGGCTGAAGGTCATGGGATCGACGTGAACACGGACCCGCAACTTAAACAATGGCAAGAGTCTACACCAGGTGAACTTAACCGGCTCTTGTTCATGGTCGAAGGAGAGCGTTGGACTGCAACGACGAAGAATTGGAAGGTTCCAGCAAGTACAGATTCGATGGCGAGGGAGTTGATTGCCATGGGCCAGTTTTCTGACGTATGTTGTGAATGCTGAGTCTGTCTTGATACGAGCTAAAATTTTCCCCCCCCCCCGTTTTGTTTCGTATTGCGCTTGACAGGGTCCATTCGAAGGAATTTCGCCGGTACGGTTCGAAGGTGATACGAAGGTATTGAGTGCCCTGCCCGGCTTCCGTCCAGAACAGGAGCCAGAGTCGCCCGCCAGTCCCCCTCGGAAGAAGGCGCGGTTCGACTCTGCGTCGTTTGTGCAGGGCTCGTCAAGTGCCAACCCAGTGGTCGTCGAGACGGGCGAGGGTGACGATAGCGATGACGATGATTCTAGTGATTCGAAGGAGAGCGAAGAGAGTGAATCAGGTTCGAATTCGGACGACGATGATGATGATGATGGTGATGACCCGACAGTTGCTCGCCAGCCTACGATTAGTAGGTTCAATTTGCGTGCCAAGCCGTCGGTGATACCGACTGCTGAGGTGACGGCGAATGCGAGTGCGCGCGCGACGGGGTCGAGTGTTCGAGGCGGCAAACAGCCCGTCAAATCCGCGAAGGTGAAAGTGGAGAAGGGGAAAGGGAAGCCAGCCGCCTCCCAGACGAAAACGGCGAAAGGAAAGGGGAAAACAATTGCCCCTGATCAGACCCCCGAGTGGGCGAAGCCCGTATGTTTCTGTCGTTATTTCAGTTCGATGCCATTACTTATTCTTGCTGTTTGTGTTCTGTAGGTACTTGCTCCCGAGGTCTACGACTTCGAAGTGGTTGCGACGGGCCAGATCAAACATGGCACATTGAAGGTGATATGCGACGCACTGGTCGAAGCGTTCGACCAGTATTCCAATCATCCTCCTTCGATGAGCACGAATCCGCATCCTTTCTTCCGCAGTCGGGGTGCCTCTGACGGGTACGACATTGCTGTGAGTACTGCATATATGGTGTTCATTTGTCTCCCCCTTTTTAATTGGTACGATTCAGCGAATGAGCGAGCATGCTACCTCGTGCGAGCGGTGTGTCTCCCTCGGCCATCGATGCTACGTGTGGCCTTGGCCTCGGCCGCCGCCTGGCAGTCAGCGTCTACCGAAGTGCCTGCAGTGTGCTCGGTCGAAGCAGAGCTGTTCGAACGCCCCCACAGTCGGTCGGTGGTTGAACATCCCGGCGGAGCTCGACGCAGATAATGAGCCAGGTACTCCCGCGTCGTATTCCGCAGTTGATCCCTATATTAACTGGTCTTTCCAAGCTGTGGGCGATCGCTTCCCCGCAGCCTCTCCCTCCGGCGACTCACGTATCGTCGACTCTATGCTTCGACCGCATGTCGAAGCTAGCCCTCGTTCCCGTGGGTCTACTGCCGACCCCTCTTCGCATACTCTTCCTTCTCCTCTTCGCCCGAGTCCTTCGATGTCTCGTCAACCCAGTCTCGCCCCTCCTGGATCACCGAGTCCTGTTCGAGGTGGTCCCGTTTCTTCGTCCCAGTTTCAACTAGCTCCAGCCACAACTTGGCCTACCCGCGATAGTGTGGGGCCTCCAGATAATTTCTCCTTCTCTCGGTCGGTCTCGAGGTCTCGACCTCCGGTGACCCCACCTCGTCCTGTCGTGTCGGCTACGCCTCGAGACCCAGTGTCTCCTCCTCTTCGGGCACGATTCCGGTCGATTACAAACGACGAGCAGGCCCTATCCGCGCAGCGGGTGCTGATGGATATCCGGTATCGAAGGGCGGCTCAATTGGAGATGGAGCGTACGGCGACTGACAGGACTGCTGCCATGCTCACGGCCTTGCGACCCATCTGGCTGGCATGCCGGAGTCAGATCGAGCAGCTGCACCTCACTGTCGACAACGTCCGTGCGAGTATGGAAGACGACGAGTTCTTGGTGTCCCTGCTACGCGAGTATGACTCCGGAAATCCGAATTCGAGAGCCGTGGACCGTACTACGCTGACGGGTGGTGACGATCGCGAAGCAGTGAGGGAGCTGTCGAATGCGGTCGGTCGACTCTCTCCCCTGCTGGCGGATTCCGTTGGTAGTCTCGAAGCTACTCGTCGTTCGATTTCGTCTAGCTCGTTTGCGTCGAGGGGAATTGGCGGGTCGTCGAGTCGAGGGAGGGGCGAAGCGGGATCTCCTGCGCGCCGAGGATCGAAGTCGTGAGGTGCGGGTCTTTGTATTTTAAGGGCCTCGCATGTATCTATGTATTTTTATTAGTATTTAATGATACCGTTCTTCGAGTTCCTTGTGCGTATGAATGGTGCCCTAGATCATAACAAACGGTTTCGAAGTGAGGTAACGAAGGCGAGAATAAAAATCGGGGGGTTCGAAACACGATTGACACTGTTTCGAACGCATATGAATGCATACAGCTGCCTGGTTCGATCGCTGTGTTTAAACGGAAATATAGATTGAGACAGAAAAGGTACGAGAGTGAGTAGTGAAACAGATATTTTTAAGGATTTTAGTGTACTGTGGTGTTTTTCTGGATGGTATATGCGATCAGCACTAACAGAAAAGAGAGGTGGATATGTTTTTGTGAAGTGTTTGGATCGTTATGAAGTTTTGTGTGGGTTTTTCGGATATTAAGGTGGTGTGAAACAGAGTAAGAATCGAAACGCGTTAGAAGGAAATGGGTGAGATAGAAACATTGGGAAATGAATTAATTAATTGTAGGGAAATGAAACGGAAAGAATGGTATCATTGGGTATAGTCCGTTTTCATGGTGTAACGGTTTTAGTTCTCCTCCTCTGAGCTATCTTCTTCAGGGGGTGTTTCGTCCCTGGCTAGCTCGTCCAGTTCCGCTTCATCTAGACCTGTGAGTTCGGATAGAGAGACCGCTATTTCTTTTCGAGCATAGTACGGAATGACTCTGAACGCAGCGTAGCGTGTTTTCGAAACCGATCCATCGAGTTCCGCCAGGATATATGCGCCTCCTTTCGTCCGTCGAACCACTACGAAGGGTCCTAGATACTTCGGCTTTGATTTCCGGTTTAGTTCTAGGTTAATCTTCGTGTTTCGTGCCAGAACTAAATGGCCGGGTTCGAAGTCGTAGCTCTTGATGCTATGCTTGTAAAGGTTTTCGAAGGCTCTTGCCGAATCGAATCTGGATTTTAGGACGAGCTCTTTAGCTCGCTCTAGGTCCCCCGGTCGCTTTAAAAGCTGAATAGCTCGGATTTCAAGGAGTTGAGCTGTTGTAAGAGGTTCGCCGAAGGGTTCCGTCATGTAAGTAGCTTCGACGAGGTCGAACGGGTGGAGAGGTTCGACTCCGTGAGCCAAATAATAAGGGGAGTGTCCGGTGGTTCGAGAGACCGTAATACGCTCGGCCCAGAAGACTGCGTTGACTACTTCGGCCCAGTTCGATTCCCCCCGGCTCGACATCTTCATTAAAGCTTCTCGAACGTCTCTATGGCGTCGCTCGACTATGCCATTTGCTTGCGAGTTGTATGGCGAAATGCGAATGTGATTAATGCCATAACGCTCGGTGAGGATGCCAGCCGCTGCGACGTATGCGGACCCATTGTCCGTGACTAGATCTTCGATGGCACCCCATCGACACAGTATATCTTCATAAATAAAATCTGCAATGGCTTGAGCTGATTCTGATCGAAGTGCGCGCCATTCAGGCCAACCAGAGAGAGAATCCCTAGCTTGTACGAGATACCGTTTCCCCTTCGATTTGGGGAGCAACATAGTGTCGATATAGACCTTTCGAAAGAGCGGAGCCGGAGTTGCTACAGTCGGAGCGATTCGAAGCTGTTGAAACGATCGAACTTGACATTCATGACACGTTTTAATGTACCATTTAATATCGAGTTCAAGGGAAGGCCACCAGAATCGATCCAGAGTCCGCATCCTGACAGAATAGACCCCTTTATGTCCTAGGTCATCATGAATCTGTTTAACTAGACTCATACGTTTCGAAGGGATAGGAACCAGCTGGTGTCGACCGTCTGGCCGTTTTCGCCATAGTCGATCCCCCTTGACGAAAAAATTGCTCGCGTATTTGACGAATGCCTTGAAATCCGCTTCTGACTGTCCTTCTGGTTGAGTCGGGTGGTTCAGAAAGGCTTGTACTAGTTCGAGACGCTTGTTTCTGGTGACAGTGGTGTCCGAGACTGGGAATTCGATAGGCTCCTCGAAGGGGGGTGTCTCTGACTCCGTTCGAAGTGATTCTTGCGTATGCAGCGCGCTTTCCGCAAGGGCGAGGCATGGGTTGTCGCGAAGCATGAAAGAATACGAGCGATCGAGCCATTCTTCCTGGTCTGAGTCCGAGTCTTGCTCGTCTTCTGAGGCGTGAGGACGGCGAGATAATCCATCCGGTCCTTGGTGTCTCGAAGCCGGGACATGCACCAGTTCGAAGTCGAATAGTAGGCAGCCCGCTATCCAGCGGTTGATTGTTGCGTTAGGCTGTAAGTCCGGGTTATTGATCATTCCCTTAATATACTTCGCGTCGACCTCGACAATTAACTTCTGAACGTTGATAATATAATGTCGAGTGGCTCGAAGCGCGCAGTATAGTCCAAATAATTCGACCTTCGGCTGGGAGTAGTTGCTCTGAGTCGCATTCCATGTAGCCGATCCGAAACGGTTCGGATATCGTCTATTATCCGCTCCTAGTTGGAAGAGGATGTAACCATATCCTTTGTTCGAAGAGTCGACTGCCAGGATGACTGGCCGTCCAGACGCATAGTCAATGGGTCGAAGAGCTGGGCTAGACACGACTGCCGCCTTGAGCTGATCCATCGCGCTTTTACAGTCTTCGTCGAAGTAGAATTCCGCATTTTTGCGAGTGAGGTTGACCAATGGTCTAGCGATAAAAGCGAAGTCCTTAATGAAGGTTCGAAGCACTCCTACTGTCCCTAGGAAGCCGCGAACTTCATGTACATTAGCGCATATAGGCCAGTCAACTACTCGCTGAACCTTCGACTCGTCAGGGACACGCCCTTCGTACGTGAGTTTGTGCCCTACAAATAACCCGGTAGGTTGTGCGATAGATAGTTTCTTTCCCGAGACCGTTGCTCCATAAGCTTCGAAGCGTTGTAAAACCCGGTTTAAATCCTGTAAGTGCTCCCAGACGAATCGTCGAATCCGCGGGTTGGCCACTGTGGTTTCGAAGGTGCCATCAGGTTGTTCATATCGCGAGTTCGGCCCACTGACTAGGACATCGTCCGCGTACGGGCTAGCAATGTTAGGCATTTCGTCTTGAAGAATAAACACCACATCGTTATGCATGATCTGGAACGAATTAGTGTATCCCATGGGGATAGCTGTGAGCCGGAATGTCCCCAGGGGTGTCTGGAAGGTCGTAAGGTCTCTCGAACGCGAGTCGAGCTTCCGCTGATCAAAAGCAACGAATAAATCGAGTGTCGTGTAACAAGCACGTCCGGCTGCCTTCTCAGACATCTGATCCATGAAGGGGGGAACCGCTGGGTCCCTGAACAGAGACGCCATTGAGAGGCTGTAAATCATGAACGAGCCGAAGGGATTTGCCATCCTTCTTGACCACACAGAACCATCGCGAACGGTAGGACGAGTTCGACGGCTCATAGATACCCGAGTCGACCTTGCTTTTAATGATTCGAACCACTTCGTCGTATATCCCATTGGGAATGGGGATATTCTTGAAAACCCAGGGCGTGTGTTCGATGGTCGGGATCAGGACAGGGGGAAAGTATTCCTCCTTGAACGATCCTTTTTCCGATTCGTCGAACGCGAAGGCCTTAGGGTGATTCGCGATGAGCCAAAGGACGAGTCGTTTCTCTTCTGCCCATAGGAATTTGCCCGGGTCGATATCTATCGCGTCGCGCCTTTCTTGAGTAAAATGTTCTGTGGGTTCGAACTCGGGCGGGTGAGTGGGTAACTCTGGTAGTCCAGCCAACGGGTCCGGATGCGGGTGTCTGACGATTCGAAACTCCTCTGGTAGCGTGGCTGGTACGGGTCGAACCTTGTTAGCGACCTTTTTGTACGCATATACTCTGCTATTTGGGTTTGCCGGCGTCGTAGGCTTTGGTTCGAAGCTGGCCTCGAGTACCGTGTCCTTTTCGAAGCCGCTTCGATGCTCGTCCCAGCTAAGTTCGAAGACATGAGTTGGGTGATAGAACGAAGGGACTAGCTCTGGGTTGACAATGTCCACCGCCGGAAGGTATGGGGGCTCTTCTGCGAGTGGTCGCCGCTTCCGTAGGAGTGTAGCCTGCGGTAGGCCCGGTTTGTTGTTTAGAATGTGCTGTCCCTCGGGGTACGAACTGTGACCTAGCATCCAGCACGACTGTACGTAGGGTATTGCCTGACGCCTGTCTTGTAACAAGCGAAACACTTCAGCCGTATGGGTGACTTCCTCCCCTACCAGGTATGCTGTAGTGGTGGGGTCGTTCCTTGCAATCCGCTCCCAACGAACTAGCTTTCGAAGCTCTTCGACCCGGTCCCGGCGACCGTCCTCTGGTAACCTCTTCCATGACAAGGCTGTTTCGAATCCATAGGTCTGCGGCTGTGATCTTCCTCCCCCACTCGTCTCTGGTATGGAGGGTAGCATCGGCTTCGTCGAGTGTCTGGGCAGGTACCCTGTGGTTCGAAGTGAGCTGGAACTCCCCCACCTTGCCTAGCGAACCGTCACGGTGACTGTTGTCCCTAGTTAGGACCTTCGAAGGGTCTTCCTTTGCGTAAAGGGGCAACCATTCCAGGAAGGCTTGGTCACTGCCGCCAACCCGCAAGTTCGTCCTCTCGGTGTCTTCATTTACATGCGAGTACGACTTCGAGGGAGCCCGTCTCGAATCCGATTCTCCTCCCGTTCCTGTTCGCGCTTTTCGAACCCTTGCTTCGTCGAGCTCGCCTTCGTCATCCGCATCCCTTGTTTCGTCCTCTTCGTCGCCGTTTCCTTCGCTTCTGGGTTCGAATTCGTTATCATCCGTATCCCCTGTTTCGCCCTCTTCGTCGCCGTTTCCTTCGCTTCTGGGTTCGAATTCGTTATCATCCGTATCCCCCGTTTCCCCCTCTTCGTCGCCGGTTCTTTCACTTCTGGGCCCTGTCGAAGCATCGCAATCACCCATCCTGAACTTAGCTGCTCCTCCTTCCGTTCCCCCATTGCCTTTCCTGAACTTGGCCTTTCCTTCGTTTGAGTCCTCTTCGGATTCTGAGTCTGAGACAGGCAGAAGTTCTGGTATTGGTTCTTCGGTGTCTGAGCCCGCCCCTCCACTGCTGCGATGGAAGGGTGGCCCCACGAAGCCTGAGCCAAGATCTTTCCCGGGTTCGCCCTTTCTCAGGAAACCGCTTTCGAAGTGGTTCGACCGTCGTGGCTGGCGACTCTTGCGTTCGTTAATTAAATACGGGGGTACTTCGAACACTCCCTCATCGTCTTGGACCAGTTCGTCCCGAGGCTTCGATGCCTCTCTACGTTTGCTGCTGTTGGGGTTCACGGACCCCCTCGTTTCCTTATGGTGGTTCTCGTACGCGTTGTCGATGTCGAAGCCCGATTCTCCTTTGAAATCGTCAGCTTCGCGGTAGCTTGGTGAGTCGTCCTGAGGCTTCGATACCTCTCCACAATCGTGGCCCAAGTCATATTCGATGTATGTCATTGGTTCGCATTCGTTCGAACCGCCTCGTACAGGGGGGAATTCCCTGAACTCTCGTAATCCTTCGTCGGTAGGCAGGACAATAGGGTGAGTGTTATCGTCCTCATATTCGTCTCGTTCGGGATATGGCACCTCGAATGGTGCAGGGATCGCTTCAGTAAAGCCCCCCACTTCCTCTTCACAATCATAATCTTCTGCGGTCTCGCGCTCGTAATCGTAGTTCATGGGTACTCGCCTAATATCGGCTCCTCGAATCTCATCCGAATCCTTGCTTCTTAAAAACCCGTTACTTTGAACATGTTTTCGTCATCGTCTAACACGCCGGTGGGTATGGTATACTGGCTTCCCTTTCTAGGATCTGTGATCGTAATCGACTGGGAGCCGTCTTCCATGTCCTTCGTAACGCATCGCGTGTGCGCGAAGAATGGCCTTCCCAAAAGGATGTCGAACGAACCGTCTGTGGTGACCTGTATTGGAACATTCAGTTTCACCGGACCTACCTGCAGTACGACTTCAGGGATAACACCCATCGTAAAGTGTTCCTTGCCATCCGCTGTCACCATTGCCAATGCCATGTCTGACCGGAAGGGCCTTCCCAGTGCGAACGCGACCCTGTAAGGTATCGCAATAAACGAGGAACCTGAATCCAGTACCGCCTGCAGTGGTCCTAGTCGGTCTAAGTGGACTCGAATCGTCCGCAGTCCGTAGCGGTCCATCGCAGCAGACTGGCCATCCTCAGATACACCGAACGTAGGCATGTCTGGCGGAAGTCGAAGTTCGAAGTGGTGTTGCATATACACCTGCGTTGCTCGCGAGATATGGGTATCCTGTCGAGGGACCCGCTTGTTCGAACACTTATCCTTCAGCTGTCTGCGCACATCCGGGCATGCTGCTAAGAGGTCGGCCACTGAGACTGTGATATGTTCGTTCAGCAGTTTAGCCAGAATTCCCTCTGCCGCGTGGCCATTTTCGAGTTCGATGGGGGTCTGAAAGCGAAAGTTCTTATCCCCTCCCAGTTTCGAACCGTCTTTAGGTGCGTCGAAGCTGTCGTTTCCAGTATTACCGCTTTGGGTGGGCTTCGACTTCGATGGCTTTGCTGCGGGAATAGCCGGATCGACGTTCGCCGGTGGCTTCTCAGTGGGTTTCGTGCGCATTGTAGGGACTTCTACCCCCGCGAAGCGTACTTTCTTGCCGGATCGAAGTTCGGCTAGGTAATCTTCAGCTCTCTGAAGTTCCTCGTCTGCTTTCCTTCGGTCCTCGACATGTCGAAGCAGCATCGACTCTGCTTCTGCGATTGCATATGCCCCTTCTTCATCATTAGAATGGCCTTCGGTGACCTCTTCGATGTATGCCGCGGGTCGAAGCGTCTTCAACTTGTCCGATGATTTACTGGCCTGCATGAAGCTTTTTGCGCGAAGCATCAGGACCGGTGCTGCACTGGTAGAACTCATGTGAGGGGGGACGTCGCGATTCAGTGTCCCTCGAGCTTGAGCCCGAACTCTGTCCTTCAGTGACATCGACGGCGGTCCCGGAACTTCCGATCCATCGGCCATCACTACTCGATTCGTGTCTGGGTTCTGACGTACCAGGTTGTCTCGCATGTCCTGGGCGAGCGAAGGGCAGTTTCGCCTGAAGTGACCCGCTTCGCGGCAATATATGCACGTCACCTGTTGTCCAGTCGTCGTTCTATTGCCTTGGTCTCCTTGATAGTTGTTCGGGGGTGGACCACGAGCTATCATGGCACGCATCGAAGCCATAGATTCCTTTAGTTCTCGAACCGTAGTCTCCAAGTCGTCTTCTGCCTTGACTCTTGGTGCGGGTGTGCTTCGATCGGACCGTCCTAGGTTCGAGGCTGGCCTGACACCCTGCGAGGTGCCCGTGAGGAGAAATATCGCGCTGGTTCGAACTTCTGCGATGTCGTATGGGCCTCCCATGTGTACATTGGGCAGTATGATCATGAGCCGTCGAATGAGGTCTTCTCGAAGCTGGCCTTTGAAACCTGAGAAGTATATCCTAGTCCCTTCTTCTTCTGATATCTTCTTTTTGCGTTCGAGGAATCGGATGACCTGGGTGATGTCGCGATGATACTGAAGGAACTCTTCGGTGCTGGTAAACTCCGAGGTGCGTTCGACGATATTCTCTGCGTCTCGAAGCGAGTACCGGTTCTTGGCATCAGCAATGTAGTTCCCTATCACCTCTTTTTCGAATGCTGCCCATTGTCCTACAACGTCATAAGACTTCAGTTCGACCCAGAGCGCCCTTGCTTTCTGATCAATGTAACGGATAACTTGTTTGTACTTCTCGGCATCCGTTAATTCGCGAGTCATACAGGCTTCGTTAAAGTCGAAGAAGAACAGTTCTATGTCGCCGGGGTTTTCTGTTTTGAAGGAAGGAGCATCCTTTGAGTTTCTTGCTGGCATCGGCGGGGGTGCCATGTTCGAAGCGGTCTGTAATAACGAAAGTGAAGAAGAAGGTTGATTAGCAGTCGCTGTTTCAGGTATTACAGGTTGTCTGTCACTACTAGATGCAGCCGAATAAAAATGTTAATTGAATAAAAGGAACTTCGAAAGAAGAAGATGAAGGATCAATTCGAGGTTCGACAGGCCGCGTTTCAGAGGGAGAGTCCTGGAATTTCCTCTTCGCCGACCGGTTCGATTCTTCGTTTATTGGTGGCAGGCGCTTCGACGATGTCAGGATCGATAGTGTCGATCTCGATGACTGGTGCCCGGCGCTTTCGAACGACCCGCTGCTGCTCGATCTGCTGCCTGTAGTTGAGGCAGGTAATTCTTGAGTGCTGACGGCGAGGGGTGTAGACGAAGGGGATACCGTTCCTGATACGTTCGAGGAGTTCTGCGCTTTTGAACGAGTCTGGGATACCTCTGTGTTCTGCGAGCGCTGCTTCGAGGAAGGCGCGGTCGAGCCTAGTGAGCGGGTAACTTTCGAGACCGTTACCGAAGACTGCGACTGGCGTGAATGAGAGGTGGCGTGCGCTGATGGTTTCGGCGGCTTCGAAGATGAGGGTTGCGTAGTTGAGGCCTTTGAGACGTTCGAACTGGAGGAAGGTAGGGGAGTTCTGATTGACGAAGGTGAAGTTTTGCGTTTCGATTGCTGCCTGCTCTCGGACGACGTTTCGGAGGATGATTCGGACGTATCGTTCGTCAATATCTGGCGGGTTAACGTCTGGCTCCTCTGTCGAGCGGATCGCGGCAAGAGATTCCTCCGCGTCGTCTGGTCCTGTGAAGGTGATATGGAGGACGGCGTTGGATTTCACACGAAGGTCGGTGAACTCGTTCGAACTGAACCTCCAGAGGTGAGGTCCGCCGCGGTTCTTCGAAGCGACTCCGAAGGTGGCAACTGTCCCGGGGTATAGGTGAAAGACGGCCCCTTCGACGATACCGGGTTCGAGTAGGAGTGGCGATTCGTTGCGCGAGACTTCGGTGAGGAATGGGAAGGTGTCGTCCGCCTTTCGACACAGTTCCTCGGTAGCAGCCTCTACGGGGTCTGCTTCGCTGCCTGGTGGCGATGTCGAACCTCTTGAAAGGTTTCTGAAATAAAGTCTGTCCAGCTTGGCTAGCTTTCTACTGTATAAATTCGAAAGGTTTTTAAAGGGTAGTCGTCGAAGCGAACAAAAGACGACTACGGCTCGAAATGCTACGCAAATGAATCGAAGAAGTAATCAGAATGTAAAACACTTAACACCGTAACGTTTCCCCTCGCGGTGGGCTCCAGATGTAGGGTAAAAGGTGGTTAAGTCAATGAAAAGTGGACGCTTGATGCGAAGCACTCAACAAAGATAAGGGAAAGTAAAGAGAGCGAGTGGATCGCCCGCAGGGAATGAGTTACGAGTGGTAAAGGGGGAAAACAAGGAAAGTAGGGCGTGTTTGGGTACACAGATCACTTCGACGAAGGGTAGCAAAGGGTTTTCGAAGATACAAACACTCCAACGAATGGATCGAACCTCTCGAGCGAGGTTCGAAGTAGATACGAGGCTTCGAGGTGGCTTCGAACCTGAGTCGAATGCTTAACCAAGCGTTACGACGGGTCGCGAAGGCGCAGAGAGAGGATTCGAAGACAGGTTCGAAAGATGTGTAGAGTAGAGAATAGATGTATTGAGACGTATAGAGGACAAGCAGTGACTGATTCGAACCGCTCAGAAGAGCTTGAGGGCCTGAATCGCTATGTACTCGACTACGTAGCTGGTGTCTTCTTCCCTTCGAAGCCAGTGCACCTTTTATACACTACTGGCCTTCATCCCCTTTGCCCGCCTCGCGACCATTGAATATATTCACGTCGCGGGGTCCAGCTGGTTCTGATGAAGAAAAGAAAGAAAATATGAAATAAAATAAACCGCCTGACAGACAGCCCGGTGTTGCACGCGTGTCCGACCCTCCGCACGGACCATCCAATATACCTCGTATCCCCCGTACTATCCCGCCTCACTAATCGTTCGAAAGCCTTCGCTCGCGCCCTCCAGAGGCCATCCCCTCTCTTCGAAGCACTTCGAAGCGCCGGCCGTTGCCCCTAGCTATCGATAGACACCCCGAAGTCGATATTCCTGTCCTTTCGGTATCTTCCGGTGCTCGATCGACGCGTCGGACCTATTGTGGGTCCACCTACTGATGCAGCGAAGTCGCGAAGCGCAGTGTTCCATATTTGGACAGGTTACCTGATTGGTCGATCCTTCCTTCGAATCTGCTTCCTTCGAATGCCCCTCGATTGGGTCGCTTCGCCGGACCGCGACATATCTTCTGTGGGGTCCTTCCGAGGTACGGACTCGTATCGAACCACTTTTCCGGCCGGAGTCGGGCTCGGTGCCTTTCCGCGCGAGGCATTCGGAATCAGATGCCCCTCATCGATCGATTGTTGTTCCTCTTGCTTCGATCAGCTTCGACCACCCACGTGTCCCTCTATTTGAGTGGGAATTGGCCTTACTCAGCCTCTATAGTCGGTTCGAACCGTTATTGTTGACTCGGCAACTCGCGCGTGTAAGTTAGCTTCCGCAACGTCGATCCCTGTATAGCTAGTGCATATGGTACGCTTGTTGGCCGTTCTAAGGTGTATGCGGTCCGATATCTTGCTTCGATGGACTAGCTACCGCTTCGAAGTGACGTATAGACTTGATTCGAGTCACAATTGATGATATTTCCGTCCATAAGGGGACTATCTCCCCTACACCGTTCGACCTCGTCGAAGCTACTTACATGACAGAACCCTTCGGCGAACCTCTTACAACAGCTCAACTCCTTGAAATCCGAGCTATTCAGCTTTTAAAGCGACCGGGGGACCTAGAACGAGCTAAAGAGCTCGTCCTAAAATCCAGATTCGACTCGGCAAGAGCCTTCGAAAATCTTTACAAGCATAGCATCAAAAGCTACGACTTCGAACCCGGCCATTTAGTTCTGGCACGAAACACGAAGATTAACCTAGAACTAAACCGGAAATCAAAGCCGAAGTATCTAGGACCCTTCGTAGTGGTTCAACGGACGAAAGGAGGCGCATATATCCTGGCGGAACTCGATGGATCTGTTTCGAAAACACGCTACGCTGCGTTCAGAGTCATTCCGTACTATGCTCGAAAAGAAATAGCAGTCTCTCTATCTGAACTCACAGGTCTAGATGAAGCGGAACTGGATGAGCTAGCCAGGGACGAAACACCCCCTGAAGAAGATAGCTCAGAGGAGGAGAACTAAAACCGTTACACCATGAAAACGGACTATACCCAATGATACCATTCTTTCCTTTTCATTTCCCTACAATTAATTAATTCATTTCCCAATGTTTCTCTCTCACCCATTTCCTTCTAACGCGTTTCGATTCTTACTCTGTTTCACACCACCTTAATATCCGAAAAACCCACACAAAACTTCATAACGATCCAAACACTTCACAAAAACATATCACCTCTCTTTTCTGTTAGTGCTGATCGCATATACCATCCAGAGAAACACCACAGCACACTAAAATCCTTAAAAATATCTGTTTCACTACTCACTCACGTACCTTTTCTGTCTCAATGTATATTTCCGTTTAAACACAACGGTCGAACCAGGCAGCCGTATGCATTCATATGCGTTCAAAACAGTGTCAATCGTGTTTTGAACCCCCCGATTTTTATTCTCGCCTTTGTTACCTCACTTCGAAACCGTTTGTTCTGATCTAGGGCACCATTCATACGCACAAGGAACTCGAAGAACGGTATCATTAAATACTAATAAAAATACATAGATACATGCGAGGCTCTTAAAAATACAAAGACCCGCACCTCACGACCTCGATCCTCGGCGTGCAGGGGATCCCGCTTCGCCCCTCCCTCGACTCGACGACCCGCCAATTCCCCTCGACGCAAACGAGCTAGACGAAATCGAACGACGAGTAGCTTCGAGACTACCAACGGAATCCGCAAGCAGAGGAGAGAGTCGACCGACCGCATTCGACAGCTCCCTCACTGCTTCGCGATCATCACCACCCGTCAGCGTAGTACGGTCCACGGCTCTCGAATTCGGATTTCCGGTGTCGTACTCGCGTAGCAGGGACACCAAGAACTCGTCGTCTTCCATACTCGCACGGACGTTGTCAACAGTAAGGTGCAGCTGCTCGATCTGACTCCGGCATGCCAGCCAGATAGGTCGCAAGGCCGTGAGCATGGCAGCAGTCCTGTCAGTCGCAGTACGCTCCATCTCCAATTGAGCCGCCCTTCAATACTGGATGTCCATCAGCACCCGCTGCGCGGAAAGGGCCTGCTCGTCGTTTGTAATCGACCGGAATCGTGCCCGAAGAGGAGGAGACACTGGGTCTCGAGGCGTAGCCGACACGACAGGACGAGGTGGGGTCACCGGAGGTTGAGACCGCGAGACCGACCGAGAGAAGGAGAAATTATCTGGAGGCCCCACACTATCGCGGGTAGGCCAAGTGCTGGCTGGAGCTAGTTGAAACTGGGACGAAGAAACGGGACCACCTCGAACAGGACTCAGTGATCCAGGGGGGGCGAGACTAGGTTGACGAGACATCGAAGGACTCGGGCGAAGAGGAGAAGGAAGAGTATGCGAAGAGGGGTCGGCAGTAGACCCACGGGAACGAGGGCTAGCTTCGACATGCGGTCGAAGCATAGAGTCGACGATACGTGAGTCGCCGGAGGGAGAGGCTGCGGGGAAGCGATCGCCCACAGCTTGGAAAGACCAGTTAATATAGGGATCAACTGCGGAATACGACGCGGGAGTACCTGGCTCATTATCTGCGTCGAGCCCCGCCGGGACGTTCAACCACCGACCGACTGTGGGGGCGTTCGAACAGCTCTTCTTCGACCGAGCACACTGCAGGCACTTCGGTAGACGCTGACTGCCAGGCGGCGGCCGGGGCCAAGGCCACACGTAGCATCGATGGCCAAGGGAGACACACCGCTCGCACGAGGTAGCATGCTCGCACAATCGCTGAATAGTACCAATTAAAAAGGGGGAGACAAATGAACACCATATATGCAGTACTCACAGCAATGTTGTACCCATCAGAGGCACCCCGACAGCGGAAGAAAGGATGCGGATTCGTGCTCATCGAAGTAGGATGGTTGGAATACTGGTCGAACGATTCGACCAGTGCGTCGCATATCACCTTCAATGTACCATGTTTGATCTGGCCCGTCGCAACCACTTCGAAGTCGTGGACCTCGGGAGCAAGTACCTACATAACACAAACAGCAAGAATGAGTAATGGCATCGAACTGAAACAACGACAGAAACATACGGGCTTCGCCCACTCGGGGGTCTGATCAGGGGCAATTGTTTTCCCCTTTCCTTTCGCCGTTTTCGTCTGGGGGGCGGTTGGCTTCCCTTTCCCCTTCTCCACTTTCACCTTCGCGGACTTGACAGGCTGTTTGCCACCTCGAACACTCGACCCCGTCGCGCGCGTATTCGCATTTGCCGTCACCTCAGCAGTCGGTATCACCGACGGCTTGGCACGCAAATTGAACCTACTAATCGTAGGCTGGCAAGCGACTGCCGGGTCATCACCATCATCATCATCATCGTCGTCCGAATTCGAACCTGATCCACTCTCTTCGCTCTCCTTCGAGTCACTAGAATCATCGTCATCGCTATCGTCACTATCGCCCGTCTTGACGACCACTGGGTTGGCACTTGACGAGCCCTGCACAAACGACGCAGAGTCGAACCGCGCCTTCTTCCGAGGGGGACTGGCGGGCGACTCTGGCTCCTGTTCTGGACGGAAGCCGGGCAGGGCACTCAATACCTTCGTATCACCTTCGAACCGTACCGGGGAAATGTCTTCGAATGGACCCTGTCAAGCGCAATACAAAACAAAACGGGGGGGGGGGGGAAATTTTTAGTTCGTATCAAGAAAGACTCAGCGTTCACAGCATACTTCAGAAAACTCAGTCCTGCCAGCTACTTGATTGAATGATATACAGTGTTTGCTGAATGTATTAGACATACTTATTGAATAAAGCTGCAGCAATCACTGTATAATATAGAGCAGCTGATTGAATAAAATGCATTGTTACTGCAGAAAATTTATTGCATTTCACTCAGCAAATGCTGGCTGATGAAGAGAAGGGTGAGCCAGCCTTACTGGGCTCTGATGAAGGGTTGCATACCTAGGGAATACTAGGCCTGCAATACCTATTAGGAATATACCACTGAATAATAGATAATGCAATTGTATACCCACCGCTTTTTTGAGCTATTTATAATACTCAGGTACAATAGCATGCTGTAATAAATCAGAATTTCATAATTTCTGCCCGTTTTGGCATATGAGGCACATCAGGGTCTAGGACCCTGAGGTCCGGCAGGTTCCAGGTCACCTGGAGCTGTTACCGCTTCAGGAGGCCGTGGGAATAAATTCAAATTAGCCTTTGCAGGCTCTACAGGCATCCAAAAATAGCGCGAAAATAGCCAATAAATCAGAAAATATTCTGGGGCACTGCCGCTTCGCGATAGCGTGGGAATTACGCATTGGGACGATCCAAAATGGGTACGGGGGTGCTCTGGGCCACCCTGGGCCCTTCCTAAAGCGGTAAAATCATTATAAAATAGATAATTATATTAGCACTCGAGTGCATATATGCAGGCTTCCCCTGGGCTTACCGGCTGCATATAAAATACAGTAAAATCGGATTATATTAGTAGAAGCATATTGAACACGTTCCAGATAGCTATATATGGTAATTCTAGCCAGGAACATACCAGAAACATCAAAACACATTCTGGTTGACATGCTAATACTACCAGGCTCATTTTACCACATTGGGATACCCCCGGGATGCAAATCTTGATGGGATTCCATTTCTGCATAGTACTAGAGTCCAAGCAGTCATTAATCATGGCAGGGGAGTCATTTTACATAGCACTGTTGATTATTCTTTTATTTAAATGTTATTTTCATTACTGCACTTCTACTGCACATAATGGCGCGTTTAGATAGTCAAATTATATCTAATAAACGAGGGGAGTAAGAATATGCAGACAGAATTGTCACATGGTTACTACTGAGCTCAATAACACACTTTTATGTTTCCGTGTGCATGCAAAAATTGCACAGCCTCCACAGGCACTCCGGTATGTGCCACATATGTAATAATGACTTTGATTAACTGTATACATGTCCCACGTATACCCTACGATGTTTCACGGCAATCGGAGCTTGCGTTGAATTGATATTAAGCCTACAATATTGAGAAAGAATGGTCATTTTTATTTTTACAGGAGGCTTACGGGTCAGGCACATGATGCCAAACAGCCATCATAAGTATCCTAAACATATTTCAAATGCATGTTTGGGGTACAGATGGAATGTACAGGTTATATGTGTTTTGGACATGTCATACGTATACTGATATTACAAGTAGCAATCCACCCTACAATGTTGCATATGACTTGCACATTCTAACTACATCTCAAACATGCATTTGGAATATGTTTAGGATACATATAACGGCTGTTTTGCATCATGTGCCTGACCCGTAAGCCTCCCGTAAAATTAAAAATGACCATTCTTTCTCAATATTGTAGGCTCAACATCAATTCAACGCAAGCTCCGATTGCCGTGAAACTTCGTGAGATATATGTGAGACATATATACAGCTGATCAAAGTTATTAGTACACATGTGGCACATACTGGGGTGCCTGTGGAGGCTGTACAAGTTTTGCATGCACATGGAAACATAAAAGTGTGTTACTGAGCTCAGTAGTGACCGTGTGACAATTCTGTCTGCATATTCTTACTCCCCTCGTTTATTAGATATAATTTGACTATCTAAACGCGCCATTATGTGCAGTAGAAGTGCAGTAATGAAAATAACATTTAAATAAAAGAATAATCAACAGTGCTATGTAAAATGACTCCCCTGCCATGATTAATGACTGCTTGGACTCTAGTACTATGCAGAAATGGAATCCCATCAAGATTTGCATCCCGGGGGTATCCCAATGTGGTAAAATGAGCCTGGTAGTATTAGCATGTCAACCAGAATGTGTTTTGATGTTTCTGGTATGTTCCTGGCTAGAATTACCATATATAGCTATCTGGAACGTGTTCAATATGCTTCTACTAATATAATCCGATTTTACTGTATTTTATATGCAGCCGGTAAGCCCAGGGGAAGCCTGCATATATGCACTCGAGTGCTAATATAATTATCTATTTTATAATGATTTTACCGCTTTAGGAAGGGCCCAGGGTGGCCCAGAGCACCCCCGTACCCATTTTGGATCGTCCCAATGCGTAATTCCCACGCTATCGCGAAGCGGCAGTGCCCCAGAATATTTTCTGATTTATTGGCTATTTTCGCGCTATTTTTGGATGCCTGTAGAGCCTGCAAAGGCTAATTTGAATTTATTCCCACGGCCTCCTGAAGCGGTAACAGCTCCAGGTGACCTGGAACCTGCCGGACCTCAGGGTCCTAGACCCTGATGTGCCTCATATGCCAAAACGGGCAGAAATTATGAAATTCTGATTTATATTACAGCATGCTATTGTACCTGAGTATTATAAATAGCTCAAAAAAGCGGTGGGTATACAATTGCATTATCTATTATTCAGTGGTATATTCCTAATAGGTATTGCAGGCCTAGTATTCCCTAGGTATGCAACCCTTCATCAGAGCCCAGTAAGGCTGGCTCACCCTTCTCTTCATCAGCCAGCATTTGCTGAGTAAAATGCAATAAATTTTCTGCAGTAATAATGTATGTCATTCAATCAGACAGCTGGCAGCAGTGGAAAACTGGCCCATGGCAATCAACTCCCTCGCCATCGAATCCGTACTTGCTGGGACCTTCCAATTCTTTGTCGTTGCAGTCCAACGCTCTCCTTCGACCATGAACAAGAGCCGGTTAAGTTCACCTGGTGTAGACTCTTGCCATTGTTTAAGTTGCGGGTCCGTGTTCACGTCGATCCCATGACCTTCAGCCAGATAAGCGCAAGCTATCGCCCAGTCCCTGAGCGTCTTTCGTATCAAGACAGTATCCCACAATCTGCTTGGGTGACACTTCAAGTCCGCGAGCAGCTCGTCAATCACACGCACGGTCTCCTTCGCCCGAGCCCAAGCCGCCTTGGACAGCACGGGGAATTCGACCCTCTCTCCAGAGCGCGTGATCAGGGTGACTTTCTGTGTCGAGGGAGACATGGTTGCAGGTAAAGATACGAGAAGGGGGCAAAAGCAAGTTAAAAGACTTCCGAGCGACTGTGTAGGTCAGAGGTCAAGAAGATCGAGTCGGAAGGGACGGAGCACTCTTATATCTCGAGACGGTGTCGTTATCCCTTTGGGTGCTTAGTTAAGTCTTCTCCAGTCAGTTGCCAGCGCAGAGTGACCAGGAGGTCACTATTTCAAAGTCCCGGGGAGATGTAGGGGAGATAGTCCCCTTATGGACGGAAATATCATCAATTGTGACTCGAATCAAGTCTATACGTCACTTCGAAGCGGTAGCTAGTCCATCGAAGCAAGATATCGGACCGCATCCACCTTAGAACGGCCAACAAGCGTACCATATGCACTAGCTATATCGGGATCGACGTTGCGGAAGCTAACTTACACGCGCGAGTTGCCGAGTCAACAAAAACAGTTCGAACCGACTATAGAGGCTGAGTAAGGCCAATTCCCACTCAAATAGAGGGACACGTGGGTGGTCGAAGCTGATCGAAGCAAGAGGAACAACAATCGATCGATGAGGGGCATCTGATTCCGAATGTCTCGCGCGGAAAGGCACCGAGCCCGACTCCGGCCGGAAAAGTGGTTCGATACGAGTTCGTACCTCGGAAGGACCCCACAGAAGATATGTCGTGGTCCGGCGAAGCGACCCAATCGAAGGGCATTCGAAGGAAGCAGATTCGAAGGAAGGATCGACCAATCAGGTAACCTGTCCAAATATGGAACACTGCGCTTCGCGACTTCGCTGCATCAGTAGGTGGACCCACAATAGGTCCGACGCGTCAATCGAGCACCGGAAGATACCGAAAGGACAAGAATATCGACTTCGGGGTGTCTATCGATAGCTATGGGTAACGGCCGGCGCTTCGAAGTGCTTCGAAGAGAGGGGATGGCCTCTGGAGGGCGCAAGCGAAGGCTTTCGAACGATTAGTGAGGCGGGATAGTACGGGGGATACGAGGTATATTGGATGGTCCGTGCGGAGGGTCGGACACGCGTGCAACACCGGGCTGTCTGTCAGGCGGTTTATTTTATTTCATATTTTCTTTCTTTTCCTCATCAGAACTAGCTGGACCCCGCGACTTGAATATATTCAATGGTCGCAAGGCGGGCAAAGGGGATGAAGGCCAGTAATGTATAAAAGGTGCACTGGCTTCGAAGGGAAGAAGGGACCAGCTACGTAGTCGAGTACATAGCGATTCAGGCCCTCGAGCTCTTCTGAGCGGTTCGAATCAGTCACTGCTTGTCCTCTATATGTCTCAATACATCTGTTCTCTACTCTACACATCTTTCGAACCTGTCTTCGAACCCTCTCTCTCTGCGCCTTCGCGACCCGTCGTAACGCTAGTATAGCCTTCGACTCAGGTTCGAAGCCACCTCGAAGCCTCGTATCTTCTTCGGACCTCGCTCGAGAGGTTCGATCCATTCGTTGGAGTGTTTGTATCTTCGAAAACCCTTTGCTACCCTTTGTCGAAGTGATCTGTGTACCCAAACACGCCCTACTTTCCTTGTTTTCCCCCTTTACCACTCGTAACTCATTCCCTGCGGGTGATTCACTGGCTCTCTTTACTTTCTCTTATCTTTGTTGAGTGCTTCGCATCAAGCGTCCACTTTTCATTGACCTAACCACCTTTTGCCCGTCAGCGTCGTGCCACGTCGTCGTTCGTCGACGCTGTTGCGTTCCTCACAAACTCCTCCATCGTCCTGCGTCAACTTCGCGGGACCAAGCTCCTCTCCTGCCGCCAGATGCAATATTTGGCTCTTCAGGCACTCTCAGCAGTGCCGCCGCTGCCTTGACTGACTGTGCTGGTTCAAGTAGCACAGTCTTCGCGACTGGTGATTTCGCGGTGGCACTCACAGGGAAGACGGCGGATGTGGGCGATAGCGGGCTGCAAGCTTATGTTGCTCTTCTTCGAGCAGGAGCTCAAGGGTGAGTATCTTTTATCCTCTTTCATAGCCGTTCACCTCACCAGTCAGCGCGCAACATTGCAGGTCTTCTCTCCTAACGCTACTACACCCACTGCACAACACCCAAACACCCTCCTTCGCTACCCTGGCGCGATATCCCCGCCTCTGGTTGGAAAGCTTGAAGTTGGAACTCACTTCACACCACTCTTTTCCCCTTTGATAGCTACACTCGGTCTTGGTGAGTAGACTGGTCTTAATTGCTTATATTTTAGAATAATTCTGATGTTCACGCGACAGCAGCTTCGCAGGTCGCTGCAAGGCCGGTGACCCTCTACATCCTTCCTCCAGAGAGGTCAGACAAGGCACATGTTCCCGCTATGGCACGCATGCGCTGGGGTCTAGTGGTCGCGGACGCAGTAGTGCCATTGCCAGAGACAAAGGTCGGGATTTCAATGATCGATCCCGCAGAGGAGATCTAGAGCCGCGATGGAAAGTCTCTCGCTGGGATAAGCGCAGTATGTACATGAAAGGCCATCACTATGGCTAACTGGGTCAGGAAGAAAGTCAGCCTCCCACCTATCTGCTCTTCAAGCTGGCCACCGTATTCACTTCCATGAGTAAACGGCCCATGCACTGCTACCAGCAAGCTGCATGCATGAGATGCAGCCTTGCTGTGCATAAACAGATAATGTTTTTTGCATTATGCTCAGCCATTACTGATATTGTGATACATGAGAATACAGTGAATGGCTGAGCATAATACTTGCTTTACTAGGGCATATAACCACATATATATACCATTGTAGTGAATGCCTATTTAATAATTGAGCATACCCACCGCTTTTTTGAGCTATTTATAGTGTTCAGGCACTGCTGATTGACAGCATGCTGTAATAAATCAGAATTTCATAATTTCAGCCCGTTTTGGCATATGAGGCACATCAGGGTCTAGGACCCTGAGGTCCGGCAGGATCCAGGTCACCTGGAGCTGTTACCGCTTCAGGAGGCCGTGGGAATAAATTCAAATTAGCCTTTGCAGGCTCTACAGGCATCCAAAAATAGTACGAAAATAACCAATAAATCAGAAAATATTCCTGGGCACTGCCGCTTTGCTCTAGCGTGGGAACTACGCATTGGGACAACCCAAATAGGGTACGGGGGTGTTCTGGGCCACCCTGGGCCCTTCCTAAAGCGGTAAAATCATTATAAAATAGATAATTATATTGGTACTTGAGTGCATATATGCAGGCTTCCCCTGGGCTTACCGGCTGCATATAAAATACAGTAAAATCAGATTATATTAGTAGAGGCATATTGAACACGTTTCTGATAGCTATATATGGTAATTCCAGCCAGGAACATACCAGAAACATCAAAACACATTCCGGTTGACATGCTAATACTACCGGGCTCATTTCACCACATTGGGATACCTCCGGAATGCTAATTTTGATGGGAATCTATTGGGGCATACTACAAGAGTCCAAAAGTCATCAATCATGGCGGGGGAGGCACTTTACGTAGCACAGTGGATTATTCTTTTATTTAAATGTTATTTATATTACTGCACTTCTACTGCACGTAATGGCGCGTTTAGATAACCGAAATGGATCAGAACAAAGAGGGGAGCAAGAATATGCAGCCAGAAAAGTCACACAGTCACTGGTGATGTCATTAACACACTTTTATGTTTACGTGCACATGCGAAAACTGTATAGCCTTCACAGACACTCTAGTATGTGCCACATGTGTACTAATGACTTTGATCAACTGTATATATGTCTCACGTATCTCTCACGAAGTTTCATGTCAATCGGAGCTTGCATTGAATTGATATTAAGCCTACAATATTGAGAAAGAGTGGTCATTTTTAATTTTACGGGAGGCATACGGGTCAGGCACATGATGCCAAACAACCGTTTTAAGTATCCTAAACATAATACAATTGCATGTTTGAGGTGTAGTTGGAATGTGCAAGTCATATGCAACATTGTAGGGTGGATTGCTACTTGTAATATCAGTATACATATGACATGTCCAAAACACATATAACCAGTACATTCCAACTACACCCCAAACATGCATTTGAAATATGTTTAGGATACATATAATGGCTGTTTGGCATCATGTGCCTGACCCGTATGCCTCCCATAAAATTAAAAATGACCACTCTTTCTCAATATTGTAGGCTTAATATCAATTCAATGCAAGCTCCGATTGACATGAAACTTCGTGAGAGATACGTGAGACATATATACAGTTGATCAAAGTCATTAGTACACATGTGGCACATACTAGAGTGTCTGTGAAGGCCATACAGTTTTCGCATGTGCACGTAAACATAAAAGTGTGTTAATGACATCACCAGTGACTGTGTGACTTTTCTGGCTGCATATTCTTGCTCCCCTCTTTGTTCTGATCCATTTCGGCTATCTAAACGCGCCATTACGTGCAGTAGAAGTGCAGTAATATAAATAACATTTAAATAAAAGAATAATCCACTGTGCTACGTAAAGTGCCTCCCCCGCCATGATTGATGACTTTTGGACTCTTGTAGTATGCCCCAATAGATTCCCATCAAAATTAGCATTCCGGAGGTATCCCAATGTGGTGAAATGAGCCCGGTAGTATTAGCATGTCAACCGGAATGTGTTTTGATGTTTCTGGTATGTTCCTGGCTGGAATTACCATATATAGCTATCAGAAACGTGTTCAATATGCCTCTACTAATATAATCTGATTTTACTGTATTTTATATGCAGCCGGTAAGCCCAGGGGAAGCCTGCATATATGCACTCAAGTACCAATATAATTATCTATTTTATAATGATTTTACCGCTTTAGGAAGGGCCCAGGGTGGCCCAGAACACCCCCGTACCCTATTTGGGTTGTCCCAATGCGTAGTTCCCACGCTAGAGCAAAGCGGCAGTGCCCAGGAATATTTTCTGATTTATTGGTTATTTTCGTACTATTTTTGGATGCCTGTAGAGCCTGCAAAGGCTAATTTGAATTTATTCCCACGGCCTCCTGAAGCGGTAACAGCTCCAGGTGACCTGGATCCTGCCGGACCTCAGGGTCCTAGACCCTGATGTGCCTCATATGCCAAAACGGGCTGAAATTATGAAATTCTGATTTATTACAGCATGCTGTCAATCAGCAGTGCCTGAACACTATAAATAGCTCAAAAAAGCGGTGGGTATGCTCAATTATTAAATAGGCATTCATTATATTCATATATATATGCCCCTAATAGTGTAGGCTGACCATAAATGATCTATCATGTATAATGGCTACAGCAATGGCTGAGCATAATGCAAAAAACATTATCTGTTTATGCACAGCAAGGCTGCATCTCATACATCAAGCCTGATCAGCAAAGGCTGCATTTCATGTATTTCATTTGCTGGTAGGACTGGCCCATGGGCATCATCACCGTGGGTGTCGCGCGACGTCGTTCTTCGGCTGCCTCAACAAGGGCTTGATGACGCTTGTTCCATGGGTGGATTGTGCAGTTGCTTTCGTCTTCGGTAAGTCCATTTCCATCTCATATATCACCTGCAAACAGCTGGTAGATAACACAATTAGGCTACGGTATTGGCTCCCTGTTGAGGATGCTCTACACACGAAACCCGCGAGCTGTACGCGTACAACGCGCCGACCCCGATGTGCCACGTACGGGCCACGCGCTGACCCCGCCCAGATTTCGTGAGGCTGTCGCCGCGCCCGCGGGCGACGGACGTAGCGGGGAATGGAGCGCCATTCCCCGCCGCGAGGCACGCCACAATATTGTATATTTATTTGTAATTTATAATGTATTGTAATAAGCTGGGCCTGGACTGTTATGGTCCAGGCCCATTGAAATGAAATATATCTAATTTTAATTTTTCCGTGCCTTATGAGGGCCCTGTTGGCCCCCATACTGCAAAGCCCTGAAGTGCCGTGCGTTGCCGACCCGGCACAAGCGCCAGACTACGGCATTGTGCTGCCGCTTGCCTGCCGGGTAAGGGTTTTCCTTATCGACGATAATTATTAAACGCTTTTGCGATAATTATCGCTACATATTCACAATTCTAGTTGGTACTGGTGACAACGCACCAATTCCTGAAGTTCAAAGAAATCAATCTTCACTTGCTTTCGTTGATTATCCTCCAAGGTATCCAACATCTGCGTCAAGTAACCGTACATCTGTTGCGTAGTGTAGGCTATATGCAGAAGAGGTCGTACGTCGGGACTGCTTGTGAGCTTCTCAAGCATGCCGTTGTGGAGGAGGACCGTTGCACTTTGTCGTTGTGTCTGAGAGGTAGGCTGGAAGGTGAGTCCGGGTAGGATGGTTTCACAGTTCGGAGGGTGAATGGTTCCATCTCTATATTGGTCACGAGTCGGGAAGAGCAAGTGTTCTCAAGGGACAGGATGAACACGTCCTGAGAGACCGTACTTGGCGTGGCGGACGGCGGGCATGGTTAGTGGCGGTGGACTGGGCAAGATCTGCAACAGTGACAGATGCAGAAAGGGTCTTCGCCGTAAGGGGCAAAGTGTTGGTGAGGTTGTCCTGTGTGTCTGATGCGTCGGGCAATCCAGGGGACGTAGGGGAGGTCGAGGAGTTTGTGGAGGAGGTTGAAGATAGGGGCAGCTGCTCGGGGTTGAAGTAAGTGTGGCAAAGTACAAGAGTGGTGAGTTCTGGGTGTGGGGATAAGGCTTTGAGTTGGCGAAGGGAAACGTAGTCGGTGTGCTGGGGGTCAAACAGATAGTGGCAGACAAGGTCAAGGGGAGCAATGGGTTGTTGAAGTGGTGTTGGCGAAGATGGGGGAGTGGGGTACAGGTTGTCCGGATTCAAGGGAGTCAATGACGGGTGCCAGAATGCAAGTGTTTCGGGGGTGTTGTCTCCCCAACCAGCTATCCAATTACTGTCTTGGACAGGTTCTGGTTGCGGTTCAATGACGGCGAGATGCTCAGCGGCGTCAAAGAGAGGGGGTTCAAAGGTGGGAAGGGCAGTGGCGAAGTTGTATGGCATGGCGAGAGGGAGGGGTGTTTTCTTTATCAGAATCATTGTTGTTGATGAGAGTGGTGGCTGTTGATTCAGGAATAGACTTGGTGGAGGAGTTCGGACTATATGCGGGAGAGAAGGGTTCTAAGGGTGGAGGCGGTGTGGAATCTTCGGAGCGAGATATTCCGTTGGGTTGAATGGGAGGAGGCCTTCAATGAATGAATCGGAAACCATTCGGAATGTTGACAAGGTTTCAGAATTCATTTGTCCATACCATTTGAATCAGAACATAGAGTCCTATGGTAAGACGTGCCTGGTGGAGTGGAGTGACGTGGAGGAGGAGGGTTGCAATATAATTGATCAGGTGGTGAAGCGGCAAAGTGTTGGGTTCTTCTTGCTGATGAATGAAATTGAATAGATGAAAAACGAGTGTGGGTTGGTTGTTGGCCGGAGTTTCCAAAGCGAGTCGGCGTAGATCCACTAGAATCTGTTCTACACTTATTTCCGTGGGAGGGGTAGTGTCAGGTGGTGGGATTTGGGGTGATGGAATTGGAGTAGGGCGGCGGAGGTTGGTATGCAGGGGTGGAGGAGATAAGGAATTGGTTGTGTCTGTCATACATAATAGTAAGCTCTGGAGTTTCTGGTTGGAGTCTGCCTACAAATCTTATCCGTTTGCTGAACGTTTGATAAGGTCCTGGTCCTTGATCAATACGTCTGAAAGCTTCATCCAAAAGTTGCCTAGCAAGTTCCTTAAACTGCGGGTGAATGTCCAGTGTAAGGATAAATGCACAAGCATTAGCTAGATCTGCCAGTCTGATCATGCTGATTTTCGGAGGTTGTTTCTTGTGTGTTGAAATAGTTCTGAAGGCGTGTGAGAGTCGGAGAGTAGGGTCGGATGGTTCCTAGGTTTGGGGTTCCTTTCGGGTGGCGTTGTCAAAAATCGGTGGTTCTTTCGGATGGCGTTTGCTTTGTTCCAGATTTGGAGGGAAGTTTGGATGATAGGTCGGTCATCTGAGCTTGTGTAGCTTCTTGTATTCCGAAAGTAGTTCCTGTGAATTCTTGAGTGCATCTTCGGGTTCCCATGAGTTCTGTGATGTCGGATATCCTAGCCATTTGACGAGGTATTTCCGTCTCTTGCCAGTTCCTTGATGTTTCAATATCGCTTCGACTTTGTATTCTTCTTCTCCTTCAATTAAATCAGGAGGCGGTTGAGAGTATGATGGTCCATGCTCTTCTGTCTTGGTGTTCGGAGTTAAGAGGGAGGCGTGGAATACTGGATGTATCTTCCAATGTGCCGGAAGATCGAGTTGATACACATTGTCTCGGAGCTTCTTCATTATCTTGAAGGGTCCTTCTCGTTTAGATTGGAATTTCGAGGGAGTCCGGTGCGTCGGAGATTGCGGGCTTCTAACCATACACTTTGTCCTTCTTTCAGGGGCTGAAAGTGTGATTCTTGGGTCTCACGTTGGTATTCCTGTGCGAGAGTTAGAGCTGCTTTGGCTTCGGATCGGAGTTCCAATAGCTTGATCAAACGTGATTGGAGTGTAGGGATGTTGCTATCAATCTCGGACTTTTCCGTTGGGAATGACGTAGGATCATATCCCATAAGTAATCGGAAAGGTGTCTGCTCGGTGGTGGAGTGTTTGCGATTGTTGTGAGTGAATTCCATCATCGGAATATATCGGCTCCAGTGGTGAGGGTGGGTTGCTGCATAAATTTGCAAATATGCTTCGATTTCTTGATTTGTGCGTTCTGCTTGTCCATCGGTTTGTGGGTGATATGCTGTAGACATTGCCTGCTTGATGTGCAGTAAGCGGCATAGCTGTCTGAATAGTATCAATGCAAACTGTGGTCCACGGTCTGAGATTATTTTCCTGGGTAATCCAAACTGTTTATACACATTGTCAATGTATAACTGTGCGGTGTCGAGTGCAGTTATTGTTTTGTTGCATGGAGTTAACACTATTGCTTTGGTGCAATCGTGATCCACAATAACACAAATGCTGTCATAGCCATTTGATTCTGGTAGATCGGTGATAAAATCGATGTTGACAGTGGCAAAAGGGTATGTGTCTTTGTCTGCAATGATTGGGCTAAGCGGAGGTACAAGTGGATGGTGGTTAATCTTCATTTGTTGACAGATTGCGCATCCTTGAATATATTTCGAGATGAATTGCTGCATGCGAGGCCAGTAGTAGGTTTGGCGAATTTGTTCCATAGTGTTCGCTATTCCTGGGTGGTTTCGCATAGGGAGGTCATGATGAAGTCGTAAGATGTTTTGCATGATTTCCTTGTTCTTTGGAACATAGATCTTGTTCCTAAAGTGTACAAGGTCGTCCTTGATTGTGAAATCGGTCATCTTTGGTTTTGTAAGGGGTAGTTCTTTTTGGAGGAAAGTCATTGCTTCCTGAATGTCTCCTGTCTCTTGTCGTATTAGGGAGTGAAGTTCGTCAATGTCAATGATGTTTCGGTCATCATCATCCTGTTCTTCGATTCGGGCGTCAAGTATTTCCATTTCTTGGATGAAAACTTCCTTGGGTAGAAGTGTAACTTCGTTGTTAAGTTCTCCTTCCGTTTTAAATTGATCGGCTCTCCGGGAAAGAGCGTTGGATTGAATCATATGTTTTCCAGGGATCGCTTGGATCTGAAGGGGTTATCTTGAGAGTTTGTTCTGCCATCGGGCTTGTCAAGGGGTTAATCGTTGCAGTTGTCGCCAATATGTCAGGTTTTTATGATCACAATGTACTGTGATTATATGCAGGCTGCCTAGTAGATAGTGTCGCCAAGTTTGCAATGCTCGGATGATTGCAAATAATTCCCTGTTGTATATTTGCCAGTTACGTTGCGTCTGGTTAAGTGCTTGGGAGATATATCCAATTAGTCGGAGTTGATTATCCTTGTCAAGTTGTTGTAGAACTGCTCCAGTTGCTACGGCTGATGCGTCGGTTTCAAGATAGAAAGGTTTGCTGGGATCGGGCTGCATTAGAAGGGGTTGTTTTGAAAACAAGTCCTTGAGTGCTTGAAATGCTGCTTGTTGACGTTCGGTCCAAACAAAGGGTATGTTTTTGCGTTTTAGTTGATCAAGTGGTCGGCATATGGTGGCATAATTTGGGATGAATCGCCTGTAGAAGTTTGTAAATCCTGTGAATGATCGTTGAAGGGCAAAAGGTGGTTTCAGATGAAGGGCAAAAGGTGGTTAGGTCAATGATAAGTGGACGCTTGATGTGAAGCACTCAACAAAGATAAGAGAAAGTAAAGAGAGCGAGTGGATCGCCCGCAGGGAATGAGTTACGAGTGGTAAAGGGGGAAAACAAGGAAAGTAGGGCGTGTTTGGGTACACAGATCACTTCGACGAAGGGTAGCAAAGGGTTTTCGAAGATACAAACACTCCAACGAATGGATCGAACCTCTCGAGCGAGGTTCGAAGTAGATACGAGGCTTCGAGGTGGCTTCGAACCTGAGTCGAATGCTTATACAAGCGTTACGACGGGTCGCGAAGGCGCAGAGAGAGAGTTCGAAGACAGGTTCGAAAGATGTGTAGAGTAGAGAATAGATGTATTGAGACGTATAGAGGACAAGCAGTGACTGATTCGAACCGCTCAGAAGAGCTCGAGGGCCTGAATCGCTATGTACTCGACTACGTAGCTGGTCCCTTCTTCCCTTCGAAGCCAGTGCACCTTTTATACATTACTGGCCTTCATCCCCTTTGCCCGCCTCGCGACCATTGAATATATTCAAGTCGCGGGGTCCAGCTGGTTCTGATGAGGAAAAGAAAGAAAATATGAAATAAAATAAACCGCCTGACAGACAGCCCGGTGTTGCACGCGTGTCCGACCCTCCGCACGGACCATCCAATATACCTCGTATCCCCCGTACTATCCCGCCTCACTAATCGTTCGAAAGCCTTCGCTCGCGCCCTCCAGAGGCCATCCCCTCTCTTCGAAGCACTTCGAAGCGCCGGCCGTTACCCATAGCTATCGATAGACACCCCGAAGTCGATATTCTTGTCCTTTCGGTATCTTCCGGTGCTCGATCGACGTGTCGGACCTATTGTGGGTCCACCTACTGATGCAGCGAAGTCGCGAAGCGCAGTGTTCCATATTTGGACATGTTACCTGATCGGTCGATCCTTCCTTCGAATCTGCTTCCTTCGAATGCCCCTCAATTGGGTCGCTTCGCCGGACCGCGACATATCTTCTGTGGGGTCCTTCCGAGGTACGAACTCGTATCGAACCACTTTTCCGGCCGGAGTCGGGCTCGGTGCCTTTCCGCGCGAGACATTCGGAATCAGATGCCCCTCATCGATCGATTGTTGTTCCTCTTGCTTCGATCAGCTTCGACCACCCACGTGTCCCTCTATTTGAGTGGGAATTGGCCTTACTCAGCCTCTATAGTCGGTTCGAACTGTTTTTGTTGACTCGGCAACTCGCGCGTGTAAGTTAGCTTCCGCAACGTCGATCCCGATATAGCTAGTGCATATGGTACGCTTGTTGGCCGTTCTAAGGTGGATGCGGTCCGATATCTTGCTTCGATGGACTAGCTACCGCTTCGAAGTGACGTATAGACTTGATTCGAGTCACAATTGATGATATTTCCGTCCATAAGGGGACTATCTCCCCTACATCTCCCCGGGACTTTGAAATAGTGACCTCCTGGTCACTCCGCGCTGGCAACTGACTGGAGAAGACTTAACTAAGCACCCAAAGGGATAATGCCACCGTCTCGAGATATAAGAGTGCTCCGTCCCTTTCGACTCGATCTTCTTGACCTCTGACCTACACAGTCGCTCGGAAGTCTTTTAACTCGCTTTTGCCCCCTTTTCGTATCTTTACTTGCAACCATGTCTCCCTCGACACAGAAAGTCACCCTGATCACGCGCTCTGGAGAGAGGGTCGAATTCCCCGTGCTGTCCAAGGCGGCTTGGGCTCGGGCGAAGGAGACCGTGCGTGTGATTGACGAGCTGCTCGCGGACTTGAAGTGTCACCCAAGCAGATTGTGGGATACTGTCTTGATACGAAAGACGCTCAGGGACTGGGCGATAGCTTGCGCTTATCTGGCTGAAGGTCATGGGATCGACGTGAACACGGACCCGCAACTTAAACAATGGCAAGAGTCTACACCAGGTGAACTTAACCGGCTCTTGTTCATGGTCGAAGGAGAGCGTTGGACTGCAACGACGAAGAATTGGAAGGTCCCAGCAAGTACGGATTCGATGGCGAGGGAGTTGATTGCCATGGGCCAGTTTTCTGAAGTATGTTGTGAACGCTGAGTCTGTCTTGATACGAGCTAAAATTTTCCCCCCCCCCGTTTTGTTTCGTATTGTGCTTGACAGGGTCCATTCGAAAACATCTCCCCTGTACGGTTCGAAGGTGATACGAAGGTATTGAGTGCCCTGCCCGGCTTCCGTCCAGAACAGGAGCCAGAGTCGCCCGCCAGTCCCCCTCGGAAGAAGGCGCGGTTCGACTCTGCGTCGTTTGTGCAGGGCTCGTCAAGTGCCAACCCAGTGGTCGTCGAGACGGCTGATAGTGACGATAGCGATGACGATGATTCTAGTGACTCGAAGGAGAGCGAAGAGAGTGGATCAGGTTCGAATTCGGACGACGATGATGATGATGATGGTGATGACCCGGCAGTTGCTCGCCAGCCTACAATTAGTAGGTTCAATTTGCGTGCCAAGCCGTCGGTGATACCGACTGCTGAGGTGACGGCGAATGCGAGTACGCGCTGAAGGGTAAAAGGTGGTTAGGTCAATGAAAAGTGGTCGCTTGATGCGAAGCACTCAACAAAGATGAAAGGAAGTGAAGGGAACGAGTGGCTCGCCCGTAGGGAATGAGTTACAAGTGATATGGGGGAAACAAGGTATGTAGGGTGTGTTCGGGTACAAAGATCACTTCGAAGAAGAGCAGCAAAGGGTTTCGGAGCTAGGAACACACTAACGAAGGTGATTGAACCTCTCGGGCGAGGTTCGAAGGAGTTACAAGGCTTCGAAGTGGCTTCAAACAGGGGTCTAATGCAGTACTGGCGTTTCGACAAGTGTTGAAGGCGCAGGAGGTCAAAGACAAGTTCGAAAGATGTGTAGAGTAGTGTGTAGTGATATTGAGACGTATAGATGACAAGCGGGGACGGAATCGAACCGCTCCGAAGAGCTTCGAAGGTCTGAATCGCTATGTACTCAAGTACTCCACTACTGACTTCCCCCCTCGAAGCCAGTGGGCTTTTTATAAGATAAAATCCTTCTACCGGTTCGCCAGAGCCCTTGGACCTTTGACATGTGTTTTGGTCGAAGATCCGAGTGCATTCGACGTGAAAATATGAAAATATGAAATAAAATAGACCATCTGATGGATGGTGCAATGTAACCATGTGGATTGATTCCGCTTTTGCAAACAGGCCAATATCCGGTTCGCCCGACTTCCCCCCGCTTTGATACATGTCCTTGTAGCTTCTATAACCCTTGCCTGCCTTGTATCCCTCGAATCGAACCATTCGGACATGAATGTGGTGCTCTGTAGCTTTCGAATGAGTCCCATAAGTCGATGTATGCATTTGCTCGGCTGATCCCGGTGGTCGATCGATGTTTCGAAGCATTTGTGGGTCCCTCAAGCGCTGGGTTGAGGCTTCGAACCGTCTGGTTCCATATTTAGACATGCTTCCTGATCAGTTGATCAGACTTTCGAAGCTGCTTCCTTTGATTGTCCCTTGATTGATCTGCTTCGACGGGCTGCCAGAAGACTGTAGCAATGTCCCCATGAGCTGTGAGCTTGCTTCGGCTCGAACTACCAATCAGAAGCAAACACAATAGCTTCTGAGTCGAACCTCTCCAGAATCATATGCTTGAGTGTCACTAGATGCTTCGATATCCTCCTTGGGTCATGTGTCTCTGCTTCGCCGGGTTCGCCAGGTTGTCCGTAAGGTCCCAGTATCACTAGGAACCTATCTTGAGTCATTTCGAATCACTAGAGTGCCACGGAAGTCTGCATAATCGGATTTCTTGATGTAGCATGGAGTCCTGATCTGCTGGAATGTGTGAGGCCCTTGTGCATCGATTAGGCCTTGCTATTGGTTCGATTTGACTTTGGTGAGTAGGATGTATGCATAATTGATGTGTCGAAGCTGTTTCGAAGTGTACGGTTGACGTTAGAGCTTTCCATGAGAGGTGTTTTGGTTCTTGCTTCGACACTGATTTGCTGGCTTGTGCGAGACTTGTGCATGCGAATCCTTTGTAGATAGCGGTTCGACTCGATCATGTATGAGTAGCCCATACGTGTAGGCATGTACTGGAGCTGTTTCGAAGCGTACAACCTTTGCTATTTCCTTTTGTAAGGGGAGCATCTCCCCTACAGCGCGCGACGGGGTCGAGTGTTCGAGGCGGCAAACAGCCTGTCAAATCCGCGAAGGTGAAAGTGGAGAAGGGGAAAGGGAAGCCAACCGCCCCCCAGACGAAAACGGCGAAAGGAAAGGGGAAAACAATTGCCCCTGATCAGACCCCCGAGTGGGCGAAGCCCGTATGTTTCTGTCGTTATTTCAGTTCGATGCCATTACTCATTCTTGCTGTTTGTGTTATGTAGGTACTTGCTCCCGAGGTCCACGACTTCGAAGTGGTTGCGACGGGCCAGATCAAACATGGCACATTGAAGGTGATATGCGACGCACTGGTCGAATCGTTCGACCAGTATTCCAACCATCCTACTTCGAGGAGCGCGAATCCTCATCCTTTCTTCCGCTGTCGGGGTGCCTCTGACGGGTACGACATTGCTGTGAGTACTGCATATATGGTGTTCATTTGTCTCCCCCTTTTTTTAATTGGTACTATTCAGCGATTGTGCGAGCATGCTACCTCGTGCGAGCGGTGTGTCTCCCTTGGCCATCGATGCTACGTGTGGCCTTGGCCCCGGCCGCCGCCTGGCAGTCAGCGTCTACCGAAGTGCCTGCAGTGTGCTCGGTCGAAGCAGAGCTGTTCGAACGCCCCCACAGTCGGTCGGTGGTTGAACGTCCCGGCGGGGCTCGACGCAGATAATGAGCCAGGTACTCCCGCGTCGTATTCCGCAGTTGATCCCTATATTAACTGGTCTTTCCAAGCTGTGGGCGATCGCTTCCCCGCAGCCTCTCCCTCCGGCGACTCACGTATCGTCGACTCTATGCTTCGACCGCATGTCGAAGCTAGCCCTCGTTCCCGTGGGTCTACTGCCGACCCCTCTTCGCATACTCTTCCTTCTCCTCTTCGCCCGAGTCCTTCGATGTCTCGTCAACCTAGTCTCGCCCCCCCTGGATCACCGAGTCCTGTTCGAGGTGGTCCCGTTTCTTCGTCCCAGTTTCAACTAGCTCCAGCCAGCACTTGGCCTACCCGCGATAGTGTGGGGCCTCCAGATAATTTCTCCTTCTCTCGGTCGGTCTCGCGGTCTCAACCTCCGGTGACCCCACCTCGTCCTGTCGTGTCGGCTACGCCTCGAGACCCAGTGTCTCCTCCTCTTCGGGCACGATTCCGGTCGATTACAAACGACGAGCAGGCCCTTTCCGCGCAGCGGGTGCTGATGGACATCCGGTATCGAAGGGCGGCTCAATTGGATATGGAGCGTACTGTGACTGACAGGACTGCTGCCATGCTCACGGCCTTGCGTCCTATCTGGCTGGCATGCCGGAGTCAGATCAAGCAGCTGCACCTTACTGTTGACAACGTCCGTGCGAGTATGGAAGACGACGAGTTCTTGGTGTCCCTGCTACGCAAGTACAACACCGGAAATCCAAATTCGAGAGCCGTGGACCGTACTACGCTGACGGGTGGTGACGATCGCGAAGCAGTGAGGGAGCTGCACCAGTGCCAACTAATAATCTGTAGAATTATTGATAGTTACCACAAGCTGTTTTACAAGTTATCATGGTAACAAAAAGCCTACTGTTTTGGGTTGCGCGGCAGCCTAATGCCGTGATCTGGCACTTGTGCCGGGTCTGCCGAACACGGCACTTCAGCGTTTGGCCTCGGGGCCACCTGAAGCCTTCATGCAGGCACGTAAATTTGAAATAAAAAAATACAAATTAATTTAGAAAGCCTGGACTACGGTCCAGGCTATACTCTAATCTACAATACTAATGACATCATATTTTAAATATAACAATAAAAAGCGACGCGCGCGCAGGGGCCGGTACGCTCCCGGGGCGCGCGCGCGTGCACCGACCGCCACCACGTTTGTCGGCGCTGTGGCGGTTGCCGCCTAAGCTGTCTTTTCCTGTCCCTCTGAATCCCAAAAGACCCAAGATGATGCTCCCGAGACTGCAAAGGACAGAGACCTGGCTGAATATTTGCGCGGGGGATGCCCAAATGAGCGGGCCCTGGTTTGAGATGACAGTTGGCATAGCCAGGAATGAGACGTTCGCAATCAACAGGACTGTAGACTATTGCACAGATGTAGACCAAATTATGAATGGCGGAAGGTAAACCAGAGTAAATAGAACGTACATAAAGGATGAACTGCTTCCAATCTGTCTCGAGCCTATCAATGAACGGCACCCAGTGGTATTGCGTGATGTGCCCATCGACCCAAACCTTCTCGAGGTAGTGGAGGTGCAGTTCCGGGGCGAAGAAGAGGAGCGGAGAGGGATCCGGATGAGCCAGGATTTCACGTAAGTTACGCCGCGCACGCTATGGTCTCGAACAATCCGAGCGCCGTGACTGCCACTGCCAGCAAAGTTCCAAAACCGCTTGTTCGCTGTTAGAGGAAAGAAAGTGATGTGAGTTCGACCGTCCTTGCGATTCTGGCGGTGATTAGAACAAGTGCGACTTACCTATGATAGACATGGGTCGTGCTATATTTTACGGCCATTTAGAGTGCATTTAACACCATGGCGCTGAATCTACGGAGTATCCGAGTCAGATGGCTGTCATACTCACCACATTAACCTATAGCTTTCAGTTGCGCTGTATTCGCACATGGGCATAGAAAGCGGAACTCCCACCTGGGTGAAGGCGAAGGGAAATCCGCTGAAAGAAAGTAGGGAGAACACCGCGCCCCGGTGTGAAGTGTGCTTGCACGCAGATGAATGGTTTGGGTGATAGGCTGGATCTTGGACGAAGCTGTGATGGTAAGGCTTGCTAGAGCCAAGACAAAGCGAAAGAAGAGCAAGACGGGCGAAGGAAGAGGACGACGGCGAAGGAGATGTTGCGACGTGGGACCAAAGATGACACGTCGCAACCCTGAATCGCCGTGTGAACTTACCTCATAAGGTATGTCTCAATGTTTTTCTAGCTTCAAACATATTGAAAACATAGCCGTTGTATTTTATTCAGCGCATATTTATTCAGGCACAGTACTCTATTCCCTTATAAACACTATATTCTACTCACATAAAAAGTTAGAGAGCGAAGGAGAGAATAGGGAGGATGTAAAGTAGGGGATAATATGGAAACTCATAATATATGCACATTTTGTCTGTCTGTTCGATTTGTCTATTACATTACAGATCTCCGATTGACTTGGTAATTTAGAGGAGAGTAATTACGATATTATAATAGCTCAAGAAAAAGTTTGAAAGCTATGCGCTGCTTATATGAAGAGAAACAAATGTAAAACACACGAAAAATGGCCATTTTGTGCACTTTTGAGCTACTTCAGAGCATATGCAGCACAATTGCATATCTTGCTGATGACCAAAAATTCGAAATCTATTTGATAGGTGTAAAAGACATAAAAATGGAACATTTCTAGGTGTTAGATTGGAAGTTTTGATGAAAACAAATCTGAAGCACTCAAATGTGTCCGAGAGACGAACACATCAGTTGAAGTTTCACTCGAAGTGATGCATTCCAAGCACCACTTTCGAGTTCAACACCTTCCAGCTTACTTATGAACACAAATCTTTTTGAGACTTCTATATAATGTAAACTAGATCAATCTCGCAAAAAAACTGGAGTCTCAGAGCCCCTCAAAATTATACAAATGAATAAATACAGGAAGAATGGTACATTTTAGTAATGTTTAGCATGTGACACATCAACGAAGTACACAAGTACTATTAAAATAAATACGATAATCTACTAGCAAGTGAGCCCCTATGATATGCACAATGTGCCTGAGCATGCTTGCATGTGGGCAATTGATTTAAAGAGAAAAGGATGTCCGGCGATGTCTCGGACAAATAGTCCGGGAATCGCCGGACACACTCTTGAGGACGTGAATGTGTCGAAAGACACCTTCGACAACGTCTGTAAATCCTTTCTCTCACTTTTTTGACCGGGACGTTTTGTGATTCAATCGTATTATATATAAGATAGTATTATGATAATTAAATACATGATTTTAAAGTAAAAAATGAATGAAAAGTAACCACCCTTGCGAAAAGGGGACACTGGCCTTGGTCATGGTTGTCAGGTTCTTCCTGCACTGGTTAAGAACGGTCTGGCGTACGGTTTTCACCGCACGGGCTGGGGAAGACAAGCTGGAATTTTGGCGAGTCATCTGTTGACCTGCAAAGTGCAGGTGGTGTATTAGGGTGTATTTGGTAGAACAGATACATAGGCGATGCACATATGGGATTGCCACTCACCTTTGGTGTCAAAGGACGTTCAGAGGAAACAGAGAAGCGGCTCCACCACACCCGGGCGGTGCTTGGCCTACAGCAAGCAGATCAGCTGCTTGTTGCAATTTATCAGCGCGCTCGATATCCACAGCCAGATCGTCGTTCATCGTCCAACGCCCGCTATCACCAAGAAACTGGTTCAATGAGGCACTCGCACGGCAACCGGTATCGGGCGCACAAGGCAAGCGCTCGCGCATGCTATTGCTGTTGTTGAAGAGCGGATGTCGAGTGGCGATAGGAATGTACGAGCTGTGGATGAGGATTAGGCCGTGGTGCACGCTGTTCGGAATCTGAGTCGTCCAACTCTTGCTCGTGGTCGCGGGAAGTTATGCTTGCTTGACTTTCTTGCTGCTCTCTACGAATTTGGGAGAACGGAGGAACGAGAGGCATATAATGCACTATCGGGTGAAGGCTCGCGCCTCGCGCACGCTTGCGTAGGCCCTACAAGTTGTGCTGAGCGTTTAGTTCCATTCTTAACAAAAAAAGAGCCGTTTGACTCATCTGTAACAATTACGGCCTTCCTGATCCTCCAAGGCCCAAGGCAAGTGGGATTGTGTTGACATTCTTCTAATGAGTAGTGTAGCAGTAAGATATGAGAGAAGGTCGGGGAGGGAGACAAAGATAAAGACAAGCGTCGCACGCGCGTGCCACTACAGTACTAAGCGCCGGCGCTTCGCGCCGTTGTCGCTACATTAACTATAAATTAACGGCTACATCAAACTTCAAATAAAAAAGATTTACCTTTTGTTCTAGACTCCGGCTATTTTATATCAAATTATCAGGGGCAGGGCCCCGGTAGTCAAATCATTAAAAAGCAAACACAACAGGGACTGAAACCGGGCTGTATTACCAAATCCAGCCTGGTCTCTGACGCGAGACGCTCGCCAAGAGGTGCCGGGGCATGGCACCCCGGCATCAAGCTGCCGTGCAGCCAAAACCATCAAATTTTCCTTACCACGATAACTTGTAAAACGGCTTGCGATAACTATCGCTCGTTTCTACAGTATATTAGTTTATAGCACGACCCATGTCTATCATAGGTAAGTCGCACTTGTTCTAATCACCGCCAGAATCGCAAGGACGGTCGAACTCACATCACTTTCTTTCCTCTAACAGCGAACAAGCGGTTTTGGAACTTTGCTGGCAGTGGCAGTCACGGCGCTCGGATTGTTCGAGACCATAGCGTGCGCGGCGTAACTTACGTGAAATCCTGGCTCATCCGGATCCCTCTCCGCTCCTCTTCTTCGCCCCGGAACTGCACCTCCACTACCTCGAGAAGGTTTGGGTCGATGGGCACATCACGCAATACCACTGGGTGCCGTTCATTGATAGGCTCGAGACAGATTGGAAGCAGTTCATCCTTTATGTACGTTCTATTTACTCTGGTTTACCTTCCGCCATTCATAATTTGGTCTACATCTGTGCAATAGTCTACAGTCCTGTTGATTGCGAACGTCTCATTCCTGGCTATGCCGACTGTCATCTCAAACCAGGGCCCGCTCATTTGGGCATCCCCCGCGCAAATATTCAGCCAGGTCTCTGTCCTTTGCAGTCTCGGGAGCATCATCTTGGGTCTTTTGGGATTCAGAGGGACAGGAAAAGACAGCTTAGGCGGCAACCGCCACAGCGCCGACAAACGTGGTGGCGGTCGGCGCACGCGCGCGCGCCCCGGGAGCGTACCGGCCCCTGCGCGCGCGTCGCTTTTTATTGTTATATTTAAAATATGATGTCATTAGTATTGTAGATTAGAGTATAGCCTGGACCGTAGTCCAGGCTTTCTAAATTAATTTGTATTTTTTTATTTCAAATTTACGTGCCTGCATGAAGGCTTCAGGTGGCCCCGAGGCCAAACGCTGAAGTGCCGTGTTCGGCAGACCCGGCACAAGTGCCAGATCACGGCATTAGGCTGCCGCGCAACCCAAAACAGTAGGCTTTTTGTTACCATGATAACTTGTAAAACAGCTTGTGGTAACTATCAATAATTCTACAGATTATTAGTTGGCACTGGTGCTAGCTCATTTGCGTCGAGGGGAATTGGCGGGTCGTCGAGTCGAGGGAGGGGCGAAGCGGGATCTCCTGCACGCCGAGGATCGAGGTCGTGAGGTGCGGGTCTTTGTATTTTAAGAGCCTCGCATGTATCTATGTATTTTTATTAGTATTTAATGATACCGTTCTTCGAGTTCCTTGTGCGTATGAATGGTGCCCTAGATCAGAACAAACGGTTTCGAAGTGAGGTAACGAAGGCGAGAATAAAAATCGGGGGGTTCAAAACACGATTGACACTGTTTCGAACGCATATGAATGCATACGGCTGCCTGGTTCGACCGTTGTGTTTAAACGGAAATATACATTGAGACAGAAAAGGTACGTGAGTGAGTAGTGAAACAGATATTTTTAAGGATTTTAGTGTGCTGTGGTGTTTCTCTGGATGGTATATGCGATCAGCACTAACAGAAAAGAGAGGTGATATGTTTTTGTGAAGTGTTTGGATCGTTATGAAGTTTTGTGTGGGTTTTTCGGATATTAAGGTGGTGTGAAACAGAGTAAGAATCGAAACGCGTTAGAAGGAAATGGGTGAGAGAGAAACATTGGGAAATGAATTAATTAATTGTAGGGAAATGAAAAGGAAAGAATGGTATCATTGGGTATAGTCCGTTTTCATGGTGTAACGGTTTTAGTTCTCCTCCTCTGAGCTATCTTCTTCAGGGGGTGTTTCGTCCCTGGCTAGCTCATCCAGTTCCGCTTCATCTAGACCTGTGAGTTCAGATAGAGAGACTGCTATTTCTTTTCGAGCATAGTACGGAATGACTCTGAACGCAGTGTAGCGTGTTTTCGAAACAGATCCATCGAGTTCCGCCAGGATATATGCGCCTCCTTTCGTCCGTTGAACCACTACGAAGGGTCCTAGATACTTCGGCTTTGATTTCCGGTTTAGTTCTAGGTTAATCTTCGTGTTTCGTGCCAGAACTAAATGGCCGGGTTCGAAGTCGTAGCTTTTGATGCTATGCTTGTAAAGATTTTCGAAGGCTCTTGCCGAGTCGAATCTGGATTTTAGGACGAGCTCTTTAGCTCGTTCTAGGTCCCCCGGTCGCTTTAAAAGCTGAATAGCTCGGATTTCAAGGAGTTGAGCTGTTGTAAGAGGTTCGCCGAAGGGTTCTGTCATGTAAGTAGCTTCGACGAGGTCGAACGGGTGTAGAGGTTCGACTCCGTGAGCCAAATAATAGGGGGAGTGCCCGGTGGTTCGAGAGACCGTAATACGCTCGGCCCAGAAGACTGCGTTGACCACTTCGGCCCAGTTCGATTCCCCCCGGCTCGACATCTTCATTAAAGCTTCTCGAACGTCCCTATGGCGTCGCTCGACTATGCCATTGGCTTGCGAGTTGTATGGCGAAATGCGAATGTGATTAATGCCATAACGCTCGGTGAGGATGCCAGCCGCCGCGACGTATGCGGAGCCATTGTCCGTGACTAGATCTTCGATGGCACCCCATCGACACAGAATGTCTTCATAAATAAAATCTGCAATGGCTTGAGCTGATTCTGATCGAAGTGCGCGCCATTCAGGCCAACCAGAGAGAGAATCCCTAGCTTGTACGAGATACCGTTTCCCCTTCGATTTGGGGAGCAACATAGTGTCGATATAGACCTTTCGAAAGAGCGGAGCCGGAGTTGCTACTGTCGGAGCGATTCGAAGCTGTTGAAACGATCGAACTTGACATTCATGACACGTTTTAATGTACCATTTAATATCGAGTTCAAGGGAAGGCCACCAGAATCGATCCAGAGTCCGCATCCTGACGGAATAGACCCCTTTATGTCCTAGGTCATCATGAATCTGTTTAATGAGACTCATACGTTTCGAAGGGATAGGAACCAGCTGGTGTCGACCGTCTGGCCGTTTTCGCCATAGTCGATCCCCTTTGACGAAAAAATTGCTCGCGTATTTGACGAATGCCTTGAAATCCGCTTCTGACTGTCCTTCTGGTTGAGTCAGGTGGTTCAGAAAGGCTTGTACTAGTTCGAGACGCTTGTTTCTGGTGACAGTGGTGTCCGAGACTGGGAATTCGATAGGTTCCTCGAAGGGGGGTGTCTCGGACTCCTTTCGAAGTGATTCTTGCGTATGCAGCGCGCTTTCCGCAAGGGCGAGGCATGGGTTGTCGCGAAGCATGAAAGAATACAAACGATCGAGCCATTCTTCCTGGTCTGAGTCCGAGTCTTGTTCATCTTCTGAGGCGCGAGGACGGCGAGATAATCCATCCGGTCCTTGGTGTCTCGAAGCCGGTACATGCACCAGTTCGAAGTCGAATAGTAGGCAGCCCGCTATCCAGCGGTTGATTGTTGCGTTAGGCTGTAAGTCCGGGTTATTGATCATTCCCTTAATGTACTTCGCGTCGACCTTGACAATTAATTTCTGCACGTTGATAATATAATGTAGAGTGGCTCGAAGCGCGCAGTATAGTCCAAATAATTCGACCTTCGGCTGGGAGTAGTTGCTCTGAGTCGCATTCCATGTAGCCAATCCGAAACGGTTCGGATATCGTCGATTATCCGCACCTAGTTGGTAGAGGATGTAACCGTATCCTTTGTTCGAAGAGTCGACTGCCAGGATGACTGGCCGTCCAGACGCATAATCAATGGGTCGAAGAGCTGGGCTAGATACGACTGCCGCCTTGAGCTGATCCATCGCGCCTTTACAGTCTTCGTCGAAGTAGAATTCCGCATTTTTGCGAGTGAGGTTGACCAGTGGTCTAGCGATAAAAGCGAAGTCCTTAATGAAGGTTCGAAGCACTCCTACTGTCCCTAGGAAGCCGCGAACTTCATGTACATTAGCGCATATAGGCCAGTCAACTACTCGCTGAACCTTCGACTCGTCAGGGACACGCCCTTCGTACGTGAGTTTGTGCCCTACAAATAACCCAGTAGGTTGTGCGATAGAAAGTTTCTTTCCCGAGACCGTTGCTCCATACGCTTCGAAGCGTTGTAAAACCCGGTTTAAATCCTGTAAGTGCTCCCAGACGAATCGTCGAATCCGCAGATTGGCCACTGTGGTTTCGAAGGTGCCATCAGGTTGTTCATATCGCGAGTTCGGCCCACTGACTAGGACATCGTCCGCGTACGGGCTAGCAATGTTAGGCATTTCGTCTTGAAGAATAAACACCACATCGTTATGCATGATCTGAAACGAATTAGTGTATCCCATGGGGATAGCTGTGAGCCGGAATGTCCCCAGGGGTGTCTGGAAAGTCGTAAGGTCTCTCGAACGCGAGTCGAGCTTCCGCTGATCAAAAGCAACGAATAAATCGAGGGTCGTGTAACAAGCACGTCCGGCTGCCTTCTCAGACATCTGATCCATGAAGGGGGGAACCGCTGGGTCCCTGACTGAGACGCCATTGAGAGGCTGTAAATCATGAACGAGCCGAAGGGATTTGCCATCCTTCTTGACCACACAGAACCATCGCGAACGGTAGGACGAGTTCGACAGCTCATAGATACCCGAGTCGACCTTGCTTTTAATGATTCGAACCACTTCGTCGTATATCCCATTGGGAATGGGGATATTCTTCTTGAAAACCCAGGGCGTGTGTTCGATGGTCGGGATCAGGACTGGGGGAAAGTATTCCTCCTTGAACGATCCTTTTTCCGATTCGTTGAACGCGAAGGCCTTAGGATGATTCGCGATGAGCCAAAGGACGAGTTGCTTCTCTTCCTCCCATAGGAATTTTCCTGGGTCGATATCTATTGCGTCGCGCCTTTCTTGAGTAAAGTGTTCCGTGGGTTCGAACTCGGGCGGGCGAGTGGGTAACTCTGGTAGTCCAGCCAACGGGTCCGGATGCGGGTGTCTGACGATTCGAAACTCCTCTGGTAGCGTGGCTGGTACTGGTCGAACCTTGTTAGCGACCTTTTTGTACGCATATACTCTGCTATTTGGGTTTGCCGGTGTCGTAGGCCTTGGTTCGAAGCTGGCCTCGAGTACCGTGTCCTTTTCGAAGCCGCTTCGATGCTCGTCCCAGCTAAGTTCGAAGACATGAGTTGGGTGATAGAACGAAGGGACTAGCTCTGGGTTGACAATGTCCACCGCCGGAAGGTATGGGGGTTCTTCTGCGAGTGGTCGCCGCTTCCGTAGGAGTGTAGCCTGCGGCAGGCCCGGTTTGTTGTTTAGAATGTGCTGTCCCTCGGGGTACGAACTGTGACCTAGCATCCAGCACGACGGTACGTAGGGTGTTGCCTTACGCCTGTCCTGTAACAAGCGAAACACTTCAGCCGTATGGGTGACTTCCTCCCCTACCAGGTATGCTGTAGTGGTGGGGTCGTTCCTTGCAATCCGTTCCCAACGAACTAGCTTTCGAAGCTCTTCGACCCGGTCCTGGCGACCGTCCTCTGGTAACCTCTTCCATGACAAAGCTGTTCGAATCCATAGGTCTGCGGCTGTGATCTTCCTCCCCCACTCGTCTCTGGTATGGAGGGTAGCATTGGCTTTGTCGAGTGTCTGGGCGGGTACCCTGTGGTTCGAAGTGAGCTGGAACTCCCCCACCTTTCCTAGCGAACCGTCACGGTGACTGTTGTCCCTAGTTAGGACCTTCAAAGGGTCTTCCTTTGCGTGAAAGTACGACCATTCCAGGAAGGCTTGGTCACTGCCGCCAACTTTATCCCTTTCGATGTCTTCATCTACGTGAAAGTACGGCTTCGAACTAGAGGCAGCTTCTTTTTCCGCCGGGTTGTCACTGTGAGCGTCCAGAAAGGCTTTCTCACTGTCGCCGACCTTCACGTTAGTCCTCTCGGTGTCTTCAGATACGTGAGAGTACGACTTCGAGATAGCCCGTCTCGATTCCGATTCTTCTCCCGTTCCTGTTCGCGCTTTTCGAACCCTTGCTTCGTCGAGCTCGCTTTCGTCATCCGCATCCCCTGTTTCGCCCTCTTCGTCGCCGGTTCCTTCGCTTCTGGGTTCGAATTCGCTTTCGTCATCCGCATCCCCTGTTTCGTCCTCTTCGTCGCCGGTCCCTTCACTTCTGGGTCCTGTCGAAGCATCGCAATCACCCATCCTGAACTTAACTGCGCCTCCTTCCATTCCCCCATTGCCTTTCCTGAACTCGCCCTCTCTTTCGATTGAGTCCTCTTCGGATTCTGAGTCTGAGACAGGCAGAAGGTCTGGGATGGGTTCTTCGGTGTCTGAGCCCTCCCCTCCACTGCTGCGATGGAAGGGTGGCCCCACGAAGCCTGAGCCAAGGTCTTTCCCGGGTTCGCCCCTTCTCAGGAAACCACGTTCGAAGTGGTTCAACCGTCGTGGCTGGCGACTCTTGCGTTTGTTAATTAATTTCGGGGGCGCTTCGAACACTTCCTCGTCGTCTTGGACAAGTTCGTCCCGAGGCTTCGATGCCTCTCTACGTTTGCTGCTGTTGGGGTTCACGGACCCCCTCGTTTCCTTATGGTGGTTCTCGTGCGCGTTGTCGATGTCGAAGCCCGATTCTCGTTTGAAATCGTCAGCTTCGCGGTAGCTTGGTGAGTCGTCCTGAGGCTTCGATACCTCTCCACAATCGTGGCCCAAGTCATATTCGATGTATGTCATTGGTTCGCATTCGTTCGAACCGCTTCGTACAGGGGGGAATTCCCTGAACTCTCGTAATCCTTCGTCGGTAGGCAGGACAATAGGGTGAGTGTTATCGTCCTCATATTCGTCTCGTTCGGGGTATGGCACCTCGAATGGTGCAGGGATCGCTTCAGTAAAACCCCCCACTTCCTCTTCACAGTCATAATCTTCTGCGGTCTCGCGCTCGTAATCGTAGTTCATGGGTACTCGCCTAATATCGGCTCCTCGAATCTCATCCGAATCCTTGCTTCTTAAAAACCCGTTACTTTGAACATGTTTTCGTCGTCGTCTAGCACGCCGGTGGGTATGGTGTACTGGCTCCCCTTTCTAGGATCTGTGATCGTAATCGACTGGGAGCCGTCTTCCATGTCCTTCGTAACGCATCGCGTGTGCGCGAAGAATGGCCTTCCCAAAAGGATGTCGAACGAACCGTCTGTGGTGACCTGTATTGGGACATTCAGTTTTACCGGACCTACCTGCAGTACGACTTCAGGGATAACACCCATCGTAAAGTGTTCCTTGCCATCCGCTGTCACCATTGCCAATGCCATGTCTGATCGGAAAGGCCTTCCCAGTGCGAACGCGACCCTGTAAGGTATCGCAATAAACGAGGAACCCGAATCCAGTACCGCCTGCAGTGGTCCTAGTCGGTCTAAGTGGACACGAATCGTCCGCAGTCCGTAGCGGTCCATCGCAGCAGACTGGCCATCCTCAGATACCCCGAACGTAGGCATGTCTGGGGGAAGTCGAAGTTCGAAGTGGTGTTGCATATACACCTGCGTCGCTCGCGAGATATGGGTCTCCTGTCGAGGAACCCGCTTGTTCGAACACTTATCCTTCAGCTGTCTGCGCACATCTGGGCATGCTGCTAAGAGGTCGGCCACCGAGACTGTGATATGTTCGTTCAGCAGTTTAGCCAGAATTCCCTCTGCCGCGTGGCCATTTTCGAGTTTGATGGGGGTCTGAAAGCGAAAGTTCTTATCCCCTCCCAGTTTCGAACCGTCTTTAGGTGCGTCGAAGCTGTCGTTCTTCTTGTCCATGGGCTGTGCTGTGGATGTATGCGCCGTAGTTGCCGTGGGACTTCCAGTATTACCGCTTTGGGCGGGCTTCGACTTCGATGGCTTCGCTGCGGGAATAGCCGGATCGACGTTCGCAGGTGGCTTCTCAGTGGGTTTCGTGCGCATTGTAGGGACTTCTACCCCCGCGAAGCGTACTTTCTTGCCGGATCGAAGTTCGGCTAGGTAATCTTCAGCTCTCTGAAGTTCCTCGTCTGCTTTCCTTCGGTCCTCGACATGTCGAAGCAGCATCGACTCGGCTTCTGCAATTGCATATGCCCCTTCTTCATCATTAGATTGGCCTTCGGTGACCTCTTCGATGTATGCTGCGGGTCGAAGCGTCTTCAACTTGTCCGATGATTTACTGGCCTGCATGAAGCTTTTTGCGCGAAGCATCAGGACCGGTGCTGCACTGGTAGAACTCATGTGAGGGGGGACGTTGCGATTCAGTGTCCCTCGAGCTTGACCCCGAACTCTGTCCTTCAGCGACATCGACGGCGGTCCCGGAACTTCCGATCCGTCGGCCATCACTACTCGATTCGTGTCTGGGTTCTGACGTACCAGGTTGTCTCGTATGTCCTGGGCGAGCGAAGGGCAGTTTCGCCTGAAGTGACCCGCTTCACGGCAATATATGCACGTCACCTGTTGTCCAGTCGTCGTTCGATTGCCTTGGTCTCCTTGATAGTTGTTCGGGGGTGGACCACGAGCTATCATGGCACGCATCGAAGCCATAGATTCCTTTAGTTCTCGAACCGTAGTCTCCAAGTCGTCCTCTGCCTTGACTCTGGGTGCGGGTGTGCTTCGATCGGACCGTCCTAGGTTCGAGGCTGGCCTGACACCCTGCGAGGTGCCCGTGAGGAGGAATATTGCACTGGTTCGAACTTCTGCAATGTTGTATGGGCCTCCCATGTGTACATTGGGCAGTATGATCATGAGCCGTCGAATGAGGTCTTCTCGAAGCTGGCCTTTGAAACCTGAGAAGTATATCCTAGTCCCTTCTTCTTCTGATATCTTCTTTTTGCGTTTGAGGAATCGGATGACCTGGGTGATGTCGCGATGATACTGAAGGAACTCTTCGGTGCTGGTAAACTCCGAGGTGCGTTCGATGATATTCTCTGCGTCTCGAAGCGAGTACCGGTTCTTGGCATCAGCAATGTAGTTCCCTATCACCTCTTTTTCGAATGCTGCCCATTGTCCTACAACGTCATAAGACTTCAGTTCGACCCAGAGCGCCCTTGCTTTCTGATCAATGTAACGGATAACTTGTTTGTACTTCTTGGCGTCCGTTAATTCGCGAGTCATACAGGCTTCGTTAAAGTCGAAGAAGAACAGTTCTATGTCGCCGGGGTTTTCTGTTTTGAAGGAAGGAGCATCCTTCGAGTTTCTTGCTGGCATCGGCGGGGGCGCCATGTTCGAAGCGGTCTGTAATAACGAAAGTGAAGAAGAAGGTTGATTAGCAGTTGCTGTTTCAGGTATTACAGGTTGTCTGTCACTACTAGATGCAGCCGAATCAAATGGTAATTGAATAAAAGGAACTTCGAAAGAAGAAGATGAAGGATCAAATCGAGGTTCGACAGGTCGCGTTTCAGAGGGAGAGTCCTGGAATTTCCTCTTCGCCGACCGGTTCGATTCTTCGTTTATTGGTGGCAGGCGCTTCGACGATGTCAGGATCGATAGTGTCGATCTCGATGACTGGGGCCCCGCGCTTTCGAACGACCCGCTGCTGCTCGATCTGCTGCCTGTAGTTGAGGCAGGTAATTCTTGAGTGCCGGCGGCGAGGGGTGTAGACGAAGGGGATACCGTTCCTGATACGTTCGAGGAGTTCTGCGCTTTTGAACGAGTCTGGGATACCTCTGTGTTCTGCGAGCGCTGCTTCGAGGAAGGCGCGGTCGAGCCTGGTGAGTGTTACGTTCACGGCTTCGATGGACTTATCACGGAAATGATAAGTGACCAAAGCGTTGTTGGGTGAAGTAGCAAGGTACAGTATGAGAGGGTCCGCTTTGTGAGGGTCTCTTATACTGGAAGTTGTGGATGAACAGAGTCTTTGGTACGTGATTGTAAAAGACTATAGGAGGATTGACTTGAGTGTCAACCTGGGGCCTATGTACATGCACTTATATACTGTAGAGAACAATAAGGTGGAGCGAAAGAGGTCTCCGAAGGAAGTTACATCATAGTGGAGTGAAGTGGAGTGAGTCCGTACTAAGTGGCTCTAATTAGTGGAGTATGATGTCGGAAGGTGGAGTAAATGATGTCAGTCCGTCGGAAGGAAGGACTGGATGACATCGTCCGGTTGGAGAGTGGAGTAGTACAGCTACGGAGTAGTGGAGCAAGTGGAGAAGTGGAGTAATGATGAAAGTATGATGAAAGGATGATGCATATGTGTACGCATATGCAAGAATAGACGTGGGAGAGTAAGTCAAGTGAAAAACAAACAAGGCGTAAACAAGGGTACGCAGCTTGATGCGTAACAATACCCTGTCACTAAGATTGAAATTCCGTAGTAGCATGTAAATGCGAATGCGAGAATTTCAAGAGAAAATACAACGCTATAGGATCAAGTTAAGATCAATAAGGGGTAACAGCGTAAGAGAGTTAAATAACAGTCGCTATAGGACCAAGTTAAGGTCAATAGAAGAATGGAGCGCTGGATACATTGTTGAAGGTTGTCTGCAAGGGCTGAGAAGTAGTGTCCGTTGACATATGAAAGGTGGAAAAGAAATGAAGCGTATCAAAAGAAATGGGTGCATATACATTGGGCGAAGTGAGTTCGTCCGGTCGAGGTGTGTTGACCATGTACATCGGTGAAGGTTGGTGGAGAGGGACGTCCGGGAGAACCATGTTGGGCAGTTCAAGGTTGGCGAAATCATGAACTGGGTTGTTGATCGCCTGAAGTTCTTCCTCTGTAGGAAGTCGGAGCTGCTGATGGGGGCTAAGCATGGGCGGAGCTGACTCGAATTCGCGGAGTCGATCGAGATCGAAGATCGGAACGTGCGGTTGTTCGTAGTAAGCTTCGGGCTGTCTCAGAGGGGGTAACTCGAGAGCTGAAGGGGGCGTCATGGGCTTGGGTTCCGGGTGGTCTGGGAGTCGTACGTGTCCGTTCTCTTCTTTCACAGAGAGTAGACGTTCAAGCTCGAACTCGTTGAACTGGTTTTCGAGTTGAGTAATGAGAATTTGGTTCATAACAACGCACCAATTCCTGAAGTTCGAAGGAATCAATCTTCACTTGCTTTCGTCGATTATCCTCCAAGGTATCCAACATCTGCGTCAAGTAACCATACATCTGTTGCGTAGTGTAGGCTATATGCGGAAGAGGTCGTATGTCGGGACTGCTTGTGAGCTTCTCAAGCATGCCGTTGTGGAGTAGGACCGTTGCGCTTTGTCGTCGTGTCTGAGAGGTAGGCTGGAAGGTGAGTCCGGGTAAGATGGTTTCACAGTTCGGAGGGTGAATGATTCCATCTCTATACCGGTCACGAGTCGGAAAGAGCAAGTGTTCTCGAGGGACTGGATGAACACGTCCTGAGAGACCGTACTTGGCATGGCGGACGGCGGGCATGGTTAGTGGCGGTGGACTGGGCAAGATCTGCAACAGTGGCAGATGCAGAAAGGGTCTTCGTCGTAAGGGGCAAAGTGTTGGTGTGGTTGTCCTGCGTGTCTGATGCGTCGGGCAATCCAGGGGACGTAGGGGAGGTCAAGGAGTTCGTGGAGGAGGTTGAAGATGGGAACAGCGTGCTCGGGGTTGAAGTAGATGTGGCGAAGTACAAGAGTGGTGAGTTCTGGATGTGGAGATAAGGCTTTGAGTCGGCGAAGGTTAACGTAGTCGGTGTGCTGGGGGTCAAACAGATAGTGGCGGACGAGGTCAAGGGGAGCAATGGGTTGTTGAAGTGGTGTTGGCGAAGATGGGGGAGTGGGGTACAGGTTGTCCGGATTCGAGGGAGTCAATGACGGATGCCAAAATGCAAGTGTTTCGGGGGTGTTGTCTCCCCAACCAGCTATCCAATTACCGTCTTGGACAGGTTCTGGTTGCGGTTCAGTGACGGCGAGATGCTCAGCGGCGTCAAAGAGAGGGGGTTCGAAGGTGGGAAGGGCGGTGGCGAAGTTGTATGGCATGGCAAGAGGGAGGGGCGTTTTCTTTATCAGAATCGTTGTTGTCGATGAGAGTGGTGGCTGTTGATTCAGGAATAGATTCGGTGGAGGAGTTCGGACTATATGCGGGAGAGAAGGGTTCTAAGGGTGGAGGCGGTGTGGAATCTTCGGAGCGAGATATTCCGTCGGGTTGAATAGGAGGAGGCCTTCGATGAATGAATCGGAAACCGTTCGGAATGTTGACAAGGTTTCGGAATTCATTTGTCCGTACCATTTGAATCAGAACATAGAGTCCTATGGTAAGACGTGCCTGGTGGAGTGGGGTGGCGTGGAGGAGGAGGGTTGCAATGTAATTGATCAGGTGGTGGAGCGGCGAAGTGTTGGGTTCTTCTTGCTGGTGAATGAAATTGAATAGATGAAAAACGAGTGTGGGTTGGTTGTTGGCCGGAGTTTCCAAAGCAAGTCGGCGTAGATCCACTAGAATCTGTTCTACACTTATTTCCGTGGGAGGGGTAGTGTCAGGTGGTGGCATTTGGGGTGATGGAATCGGAGTAGGGCGGCGGAGGTTGGTATGCAGGGGTGGAGGAGATAAGGAATTGGTTGTGTCTGCCATACGTGATAGTGAGTTCTGGAGTTTCTGGTCGGAGTCTGCCTACAAATCTTATCCGTTTGCTGAATGTTCGATAAGGTCCTGGTCCTTGATCAATACGTCTGAAAGCTTCGTCCAAAAGTTGCCTAGCAAGTTCCTTAAACTGCGGGTGAATGTCCAGTGTAAGGATAAATGCGCAAGCGTTAGCTAGATCTGCTGGTCTGATCATGCTGATTTTCGGGGGTTGTTTCTTGCATGTTGAAATAGTTCTGAAGGCGTGTGAGAGTCGGAGAGTAGGGTCGGATGGTTCCTATGTTCGGGGTTCCTTTCGGGTGGCGTTGTCAAAAATCGGTGGTTCTTTCAGGTGGCGTTTGCTTTGTTCCAGATTCGGAGGGAAGTTCGGATGATAGGTCGGTCATCTGAGCTTGTGTAGCTTCTTGTATTCCGAAAGTAGTTCCTGTGAGTTCTTGAGTGCGTCTTCGGGTTCCCATGAGTTCTGTGACGTCGGATATCCTAGCCATTTGACGAGGTATTTCCGTCTCTTGCCGGTTCCTTGATGTTTCAATATCGCTTCAACTTCGTATTCTTCTTCTCCTTCGATTAAGTCGGGAGGCGGTTGAGAGTATGATGGTCCATGCTCTTCTGTCTCGGTGTTCGGAGTTAAGAGGGAGGCGTGGAATACTGGATGTATCTTCCAATGTGCCGGAAGATCGAGTTGATACACATTGTCTCGGAGTTTCTTCGTTATCTTGAAGGGTCCTTCTCGTTTAGATTGGAATTTCGAAGGGAGTCCGGTGCGTCGGAGATTGCGGGCTTCTAACCATACACTTTGTCCTTCTTTCAGGGGCTGAAAGTGTGATTCTTGGGTCTCACGTTGGTATTCCTGTGCGAGAGTTAGAGCTGCTTTGGCTTCGGATCGGAGTTCCAATAGTTTGATCAAACGTGATTGGAGGGTAGGGATGTTGCTATCAATCTCGGACTTTTCCGTTGGGAATGACGTAGGATCGTATCCCATAAGTAATCGGAAAGGGGTCTGCTCGGTGGTGGAGTGTTTGCGATTGTTGTGAGTGAATTCCATCATTGGAATGTATCGGCTCCAGTGGTGAGGGTGTGTTGCTGCATAGATTCGGAAATATGCTTCGATTTCTTGATTTGTGCGTTCTGCTTGTCCATCGGTTTGTGGGTGATATGCTGTAGACATTGCCTGCTTGATGTGCAGTAAGCGGCATAGCTGTCTGAATAGTATCGATGCAAACTGTGGTCCACGGTCTGAGATTATTTTCCTGGGTAATCCAAACCGTTTATACACATTGTCGATGTATAACTGTGCGGTGTCGAGTGCAGTTATTGTCTTGTTGCATGGTGTTAACACTATTGCTTTGGTGCAATCGTGATCCACAATAACACAAATGCTGTCATAGCCATTCGATTCCAGTAGATCAGTGATGAAATCAATGTTGACAGTGGCAAAAGGGTATGTGTCTTTGTCTGCGATGATTGGGCTAAGCGGAGGTACGAGTGGATGGTGGTTTATCTTCATTTGTTGACAGATTGCGCATCCTTGAATATATTTCAAGATGAATTGCTGCATGCGAGGCCAGTAGTAGGTTCGGCGAATTTGTTCCATAGTGTTTGCTATTCCTGGGTGGTTTCGCGTAGGGAGGTCATGATGAAGTCGTAAGATGTTTCGCATGATTTCCTTGTTCTTCGGAACATAGATCTTGTTCCTAAAGTGTACAAGGTTGTCCTTGATTGTGAAATCGGTCATCTTTGGTTTTGTAAGGGGTAGTTCTTTTTGGAGGAAAGTCATTGCTTCCTGAATGTCTCCTGTCTCTTGTCGTATTTGGGAGTGAAGTTCGTCAACGTCAATGATGTTTCGGTCATCATCGTCCTGTTCTTCGATTCGGGCGTCAAGTATTTCCATTTCTTGGATGAAAACTTCCTTGGGTAGAAGTGTAACTTCGTTGTTAAGTTCTCCTTCCGTTTTAAATTGATCGGCTCTCCGGGAAAGAGCATCGGATTGAATCATATGTTTTCCGGGGATCGCTTGGATCTGAAGGGGGTATCTTGAGAGTTCGTTCTGCCATTGGGCTTGTCGAGGGGTTAATCGTTGCGGTTGTCGCCAATATGTCAGGTTTTTATGATCACAATGAACTGTGATTATATGCAGGCTGCCTAGTAGATAGTGTCGCCAAGTTTGCAATGCTCGGATGATTGCAAATAATTCCCTGTCGTATATTTGCCAGTTCCGTTGCGTCTGGTTAAGTGCTTGGGAGATATATCCAATTGGTCGGAGTTGATTATCCTTGTCGAGTTGTCGTAGAACTGCTCCGGTTGCTACGGCTGATGCATCGGTTTCAAGATAGAAAGGTTTGCTGGGATCGGGCTGCATTAGAAGGGGCTGTTTCGAAAACAAGTCCTTGAGTGCTTGAAATGCTGCTTGTTGACGTTCGGTCCAAACAAAGGGTATGTTTTTGCGTTTTAGTTGATCGAGTGGTCGGCATATGGTGGCATAATTTGGGATGAATCGCCTGTAGAAGTTCGTAAATCCTGTGAATGATCGTATGTCTCGTAGATTTTTCGGAGTAGGCCAGTCAACAATTCCTTGTATCTTTGTTGGGTCGGTCTTGATCTGTGATTCCGAAATAATGTAACCAAGGAATGGGACTTCTAGTTGATGAAATCGGCATTTGGCGGGTTTGAGATATAGCTTGTGTTTCTTGAGAACTTCGAAAACTTCAAGGGTATTTGAGATAAGTTGTTCGAGAGTGGCTGCATGTATCATAATGTCGTCCATGTAGACAATACACTTGTTGGCGTTGATTTGCTTTGCAAGTATGTCATTCATAAAACGTTGAAAGGTGGCGGGTGAGTTGCATAATCCAAAGAACATTACTGTCGGTTGGTAATATCCTTCTTCGCATCGGAATGCGGCTTTCCATTGGTCTTCTTCCTTGATTCGGATGTTGTGGTATCCTTGCCGGATGTTGAGAGTAGTAAAGTACTTGGATCCATGTAGTTGATTCAGGAGCGTTTGCGTATTCGGTATCGGAAATCCATCGCGGATTGTATGTTCGTTGAGATATCGATAGTCCTGGATCGGTCGGAGGGTTCCATCCTTCTTGCTGACGAAAAATAGTGGGGATGCCATAGGTGAATCGGAAGGTTTAATGAAGCCTTTGCTGAGAAGGTCATTGATAAGCTCGCGTAGTATTGGTCTTTGGTGGTAAGGAGTGTTGTAGGTTGGAAATATTTTTGGTACGAAAGAGGGTTTTGTTTTGATTTGATGATCATAGGGTCGCGCTGGCGGATATGTTTGGATTTCTTTTTCGGAGAAAATGTCGGCATAGGGCATATATTCCTTTGGGATGTTGAGCTTTTCTGGCGGAGGTAGTTTCCGTTTCTTTTCCTGTTCCATACGAGTTGAGATTGTAATTTTGTTTATGGTGATCGCATCGTTTCCCCAGTCTATGCGTGGTTTCGCTTGCTTGAACCATGGTAGACCTAGTATGATGTCGTCCTTTGGGATATGTGTGAGGTAGAACATAGTTGAGAGTGCATGGGGGTGCATAATGTTGAGTCGAGTTCGTTTGGTAACACTTCCTTGAGTATTCAGTGTTCCATCGGCGTTACTGACGAGTATGGGTTTTGTAATTTTCTGCGTGTTTATTCCAAGTTTTGATGCGAGTTTTGAGTTGATGAAATTGAGTTGTGCTCCAGTGTCAAGTAGAGCAGTAAGAGTGTGAGGGTGTCCGTTTACGAGTATCTTGAGTGGTATGCGAAATGAGCGAGAGTTTCCGTCTATAGTGATGGTGTTGAGCTGAATCGGATTAACCAACTTGGGTCTGATCAAAAATTTCCATCATCATCGTCCATGTCTTCGTTATCATCGTTTGGATCGGGCATTTCATCTAGCATGTCGAATAATGCTTCCTGTTCTTGTCCATTAAGTCCGGTCATCATTTCGTGGATTTGAATTGCGCGTTCTGCAATTAAATCGTCCGGGTCCTCGGGTTCGTTGTCAAGATCCATAGAGTTGATGTTACGCTTCTTGAAGCGTCCGTTATTCCGTCGGAAGTTGTTCTGGAATTTTCGGAAGGGCTTCCGGAATTTATCAGGTCGTGCTGGTCGAGTAGGACATTTGTTTGCGAAGTGTCCTGCTTTTCCAAAAAGAAACAAAGTCCGTCTTTCTGTGCCTTTCGCTTTTCTTCATCGCTAAGCTTCTTGAAGTACATCGCGTACAACTTGAAAGATTCTTCCAAAGTTTCCGGTTCTTCTGGCTCTGGTTCGGAGTCAGAGTCTATGTCCATTTCGTTAAGTCGGCGTCTGTGAAATCGGTTGGATCGTGGCTTGTATGAAGTTCGTTCGAAGGGTTTTCCGTATCGGTCACGGAGTCGATTCGAGGGTCTGAATTCTTGATAAACTTCTTCCAATGATTTGCCAATTTTCCTAGCTGCTTCGTAGTATGGGTCCATAGTCTGTGCTCCATCGGCGGGTATTGGAATATCCTTCTGGAGTAAAGCTGATTTGGTTTGTCGAAGTAGTCCATTCTTGAATATGGCGTATAGGACTGTAAATTCGTTGATGTTCGCTTCTCTTGCCAAGCGTTGGAATTTATGGATGTAATCATCAACTTTCTCGTTTGGTTGCTGTTTGATATTCTGGAGTTCCTTGAATGCGTCGGAAACACTGTCTGTGGAGATGAACTGTTGTCTGAATCGGGTCTTGAATGCGTTCCACGTAAGGTTCCATGCGTCGAGTGCTTGTTGCTCGTTGGTGATGGCAACTGCAAGATCAAGTGCGGTTCCATCGGTCATGTATGAGATAGCAAATCGAACTTTGCGTTGGTCAGTCTCATAGTCTCCGTCGTTCAGGGCCAAGTAGTTTTCGATTACGGATAGCCATCTTCTAGCTTCGCGTCGGTTACCTGTAAAGTTAAAAGGTTTATTTGCTCCGGTGCCTCGGGGTACGTGATCGGCTTGATCGGCCATTGCAACTTCGGCTGGAGATCCGGGGTCTGAAGGAGATGGTGGCGGTGGAGGGTTCTGTGGCGGTTCGTTAGCGAGATCGGGTTCTTCTTCGTCGTCTGCTACTGGTGGCGGTGTAGGAGAGTCTCGGGAAGATTCGTTAGCGTTAGCCGATGTAGATCCTTCGCTTGTGTCTTCTTCTTCGCTTGATTCCTTTGGAGTATGGATTTGGTTTTGAGTAAGGTCGGTCTGTACTTCCTGGGTAGCGTAGGTCTTCGGATATTCAGATGTAGGTGGTGCAGTAAATGAGGGGTACCAGGTAGATCCTTGCTCGAATTGAGTGTCGATGTGTAGTCCGTGTAATTTGTCTGTGAAGTCGGTTTCTTTTTCTTTTCCTTTACTAGTGTCGGGTTTTTCGTCCTCGGTTTTTATAGATGATAATGTGATAGATGGTACTGCGGATGTTGGTGTCTTTTCTTCGGGTTTTGGTGGTATTGGTTTTTCTTCTGTTTTCGGTGGGTCAGGAACAAGTGATGTCGATGGAATGGGTGTTGTAACAATTGGTGGTTCAGTTGTGACAACTGATGTGTGTGTGCGCTGTGAAGGAGTGGGTGATGGTAATCGAGTGAGGGGTACTCTTGGTGAATTAAGTCGGCTGCTATGTCTTGTTGGGTTGAGTCCTCGATTGATGGATATTAATTCTTGTTCAGTGGGTTCGATGGCTTGATACCAGGCGTTCAAGCTATGATAGGCTTGCAGTATTTCAGATCTACTTGTAAGAGTTCTCCACTCATTTCTTTGGGTTGAATAGTAAAGATAACTTCGTTCTTGGTTTTCTCGGAGTCTAAACCAAATTTGTTGTTCGGTGTCGAAGAATGCGTTGGCAGGTCTTTGAATTCCTGGGGGAAGGGGTTGTACTGCGGGAGGTTTCGTTGTGGGTTTCGGAGGTACTTTGGGTGCCAGTTTAACGTCTTTACTGAACTCAATCAGTGAGCGGTGTCGGGTTCGTGAGGAGGGGGTGTAAGAGTCCTGCTCGGAGCTGGAGTTTGGAGAATCTGACAGATGCAGTTCTGTACGACGTTTGCGACGTCGTTCCGTTGTCCGGGCCAATAGAAAAGATGGAGAATGTTAATGAGTGTTTCTTCCTCGGAGTAATGTTCGAGTTGATTTGCCAAGTTTTCGTGAACAATCTTGATGAGCAGTGGGCGAAGGTAGCCGATGGGTATGTATGGTTTGCCTTCGTGCCAAAAGATGTTGTATCGAAGTTTCCAATTAACGGGTTGATAGTATCGGGTGTGTACGAGGATTTGGAAGTATTGGGGGTCGTGTTGGTATTGCTCTCGGATTTGATGGTCTAGTCCGCTGATAACTAGAAAGTGGTGGTTCTCTTCAATTAATCTATCAACGTCTTGAGCTGGTGCTTGATTCGCCAGGTTGATTGATTGGTTGAGTAAGGGAGTTATGAATGCGGCGTCGAGTTCTTTGGAAAGCTCGTCTAAGATGCTGTAGACGTTCGCGAGATCCTTGGGCAGTTGTAGGGGTCTGAAGTTGAGGAAAGGGTTGTAGAATTCGTTGGACTCCTGGAGGGGTAGTAATTTGTGGGATGGGTCGATCGGGAGTTACTGGAGGTAGTAGTTGATGTTCTTCGGATACTTGGTTCCAAGTGTGCTCGGGATTCTCGAAATTAGAACCTTCTTCTTCGGAGTATGCGTAGGTTGCTTGAGTAACTTCTTGTTCAAGTCGAGGGGGTACTAGTTGATCGTAGAGGCTTTCGTGATCAGCTGTTCCTCGGTGTTCGTACTCGGAGTAATCCTGCGAATGTAATATTCTGCTTTCGTCAAGTTCGGAGGGGTTGTGAGGGGGTGTGTCGGAATTATGGATGGGTTGTTGTAAGTCGTAGATGGAAACGGGGCTAAGGATGTTAATCCTTATCACACTTTCCAACGGTATTTCCGTACGATCGGCGAGTAGTAATGTGATCCTCAGGTTGGGCAGTTCCTCGGGTTATCGTCCCTTTGAGCTACTTTGTAAAGATATACGTGAGTATACTTCGACTCTTCGTATATGCTCGTCCTTCTTTCTTCCTTTGGTTCGCTGGATAATCGATGTGCTGTATCGATGTTCACCGTGTATTGCAGTCGTCAACGAGTGAGGGTTGTGCCTGTATCGCGTTGCAGTTTCGCTAGTGGATTAGACTGTTCCTCTGCTTCCTTCTTCTCTTCGAGTTACGTTGGACGTGGCTAAGCTGCTTGATTGGGTCGCTATCCTCTTCTTCACGCTATCACCAACCAAACGCGTAACAAGGACCGTAAATTCTGGCGTGAACCTGCTTAGTTCTTCGATCGTTTCCTATTGCTTCCTTCCAAGATAAGTGTGGGTACACTGTATGCTTGGTGTGTTCGATTGTACTGTCGTTCGTATGTCTTTCGTTCCTATTTGATGGTTAGTATCCAATGGCCAGTTGAGATGCTTAACTGTCAAGTATTCCGGATTGAAATACGTAAGGGTTGCCGTTTTAATTCCTGCTGTGGAATGAGGAGGAGTGTGTCGGAGTTGAGATCGATCTCAGTTGAGAAAGAAGTCAATCCTAATTGTTACGTTCACGGCTTCGATGGACTTATCACGGAAATGATAAGTGACCAAAGCGTTGTTGGGTGAAGTAGCAAGGTACAGTATGAGAGGGTCCGCTTTGTGAGGGTCTCTTATACTGGAAGTTGTGGATGAACAGAGTCTTTGGTACGTGATTGTAAAAGACTATAGGAGGATTGACTTGAGTGTCAACCTGGGGCCTATGTACATGCACTTATATACTGTATGTAGAGAACAATAAGGTGGAGCGAAAGAGGTCTCCGAAGGAAGTTACATCATAGTGGAGTGAAGTGGAGTGAGTCCGTACTAAGTGGCTCTAATTAGTGGAGTATGATGTCGGAAGGTGGAGTAAATGATGTCAGTCCGTCGGAAGGAAGGACTGGATGACATCGTCCGGTCGGAGAGTGGAGTAGTACAGCTACGGAGTAGTGGAGCAAGTGGAGAAGTGGAGTAATGATGAAAGTATGATGAAAGGATGATGCATATGTGTACGCATATGCAAGAATAGACGTGGGAGAGTAAGTCAAGTGAAAAACAAACAAGGCGTAAACAAGGGTACGCAGCTTGATGCGTAACAGTGAGCGGGTAACTTTCGAGACCGTTACCGAAGACTGCGACTGGCGTGAATGAGAGGTGGCGTGCGCTGATGGTTTCGGCGGCTTCGAAGATGAGGGTTGCGTAGTTGAGGCCTTTGAGACGTTCAAACTGGATGAAGGTAGGGGAGTTCTGATTGACGAAGGTGAAGTTTTGCGTTTCGATTGCTGCCTGCTCTCGGACGACGTTTCGGAGGATGATTCGGACGTATCGTTCGTCAATATCTGGCGGGTTAACGTCTGGCTCCTCTGTCGAGCGGATCGTGGCAAGAGATTCCTCCGCGTCGTCTGGTCCTGTGAAGGTGATATGGAGGACGGCGTTGGATTTCACACGAAGGTCGGTGAACTCGTTCGTACTGAACCTCCAGAGGTGAGGTCCGCCGCGGTTCTTCGAAGCGACTCCGAAGGTGGCAACTGTCCCGGGGTATAGGTGAAAGACGGCCCCTTCGACGATACCGGGTTCGAGTAGGAGTGGTGATTCGTTGCGCGAGACTTCGGTGAGGAATGGGAAGGTGTCGTCCGCCTTTCGACACAGTTCCTCGGTAGCAGCCTCTACGGGGTCTGCTTCGCTGCCTGGTGGCGATGTCGAACCTCTTGAAAGGTTTCTGAAATAAAGTCTGTCCAGCTTGGCTAGCTTTCTACTGTATAAATTCGAAAGGTTTTTAAAGGGTAGTCGTCGAAGCGAACAAAAGACGACTACGGCTCAAAATGCTACGCAAATGAATTGAAGAAGTAATCAGAATGTAAAACACTTAACACCGTAATGTTTCCCCTCGCGGTGGGCTCCAGATGAAGGGCAAAAGGTGGTTTCAGATAAAGGGCAAAAGGTGGTTAGGTCAATGATAAGTGGACGCTTGATGCGAAGCACTCAACAAAGATAAGAGAAAGTAAAGAGAGCGAGTGGATCGCCCGCAGGGAATGAGTTACGAGTGGTAAAGGGGGAAAACAAGGAAAGTAGGGCGTGTTTGGGTACACAGATCACTTCGACGAAGGGTAGCAAAGGGTTTTCGAAGATACAAACACTCCAACGAATGGATCGAACCTCTCGAGCGAGGTTCGAAGTAGATACGAGGCTTCGAGGTGGCTTCGAACCTGAGTCGAATGCTTATACAAGCGTTACGACGGGTCGCAAAGGCGCAGAGAGAGAGTTCGAAGACAGGTTCAAAAGATGTGTAGAGTAGAGAATAGATGTATTGAGACGTATAGAGGACAAGCAGTGACTGATTTGAACCGCTCAGAAGAGCTCGAGGGCCTGAATCGCTATGTACTCAACTACGTAGCTGGTCCCTTCTTCCCTTCGAAGCCAGTGCACCTTTTATACATTACTGGCCTTCATCCCCTTTGCCCGCCTCACGACCATTGAATATATTCAAGTCGCGGGGTCCAGCTGGTTCTGATGAGGAAAAGAAAGAAAATATGAAATAAAATAAACCGCCTGACAGACAGCCCGGTGTTGCACGCGTGTCCGACCCTCCGCACGGACCATCCAATATACCTCGTATCCCCCGTACTATCCCGCCTCACTAATCGTTCGAAAGCCTTCGCTCGCGCCCTCCAGAGGCCATCCCCTCTCTTCGAAGCACTTCGAAGCGCCGGCCGTTACCCATAGCTATCGATAGACACCCCGAAGTCGATATTCTTGTCCTTTCGGTATCTTCCGGTGCTCGATCGACGCGTCGGACCTATTGTGGGTCCACCTACTGATGCAGCGAAGTCGCGAAGCGCAGTGTTCCATATTTGGACATGTTACCTGATCGGTCGATCCTTCCTTCGAATCTGCTTCCTTCGAATGCCCCTCGATTGGGTCGCTTCGCCGGACCGCGACATATCTTCTGTGGGGTCCTTCCGAGGTACGAACTCGTATCGAACCACTTTTCCGGCCGGAGTCGGGCTTGGTGCCTTTCCGCGCAAGACATTCGGAATCAGATGCCCCTCATCGATCGATTGTTGTTCCTCTTGCTTTGATCAGCTTCGACCACCCACGTGTCCCTCTATTCGAGTGGGGATTGGCCTTACTCAGCCTCTATAGTCGGTTCGAACCGTTTTTTGTTGACTCGGCGACTTGCGCGTGTAAGTTAGCTTCCGCAACGTCGATCCCTGTATAGCTAGTGCATATGGTACGCTTGTTGGCCGTTCTAAGGTGGATGCGGTCCGATATCTTGCTTCGGTGGACTAGCTACCGCTTCGAAGTGACGTATAGACTTGATTCGAGTCACAATTGATGATATTTCCGTCCATAAGGGGACTATCTCCCCTACATCGTATGTCTCGTAGATTCTTTGGAGTAGGCCAGTCAACAATTCCTTGTATCTTTGTTGGGTCGGTCTTGATCTGTGATTCCGAAATAATGTAGCCAAGGAATGGGACTTCTAGTTGATGAAATCGGCATTTGGCGGGTTTGAGATATAGCTTGTGTTCCTTGAGAACTTCGAAAACTTTGAGGGTATTCGAGATAAGTTGTTCGAGAGTGGCTGCATGTATCATAATGTCGTCCATGTAGACAATGCACTTGTTGGCGTTGATTTGCTTTGCAAGTATGTTGTTCATAAAACGTTGAAAGGTGGCGGGTGAGTTGCATAATCCAAAGAACATTACTGTTGGTTGGTAATATCCTTCTTTGCATCGGAATGCGGCTTTCCATTGGTCTTCTTCCTTGATTCGGATGTTGTGGTATCCTTGCTGGATGTCAAGAGTAGTGAAGTACTTGGATCCATGTAGTTGATTCAGGAGTGTTTGCGTATTCGGTATCGGAAATCCATTGCGGATTGTATGTTTGTTAAGATATCAATAGTCCTGGATTGGTAGCCCTCGGGTGTTGGGTATCGCCCCCTTAAATGGGTAGTGTACTTATATGCTAATGAGGTGTTGGCGCTTTTCAACAACTGCTTGCGCTTGGGGCACCACCCTAAGTGCTGGCGGGCGACAAAGGTTGTCATTTTTTTTTTTTTTTTTTTTTTGACTTTATTATTCCTGCAGAGTAACTAAGTACATGACTATTACTACAGAGGCGCCCGTCATCAAGCATCGCAAGAAACTGGGCGGGTGGCGCCCGCTGCCGAAGGCGGCGGTGAAGAGAAAACGCTACCTATTAAAGAAGATGAGATGGAGGAGGAGAAACGGAATACATATCACTTTGCCCATGTCAAGGCTACATGACCGAAGCTTAGAAAAGAGAAAGGTGACTACTCCCCACGTTCACGCGGAGGAGAGCTCGGGGGAAAAGGTGGGAGCTCGTCGAAGGAATCCAAAAGGTCCGGGTCCGAGTCCTGTGTCCTAGGTCCAAGTGCACGTCTCACATACCCGCGGAGGGTTGTGAGGTCCAAATCCTGGTCAGTGGGGAGGCCGTCAAGCTCCATGGTCGCCAGTGCAAGGCGAATGGCTGCATTGGAGCGAGCTGAGGGACGGGTGAGGTGGCCGGTGATTTTGAGCCAACGGCGCACGACTGGCATAAGGGCTTCGTCTGCCCACTCTGTGTGGTGAGCTGGTAGTGGGGTGTCATCTGGCCAGACCTTCGCAATCCAGGGGCGGAATGTCTCGCACCCTCCAAGGATATGGGCAGTTGTCTGGGCTGGCCAGGGGGGATGGTTGTGCCACCGACAGTAGGAGATCAGGCCATGCTGGGTCCGGTAGTCTGCGCTCATGCGCATCCAGTAACCCCCAAAGGGACCAGCGCAGCAAAGTACCTGAGCCACTGCTGTGAGCTCAGCGCGTGGGTGGTCGGTTGACATCGTCATCAGACGACGAGGGCGACGAGTGGGTGGGCCAGAGATAGCAAGGTACTTATCAGTGGTGGAGGCCATGGGACGCTCAAGTAGTTTCTCCCACTTTGCATGTGCATCGCGGGTGTTCACCTCTCGAAGTGCTGAGATGGAGGGTGGAGAGGTGAGGGGAGGCAACGCAGTTGCCTCCTTGGCTTCCTCATCTGCCCACTCGTTTCCGGGTACGCCCGAGTGACCAGGACACCACTGGAAAACGATTTGGAGGTCTGGGTTGAGGTCAAGCAGTGTCTGAACGCCTGCTTTCCAATGCTGTAGGAGGTGAGCGCCGGGTGCTGAGGGCCAGTTTTGAAAGAGCCTCAAAGCAGTGAGTGAGTCGGCAAGGAAGATGACTGATGGGACCTCCATGAGGTGGGCGCGCAGGTGCCGCGCAGCCCACCCGGGTGCAGACGCAAGAGAGAAGATTTCTGCATCTGTGGCGGTAGCAATCTTGGGGGAGGCAAGGCGCCGGGAGGCCAGACGCTGTGGGCCACGCATGGCCACAATAGCTGAGCCTGAGCCGCGCTCTAAACGAGAGCCGTCTGTGAAGACTTGCACAGAGTAGGGGGTGCAGGCACTGATTGCATCGTTTACATGCTGTTCGCGCAGTTCAGCTGAAACAGTGCCTTCTGGGACTCGGAAGTCCAGTCGCTCGCCTGCGAAGGCAAGAGGATCTGACCAGGGAGGATGAGTGTACGCAGGGACCTGTTGGACACGAGGGGCAAGGGCCGGTAGCAAAGTGGAGAGAGGGCGAGGGCGCCGTGAGGGAGTAATCCTACGTCTACCTACAGTATGTGGAGTGCGCCAAAGGCGAAGAGCATGGTTAGTCTTTAGATAATTAAAATAAAATTGGAAAGGAGGTAAAGAGCAAAGGAAATTGGTGCTTAGCGGTGAGGCGCCTCGGTATACCCCAAGGATCCACCTGCAAGCAATGTTCTGGACCGACTGTAGACGAGCTACAAGGCCCTTCTGGCGGATGCCAGTGTACCACACTGGAACGCCCCATGTTAAAACAGAGCGGACGCAGGCCGAGTACAACCGACGAAGGTGGAGGGCAGACATGCCGCGCTCGGTGTTGGCGAGAAGGCGAATGGCCGCGAGTGTGGAGAGGCCCTTGGAGCGCATGCGCTCAACATGGGGCTTAAACGAAAGTGCTGGGTCCCACCAGATGCCCAACCACCGCAGGGGGATGGAGGGCTTGATGAGAGTGTCTGGGTCCAGCTGTACGCCTTTGGTTTCCCAACCATTGTAGCCATGTTTAAGGCGCGGCGGATGAAAGTGGGCAAGCTCGGTTTTGGCGGTTTCGATCTTGAGACCAATGTCGCGAAAGTGGGAGTTGAGTTGGTGGTATGCTGGTACCAGCTTCCTGCAGTTAGACGTAACTGAGGGGCCGGCAATGACAATGAGGTGGTCGTCAACGTATGCAAGCAAGTTGCATCCATCAAACCGAAACCGCTTGATGGCTGAACCTGCAAAAAGAGTGGAGAGAATGGGTGAGATGGGAGAGCCCTGAGGCGTCCCAAAGTCCGGTTTCTGGGCACTGGGGAGGGTGGTGCCATCAACTGAGATAGCAACCTGCCGACCGGTCATGAAGGAGAGGCACCAGTCCGCCATGTCTGGCGGGCAGCCTAACTCCAAGAGACGGTGGTGAAGGTGGTGTGGGTGCACTGAGTCAAAGAAGCCTTGTATGTCTACCGCGAGGACAGAACACACTAAGCCGTCCGACTGCGCTTTCTCCACAAGCTGAATGAGGCGCTGGGCAGCATCGTAGACAGAATGTCCTTGACGCCCCCCAAACTGGTTTTTGGGCAGCCAGTTCTGGGTGTTAGCCAGATACTGGAGCCGGTTAGCAATAATCTTCTCAAGGAGTTTCCCAAAGGTCTCCTCAAGAGTAATAGGACGATAGGAACGGGGGGAGAATGGGTCCTTCTTGTTGGGCTTCCTGAGCATGACCACCTTTGCCGCCCGCCAACACTTGGGGTGGTGCCCCAAGCGCAAGCAGTCGTTGAAAAGCGCCAACACCTCATTAGCATATGAGTACACCACCCATTTAAGGGGGCGGTACCCAACACCAGAGGGCCCCGGAGCCGACAAGTTGGAAGTACCGGTTAGTGCATCATCCATCTCTTTGTAGAGTATGGGTGGCGCACCCGCCGAAGGCGGGGGCAGTAGCCCGAGACCACCTGCCGGTAGGGGGGGAGGTGGTGGGAAGTATGTTGAACGAAACAACTCACCTTTCTCTTCCTCGGTCTGGGTGAAGGTCCCATCCGGACGCCGGAGTGAGGGCACAGGTGTTGGTCGGATGCCCAGGCCACGCTTGGCCCAGTTCCAAATGGTAGCAGACTCTGCCTTAGCTACTTGCTCCGAGTAGAAAGAGCGCCTAGCCGCCCGAGTTGAAGCCTTAAAGGCCCGGACGGCGGCACTCCTCAGACGGGCAGTAGTGGCGGCCTTGATGGATGCAAGCGCGGCGGTGCACTTTGGTGTCCACCATGGCACCCTTGACCTTTGACCACTACCTTCCCGATTTGGTCGAGCCTCAGCTCCCATTCTAACGGAACGTAAATGGCGACTAAGCACACCAGCAAACCTCCCATAGCCAACAAACCTTCCCGGGCGTCGTCCTCCGTGACCGGTGCCCAACCACCCCCTGCCGACGACGTGGACATGAACCCACTGGCACCAACCACTTCCGGCCCCCAGACCCCAGTGACTGCATTTCAGAGGGCACTGGCGGCGGAGTCCCCACTCCCCCCCTCTTCTGAGCCACTCCCCAGCACCTATGATGGTGACGAGGATGCAGACATGACCCCCTACGTTCCAGCAGGCAAGGGCAAGCGTACCGCTGATGTGCTGTCCCCACTTGCCAGCCGGCCCCCACCCAATGCTGGCCTCAAGGGTTGGGAGCACGCTCTTAGAGCAGTCCCCCTGAGCGTCCAGACCTACCTCGAGAAGGCGCTTGCTGATTCCTCAGCAGCAAACCTCACCAACACGCAGATTGCAATGGTTGCAGCAGAATGCGCGGGTAACATCCTCGGGGTGCTCAACGCCTCTCTAGCGACAGTAATGCGTGCACAAGGAGCAGACGCCAACTCCGCCGATGCAGTGGAAATTGCTAGGACCGCCTTCAATGCCTATGCTGCTCGTCTCAAGAGCACCGTCCTCCCCTTCCCATCTTTCCCAGAACCCACCCCACCCCCAAGGGCCCCCTCCCCAGAGATTGTTGCGCTCACTGAGAACATGACGCGCCTCTCAAATGAAGTGGCCTCCCTCTCCAGGCAAATGCAGGCTGTTGTTGACCGACCGGCGCCGCGCCCAGTCCGGGCACCAGCACCAGCACCAGCACCTGCCCCATCCACCCAACAGGCCCAACCGACGGCCCCTGCCACCTATGCACAGGTGGCAGCCATTCCGGTTTCCCTCCCCCCCCCTCAGCAACAGTATCACGCGGGTGCAGCTCCCGGGCCTAAACAGCCGAAGAAGCAGCGCCAACCACCCCCTCCACCCAAGGTGTATGCTAAGGACCCTACCCTAGTGTACACCCCCAAACACTACATCCAGACTGGCCAGAGGAAGTCAGGGGCTGCTTTGACAGCAGCCGTTCGTGAGTTCTTCTCCTCTCGCCCCACCGCTAACCATGTGACAGTGTTGTCTGCGGCATTCAATGTCAAAGGCAACATTGTTTGCACCTTTTCTTCTAAGCCCGCACTACCCGCCGGAACCTCGGTGGATTCCACCCTGGACATTCATGCCCAGGCCCTTGGGACCCACCTGACCCAGCACTGTTACGTAGGGACACCACCGGCTGACAAGCCCATTGTCCTTTTTTTTTTTTTTTTTTTTTTTTTTGTCTTTATTATTCCTGCAGAGTAACTAAGTACAAGACTATTACTACAGAGGCGCCCGTCATCAAGCATCGCAAGAAACTGGGCGGGTGGCGCCCGCCGCCGAAGGCGGCGGTAAAGAGAAAACGCTACCTATTAAAGAAGATGAGAAGGAGGAGGAGAAACGGAATACATATCGCTTTGCCCATGTCAAGGCTACATGACCGAAGCTTAGAAAAGAGAGAGGTGACTACTCCCCGCGTTCACGCGGAGGAGAGCTCGGGGGAAAAGGTGGGAGCTCGTCAAAGGAATCCAAAAGGTCCGGGTCTGAGTCCTGTGTCCTAGGTCCAAGTGCACGTCTCACATACCCGCGAAGGGTTGTGAGGTCCAGATCCTGGTCAGTGGGGAGGCCGTCAAGCTCCATGGTCGCCAGTGCAAGGCGAATGGCTGCATTGGAGCGAGCTGAGGGATGGGTGAGGTGGCCGGTGATTTTGAGCCAACGGCGCACGACTGGCATAAGGGCTTCGTCTGCCCACTCTGTGTGGTGAGCTGGTAGTGGGGTGTCATCTGGCCAGATCTTCGCAATCCAGGGGCGGAATGTCTCGCACCCTCCAAGGATATGGGCGGTCGTCTGGGCTGGCCAGGGGGGGTGGTTGTGCCACCGACAGTAGGAGATCAGGCCATGCCGGATCCGGTAGTCTGCGCTCATGCGCATCCAGTAACCCCCAAAGGGACCAGCGCAGCAAAGTACCTGAGCCACTGCTGTGAGCTCAGCGCGTGGGTGGTCGGTTGACATTGTCATCAGGCGACGAGGGCGACGAGTGGGTGGGCCAGAGATAGCAAGGTACTTATCAGTGGTGGAGGTCATGGGACGCTCAAGTAGTTTCTCCCACTTTGCATGTGCATCGCGGGTGTTCACCTCTCGAAGTGCTGAGATGGAGGGTGGGGAGGTGAGGGGAGGCAACGCAGTTGCCTCCTTGGCTTCCTCATCTGCCCACTCGTTTCCGGGCACGCCCGAGTGACCAGGGCACCACTGGAAAACGATTTGGAGGTCTGGGTTGAGGTCAAGCAGTGTCTGAACCCCTGCTTTCCAATGCTGTAGGAGGTGAGCGCCGGGTGCTGAGGGCCAGTTGCGAAAGAGCCTCAAAGCAGTGAGTGAGTCGGCAAGGAAAATGACTGATGGGACCTCCATGAGGTGGGCGCGCAAGTGCCGCGCAGCCCAACCAGGTGCAGACGCAAGAGAGAAGATCTCTGCATCTGTGGCGGTAGCGATCTTGGGGGAGGCAAGGCGCCGGGAGGCCAGGCGCTGAGGGCCACACATGGCCACAATAGCTGAACCTGAGCCGCGCTCTAATCGAGAGCCGTCTGTGAAGACTTGCACAGAGTAGGGGGTGCAGGCACTGATTGCATCGTTCACGTGCTGTTCGCGCAGTTCAGCGGAAACAGTGCCTTCTGGGACTCGGAAGTCCAGTCGCTCGCCGGCAAAGGCAAGAGGATCTGACCAGGGAGGATGAGTGTACGCAGGGACCTGTTGGACACGAGGGACAAGGGCCGGTAGCGAAGTGGAAAGAGGGCGAGGGCGCCGTGAGGGAGTAATCCTACGTCTACCTACAGTATGTGGAGTGCGCCAAAGGCGAAGAGCGTGGTTAGTCTTTAGATATGTAAAATAAAATTGAAAAGGAGGTAAAGAGCAAAGGAAATTGGTGCTTAGCGGTGAGGCGCCTCGGTAAACCCCAAGGATCCACCTGCAAGCAATGTTCTGGACCGACTGTAGACGAGCTACAAGGCCCTTCTGACGGATGCCAGTGTACCACACTGGAACGCCCCATGTTAAAACAGAGCGGACGCAGGCCGAGTACAACCGACGAAGGTGGAGGGCAGACATGCCACGCTCGGTGTTGGCGAGAAGGCGAATGGCCGCAAGTGTAGAGAGGCCCTTGGAGCGCATGCGCTCAACATGGGGCTTAAACGAAAGTGCTGGGTCCCACCAGATGCCCAGCCACCGCAGGGGGAGGAGGGCTTGATGAGGGTGTCTGGGTCCAGATGCACGCCTTTGGTTTCCCAACCATTGTAGCCATGTTTAAGGCGCGGCGGATGAAAGTGGGCAAGCTCGGTTTTGGCGGTTTCGATCTTGAGACCAATGTCGCGAAAGTGGGAGTTGAGTTGGTGGTATGCTGGTACCAGCTTCCTGCAGTTAGACGTAACTGAGGGGCCGGCAATGACAATGAGGTGGTCGTCAACGTATGCAAGCAAGTTGCATCCATCAAACCGAAACCGCTTGATGGCTGAACCTGCAAAAAGAGTGGAGAGAATGGGTGAGATGGGAGAGCCCTGAGGCGTCCCAAAGTCCGGTTTCTGGGCACTGGGGAGGGTGGTGCCATCAACTGAGATAGCAACCTGCCGACCGGTCATGAAGGAGAGGCACCAGTCCGCCATGTCTGGCGGGCAGCCTAACTCCAAGAGACGGTGGTGAAGGTGGTGTGGGTGCACTGAGTCAAAGAAGCCTTGTATGTCTACCGCGAGGACAGAACACACTAAGCCGTCCGACTGCGCTTTCTCCACAAGCTGAATGAGGCGCTGGGCAGCATCGTAGACAGAATGTCCTTGACGCCCCCCAAACTGGTTTTTGGGCAGCCAGTTCTGGGTGTTAGCCAGATACTGGAGCCGGTTAGCAATAATCTTCTCAAGGAGTTTCCCAAAGGTCTCCTCAAGAGTAATAGGACGATAGGAACGGGGGGAGAATGGGTCCTTCTTGTTGGGCTTCCTGAGCATGACCACCTTTGCCGCCCGCCAACACTTGGGGTGGTGCCCCAAGCGCAAGCAGTCGTTGAAAAGCGCCAACACCTCATTAGCATATGAGTACACCACCCATTTAAGGGGGCGGTACCCAACACCAGAGGGCCCCGGAGCCGACAAGTTGGAAGTACCGGTTAGTGCATCATCCATCTCTTTGTAGAGTATGGGTGGCGCACCCGCCGAAGGCGGGGGCAGTAGCCCGAGACCACCTGCCGGTAGGGGGGGAGGTGGTGGGAAGTATGTTGAACGAAACAACTCACCTTTCTCTTCCTCGGTCTGGGTGAAGGTCCCATCCGGACGCCGGAGTGAGGGCACAGGTGTTGGTCGGATGCCCAGGCCACGCTTGGCCCAGTTCCAAATGGTAGCAGACTCTGCCTTAGCTACTTGCTCCGAGTAGAAAGAGCGCCTAGCCGCCCGAGTTGAAGCCTTAAAGGCCCGGACGGCGGCACTCCTCAATCGGGCAGTAGTGGCGGCCTTGATGGATGCAAGCGCGGCGGTGCACTTTGGTGTCCACCATGGCACCCTTGACCTTTGACCACTACCTTCCCGATTTGGTCGAGCCTCAGCTCCCATTCTAACGGAACGTAAATGGCGACTAAGCACACCAGCAAACCTCCCATAGCCAACAAACCTTCCCGGGCGTCGTCCTCCGTGACGGTGCCCAACCACCCCCTGCCGACGACGTGGACATGAACCCACTGGCACCAACCACTTCCGGCCCCCAGACCCCAGTGACTGCATTTCAGAGGGCACTGGCGGCGGAGTCCCCACTCCCCCCCTCTTCTGAGCCACTCCCCAGCACCTATGATGGTGACGAGGATGCAGACATGACCCCCTACGTTCCAGCAGGCAAGGGCAAGCGTACCGCTGATGTGCTGTCCCCACTTGCCAGCCGGCCCCCACCCAATGCTGGCCTCAAGGGTTGGGAGCACGCTCTTAGAGCAGTCCCCCTGAGCGTCCAGACCTACCTCGAGAAGGCGCTTGCTGATTCCTCAGCAGCAAACCTCACCAACACGCAGATTGCAATGGTTGCAGCAGAATGCGCGGGTAACATCCTCGGGGTGCTCAACGCCTCTCTAGCGACAGTAATGCGTGCACAAGGAGCAGACGCCAACTCCGCCGATGCAGTGGAAATTGCTAGGACCGCCTTCAATGCCTATGCTGCTCGTCTCAAGAGCACCGTCCTCCCCTTCCCATCTTTCCCAGAACCCACCCCACCCCCAAGGGCCCCCTCCCCAGAGATTGTTGCGCTCACTGAGAACATGACGCGCCTCTCAAATGAAGTGGCCTCCCTCTCCAGGCAAATGCAGGCTGTTGTTGACCGACCGGCGCCGCGCCCAGTCCGGGCACCAGCACCAGCACCAGCACCTGCCCCATCCACCCAACAGGCCCAACCGACGGCCCCTGCCACCTATGCACAGGTGGCAGCCATTCCGGTTTCCCTCCCCCCCCCTCAGCAACAGTATCACGCGGGTGCAGCTCCCGGGCCTAAACAGCCGAAGAAGCAGCGCCAACCACCCCCTCCACCCAAGGTGTATGCTAAGGACCCTACCCTAGTGTACACCCCCAAACACTACATCCAGACTGGCCAGAGGAAGTCAGGGGCTGCTTTGACAGCAGCCGTTCGTGAGTTCTTCTCCTCTCGCCCCACCGCTAACCATGTGACAGTGTTGTCTGCGGCATTCAATGTCAAAGGCAACATTGTTTGCACCTTTTCTTCTAAGCCCGCACTACCCGCCGGAACCTCGGTGGATTCCACCCTGGACATTCATGCCCAGGCCCTTGGGACCCACCTGACCCAGCACTGTTACGTAGGGACACCACCGGCTGACAAGCCCATTGTCCTTTTTTTTTTTTTTTTTTTTTTTTGTCTTTATTATTCCTGCAGAGTAACTAAGTACAAGACTATTACTACAGAGGCGCCCGTCATCAAGCATCGCAAGAAACTGGGCGGGTGGCGCCCGCCGCCGAAGGCGGCGGTAAAGAGAAAACGCTACCTATTAAAGAAGATGAGAAGGAGGAGGAGAAACGGAATACATATCGCTTTGCCCATGTCAAGGCTACATGACCGAAGCTTAGAAAAGAGAGAGGTGACTACTCCCCGCGTTCACGCGGAGGAGAGCTCGGGGGAAAAGGTGGGAGCTCGTCAAAGGAATCCAAAAGGTCCGGGTCTGAGTCCTGTGTCCTAGGTCCAAGTGCACGTCTCACATACCCGCGAAGGGTTGTGAGGTCCAGATCCTGGTCAGTGGGGAGGCCGTCAAGCTCCATGGTCGCCAGTGCAAGGCGAATGGCTGCATTGGAGCGAGCTGAGGGATGGGTGAGGTGGCCGGTGATTTTGAGCCAACGGCGCACGACTGGCATAAGGGCTTCGTCTGCCCACTCTGTGTGGTGAGCTGGTAGTGGGGTGTCATCTGGCCAGATCTTCGCAATCCAGGGGCGGAATGTCTCGCACCCTCCAAGGATATGGGCGGTCGTCTGGGCTGGCCAGGGGGGGTGGTTGTGCCACCGACAGTAGGAGATCAGGCCATGCCGGATCCGGTAGTCTGCGCTCATGCGCATCCAGTAACCCCCAAAGGGACCAGCGCAGCAAAGTACCTGAGCCACTGCTGTGAGCTCAGCGCGTGGGTGGTCGGTTGACATTGTCATCAGGCGACGAGGGCGACGAGTGGGTGGGCCAGAGATAGCAAGGTACTTATCAGTGGTGGAGGTCATGGGACGCTCAAGTAGTTTCTCCCACTTTGCATGTGCATCGCGGGTGTTCACCTCTCGAAGTGCTGAGATGGAGGGTGGGGAGGTGAGGGGAGGCAACGCAGTTGCCTCCTTGGCTTCCTCATCTGCCCACTCGTTTCCGGGCACGCCCGAGTGACCAGGGCACCACTGGAAAACGATTTGGAGGTCTGGGTTGAGGTCAAGCAGTGTCTGAACCCCTGCTTTCCAATGCTGTAGGAGGTGAGCGCCGGGTGCTGAGGGCCAGTTGCGAAAGAGCCTCAAAGCAGTGAGTGAGTCGGCAAGGAAAATGACTGATGGGACCTCCATGAGGTGGGCGCGCAAGTGCCGCGCAGCCCAACCAGGTGCAGACGCAAGAGAGAAGATCTCTGCATCTGTGGCGGTAGCGATCTTGGGGGAGGCAAGGCGCCGGGAGGCCAGGCGCTGAGGGCCACACATGGCCACAATAGCTGAACCTGAGCCGCGCTCTAATCGAGAGCCGTCTGTGAAGACTTGCACAGAGTAGGGGGTGCAGGCACTGATTGCATCGTTCACGTGCTGTTCGCGCAGTTCAGCGGAAACAGTGCCTTCTGGGACTCGGAAGTCCAGTCGCTCGCCGGCAAAGGCAAGAGGATCTGACCAGGGAGGATGAGTGTACGCAGGGACCTGTTGGACACGAGGGACAAGGGCCGGTAGCGAAGTGGAAAGAGGGCGAGGGCGCCGTGAGGGAGTAATCCTACGTCTACCTACAGTATGTGGAGTGCGCCAAAGGCGAAGAGCGTGGTTAGTCTTTAGATATGTAAAATAAAATTGAAAAGGAGGTAAAGAGCAAAGGAAATTGGTGCTTAGCGGTGAGGCGCCTCGGTAAACCCCAAGGATCCACCTGCAAGCAATGTTCTGGACCGACTGTAGACGAGCTACAAGGCCCTTCTGACGGATGCCAGTGTACCACACTGGAACGCCCCATGTTAAAACAGAGCGGACGCAGGCCGAGTACAACCGACGAAGGTGGAGGGCAGACATGCCACGCTCGGTGTTGGCGAGAAGGCGAATGGCCGCAAGTGTAGAGAGGCCCTTGGAGCGCATGCGCTCAACATGGGGCTTAAACGAAAGTGCTGGGTCCCACCAGATGCCCAGCCACCGCAGGGGGATGGAGGGCTTGATGAGGGTGTCTGGGTCCAGATGCACGCCTTTGGTTTCCCAACCATTGTAGCCATGTTTAAGGCGCGGCGGATGAAAGTGGGCAAGCTCGGTTTTGGCGGTTTCGATCTTGAGACCAATGTCGCGAAAGTGGGAGTTGAGTTGGTGGTATGCTGGTACCAGCTTCCTGCAGTTAGACGTAACTGAGGGGCCGGCAATGACAATGAGGTGGTCGTCGACGTATGCAAGCAAGTTGCATCCATCAAACCGAAACCGCTTGATGGCTGAACCTGCAAAGAGAGTGGAGAGAATGGGTGAGATGGGAGAGCCCTGGGGCGTCCCAAAGGCCGGTTTCTGGGCACTAGGGAGGGTGGTGCCATCAACTGAGATGGCAACCTGCCGACCGGTCATAAAGAGAGGCACCAATCCGCCATGTCTGGCGGGCAGCCTAACTCCAAGAGACGGTGGTGAAGGTGGTGTGGGTGCACTGAGTCAAAGAAGCCTTGTATGTCTACCGCGAGGACAGAACACACTAAGCCGTCCGACTGCGCTTTCTCCACAAGCTGAATGAGGCGCTGGGCAGCATCGTAGACAGAATGTCCTTGACGCCCCCCAAACTGGTTTTTGGGCAACCAGTTCTGGGTGTTAGCCAGGTACTGGAGCCGGTTAGCAATAATCTTCTCAAGGAGTTTCCCAAAAGTCTCCTCGAGAGTAATAGGACGGTAGGAGCGGGGGGAGAATGGATCCTTCTTGTTAGGCTTCCTGAGCATGACAACCTTTGCCGCCCGCCAGCACTTAGGGTGGTGCCCCAGGCGCAAGCAGTCGTTGAAAAGCGCCAACACCTCATTAGCATATGAGTACACCACCCATTTAAGGGGGCGATACCCAACACCTGAGGGCCCCGGAGCCGACAAGTTGGAAGTACCGGTCAGTGCATCATCCAACTCTTTGTAGAGTATGGGTGGCGCACCCGCCGAAGGCGGGGGCAGTGGCCCGAGACCACCTGCCGGTAGGGGGGGAGGTGGTGGAAAGTATGTTGAACGAAACAACTCACCTTTCTCTTCCTCAGTCTGGGTGAAGGTCCCATCCGGATGTCGGAGTGAGGGCACAGGTGTTGGTCGGATGCCCAGGCCACGCTTGGCCCAGTTCCAGATGGTAGCAGGCCTCAGCCTTAGCTACTTGCTCCGAGTAGAAAGAGCGCCTAGCCGCCCGAGTTGAAGCCTTAAAGGCCCGGACGGCGGCACTCCTCAGACGGGCAGTAGTGGCGGCCTTGATGGATGCAAGCGCGGCGGTGCACTTTGGTGTCCACCATGGCACCTCCGACTTTGAAGGCTTGCGAGGTTTGGTGATCGCCTCCATAGCAGTGACCATGGCCTGCTGAATGGCCTCCGCTTTGAGATCGAGTTCTGGGATGTTAGTAGCAGGTAGCGCAAATGCCACCTTCAACAGAGGGTATGCCACATCGCACCACTCATCCTGGTCCTCGTTTGTGACACGAGGGGGGCGAGGGGGATGGACAAAGGGCCCAACCGGAACCGACCAAGTGAGGACGGTGTGGTCAGAGAGTGGGGAGGGGGAGCTAGTGAATGTGTCCATCACTAACTCCGCCGGAACGGCGGGTGCTGCCCATACCATGTCAATGGGACAGCGCGCCCCACCCTCCCTAGGGTGTGTGTCCACATCTGGGAGGTGAGCAGGCGAATGGCCATGCATCCGAAAGAAATCATCCAGAGCCTGGGCCTTATTCGACTCTGCCCGGGGGCAAGGGAGGTCGGACCAAGAGTGGTGGCGCCGGTTAAAGTCGCCAGCCACTGTGAGGGACGCGGCAATTGCCGGGTCAAGTCCAAGAAGAAAGGACTCACCTGGGTATCTGGGGGTGGCTGCTGCACGGTCTGGCAGATGCATCCCATAGTAGTTGCAGATCCTCACTGTTTGTGTGGAACGCACTTCAATGGTGAGCACGTCGGTGCCCTGGGAGGCAGCACCAACAATAGACCATGCTGAGGGTGGGAGGTTGCGCGAGACGTAAGTGACCACTCGCGGACGGGTGGCCGGCGGAAGGCAGGGTGTGTAACCAGGAATAGAGGGGACATTGAGTACTGGTGTCCCCTCTGGGTCGGACAGTGAGGGCTGGGAACCAATCTGATACCAAGGGGGCTCCTGTATCAAAAGAAGGTGTGGGGGTTGGGAATTGTCAGCAAGAATGGGGAGAAGGGAATGAATCGCTGCAAGTGAGCGGGCAGCGTTCCACTGAAGGACGCGAAGGGCGTCAATCATTACTCTGCTTCCATGTTAGAGTTGTTGGCGCCGTCAGACTCGTCATCGTCGTCGGCTGGTGGTGGTGCATACTTCTTCCGCTTGGGGCAGTCTTCGGAGGTGGCCTCGTGGTCACCCTTGCAGTTGATGCAGTATGGGGAGTGTGGGCAGTCCTCGCCCGCGGGTGTGGCATTTTCGGCACACTTGGGGCATCTAGACCGGTGTTGGGGGGTGTGTTGTGATGTCTGCCACCGCAAACAGCACATGCTGGCTGGGCCTTGCAGCCCTTGGACGTGTGACCCAATGCCTGGCACCTGGTGCATTGTGCAAATGCTGGGCGCACTGGAGGCACAGAGTGTCGGAGTTGGTTGCCGAAGAGCCAGACCCGGGGCTTCTTGAGGAGCCTTGCGCGCGTCTCGCCGCTCTGATCTACAAAGGAGAATGAAACCGGGCAGTACTCCAATTTGGGGTCTGCGAGTCTGTCCGGTCTGCATGCAAAGTGAGGGGGGTTAGTAAACTCAAGGCCCTTGAGAGCGGGGTTAGCCCTGATCTCTTCCAAATGGGTAGCCGCTGAGTAAACCGCTCCGCTGGAGACATATGGGTCTCTGGTAGGAACCATCGAGATCCGAAGTGTCGAGCGGGGGCGCACCCGGGAGTGGGTGAGGACAATGGGCTTGTCAGCCGGTGGTGTCCCTACGTAACAGTGCTGGGTCAGGTGGGTCCCAAGGGCCTGGGCATGAATGTCCAGGGTGGAATCCACCGAGGTTCCGGCGGGTAGTGCGGGCTTAGAAGAAAAGGTGCAAACAATGTTGCCTTTGACATTGAATGCCGCAGACAACACTGTCACATGGTTAGCGGTGGGGCGAGAGGAGAAGAACTCACGAACGGCTGCTGTCAAAGCAGCCCCTGACTTCCTCTGGCCAGTCTGGATGTAGTGTTTGGGGGTGTACACTAGGGTAGGGTCCTTAGCATACACCTTGGGTGGAGGGGGTGGTTGGCGCTGCTTCTTCGGCTGTTTAGGCCCGGGAGCTGCACCCGCGTGATACTGTTGAGGGGGGGGGAGGGAAACCGGAATGGCTGCCACCTGCGCATAGGTGGCAGGGGCCGTCGGTTGGGCCTGTTGGGTGGATGGGGCAGGTGCTGGTGCTGGTGCTGGTGCCCGGACTGGGCGCGGCGCCGGTCGGTCAACAACAGCCTGCATTTGCCTGGAGAGGGAGGCCACTTCATTTGAGAGGCGCGTCATGTTCTCAGTGAGCGCAACAATCTCTGGGGAGGGGGCCCTTGGGGGTGGGGTGGGTTCTGGGAAAGATGGAAAGGGGAGGACGGTGCTCTTGAGACGAGCAGCATAGGCATTGAAGGCGGTCCTAGCAATTTCCACTGCATCGGAGGAGTTGGCGTCTGCTCCTTGTGCACGCATTACTGTCGCTAGAGAGGCGTTGAGCACCCCGAGGATGTTACCCGCGCACTCTGCTGCAACCATTGCAATCTGCGTGTTGGTGAGGTTTGCTGCTGAGGAATCAACAAGCGCCTTCTCGAGGTAGGTCTGGACGCTCAGGGGGACTGCTCTAAGAGCGCGCTCCCAACCCTTGAGGCCAGCATTGGGTGGGGGCCGGCTGGCAAGTGGGGACAGCACATCAGCGGTGCGCTTGCCCTTGCCTGCTGGAACGTAGGGGGTCATGTCTGCATCCTCGTCACCATCATAGGTGCTGGGGAGCGGCGCAGAAGAGGGGGGGAGTGGGGACTCCGCCGCCAGTGCCCTCTGAAATGCAGTCACTGGGGTCTGGGGGCCGGAAGTGGTTGGTGCCAGTGGGTTCATGTCCACGTCGTCGGCAGGGGGTGGTTGGGCACCGGTCACAGAGGACGACGCCCGGGAGGGTTTGTTGGCTATGGGAGGTTTGCTGGTGTGCTTGTTTGACATTGTCTACAGTCCGGTAGAATGGGAGCTGAGGCTCGACCAAATCGGGAAGGTAGTGGTCAAAGGTCAAGGAGTGTCGAAGCCCATTGTCCTCACCCACTCCCGGGTGCGCCCCCGCTCGACACTTCGGATCTCGATGGTTCCTACCAGAGACCCATATGTCTCCAGCGGAGCGGTTTACTCAGCGGCTACCCTTTTGGAAGAGATCAGGGCTAACCCTGCGCTCAAGGGCCTTGAGTTTACTAACCCCCCTCACTTCGCATGCAGACCGGACAGACTCGCAGACCCCAAATTGGAGTACTGCCCGGTTTCATTCTCCTTTGTAGATCAGAGCGGCGAGACACGCGCGAGGCTCCTCAAGAAGCCCCGGGTCTGGCTCTTCGCCAACCAACTCCGACTCTCTGTGCCTCCAGTGCGCCCAGCATTTGCACAATGCACCAGGTGCCAGGCGTTGGGTCACACGTCCAAGGGCTGCAAGGCCCAGCCAGCTTGTGCTGTCTGCGGTGGCAGACACGACACCCCCCAACACCGGTCTAGATGCCCTAAGTGTGCCGAAAACGCCACACCCGCGGGGCAGGACTGCCCACACTCCCCATACTGCATCAACTGCAAGGGTGACCACGAGGCTACCTCCGAAGACTGCCCCAAGCGGAAGAAGTATGCACCACCACCAGCCGACGACGATGACGAGTCTGACGGCGCCAACAACTCAAACATGGAAGCAGAGTAATGATTGACGCCCTTTGCGTCCTTCAGTGGAACGCTGCCCGCTCACTTGCAGCGATTCATTCCCTTCTCCCCATTCTTGCTGACAATTCCCAACCCCCACACCTTCTGTTGATACAGGAGCCCCCTTGGTATCAGATTGGTTCCCAGCCCTCACTTTCCGACCCAGAGGGGACACCAGTACTCAATGTCCCCTCTATTCCCGGTTACACACCCTGCCTTCCGCCGGCCACCCGTCCGCGAGTGGTCACTTACGTCTCGCGCAACCTCCCACCCTCAGCATGGTCTATTGTTGGTGCTGCCTCCCAGGGCACCGACGTGCTCACCATTGAAGTGCGTTCCACACAAACAGTGAGGATCTGCAACTACTATGGAATGCACCCGCCAGACCGCGCAGAAGCCACCCCCAGATACCCAGGTGAGTCCTTTCTTCTTGGACTTGACCCGGCAATTGCCGCGTCCCTCACAGTGGCTGGCGACTTTAACCGGCGCCACCACTCTTGGTCCGACCTCCCTTGCCCCCGGGCAGAGTCGAATAAGGCCCAGGCTCTGGATGATTTCTTTCGGATGCATGGCCATTCGCCTGCTCACCTCCCAGATGTGGACACACATCCTAGGGAGGGTGGGGCGCGCTGTCCCATTGACATGGTATGGGCAGCACCCGCCGTTCCGGCGGAGTTAGTGATGGACACATTCACTAGCTCCCCCTCCCCACTCTCTGACCACACCGTCCTCACTTGGTCGGTTCCGGTTGGGCCCTTTGTCCATCCCCCTCGCCCCCCTCGTGTCACAAACGAGGACCAGGATGAGTGGTGCGATGTGGCATACCCTCTGTTGAAGGTGGCATTTGCGCTACCGCTACTAACATCCCAGAACTCGATCTCAAAGTGGAGGCCATTCAGCAGGCCATGGTCACTGCTATGGAGGCGATCACCAAACCCCGCAAGCCCTCAAAGTCGGAGGTGCCATGGTGGACACCAAAGTGCACCGCCGCGCTTGCATCCATCAAGGCCGCCACTACTGCCCGTCTGAGGAGTGCCGCCGTCCGGGCCTTTAAGGCTTCAACTCGGGCGGCTAGGCGCTCTTTCTACTCGGAGCAAGTAGCTAAGGCTGAGCCTGCTACCATCTGGAACTGGGCCAAGCGTGGCCTGGGCATCCGACCAACACCTGTGCCCTCACTCCGACATCCGGATGGGACCTTCACCCAGACTGAGGAAGAGAAAGGTGAGTTGTTTCGTTCAACATACTTTCCACCACCTCCCCCCCTACCGGCAGGTGGTCTCGGGCCACTGCCCCCGCCTTCGGCGGGTGCGCCACCCATACTCTACAAAGAGTTGGATGATGCACTGACCGGTACTTCCAACTTGTCGGCTCCGGGGCCCTCAGGTGTTGGGTATCGCCCCCTTAAATGGGTGGTGTACTCATATGCTAATGAGGTGTTGGCGCTTTTCAACGACTGCTTGCGCCTGGGGCACCACCCTAAGTGCTGGCGGGCGGCAAAGGTTGTCATGCTCAGGAAGCCTAACAAGAAGGATCCATTCTCCCCCCGCTCCTACCGTCCTATTACTCTCGAGGAGACTTTTGGGAAACTCCTTGAGAAGATTATTGCTAACCGGCTCCAGTACCTGGCTAACACCCAGAACTGGTTGCCCAAAAACCAGTTTGGGGGGCGTCAAGGACATTCTGTCTACGATGCTGCCCAGCGCCTCATTCAGCTTGTGGAGAAAGCGCAGTCGGACGGCTTAGTGTGTTCTGTCCTCGCGGTAGACATACAAGGCTTCTTTGACTCAGTGCACCCACACCACCTTCACCACCGTCTCTTGGAGTTAGGCTGCCCGCCAGACATGGCGGATTGGTGCCTCTCTTTCATGACCGGTCGGCAGGTTGCCATCTCAGTTGATGGCACCACCCTCCCTAGTGCCCAGAAACCGGACTTTGGGACGCCCCAGGGCTCTCCCATCTCACCCATTCTCTCCACTCTCTTTGCAGGTTCAGCCATCAAGCGGTTTCGGTTTGATGGATGCAACTTGCTTGCATACGTCGACGACCACCTCATTGTCATTGCCGGCCCCTCAGTTACGTCTAACTGCAGGAAGCTGGTACCAGCATACCACCAACTCAACTCCCACTTTCGCGACATTGGTCTCAAGATCGAAACCGCCAAAACCGAGCTTGCCCACTTTCATCCGCCGCGCCTTTTTTTTTTTTTTTTTTTTTTTTGACTTTATTATTCCTGCAGAGTAACTAAGTACAAGACTATTACTACAGAGGCGCCCGTCATCAAGCATCGCAAGAAACTGGGCGGGTGGCGCCCGCCGCCGAAGGCGGCGGTAAAGAGAAAACGCTACCTATTAAAGAAGATGAAATGGAGGAGGAGAAACGGAATACATATCGCTTTGCCCATGTCAAGGCTACATGACCGAAGCTTAGAAAAGAGAAAGGTGACTACTCCCCACGTTCACGCGGAGGAGAGCTCGGGGGAAAAGGTGGGAGCTCGTCAAAGGAATCCAAAAGGTCCGGGTCCGAGTCCTGTGTCCTAGGTCCAAGTGCACGTCTCACATACCCGCGGAGGGTTGTGAGGTCCAAATCCTGGTCAGTGGGGAGGCCGTCAAGCTCCATGGTCGCCAGTGCAAGGCGGATGGCTGCATTGGAGCGAGCTGAGGGACGGGTGAGGTGGCCGGTGATTTTGAGCCAACGGCGCACGACTGGCATAAGGGCTTCGTCTGCCCACTCTGTGTGGTGAGCTGGTAGTGGGGTGTCATCTGGCCAGACCTTCGCAATCCAGGGGCGGAATGTCTCGCACCCTCCAAGGATATGGGCGGTTGTCTGGGCTGGCCAGGGGGGATGGTTGTGCCACCGACAGTAGGAGATCAGGCCATGCCGGGTCCGGTAGTCTGCGCTCATGCGCATCCAGTAACCCCCAAAGGGACCGGCGCAGCAAAGTACCTGAGCCACTGCTGTGAGCTCAGCGCGTGGGTGGTCGGTTGACATCGTCATCAGGCGACGAGGGCGACGAGTGGGTGGGCCAGAGATAGCAAGGTACTTATCAGTGGTGGAGGCCATGGGACGCTCAAGTAGTTTCTCCCACTTTGCATGTGCATCGCGGGTGTTCACCTCTCGAAGTGCTGAGATGGAGGGTGGGGAGGTGAGGGGAGGCAACGCAGTTGCCTCCTTGGCTTCCTCATCTGCCCACTCGTTTCCGGGCACGCCCGAGTGACCAGGGCACCACTGGAGAACGATTTGGAGGTCTGGGTTGAGGTCAAGCAGTGTCTGAACACCTGCTTTCCAATGCTGTAGGAGGTGAGCGCCGGGTGCTGAGGGCCAGTTGCGAAAGAGCCTCAAAGCAGTGAGTGAGTCGGCAAGGAAGATGACTGATGGGACCTCCAAGAGGTGGGCGCGCAAGTGCCGCGCAGCCCACCCGGGTGCAGACGCAAGAGAGAAGATTTCTGCATCTGTGGCGGTAGCAATCTTGGGGGAGGCAAGGCGCCGGGAGGCCAGACGCTGTGTGCCACGCATGGCCACAATAGCTGAACCTGAGCCGCGCTCTAATCGAGAGCCGTCTGTGAAGACTTGCACAGAGTAGGGGGTGCAGGCACTGATTGCATCGTTTACATGCTGTTCGCGCAGTTCAGCTGAAACAGTGCCTTCTGGGACTCGGAAGTCCAGTCGCTCGCCTGCAAAGGCAAGAGGATCTGACCAGGGAGGGTGAGTGTACGCAGGGACCTGTTGGACACGAGGGACAAGGGCCGGTAGCGAAGTGGAGAGAGGGCGAGGGCGCCGTGAGGGAGTAATCCTACGTCTACCTACAGTATGTGGAGTGCGCCAAAGGCGAAGAGCATGGTTAGTCTTTAGATAATTAAAATAAAATTGAAAAGGAGGTAAAGAGCAAAGGAAATTGGTGCTTAGCGGTGAGGCGCCTCGGTATACCCCAAGGATCCACCTGCAAGCAATGTTCTGGACCGACTGTAGACGAGCTACAAGGCCCTTCTGACGGATGCCAGTGTACCACACTGGAACGCCCCATGTTAAAACAGAGCGGACGCAGGCCGAGTACAACCGACGAAGGTGGAGGGCAGACATGCCGCGCTCGGTGTTGGCGAGAAGGCGAATGGCCGCAAGTGTGGAGAGGCCCTTGGAGCGCATGCGCTCAACATGGGGCTTAAACGAAAGTGCTGGGTCCCACCAGATGCCCAACCACCGCAGGGGGATGGAGGGCTTGATGAGAGTGTCTGGGTCCAGCTGCACGCCTTTGGTTTCCCAACCATTGTAGCCATGTTTAAGGCGCGGCGGATGAAAGTGGGCAAGCTCGGTTTTGGCGGTTTCGATCTTGAGACCAATGTCGCGAAAGTGGGAGTTGAGTTGGTGGTATGCTGGTACCAGCTTCCTGCAGTTAGACGTAACTGAGGGGCCGGCAATGACAATGAGGTGGTCGTCAACATATGCAAGCAAGTTGCATCCATCAAACCGAAACCGCTTGATGGCTGAACCTGCAAAAAGAGTGGAGAGAATGGGTGAGATGGGAGAGCCCTGGGGCGTCCCAAAGTCCGGTTTCTGGGCACTGGGGAGGGTGGTGCCATCAACTGAGATAGCAACCTGCCGACCGGTCATGAAAGAGAGGCACCAGTCCGCCATGTCTGGCGGGCAGCCTAACTCCAAGAGACGGTGGTGAAGGTGGTGTGGGTGCACTGAGTCAAAGAAGCCTTGTATGTCTACCGCGAGGACAGAACACACTAAGCCATCCGACTGCGCTTTCTCCACAAGCTGTATGAGGCGCTGGGCAGCATCGTAGACAGAATGTCCTTGACGCCCCCCAAACTGGTTTTTGGGCAGCCAGTTCTGGGTGTTAGCCAGATACTGGAGCCGGTTAGCAATAATCTTCTCAAGGAGTTTCCCAAAGGTCTCCTCAAGAGTAATAGGACGATAGGAACGGGGGGAGAATGGGTCCTTCTTGTTGGGCTTCCTGAGCATGACAACCTTTGCCGCCTGCCAACACTTGGGGTGGTGCCCCAAGCGCAAGCAGTCGTTGAAAAGCGCCAACACCTCATTAGCATATGAGTACACCACCCATTTAAGGGGGCGATACCCAACACCAGAGGGCCCCGGAGCCGACAAGTTGGAAGTACCGGTCAGTGCATCATCCATCTCTTTGTAGAGTATGGGTGGCGCACCCGCCGAAGGCGGGGGCAGTGGCCCGAGACCACCTGCCGGTAGGGGGGGAAAAAAGCATTTAAAGTAGCACTATGCTCCCACCTCCGACATTGCGATGCCTGCGATGCCGGTTCCTTTTTGGGAAATGCCCATAACCCAAAGGACGGTGTACCGGGGGACCCTGGAGGTAATTGTTTCTAAGAATAGAAGAGGATGATCGGATGGTGGTGGGCCGGGGACGCTCGCCCCTGATTGTGGTGAGTTCTTAGGCTCGTGGGAATGGTGAGTACCTCTACTCAGGGGATGGACTGGGGTCCTTAACGACACCGGGTGTGCCGAGGGGAAAGGGCACTAGATAGTAAACTGTCAAACCTGCCATTTAGATGCGCCGGATACTAGCCCGGACCCGTTCCGACCCTGAACGGACCGTTAGGCAACCAGAATTTATGATATTGCACATAGCGGGAGTCGAACCCGCAGCCTGACTAGCCAGCTACACCTAGGCAGAGTATGCGTCATACCACTAGACCACATGCCCCTTCCGCCGCGCCTTAAACATGGCTACAATGGTTGGGAAACCAAAGGCGTGCATCTGGACCCAGACACCCTCATCAAGCCCTCCATCCCCCTGCGGTGGCTGGGCATCTGGTGGGACCCAGCACTTTCGTTTAAGCCCCATGTTGAGCGCATGCGCTCCAAGGGCCTCTCTACACTTGCGGCCATTCGCCTTCTCGCCAACACCGAGCGTGGCATGTCTGCCCTCCACCTTCGTCGGTTGTACTCGGCCTGCGTCCGCTCTGTTTTAACATGGGGCGTTCCAGTGTGGTACACTGGCATCCGTCAGAAGGGCCTTGTAGCTCGTCTACAGTCGGTCCAGAACATTGCTTGCAGGTGGATCCTTGGGGTTTACCGAGGCGCCTCACCGCTAAGCACCAATTTCCTTTGCTCTTTACCTCCTTTTCAATTTTATTTTACATATCTAAAGACTAACCACGCTCTTCGCCTTTGGCGCACTCCACATACTGTAGGTAGACGTAGGATTACTCCCTCACGGCGCCCTCGCCCTCTTTCCACTTCGCTACCGGCCCTTGTCCCTCGTGTCCAACAGGTCCCTGCGTACACTCATCCTCCCTGGTCAGATCCTCTTGCCTTTGCCGGCGAGCGACTGGACTTCCGAGTCCCAGAAGGCACTGTTTCCGCTGAACTGCGCGAACAGCACGTGAACGATGCAATCAGTGCCTGCACCCCCTACTCTGTGCAAGTCTTCACAGACGGCTCTCGATTAGAGCGCGGCTCAGGTTCAGCTATTGTGGCCATGTGTGGCCCTCAGCGCCTGGCCTCCCGGCGCCTTGCCTCCCCCAAGATCGCTACCGCCACAGATGCAGAGATCTTCTCTCTTGCGTCTGCACCTGGTTGGGCTGCGCGGCACTTGCGCGCCCACCTCATGGAGGTCCCATCAGTCATTTTCCTTGCCGACTCACTCACTTGCTTTGAGGCTCTTTCGCAACTGGCCCTCAGCACCCGGCGCTCACCTCCTACAGCATTGGAAAGCAGGGGTTCAGACACTGCTTGACCTCAACCCAGACCTCCAAATCGTTTTCCAGTGGTGCCCTGGTCACTCGGGCGTGCCCGGAAACGAGTGGGCAGATGAGGAAGCCAAGGAGGCAACTGCGTTGCCTCCCCTCACCTCCCCACCCTCCATCTCAGCACTTCGAGAGGTGAACACCCGCGATGCACATGCAAAGTGGGAGAAACTACTTGAGCGTCCCATGACCTCCACCACTGATAAGTACCTTGCTATCTCTGGCCCACCCACTCGTCGCCCTCGTCGCCTGATGACAATGTCAACCGACCACCCACGCGCTGAGCTCACAGCAGTGGCTCAGGTACTTTGCTGCGCTGGTCCCTTTGGGGGTTACTGGATGCGCATGAGCGCAGACTACCGGATCCGGCATGGCCTGATCTCCTACTGTCGGTGGCCAACCACCCCCCCTGGCCAGCCCAGACGACCGCCCATATCCTTGGAGGGTGCGAGACATTCCGCCCCTGGATTGCGAAGATCTGGCCAGATGACACCCCACTACCAGCTCACCACACAGAGTGGGCAGACGAAGCCCTTATGCCAGTCGTGCGCCGTTGGCTCAAAATCACCGGCCACCTCACCCATCCCTCAGCTCGCTCCAATGCAGCCATTCGCCTTGCACTGGCGACCATGGAGCTTGACGGCCTCCCCACTGACCAGGATCTGGACCTCACAACCCTCCGCGGGTATGTGAGACGTGCACTTGGACCTAGGACACAGGACTTGGACCCGGACCTTTTGGATTCCTTTGACGAGCTCCCACCTTTTCCCCCGAGCTCTCCTCCGCGTGAACGCGGGGAGTAGTCACCTCTCTCTTTTCTAAGCTTCGGTCATGTAGCCTTGACATGGGCAAAGCGATATGTATTCCGTTTCTCCTCCTCCTTCTCATCTTCTTTAATAGGTAGCGTTTTCTCTTTACCGCCGCCTTCGGCGGCGGGCGCCACCCGCCCAGTTTCTTGCGATGCTTGATGACGGGCGCCTCTGTAGTAATAGTCTTGTACTTAGTTACTCTGCAGGAATAATAAAGACAAAAAAAAAAAAAAAAAAAAAAGAACATTGCTTGCAGGTGGATCCTTGGGGTATACCGAGGCGCCTCACCGCTAAGCACCAATTTCCTTTGCTCTTTACCTCCTTTCCAATTTTATTTTAATTATCTAAAGACTAACCATGCTCTTCGCCTTTGGCGCACTCCACATACTGTAGGTAGACGTAGGATTACTCCCTCACGGCGCCCTCGCCCTCTCTCCACTTTGCTACCGGCCCTTGCCCCTCGTGTCCAACAGGTCCCTGCGTACACTCATCCTCCCTGGTCAGATCCTCTTGCCTTCGCAGGCGAGCGACTGGACTTCCGAGTCCCAGAAGGCACTGTTTCAGCTGAACTGCGCGAACAGCATGTAAACGATGCAATCAGTGCCTGCACCCCCTACTCTGTGCAAGTCTTCACAGACGGCTCTCGTTTAGAGCGCGGCTCAGGCTCAGCTATTGTGGCCATGCGGTGGCCCACAGCGTCTGGCCTCCCGGCGCCTTGCCTCCCCCAAGATTGCTACCGCCACAGATGCAGAAATCTTCTCTCTTGCGTCTGCACCCGGGTGGGCTGCGCGGCACCTGCGCGCCCACCTCATGGAGGTCCCATCAGTCATCTTCCTTGCCGACTCACTCACTGCTTTGAGGCTCTTTCAAAACTGGCCCTCAGCACCCGGCGCTCACCTCCTACAGCATTGGAAAGCAGGCGTTCAGACACTGCTTGACCTCAACCCAGACCTCCAAATCGTTTTCCAGTGGTGTCCTGGTCACTCGGGCGTACCCGGAAACGAGTGGGCAGATGAGGAAGCCAAGGAGGCAACTGCGTTGCCTCCCCTCACCTCTCCACCCTCCATCTCAGCACTTCGAGAGGTGAACACCCGCGATGCACATGCAAAGTGGGAGAAACTACTTGAGCGTCCCATGGCCTCCACCACTGATAAGTACCTTGCTATCTCTGGCCCACCCACTCGTCGCCCTCGTCGTCTGATGACAATGTCAACCGACCACCCACGCGCTGAGCTCACAGCAGTGGCTCAGGTACTTTGCTGCGCTGGTCCCTTTGGGGGTTACTGGATGCGCATGAGCGCAGACTACCGGACCCAGCATGGCCTGATCTCCTACTGTCGGTGGCACAACCATCCCCCCTGGCCAGCCCAGACAACTGCCCATATCCTTGGAGGGTGCGAGACATTCCGCCCCTGGATCGCGAAGGTCTGGCCAGATGACACCCCACTACCAGCTCACCACACAGAGTGGGCAGACGAAGCCCTCATGCCAGTCGTGCGCCGTTGGCTCAAAATCACCGGCCACCTCACCCGTCCCTCAGCTCGCTCCAATGCAGCCATTCGCCTTGCACTGGCGACCATGGAGCTTGACGGCCTCCCCACTGACCAGGATTTGGACCTCACAACCCTCCGCGGGTATGTGAGACGTGCACTTGGACCTAGGACACAGGACTCGGACCCGGACCTTTTGGATTCCTTTGACGAGCTCCCACCTTTTCCCCCGAGCTCTCCTCCGCGTGAACGTGGGGAGTAGTCACCTTCCTCTTTTCTAAGCTTCGGTCATGTAGCCTTGACATGGGCAAAGCGATATGTATTCCGTTTCTCCTCCTCCATCTCATCTTCTTTAATAGGTAGCGTTTTCTCTTCACCGCCGCCTTTGGCGGCGGGCGCCACCCGCCCAGTTTCTTGCGATGCTTGATGACGGGCGCCTCTGTAGTAATAGTCTTGTACTTAGTTACTCTGCAGGAATAATAAAGTCAAAAAAAAAAAAAAAAAAAAAAAAAAAAAAAAGTCCACCATGGCATCTCCGACTTTGAGGGCTTGCGAGGTTTGGTGATCGCCTCCATAGCAGTGACCATGGCCTGCTGAATGGCCTCCGCTTTGAGATCAAGTTCTGGAATGTTAGTAGCAGGCAGCGCAAATGCCACCTTCAACAGAGGGTATGCCACATCGCACCACTCATCCTGGTCCTCGTTTGTGACGCGAGGGGGGCGAGGGGGATGGACAAAGGGCCCAACCGGAACCGACCAAGTGAGGACGGTGTGGTCAGAGAGTGGGGAGGGGGAGCTAGTGAATGTGTCCTCATCACTAACTCCGCCGGAACGGCGGGTGCTGCCCATACCAGGTCAATGGGACAGCGCGCCCCACCCTCCCTAGGATGTGTGTCCACATCTGGGAGGTGAGCAGGCGAATGGCCATGCATCCGAAAGAAATCATCCAGAGCCTGGGCCTTATTCGACTCTGCCCGGGGGCAAGGGAGGTCGGACCAAGAGTGGTGGCGCCGGTTAAAGTCGCCAGCCACTGTGAGGGACGCGGCAATTGCCGGGTCAAGTCCAAGAAGAAAGGACTCACCTGGGTATCTGGGGGTGGCTTCTGCGCGGTCTGGCGGGTGCATTCCATAGTAGTTGCAGATCCTCACTGTTTGTGTGGAACGCACTTCAATGGTGAGCACGTCGGTGCCCTGGGAGGCAGCACCAACAATAGACCATGCTGAGGGTGGGAGGTTGCGCGAGACGTAAGTGACCACTCGCGGACGGGTGGCCGGCGGAAGGCAGGGTGTGTAACCGGGAATAGAGGGGACATTGAGTACTGGTGTCCCCTCTGGGTCGGAAAGTGAGGGCTGGGAACCAATCTGATACCAAGGGGGCTCCTGTATCAACAGAAGGTGTGGGGGTTGGGAATTGTCAGCAAGAATGGGGAGAAGGGAATGAATCGCTGCAAGTGAGCGGGCAGCGTTCCACTGAAGGACGCAAAGGGCGTCAATCATTACTCTGCTTCCATGTTTGAGTTGTTGGCGCCGTCAGACTCGTCATCGTCGTCGGCTGGTGGTGGTGCATACTTCTTCCGCTTGGGGCAGTCTTCGGAGGTAGCCTCGTGGTCACCCTTGCAGTTGATGCAGTATGGGGAGTGTGGGCAGTCCTGCCCCGCGGGTGTGGCGTTTTCGGCACACTTAGGGCATCTAGACCGGTGTTGGGGGGTGTGGTGTCTGCCACCGCAGACAGCACAAGCTGGCTGGGCCTTGCAGCCCTTGGACGTGTGACCCAACGCCTGGCACCTGGTGCATTGTGCAAATGCTGGGCGCACTGGAGGCACAGAGAGTCGGAGTTGGTTGGCGAAGAGCCAGACCCGGGGCTTCTTGAGGAGCCTCGCGCGTGTCTCGCCGCTCTGATCTACAAAGGAGAATGAAACCGGGCAGTACTCCAATTTGGGGTCTGCGAGTCTGTCCGGTCTGCATGCGAAGTGAGGGGGGTTAGTAAACTCAAGGCCCTTGAGCGCAGGGTTAGCCCTGATCTCTTCCAAAAGGGTAGCCGCTGAGTAAACCGCTCCGCTGGAGACATATGGGTCTCTGGTAGGAACCATCGAGATCCGAAGTGTCGAGCGGGGGCGCACCCGGGAGTGGGTGAGGACAATGGGCTTGTCAGCCGGTGGTGTCCCTACGTAACAGTGCTGGGTCAGGTGGGTCCCAAGGGCCTGGGCATGAATGTCCAGGGTGGAATCCACCGAGGTTCCGGCGGGTAGTGCGGGCTTAGAAGAAAAGGTGCAAACAATGTTGCCTTTGACATTGAATGCCGCAGACAACACTGTCACATGGTTAGCGGTGGGGCGAGCCGTACCAACTAAAAATCTTGTGAAAGGTGCGATAGTTATCGGACGCGTTTCGTAAACTATCGCGATAACTCACCCAGTGCTTTTTTGGCTGCGCGGCAGCTTGATGCCGGGGGTGCCATGTCCCGGCACCTCTCGGCAGCCTTCCCGCGTCAGGGACCAGGCTGTATTGGGTAATACAGCCTGTTCTCGCGCCCTGGCTCATTTGGTTTTTAATAATTTGACTATTAGGGCCTGGCCCATGGTTATTTGATATAAAATAGAATGCATCAAGATTAAAAGGTAAATCTTTTTTATTTGTAATATGATGCAATCGTTAATTTCTAAAACATGTAGCGACAACCGCGCAAAGTAAGCGCCGGCGCTTACTGCAGTGCCAGCACGCGAGCGCGTACGATGGCCTTGCTTGTCTTTATCTTTGTCTTCCTCTTATGCTTGTGTCTGCTCTCTATTTTCTCCCATCTTGCGTGCGACACATTCCAGAGTCTTCATTCAACAAACCTGGACAAGAGTCCTTCCGGGACAATGGCGAACACGGGCGAGAGCTGAACAGCTCGGATTCCGAACAGCGTGCACCCTGGCCTAACCCTCCATCCACCACTCATACATTCTCCCAGCTTCTTCTCGCCATCTACTCTTCAGCAACAGCAACAGCACGCGCAAGCTTCCGCGCTCGTGGCTGCCGTACAAGTCTCTGGTTAAGCCAGATTCTTAGTCGGCTGTCGGACAATGACCGACGATCTGGCTGCTGACGCCAAGTGCTTGGACAGACTGCAACAAGCAGCTGATCTGCTTGCTGCAGCCCAAACACCGCCGGGTGTCGTGCGGTTGCTTCTGCGGGAGAGGCTGTTGCCTCGATGGACTCAAGACTGGGTCAAGGCCGCCTAAGAACTCGCCGATCAACGCTGCCGTGGCTTCGCGAGGGCGAAGGATGGGGGAGCATGCCATATTTGACACCAGAGGTGAATGGCAATCTCATATGTGCGTCGCTCACGAATCCGTTCTACCAAATGCACTAATCTGCACTTCACAGTGCCGCCAACGACTCGCCGACATATTCTAGCTTGTCATCCGCGACACGGGCGGTACACGAGCGAACGCCAGACCGTTCGTGTCCATTGCAGGAAGAACCTGGGGGGCATGTGGTCTAGTGGTATGACGCATTCTCTGCCTAGGTGTAGCTGGCTAGTCAGGCTGCGGGTTCGACTCCCGCTATGTGCAATATCATAAATTCTGGCTGCCTAACGGTCCGTTCAGGGTCGGAACGGGTCCGGGCTAGTATCCGGCGCATCTAAATGGCAGGTTTGACAGTTTACTATCTAGTGCCCTTTCCCCTCGGCACACCCGGTGTCGTTAAGGACCCCAGTCCATCCCCTGAGTAGAGGTACTCACCATTCCCATGAGTCTAAGAACTCACCACAATCAGGGGCGAGCGTCCCCGGCCCACCACCATCCGATCATCCTCTTCTATTCTTAGAAACAATTACCTCCAGGGTCCCCCGGTACACCGTCCTTTGGGTTATGGGCATTTCCCAAAAAGGAACCGGCATCGCAGGCATCGCGGTGTTGGAGGTGGGAGCATAGTGCTACTTTAAATGCTTTTTCCACCCTCCATCTCAGCACTTCGAGAGGTGAACACCCGCGATGCACATGCAAAGTGGGAGAAACTACTTGAGCGTCCCATGGCCTCCACCACTGATAAGTACCTTGCTATCTCTGGCCCACCCACTCGTCGCCCTCGTCGTCTGATGACGATGTCAACCGACCACCCACGCGCTGAGCTCACAGCAGTGGCTCAGGTACTTTGCTGCGCCGGTCCCTTTGGGGGTTACTGGATGCGCATGAGCGCAGACTACCGGACCCGGCATGGCCTGATCTCCTACTGTCGGTGGCACAACCACCCCCCCTGGCCAGCCCAGACGACCGCCCATATCCTTGGAGGGTGCGAGACATTCCGCCCCTGGATTGCGAAGGTCTGGCCAGATGACACCCCACTACCAGCTCACCACACAGAGTGGGCAGACGAAGCCCTTATGCCAGTCGTGCGCCGTTGGCTCAAAATCACCGGCCACCTCACCCGCCCCTCAGCTCGCTCCAATGCAGCCATTCGCCTTGCACTGGCGACCATGGAGCTTGACGGCCTCCCCACTGACCAGGATCTGGACCTCACAACCCTTCGTGGGTATGTGAGACATGCACTTGGACCCAGGACACAGGACTCGGACCCGGACCTTTTGGATTCCTTTGACGAGCTCCCACCTTTTCCCCCGAGCTCTCCTTCGCGTGAACGCGGGGAGTAGTCACCTCTCTCTTTTCTAAGCTTCGGTCATGTAGCCTTGACATGGGCAAAGCGATATGTATTCCGTTTCTCCTCCTCCATCTCATCTTCTTTAATAGGTAGCGTTTTCTCTTTACCGCCGCCTTCGGCGGCGGGCGCCACCCGCCCAGTTTCTTGCGATGCTTGATGACGGGCGCCTCTGTAGTAATAGTAATGTACTTAGTTACTCTGCAGGAATAATAAAGTAAAAAAAAAAAAAAAAAAAAAAAAAAAAGGAAGAACCTGATGACCACAATGAAGGTCATCGCTTTCCACTCATTTTTAGTGTATAAATTATGTATATTAATGGACTAATACTATCTTATATATAAATATGATTGAAATATAAAACAATCCGATCAAAAAAGTGAGAGAAATGAGCTACATACGTTGTCGAAGGTCCCCTTCGACGCGTTCACGTCCTCGAAAGTGAGTTCGGCGATTCCCGGACTATTTAGCCGAGGCATCGCCGGACACCTTTTTCTCCCGAAATTAATTCACTTTCTTAATATATTATCAGGCACACTATATAGAGTAATAGAGCTCATTGTATAGTAAATTATCATATTTATTTTAGCAGTAGTTGTGTACTTTGTTGTTATGCTGCTTGTGAAACAATGCTAAAATGTGCCATACTGCCAGTATTTATTCATTTGTATAATTTTGAGAGTCTCTGAGACTCCAGTCTTTTTGCTAAATCGATGTACTTTACATTATATATACGTCTAAAAAAGAATTATGTTCATAGGTTAAGTGGAAGGGGTTGAACTCGAAAGTGGTGCTTGGAATGCATCACTTCGAGTGAAACTTGTACAGGTGTGTTCGTCCCTCGAACACATTTGTGCATTTCGAATTTGTTTCCTTAACAACTTCCAATCTAACACCTAGATAAGTCTTATTTATATGTCTATTATAGCTATCAGATTAATACCAAATTTTCGAACATCAGAAACATATGGAATTGAGCTGTAAATGTTGTAAATTGGCTCAAAAGTGCCAAAATGGTCAAATTTCGAGTGTGTTTTAATTTACTACTCTCACAGAAGCAGCGCCTGATACCCAAACTTTTATGAGAGCTTTATTAGTGCATTATGGACTCTTCTATAAAATACTAAGACAATCAGAGCACTATAGAGTATACAGAAAATCGAAGAATCAGTGATAATATGCATGATACATGAATTTACATGCTATCATCTACTTTATAAGCTGTTGATTCACTCCTTCACCTTCGTAATTTTTATATATCTGTATTGTTACCTATTAATGCTGAACGCATACTGTGCCTGAAGTAATACGAGCTGTATAGAATGTGAATTGTATGTTATTGATATGTTTGAAGATAAAAAAATATGTGAGACATACCTTAAGTGGTAATTTCTCGCGACATTCAGGGTCGTGACGTGCCACCCACATCGTCGTCCCGCTATTGCTTTCCTCCTCCTCCGTCCTCCTGCGTCAACTTCGCGGGACCAAACTCTTCACCTTCCAGGATGAAGGCTTTGGCTCTTCAGGCACTCCTCTCAGCAGTGCTGCCGCGACATTGACCGACTGTGCTGGTTCAAGTAGCACAGTCTTCCTTCGCGACTGGTGAGCTGGCGGTGGCACTCACAGGGAAGACAGCGGATGTGGGCGACAGTGGGCGACAAGCTTATGTTGCTCTTCTTCGAGCATAAGGGCACATGTGAGTATCATTTATTCTCTTCCATGGCCGTTCACCTCACCAGTTAGCGCGCTTTATTTCAGGTCGCTCTCTCATGTCGCTACTGCACCCACTGCACAACACCCGCACACCTACTATACACCCCTCCTTCGCTACCCTGACGCAGTATTCCCGCCATCCCTCCCGCCAGGACTCACAAGTGAAATACGCACGCAAAGGCCATCACTATGGCTTACTGGGTCAGGGAGAAAGTTGGCTTTCCATTTATCCAAATGCCTGAAGAAGGCCGCATTCACGGCGTCGTCAAGCCCGGTTTGGTCACTATTCTTGAATCACCCCATCAACCTCATTGAATGCCCGAGGTCAACGCATTGGCTATTCAAGCAGGCCACCGTGTCCACTTCCGCAAAGGTAAACAGGCCCATAAGCATCATCACCATGGGTGGCGCACGACGACGTTCTGCGGCCGTCGCTACAAGGCCTTGATGACGTGGCATAGTCATCCACTTGCTTTCGTCCTCGGTAAGTCTGTCCCCGATTCATCTCAAAATTGCAAACAGTTGGCTGATGATGCAATCAGGCTGCGGTATCGGCTCCCTGTCGAGGATGCTCTATATGAGCCCAAAATGCTACGGCCGTCTCAAATACGGCTGTAGCCCAACGCGCCACGCGCGGGCTGCGTACCAAGAGCCCAGGCCATCTCCGGACGGCGGACGTACCCCGCGCGCGCGAGCGACGGACGTATCCCGTCGCTCTCGCGGGCACGTGCGGGGCTCTTTATTTATTTGTATTTTAATTATGATGTTATTAGTGTAATTAATTGTAAAGCCTGGACTACGGTCCAGGCTTTGCAAATGAATATAATATTAATTTCAAATAATTTTGATGCCTGACCATGCTGCCGGGCAAGCCCTGACAAGGCTATGTCGGCACGCACGGCACAGGCATTGCTGAAAGGCAGAGCAAGCTGCCGAAGGCCTGCCGAAGTTATCGCGATAGTTTACGAAAGGGGGGGTGATAATTATCGCACTTTTCACAAGATTACTAGCTGGCACTGGTGGTGGGGCGAGAGGAGAAGAACTCACAAACGGCTGCTGTCAAAGCAGCCCCTGACTTCCTCTGGCCGGTCTGGATGTAGTGTTTGGGGGTGTACACCAGGGTAGGGTCCTTAGCATACACCTTGGGTGGAGGGGGTGGTTGGCGCTGCTTCTTCGGCTGTTTAGGCCCGGGAGCTGCACCCGCGTGATACTGTTGTTGAGGGGGGGGAAGGGAAACCGGAATGGCTGCCACCTGCGCATAGGTGGCAGGGGCCGTCGGTTGGGCCTGTTGGGTGGATGGGGCAGGTGCTGGTGCTGGTGCTGGTGCCCTGACTGGGCGCGGTGCCGGTCGGTCAACAACAGCCTGCATTTGCCTGGAGAGGGAGGCCACTTCATTTGAGAGGCGCGTCATGTTCTCGGTGAGCGCAACAATCTCTGGGGAGGGGGCCCTTGGGGGTGGGGTGGGTTCTGGGAAAGATGGGAAGGGGAGGACGGTGCTCTTGAGACGAGCAGCATAGGCATTGAGGGCGGTCCTAGCGATTTCCACTGCATCGGCGGAGTTGGCGTCTGCTCCTTGTGCACGCATTACTGTCGCTAGAGAGGCGTTGAGCACCCCGAGGATGTTACCCGCGCACTCTGCTGCAACCATTGCAATCTGCGTGTTGGTGAGGTTTGCTGCTGAGGAATCAGCAAGCGCCTTCTCGAGGTAGGTCTGGACGCTCAGGGGGACTGCTCTAAGAGCGCGCTCCCAACCCTTGAGGCCAGCATTGGGTGGGGGCCGGCTGGCAAGTGGGGACAGCACATCAGCGGTGCGCTTGCCCTTGCCTGCTGGAACGTAGGGGGTCATGTTTGCATCCTCGTCACCATCATAGGTGCTGGGGAGTGGCTCAGAAGAGGGGGGGAGTGGGGACTCCGCCGCCAGTGCCCTCTGAAATGCAGTCACTGGGGTCTGGGGGCCGGAAGTGGTTGGTGCCAGTGGGTTCATGTCCACGTCGTCGGCAGGGGGTGGTTGGGCACCGGTCACAGAGGACGACGCCCGGGAGGGTTTGTTGGCTATAGGAGGTTTGCTGGTGTGCTTGTCTGACATTGTCTACAGTCCGGTAGATTGGGAGCTGAGGCTCGACCAAATCGGGAAGGTAGTGGTCAAAGGTCAAGGAGTGAATAGCATGCTGTAATAAATCAGAATTTCATAATTTCCACCCGTTTTGGCATATGAGGCACATCAGGGTCTAGGACTCTGAGGTCCGGCAGGTTCCAGGTCACCTGGAGCTACTACCGCTTTTGGGGGTTGTGGGAATAAATTCAAATTAGCCTTTGCAGGCCCTACAGGCATCCAAAAATAGTGCGAAAATAGCCAATAAATCAGAAAATATTCTAGGACACTGCCGCTTCGCTCTAGCGTGGGAACTACGCATTGGGACGACCCAAATAGGGTACGGGGGTGCTCTGGGCCACCCTGGGCCCTTCCTAAAGCGGTAAAATCATTATAAAATAGATAATTATATTTGTACTTGAGTGCATATATGCAGGCTTCCCCTGGGCTTACCGGCTGCATATAAAATACAGTAAAATCGGATTATATTAGTAGAAGCATAGTGAGCACGTTCCAGATAGCTATATATGGCAATTCTAGCCAGGAACATACCAGAAATGTCAAAACACATTCCGTTTGACATGCTAATACTACCGGGCTCATTTGACCACATTGGGATACCCCCGGGATGCAAATATTGATGGGATTCCATTGCTGCATAGTAATAGAGTCTGAACAGTCATCAATCATGGCAGGGGAGTCATTTTATGTAGCACTGTTGATTATTCTTTTATTTAAATGTCATTTTCATTACTGTACTTCTACTACATGTAATGATGTGTGTAGATAGTCAAAATGGATCAGAATAACGAGGGGAGTAAGAATATGCAGCCAGAATTGTCACATGGTCACTACTGAGCTCAGTAACACACTTTTATGTTTCCGTGTGCATGCAAAACTTGTACAGCCTCTACAGACACTCCTGTACGTGCTACACGTGTACTAATGACTTTGATTGACTGTATATATGTCTCACGTATACTCCACGAAGTTTCACATTAATCGGAGCTTGCGTTGAATTGATATTAAGCCTACAATTTTGAGAAAGAATGGTCATTTTTAATTGTACGGGAGGCTTACGGGTCAGGCACATGATGCCAAACAGCCGTCATAAGTATCTTAAACATAATCCAAATGCATGTTTGAGATGTAGTTGGAATGTGCAAGTCATATGTAACATTGTAGGGTGGATTGCTACTTATAATATCAGTATACATATGACATGTCCAAAACACATATAACCTATACATTCCATCTGTACCCCAAACATGCATTTGTAATATGTTTAGGATACTTATGATAGTTGTTTGGCATCATGTGCCTGACCCGTATACCTCCCGTAAAAATAAAAATCACTATTCTTTCTCAAAATTGTAGGCTTAATATCAATTCAACACAAGCTCTGATTGACATGAAACTTTGTGAGATATACGTGAGACATATATACAGTTGATTAAAGCCAATAGTACACATGTATGTGCAATTTTTGCATGCACACGTAAACGTAAAAGTGTGCTATTGACATCATCAGTGACCATGTGACAATTCAGGCTGCATATTCTTTCTCCCCTCGTTAAGTAGATCTATTTTGGCTATCTACACGCGCCATTATGTGCAGTAGAAGTGCAGTAAAATAAATAACATTTAAATAAAAGAATAATCCACTGTGCTACGTAAAGTGCCTCCCCCACTGTGGATAGTGGCTTTCGAGGCTCTAGTAGTATCCCCCAATAGATTTGCATCAAAATTTGCATCCCGGGAGTAGCCTAATGTGGTCAAATGAGCCCGGTAGTAATAGCATTTCAACCAGAATGTGTTTTGACATTTCTGGTATGTTACTGGCTGGAACTACCATATATAGCTATCCAAATCGTGTTCAATATGCTTCTAGTAATATAATCTGATTTTACTGTATTTTATATGCAGCCGGTAAGCCCAGGGGAAGCCTGCATATATGCACTCAAGTTGCAAATTTAATTATCTATTTTATAATAATTTTACCGCTTTAGGAAGGGCCCAGGGTGGCCCAGAACATCCTTGTACCCTATTTGGGCCGTCTCAATATGTAGTTCCCACGCTAGAGCAAAGCGGCAGCGCCCCAGAATATTTTCTGATTTATTGGCTATTTTCGCGCTATTTTTGGATGCCTGTAGGGCCTGCAAAGGCTAATTTGAATTTATTCCCACAACCCCCAAAAGCGGTAGTAGCTCCAGGTGACCTGGAACCTGCCGGACCTCAGGGTCCTAGACCCTGATATGCCTCATATGCCAAAATGGGTGGAAATTATGAAATTCTGATTTATTACAGCATGCTATTGTACCTGAGTTTATAAATAGCTCAAAAAAGCGGTGGGTATACAATTGCATTATCTATTATTCAGTGGTATATTCCTAATAGGTATTGCAGGCCTAGTATTCCCTAGGTATGCAACCCTTCATCAGAGCCCAGCAAGGCTGGCTTACTCTTCTCTTCATCAGCCAGCATTTGCTGAGTGAAATGCAATAAATTTTCTGCAGTAAGAATGTATGTCATTCAATCAGACAGCTGGCAGCAGTGACTCAGTGGGTTCCATATCAGGATTGACATCCGGAACATTGTTATTTCCATCATCAGCAACAGACACAGAAGACGACGATGACGAGTGTGGCCGCTTGGCTTTGTCTTTTGTCAAGCTTGACTTCCGACCGTTAGTTTTGACGGGGATGGTAACCTGCACCGGTTTCATTGATGTATTTTGTATCGTGTGTTTCTGTGAGGAATCTTCACCCAAAGGAGCTTTATGTTGCTTTTTTTTTTTTTTTTTTTTCTTTATTATTCCTGCAGAGTAACAAAGTACAAGACTATTACCACAGAGGCGCCTGTCATCAAGCATTGCAAGAAGCTGGGCGGGTGGCGCCCGCCGCCGAAGGCGGCGGTAAGGAGAAAACACTACCTATTAAAGAAGATGAGATGGAGGAGGAGAAACGGAATACATATCGCTTTGCCCATGTCAAGGCTACATGACCGAAGCTTAGAAGAGAGAAAGGTGACTACTCCCCACGTTCACGCGGAGGAGAGCTCGGGGAAAAAGGTGGGAGCTCGTCAAAGGAATCCAAAAGGTCCGGGTCCGAGTCCTGTATCCTAGGTCCAAGTGCATGTCTCACATACCCGCAAAGGGTTGTGAGGTCCAGATCCTGGTCAGTGGGGAGGCCGTCAAGCTCCATGGTTGCCAGTGCAAGGCGAATGGCTGCATTAGAGCGAGCGGAGGGACGGGTGAGGTGGCCGGTGATTTTGAGCCAACAGCGCATGACTGGCATAAGGGCTTTGTCTGCCCACTCTGAGTGGTGGGCTGGTAGTGGGGCATCATCTGGCCAGACCTTTACAATCCAGGGGCGGAATGTCTCGCACCCTCCAAGGATATGGGCGGTCGTCTGGGCTGGCCAGGGGGGATGGTTGTGCCACCGACAGTAGGAGATCAGGCCATGCCGGGTCTTTCTAAGCTTCGGTCATGTAGCCTTGACATGGGCAAAGCGATATGTATTCCGTTTCTCCTCCCCCATCTCATCTTCTTTAATAGGTAGCGCTTTCTCTTTACCGCCGCCTTCGGCGGCGGGCGCCACCCGCCCAGTTTCTTGCGATGCTTGATGACGGGCGCCTCTGTAGTAATAGTCATGTACTTAGTTACTCTGCAGGAATAATAAAGTCAAAAAAAAAAAAAAAAAAAAAGGCCATGCCGGGTCCGGTAGTCTGCGCTCATGCGCATCCAGTAACCCCCAAAGGGACCGGTGCAGCAAAGTACCTGAGCCACTGCTGTGAGCTCAGCGCGTGGGTGGTTGGTTGACATTGTCATCAGACGACAAGGGTGACGAGTGGGTGGGCCAGAGATAGCAAGGTACTTATCAGTGGTGGAGGCCATGGGATGCTCAAGTAGTTTCTCCCACTTTGCATGTGCATCACGGGTGTTCACCTCTCGAAGTGCTGAAATGGAGGGTGGGGAGGTGAGGGGAGGCAATGCAGTTGCCTCCTTGGCTTCCTCATCTGCCCACTCGTTTCCGGGCACGCCCAAGTGACCAGGGCACCACTGGAAAACGATGTTGAGGTCGGGGTTGAGGTCAAGCAGTGTCTGAACGCCTGCTTTCCACTGAGGTAGGAGGTGAGCGCCGGGTGCTGAGGGCCAGTTACGAAAGAGCCTCAAAGCAGTGAGTGAGTCGGCAAGGAAAATGACTGATGGGACCTCCATGAGGTGGGCGCGCAAGTGCCGCGCAGCCCAACCAGGTGCAGATGCAAGAGAGAAGATCTCTGCATCTGTGGCGGTAGCAATCTTGGGGGAGGCAAGGCACCGGGAGGCCAGACGCTGTGGGCCACGCATGGCCACAATAGCTGAGCCTGAGCCGCGCTCTAAACGAGAGCCGTCTGTGAAGACTTGCACAGAGTAGGGGGTGCAGGCACTGATTGCATCGTTTACATGCTGTTCGCGCAGTTCAGCTGAAACAGTGCCTTCTGGGACTCGGAAGTCCAGTCGCTCGCCTGCAAAGGCAAGAGGATCTGACCAGGGAGGATGGGTGTACGCAGGGACCTGTTGGATATGAGAGACAAGGGCCGGTAGCGAAGTGGAAAGAGGGCAAGGGCGCCGAGAGGGAGTAATCCTACGTCTACCTACAGTGTGTGGAGTGCGCCAGAGGCGAAGAGCACGGTTAGAGAATATTCGGAGTAGAACGGAGGTCGGTAGCTTGGGTGATGAACAATCTGCACAGGCTGAGGAGCAGGATGTCGTTGAATGAATTCACCTGGGTTCTGCACATACTCTGCATATGTAGGAACTTGTGGCGGAACCGGAAAGACAATTGGTTCGGGGTGTTGCAGGAATTGGACGGGAGCATGTGAAGGAACATTGACCTGCGGGAACAATAATAGCTGGTCATTATGAGGTGCTTGAGCGACAGGTGGGAAATTTTTGGCAGGCATATTCGGAGGGTAAGTACCCTGCTGGAATGACAATCCATCAGCAGCTATAGGTAGATGCTGCTGTTGTAGATGCTGGGGTTATTGACTACTATAGTAGGCAAAATCGTTAGGCTGATTCGAACCAATTACATTTTCCAGGGGATCTGAGAAACTTATGTAAATGTCTTTATTTCTACAGAATTTATTGGGACATAAGATATGTACAGCTATGTTTATCCGCAAAGTAGCCTAAGTTTGCACTTATGTGGTGACCACCTATAGAGAACAGCAAGTAAGAAACAGCAGGCACTCGTGAATAAGAAAATGGACACACCAGTTTCGTCCTGCGTCACTGTGAATAAACGTTTCCGTTCTTCAACAGGCACACTCAGATATTTGCGTATCAGAGGTGTGAAACCGTTAAATTCCATTGCTCCATGTAGTGCTCCCCGCGCAAGTAATAAGTATACGATAAAATTAACCATTTCCAATAAATAAAAGGATTTGGTACACAAAGGGATTAGACAACAAACGACATGGTCATGTAACGCATGGTATTTGAGTGGGTGATGGGAGGGAGGGAAAGGGAGGTAGTCGAGCAGGTTGAGTTTTTGCAACGGACCATAGCAATCTACAGATTCGAGTATCACAAAGTTAGAAGTGGTTTTTTAACGTTGACAGATGGTTAAATTACTTTGCTCTGAAGTTGTTCCAGAAACGCGTTTGATATTCGGTTCATCGTTCACCACATCCAGATCGTCTATAGCAACCCTGAACCCGACTGGAGACCCCGGTAGTAACCATATGGACAACATAACTGACAGAGAACACAATGCTCAGCACTATTGTCGTCATAATTTATTAGAGAAACTCATAAGACAAAGGTTGATAATCACTCTTACAATCAGTAAATCCAAGACTACATTACTCAGATTCATCCTATGCATCGAAGTGTCTAAACGATGATACAAAAGTCTGAAGTACAAAAACCAGAGATGTACTGGCATTTAGATCAAGATGAATTCACAAACCTGTTGAATGATGTTGACCGCCAATGACCAATGACCCAACCCTACTACCTAACGCCACAACATCAATTTGTATGGCTTTCTAACCATCGTCCACCTGAACATAGAGATAGCCGTAGCTACCTCAGAGTCTTCCAGTCCTATCAGCAACAGCCCGAAGCTGCCGCGATATTGAAATGGGTTTGTATTTAAGAGAAGAGCGAGAAGATGGATTGCTGGTGGGTTAAGGAGGCCATTGATTGTCTGTTGTTACTTATATCAGCAAATATACTGTAGAAGATCAAATAGCTAATTCTTTCCTTCCACAACCAAGCTATTCAATACACTCCAGTTTGACATGGTGGACAGAGGTTAACAATGAAGTGAGTGATGTGGGATGGGGAGATTGAAGAAGAGGGGTTATCATGAGCAGTGGAAGACGACTACTAGTAGAACACGCAGACAAGGGTTGGCAAAGTGGCGTGAGAACTTTTACTGCCAGTGTCCAGCTATATTGTAATGACATCTTTGTTTGATTAGCTCTTTGATAGCATCTATATCAGTCCCGGACTGAGCACAGCGCCGACTTCGCGTCACTGCTGAGTGAAGTCTGTAAGACAAAGAGTCGAGTGTCGGTCTTTGGTCCCTCACAACGTCTTGATGTCTAAGGAAAACATGAAGTTGGGATTTGATGCAAGGTATGTACCATCTCTCACATGCATCTCCGTAACTTTGACAAGAATTGCTATCTACAGGAGCGAGAAGAAGGGGGCGAACGCGCTTGTTTGCGCTGCCAGTCTCTTCCCCAAACTGAGAGTTAATGTTGCACAAGGTAAGATTGAATGTCATTATTTGTCGACACAACGTGCTAACTAAGATCGTCCCACAGACTCGCCCCGCCATATTTGAAATGCATACAACTGCCAGAGCGCAGCTGTCATTAGATGGACCTCTGATTCCTACAAAATCATTTTGTTGCCGAACATGAACTGGGTTCCGGAATTTCCTGAGCTTGACGATAAAGGCCTCTTTCAAAGATCTGATGGACATTGGGGCCCTCACGAATACTCTATCTGGCCTCAAATTTACTGCAACGCCCTTGCTCACCACATGTGCATTCCTTGTCAGATACCAGATCCACCAATGCACAAGATATTACGGAAAGATGGAGTTGTCTGGCAAGCTGTCGAACCCACCGATTGGATTCAGTCAGGCCCATCCCTATATGAACTTTTCACAGAGCCAGCAGGAAAGCTGCACCTTCCGTTCTCCAATGAGCTATCAAGGGCCTTAGAGCTTACCATCTCCACATGCTTGGAAGCGGAAGGAGAATACGATAGGGAGCAACAGAAGTTAGTGCTCCACATTTCCAATCAGGCCCGTCTTGCCATCAAACAACTAAAACGAGAACCATGGGCTGAGCAAGACGTGATTCAGCGAGTACAAGAGGTCCAGAGATCCATCAGAGAGCTGTTTGGTTTGTACTTCTATGTCGTACATATTTCTCGAAGTATTCAGCCTTCCATTCCTCCTCTTGGCGAACACCCCCGTGCGTTCCGCGACGTATTTGTTGACAATGGTGCACTTGCGGAGGAGCTCCGACGGGCGAGGATACCTGTCTGGTTCATACGTCCTTATGAGAGTATTTTGGGCGACACACGTATTTATAAAATAGTGGATGCAACTCCATGGGACAATATTCTCGACAGACATCTGTGGCGTAGTCGAGTGGACGGAAGAGAACTCTTCATGGCAATAACGCCGTCCTCTTATCGACCAGTCAACATAAGATCAGGCCGGAACACCCTTCTGACTGAAGTTGGCATGATTGCGCTTATATCAAATATGAGGTCTGTGATGGGTCAAGATCAAGGCCTCAACCGGGATCCACTAGAGATTGAGACATTGTTGTTGAAGTGTTCCCGGGATAACATTGATTTGCCCGCCTCACCTCCGCGTCTTTCTGGTTCTGACGACGAGCGCCCTCACAAGACATCGAAGACTACTTGACAAAAGAAACGGGCGAAAAAAGCGTCAGCGACTCAAGGACAGCAGTCTCTCAACCACTTTTTTTTTTTTTTTTGACTTTATCATTCCTGCAGAGTAACTAAGTACAAGACTATTACTACAGAGGCGCCCGTCATCAAGCATTGCGAGAAACTGGGCGGGTGGCGCCCGCCGCCAAAGGCGGCGGTAAGGAGAAAACGCTACCTATTAAAGAAGATGAGATGGAGGAGGAGAAACGGAATATATATCGCTCTGCCCATGTCAAGGCTACATGACTGAGGCTTAGAAAAGAGAAAGGTGACTACTCCCCGCGTTCACGCGGAGGAGAGCTCGGGGGTAAAGGTGGGAGCTCGTCAAAGGAATCCAAAAGGTGCAGGTCCGAGTCCTGTGTCCTAGGTCCAAGTGCACGTCTCACATACCCTCGAAGGGTTGTGAGGTCCAAATCCTGGTCAGTGGGGAGGCCGTCAAGCTCCATGGTTGCCAGTGCAAGGCGAATGACTGCATTGGAGCGAGCCGAGGGACGGGTGAGGTGGCCGGTGATTTTGAGCCAACGGCGCACGACTGGCATAAGGGCTTCATCTGCCCACTCTGTGTGGTGAGTTGGTAGTGGGGTGTCATCTGGCCAGACCTTTACAATCCAGGGGCGGAATGTCTTGCACCCTCCAAGGATATGGGCGGTTGTCTGGGCTGGCCAGGGGGGGTGGTTGTGCCACCGACAGTAGGAGATCAGGCCATGCCGGGTCCGGTAGTCTGCGCTCAAGCGCATCCAGTAACCCCCAAAGGGACCGGCGCAGCAAAGTACCTGAGCTACTGCTGTGAGCTCAGCGCGTGGGTGGTCGGTTGACATTGTCAACCTGATTTATCCTTTATTATAATTATGTACTTCTGAATAACATCTTGTTTGCTTTTGAATACCAAGTACCAAACAATGATCCAAGAACCACATAAATTAGTGTGAAATTCTACTGAATGGGTGGCTGTTCTTGTGCCTGAGTAGCTGTAACCAAAATGAATTGAAAGCTGTGTAATTTCATAACATTTCGTTTGCTACATGTGCGTGCAGCGGTAATCTGCAGCGGTAGTTACCGAAAGCGGTAATGTGCAGCGGTAGTCTGCAGTGGTAGTTACTACAAGCAGTAATGTGCAGCGGTAATGTACCCTGCAGCAGTAGTCTGCAGCGGTAATGTACCCTGCAGCAGTAGTCTGCAGCGGTAATGGACCCTGCAGCAGTAGTCTGCAGCGGTAATGGACCCTGCAGCGGTAGTCGCGGTAGTCTGCAGCAGACATTTGAAGCACACATCAAGATCCTGTGATCTCATTGGCTGTATGTATATTTATTCTACATTACAGTACATTTTCTAACATTCCCATTGGTGCCCTGCTGCAGTAGTCTGCAGCGGTAATCCGGGCAGACATTTCAGGAGCCCGTAACCTTATGCTCTGTATTCAAGATACATTGAGTGGCGATAGCGTTAAAGCCACAGCGTTGGGGGCACTGGGCTTTCACCTCGATCATTATGTCAAGGCTAGAATTGCAAAGTGTTCCTATGGCATAAATGTTTACGTTCCTTATGATAATTCGAATCCGGACCATAAAGGCAGGAGCCTTTTTACTCTTCTATCTGGGAAAGCACGTGTAGACGGTGTCTTCGATACAATTATATTGAGGGTATGTCGGATGCAAGTTATGATGCCTGGACCAATATTGAATACCCGGTTTTTGTTTGTAGGGAACTGTGGTAAACGAGAGTGCAGAATTTGTGCGTACGTGTCATATAGAAGTCAAAACTAATAAATCTGTGTCTTTAACGTTCGAGGTGGAGATCAAAGTATATACAGGCTCTAGAGAGCTTGTTTATTGGATAGAGGACATTGAAAATCAGAGTAAGAGACAACTTCGCTTTTTTTCTGTCGATTGCTCTATTCATCTATGCCGAAAGATGACATACGGACGGCATGCACCATCAAAGTGGATCTGTCGGCTTTGCGAAGCTCCGTTGCAAAACTGAAAGGACTAAAAGGTATTTTGTACCAGAGGGTACATTATGATGTCGTCTTGTGGTTTGGACGTTCAGAACTAAAGGCTCAATTGCTCTGGCTCGAGAATGTAAGATTATTTGTTTTGTGCTGTTTACTAGTACCTACTCATTGTACGTTTGCTCGGCAGGGTGTGGAGAAATGGCAAGTTGTTGCTTCGCTTCCAATAAAGAGTTGTTATTTAATGATATCAAATTCTCGTCATCACCAGGAGTCCAGTTTCTATATTATACGACGACGACAGTGTACCGGAACATGATGCAGGGCTTTAGCTGAGTATTTTCTATAAACTAGTAGTTTTAGCTTACTTCGTGCAGATCCTACAATGACTCTACCGCTAGAGTCAATTACTGCTGTATTTCGTCAAGAATCGATCCCTACTTGTTGTTTGAGTCATGACACTCAACTGCTTTCCTACTGCACACTGCTGTCTGGTCTACTGGAAATGACATTTTAGCGTGAGTGGACTCGAGAAGAATTGGTCTGATAGACAATTGCTGGAGGGGCAACTAGATTTTAACAATCAACGTAGTAACGAGCTACCATGCGTACCGAGCGAAGTACCGTGCACAACCACACGGTACCAATGCAAGTACCGCACAGTACTATACTCAGTGCCGTGCAGTCGGATGGAGTGCCACAGAGAATGCTTCTGGAATGTTGTGAACAATCCGGGATACGCAGAGACCAAGGAGGAGAGTGAGAGTGATTGTGGGCTCATATGTTCGAGTCACATCCTATCAAGATATGTAGTTGCGACGAACAACACTTGAATAAAACAAATGACAAAACTGTTCTGGAACCAGATCTGCGTCTGGCATTCTTGCATGCCCAGCAGCTCGGATACCTCCATACGCCGCGCCGCCGTCGGACTTCTGTCCGTTATGAGAGGCGCTCGAGGCCGGTACGCGCCGCGACGATAACGAGATGGCCAAAACGAAAAGATAAGGAGACAGTTGCAAAGAAAGCGTCATAGTGCGTTATACCAATTAGAACTCTTGAGCGTATAGAAGGGGTTGCTATTTAAAGAATCAACCAGACATCATACGTCAAGCATCATCGACAAAATAATCATCTTCGCCATCGGACTCCTCGTGACTATGTAGCATCTAATCCGGGTGAAAGAAGGGTTAGCAGGGCTCCTGAATGACATGTGGTGAGGCATACCGAATATAAAATAATTGCGGAAATCAGAGAGACTGCCTCTTTTGCGATTCTTGACATAACCAACGAGGAGATATTGAGCTCTTCGGATTGCTTATAGCTGCCACTTCCATCGTCATTGAGTTTGAGGATGAGGAATATCCATCGACGTCTATTCGACAGGACACCACGAATTATTGATTTCCTAAATAATAAGAGTAATGATGAAAACAGCGTCGCATAATCTTAGAGTTGATTTACCCTTTTATCCTTGCGCACGCTACCATCTCCCCGACAGTCTCCTGTACGTGATCTTCGAAGATCGACTCGGGATCCTTGCCTTCGGAAACGAACATGACAGACTCGTCATTCTCCAAGTACTGTAGGACAGGGTAGCGCAAGAAACATCCTGCAGTGAGTACAAGCAATCAGACGACGGACAAAAGAAACGTACGGAATTTTTCGGAGGCCATCACTGTAGCTGTCCAATTTATGTATCCAGAGAGTGAGTGAGCATTGCTGACGGGTACGGATGGGACGACTTGTTCAACGCTTAACACTACGTCTAAGCCACTCGGGATCATGACAGCAGCACGGTAAAAGAAGGCATTGGTCCACAGACGCATTGCGGCTTCACTCTAAGTGATATTTATCTGTTAGTCTAGTTCTAATGAAGGGGACAGTCAGAACATACCCTTCGTGGAACGAGACCCTCCAGGAACTGAAGATGGCGGCAGAGCATATCAGAAGACCAAAGGGAATCCGCTCCAAGAGCGTCTGTCTCGGCCGCACGAGACATTGCGTTGGGCTTCAATTTGAGAAATCCGGAGCGGAGATGCCCATCTTGTCCAAATGCATGTTAGCTCTGGTCCAGCAAAATTAATCGCAGCGTACATGGCATCCATTGTACGGACCTGTGGGTTATCAACCTCCAGCTGCTCGTCATCGGACGCGTCCTCAAGCTCTGGATCGTCCCGGTCCAACGCCCGCGGCTTGTCCACCAAATTTTGGAGTGTGCCCACAACCATGACAAACTCGTCAGCAGTCAAACGACCAGGTATTTTTGGTCGTTCGGCGGGCATTGTCGAAACGATATATGAAGAAACATTGTTACATGTACTAGGGCCAATAAGGGTGGCAAGGGTGGTGAAACCATTTACCTGTATTTGGTTCAGTAACTTTTGCCAAACATCCATCGTGCTGCATGCCACTGATATGTTCCCTTTCCTCGTCGTCGTCCTCCGCATCCAGCTCAGCATCAGGAACGATCTCACACACTAACCTTGCTACCGCGAGGTCAGGCACGATTGTGCTCCATTTTTACTTTCTGAATTTGCTCACTATCTATAGACGGTTTCTTAACCTTCTTGGTTGCTGCAATACGTGTGTAAAATACACCGCACTCTTCAGTTTTGTTGTGCTAATCCTGATAGCGCTAGGTTACTTTGCTAACAACACGTCATAAAGATTGAATGATGATTAAATTGTTAAGTTATGAGAGAATTAACTAGGAAAAGGCGCAAGAGAAGAAAATGTAGGTTTACTGGAAGTGGTAAAAGGTGGATGATGGTTAACAATAAAGCGAGAGCAGCAAGAGAGAGGGTGAGATAAGTTGGAAACTACGAAGACATTCTAATTCCTTCTATCCTCAAGGTCTCAAATCCGATTCCAAAAACTGTTTACACAGTCACAGGAGCAGCAGGTGCGGTAGCTACGGGTGCGCCCGCGGAAGCAGGAACCGGGCCAGCAATAGGTGCCTCAGCAGCAGGCTTCTCCCTCGCATTCATCCCATACGCAGGGCTGGTGGCCGTGGCGGGAGTCGCAGCAAGACCTCTCGCCGGTGCCGGGGCAAAGCCAAGGGCGGCGTAGTGCATGAGAAGCGTCGTCATGATCATCGACAAAAGCGCGAAGGCAATCCATCCGAAAGCGACGATGGCGTTCAGGACGTGCGATTGCTTTCCGAAACCGGTGAGCGTGGAGTTGGGCCATTTGTGCTAAGAGAAAAAGTGACAATTAACTACATGTAATTGCGCAGACGTATAAAGCCAAGTACTTACTGTTGCAACCGCATCGCCAACGAGCCAGAAAATCCAGATAATCCAGAGGCCAAGCATCTCTCCGTGAAGGGGAGCGAAGCCCCTAGTTGCGCCTCTTTGGAGAGCATGGCTCTTACGCACATGCAGGAAAATGGCGAGAGGGATCCAAAGCATGGTAATTATGGAAGTGAAAATGAGTTCAACGACGACAGGGTCGTAAAATCCCGCGACTTTGTTCGTGTGGTGCACACGATAGGCGGTAAGACCTAGCTCAATGAGAGAGACCACCCACTGTAAGAGAAGGGGTATGGTAAGCTTCAAGCCTCTCTAAAGTTGATCAATACCACTTACTAGGAGGCAGTAGAGTGCTGCCCGGACAATGGCGTACATGACGATAGAAATATAGCTGATTGTTGCTGATCAAAGAAATGATTTGCGCTACGCAGAGAAGATGGTGTGTGAGTTTGGAGTTTGTTGAGCTCTGCGCACCTACCTTATATATACATGAACGGTATCCGTTCTTCTCAGACGTCCTCTGAAACACCCATCGACTTATTGCCTGGACTTTGGAACATACCGCATCCTTCGTTCGTCTGGTTCCCAATCAAAACCAAATGACTGCGCCGAAACATTGCCGCCATGATTTGATTCGTCGGAGAACTCGGACTGACTCAACTTGCTCTGAGACATGCCTATCTCATTACAGCTGGCCCTTCGACTAGTATCGAAAAAGAGATGATGACGACATGACCTTCACTTCATAGCCGGGTAGTCTAAGACACAACGATTTGGTACACGTAGCATGGTCGGGCTGGATCACAATCTTCGTATACCTTTCCCCAAACAAAACACCATAAGCTAACCACTCGCTAGTGTTCCGGCCGTTCGAATTAAATTCTATTCAGTCGATAATGTGATGCATTCTCGAAATAAATAAACGACAAAGACGTACTACACACAGATACACACGCACCCACAGTGACTCGCCCAGATATCACCCGATTTGTCTTATGAGACATCCGGCCACCATGATTTGGTCAGGTTTGTAACGCGTCTAAAAGTAGAAAGGTCTCGACAGCAAATCACACCAAATGATGTACGCATAGCTAAAAGCAAACACTAGGTTAAGCAAATGTTCCCGTCCTCCAATAGACAGAGAAAGTACCTTGTGTTATATGCCGAGTACCAATGCAGCGGATTGCCAGCCCGCCGCTAACACTTGCACGCAAAAGGGTTGTTCATCGGGCGTCTTCTCAGGATCGAAAATCACCTGAGCTGGATGTTTTGCTTTGAATTTGGTCTGGCCTCTGCTTATATCTGAGTTATTCCAAAGTCCAAGCGCACCCGAAAGATTGTTTCCACGAGTGTAGACTTTGCCGTCTACCGAAAGTAAAGCTTGATGGAAATCGCCCATAGAAATCGAAGTGAACTGCGTATGTCGTGGATTGGGCATGTACCTTGCGCGGCTTGTCACATTTGTACGGCCTTCTCCTAGTAGAACACTAGAGAAGATCTTTGATGATACTGAGTAAGCTGCGAAGCAATCTCTATTAGCGATGACCTGGAAATTGGAATGGGGTTAGTAGCTTATCATCTGTAGATACACTTAGTCTAGAATAGAATTAGTGACTAACGTGAGTAATTAGACCGTCGGTTGAAAGATGTTTGATCTTGTTGTCTTCACTGTACTCAGGAAGCTGTACAAAAAAAAAAAGGGGGGGGGGGGAGGAGAGAGGTCAGTAAGTTAGAAAGATATGGCTTCAATGAGAATAGAAGTTGCATACATATTCCCAGCCGGTGAAGGGAGTGTCGGATCCACCATGGAACAGATCGTATCTCAATACATTCCCCTGGTTTGTAACTGCCACGAGACTATGCACGAGGGCTGCTATCTTTATGATTGTCGGTGCATTGTTCCCATTCCCCTCCAATTTCTTGTCACTCCCTAGTCCCGGGAGGCCAAGCGGAGGGCGATAAAGACAATCTGGATCAAGTAGAAGATCCCAAGTACGGCAAGGAATGGTGTTATCCGACGATTTATCTTCGGTCATCACGTTTTCTGCGCCATCCATCATACGCATTTGATCATTGTACGACGCCGCCATCCTTCCGAAGAAAGGCGAGAAGACATATACATCACCCGATTCTGTGAGAACAGAACAATAAGAATAGCCGCACTCAATTTGGGCAATCGTTTTTTCTGGTGTTGAGTTGTCCAGCAATGGAGTGACAAGGCGAAACGGACGTCCCCAAGAGACGAACACCCAAATGTGACCCGTGGAATCTAAAGCCATGGCATGCTTGCGGCCACAGCTTTCCAGTGGTGATCATCAGCCTCTACAAAGAACTCAAATAACCTGTACCAAGGAGCGCACCTCAATTTGTGGATGGGTGTGGGGAGCGCGAGACGCATAGGAAAATGTGCAGTATATGTCTTATTCCAAGGTCCGTGGTTGTCGACCACCACTTCGGGATCCATTGTGCCTTCCATGTGTCATGTTAATAGAGAGATAGAACCGCTACAGCGAGATAACTCACCCCAGACATACACTTGTCCTTTAGCATCCAGAACGTGATAACACCTTCGGCGAGTAAGATTAAGAAAAGGTTTAGTGTTTTGAAAATATTGCCTCACCACCCTGCACCTTGAATATCAACGATGGACTTCATGGGCATTGGTACACGAATTGGATACGGAGCTCCTCCATCCTGTAGTATTGAATCATCCTTTACTTCCATCCTCCCATTCCGTGTATCCCTGGAAGAACATAAATGCGCGTGATGATCAACGGATAGGAAAAGCACTCACCCCCATACAAAAACCTCAGGCTTGGTGAGAGCTCTATAGACATTCCTCCATCCAGTAGTGCATGGTAGACGAGTCGTGTCAAAGTTGAAATCGGCTTGACACCGCCTTTTCCAAAACACCTCATCTTCAATGAACCTAGACATGCTGCGACATGTCAGGTACAGTGAGAATACATCAGAAACAGGAAGCGTTGGAAGCAGACTGTCAAGTAGAATGTCCTGGGGAAGATCGAGAAATGTGACCATGGCGTCCTGGTATAAATGATGGGAGTCCGAGTCGAAGTTGATCCATCACCGAAACGACTATTTATTAGAGTGTGCGAAAACCGCAACAAAGGTTCCCACACCTCTGAACACCAACGACGCTTAGTGTCAACAGTAAGCGACGCTTACTGTTGACAACTTATTCTCTGCTCATCAGATCTAAATCAAGGACAACAAATACTATGCGGACCACAAGTAAATCCACGTATTAAACAGCTATGTATATGTTAATAAAGCTATCACATGACCAGCGCAATGGCTAGTATCTGGTCGGACCAAGTGTTTGAAACATCCAGTGAGAAGACTCCGGTGCGTCCAGTGCCTGATCTCATATTAAGGCTAGAACAAGAGATCAATATAAATAAAGCAGCGTGCGACAAGCCTCCATATCATAGGTAAATACCTTCAAGTTGCAGTTTAAGTCGAGCACTAATGCAGCCATTTGTATTCCCGCAGCGAGAACCGCAAAGCAGAAAGGTTGTTCTTCGGCCGACTTCTTCGGATCGAAAATCACTTGAGTTGGGGTGTCCAAAATCTGAGCAAAGCGTCCCTCTCCCGCGCGAAGATTGTTCATTATTCCAAGTGCACCCGAGCGATTCCTTCCCCACGTATACACCCTTCCGTCGGCAGAAAGGGCAGCTCGATGGCCGTCAGCGAAACTAAGAGCAACAACCGACCGATGTTGGAGTTCGGGGATGATATGTGGAGAGCTTGTCGCTTTCGTCAATGAATCGCCCATAAGGACCAAATCGGAGGCGCCAGAGACCAACGAGTAAACTGCAAATAAGTTATGACTGGCCATGACCTAAAGACAGCTCATAGCACCGCTAGGAAGTACATATGTAAAATACTCACATGCGTTGCTTCGAATTTGATTGGTGGGTTTCCTTCAGGCTTCAGATCCTGTACAGTAGTTAAGGCAAGATGTCGCTGGATCCTCTCAAACTCGCTAAATTCCGGTAGCTAGCAATAACCAAAACCTGGGTGAATAGTCGACAAATATTGCGTCGACAAAACATACGTATGTCCACCCCTCCGCTAGACCCTCAAGCCTAAGAGAACCGAGGCGAAATTTGAGTACATGTCCTTGATTCGTAACTCCCACCAAGTACGAACGGAGAGCTGCGATCATCGTGATTTTAGGAAGACCTATCTCCTTTGTCTCGGATCCGTCGCTTTGTTGTAGCCGTGGAAGATTATCTGGTAGGTCAGGAAGTTTTTCTAGGTCGTAAGGAAGATCCCACGTTGTGCAAGGGATCGTTTGATCATGAACTTTCGCAGTCAGCGCGTCTTCCGCACCATGCATGTCCACCAGTTTTTCTACGTAGAGCTTTGCCATTGCTCCTTTGAAGGGCGAGAACATATATACGGCACCAGATTCTGTGAGGGCATAGCAATCGTGAGTCCCACACTCGATCTGAACGATAGTTGTCTCCCGAGATGAGCTATTAAGCAGCGGAGTGATTATGCGAAACGGGCACCCCCAAGACAGGAAAACCCAGATATAGCCTTTAATATCTAGGGCCATGACATGTTTCTCGCCACACCTTGTATTATGGTCAGTCTCTGTGCAGATTATTACAGCAGGAGTCCATACCGAAGCATGCCGATGGGTGTTGGGAGCATGAGGTGCATGGGTGAATGAGCGGTGCGTGCCCTGTTCCACCAAAACTTTTCATTTGCGTTTCCCCAAGTGTCCATTGTCCCTATACCAGAAAGCTTGTTGAAGAATTCGCTCATAAAGTCACTTTGCAATTAAATGACCCACCCCAGACGTACACCTGTCCCTTGGAATCCAGTGCGCAGTAGCACCTTCGTGGCCAAAGTATTGAATGCGTGAATTTCATGAGTTGCAGGGAGCTCACCACCCTGTACCTTGTATATCTACAATAGACTTCATCGGCATCGGTACACGAATGGGATAAGGAGCCCCTCCGTCTCGTAGGATCGATATATTCTCCACATGTAGTCTCCCATCTCGTGCATCACTGAGATGATGTTTAGTTTACAGATGTTCCATTCTATCAGAACCACTCACCCCCATGCGTAGAGTTCAGGAGTGGCGAGAGCTTTATAGACTCTTCTCCACCCATAATTGCATGCCACTGTCAATCGCGACGTGGAAAACCGGAAGTCAGCTTCGCATCGCCTCATCCAAAACAGTTCATCTTCAAGGAGCTTCGATATGTTGTGGCATGTTCGACATAATGAGCATACATCACTGATAGACAGTATGGGAAGCAGCCTATCTATCAGAAGCTCTTGCGGGAGTGTGAGCATAACAACTTTTCACCTGCTGTCGTTTGTCAAGTGGTTGAGGTTTGTGTTGTCCCTTATCAGCGCAGATCGGAGTCCCAATTACTTCTCGGTCGCGTCTTCGGACTCAATAGTTAGTCCGAGAAATTCCCGCCACTCATCAACTTGACTCGAAGCGTGGAAGAGAGTTCGATTGTTGTGTATCATTGATCAGTACATTGCAAGATAACACATGATAAGGACTATAAAGAAGCGAATAAGTGACTCAACACCTCCGTCCCTGAACTGCATAAACCATTCTCCATCCACACCATCCTGACCCGCTCATCCCACATATTTCCATAATCCGGAAAGTAAAGTTAGGATTTTTTTCAGAAAAGTCCCTAACCTTCTATTCGAACACAACCCTGGCTATGATGCTCATTTGGCTTTCTATGTTCATTTTGTTCTACAGATACCCTTCAAGTTCGAGTATCGCAGAGACCTGGATGCGCCATGGTTAAGAGCCGCTCAGTTTGAAGAAAAGACCGGCACCCCGTCCATCCGCCTTTTGTGCTTTAGTGTAACAAAAATGTATACAATGATAAGCCGAAACTGTAGTAACAACACTCAAAAATGTCACAAATACATGAGCAAAATAGCGTCGACCTCCGCTGAAAACCAGGCAATAATTGAGGAAATTCGTATTGAATGCTGAATGAAAAAAAGGCAATGTTCAACACTCTTCCTTTTACTTCTGCGGTCTGGACAGAGTTTCTTGCTATATGTCATCGTTAGCAAGGAGAAATAAGATTTGCGGAATGGACGGTACTTGGATAGGTTTTCTATAACATATGACTGAGTGAACTTTCACTTTGGTGGTCGTTCGCTCGCATTGGGTACAGGCGGTTGTTGATCATCCGGTTGGTGTTCACGTTGCGGCCGTGAGCCTTAAACAGTCCCCCCCCCCCCCCCTGTATGATGTTTACGAGACTCGATCTTAATGTTCTTTGTCTCGCCTGCACAGAAATCGAATACATTAATCGCTATGTGGTGAGCGTAGCGGAAGATCGTTGTATCTTTTTTCACTCGTAATGTCCTCTCAAATTTCACATATGCTCCGCAACAAGTTCTGCTGAAGTTCAAAAGCGGATTGACCAGCACCTTGAACGAGTCACAGAGCCATCCAACTCGATCTGCGAGGTTCCGGTCTATAAAGATAATTGCGTAACGATTGATCTCGGATTGCAGGATGTTTTCTGGAAAGACGTATTTCCTGCACTCCCTTCGCTTTTTCTCGTTTTCTTCAGTCTCTTCGGGACTCGAAACGTCCCTGTAAAAGAAAAGCATAAACAGAGCAAGCCAGAAGAACGATTCAACGTCATGGCCAGGGTTGTATTGGAATGGAGGGTTTTCTGTCACTTCGATCTTCTTTGTGAAGTCAACGTTTTCCTCGATCACGCTATCTAGCTCGAGAGGAACCTTATAGCGTTGCCCGAGGACTTCAGCGGCCATGAAATCTAGTGTACCCTGTACACTGCGTTAGCATATTAGAATTGAACATTCAAGTACTCAGTGTTCACCGTCAGCACTTCATGTCCACCACCCTCTCCCATTATCTTCGCGCACTCCAGGTCGCCCAGGAGACCTTTCCGGTCGTGATGGTATACGTTTCCGGCACTGATATCCCGATGGACCCATTCATATTTAGCAAGAATCTCCAAAACTAGATTCATTTAGACCAATCGAACAAAGCAATCCATGAAACGTACCTTTAGCTGAGTCGCTTAAAACGTGAAAGACCTCCGACAGGCTCGTCAATTGCGAAATCGGAGTCGCAACCTGCTTGAATACGATACGGCACTGGTTCCGATTAGCAACTTTCGATATTGATCTCGGAGGGCCACGCGTAGCAAGGTGTGTCTTCTCGTTAGTTTCCTCGTCGAAAGACATCAACGGCGCCGCACTTTCGCTCTCCGCATCATAATCTCCCTCTTCCTTCGATACCAATGTGAAAAACTTGCTAGTTTCCGTCGATATACCATGCATCATCACCTTTATCGTATGGTCCTCCTCCCCATTCACGTCAACCATCCAAGACTCGGAAGGGTTGAGGAGATGTTTCGTAAGAAAGTCGCGGTCTTTATCATCTTTCACCGACTTGAGAATGTCGTCGTATGTCTCGTGTTCGGGTTTTCGGTCGTCATTCATCCAAACATCCTCAAGTACACAGATGTCCTCCAATTCGCCAGTCTCAGTCACGGGTTGCACCTTGTACACCCGCGCCCCGCGACCGGTCAGCACATCAGCGCCATAGTCCGCTAACACCTCTAACACCCTGTACGTCTTCTTCCCGCGTCGTATCTCATACAGCCAAGCCTTCCCTTCGACACGCGTCATAGTCTCATCCCAACCCAATGCTGTCTTCTGAGCATATGTCATCGACAGGAAAAAGCTGATAAAAGTCTTGGGATCCTGCGCACCACCAAACTGTTGGTCAGAGATGCGGGTGTAAGATGACAAGAGTCCGACTCACTACGACGCGCGGCCCGCACCTCATACACAACCACGCTCGAGGCCGTCTCATCCCGCCTATTTCTTACTATGACTCTTCCTTCCTTCATGCCTTGCGCCGTCAACAATTAGCTCTCCCGGTTTCGTCGTTTGGTTTTCTGTCTTCTCTCCCACACAACGCCGAGGAAGCCGCCTCCTCTTACATAGGCTCTTGTTCGCATGCAGTTTCGCCTTCGCTGTGCGATGTCGATAGGAGACGTGTACGAGTCCTCGAAGGAAGAGAAAAGTCCTAGTAGGTCTCCGGCCATTCGATGTCGACCTCACACTTCAGACCTCGTGAATATATGTTTATTTTGCGGGAGACTTCTCTGCTTACCTCTATTAGCACAATCATTGATTATTGGTATATTCCAGTATTATTGTCCCCAATTATCTTAAGATCCCTGCCAGTGGTGAGTAGGTCGCATTGACTCAACTGGCCTTCCCGCCGGCGGAAAACTCTCCTGCGTACTGCGCACGCGAACGCTCCTACTTATCGCATATCACCAGCTTCGCTTCAATTTGGAGTTCGTGGCAGGTGAGCTATTGACATGGCAGCGGTGCCACTGTCAGGAGGGTGCAATTTCACTCGTGAAGGTTGAAGCCACGGTCGTTCTTCGTCCTGGAGTTTTCATGAAATCCGTACACCGTTTGCTTCTGAGAGAAACAGAAGAAAGAGACCATTCCAAGTTACATAAAAAGGAATATAAACATGAAATGAAGGGAAGGGTGATGCGTCGTACTTACTACGCGCAAGACTACTGAGTTGTAATCCTGAGTCAGTGACCGCGGCACGCTTCTTTCACCAACGCCGACGCGCCGGCGGCTCCCTCCTTTTTGTGCTGAACGATTGTTCGCCCGATGCTCGACATTGACCGCAGCGATGCACATGCCAGAAAACAGGTGCGAGATGTGTTTAGTTGAAGCAAAGGTCAACGTTTGCTAGTACTCCTTCATGGCTATGTTGCGTCCAATTCGTCCAGTTTTGGACAACGTAAAGGTGTGTCCATAGCTTCAAGATAATGAACGATGTGATCCGGGCTGTGCTTTTTTAGATGCTGAAGAAGTTGCACCTTACTAGTTCTTGACTGAAGTGGCCTCCACTGTTTGGTTCGACAATGAAAACTTTTAAGAAAGGATGACGTCCCTTCAGCATCAATAAAAGAACTTTGGTGTGATCATAGCACTTTTTCGTATGTGTTACTCGTTTTCTGACTGTCTTGAAGAGCACAAACTGAGGAAACCTTTAGGTGCACATATATTAATACGGGGCAGGGATGTGTCGAGAAGCGCGGCACTAAGCCCAGTAGAATCAGATAGCTTTATTCGACTTCAGAACATGGTTCGTCAAACAAACGAAGTTCAAGAAACATCTAAATATGTCGAGAGTACGTTCTCGGGCTGGCCGGTGACCTCCACTATTCGCTTTCTCTAAGGAGGGCAAAGAGATACGTGACTTATGGATTTCGACTTTCTGGCAAGGACTTGGAGTCGTGCAACCTCAGATCAAGTTTTCCGAGAAACGACCGTCTCTTCTGATATCTGGACACGCTGGACTGCTGGCCATCTGACTTACGGTATATCACTGTCGACAGCTTGTGAGAACAGTTGTATCGTGGGAGCTATGCAAGTCCATCGGACCTGGTGCTCGGACCGGATTCGATTATCAGTCACTCTGTCATTGGCGAACAAAATCGACAGCGAGGTGAGCACATATGTCTGCTTGATCTGGACTACGTTGTTATGACCTTGATGTATTTCAGTCATTTAACAACATGTTTGGGCTTTAGTTATGGCTCAGTCATGTCAAGTCACTTGTTTTGCAAATCCAACTTCTGATGCGCGATCTTTCGACTTCAGCCTGCGCATTGATCACGATCGAGGTTGCAAGGTACGTTATTAACCGAGCTCTCACTGCGATAAATATAGTTCCGTACACACCTGCAAACCGGTTAGGACTCGGCCGTGATGGGCTTCTTGATGATAGAAGCATCATGCGCTGCTGATGGAGAAGCCCATCTGTGATCTATACCCGTGGAATGACCGATCCCTCCCAATTGTGAGTATACTGCGCTCTAAATGGGATACTGGCCGCCTTTCTCGATGCTAGCTGTCCAAGAACAACCAATAACCAGTTGTTCCTTTTACACCGGCGCGCATACCTCTAGTTTGATACCTGGATAGACAGCCAACCACAATGGCCGAGGCGTGATCTTGAAGGACGCTGGCTCGATTGCTCCCTTGGCAAAGCGGGCTTTCTTACTGTCTTTGTGACATTCGTCTCACCGCCTAACCCCGCCACACCACTTAGAGGGCCGACGGATGGCAATGGGCGTTTCTCAGAGTTGCGCTATATATAAGAGTCGAGCAGCGCCTCGACGTATGTGTACCGTCCTTTGGTCAAGATGAGCAGCCTAGCAGATGAAATTCGACTTCTGAACCAGGCGGCGTTGGATCTGCAGACAACCAGAGTAAGCAGCGCCCATGACTATCTTTGTATTCGAGAAGCTCACAATTTGACTTGCAGTATCTGACAGGTCTGCTTCTCTGCTTCTGTTCTGCCTGATTGTGTCATTGACGTTTCTTGTCAGTGGCATGCTTCGTTGCGCTCTGCTGGGACATACTCATCACGCTACCAGAGTAAGTGTTGCACAGCTCGTACATTACAATGCGGTCTCTAAAGTTTATTTTTCTAGAGAGGCAAGTAGACCCCATATGCCAATTGCCACTCGTACTTCAATTCTATTTTGTCTAGGTTTCGCTCATATGGAAGGGGAGGTGGTCATCTGGAAAGATTCTCTTCTTCGCCACGCGCTATCCGATTGTATTAGAGGCGATTGTGTGGTTAATATGTAAGGATCCCAGAAGAAAGTAGCGACATTCCTGCCGTGTCTGACTCTTTGGATCGCAGACACGCTGGACTTCAATGTCAACCCTAAGGTAAACATTTTGCAGTCGATTGTGCAGAAACGTACACTCACTCCACCGCAGTTCTGTTTAGTCGAGACCTTCCTTGACGCATGGGCAACATTAGTGTTCATCATTCCCGTTCAAAGTATGCACTCTCTTATGTGAAACGCAAACTTAAATTGACTGCATGTAGTCATTGTTGTGCTCCGCACGATAGCCCTCTATGACCAGAAGCGCATTATAATCTACTTCCTCGTGTTCTCTATGTTGGTACGTGACCCCATATCTGCGGTTCGTTGCGATGCTCAAAGACGACTTCAGGCCGCGGACACTGTTATGACAGTCTCGATCGGCTTGGTGTCCAAATCTGTTGTCTGTGAGTGCCTATAGACAAGTATCTTTATATTTCTGCTCCTGACGTCTAACTTAGTTCAGGCGAATCCTCTGTCAGTAATACTACACTTCAGTGTGTCAGTTTGAAACCCTAACCCTAACATTCCGAACAGGACCCAGCCCGTGTTTGGCTGTAATAGTGGACTTGAGACGCTAAACGTCGACAAAACGATCCCCGCGTGGGCAGCATTGATGGCTTTTGATACGATCATCTTCATTCTCACACTATTGCGAGCTATCCGGAATTGTAAGCTCTTCGCATCCTGCAGTTGATGCATTTTGAAAATCAGATCTGAAATTTGCTTAGTGCGATACGGTCGGAGCACTTTGTTGACCGTGCTTGTACGAGATGGTATAATTTTCTGCTTCAAGCATCTCAGTTTATCACTAATGTATACCGTGTAATAGGGTTCCTCTATTACTCAATAATGCTTGGTGAGCTTATCAGTGTGTGATCCGGTGCGATCAATTGAAAACTAATCTCAAGCCTCACAGCCACAAGCGCTGCGAACCTTGTCATCTACGTTGTCCTCCCTGTGGAGAGACGGGGCCTTGTCGCTTCGCTTCTTCCAGTGCTGCGAGGATCAATGGCTATCGTAGGCAGTCGGATAGTTCTAAATGTCCGGGGTGTTCTCACAAAAGGGAGCGACCACTCGTCAAACCTCTCGAGCATGTCATTCCGGACACCGATCCCCAAGATGTCGTCCCAGACTGCAAGTGGAACACTGTTCTCCGATTCACCACCGACGATCATGATGTCTCCGATAACCGTTCGGGCACCGACGAGGACGACCAGCACGTTCCAGACTACGACGTCGAGTACCTGGACGCAAGGCGAGGTCTGAACAAGGCTGCCTGCAACAACAATATATCAGTCGTGACCGTATGTGCCTCTAAGAAATAACTTATCGTCCTGTTTCACATATTTATGCATCTGTACCTCAATTTATTTTCCTTGATTGGAGTTATAGACGCCGGTCCGAAGGGGCGTTAGCCGATAACTGGTTGAACTGCAAATAGACGATCATCAACTTCCCTTACCGGTGCCCAATCCAGTACACGCCATCAAAATTATCGCTCGACTTCCCCTGTTTAAGACCTGCTCATCTGTGCCTTCTCTTACTCTCTGCTGAGTCAATGTTTCAACTGCTGTGTTTTTCTTTTTGGCAAGGAGATCGGTCTGAAGACTTCCGGTCTCATTTTCTATCAATGGCTTACTTCAAGTTCGAGCTTTAGCAGTGCAGTTTAGTTCGGTGTTTTTTCAATTCCGGGTGCAATCCATATGGTCCAACGCTATTTCTCGAGCTTCATGTCTTGGTTAAAGCACCGGGAGCCGATACTTGCCGAGCACGGAAGCACTTCTTCAATCGAGCTACTCCGCGACTGAATAGTTCCGTAAGCGAATAACAATTCACTGGCATATAAGTACTGCTCAGGGTCGAGTTGGGCGTTAGTTATCTTCTTTGCGTTCAACCACTTTTCTCACTTCACTACCACCATGTCTGGCTTGGGTGCCAGCTTGTCTACACTATTCCACAGCGCGGAGGATCTTCAGACTACCAGAGTAAGCATCATTTTTACCTTCTTGTCGCTCTGGGTGAGACAACCTGATAAGTCATTTTGTAGTATCTTACAGGTTCGTCCGATCATAAATGTCTGCCTTGAAATGTCTAAGCCCATTCGCAGTTGTGGCATATACTGCTTTAATGTGGGATACACTATTGACACTCGATGAGTAAGATTATCATTCACTTTGACCTCAGCAATGATCTAATGAGCATGCACAGAGAGGTAGCACCTCTTTAATGTCAAAACGATATATCGCTAATGCGATGAAGGTCGAATTAATATGGTCAGGAAGATGGTCGCTCATTAAGTTATTATACTTTAGCGCTCGGTATCCGGCGTCACTCGAAGGGATACTATTCCTAATGTGTGAGTCTATCACAGTAGGATTGCTTCGGCAACTTATGTTAATTCCTATTCTCTAGATACCCTCATTCTAAACATGAGCGACAAGGTAATTCATTACCGTAACCATCTCGTTGATTGGCCTTTAAAGCTGCATTCATACAGTTCTGTAATGTAGCAATCCACATCCATGAAGTTTCAGTTATAATCTTATTAATTCCCGTGCAAAGTGAGTAAATAATTCATTGATCTGTTGAACTCCAGTGACACTCACGTATGCGTTAAAGTAATCATGTGCCTTAGAACAATTGCGTTCTGGGAGAAGCGGCGAGTAGTAATCATTTCACTTGCGTTGACATTTCTGGTAAGCGTCGAAATGAAAATTTTGTTATCCTTTAATCCATGTTATGCATGCAGGCAGCTGATGCCATTGTGATCTGGACTGTTGCACGAGCTATCATGTCTTTCCACTGTAAGTCGAATATGTTCTATGTCTACCCTTCTTTCGATTGATTTCCACACAGCCACCCCTCATCCTAGGTCAGATTGATTGTGTCGAGTTTGCTCACATACTGACATGTTCCTCAAAGCATTCGCCGATTTCTTGGGTGTAAAAGCTTTTTCGCGAGTGGCGGAAGTAACAACACGGCGTACGCATGGGTAGCAGTCTTGGTCTTTGATACTGTCGTCGTCGTGCTGATGGCGGCGGGCTCTGCAAGAAAAGGTACATTTACGACTCGGACCTAAGTCGGAAACATATGTGTGCTTATTGCCCTAACGAAATCCTTGTTGTGAGCGAACAGTCTATCGAAGCCGGGTGCCTATCGTAAAGACTCTAATCCGTGATGGTAAGCACCCAAAGTCTACTTATCCTATAGTTTGACCTAACAAGATATATTGATAATCCAGGCTTCGTCTACTATGCAGTCGTACTCGGTAAGATCGAGAGTCTGTAGCTATCACGTTTTGCTAACTCAATTATTCGCACTATAGCCGCAAATATCCCTAATATTGCTCTTGCCCTGCAGAAAGAAAGGCCAGCGCTCATAGCAGCGGCGACACCGTTTCTTACTGTGACCACCGCTATAGCGGGGGCTCGCATTGTCCTGAACTTTCGCGGTGCTTTTGCCCAGGAAGGGAAGGATACGAGTAATTGGGAATCAAACAGCTCTACAGAAGCCACAGGACCAATGTTTTCTGACGCTATGCCTATCACTACTTTCGATGTAGAGCTACAAGAATGTACAAGATGCTGAAGAGTTGGAAATTTACTGGACCCCATGCTTATTAACCTACATACACATTCTAAGTTTACATGAGAGCCTGAATCAATGGTGTAATCTTGCAGCTACATAAATGAGAGATAACCTCACGGGCACAAATGACCTATGGATGTGTCGATGAAACGAGAATTTTAAATTACATGTATGCCAAATAGTACCGTTCAAAGTTCCCACGTTATTGATGCCAACCAGTGTTAGAAGGGCTGTGCGATCTCTGCGTTCAACGTTCAAGATGGCAGTGTTTCCAATCTTACAACCACAATGGCCACATTCTCATATATTTGACACTGCCATACATACACACTATCAAGCTCTTGTGTCAAGGAGGTCAAGAAGTGCACACAATAAAAGGAACCGGCGGAACAGCGAGACAGAAGCCCTGAAAATCTTGAAGACCCTAAACCTTTCATCTCGTTCTTGAGAGGGTAGTTTTTCCCCTTTCGATCCTATATGGCGGAAAGTGCAGATATACTACATGCAGCGGACGAGGCGAGTTCATATGTTAATCTGACGTTCTTGTGCTAACGTTCGTATCTGTATCAGCATGGTCGACTACTTCAAGCGATAACGAAGCTCGAAAGCGCCCCCGCTGAGCTGCGAGAGAATAACAGTCTGATTGAGGCTGTTGAGAGAGACCTTTCAGTTAGGGAAAAGCGGCTGCAGGAGCTTGTGAAGAAGAGGTAATCTAAATACACCTTTGAGTCTCGGACACTGTATCTTATGGATGCTCAAACAACACAGGAAATCGGAAGCGAAAGATGTTGACAAACTGCAACGCAGTGGTACGAAACGATTCCTTTTCAAGATACGCCACGGAGGAAAAGAAGGCTTGGATCGTAAACTGGAGAAAGAGGAGCGTGAATATGTCGAGGCTGCTCAGGCGGAATACAATGAGAACCAAGCGATCGCCGAGCTGAAGGAAACATTGCAAGCATCGAAGGCAAAGGTGTGTCTTCGAACATTCACATATGTTTTGGAAGGCTTATATCACAACATTGTCCGTTCCGTGTAGAAAACCGATCTCTTAGTGGATGTGGACAAGCGCAAACGTATGTTACAACAAATCAACGACCTCTATACATCTGCGTTTTCAGGACCAACGCCAGGTATTCCGTCTTCTAAGCCATGAAAGTCCACGTCTTTGACATCAGCTACGTTTCTTAAGACTTCCCAGAAGAAGATGCTGCGGAAGACGAGCTTAAAGCTGCAGAGTTGCACAATGAAGAGGTACTTCATATTCTTTCGCCACTAATTGAATCTTCTGAACATTCACAGGTTCAAGCAAGGTTAGCGCACGAACGGCATGTCTTCTCCATTTTAGATCGCGCAGCTGGGTGCGCGAATCAGGCTCTAGCCTCTTTGCAAAATGTATGTGCTAATCAACTATCCTTCGATGTTCTGATTAACATTCCCTAGGCAAACCGGAATGCTACTTATGATACGTTTGGGTTTGGTGGCATCTGGGCAGAAATGGCCGAACAAGACGATTTGGTGCGTGCGCAATCGCTCGCCTCTCAAGCCGAGAGACATATGAAGCGTGCTCGAGAAGTTCAACCTCTCGTAAACGTGGTACAGGGAGCTGAGTTAGTACAACCGTAAGTCTCCCGGAAAATTGACGACGGCATAACATTTGCTAAGCTAAGTATGTTCTAGTGAATGGCTGAACGTTGTGTTCGACAACTTGTATACGGACTTCGTCTTCCAGCGTGAGTATTTTGCCAGCCAACGCCTATGTTCACTAAACAAATCATGGGATCTCTGCAGAGAAAATTCGCCAGTCCCTTTCCTCTATGACTCGCTTCCAGCAAGGCATTTTCGGACAATGCAAAGCGAGTGAAGAGCGCATTAAACAACTCGAACTTGACGCGGCTGATGCGCAGGAATTCTTAAACTCGCGACGCAGACAGCTCATGAACGTTCGGAGAGAGATTCTGGCACGAGTGAGAGAAGAAGGTCCAAGTGCTGGTGGGCTACGGATGGCACCACCCGCTTATGACTCGGAACGGCCACCGTCACCGGTAGGATCCATGCCAGGCGCGTTTCCCGAACATCCGACTACGACAAGCACTAGAAGTGTACCACCATACGTGGAAGTCACTCATCGGTCACGCCCCGAAGTTGCACCTCCGTCGTATTCGAGCGAAGAAACTCGTTTGCATGTCTCAATTGACAATAATGCGTCAGAGCCCAGAGTTCATCCTCCTTCACAACCCTCCTCTCCGTTCACTCGGCAGTACGCACCTCCAGTGGGACCCCCTCCGCAACACTTGCGTCATGAATCTGGCATCGAGGTCGACTCGGATTCTCCCGAGTCAACGTATGGACGATCTCGTCAGTCAAGCCGAGCTGGATCGCCTTCTCCTGCACTTTTGCGTTCCAACTCAAACTCAGCCCGGGCGTCTGTATACGCCCCTCCTCCTGGCCCTCCTTCACATGCGAACGTAGTAGATACAATCCACATGACGCACGACGGACTTGTGCGAACACCCTCCGTCTCTTCGAGCTATGTTACCAGTTTGTCTCGTCCGGGAACGCCAGGCTCCCCTTTAGGCACGAATATGTACTTGCAGCCGCATTCGCCAAGCGGAACTCCTCCGAGGTCCCGTTCGCCTTCGCCTTCTTTACTTACGCGTTCTCAGTCGTCGAGGCCTTCTTCGCCTCTTTCACCAGCTTCTGCCCATCCTCGCAGTCCAGCTGGGTTTGATAGCTTACCACCTGTTACACAATCGCAAGTTGGTAATAAGGACTTACCACCTGTTCCACAATCGTCACCTTCGGCGCCTTCAATGCCTATTCCGAACATGCCGAGCTTCGGATCGAGCGCGAGTGCAGGTCAAATTTCAAGTGGATTACCCTTTTCACAGCTCAGTACATCAAGCTCTGGGCTGGGACCTGCGCTCCTTTGGGGTGCACCTGTTGTAAATCACGACGAAGATGGCCATTCTGCCTTCATGTCACCTCCTTCCATGCCCGTGCCTACACCTTTCAGCCATTCTGCGCTTGAGCCTTCTTCAACTAATCAAGACACCCCATCTGGTTCAATACCAGGTGATGTTAGCTCACCAGTTCCTGGCGGAAATGAAATTCAGCTCCCAGTCAGGGTGGCTGAAGACGGGAATAATGCACGATCGCGCTTCGGGTCCAACAATCCCTTTAGGAACTTCGTTTCATGAGAAGACTCCCGGCGTTCTATAGCTTCTAATTTATTTTGATTGAATGTGTAACGTCATTCTATTTGTCGAGAACTTGCGTTGTGTGAGTCTTTCACTTAAGCTCCATTGGTGCATTCCGACAGTGTACTTATCCTTCTCGCACCACAGATGTTAAGCTGCTATCTTCACCTGATCCAATATATTTAAAAGTGTCATACCGTTCTTATACCCTTTCTTCGAGGCATGTATTAGCGGAGTACCGTGTTGTCTTCGTAGTTTCCTCTCTTCAACCATCTTCAGAAAGGCACTGTTATCACGAAGAAGTAAGCTAAATGTATGCTGTTCAACATATTGCATTCAAATAAAACGGTCCGAGTCCATGATTACATCGCTCGATGTAATCAACATGCTGCCCATGGGATTGAGGTCGGGTTTGCAAGTATTTTGTTTACTCGTTCTCAGATGCTTATTACTTCATGATCGCACCGCGTTGGGGCGCCGATTTGACTGTGCCGAGGTATTCTGAAACGCTGACCCGGAAACTGAAAGCTTAATGCCCAAGATGCCTCGCAAGTCGAATAACATGACTCTGACGAAGAACCTGGCTCCGTTTACAGCTACAAATGCATGAAAAAAGGAGGAATCGGAAATTAAAAAAAACAGGAGAACATAACGCCCCGAGGGGCCTGCATTGCGCAGGCATAACCCGAGACCACCTCGGGGCGTAAAAGGAAATAAAATAAAATAATCAAGGCTTCACTGCCATGTGTCACCGCTGTCCTCGGCTGCAGCGTGCTTCGCCCGGGCGTTCGCCCGTGCGCACGCTTGCACAGGGATAACCAGCACCCAGTTAAGACCGGGTTGGGTCTTGCTGAACGCAAAAAAATCCCGGTAGCAAATGTCGGAACTTGGCTCACCAACCAGAATCCTAATTCTACCTAATTCTACGCATGATTTCCCGTTGCAAAGACCGCTGCCCATTGAGGACAGACAGCCAGTGCATTACACATAGCTGGGAATGAAGACGCGGCCTGGGTATACAGGGTGGCCGTTGAGCTCGTCATCCCATCTGTCGGCCGAAGACATACATAACTAATTCTAAATGCAAGTTTCCCCGCCACAGAGACCGCTTGCCCCAGAAGGTTCAGCACTCTGTATTTCCACGAAACCGGGCATGAAGACGCGGCTTGGGAGTACGAGGTGATCGTCGATCGGGTACGTTTCCCTGCCTAACGTAGGGGATCGACGGCCGTCTTTTGTCACGCTTTCCGCGGAGCAGAGGGTGGCATTGCTGCAACCATTACGGCGTACAGGCATGACGTGCACATTGGCTGAAGTACCCAGCAGATGATATGGACAGGCCCCAGGGAGAGTACGAACACACTAATGTCGAGAGTGGTGGTGAGACTTGGTGGAACGACTACCCGTCAAAGGGGTCCATGCTGGCGGAAGAAGTTGACGGTGGTAGAGGTAGGAAATGAAGAGGAGGTGGGTCTTTGACGCCCAGCTATCGACTCTTTCATACCATCCGAATTTGTGGCAAACAAGTAGACACTTTGGGCTTGTTGTTTGTTCTGGGCAGGTGTGGTGCAGTGCATATCCAGGTTGGAGGAGAACGGATAATCGCCAGTGCTCGCCACCTATGCATCAGCCGTCCAGCCTCAAATCCAATTCGAGAGGGAGGTCCGACTCACCAGAAGCCGGCAGTGATACCACAGACAGTGGCATGTATCACAGCTTGATTCTAACCAGGCAAACTTTGCGTTCCGTCAACTCTTGTTCAGGTTGCAATGTACTACGTTGGCTTCTATTGGCTTCTGATTGTCCAATTCGTACAGTGCCTACAAATTCTCCGCCTATTCGTAAACAACGCTCACTGTGATGATGTTGCGGTGTGATACATCTACAAGGTATCATAATCAGAACATTTATAATGAAGGGAGAGCCATCATTCGATCACTCACTTTGAGCAAACCAGATGATCACAAGGAAAAGAAGAAAAAAAACTGGCCGTCACTTCCAAACTCCTGATTGATAGGAAGCACTACTTCAATAGACCTGGCTTTGTCGAGAGGAGGCTCAGGACGGCGTATATCAATGTGGGCGTGGTATTAGAACAAAATACAGTATGTTGTCGTAAGTTGGGTTTGCGCAAGTAACCAGTAAGTGAATCAACATTGTCCCCGCAATGGACTGGAAAGCACTTGCAGCCAGCCTCCACACGCGAGAGACTGAGTTCCACAGGCATTGGCCCGAGCGGAACGCACCGCAGTCAAAAGCCTACCAGTTTATGTCAACATTCGGAAAGCACTGGCATCAAATTTATAAACACTCACTAACATCAATGCTTGCTAACAAGTCTGAGTTGAATATCTTCACTACACTTACCGCCCTCAGCTTAAGTGCAGTTGTCGACCAGTGATATAGCGACGAGCACCATGTCTGTCATTGTTAAACGGAATGGATTATCCAAATAAACGGAAGAGAGTATCGAACAACTTGAAGAGCAAGCTGCTGCTGAAACAAATCAAGACTTTCAGTTTGACGTTCATGTATGAACTTTGCAAAGCCTTATTCGCAACATGAAATAGAGTTGCCGTAGCAATGTTTAGGTGGTGTGTGCACCGCACTGAAGACATAGGATATACCACAAAAAGGGGAAAAAGATTAGGCAGAGGCAAGCGTGAGAAAAGTCACGTGCAATTTCAAAAGTTACTTGTAACTGGCGTTTCATTTAGCAAGACATAACCCTCTACCCTTACGGGTCTCGGGAACAAGCAGGGAGGGGCTGCGGTTGCACTCACAGCAAAGCCCGCTACCCGGTTTTGGAAGTGTTGTTGTAAGTGTAAAACAGAATATAATTTTTGTACATACAATGCAGATCAAATGTAGTGATATTACTGCAACTATTGTAACCTCTCCACAAGCCTCAACCTCTCTTCTATTCACCCTCGCATCCAGCATTGCGCCAAGCCACCAAAAACCTTGTACCTGGTGCGCGTGGCAAAATTCTACGGTCCAAGCTCATCGATGTTCAAGAGGAGAGGGGGACCGCACGGCTGGCGCACAGGCTGGCTCGTCACCCTGTTAACCTGTCTGTTACCTGCTGAGAAGTTCAGCCCAACACTGATAAATGGCAGCAGGTGCCGGTGCAGCATCGCCCGGGAAGCTGAGAGTATGCGGCGCGGCAGCCGACCAAGCCCGAGACCCTTGTACAGACAGGCCCCCTGTCACTACCTACGGACATGCAAGTGCGATGGTCCTCCAGCTGATGTCTCGGCGTGTGAGGTGACATTGCAAAGCAAACTCCGTGAAGCTTTCAAAGTCCCATTGTCAGATGCTAACGGCAATGTTCTTGTAAGTGCTCAAACATTTGAAAATAGCAAGCTCCAGACTTACCAGAATATGCAGTCAAACCATATGTATTCAATGTATAATCAGCGAAGAGTGTCAATGACGGCTGGACTTCTGTTGGCAGTCCATTCAGCGCTTCAGCACACGACCAGACAATTCAACAGCTCACCTCGCCATTGTCCACCTTTGAGCGTGATGCGCTGGTTCACGAGGGTACGGGTCATAGCGCTTAGCGCTTGCTTCATGGTCGGGATCACCTCGGGAGTCGAGGAGAAGCGGCTAACCCGTTGACAGCGGCGCAGTGATTGTCGCTCGCGGGGAGGGCTTGGCTTCATGAGCTTCACCACGATAACAGGGAATACCATCATGGTCATATTCAACCTTTGGAGGATTGCGAAAATGCGTCTTGTCCAGGTGTTCTGGACTGATGTCTAGGGAAGCAAGTTCCGGGAGCGAAGAGCGCGTGTAGAGGCGGCCCTGCTCGACATCTTCAATTTTGTAATACGAAATTTAACGTTGAGACATCCCGCCGATGGTGAGCAAGAACGTCTGGTCAGACGACGTCAATGTTGGGAGTTGGCAATTAGCAGAGGGTTGTTCACGTACCTTCTTCATCATGTCATCCGGCTTGAACTTGTAGCTGTTGGTCAGACTGCCCACCAGCGTCCGCTCATGATGCTTATCGATGTCGAGAGAGCTCATCTCGCCCTTAGGCCTGCTGAAGCTCTGATGGTCCTTTGTGGCATCGCCAAGCTGATTGAGCTCGTTTACAAGGAGAGAGTTGCTCGTGGTCTCTTCGTTGTCGCGCCGGACACCGCGATGGCCTGAACCTCGCTTATCGGTGTCGCGATAGAGGAGAACTTTACCGAGAATACGCGAAGGACTCCAGAAGAAGCCATCCGTCCATCGTTTTATCCCACTTTCGTCGAACACGAAGACAGAGCCAGAGGTAATCACCTTGCGCTCCGAGTCGACGAGGTGACGGGTGACGCGGGGGATGACGTGCGGCTTCGAGGATAATGAGGGTGTCTCCAGTGGTCTCAATCCATCCTGACCATGGCGGCTCCGTCCAGTTGCTTACGACGTTGTTGTTGTTCATGCCCGACGAGCTAGCAGGTGGCGGCAGTGCGGAACGGTGGAGGGCCTGCTTGCGCCGTCGTTGGGGAGGTGGTACCCGCATGGGAAGCCATGTCGGTGCTGGGCGCTGCAAGACATGATGGGTCGACGGGTGCTGAATAGCTTCGAGTAAGGTCGGAATGGTCTGGTCGGCGCAAGCGTTCGCGACTGTTCTAGAAGCAACGAGTCAGTGGAACGCCTATTTGGTTGAACCGGCACGTGACGTCTACCTTCCTAAAAGGGTAGTAACTTTTCCCTAAAAGGCAGAACACGTGACGCGAGGACTTTTGGCAGAGAATCCGGACAAACACGTCGTCATTAGATACCCGCTAGGGGTAGCGGGAATATTACATAACTTACTTGAAGTGAAGAGAGAGCGGGAAAACCCAGATCTGTCTGGCAAGATGAATGATAAGAAATGCAATTGGATGGGCATTACATAGTTGCACGGGCGAGTACAAGAAGTCGGAATCCGTAGCTGACAGGGACGATGCAGGTGCGTTTCAACTATACACTATACCTACTGTTCCATTCAAGAATGTCACCAGGATGCTCTTCAGCCTTCATCACTCTATGTCAATTGATCCGTGTACGCGGTTTGCAGTCGGGTTTACGATTGAAAATACACGGATGCGTTTGTGGTTCCTTTCCCGAAGTGCTCTCGCCATCAATCAGCGCATCATTTGACTTCATCAAGGTGAGTCGGACTCTTGACATCTTACGCCCGCATCTCTGACCAACAACTTCGTGGTGCGCATAATCCCAAGGCTTTTATCAGCTTTTCCTATCGACAGGGTGTTAGAGGTGTTAGCAGACTATGGCGCTGATCTGCTGACCGGTCGCGGGATTCGGGTGTACAAGGAACAACCCATGACTGAGACTGGCGTATTGGAGGATATCTGTGTACTCAAGGATGCCCGGATGAATGACGACCGAAACCCCGAACACGAGACATACGACGACATTCTCAAGTCTGTGAAAGATGATAAAGGCCGCGACTTTCTTACAAAATATCTCCTCACCCCTTCCAAGTCTTGGATGGTTGACGTGAATGGGAGGAGGGCCATACGGGAAAGGTGATGATGCATGGTATATCGAGGGAAACTAGCAAGTTTTCCATATTGGTCTCGAAGGAGGAGAGAAATTATCACGATGAAGCGAATAGTAGGAAAAGTGCGGCGCCCTTGAACACGACATGGTACCGCTTCCGGGCCGCCGTTCAGCAACTTTTGATATTGATCCCGGAAGGTCACGCATAGCACTCGTCAGGTTCCTCGTCGAAAGGCCTCAACGAGGTTATTCCAATTTGGCGATTGACGAGTTTCAAGTTCAAGTCGGTGGCCGTCTTTCTTGTTTAAGGGTCCTCCATCAAGTGGAAGATACAAGAGGTGACTACCGAGCTATAGCTCTAGCCTCCTGATTGAGTGATTCCCGGAGTTGCTTCATCAAAATAACACAAAGCGGCTGGTTTACGGGTCTATGTAATGCTAAACTTCGGAAATTTATACGCTCAAGAAAGGTGTGGGGGCGCGGCAGCCTCAAGTCTCTTGTATACAGGATTCTACTTTGACAAGAAGGCCCACGTCTGGTTGTACTGTCCTTCAACTTCTCCTGCATCTAGTGCTAGCGTATTATTGTACGCTGAGGGAACTACAGGGCCGACCAGGCCTGCAGGTAGAACCGTTGAGCTACACGGCTGATCAACTTGAATTCCGAAGATTCAACTGTTACTGTTATGTGTAACTCACCTGAAGCTGATATCTGCCGCTAGATGCATTGCTTCTGGTTGGCTTTGGTACATGTGGTTTATATCCAAAGTAGCTCCTCGTTCGGTGCCACTGGAATTCGTAATCGTAAGATCTCCATTGAAAGCTGATGACGATGTTTCTGGCGAGTCAACAAACTCCTCAACGTCCCTGTAGTAGAATCCACAGGACAGCTGTTTCTGGCTGCAACGCTCGCAAATGTCAGAATATGACGGATTCCGTACGCACTAGAGGCGATTCGTCAATACCCCTGCTAAATTGCTGATGTTCTGATGAATAATTCGGTATCAAACAAGCTCACCTTCTGCCTTTTCCTTTTGCACTCCTGGCACGGATTTTTGTTTCTCCTGGTCTTCGGGGAGGGAAGAATACTATTGCTGACATTGCCTGAGGTCGAAGTTGGATCAGCTTGCATCCGCAGTACAGTGTAGGGGGCTTGCTGGAGCTCCTTGATCTTCTCCGGATCGCCATCGACCGCAACCCCTATTTTCTCTACGAGATATGGCCAGACTGCGTCGAGGCAATTGTGGACGTTCTGCGAAGCGGTTACGTTGTTGTCCATAGTAGTTTTTCCAAGCTCCAGTAATGAACGTCGTTCTCTTAACCACTGAATTGAGTCTTGCCTCAAGGTACGTTCCTTTGAATCATTTATACCAAACGTGTCAGCGCTCATTATCGAGCACAATCCCAATCAGTTGAAGGTCCGTCTTCATTTTACATCTTCGGGCCTCAAACCGATTCAATTTTGGCTGTTCCATCAACTAAAGTTTCTGTTGTAAGTGTCTCAGTATTCACCATGCAGTATTTCTGTGCACTGAAAGTTCCATCATTGCACTTTCTATCTCATTGTAGTCATCTTCTTTCTAGCCTAACTCACTGGCACCTAGTACTCGGATAGCTAGCAGTGTAGTGCTCGACCTCACGGCCCTCCTCACCCTGTTAAACGCTCTTGAACACGCCTCATCAGGATGTTCATTTTCTCCTGGTCCGCTGTTCTAGGACTGTACAATACGGTGACCTCACAAATGATCAAAGCGCCACGACAGATTAGCCTTCTTAATGTGAATAGGGTGAAGCCCGCATTCAAAATGACATGTGTGACGTGAAGATACTTACAAGGAGACTCAGTTGACATATTGGTTACTAGACGGAAACTTTTGTGAGATAGCGCAGGTTCTTCCAACACCAGAATCTCGAGGAAACGCCGCGGGACTTACAAGCTTCAATTTGAATCACCGGATCATGCCTCACTAATCTCGATCTTTAATTACTGTGAGAACATCTTTCAGCATTCAAGTTATGTACGTAATATCACTGAGTGAACGTACGGTCTCCACGCTTCAACAACATGAGTTCCAAGGTATTAGACAAGTGCCATTTCAGAAGTTCCCCTACTCTGATTGAGAGTAAGAACACTGTATCCCCTAAATGCGCAATATTTTCGCCCGTTTCTCCGGTGTTCCTTTCGACTTGGGTCCGCCGGGGGGACTCCTTGGCCGTCCACTGGCATTCCCGACACGAAGCGATAGAGTGATATTATAGAGGGATGTGTGGGGTGCGATGGCTATTTTGATGGTAAGCAATTAAGCATTAATAGTCCTTATCAGCTAATCCGATCATGATGCCCATTCAAGTTGCCGCCGATCACCTCTTCTCTAATTCCATTTTCTTCCATTTTCTATATTATTTTCACTCTTCTAAAAGAGAACCATTTCTCCTCCTACTTATGGATATGGCTTTTAGCTAATTTGTCTCGCTTTCTTTGAGTATATGATTATTAGGCCCTAGCTGATTAGCACAATAGCTTGTTAAGCAGGCCCGCATTGCCAGGCTTCGCGAAGTAGAAACCTGCCTTTTGTGGAGAAGAACTTCGCGTTGGGATTCGCCCACTGGTACGGGGAACTCCGAACTGCGATTAACGCGTGTTGTGTCACAACAAACCAACACAACTTGAACGCCCAGTCTCGTCCACCACCCTCTCCCATATGCCCACATCCTTGCGTCCCCCAGTCGCTATCGCTTACCACCTTCAAACCCGTCCTTGCGAATTGTGTCCTCTTGTGCTAGGTATGTGATCCTCTCTCATTAGAATTGCTAAGTTGACTAATTGACTGTGCAAATAGGAAACGATGCAAACAATTGCAGCGGCCTAAGGATAAGAACACCGCCAGTAATGTAGACGAGAATGACATATCATTCGTGGCACCTTCCGTATCGGCTCCCGAGCTATAGGTGTCCGTTTCTTCACTTACCGGCACGAACATTAGATTAAATCTCGAAGAATGAAAGCAAGCATTGGTACGGGACGAGCTTACGGGCGAAGTGTTGGAAAGTGAGGTCTTTTGTGAAGCGTGTCAGAAGTGGGTGATGCTTGGGACTATACGGAATGTTCGCTGGGGAGGTGGTTAGAACATTCGGAAAGGGTACATAGCATTACGCCGGGAGTCCCACATATGACTCTAGGTGATCTGTTTCTGACCACCTTTATAGTGATGCTCCAAGCAGCCGTGTCCAGGAGGCGGAATGGAAACTACAGCTCATGAACGACGCATAGTCAAAGGAGCTTTCTGTAAATCGAGCCATTTGTAGAGTGTGGGACTCATCTGTAACGTTGTCAAACAGCTCATACAAACTACGAAATCGGACAGGCCACAAGATTACCTGTGTGCGCTTTCAGCGGATGTCAACGCCTTATCTTTAAATATTCCCGTCTCATCTAAAGCACGACTCCCTCTGTCTACCACGTCCACGGAAGCAACCTTCGTTATTCAACCAGCACGAACCCCGATCCCTCAATTGCTGACCGGACAGAAACGTGCGCGAGAAAGAGACAGCGACCACGATGAGACTACACCGTTCATTCGGCAGCGGATGGGATCTTACATCTTATCGAATGAAAAACATCTCGGTCCGTGGGGGTGGTTCTGGCTACCGAGGCAGACCTTCAAGCGGGGCTGCGCTGAGGCTCTTTGGCCTTCATCTAATACGTCGTCTTCATCCTATCTACTGTACCCTTGCTCCTTGACCTATTATTCTATTTTTGGTTTCCACCTTCTTTCTCACTCGATCTCTGTGTCCATCCGTTGCGTCGCTTAGTATTTACACGGTCCTTCGGAAACAAACCTGCAATGCAGCCATCTCAACCAGCTACAAAACCAGAAGTATGTATTGCACAAACTTTTCGTTGACGGATCTCTGAATTAGTGTGCGAACAAAATGATCTGCAGAAAGCGTACAATGAGTCGACAAGGTCCTTTGGAGAGTGGAAGGAGCCACATTGTACGAGACGGTGTTGGAAGGCCGCCTGCAAGACGTTGGATGAAGAAGATTCAAATTGCCTTTCAACGTCTTGACTCTTCACGCCCGTCGATATCGGAGGCTAATGCACAGGACCAGCACGCTCGCAAACGTTCGCTTTGACTGTAACGGCGGACGACGATGGATGCAAACTACTTTAGCACAGTAACTATGAGGCTCATTAAAACGAACTGCGTCCTCTCTGCGTAAATCTCATAAAACTGCTCAAATCTTTCTGCTGTGCAGGTTCTTCTCTTTCGTCTTCATTCCGTTTGGACTTTCCATATGGAGTGTTGGCCTTTCTGACAGCTTGGATGATCTACGTGACATCACTGTCCTGTGATTGGATAGGTAATTTGATTTATCTAATTTCTCAATGGTGCCCTTGCGCGGCCCTCCACCTCCGCCTCCCTCCTCCTCCTTTTGCGCGTCCTTTTCGTTAGGCCGCCTGGTAATGGTTCGCCACCCGTCTCGTACCCATCCTTAGTACCGTCAGGCGTATAGCACCGGAGAAGTTTCTCATCCATGGCTACGCCGAGCATGCATGATACCAGAGGATCTATCATAGCGTTTTAGAGCGCAGGCTTCAGCCGGAGGAGGTATGGTACTTTATCCATGATAATCCTACAGTCTCTGACATTCAAGGAACTCTCCGCGACTGAACTCAACCTTAGTATTGCCCGTTGTGGTGACTTGTCCACCATCATTGAATCGGAGCTATCGAGCATGTCCGTATCGGAACACACCCCCTCCTTTAGACAACCCGGAGAGAAGTAGTCCACACCAATCATCAAAAGAGGAAGAACCAACAGACTCTGATGGCGATCTCATTCTTGCCGGCCTTGCAAAGGAGGTGCATAAGCAATCAATTTCCATCATGAAATCGGAGAACATGGATGTCAACATGACCTCTCCTGAGCGCCGTCACGGAAGCTGATAAGAGCAGGAACCTCAGTGCATCATGCGAGGCAGGGCTAGCAGACTTTCGCATATCGATGGGCCAGCTTCTGCACAACGTTGGTGAAAACTCTACCAGATCAAGTGCTTCGACGTCTCCAACGACCACCCAATCCCCCTTTCGGAACAGTCCAGAGGATCCATCCTCCCGCTCCTCGCCTCAGCCATCGCCAGGTGAAGCCGAGGTAGCAGGCGACCGACAGATTAGCTTTGACCTCTCGTCGCTTAACCCGGATCTTGCGGCGCTACTCAGCCCTCATAACATCCCTTCCCGCCGCAACGAGGAGGAGGATGCCGCCATCGCCGCAGCCGTAGACGCGGTCACGCCTCCCCCGCCTATGTCCCTGTCCCCTTCACCAGAACCAGAACCAAAGGCTGAGCTCGGTCCGAGGCGGTCAAGTTCTGACACCGAAGATTTCGGCCCGGTTGCGAACAATAAACGCACGTCAGTCTGCAGTCCTCCCTCGCGCAGATCACGGCCCTCGTCTCTGGCAATGTCGAACTCCTCGCAATCAGCGACAGATCCACGAAGATCATCGTTAGATATGCCTAGCACTGCGAAGCGAGCAGGATTTCCTCATATTTCGGTCATCGAGAGAGAGCTAAGGGAATCACAACTAAGAAGAGCAAGTGAAGAGTCGCCAGTGGAAAGCATCGCTTCAGCTTCAAAACGTCCTTTGCTTGGTCGATCGTATTCGGCATTGGGAAACTCCATCTCTGTAGGTGACCAGACGAAACATCGCGCATTGACGCCCCGTCTTATAACCACGCCTGCACGGCCAAGCATTGCATCAGGCGTTCCGAAGACACGTAGCACCTCTGATAGCCGACGCGTCCTTCGCAGCTCGCGGATGAACGAGGACCAAGCACGCGGGTATGCCGACGACTCCAGTCCACCTGTCGTGCGTTCGGCTTCGGCGCTCGGACTATCGTTGAACACCCGTCTCCTGTTGGGCGGAACGACTGATCGTCCGGACAGTGCTCTCAGTCGTAGTGTGTAGCCTTCTGTTAGGACAAAGCGCCGGATTCTGAGCGTTAACGAAGTCCAAGGACCGCCAATTAGGCGAGCAAGGGCACATGGAGAAGGAATTCTTAGCTGCGAGGTTGCTCAATCGTGACATTTCGGATACTATGCGGGATAGGAGCCCGTCTGTATACAGCTGTGACACGGCCGGAATCCCGACTGCGCGCTAGTGCGCAAATTTCCAGTGATCACGACTTCTAGTCATCTGATGGACAGAATTCACTATCATTCGTCCCCTCTCTTGCTAGTCACCCTGTCATAACGAGGTCGGCATCCTGAGGGAAAACGCCTCCCGAAGCATGACAATGTCGGATATAACTCTACGTCTGCGTGTGGCAATAGCCCGTGACTATCGTCACGTCTTCAACCTCGACCTCTGCTAACAATCTTGGCTGTATAAAGGTGGTTACAATACGTGCACAAAAGGAACAGAACGGAAGTAGTGCTTGATCATTAATCAAGCTGAATTCAATTGAATAATTAAGTTCAAATATCCGGAATGACTGAGGGTGGCACAAGTGTTTGCACAATGAAGGTTGTCTGCAATACATTGTATAGAATGAATGGGGGGGAAGAGGTATGTATTACAAACCGAGTGAGTCTAGTAACCCATACCCAAGAATCGCGTCCGAGCTGCGCGTGACGATGCAGGGCGAGGACTCGACCCTCCACCCTCTGATGAAGGGGCCCGGGGAGCGGAGGAACCTTTGCTGTCTGACTTTGCCCTTGCTTCCTCCTCCGTCCCCGCTGCCACCTTCTTGCGTTTCCCCCTCTTCATGCTTATTACCGGTTCGTCCTCCTCATCGCATGTCGTCTTGTTTTGCATTGTTTGTTTTGGCGTGTTCTCCGTGCCCATCCGATTTGGTTACCAACTAAGTATCACGTCACCACCAATAAACTCAATCGGCCTGCCTGCCATGGCATGCATTACGCGACCTCGCGGCACTACACTATACTACGGTCTTCATGAGCTAGGTAGAGGCCGAGGCCTCAGGGTCATTGTAAAGTTGAGGGGGACCCTTACCTCCCGTTAGCTACCGAACCGTGGGAGGGTCTGAGTATGAGACTGCCAATCATGGAGCTTTCAAAGCATCTGTCATTAGTTACACAGCCGCTATGTAGGTTTCTGCAGAGCAAAAACGTCACCTCCGGCATGAAAGGGTCTTCGCAATTCTTTCGGGATCCTAATCCTGCCTCCGACATATACAGTATAAAAGCAGATGAGTGATATAGTATTCAACTACTCCTGAATCTGACAAGCATAACGAGACCTCAACAACATGTCCCAACTCACCCAGAAGACACTCTCGTTCCACGGTATCGAAATGCCATTCCATGTTGCCAACAAAACGACTAACATGCCATATGGTCAGCTTTTAATATCAGAGAAGACATAGTTATCGCTGTCTGATGTTATTATCCACCGAATAGTCAAGCTTGGCAAATCCGGCCTGAGAGTCTCTAGGATCATCCTTGGATGCATGTCATACGGCTCTCCGGAGTGGCAACCTTGGCTCCTGGAGGAAGAAGAAGGCCTTAAGCATATCAAGGCTGCGTAGGTATTCACCCTTCAGTTCTATGTCTCGCTAACGAGCTATTTGACCTTCAGTTACGATGCCGGTATCCAGACCTTTGACACGGCCGACGTCTACTCGAACGGTCTTTCAGAGATCATCCTTGGAAAGGCTATTAAGAAATACAGCTTCCCGCGCGACGAGATCGTTGTCATGACCAAGCTCCGCGGCGTCGTTGGACGTACCCCAGGCGAGTACTACCTCATCGGTATGGTCAACCACGAAGAGTATGGATATGTTAATCAAAGTGGCACTAGTCGCAAGGTCAGTTTTGCCTATTTTCTTCGAAGACATGAAGTTGTTAAGCTGACTGGCCCGTACGCAGCACATCTTCGATGCTGTAAAGCATAGCCTGGAACGCCTACAACTTGAGTACATCGACGTTTTGCAATGCCATCGATTTGATCCATCTACTCCCATTGAGGAGACCGTGCGTATTTTCTCTGCGAATAGAGTACTTGTTTTGTTTTATATTTTATTTAGATGCAAGCGTTGCACGACGTTGTGAAGGCAGGCTATGTTCGCTACATAGGAATGTCATCATGCCATGCATGGCAATGTAAGTAGCTATGCATTCGTCAGGATGAAAAGGCTGATGCGGTGATCTAAATAGTCCATGCGATGCAGAGTGAGTGGGAAGAAGCACTCAGTGACGTTACTGAACTCACGCCATTTACTCTGTCAGATTATGCCATTACGCACAACCTAACACCGTTCATATCAATGCAAAACCATTACTCACTCGTTTACCGCGAGGAAGAGCGCGAGATGATGCCCACGCTCAAGCACTTCGGCGTAGGGTCCATCCCTTGGTCACCTCTCGCCCGTGGTTTCCTCTGCAGGCCACTTGGGGAGCAGACAAAGCGTGGCGACACTGACTAGTGAGCTCAAGTTGTCTGTTCAAGAGATAGTGATACTGATATCATGAAGTATAATCTCTGGATATAGCCGGACTGAAGGAAACAAGGAGGTTGTGAAGCGTGTCGAGGAGATAGCAAAGAAGAAAGGACACAGCATGGCCCAAATTGCCTGCGCATGGGTTTTGGCCAAAGATCCTGTGGCCGCACCTATTATTGGAACAACCAGTCTGAAGAATCTTCAAGAATTAGTCGGTAAGCTCACAAATGTAACGTTCAATTGTAGGCATTTGTTAACCTATTCCTTGTAGACTCCGTACACATCAAACTGACGGAGGATGAGATCAAATATCTTGAAGAACCATACCAGCCTATGGCTGTCTTCGGCCACTAACATGTCATTGTCGTTCTTAGCTTGCATACCATTGCAGTGGGTGTGCAAACTGCTTCAGTTCGTACAGATCAGGTGGATACAATTCTCGTTGACTTGTCATAGTTGAAAGTTACAGTATCCTCGATATTGTCATTAAGTAGGGATGTGGCTGATTTCTACATCGGCGCGGTCCGAAGTTATCATCGATTAGAAATTACACTTGCTTGGTTTCGAGATAGAACAGATGATTGGCAAAGTGCGTAAATTCAGATCATTAAGTCTTCCTGAACATGGTCTAGTATTCTCCGAGCCAATCACTGTCGACATGGGTTCAGATGTTCAGCTGATGTCCATCGCGTCCCAGATCTCAATTTCTTCGACATTCGACAAGAGATGAAAAACATTCCGTACAACTGTTTAGACCTTCTTCGAATCGGTTGACAAGTGAACTTGCTTTATGGAGGTTTGCGCAAGCACGACCTCTTGGTTAAAGACGACTACTTTTCGTTCCCTCAACGAGCTCAAGTATGTGAAGGATAACCCCTAAACCCAAAGAATGGCCGTCATGGTATATATACTTCCAAACCTCTGGCGCTCTATCGGAGAGTCGAATAAATAGAAGTTTTGTCCCCAAGTCCCCACTATGCGATTACATGAATCGTCTGGATCACTGAAGCAGCGATCAAATATTCAAGGAGGGCTTCCGTGTAGTCCAAATTAATCGATGAAGTCGCGATAGAGCCAGTCCGGGCGGCATAGTACATGTACAGACCTGAGCGCACCAGGAAGTGTCGATTCAGATTCTAGTTTCCAGGTTGGCGATAATGAACCGACAATGAGTCAAAATGCTGACCACGTTGTGCGTTGACCACACTTCGTGAATCGTTTGGGAATGCGAAGTCGCCAGGGTCAATCTTTTGACGTGCTCCAATATCTTGAACCGACGAGATAGGGATCATTACACCGAGGAGATGGATGTCCTCTAAGTCACAGGTGTGGAGATCGCGAAGCAGATTACAAGAAGTTCGTGACCGCGATGGACGATGTTCTCTGTCGATGGTGTATCCTTCAGAAAGAGGTAAGCAGTAGGCCCGCTGCATGTTCCGTTACTGCATTTGCACTGCCTTCGAACCGGAAACTCGATGATGTCTACTAACACTTTTCACGTACGTATTCAACTTTTGCCTATATATCTTCGTCCGCTGAGGGTCTTTTGATGATGTAAAGATAGGATCATGTATAGCAAAGTTATTGCCTGTTTGGATCTCTGTATGAGCGCTAAGCCAGCGAGGCCTGTGCATGAGAGAGGTGTTTACGATAGCCGACAAAAGTAGAGTCGACGCAGTAGTTTGGGGAGGAGAGATTATATCGATTGAAACTTTCCTTTGAGGATATAGATAGCGCGTTGTAGAGATTGATATGTCAGTGTGGATTCAGGCCGGGGTCGCCAAGAGCTGATACTGGGTGTCACTGGGCTGCTTCGACGTCGCATTCATTCTGCGACTTACTTTGCAGTATTAAACCCGATATAGTTTTCAGTAGACAAGTTTTCAGGACAGAATGTCGAGAGAACAAAGTCGTGGACTGGATGAGAGGTAGAGCAGACGACACAAATCGAGCTGATCGAACAGAAGACAAAGAACAAGCCGGAGATGTGCACGGATGGGGCTGAGATTAAAGAGAGCGAAAAGCGAACAGCACCCTCTCCATTCGCATATCCTTTCAAATATATCCAAAGCGTAGCACATGCCATCTTTTCCGATGGCCAGTTTCCAACTAAACCAAGAGAGCGGCTGCAAAATAGGGGGGGAGAAAGGGGTCATGCCAAGCTGAGTCGACGTACCCATACCCGAGAATCGCGTCCGAGCTGCGGCGCGTGACGATGCAGAGTCTCGTCAAACGCGAGGGCCGGCGACGGTGTAGTACTGTAGGTTACTCGCTCGTTCGTCAGAAAGACGACCTCGGGCGCGAGGAGGTCGACGACGACGGCGTGCCGCACGCGCGCGCGCGCGCGTTGTGTGCGTAGAGCGCTTGCACTGCGATCAGCGATGGACATGGTGTGCAGAGGAGATGAATGAGGGGTTGACAATTGGGCGGACGGACGCACCTCGGGCGGACGGCCCCCACAGAGGTGGACCAGGACGTGCATCGCGAGCGCCTGGAAGATGAACCAGCCGTAGCACGAGCCCGACGAGCGGGGCGGGCTCCGTCCCGACGAACAGCATTGCCCTGTATACGGGGTATTTTCAATCAGAGATCAGAATTGAATTTGGCACGCTCTATAGAAGTATACTTATACGTACACTTAGACGGCGACTGCGAAGTACCTGCATGAATAAATGGTCAGACATATGCAGCTTAAAACGAAAAGAGTTGGGACGCACCGAATGAAGACAAAGAGGAAGCGGGTCCATGTCAGCGGCCTTCTGTATGGATAGACGTGGTTGCAGTCGTCAGCACCATGTCGGAGCCACAAAGAAAAAAGAGATTCGGGGTGACTGACCGCCAGATGAACGCCAGTTCCTCGTCCCAGGTCGTGAGGATGTCCCACACCAGGAAGGTCAGCGATGCAACTGTGAGTACGACCGAGGTTAGATTCCGAGAACAATATCAAGTGAAAGACGCACCACAACTCCGGTTGACGCACTGGGCCGCCCACACCTCGTACACATTCACACTCGCGATTGTCTCCATCCCGCCCGTTTCCCGTTTTCCTCTGTATTCACTGCTCAATCCCCCACTTTCTCAACTTCCTCCGACTGGTAAGGAACTCCTGACGCTCGACACCGAATGGACGGAAAGACGGAGACCGAACGCACAATACGTGGGCTTTGTTCTTCCCTTCGAGCTCTCTTATAGCGTCGCCGGCCGGCATCGCACAGCGAAAGCAAACAAGAGACCGAGACTTCTAGGGCGTGCGTAGTGGGAGTGTGTGGAGGGAAGAGAAGAGAGAAGAGAAAAAGAAAACTCTACTCGCTTCGGCTATACTGTTGGTTTCATTTAGTGTGAATGTATATATGTTTTGTGGGAGACTTTTAGTTCCAAGTCATATCATAGTGTCAAATCATTATAACATCATCCAAGCACTGCAGAGTAGGTAACATCTACTCACTGGCATTCCGGCCGGTAAAGTCTCCTCTCCTTCTCCGCAAGTTTTGGATATTCCTATCTCCTCGGCCTCGGACTCGGTAAGCTAGTGAGCGGGGGCGGGCGGGGGTAAAGAATGGCGACTGGACTTGATTCAAAACTACCAATGTCGCCGGTCTACTACATTGCACGAGAAAAGCAGCTTGAAAGGACGTTGGAAATTTGCAATTGCGCCGCCGGCAGGATGTTTAGGCGAAGATACTCCAGGAACCAGGGCCGGTGCTTAAATACTAGCCCTTACAAGTAAACGCAGACGCAACATCGACGAGACGAGTTCTGCACCTCCAGCGCATGCACCATGTATCTATTTGTGAAAGCGTGAGTGACCCATTCTTATTTATACGTCTGTCTGCATGCGAAGAAGAATAAAAAAAGCTTACATCTCGTATGAATACAGTGTGAATATCGACAAAAAGGAAGTGCACGTTATCGGAGACCTGGAAGAGGGGGAGTACTTGACCACCACTGGAAATGGCTTCTTGTCTCTTTTCGAGAAGACGAAATGGAGAACAGTAGGGGAGCTCATGGAGAATGAAAAGTGAGCTTCATCTACTACTTAACAATAGTAGGGACCTAATGCATGCGACGGGCAGAATCGACTATCGCAAACAGGGCGTTCCACGCGGTCTGGGGCAGCTCGAGCTCCCCGAGGAGCTGATTGACGCGATCTTCGGCCAAATCGACGAGGCACAGACCGCGTTCCGGCTTGGCGTTACGAATACGCGCCTCCTGATCATAGGCGAACGGCGCATCAAGCAGCTGTTGGGTGACCCGAACTGGTCTGGCGACCGGGTCATTTGCGTTAGGGGTGGCGACAGCGACTCCGAGGATGAGGATGGCGGCGACGGGGAGGGTGACGGCGACGGGGAGGGTGACGGCGACGGGGAGAATGGCGGCGACGGGGAGGGTGACGGCGACGGGGTGGATGGTGGGGAAGAGGGGGGTACCATTGAGCTTCCTGAAGGATTAGACACGGGCGACGTCTACGGACGGTTCGAACCTCCCGCGACGTACCGGTGGCAATCCCCCTCCTCCAAAGACCTCAGCCACGGCTTTGAATTCTACACTCTCGAATCGCGCATCGCACACGCCTTGTCCATACCCATGCCCGTGCCCGCGCCCGACGCTGACGCTGCGGCCACCGTTGTCTGGAACCTCACCAAGCACGTCTACGTCCGCGCCGACGCCATACCGGCCGTTCCGGACGCCCTGCCGGAAGCCTGGGGGTATTGGTTCGACAGCGGCGACAGCAGTGCGGATAGGGAAAACATACTGGGGTGGATTCTGCTTCTGCATGTGACCTGGACGGACTCGGAGTGGGTCGCGCGCGGCAAATGGGCGGGCGATCGGATCGAGAGGACCGGAAAGGACGTGCTGGAGACGCGGCTGAAGGAGGACGGGTGTAAATGGACGGATGTCAGTGAAGACGCCGTCGAGTTGTTCGTCGATGCATACAACGTAGTCTCTTGATGTAGTTTGTCATCCGGTATTTATAGCATACTCTGCGTAGATCGACGTCATGATGATGTCGCCGCCGTGCACTCCAATATCTTTGCCTTATAACTCACGCGTTCGCGCTGCCCGACATGCTCGTTACGAGCCCTAGCCCGAGTATTCTACACATTACCTGCCACTATCAATTGCAAGATGGCCATCGTCGCCCCGGGATTCCGCCTCCCAGTCTACATCCTCCTCGTACGTCCTTCTCGCCTGCTTTCACTCTCGGTTGTCTAACATTCTCTCATTAGTGGATCGTAGCTGCAGTCCTCCTCGGACTCACCGCCGCTCGCGTCGACTTTACAAACAAGAACTTCGGCACCCATGGTCAGTCCACACTTGCTTTGGAGAACCAGCACTGACATTACACTGAATCTAGAACAAGTCGTCGTCGAGCTCCTCGTCGCCTCCGTCCTCTGCCTTCTCTGGGTCCCATTCTCGTGAGTCTATCCTTCTCCCGTAACCCACCCGTTCTCAACCCCCCCTCTCCGCACACAGACTTCTCGCCCTCATCTGGAACCGCCCCTCCCTCCTGCTCGAGTCACTCGGCATCCTCGTCCTCTACACCCTCTTCCTCGCCGGCGCAGCCATCACCTCCGTCCTCTTCCCCACCGCCGGCTCCGGCGTCGTCTGCGGCGCGGGCCCCATCGGTCGCCAGTGCGGCATCGAGAAAGCCATCGTCGGCTTCGCCTGGACGGCGTGGTCACTCACCTTCCTACTCTTGGTCCTCGTGGGCCTGGAGAGAGCCCCCGGCTGGGGCTCCAATTCGGGTTTGGGCGCTGGCTCGACCGGAACGGGTCATGGTGTTGGGAGAAAGGGAGGATGGGGCTATGGTGGACGCACTGGTAGAGCTCCTGCCGCTGTGTAAACCTTAGGCTACTCCGCCCGGTATCAAGTTGAGGTGGCTATTGAAGGATACCCAGTCATCTTGAACCTTTCGCCCCTTCTGCATACCTGCTTCTTGTTCCTGTTCACGTTCCAAAAGACTATATAATCCTGTTTCCATTCACGATTATGCCCCATTTTTGTTCTGCTGTTGCCTGTATCATTAGTCTTATTATCTGTAGCACCTGTAGCATACCATACAATTCATTACTCACTAATACGCAATTTTTTAATATTCATTTTTGTCAATGTGAACTTGATTGTGCACAAGGTATTCGTTCAAGTCTCGTACATCCTAGAACATAGACTACATACGAACTATGAATCTCATGATGTTTTCGTAAACCACCTCAAGAACCTAACTATATAAGTCTGTATCTCTTCATATCGTACCGATCGCGTAAATGGAGCCATGAATCAATCGACTCGGCGAAGACGGCGACGGCTGTATTTTGCACGTTGGCCCGGGACGTGGCTTAATAGGGCCGGATATCGGAGAAGAATCGAGAACCGCTTTGATATGTACATGTTTTCTGCGAGCCCAAACTCAAGCTCAACCCAAAGAACCAGCAGGGTCACGGTGTGCTGCCCTCGAAGGCAAGACAAGGCGTGCGCGTGTGGGATATCCGGATTCCGGGGGATAGCGAAGGCACGGTCTTGACCTTAAGGAGAGATGATTCTCAAAAGTGATAAGTGGGCCCATGAGAAAGAAGGTAAAGAAAGAAAGAAAAAAGATCAGTCCACTTGGCGATGCGTCCGACATTGGTGCACGAGAGTCGCATGCTGCCAATGGTAAAGCTATGCGCAGCCGCCTTGCCCCTACTTATGTTGATGAGTCGAGTACATGAGGTCCGGGCGCGAAAGGCGGTGCAAAGCGTTACGGTAACTTTGAAGCAGCGGCGGGAAGGGAGATCGAGGAGAACGAGGGGGACGGTCTTGGTATGCGTGCCCGTGTCAGCCTGATGCTGGTAACGGAAAAGCGGCGGGAATATCTGATACGCAATGCGACGATATACTGTCACTACATACAGAGGCAAGGTACGGCTTGAAGGCAGGTGAAGAATCTTCGTAGACTTTGACTTTTTTTCCCCTTCGGAAGACACGGGTCTTGGGAGGAAAGGAGACAAAAACAAGACCGCATAACCGCAATCCGCCTTCCCGAGAAGATCGATCGTTATCGCCGCTGATCAGGGTGGTCACTGGCCAGCAGTACATACTGTGTACAGAACAAGATTTCTCGGAAAAAGACTCGCGATCGGGCGAAGCTAGAGAGAGGACAAGATATTACTTGTCATTAATTGACAGACACCTAACGAGCACATTCGGCTTGACCCAGCTCGCGACGATCTATCACCGAATTCGAGTTCCCTCAGTCGCCGACGACTCGCCAGCCAGCGCTGTCAGTCAGTTGTCAGAAAAGCCACAGCCATCTGGCGAGAAGGTTGTACATGGCATACGTCAATGGGCACGTTTAGGCCTGTTCTCGAGACTCGTATGATGAGCATTCAGTTATCACACCCGTCGTCTGTGCATCTAAACATGCGGAGGTGGTGAGGTTGAGGGCGAAGGGGGAGGAACGCGCTCGGCCGACAAGCCGCACTTCTAGTATATACTCAAACATTTGAGCGGAGTTTGAACGCAAATATATTCTCGTTCACCCGATGCCCAGTGAGCCTTTTGCTTCATCCAAACTCCTTTATTTGCCCGAAAAAGTGTACACGCAAATGCAACAATCACCAGCGCGATATATCAAACCTATACATATCACCAAAACAACACACCTTTCTCTTACTACTATCTACCATCCACCCTAAAGGACCCAGTAGTCTCCAGGTCAGTACTACCACTCCCTAGGCTCTCCCGTATTGCAACGTGGTTGTCATGCTGCCGATTAGCTGGCTGCTGGGCCCTCCATTAGTAGTCTTTTCTGTCCGCTGGTCTCTAAGCTTGTCCTCCTTGCCCGATCGATGGCTATAATGAAGCCCTCCTGCCTCATGCCCAACAACATGCTCCGCTTGCGTGTCAAAGGACACCAGAACCAAGGGTTACATACGTACGTACGTGACGAATGTACTAGACCCAGCGGACGACATCATATTAAAGCCTGCCCTGCCCTCGCCTCCTCTGTCTCTGTCTCTCCCCTTTCTTCTCCAACCAACACGTCGTCCGAAGAACCAAGCTCAAAGCTTTCTCTGCACAAACCTAACCTGACTGGACCTGACCGTTTCCGCTACCGCCAGCCAGACCGAGAGAGAACAAAGACTATCAATGGCGTTCATGTTCCCCATCCTCCGCGCTTTCCTCTATGTCACGCTGGTGAGCACTTTGCACACGGCTCGTTTTCATGTGGGAATCAGCCAGGATGCTAAACGTGTGTGTGTATGTGTATGTGACTGCCGGAAAAAAAAACTATACGGTCACTGTAGTGGGTGTTCTCAGTCGTCCTACTGGGCCTGACTGCCGCACGTATACACTACACCACCCACCTGCCGCGCGGGGATCCTTTGAACCAAGGGCAGCCCTTCTACGGTACGTCATGAGCCTGAGCCTGAGCCCACTCGTCTGTTCCCTAAAGTCGTGACGTCAAAACTCATGGTCCACTCGTACCTTTCTCAGATCCGATCGTAGCAGAACTCCTCGCATGCTCCGTACTGGCAATGTTGTGGGCCCCATTGGTGTGAGTGTTTTTTTTGCGTCGTGCCAAAGGCGCGTATGCGTATTGGCGCTGATCTCCTTACGCTTTAGCGTGCACATGATCCATGGCCGGAGCGAGTACCGGTACCTCTCGAAAGTATGGCATGAGCTGCTCGGGCTCATGGTCCTTTTCATCCTCTGGCTCGTCGGCGCAGCCATCGCAACAGTGAGCCCTCTCTTCCAGCCCACCCTCCCGCACGGCTCAATTGTTATATTTCAAATTATCTCATCACTAGTCCATCTGGCCGAACCTGCCGTCGTTCTGCTCCCAATTCCAAGCGTGCCGCATCCTCACCGCGATGCTCGCGTTCGCGTGGCTCGGGTGGATCACGCTCTTCGCGCTCGTCGTCACGACGCTCCTGTACGCGACCGCCAACAGCTCGTGGGCCGAGCCCGCGCACGGGCACTGGGTGCGCGAGGATCCGGCGCGCATGAGCCAGTATAGCGCGTACACGACACCGTCTCGCGCATAATCCATACTCATATTGGTACGCTTGGACGCTCTCGATGAGCCTCCCACCTTCGCTACAATAAAATGGGTTTCAGCCTCGTTCTTGCCCCACACTAAGAACGGAGTCATACTACTAGTAACGACATACGAATGACAATCCCAGTGTCCAGATTCTAGACCGTACATGTACAGTATATCCCTCCATGTCAGCCTCTCATACATAGCATTGTACACGCCAGCTTTCTTACATTCCCTAATCGCTATTCGCCGCTCGTCGATCTATCTATGTATTTTGTCTTTGTAGGATGCTTGTAGAGATATATGTAGATTCGCTCTGTCTAACAAAACACTGGGCGAGAGGATCGAAGCGCAGTCGGACTCAAAACACACTCGAGCTCTGTCGTGCAACAACTTATCCATTACAGTGGGTAATTAAAACTCGGCCCATTCAGATTAAATTTATGCTGGCGTAAAAGTCATCATGAGGTATAAACACACATCAACTCATGACATAAAAGCCCGTCTCCTCCATCTCGCAAGAAGAGACGCAACCCCTATCCGGAATAGCACCTGGTTCCAACGGGATCATCAGCATAACTTTCCCCTCTCGCTCTATCACACGGGCAACGATCTGCGGCCGGAATAGCTGCTGAAGCCCCAAGGAGTCGACGTCGGGCCACTCCATGTCCGAGCAGAGGTACTTGCCCCATATGTTCCGCGCCAGCCGCGTCGTATCGTTAAGCAGGTCTGAGGACCCACAGGCGCGTGCATGCCCTTCGGATGCGTCCACCTGTGACGGGAGCCCGAATGGACAGCTCGCCGAGCCGGCGCACGTCCCGAAGAGCAGGATCTTCTCGCGGTGCCCGTCCGCGTGGCGGGCTTCCTGAAACGACATGTTGTGTTGTATGTGCGCAATGAAGTCGTGCGTGGACGAGAGGATGAGACGGTCGTTGCGCCGTATTGCCTCCAGTGTCATGGCTACAAACCTTTCATTCGCCCCATTTCTGTACCGCCTAGGAAGCCGGGACGGACCAAATGTCATGATTCGAGCGAATGCCGTTGTCGCGCTGGTTAGTGACTGAGGAAACACACTCGAGCCACAGGGATCTTCGCTGAGGTGAGATGGCTCCTTAGTAATCGACCATCAAAGAATCCTAATTAACGCACCTCGTAAATAGAGTTATTAACCGCAAAGACACATTGGTAAACTTCGGTCCAAACGCCCTGCAGCCGAACTGATGGTGCAGTTCCGCCATGATGCACGCCGCGAGGTGGTCGAACAGCTTGATGCATAGATTGAGCAAGGATTGCGAAATAAGTTGCTTGTTGATTGCGAGATACGAGCTATGCTTGAGGACACGGAGACATCGAAACAAGAATGCCGCTATCAGGTACGTAGTTTCCAATATGTCTAGAAATGGTAGGTCGATGGTCGCAGTACTCGAGCGAGGGTGGCAGATGCAGTGCGAGCAGCGTAGGAAAAGTCTCAAACATTCAGAGATAATATTCAAGATATCGTAACCTTCCTTCGCCCTTAAGGTAAATCAGTACTATATTACCCCATAGAGGGCTGAGCAAAAGAAACTTACAATCCCTTGACTAGGTCTTGCAACTCACGTTGGATTCGACGTGCAAGATTGAGAGAAGACACGTCGACGTCTCCTTGAAGCAAGAATCTTTCACCTAGGACGCAAAGTACACGAAGAGGGCCTGCGACATCTTCTGGTGCATTTGGAGGGATAAGAGTATCGAAAGAAAGCAGGTGTCGTAGCGTTTCAATCGCTTGAAACAGCTGCGTTACTTCCCGGTACGTCACTGTCAACGTCAGGATTTTCACCACCGCCATAAATTTCGTAGAAAGACAACGCGATCTAGTGGTAAACAGATCAGACGTCACCAACCAAGATTTAAATATATCATTCTTACTGAGTTAAAGTAATCAACTTCCGACAACCCGCATAGACTGATTCACCGCTTCGTTTCTTCGCTATGCCAGAAATCGCATGCTTAACATCGTAAGATGAAACGAATAACCCCAGAAATTCGTTCGGCGAAGTTCCGTTTCCCCAGAACTCAAGAATCTTATCAGCTATGTTCTCTGGCCCGAGGTAGTGAAGCCTGATCCGGCCCAACATATATTCCAATCTCTTGCCGAGAGGCTGAAAAACATGAGTATCTAAAGTCCGCCCGGTTCCTGGGTTATTGTCGATAGTCTCCAGTGAACTGATTGAGCTTGAATCACTCTCGCCTAAATCATTTTCGCCCCGGTTTAGTATGGGAGAAGTCGGGAAGAAGGGCTGATGGGAATAGAAGTGTGATGGGAAAGCACTCGGCCGGCGAAGAGATTGTGATGAAGAGGAAGGGCAGTGAAGTGTTAAAGGCCTAGAAACAGCCTGAGTAGGCTGTCGCGACTTTCTCCGAGAACGCGTTGTCATATGAAAAAGATGCGTGGTCAACAGAGGGATACCGCAGGAATGGATACGGCGAGACAGGCGACATGTGCTTCAGTTTATACTTGGATCAGCACAGCTATTCCGCAGTAGCGCCTAAGTCAATGACGAAAGGGAAAGGAAAAATACCCCGTCTTGTGAGCACAGCTTCAGAGGGGGTACTAGGATATGAGAAACTGAATGCAGGTCCCAGCTAGTTCCGTGATGATAGGTGGTTGGTTATCATGAGAACAGCCTTCGCCAGTGCCTTTAAGGTTGTCGGAAGCCCACAGGCGAGCCACAGGCCACTAGACGCTTGTACCGTGTAAGAAGAGATTGGCTAAGAAGCTTGAAGGCAGTGGTTTAACCCCCGCACGCTGGCTCACAGAACGGTAATATCCACCAGTCAGCTAACGTTAGAAGAGCTAACTTTGAAGTGCGCACCCAGATACTAATAAGGTCGCTGGGCAGTGTATCAAGAAAAGACCCGAAGACATTTTGAGGAGGTCCTTGGCCAGCGCGTAGAATGAGGATGCACAGCAAGCCCTCGTTCACTAACTAGAAATGGTGAGAGCGTTTGCAACGATTATGAAAGCTCCAGCCCCACACGACCAGTGAACGCGGAGCTCTTGCGTTATACTCGAGTCTAACCGTTCACCTTTGCGGATGTGCAGCGCAGGGCAACTGTGCCCCAGTCAGGCGAGAGGCGAACTTGTTGATGAAGTGAACCAGCTGTCGTTACTTGTCCCTGCAACAATCAGCTATCGTCAGGTTCAATGAGTATAAATAGGGATGGAGGACTCAGCGTCTATTTAAGTTACAAGCCAAGCCATCACTGATATATAAAAGATGACAGACATATGAGACTTTCAACATGAAGTTGAATCTAAAGTTGGGCGAATGTTGCAACGCGTGTATGTCAAGCAGCCCAAGAAACAATTTGATAAGTGGGGAAATTAGGTGCATTAAAGTCATTTGCTATACAGCAGTACTATAGTTTCGGGGATCAGAAGTGGATAGGAGCGTCATACGCCGCCATAGCCGCCTCCTTAAAGGCTTCGCTGAGGGTAGGCTGTAGACATAACATTAGAAAGGCACGTTGTGAACTAAAAAAAATACTTACGTGAGCATGTGATGTCCGTGCAATATCCTCCGCACTTGCGTGGTACTCGATTGCCAGCACCGCAGATGCGATCATCTCGCCGGCGTTCGGGCCAATGATGTGGACGCCAAGAATGAGGTCTGTCTCCTTCTCCACGATGAACTTCACGAAACCCTCCATATCTTGGTTGGTCTTCGCACGCGAGTTGGCGAGGAAGGGGAACTTGCCAATGCGGTACTGGACACCAGCCTCCTTGAGCTCCTGCTCGTTCTTGCCTACCCACGCGACTTCCGGATGCGTGTACACGACAGACGGAATTGCTCCGTAGTTCACGTGCCCATGGCCGGATTTGATGTACTCGGCGGCGGCGATACCTGATGACAAAGATATATATGTGAGTGATTCGTCAGAGTACAGAGAATAAAAATTTATTAACCTTCCTCCTCGGCCTTGTGGGCAAGCATAGGCCCGAAGGTAACGTCACCGATGCACTTCACGCCCTTGACTGAGGTGTTGAACTGGTTATCAATAACGATACGTCCCCGGTTGTCGACATCCACGCCAATCTTCTCGAGACCAAGACCTTCGGTGTATGGCCGACGGCCGACAGCGACGAGAACAACATCGGCTTCGAGAGTCTCCTCCTTGCCGCCCTTCGCAGCCTCAGTCTTGACAGCGACGGTGCCGTTATCTTGCTTGTCTGCGGAGAGGACCTTGGTGTTGAGTTTGAACTTGATACCTTGCTTAGCGAGGATTTTTTGGAATGATTTCCTGTCAAAAAGATGATAAAAATTATGATGGGAACTTAAGAGAATGGGAAACATACGCAATTTCCTCATCTATACCAGCACCGCCAATTGCACCAAGGAATTCAACAACGGTCACTTCAGCACCCAGCCGACTCCAAACACTGCCCATTTCCAGACCAATAATGCCACCACCAATGACCACCATTTTCTTCGGCACCGACGTCAAATCCAAGGCTCCGGTCGAGCTCACGATTTGCTTCTCGTCGATTTGTATTGAGCCTCCTGGGAAAGGTGTAACCTCAGAGCCCGTTGCGATAATCGCATTCTTCGTTTCTACCTCGGTCTCACCGCCATCATTCAACTTGACAGCGATTCGGGTCGGAGAAATAAATGTCGCGGTGCCCTTGATGTAGTCGACCTTGTTCTTCTTGAAAAGACCCTCGATGCCTTTCGTCAACGAGGTGACGGACTGTGTTTTCGCCTTGAGCATCTGGTCAAGGTTGAGGTGGACACCGTCCACTTCAATACCGCGATTCTTTAAGTCATGTTGAGTTTGGTGGTAGAGGTGCGAATTGTTCAGCATGGCTTTTGAAGGAATGCATCCAACGTTGAGACATGTTCCACCTAATGCACCACGCTTTTCGATGCAAGCCGTCTGAGTATGCCATGAGTACATTTTCGAAGCAAGTGGAAAAAACACCGGATGACATACCTTCAAACCTAATTGTGCAGCCTTGATAGCGGCAACGTAGCCTCCCGGACCTTCAAGAGTCGGTTAGCATGTGTCGTATGAGCACAAAACATTAGCTTTACATACCTCCACCAATGATCACTGCATCATATGGTTCTGAGGGCGTTGCAAGCCCTCTCGTTGCAAGAACGCGACCGCCCTGGCGATATCGCGAAAGAGCGCGAGGTGAAGCCTAAGAAAAGAAGTTAAAGACACACCAGACGCCGAAAGAGAGTAGACACTTACTCGCTGCGACGCTCGCTGTAGTTGTAGCATCGTCGCCGATGGAAGTCACTGTAAGCATTACACCCAATTCTTTCTCAAAGAAATGGGGCATATTGTTTGTACTTGTTTGCAATGAAAGTTTACGACTTCGATTAATCAAGCAAAGTCGCTTTTCGCTTCTCTTCTTGTAGCTATCCCGCACATATCTATTTTGCAGAGCTTGCAGCTTTTCATCTCCTCGCAAGTGCTTCAAAAGCATCTATGTAGGATCGTACTCGGTACTGTGTAGATGAGTCGTGATCTGCTATGCGATATTGCTCCCGCTGACAGCACAGGTTTTACTACTAGTACTATAATATTGCCTCTGTCAACGAAAATCGCATCGCAGGCTCGCAGCTAGCAAATCGCCTTTCTACGGATCACAGCGCTCATATTTGAAATACGGTCGCCCATCAATACCAGTTGTCAGACTTACGACGACTAAAAGTAGTATCTAACTTTATTCTACTTTTATCTGTGACACTTTATCAATTTGTCGCCTTGAAAAAGTACCCTCCGTACTCTGCGTAGCAGGCGGAATAAGTATGTATTTGACTATTCCACCGCATATTATGCCAAGAAGATAATGAACTGGGCGTTAACCTACAGCTATTCCGAATCCGCATAACGTCTTGATACCCGGCTCCTTATTAACGATGAAGTTTCCATGAGTTCTATCCTTGGAACTTTTTAAGATTTAACTCGTGGCGTTTAGGACATCTAGAATGGAAGACCGGGTTGCATGTGTTACTTGACGCTAAGAACTTCTGGAACTCGGCCCTTTGTATTAAATACAGAGAAAAGAAAGTAATGTATGTTTCGTAGCTTCCCAAATGTCCAGTCTCTCTGATAAACTGCATTTGCTCGCGCAGGTTGCAAAGGATCTACAAACGACGAGAGTAAGCATCTAAAAAAACGACTCTCTATGCTTTTTGCTTACATGCGCAAAGTATATCGCAGGTCAACGATACGATACTTCCATCCTTTTCCCAGCTAATCCAGATGATTACTAGTGGCCGCTTCCACAGCTTTCTTCTGGGATATCTTGATAACTCTTCCGAGGTAAAGCTACTTTCGAAGTCCGAGCTTTCCTTACTAAATCTATTCATTTCAACCTTTCTAGTGAAGTGAGTTGAAATTTTGGAGACTTAGAAAGCACCACTGAAGTCGCCCAGATATCACTGATCTGGAGGTCACCATGGTCTCTGGGAAAAGTGCTCTTCTTGGTCATCAGATACCTCACCTCTCTGCAGAGCATTATCTGGCTTATCTGTGAGAGCCTCATCAACCTTTACGTATAAGATTCTGCGTATTGAAATGTGGATAGTTTCTCTTGGGTTCTATCTAAGAGACAACGTTAGGGTTCTACTTCTTTTCCATGTTACTCACAATAATGCTCGATGTAGTTTTGCAAGTTTGCAGTACATGAAGCAGAGTGGGCGTACCTCATACTAATAGTACCTGTTCAAGGTAAGTATCCTGCAGTTAAATTTGTCTTATTAGCTTACTAGCAATCGCTCACTCCTTCAGTGGTCGTCGTCTTGCGAACATGTGCTTTGTGGAGTGGATGTCGCATTGTCATTTGGTCTCTTGCAATCCTGACGGCAGTAAGTTTACTTGTTATTCAGGCGAATTACTTCAATGTCTAATTCATTCATTTAGGCTATAGATGTTCTATTCATCGTCACAATCATAGAGACAGATAAAACCTTACATTGTGAGAGTCAGAAATTGATGCTCGCACCAAACTTACAGTAAACGTTCATACATCATACCCTAGTCTCGCCTATGCCAAAGTATGTACCCGATATGCCTTCAGCTCACTATCTTCTAACTATAGGTCGCCAGACTTGAGCCCATCTTGGGTTGCAAATATGCCTACTTACAGTCGATTAGTCGCACGTTCCCTGCGTGGACTTCTTTAATGGTTTTCGATGTGGTCATATTCCTCTTGACTCTAATTGGTGTCCTCCGTAATTGTGAGCAGAAATTCAAATGAGAATTATCACCATTAACACTCCACTCTTCTAGACAATCTCAAGCAAAGCCGTTTAGTGACTGTCCTTTTCCAAGATGGTTCGTCATTCCTCTTTCTATAGAGTCAATGCACTCGCGCTCAAACTTCGAAAACAGGCATTGTCTACTACTTTCTGATGCTAGGTACTAGCATTTGGAGCTACTATAGAAAGACAATGCTCATTCTTACTTCGCGTATAGCCATGAACCTCTCGAATCTGATTATCTACATCGTCCTTGCAAACGAGCGGACGCGTCTAGATGCGGCGATGACTCCAATGATTTTGTCATCCATGGCTATCTTTGGGTGCCGTATCATCCTCCACATCAGGTCAGTGGTTGTGGAAAACAATGGAAGTCACGATTCCAATCTATCGAGGAGCGCCCAGCTCAACTTCTTTGATCCCGATGAAAGCGCTCCGGAAATCGGACACGCTGGTCCCGACCTTCTTAGCTGAGCAAAATGAACCCAAAGGACTGATTGCTCGGACAAGCGGTTTGCACAAGGTATACCGTGTACCTTGTAATTCCTTCGTATCATCCTCCCCCCTTTGTCTTGAATGCAAATTATATGAAATACCTCCTCACCACCTCGCTCAGCTCTTGAGTGCCCATTGTCTAGGAGCAAGAATCGGAAGTGTCGCACAGCAGCTATGGTGCGTTAGTTATGCGCGTATGTAGATTTGATGCTCTCTGGTGCACTGCAGTGTATTTGGGAACTCCTTTGCTGTGTCAATTTATTTCCACATCTATCTAGGCACCAAGGGCTAGCAAAACTTTCGCGATTTTGGACGTCTCCATTAGTCACAACTCGCTTTGCAATAGATTGGTCCAGAGCCTACGTTGCGCAGCTGCTCCGAGATGTGATGATCATCCGGAAATAGAGGGAGGCACTCCTGTCTTCTGCATGTGGAGAGTCACAATGCAAGTGGGGCCTAACTACTTGATAGGTGAGTCTTTTGCCGTGTTGGGAGGTAGTTCTTGATCTCTCTCCTCCCAGTTGATAGAAGACCATAGACGCTTCTTCTTCCTCCTGCAATATAAAACCAGCAAGGTAAGTAGATGTGGTGGGCGTTACGCCACACAGTCCAAAATGGCTTCCAACTTTGCCGATGAGTTGAATCTTCTAACCCAAGTTGCTCGTGATCTGCAGACTACAAGGGTAAGTCGTACTACGTGTTTTATTCACTCTAACGCCATTAACGGTAATCTCTATCTTCAGTATTTGACGGGTATGCCATTACTATACTATAATACCGAGCTTTTTCTCAAATTTACTGTCCCTGCAGTGGCGGCGTATTCGGTATTGTTTTGGGATATACTGATAACATTCCCCTCGTACGTTTCATCACGCTCATTATCGAGACCATCACTGACTATCGTGGATACAGCGAGGTGGGTTAAGCTACTACAAGTTTAGCTACATCTTTCGATAATGTCTTACGCAGATCTCATTGGTGTGGAGGTCAAAATGGTCTGTAGGAAAAGTGCTATTCCTACTCACCAGATATCCAGCGATTGTGCAGGCTATCATTTGGTCGATATGTCAGTTTGTAAATCCTTCTCTCCCCCAAGTCGCGGTCCACTAACGGATTAAATACCGTAGACACATTGTGCTTCAATTTGAACAACGAGGTTCTCGCGTCTTGCTCATCCGTGCTTGACTTTCACGTTCTCATCATCCACTGCTAGTTCTGCAGAATTGTGCTCTATGAAAATGCTTGGGTTACTATAGTGCTGCTTCTTCCAGTGCAGTGTAAGTTTGTATCCTCCTTTCATTGCCAATAAGGAGCTAACTTGCGGACCGGAAGTGATTCTTGTCTTACGTACCGTTGCCCTCTGGAATAGAAACCGTATCATATCAATATTACTTGTCTTCGTTATCACTGTGAGTCCTCGGATTGCATAGGGTATTACTTTCGTTAAATGCCATTGTTTAGGCGGCTGACATTGTTATGATTATTTCAATATCTCAGACGACGAAGGCTCTAGTCTGTACGTCGAATTGTTATCAGCTTTTTAGCTAGAATCTGATATTCTCTTTGTGCTTGATTTAGTCTCACCTAACCAATTGTAAGGCTTCCGTCAGATTCAGTCCGCTCTCTATAAGCTTACTTTTTTGCACAGACTTGCGCCTATAATGGGTTGCAAATCCGGGTTCATTCGTTCGGCTGACTTTACTTTATCTGCATGGATAGCATTAATGGCTTTTGACGCAATCATTGTCATCTTGACTTTATTTCGTGCGATAAAACATCGTGAGTAGTACTCAGAACGACCATGATCTATCTAGCTCATTGATTGCAGTCAAACACAGCGACTCACAGCTTATAAGTGTGCTTGCGCGCGACGGTTAGAAGCTCGTACCACTGGCGATGAATGTTAATGTTTACTTACGTAGCCTTACAGGTGTTATTTATTATTTCTTCATGTTCGGTGTGTAATTCTCTCATACTCGGAATAAGGGTATACCACTAACCGAAACTGAATGACAAGTGTCATGCCTTGCAAACATACTTGTCAGCATTATGCTGCCACGCACACGTAAAAGCCTGGATGCGGCCATCTACCCTATGATGAGCACAACCATGACAGTCTTAGGAAGCCGTATCTTTCTCAATATCCGCGATACTTCGCCCGGTATTGGTGAGGTCGGCAATCGATCAAGGATAACCTCAATCCAATTTGGAAGGCCTGTGAATAACGAAACATGTTCGGATGACTACTAGTAATAAATTTCGATTTCAAGTTGTGGGGTCTTGTTTGGTTTAAATTGGTGTGTTGCTGTGAAGTATTTGGTATTTATTTATGCGCTATTTGTACACATGTATATGTAGTCACCAGTTCAGTTCGCTTTGTTCTCAGCTACATATGTTCGGTCACCTAAATGTTCTCGATGACACCACATATAATACAGCTTACCCCTCAGCTTCAAGTTTCAGATGCTACAGTCATGGGCAGCACCACAAATGATGTATGATATGCACAAGAGACCTTCGTGGCCACCTCTGATCGTCATGATATATGTAGACTGCCCACGCTAAAATCTGCATCTCCGAGTCGGGATTCCTCAAGTACCAAACATCAATTGAGTGGCTAGTTTATACACCGATTCTATTTAATCACGTAGTTTATCAATCAATTCCGAGTCGGCGATCTCGTTCGATGTTTCTACTTCGCCAATTCATTCAACCCACTTTAGCTCCAGGATTCCAGTCTTGCAACACTAAGGGCGGGAAAAGGTCACGTTCTGCTCCAAGGCTCTTATAAGGCGCTGCATTTCACATGCCGACTTCAGGTCTCTCATCTGAACCACAATGTCTAGCATTGGCCTCAACCAAGGACTCATACATTTACCCGGCTCGAGCTATGAGACTAAACTCTTAGTCGAGAGACTACTTGCCGAAGATCGAGAAAAACATCACTGTTTCTTCGGTAAGATAGGATTTCACAACCACTTGCCCCACCAGTAAGCGAACAATTCAATCATTTCTGATTACTAAGCTCAAGAAAACATTAGCATTCTAGCGGCATACGACCTTGCGGCTCCAGCAAAGGTTTTGCAGACTATCTATGACGAGGAAGCCAAGATCCTGAGCCCAATTAATCTTGTTGATCGCAAAGAAAACATTGTACAAGATTTGGATATCACGCTTTCGCGAGAAAATTGGACAGAGTTCGTAGGTCCAGAAAAGTACGTCTTTTTATCCTGCTCTGAAATCCATCAAGGATCGTCCTTCAAACTGGTGTTGTGCTGACAGCTATGGATTGCTAGACATTATCCTGCTTTCCTGAAGTTTTTCAAAGCCGAAGTCGCAAGGTTAGGACCGGCAGAATGTCTCGAAGAGTACATATTCTCTCCGAAATCCAATGGGAATGGTACCGGTATGTTGTTGCGTTTCGTGGGTGGAGCGTGAGTATTCCATCAGAGCCATTGGTTATGAGCTAATTTCAAACAGTTTGCACCCGTTCATTCAAGTTGGGGTGGGTGCTTTAGTTCTAATACCTGTCGGAAATAAGACTAACTTTGAATGTCGTAGTACGGCGTCGAGTTCAATGAACCGACATTAGTGGCATCAGGTGAAAAGATCTTGCTCAGCATACTTTCCTTTACTAATTTTTTTCTACATAAGGTTTGGCTCAGGCAGCTGTCCATAATCCGTTGTCAGCGGGGCTTTATGATGATAATCCTCCGGTCTCAAACTCCTCCGTTCCCTTACTATCAATCATCAGGAAGATGTATGACTCCGATATTCTCCATCCGGTGATGCCATATCAGCCAGATGCTCTCCTCAGCACTCGAAGTAAAGACGCTCTTAGTAACGGCCGTCCGGAGGAGATCCGAAGACTTTCTTCCCTATTTACCATTAATAGCGCCGACCCCGCAAACATCAATAGGAGGGTAGAAGAGCTTATTTGGGCTTCGACACTTCTGACGTTTGCCACGGGCAAGCATGGGCGGGAGCCACGACTCGACTTCTTCCTCATGCATCTTCTCACGTCGTCGCTCTTTCTCCCATCACTAGTCAATGTGCTGAAGACACCGGAGAACAAAGCGCGTCTGCTTCGACTATACGCATCTGTGATGCTGCTCGTTGTCCTTCTCCGAGGCCGACCACGCATTGATCCAACTCTCATGATGACTTACTCGCCAAACCCGAAGCCGCCTGTCAAAAATGCGGCAGTGAAACCAGACAAGTCCGCCCTTGGAGACCCTCGAGATCCGGAGTGTGTAAATCCCTGGCCAGCAATCATTGAATCAGTGATTTATGCACCCGACGCACACACCGTGAAGTCCCTGCGAACATTGTACTACGCAGCGCAGTTTTACGGGGAAACACCGCCAGGTGGAATGCCAGGCGCATTTGATGAGAATGGAAAGGAGTCATTAGAAGGTGCCTCCAGATTGGATGGCACTATTTTCGTCAGAGCTGCTGGTGTACTCATGGACAAGTTGGGGTGGGTCTCATACGGTCAGAAAGAAGGCAAATGGGACCGAACTGCGCTTGGGTGGGATGCAGCCTGGGATGGACCGGATCCCGATCTCTGAGTACGAGCTTTGAACAGGTTTCTGAGGTTGGTGTGTTCATGGCGGAAATAAAAAGAGAGTATGTGTATTGATAATTGATAAAGAGTGTGAGTAGCTAGTCTATGTTGATAAGTATGAATACAAAAGAGTGTGTATGTTGACCAAATAAGATAAGTAGATAAATATCGTCCGAGGCTCCAGAATTACATCTATACTGTATGCTAAATGCACTGCTTCCGGAGCAATTACGGTGATGACCTTTTGCTACAATCGAAACATAGGGAATGGGTAGCGTGAGTGTACGATAAATTAAGCGAAGTTGTCGGTGAAACAGTTGATTAAGTTAAATGCAATTAGGATTCGGCATATCATTCTAAACCGAGTGATCAACTATCAGCGTCTCTGTGCAGCAATACTGTATAAGAAAATAATTAACCTTTCGGATGAAGGTCCACATATGGCACGTTGTATATCCCTTAGCAAAGCCGATGCCTGCGTAAGAGACCAAGTAGCGCCACTTGCGTTTGAGAACCTCGAATTCAGCTTCATTGTGCTTCATCTCCGGGAAGTCCTTCACAAGAGTCTCCTTCGATAATTGGGTTTCGACTCGCCGGCCCCATTCACGAAGGGTGCGTGGGTAATCTGCATATGAAACGGTTTAGAGATCAAGATGCGGATTGGACCTGCAGGTCGGGAAAGTAGTGTCACTTACGAGCGGCGTGGTTCTCGATGCCTTCTAAAGTGAACTGTCCGGGACACGCTGCATGGGCGGCATTGACTAATACCGTCGCACTAGGAACAGAGGCATTAGGCCACATGTACTTCCGGGCAAAGTCCTCGGCTCTAGAGTATAGGATACATGAGTTGTGTTTCAAAGCTGCAACAAATCTACATGTACTTACTGATAGGCTGTATAACGTGCTTCTGGTCGGGTCGTGGCAGTGATCACAGCAGCGGCGTTTTTGGACTTCAGGGCCCAGTCTATTGCACGGAAATAAGAAGCATAATGCTAAACAATAAAATGTCAGTTAAGCTTCGATTAAGCAACCGGACACTCGACATGATTCACCTTCGCACCAACGTGCTGATTTGAAGAGAAGACCTCGTCAGACTGAATCAGGATGAACAATACTAGTCCTCTCACCTCGACCATCTCAATGCTTACGAAGGCGTCAAATGCTTTTTCGAAGTGAGGAGGGAGGTCACGATAGTCCATAAGATGAACTCGGATCTTGTCTTCAAGGCCAGCAGCTTTGATTCGCTCGTCTGCCAAAGCCTTTTGCTCTTTGGAAAGCGTTAAAGTATCTACTTCGCATCCGAAAGAGCGGGCGGCCTGAAACATCATTCAGTATGCTAAAGGAGAATATGTAAAGCTTTGAAGAATACCTCGATAGCCAGTCCACCCCAGCCAGAGCCGAACTCGAGTAGCCTGTGCCCTGGCTTAACACGAGCCTTGCGCAGAACATGGTGGATCTTTCGCAACTGCGCCCCTTCCAGGTCCCCAATTTGAGAACCATTCTCTAGATCGCCATCAATGCCACCCTCAGAGTTACCCCACAATGCACAAGAGTACATCATTTCCTTGCTTAGGACAGCCTACACGCATTCGTTAGAAGAGAGAGAGTACGAGATGTGGTAATTGCAGACGTACTTTGAAAAGTTCATTGGATTGGTCATATGCTGCAATCGCATTTAACCGTGCCTGCCGTTTGCTTTGTCCGAGCAAGGCATTTGAAACCCCAGATACAATGGAAGTGAGGGCGCTGGCAATTGTCGAGAGTCTCCCCAAAGAAGACTCATTGTCGATGAAGAGCTTGATATGGCTTCAGTACAATTTGATATCGACAATTCGGTAAGGCGTACCTCCATAACGGCGTCGAGATCGTCGATCTGAACGTCTCCAATCATGTACGCTTCGCTAACTTTAACCAAATGGTTAATCCGGGTCTTCCGGATGAGATAAGTCATTACATACAACCAAGATCGCCAGACCTAATGCAGTGGTTAGTGTGTATAATAGTGGATATCAATATTACGTGACGTACATAAATACTCGGGTCCAAAAATCTACGTTGACAACACGAAGTTCCGCGATAACCGCGCCTTTGGAATACGTGCCAAACGTGTACGTGTTGCTTGCGTCATAAATTGTGAGATGACCAATTTGAATTGCAGATTTGAGGGATGCAAGGAGGGTATCGCGTGCTAGGATTTAAGCATTAGTCTCGACGACATAGATCTCATGGTGGGTCCAACTTACCTGTTGACACTAGCCACGAGTTGAGGAAATCCATAGTTAAGATGTACTGCAGTGTAAAGAGTCAAACGATGCAATGTTGCTTGATCCTACTCCCGTCAGAGAAAAGGGACGCGCTCTGCGCAGATAGGAGGAAGTGCTCGTGAAGGGGGAAGGGAGCTTCTACTGAGAGCCCTATGCAGCTCAGGAGCCTTAAATGCTAAAACGAAGGGACACAAATACCCATGAGTCAGACTCATACGAAAGACAATTGGACTATTTGCACAGCTAGTAGTTCGCGTGGTGCATCGGGACCGTTATGCTGCGATCGCAAAATGCTAACTTTGGATATTAGTGAGATTTGGCAATGACGTTGTCACAGAGAATGCAAAAAACGTGTTTCATGGTGGACATCGGGTTGAAAACATAGTGCCCGATAGGCATCGCGGGATGTATTTGACGTAGGTGGCAGTGCCGCAATGACCTGGCAATTGCTGATCTAGGAGACACTGTTGCATTGACATCCTAGTGAAAATTGATACCGGCTTTAAACCTGACACGCAAGCTTCTGACCCAAGTGAAGAGACGCATAGGAAAGACTCTTCACTAGCATCACTTTACATGGAATCCAGATGCCGATGGAACAGAGCACAGCCGGCTGTCCTCTAAGCTCCTGTCTCTAAAAAAAAAAGTCGAAGTCATAGTACTCAGCGCTCCGAGCCAGTGATCAATGAGTATCGGGAGACCGTTGCTGTCCGTGTTGATGATTAAAGCACGTTATTCTTGGAGACGAGACGGAACCAAACATGGACTAACACCCGTTCGATATCATTTTGGTGCATTGCGAAATGCTCTTCATTCCAAACGCAGCAGGGGTCGGAACAGAGACTTAATTCAATGTGACATCTACAATAAAATATTGTTACTTCAGTACAGTTATACAATATGCGGCGCCCAGCGTTTCAAACCATTAGAGAAATTTTCAATATACAGATTGAGCTTCCAATATCTAACAATGTGTTCCTAAAGTCCTGGAATAGATTATTCATCCGACACAAAAAAACGAGGGAGAGATAAATCGAACGAACGTAAGGGAGAAGGGGGCGAAATAAAAAAGAATAGATAATATACAAGAAAAGCGAAAATTTACTCATCTGACGCAATGATACTAAAATCAACGCTCATCATGTCGCCCAGATTTTTCTCATGCTCGGGATTCAGTCTTAGGCTACGTGGTGAGCCAGGCGCCGACAAAATTGACAGATCAGCACTGCCTATTGATGACACAGACGGTCGTGAGATGTGTTTGCCCTTATTCGATGCATTAGAGGTTGTGAGACGGGACAACAGCAGGGTAGGGGAGGTAGCGCGGGATTGCGCTTGGTAGTTTGAATAGAGAGCTGAATTGTCGGAGTCTCCGTCCTCGTTAAGCAACATCGACATGTTGCTGGGAAGAAGTGGGAATACAGACGATGCAGTACTTGAACGATTACGAACACTACGTTCCGACGCCATCGCAATGAGGCCCGGAGACGTATGCGCCAACGATTCACGCATTGTTATTTGGCTATCGAGAACATCCTCCGATTCATCTGTAGATTCCGGAGCCACGACGTAGGTTTGAAGTCTCGACTGTACCTGCCTTTTAGGCAGAGGCTCTACGGAGCCTACGCGCGAGCCAGGGCGGGAGTAAGTAAACATAGATCGAGCGTAATTAGGCGCTGGCTGCGAAGGCGTTGCTCGCCGCGCTGCCTCCATTTGTTCGACTAAATCGTTCAGTTGATCTTCAAGATCGTTAATACGACCACGCAGTCGCGAATTCTCCTCCCTCAGCGTCCTCGCGGAACGCTGGGAGTCACCAAGCGCACTCAGAAGCGCTTCCATTTCCAGCGAATGTTTCTCCTTCAAGGCCTGTAACGTTGACTCCAATTGATATTGCTGAAATTGTTGTTGTGGTGATCCGCCAGAATATGAAGTTGCAGTGGATGATGAGAATGCTGTACGCGGATTGCTAGCAGAGGTCGGGGTTGATGAGGTGACGGTAGTCACCGGGCTATCACCACGTGCTGATGTAAGCTCCGACATTGTCATGCTTCGGCTCTCCCTACGCCCCCAGGATGCCGACCTCGTAATGCCAGGGCGACCAGCAAGAGAGGGGACGTACAAAGATGCATTCTGTCCAACAGATGACCGGAAGTCGTGATCACTGGAAATTCGTGCACTAGCGCGCAGTCGAGATTCCGGTCGTGTTACAGTTGTGGACACAGACGCGCTCCTATCCCGCGTATCCGGAATATCACGATTGAGCAATCCCGCAGCTAAGAATGCCTTCTCCGTGTGCTGATTTATCCAATCCCTTGCTCGCCTAATTGGCGGCCCCTGGACTTCGTTAACGCTCAAACTCCGTCGCCTTGTCCTCACAGAAGGCTGCATACTACGACTGAGAGCACTGCCCGGACGATCCGCTGTTCCGCCCAACAGTCGACGTGTGTTCAAAGATAGTCCGAGCGCCGAAGCTGAACGCCCGACAGGTGGACTAGAGTCGTCGGCATACCCGCGTGCTTGGTCCTCGTTCATCCGCGAGCTGCGAAGGACGGGTCGGCTGTCAGAGGCGACACGCGGCTTCGGAACGCCTGATGCAGTGCTTGGCCGTGCAGGAGTGGTTGTAAGACGGGGCGTCAATGCGCGACGTTTCGTCGGGTCACCCACAGAGATGGAGTTTCCCAATGCCGAATACGACCGACCAAGCAAAGGACGTTTTGAAGCTGAGGCAACGCTTTCCACTGGCGACTCCTCACTTGCTCTTCTTAGTGGTGATTCCCTTAGTTCCCTCTCGATGACCGAAATATGAGGGAATCCTGCTCGCTTCGCAGTGCCAGGCATATCCAACGATGATCTTCGTGGATCTGTTGCTGATTGCGACGAGTTCGACATTGCCAGAGACGAGGGCCGTGATCTGCGCGACGGAGGAGAGGACTGCAGACCCAGCGAAGCAATATGTCCTTTACGCCGCGATTCCCCTGACGTGCGTTTACTGTTCGCAACCGGGCCGAAATCCTCGGTGTCAGAACTTGTCCGCCTCGGACCAAGCTCAGCCTCTGGTTCTGGTGAAGGGGAAGGGGACAGGGACATAGGCGGGGGAGGGGTGACCGCGTCTACGGCTGCGGCGATGGCGGCGTCCTCCTCCTCATTGCGGCGGGAAGGGATGTTATGAGGGCTGAGTAGTGCCGCAAGATCCGGGTCAAGCGACGAGAAGTCAAAGCTAATCTGTCGGTCGCCTGCTATCTCGGCTTCCCCTGGCGATGGCTGAGGCGAGGAGCGGGAGGATGGGTCCTCTGGACTGCTCTGAAAGGGCGATTGAGTGGTCGTTGGAGACGTCGAAGTACTTGATCTGGTCGAGTTTTCACCACGCTGGCCCATCGATCTGCGAAAGTCTGCTAGCCCTGCCTCCCATGATGCACTGAGGTTCCTGCTCTTATCAGCTTCGTGACGGCGCACAGGGGAGGACGTGCTGACATCCATGTTCTCCGATTTCATGGTGGAAATTGATTGCTTAGGTTCCTTTTTTGCAAGACCAGCGAGAATGAGATCGCCGTCGGAGTCTGTTGGATCTTCCTCTTTCGATGATTGACGAGGACTACTTCTCTCCGAGCTGTCTAAAGGAGGGATGTGTTTCGATATGGACATGCTCGATAGCTCCGATTCAATGATGGTGGATAAGTCACCACTACGGGCAATACTAAGGTCGAGTTCAAGTCGCGGAGACTCATTTCCTGTTCCTTGCATGTGAGGGACTGTAGGAGTATCATAGATAAAGTAACTTACCAGAAGCCTGCGCTCTAAAACGCTGTGATAGATCCTCTGGTGTAGTCAAGGTAGCTATGAACTGCGCAGACTTCGGTGTTAAGCTGTCGCTCGAGACTGTTGGTGCCATAGTTTGTGCCTGAATTGAAATGACCGGAGATTGATCATGGTCTTCCGACTTTGAGCGATTCGGTGAAGTGGGTGCGGGACTCTTCCTATTCATGGAGAAAGAACTTCGAGGGCCAAAGGTGAGGAAGCCAGCCTTTGGGCTATCATGCATGCTCGGCGTAGCCATGGATGAAAAGCTTCTCCGGTGCTTGACGCCTGACGGTCCTGATGATGGGTACGAAACGGGAGGCGAGCCATTACCAGGTGGTGTCTGTTTCGGCCCGAAGGGGAGCATATTGCGGAAGGACCGAAACTTGGGAATGCCAGAGACACTCCCAGGTGCAGGGGAGGGTGATGCGGAGGGTTTTATACTGGAGGAGGTGGATGACGGACTCGCTTGCAACGGACTTCCTTGCGAAGCTGAGCGGGGAGTAGGTAGGAGGGAAAATTGAGACAAGCTCAGTGAGCCAGCAAGAGCATTCCGCGAGGATGCCTTGCGAGGGACCGGCGTCGCCATGACAGGGATATAAGAGACGGATGGTGAGGATTGTGATGCCATTTCTACGAGGAGAGATTGAGGCTTAGAGGATTGATAGAGAGACAGTTACTCACCTTTGTGAAATAACCGCACAGAGCAGAATATCTCGCGTCAAACTCAATCCATATACCAATAGATCCCAACGTCCCTCAAAATCGATAACACCGTTCGAGCTGTCGATTTGACAGGGCTTCCAAGGGTAAAAGACCAAAAGAAAATAATTGTAAGTTGAAAGACACGAAGAACCTGCACAGCAGAGTGCTTCCAAGCGTTTTTGTTGAGATCTAAGCGGAGAGGACACGAGGGGTTACTCTAAGCCTCATTCTGCTGTAAAGCAGTTCGCGTTCGTCGTCGTCACTGTCGATGTCCGCCGTAACAGTTGAAACGAGCGGAAGCGAGGGTGCTGAGCGGGTAAGTGCAAAACTGTAGATCAGGGTCCTTCCATAAATGCAAACTGTTCCTTCAATTACTACCATGTCAAATCGGGCTGTGAAAGAAATATATGTCATACACAATTTCATACTACTTGAAGTTGAACTTGAAGAGCATCCATTTAGACTTACGTTTGAAACGTCGGACAATCACTATAATTTCTGACGGTGAGTAGTGTCTAACTGTCCCACCATCGTTTCGAAAGAGTTTAACACTCTCGAGTGTTCTCGGCACAGATTGCTCAACTCTACTCCTCCAGCCTGAGAAACTAGACTTCCTCCTTGTCAACCCCGCACTTCGTTTGTAGTGGCAGATGTCCCCATAAAGGTACTCCGCAAAGGACACTGTGGAGAAACATAGGACCGGTAGGATGCTTGGGTAGAGCCACCCAAGAGTAGCGCTCATAAGCGTGGAGACTCCGGAGCGACTTAGGGCTGCCGAGCAAGTGACGAAAACGTGCCCAATGCCAGTGCGAGGAGCCGTAGAAAAGTAGCAACCGCAGCAAAGGCCGCCCCGAAAAGGAATGCCGTCAGAGCATGTGTCCCCAATTATACGGGCAAGAACCAAGGCTTACCTGAACATACGTATGATATTATCACTCTGCTTTATGATGTCAACTTGACGGAAGAAGGGATATGGTCCGCAAGACAAAGGCAGTAAGATTGAAGACTCATGGCAGACAACGCAAGACGAAGAACCAGCAAGGCAAAGGCGAGAAGGTCCACACAAGTCCAGGTAGAGAAGGCAGCGAAAGGCAAGACTGAAGCAATAACATGAGCCAAAGCCAGTGAGTGGCACAGCAGCCAAAATACTAGAAAAGCAATTTAATGAAGCCATAAAGGGATACACGAGAGAAACGAGGAAAAACTGCCTTCCTTGGATCGTCGTCGTCGATGGTAAAGAGACAACAGTGACACCGGTAGTCGTGGCTTCAAGTTCAAGTTGACGCGTGATACAGCCCGCGTTTAACTTAAAGTTTAAGTTGTGACACTGTGCCTCCGATTCTCCAGTGTCTTTAAATATTTTACTAATCCCTCCCGCCAGCCCACTGGTAGATTTTCTGGGCAACATTCAACTTTCGACATGTTCGTTGGAGCAGCTTGGGAGCTAGAGGCATCATGCTGAGTGACTTGAGTCTCGCTAATGACTTGTCCTGTTGAACTTTCGAATGTTTACCACAAGCACGCAGCACTGCGTGCGCGGCACTGAGAATAAGACGGGACAAAGGACATGAGCCGGAAGGGATTCGGTGTTCGAGACGTCTAGATATCTGGAGAAGACGATCAGAATGTGTTGAATGTATCTATGAATACCTGGACGGCTTCTTCACTGACATCCGTCCATTTACACCCGTCCTCCTCCAAGCGCGCCTCCAGCACATTTTTATCTGTCCACTCGATCCTATCTCCCGCCCATTTGCCTCGCTCAATGCTTGAGTTAGTCCAGGTGACATAGAAAAGCAGAGTCCACCCCAGCATGTTTTCCTTATCCGCACTGCTGTCACCACCATCAAACCAATATGCCCAAGCTTCCGGCAGTTCGTCCATAACTATAGCATCGGAGCGGAAGTAAACGTGCTTTGTGAGATTCCAAGCGACTTCGGCGTGTTGTACGTCTACGCGCATAGGTGTGGACAAGCCTTCTGCGATGCGAAATTCCGGTGTGTAGGATTTAACGCATTGGCCAAGGTTTTTGGATGAGACGAAATCCCATCGGCACCCCACAGCAGGTTCGAAGTCTCCGTAGACGTCGCTCGCGTCCAATCCGTCAGGGAGGTCAATGTCCTCGTCGCCAGCATCCTCCTCGTCGCCATCACCACCCCTGATGCAGATGACCCGGTCGCCGGACCAGCTTGGTTCGCCCAGGAGCTGTTTGATGCGCCTTTCGCCTATGATCAGGAGGCGTGTATTCGCGACTCCAAGCCGGAACGCGGTCTGTGCATTGTCGATGTGGTCGAAGATCGCGTCAATAAGCTCCTCGGGAAGCTCGAGCTGCCCGAGACCGCGCGGGACACCCTTTTTGCGATAGTCGATTCTGCCCGTAGAAGAATTCATTAAGACGAACTTCACTGTCCCTACTACTAGAATTTATCTGAAGCTAACCTTTCTTTTTCCATGAGATTTCCCACTGATTTCCATTCCATGTCTTCGAAAAGGGATAGAAAGCGGTTTCCGTTGACTGTTAAATACTCACCCTCGGAAATTTCTCCGATAATGTGAGCTTCCTTTTTGTCGACATTCACACTGTATTATACAAATCATAAGGTCTTCGTTTTTGCAGACAGAAGTAGAAATCAATATACTAGGAGACTCACGCTTTTAGAGACAGATACATGGCGGAAGCGCTGGTGCAAAACTCGTTGATGTTGACTGTAAGTGCAAGTCCACTGCCAGTGCGGCAGATAATGGGCTTCACCTTGGGATGGGCCGGTGCCGTAAGGCGAAGGGCCGCCCGGCTTCCAACTTACATCTTCATTACAGTTCTTTCAAGTTTTTGTTCGTTTACATATAAGATATCGGCGTCTTTTACATCTCATGATATGAAAGCTTCCGAGTCGTGGTGCATGTCGCTCTCTGAAGTTCAAAACGTCACTCTTCACCCCCGCTTGCCGCACACTAGAGGCTCGCCGAGGCGCCAGCAGGACCTTGAAGCCGATGCTGAGACCGGTGATAGGTGATAGAAAGGGTTATCCGAAGCCTGCGGAGACTTTACCGGTCGGAATGCCAGTGAGTAGATGTTACCTACTCTGCGGTGCTTGGATGATGGTATGATGTTTTGACATTATGATACGACTTGGAACCAAAAGTCTCCCACAAAACATATATACATTCGCACTAAACGAAACCAATAGTATAGCCGAAGCGAGCAGAGTTTTTCTTTTTCTCTTCTCTTCCCTCCACACACTCACACTACGCACGCCCTAGAAGTCTCGGTCTCTTGTTCGCTTTCGCTGTGCGATGCCGGCCGGCGACGCTATAAGAGAGCTCGAAGGGAAGAACAAAGCCCACGTATTGTGCGTGAATTCGGTGTTGAGCGCCAAGAGCTCCCTACCACTCGGAGGAAGTTGAGAAGTGGAGGATTGAGCAGTGAATACAGAGGAAACGGGCGGGATGGAGACGACCGCGAGTGTGGATGTGTACGAGGTGTGGGCGGCCCAGTGCGTCAACCGGAGTTGTGGTGCGTCTTTCACTTGAGTTTCTTGGTTCTCGGGGCTTTCTGACCTCGGTCGTGCAGTTGCATCGCTGACCTTCCTGGTGTGGGACATCCTCACGACCTGGGACGAGGAGCTGGCGTTCATCTGGCGGTCAGTCAACTCATTTTTCGACGGCGGGCTCCGACACGGTGCTGATGTCTATCAATACAGAAGGCCGCTGACATGGACCCGCTTCCTCTTCGTCTTCATTCGGTGCGTCCCAACTCTCTTCGTTTTAAGCTGCATATGTCTCACCATTTATTCATGCAGGTACTTCGCAGTCGCCGTCCAAGTGTACGTATATGCATTCTTTCATATATCGCGAAATTCAATTCTGATTCTTGTTCAAACTACATTATACAGGGCACTGTTGTTCGTCGGAACGGAAATTGTGGCCCCGCCCCGCTCGTCGGGCTCGTGTTACGGATGGTTCATCTTCCAAGCGCTCGCCATGCAGGTCCTGATCACCTCTGTGGAGGTCGTTCTCATGCTCCGAGGTGCGTTCGTGCGGCCCTTGGACGTCAGTCTATTGTCATCCCTCATTCATCTCTTGCATATCAGTGCAAGCGCTCTACGCACACAACGCGCTCGTGCGGCACGCCGTCGTCGGCCTCCTCGCGCTCGAGGTCGTCGTGATGGCGACGTGCGAGTACTACACCGTCACCGGCCTCGCTTTTGATCAGACATGCATCGTCACGCGCAGCTCGGACGCGATTCTCGGGTATGGGTGAGTAGACTCAGCTCGTCGTGCCTTTTTCCCCTCTTCTATTTTGCAACCGCCCTTCACTTGGTTGACATCGGAAGAGATGGCATGTGCTACGCTTTGAATACATTCGAAAGGATCTGCGAATGGAGAGGGTGCTGTTCGCTTTCTCGCCCTCGAATCTGAGCCCCATCATTGCACGTCTCCGGATTGTTATTTATCTTCCGCGCGATCAGCTCAATTTGTTCCATCTGCTCCTCCCGGGTGGCTTATAACCGACCGGCCCTTCTTTCCTTTGCGTTTCTCCATCTGCGTTCATCTTGATCTACGGTGTTGACATTTGCGGATGTCCTCCGTGATGTCCTGCTTCGCGTTGCTCTCATACTCATCTCCTATGTATACACATGCCACTCCTCGTACTGACGATCACCCTTGCATTATGCTATAAAGGGCCGCAGCGATCATCTACGAGCTGTTTTTGTTCACACTGACGCTGATCAAGTTCGTGCACGCACTGCGCACGGGGTGGAGTGACACGCCGGTGCTGCAACTCCTCGTCCGTGACGGGACGTGGGCATTTGGACTTATCTTCCGTACGTCCCTCTCCCTCTCCCTGCCGCCTACTTTCCCTACTTCGCTAAATTACGCTAACATCGATACACGGTAGTGGCGATGCTCGCGAACGCGATCTGCTACGGCGCGATCTCCGGCGGGCTCTCGGCCGTCGCGTTCACCTGGCTCATGTCCGTTCTCGCCTTCGCCGGCTGCCGCCTCATGCTGAACCTGCACGCCCTCGGCGCGCCTGCGGCTCAGACCCCGTATACGACACGAGAGCGCGAGGCGGACCGCGCGTTGCATGATACGTTTTTGGACTTTGGGCACCCCGATGGGGGCGGTAGCGAAGCAGCGAGCGCGGGTACGGCTGTGGGGTCTGGAGAGGAGGGGGGAGGGACGTATGTCTTGAAGGATCTGGAACATGGAAGCGGAAGCGGAAGGAGAGGTGGGAAGGGCTGGGGCGTGTGCTCGGACGTGGAGAAGGTCGACCAGCGGAATGGAAAAGGGAAGGGCAAGATGCCTTCACCGATACCAACGCTGATGACGACAACGACAAGGCGAGCTGCCTACCGACGGTCGCCACTCTCGACTTTGAGCATCGACTTTGCGAGCTTCGGCGGCACTGTGAGCAGCAGCTCGGGTGCTGGCTCATCGACGTTCGAGAGCCGCGACTGGGAACACAGGTACGGGGTGTGCCCTTCGACGCGGCTGAGCGAGGCGCCTGCGCTGGAAAGTAACAGTGCGCTAGAGAAAGATGCAACCTCGCCGGGGACACCACTCTCAGCCGACCCGCTGATGTTCGAGTGGCGGCACGAGAATACGGTCGCACCTCCAGTTTCCCCTTCGCATCCGGGTTCGGGTCTGAGTTCAAGATAAAAGTACTTGAAAGCGTACTCATCGCACACTGGCCCCTGTTCAGGTACTCATGCGAGTGAACGGATTCAATGCTCGATGTCTCCTGGCCTGCTCTCAGCTGGAGCTGGAGGCATTGGGATCCCCTGGTGCTTCTGATGCGTGTATCATGCGCGGCACTCGAGCACGAGGCTGGCCGCAGAGTGGTTATGCATTTGTGCTGCTGCGTCATGTCTGAATCATGAAGGCTCTAGTCGGCCCGCCTCTTACCCCCAGAGCGTTTAGATATCCGTAAAAGTGGGATCTGTCGCGAGACTAGAGGGCCAATGTCAGCGAGCAAGGCTTGCGTCATGAGATGTGTACAGCCTTATCACCTTCGTCCTCATACGAGGCAGGAGTCACTCGTTCCTTGGCACATACGTGCTAAGCAGACGGTGCAGAAGGGTACACATTTCGGAAATATGCAGGAGTAAGTGTTCAGTTTAGCACAATTTGCCTCGTGTCTGAGAATGCTAATGATGTGTCTTCGGCATAATAGTGTGATTGGATCCGTCCAGGTTTATTGTGATGTATTGTCTATTTCGTATTGTACCCACCGTGGTCGCCTTCTTCAAGTTCACTTCCCTTCTTCATGCCCGTTCAATCCTCGGCAATACAGGGTCGGTCTTCCTTGTCTTCTCTTGTTGGTTCGTCCTTTCTGGTGCTACCGCATTATACTAGCGGATATATCGTTAGACGTAGGATCGCTCTCGAATACAAGGGCCATTGTCATTATCGTCATGGTATCATAATAATATATGTACAGGTACAAATTGTTGTGTAGATTGTCTTCGGATAATAATTTATTGTCTTCCTTCCGGTTCCTTCATCCTTGGATATCACATCAAAAGCAACATACATCGTGAAAGTAGGATTTCATAAACAACATGAAGCTTCTATGCACTTGTACCACCAAGGGCAACAAGCAGGTTGTATTGATTTAATAGCCATATACCCAAATACAGTCTTGGACGGGTCTTTGAAACGCCACATTTAAATCCTCCAGATTTTTCGCTCCTTCATCGATTTTCATAAAATATTTTGTCTGTATAATTAGTATATATACTAGAGAGCACAATTCCAAATTTTCGTGCTCATTGAACTGAGCTTGCAAAAGAAAATGGACAAGGAAGATTTTAGACATTTCGGGGGCCTTCCGGTCTTTGAAACACAATTTTTCCCACGAGTCCTAAAGACATCTCTCCCTCATATACAGATGATCTCGGAGATATATCTGTAGTTTTAACCTCACATCTTTGATCCAATATGTGATAGTGACCTTCAGAAGAAAATTCATGCGATTTAGATGCAAAATCAAAGCTGCAGGGCTAAAACATTGAGCTGATTAGATGCAGTTACCAAATTGGGAAGGCATGGAATTTTTGGACATAGAAAGACAACACAAACATTTTGTGCTTGCACTGAGAGATAGTAAGTAGAACCTGACAGTATTTTTGCACATTTATAGTGTACAAGTACAAAGGAAATTTTAGAGACCAGCATCATACAGTAGAACATAAAAATGAAAAGGAAATGAATTTATCATGCTATTTACGCTATTTATGGTAATTTGTATATTCTCAAGAACTGATACTATTTCATCCGTATCTCTCGAATGACTGCAGTATTTAACTCCAAAATTTCTCTGTACAACCTTGTCATACTATAGTATTATAATAAGTCTTCAAAGTAATTTAAATGAATTGTGGAAGCCTAGGAATGTGAAGTGTTTCATTTACCGTGGGTGTTTCAAAGACCCGTCCATGACTGTATGGAATAGAAACCCGAAAAGTTGGCTGTGAAATTGACCACGTGACTAAAAGTGGCGCTAATATACTAAGCGCGTTACCGCGACGAGAACGTGTTGTCCGAGTCTGTGGCTCTGTGGTTCAGTTCACTTACCGCTGTAAAAGACGACTCGATCTTTCTCCTTCCTCTCATTGCAACCACCTCCATCATGGCTGATACACACGAAGGCCGTACCGTGACGCCCCCTCCCCAACCTCCTACGTTAAAAGATACTCCAGCAAGACCACGTAGTGTCCACTCGTCCGAATTTCGAGGCGCAAGTTTAGAGGATAAACGAAATGCCCTTCTGAGGGAGCTCGATCGTATTCTGCCCGAATACGATATCAAGCTATTTCTGAAGATGCTACCAAGGACAGACATCGAGTTTGACGACATCACTAATGAACTCCTTGACAATAATGTCATTACGGAGGTACAGCCCAATGCTAGCCAGTCTTCAGATGGCAAGAAGTTCAAGCTCGCACACTTCCCGGAGGATCCCAAGGACTGTACGGCGACGGAGAACGACGTATTCAAGAGACTGAATGTACCCATCTTCAAGAATTTGGTTGCTGCGGTAAAGCAGAAGTATCCTGAAGTTAGTCAGACCACACATTTGATGACGGAACCCAATACCGCCCCGGAATCAGACAGAATAAGCAGAACCAGACCGGATGCGCACTTTGTCCTGAAAGGCAAGGAAAATGGCAAGAGATGCAATTGGACGGACATTAGTTGCACGGGCGAGTTCAAGAAGTCGGACTCGGTAGCCGACAGGGACGATGTAGGTGCTTTTCAACTATACACTATGTGTAGCTGACTACTGTTCCATTCAAGAATGTCACCAAGATGGTCTTCAACCTTCATCACACGATGTCAATTGATCCGTGCAGACGGTTTGCAATCGGGTTCACGATTGACAATACACGAATGCGTCTGTGGTTCCTTTCCCGAAGTGTTCTCGCCATCAGCACATCATTTGATTTCATCAAGGTGAGTAAAACTATTGTCACCTTACGCCCGCATCTCTGACCAGCCATTTGGTGGTGCGCAGGATCCGAAGACTTTTATCAACTTTTTCCTGTCGATGACATATGCTGAGAAGACAGCACTGGGTTGGGATGAGACCATGACGCGTGTCGAAGGGGAGGATTGGCTTTATGAGATACGACACGGAAATATGACGTACAGGGTGCTAGATGTGTTAGCAGACTATGGCGCCGACGTGCTGACGGGACGTGGGACGCGGGTGTACAAGGTGCAACCCGTGACTGAGAACGGCGAATTGAAGAAAATCAGTGTGCTCAAGGACGTTTGGATCAATGACGACCGCGATCCCGAAGACGTCATATACAAAAATATTCTCAGCTCCGTGACCAACACTGCAGAAAAGGAATTTCTTGAGAAACGCCTCCTCAAGCCTGTTGTTTCTTGGATGGTAGAGGTGAATGGGGAAGAAGACCATACAGTAAAGGTGATGATGCATGATATACCGACGGAAACTAGCAAGTTTTTCAGATTGGTCTCGAAGGAGGAGAAAAATTACGATCCGAAGAGGGAAAGTGCGGCACCGTTGATGTCTTTCGACGAGGAACCTGACGAGAAGGAACACCTTGCTACGCGTGGCCCTCCGAGGCCAATATCGAAAGTTGCTGGTCGGAAGCATTACCGAATCGTATTCGAGCAGGTCGCGACTCCGATCTGGCAACTGACAAACTTGTCGAATGTCTTTCTTGTTTTAAGCGACTCGACCAAAGGTACGTTTTATGGACTGCTTTCTTTGATTGGTCTAATGAAATGCTAGTCTTGAAAATTCTTGCAAAATATAAATGGGTCCATCGGGATATTAGTGCCGGAAACGTATACTATCACGACAGGAAGGGTCTCCTGGGCGACCTAGAGTACGCGAAAAAAATGGGAGACGGCGGTGGACATGAAGTGTTGACGGTGAGCACTAAGTGCTTGAATATTCAAACTCAATATGCTAACGCAGTGTACAGGGTACGCTTGATTTCATGGCTGCTGAAGTCCTCGGTCAAGGCTATGTGGTCCAACGTGAGAAAGTGGTTGTCGACAAGCTTGATGCGAAGGACGAGCTTGATGCAGAGAACGAGCTTGATGCAGAAGACGAGCTTGATGCAGAGGACGAACTTGAAACAGAAGACGAGCTTGAAACAGAAGACGAGCTTGATACAGAGGGCGAGCTTGAAACACGGCTCGACGTCGAACCAGTGAAGAACGTACCAGTCTTTGAACACAACCCTGGTCACGATGTTGAATCGGTCTTCTGGCTCGCTGTCTTCATGCTGTTCTTTTACAGGGACGTCTCGAGCCCTACGACAGTTGAGGATGTAGCTGTCCGAGAGAGCTGCCGGAGATATGTTTTTCCTGACAGCATCACGACCTCCGCGCTTCATCGCTATAAAATCATCTTCGTACCTACTGAATTCGAGCAACATGTTCAATGGTTTAGCAACTCATTCAAAGCGTTCATCGAACCTCTTTTCCGTTTGACTGAAGCTTTGTGTGATGCGTACACTGAATTCGAGCGGACGATGCAAAAGAAAAAGGACACGCGGATCTTTCGCTCGGCCCACGAAAAAGCGATCGCCATTTTCCGCTTATGCAGAAAATTATCACACAATGTTACTATCGAGTCCTACAAAAGTCGCGCAAACGTCATTCAGCAAGATCCTCAGCCGCAACCTGAACAGCAACCGGATTATCAACAATTGCCTGAACCCGAGCCGGACCATCAACATGAGCCTGTACCCAGTGCGGGTCATCAACCGACAAAGCGAAAGTTCGATCAGTCGTATGTTATAGAAAACCCTCCCAAGTATTCTGAGTGAGCCGTCTTTTCCGCAGATATTGTCTTCTCCTCACTAACGATTTCATACAGCAAGAAACTTTGTCTGGACCGAAAGAAGGAGTAAAAGGAAGAGAATTGACTACTGCCGACGACCCGAACTTTCCTCAACTATCGCTTTGTTTTCAGCGGAGGCCGACTTTCTTTTGTTCATGTACTTGTCATATCTTTGGTGTTATTAATACAGTTTGGTTTATCATCGTATACATGCGCGAGTTGTTCCTACTCCCTCCTGCTATGCCCTGTTCCGTACTTGACACTCAATGTTCTTCAAAGAGTAATAGGCACAGCAACTTTGTTGTTGTATCGTACATAGTTTATCCTACATAGTTTAAGTGGATAAGCAAGGGTAAGCAGACGAAGTCAAGCACTGGCAGCTCACCTTCAACATACGCCGCCCGCTCCATGCGACACTGCAACTCCCCCTTCTTGTCCCCGACCTGCATTAGGTTGAACTTCGAACTCCGACATAAAGGGCTTTAGCTGGACCCTGAGGGCTCGGCCAGACTAACTCATCCTTCGACCTGTCTCTCAGTGTAGCTTTCACTATGGTCGATATACACAAGGACCGTACGTTAACGCATGAGTCCTCACCAACCTACTACAGTAAAAGGTGTGCCTGAAAGACGACACAATTTCCACGTTTTTCAATACAGAGGCCCAAGTTTAGAGAATAAACGAAACGCCTTTGTGAAAGAGAACAACCGTGTTGTACTCGAACACGATATCAAGCAATCTGTGTACATACTACCAAGGACAAATAGCAAGCTCGGTGATTTCGCTGGTCAACTCATAGAAAAGGGTGTCATTACGGAAGTCGATGTCGGCCAAGGTTTACTAGACGGCAAGAAGAAGCTCGCTCGTTTCCAGACGGATCCCAAGGACAGCACAGAGACAGAGAACAACACATTCAAGAGTCTGAATAAGGATACTCTCGAGTATACTGTTGACGCGGTAGCGCAGAAGTATTCTGAACTCCGTCCGACCACACAGATGATGATGGAACCCAACACCGCTCCGGCAATGTCTTTCGACGAGGAACACCTTGCTACGCATGGCCTTCCGAGGCCAATATCGAAAGTTGCTGGTCGGAAGCACTACCGTATTGTACCCGAGCCTCCGGTCTGGCACTTAGCGGACTTTTCGAACGTCTTTCATGTTTTAAACGACTCAATCAAAGGCACGATTTATGGATTGGTTTCTTTGATTGGTCTAAACAAGTGCTAGTTTTGCAGATTCTTGCTAAATATGAATGGGTCCATCGGGATATCAGTGCCGGAAACGTATACTATCACAACGGGGACGGTCTATCGGGCGACCTGGAGCACGCGAAACAGGTTGGGGAAGGTTGTGGACATGAAGTATTGACGGTGAGCATCCAGTACTAGAATATTCAAGCCAATATACTAACGCAATGTACAGGGTACACTAGATTTCATGGCCGCCGAAGTCCTCGGCCAACGCTATATAGTTCCTTCTGAGATAGTGGTTGACGACAAGCCTGATACAGAGGGCAAGCGTGAGCGTAGTTCAGAGAACGACGAGGAGCTCGATGTATGGGCCGACGAACCTGATGACGTATTTGACGACCCAGACTTTGAACACAACCCTGGCCACGACGTTGAATCGGTCTTCTGGCTCGCTGTGTTCATGTTGTTCTTTAACAGGGACGTTTCAGACCTTGAAGAGTCAAAGGAGGATAAGGCAGACCGAAGCGCGTGTTTGGAATACGTATTTCCTGACAACATCACAGTTTCCGCGCTTAACCGCTACACAATAATCCTTAGACCTGCTGAATTCAAGCAACGTGTTCGATGGTTCTACAAGTCATTCAAACCGTTAATCAATCCTCTTTTCGCCTTGCTTCAAGCTTTGTATATCGCATATGCTAAATTCGAGTGGTCGATGGGAAAGAAAAAGGACATAGATGTCTTTCTTGCGACTCACGAGAAAGCGATCGCCATGTTCTGTAAATGCGAAGTAAGGTCACGCAATATTACGATCGTGTCATACAAAAATCGCGCAAGGGTCGTTCAACAAGGTCCTCAGCCGCAACCTGAACAGCAAGCGGATAGTCAACGATCGCCTGAGTCCAAGCCGGATTATCAACAACCGCCTGTACCCAATGCGAGCGAACGTTCGCTCCGTCGTATGTCATAGAAAACACTCCCAAGTACTCAGAGTGAGTCGTCAATTCCGCAGATATTACTTCTCCATGCTAACAATTTCATATAGCAGGAAACTTTGTCTGGACCGCAAGAAGTGAAAGGAAGAGAGTTGACTTTTGCCGACGACTCGGGCTTTCCTCCGTTTTCAGCGGAGGCCGACGCTAATGAGTTCATGTACTTGTTATATCTTTGGTGTTATTAATACAGCTTGGTTTATCATCGTATACATCATGTGCGAGTCGTTTCTACTCCCTCCTCTTACGCCCTGCTCCTACTTGACACTCAATGCTCTTCGAAGAGCAATAGGCACAACAACTTTGTTGTTGTCTCATACACACTTTAAGTCGATACGCAAGGATAAGCAAACCAAACCAAACACGGCCAACTCACCTTCATACGGTACCCGCTGCATGCAACATTGCGATGCGTCAGCGCAAGACTCCCCCGTCAGCTGCCGTCCATCTGTTCCGGAAGACGACATTGAATTCCTTATCATAGCTGAGCCTGGTTTCCAGCAGGACTGTTGGCTTGGTTATCGACAGTGCTGTTGGCTGGTTCTGTCGCGCCGTTTCTTTAGATGTCTGCAGAATGGACTTCGGATCTGCGACAAAAGACGACTCGGAGTTCGGTGCTTAGTTGCTAGCTTCACCAGCGTCTCGAGCAGGGATTCCAAGATAGCAATTCGCTCCAGTCTGGCCACGTTGAGTAGCTAACCTCAGTACACACATCTCGGTGACTTTCCAGTATGACATGCATTCTCGTAGCTATGCAGGCAATGTCGCTCATTAAATCCTCAACGCAAGCTAGCTTGCGCCACTGACGACTACAGTAATCTGCGATATCCAACGTAAGTAGGTCGCATGGTTATCCGAGTCGACTTGTAATAGCTCACAAAGCGTTTAATCCTCACTTCAACAGATCCAAAGTACAGTAACGAATCTAACGAACAGCAAATTCCAGCAGGACTTCGAAGAAGTACCACGTGATAGCTTGAGTGACTCAAGTCGCGTCGTGCCTCTTCATCATCGACCACGACAACAAGGACGACTTCAAGCCTCAAGACAGTGGCGACGGATTAAGACCGCAAATATTTTGCAAGTTGGACGAGCCCTTGTCCGTGCCACCCGACTCTGCCCAGCGGACGCTACCCGCTATAACAAAGCCTAGTTTGTGCCTCACAATCTATGTTAAATAGTGGATGCTCACTCTATGCAGCCTGGCTGCTCATCGGACGCTACCCGCTCTCAAAGCAGCAGATGAAACTTGCTATATCAAAGCCACACATCCGGAGTATGGAACGGAATTCAGGTGAGTATTTATTTTCAATATGCATTTACATGGGTGGCACTATCTAGGGAGACCTTGGTCGGCGTAGCCTTCTTTGTGGGTTTGCCGAGGCTTCTCCTCGCCAGAGGCTGCGCCTCCCTTCGGTGACCTTTTCAGCGAGCTCAGGTTGGCTTCTCCCATAAGAACCTGCCAGCCCAATTTTTCACTACGGCATCCTTTGTGGAAGCCTTTCTTTCTAGATCGTCAACAACAGACGGCAGCGTGCCGGAGCGCAAGAACAAGTCCCTGTTTGTCTTTCATTTTCCGAAACCATCTTTTTTCTTTGCGCAAACTGCACAATTATATAGTTCTGCTCTCGTATGTTACTGACAACCTCGTAGATCGTTGACGTGTTGCTAGCCGCTGAGTGACGTGAGCTAAAAGTTGCTCTTTGTTGTGAAGCTGATCATCGAACCACACACCCGACAATGGGTGCACAGACTCTCAGGCTCCTGATGCTTTACTTAGTACTCGCGCGTGGAGCTTCTGTCTCATGTAGGGTATTCTGTACAAGACGCTGGTGAAGCTTGATACGAAGCATCGAGTCGTTTTCCATCGCAAATCCGAAGCGTATTCTCAAAAAGAAACGACGCAATGGCCCAACCCTATCGAAAACCAAGCTAACAACCCTGCTGGAAATCAGGCGCAGCATACGGAATTCAAGGTCATCTTTCTGGAATAGATGGCAGTTGACGGGCGAGTCTAGCGATGACGCATCTCAATGTTGCATGCAGCGGGCGCCGTATGAAGGTGAGTTGGCCGTGTTTGACTTCGTTTGCATATCGGCTTACTAAAGTGGAGACAACAACAAAGTTGCTGTGCCTATTACTCTTCCAAGAACATTGAGTATCAAGTAAGGAACAGGGCATAACAGGAGGGACAGAAACGACTCGCGCACGATGTACATATACGATGATAAACCAAACTGTATTACTGTAATTGCACCAAAGATATGACAAATGCATGAACAAATTAGCGTCGGCCTCGGCTGAAAACAATGCGATACTTGAGGAAAGTCCGAGTCGTCGGCAACCAACTCTCTTCCTTTTACTTCTTGCGGTCCAGACAGAGTTTCTTGCTATACAAATGTCTTTGTTAGAATTGAGAAATAAGAACTGTGGAATGGACTGTTCACTCCGAGTACTCGGGAAGGACTTCTATAACATACGACTGAGCGAATTTTCGCATTGTCGGTTGATGACCCGCACTGAGTACAGGCACTTGTTGATGATCCGGCCTGGATTCAGGCAATTGTTGATTATCCGGTTGCTGTTCAGGTTGCGGATGAGGATCTTGCTGGATGACCTTTGCGCGACCTTTGTAGGACTCAATGATCGTAATATTGCGTGACCTTACTTCGCATTTTCGGAACATGTCGATCGCTGTTTCGTGAGCCTCGGAAAAGATCTCAGTGTCCTTTGTCTTTTGCATCGACCGCTCGAATATAGTATACGCAATACACAAAGCTTCGATCACGGCCAAAAGAGGATTGATGAACGCTTTGAATGACTCGCTGAACCATTGAACATGTTGCTTGAATTCAGCAGGTCTAAAGACTATTGTATAGCGATTAAGCGCGGAAACTGAGATTTTGTCAGGAAATACGTATTCCAAACACGCGCTTCGGTCTGCCTTATCCTCCTTTGACTCTTCAAGGTCTGAAACGTCCCTGTTAAAGAACAACATGAACATAGCGAGCCAGAAGACCGACTCAACGTCATGGCCAGGGTTGTGTTCAAAGTCTGGAGTGTCGATTACGATTCTAGGTTTGACGTCGACCCATGCATCGAGCTCGTCGATGTTCTTTGAATAAGACTTGCCCTTCGTAACAGGTCTGCCGCCAACCACTATCTCAGATGGAACCATATAGCGTTGGCCGAGGACTTCAGCTGCCATGAAATCTAGGGTACCCTGTATGCCGCGTAAGCATATTGAATTTGAGAATTCAACCACTTAATGCTCACCGTCAGCACTTCATGTCCACCACCATCTCCATATTTTTTCGCGTACTCCAGGTCGCCGAGAAGACCATCCCCGTTGTGATAGTATACGTTTCCAGCGCTGATATCCCGATGGACCCATTTATATTTTGCAAGAATTTTCAAGACTAGCATTTCATTAGACCAATCAAAGAAAGCAGTCCATAAAACGTACCTTTGGTCGAGTCGCTTAAAACAAGAAAGACGTCCGACAAGTTTGTCAATTGGCAAATTGGAGTCGCAACCTGCTTGAATACGATTCGGTAGTGCTTCCGACCAGCAACGTTCGATATGGGTCTCGGAGGACCACGCGTAGCAAGGTGCACCTTCTCGTCAGGTTCCTGATCGAAAGACATCAACGGCGCCGCACTTTCCCTCTCCGGATCATAATTTCCCTCCTCCTTCGAGACCAATCTGAGAAACTTGCTAGTTTCCGTCGATATATCATGCATCATCACCTTTACCGTATGGTCCTCCTCCCCATTCACGTCAACCATCCAAGACTCGCAAGGGGTGAGGAGATGTTTCAAAAGAATATCGCGGTCTTCATCGTCTGTCACAGACTTGAGAATCTCGTTGAATATCTCGTGCTCGGGCTTTCGGTCGTCATTCATCCAAACGTCCTTGAGTACACAAAATTCCTTCAATTCGCCAGTCTCAGTCACGAGTTGCACCTTGTACACCCGCGTCGCGCGTCCTGTCAGCACGTCCGCGCCATAGTCCGCTAACACCTCTAGTACCCTGTACGTCTTATTTCCGTGTCGTATCTCATAAAGCCATTCCTCCCCTTCGACACGCGTCATGGTCTCATCCCAACCCAATGTTGTCTTCTCCGCATATGTCATCGACAAGAGAAAGCTGATAAAGGTCTTGGGATCCTGCGCACCACCAAACTATCGGTCAGAGATGCGGGCGTAAGATAACAAGAGTCTATTCACCTTGATGAAAGCAAATGGTTTGCTGATGGCGAGAACACTTCGGGAAAGGAACCACAGACGCATCCGTGTATTTTCAATTGTAAACCCGATCGCAAATCGCGTGCATGGATCCATTGATATCGTATGATGAAGGTTGAAGACCATCTTGGTGACATTCTTGGGTGGAACAGTTGTCAGCTACGCATAGTGTACTAGTAGTTGAAAAGCACCTACATCGTCCCTGTCAGCTACGGAGTCCGACTTCCTGAACTCACCCGTGCATCTAATGTCCGTCCAATTGCATTTATTATCATTTACTTTGCCTTTCAGGACAAAGTGTGCATCCGGTCTAGTTCTGCCTTCAGATCCTGGTTCCGTCATCAACTGTGTAGTCTGACCGGCTTTAGGATACTTCTGCGCAACCGCAGCAACCAGATTCTCGAAGATGTTCTCATTCAGTCTCTTGAATATGTCGTTTTTCGTCTCCGTACAGTCCTTGGGATCCTCCGGAAAGTGAGCGAGCTTGAACTTCTTGCTATCTGAAGATTCGCCGGCATCGGGCTGTACCTCCGTAATGACATCCTTTGCAAGGAGCTGATCTGCGATGTTGTCGAATTTGATGTCCACCCTTGTTAATATGTTCAGAAATCGGTCGATATCGTATTTGGGTAGAATACGGTTGAGCTTTCTTACAAAGGCGTTTCTCTCTAAAGTTGTGTTTCTAAATTCGGATGTGTCTTGCATCATAGAAGGTTGAGGAGGAGACGTTACGGTAGGGTTTTCGTGTGTATCAGCAATGATGTAGGTATGTAGTTGCAATAAGAGGAAAATGTCGTCGAAGATCGAGTCATAATAACCACACTCACGGTTCGGAAGAGGTATCAGATGAAAGTTAATGTCGGAGTTCGGAGTCCCAAGCTCTGTCCCGGCTGTAATGCACAACGGGGAAAGTTGCGTCTTCTACATACAAGTTCACATTTATGTAAGGGGGTTGATCAATTTAATTGTTGTTCTTGCTAATTTGCTAACCTACAGCTAAGTAGGACCAATAGTAAGTAAGATTAACCTTGACGACAGGGTTAAAATGACCACTGTACATTCAGCTTCATGTGCTGTGAAACGCTGCTGTTGTGTCGTCAACTGTCCATCAAAAAAGAGTTGGAATGCTACCGATACCACGAGTTCGGGCACCTGAACGTCTTGAAGGAATTGCAGTTAATTTTAGAGCATATTTAATCATTTTGCGGGTGACTTTGCGGGTGACTTTGCGGGTACCGATTAGGTATCCCTTGCCTGATTAGGGCAGCGTGGGACCCGCAAAGTCACCCGCAAGACCAAATTTCGGGTGGACTAAATACGCTCTATTGTGTTACCGAATTCGCCACGAACCACCGACACTCCCCCTCCACTTCTGCTGCATTGTTCGCTTTGACTTTCACGCTCATCCCGCTTTCCTAGACAAGTAGATACCCATGTATACCCGCAACTGTAGAATTATATCCCTGGGGTATGCCCCAGAGCGCATTTGTCCGTAGAATAGACTGCCGCGCTATACAAGTAGTTACAAACAAATTGTGTTACCGAAGTTTCCTGCGTGTTGACCGTACTAGTCAGTGTCACGGCACGTGCAGCTCAGGCTGAATGTGACCGTTGCATCAGGGAAACTACTTTTTGCTGAAAGTGACTTAAGCGTTACTTAAACGTCCTGAGTGACTTGAAGTCTGAATAAGGCAAGCTTGCCTTATTCATGCATGTCCTCCCATTATTCAGGACGAGTTGCCTGAAATAAGGACGAGTTGCCTGAAATAAGGACGAGTTGCCTGAAACAGTGCTCTAAGTGTTTCAGGCAATCTGCACCCCAGTGCTTCAGTGCTTCAGTGCTTCATCCTTTAATTACAGCAGGAGACAAGTGTTGTAAGACAAATTGCAGCGCTCAAGATTTCAAGTGCATAAGAATGATCCAAGTATTTCATTGCATCAGAAATAATATAAGACAACGGTAAGTAGCTATCAGTGCCTCAGTGTTCAAGTACATCAGTCATTTACACAAGACTAAGCATAGCAGTCACTATCGTGGAACCCGCCACGACACGATTCTGAACCACTGCCACGGGCAGTGGCAGGCCCATTTCGCTACCGTGCCTTCAATTCTGCATGTTCTTTAGCGTGCCAGTAGAAACGAAGGTTGCTCTGCGAGTCGATGGTAATAAGTTATTGAGCGCACGGACAGAAACGAAACGAGAGGCTCACCAGTGAACGATTTGCTCTTAGAAGTCGACGCATTCCGTGGCCGAATCCCATTTTGAAGCGTCGTCCTCCTCATTATCGCCATCTCCGCCTGGATCCTTCTCCTCGCCCTCGTCCTTGTCCGCGCCCTCGTCCTCGTCCTCGTCCTCGTCCTTGTCCGCGCCCTCGTCCTCGTCCTCGTCCTCGTCCGCGTCCTTGTCCGCGCCCTTGTCCTCGTCCTCGTCCTCGTCCTTGTCCGCGCCCTCGTCCTCGTCCTCGTCCTCGTCCGCGCCCTTGTCCTCGTCCTCGTCCGCGCCCTTGTCCTCGTCCTCGTCCGCGCCCTTGTCCTCGTCCTCGTCCGCGCCCTTGTCCTCGTCCTCGTCCGCGCCCTTGTCCTCGTCCTCGTCCGCGCCCTCGTCCGCGCCCTCGTCCTCACCCTCACCCTCAATCTTGTCAGCGCCCTCGTACCCGCTCTCACTCAGGTCGTCATCTCCTTTAGCATCGGCATCCTCGTCCTCTGCATCACCTTCAACATCGCTTCTATGCTCAGCTCCTTCACGCTCGTCGCCCTTATCATCGCTCCCGTCTTCCCAATTACCAGCGCCTTCGTCATACGCTTTCTCGCAGGTCAAACCCGGACCTGCAACATCAAAATATAAAGAAAAGTCCCTGCCAGTGATACCCGATCCAACAAGTTCGGTGTTCTTTCCAGCATCGATATCGTTACTGGCATCGTAAGCTAGGAGGTGGGATCGAACCTTTTCCCAGTTTGATTCAGTGAAGAAAGAGGGATTCGACAGCAATTTAACATAGTCGTCCGTATGAGGCTGCCACAGAGCGCTAGTGAAATACCACTCAGCGCCGCCAAGCTCTTCTTTGATATTTTGCAACCGAGCCACCTGTTTATCAATGGCGACCTTGACCTATCCATGAGGAGATCAGCGAATAAAGCCACTATAAGTTCTGAAAAAAAATACCGCTGTTGCCGCAAGGGCGAGGGCACCGATGCTTTCCTATGGAGTTTTTGTCCAGTACTTTATGCCGACCCATGGCTAAGACGATGTGTACGGACAACACTGAGACCACGAGGTCAGAGCAGAACAGTCCTTGCTTCTGTACATTCAGGGTCAATGCATGGACACAAAATGCCACAAGTACTATTTTACTTACCCTTTCCATACTATACCAGCTTTCCCATAGAAACGGTTCGGCTTTCTTCTTATCAACTAGCGTCTGCAACGTCTTCACAATTGCTTTGTTTTGCATTGACTTTGATTGTTCGCCGCTGATAAAACTTGCAACTGAATGCTCAGCTTTCTCAAACAGTTTCTTGCGCCAGCTATCAGAGCATCTCTGGGCCGCCTGAAATACAAGGATTGCATCTCAATTTGGTAAAGGTAACTTGAAGATAACTAAGAATGACTCAACTAGAGAACAGATGTCGGCGAACTGTGTTTCGTAACTTAGTTCCACAGAATCAAACACTTTCCCCCACAGTGTGCTGATGAGCTCATTGTCCGGGTTTTGCCATAGCGTGAGGGACTTTCCTACTGCGCGGAAAAGTGAAGGTAAAAAAATATGAATCCAACCGGCCTGAGTACCGGGAGGGAGACACTGGTTCGTCGCCCTTTTTCTGCCTGGCACGCGAGATCCTTCCTTTCCTTCATTTCGACCCTTGTCCTCCAGCCCCACTGATGTCTGCATATAAGTGAATCAGCAAAAATATGTCATAGAAATGAATTTGATTCGACACACTGAGCTAGTAGTCCGAGAGACTTTGCGATGACCAGGATAAGCCCCAGTCACTGACACTTCGGGTCCGGGAGTGCAGGATACTCTCGTCATTGCAAGCGACTGTGTTTGAGGTGCTAACGGCATCTTTCGACCACCAGTCTAATAAGAATAGTGAGTGAATGCTCACATTTAGAGTGTATCAATCGACCCACACTTGCTTCATTATCAGCCACCAGCGACTGCCTCTTGCGATGAGAGGTAGCGGATCCAATCTCAGACTGCAATACGTCAGAAAGCTGTTATCCATGGCAAGTGAGCAGCTCGAAAGGAAGCAATTACCATCGTGTCGGCCTCAGGCCGATAAGGAATGTCAGAGGGTTTCCTCTTCTTACTCAAGTCCTTTCCGCCTGGTCAGAAACGCACTTCAAATGTTACCAAAGAATTGGCACTTACTGTGGCACCGACCTGTGTGTCCATGCCAGTGAACAATGACTTCTTGACCTTGACACTCTTGCTAGTCTATTGAGATGGTGTAAAGTAAGTAAACATAATCATGAAGGAATCCATAACATGTGAAGGTGGAAGAATTACCACATCAACCTGGGAGTCGGTGTCCGGTGGCGACTTTCTCTTTCTGTTTTTTGTGACTATGATGTCCTATTCATAGGCACAAATTAGCAATCGACCCGATGTGAGGAAGGGAACGAATAGTTGCTACAGCGGAGGTGAGCCTACGGTGCATCGACGCTCACACATACCTGTATACGGGGTTCCAAGGCTAGTGATTGCACCTTACAACCATAAATCAGGGGGAAACGAGAGAAATTGGAGTAAGATAGGACTTACCGGTGCGCTGAGCTGCGAGTTGGCAGTTCTCTTGTTTGCACCCTGTCCAAAGATCAATTCAGCAAACAATGAAGGAAGGATGTAGCATGAAGATCACTGTGCTTCACTGTCTGGCACTCACCTGTCCACCTGGTTTTGTTTCGTTGTTCTTATCCTCAAGTACGGAAAGGGATTGGTTAGTAGATTGGAAAAGGTAGGAATGATATGACGTCGCTTACCGTTGAAACCTGCGACCCGGAGAGAGTGTCGCGCAGCAACTTCCTTTTCTTTGAGTTCAAGTTGCTGCTACCTCCATCCTGTTCATTACACGACAGTTGGCAGAAAAATAATAACGAAGGGATATGATCAAACGGTCATGGGGTAACTGACGTGAATCGAACAGTAATAAGTCGCACTCACACTAGCTTGAGCCGGCCTTGTCAGCCTCCTCGGATCGCTTTCGCCCTACAAGCAAGGTATTCAGACTGCATCTGCCATTCTAATGTTCCGTCAACTCACAATATTTGTGTCCGAATCGACAAAATGTGCTGTCTGTTGCACGCTGATTGAGCTATTCTTTACACCATGATAGCTTGCGAGGGTTATTGTTTCCCCTTCATCCTCCCAAGGACTTAAGTTTTCATTGTCTTGCAATGAGATGCTGTGTCTAGTGTAGCTTGGCGTCAGCGAAGCTCATAATATGGTAACAAAGACGAGAGTGTCAACGTTGTAGGTAGAAGGAAATTTGATCCCGTTCTCCATGATCCGCTTCCTCAGCATGAACATTAGTAATCTAGTTGGATCATACTATGAGCTTTAGCTGAGTCTAAATCAAGCTTCACACTACATCGTGCATACCAGAAATTGATCCCGTACGCATTGCAAGATTTCAGATTTAAACTCACAAATTGATCCCTCTCGAGTCTATCCCTGCCACCTCAAGTCCTCCATCCTCTTCACCAATGAAAGTGGATTCATCTGTGTTGCGAAGCGCCCTGGCAAGTCGCTTTGTCTTGTCGTCCCGCTTTGACGTAGCGGGCGAGTCTATTATATCCGTTTCTTCACCAGAAAGGCTCTCGTTCTGTCCGGCAGGTGCGTGAAAGAAAGTGTTGCTTGGAGTGGCGGCAGATCTCGACGTCTTTGCGGTCTGCACACGGGTGCGAAATGGAAGTTCACCTTTGGGATCTTCTTTCCTAGCCTTTTTTGCAGGCTTTCTGTTTGACGCATCCGTACTTGCCGCTTCATATTGTGAGTCAAAGTAGTCAACCTCCAAGCTTCGAAAACATCTGAAAATGTATAGGCAATATAACTCACCAATGTCTAAGTCTTCGTCGTATTCAACTTCACAACCCGACACGTCTTTAACACCGTTCTTCGAGCCTGCTTACGCCAGTTCAAAGCTATGTAATTACTGATCTGAAGTTGAAGACTTACTACTAGCTTCGCCCTTTGGCTTCCTACGTCCACGTTTTCCAGCGAGTTTAGGCACTGTTGAGCCCATCTGGGTGCGTGTCTCAAGAGCCTTCGACAAATTGTTTTCAAGCTCTACGGTCTCTAGCATCGCTGCTTCTTGGTTTTCTGCTGCAGTCACCTTCTTGCGTACCTTGTCAGCTGCCTCTTGTTCTTTTGCTGCCCGTTTCTGCTCCGCAGCGAGTTTTTTCCTCTCTTTCGCGACCGCGACTTGCTGGGCCGCAGCTCTGCGGAAAGCTGCCCGTTCTTCCTTCTGTTTTTCCTTCTCCTCCTTCTCCTTCAATGCCTCATCCCGCCTCGCTGCCTGCTGTACTTTCCTTTTGTCTTTTTCTTCCTTCTCCCGCAATATCTCCTCCTTTGTTCGTCTTGTTCTGAGTTGGTCAACTACTGCTCCGGGGTGCTGGTTACTGTTCTTAGCCCTCGTCTGTCTTCGAGTTGACATTTTGTGCAGTGTTTTGAGACTTGGGTGATAATAAGATGGATCGAAGGTGCAAGTTTAAGATCAGGGAGGCGGGGGTGTCTATCTTAGACAAGTTGAAAATTTACGCCCACTCACTCAGGCTGCCACTGGCCAGGCTGCCACTGTGTGACTCACGCACTCACTCAGGCTGGCAGGCTGGCACTGGGCGCACTCAGACTGGCACTCAGGCTCACTGGCAGCCTTACGGTACTTCTAGTACTAGTACTATGACTAATTTAAACTCAGGTTCACTCACTCCGGCTGCCAGTGGCACTGGCACTGGCACTCAGCTGTGAGTCCCAATCATCGACATATACTACTGAAGGCTACATTGATGCCAGCGACACGGAAAAAGCACGACCCCTTTCATTTTCCACCAACTATTCGATGTACCTTGCCCAGCTGTAGTAGGACGTTCAAGAGTCAATCTGGAAGAGCAAGACATGAATATTCAGCTCATCCGATGTCATCCGTGGCAAGATCTACTGCCTGTGGTCACGACTATGATTCTTCACCTATTCGACCCACACGAGCTCCAACTCCTCAACCTCTACTGAGGTCGTCCGAACTTCCAACAGAGGGTCATCTTGAGAGCGGCTCTGACTCCTACGATTACGATATTTCCATGCTTACACAGGATATCTCGATGCTCAGTATAGGCCGAGACGAGCTGCTTCAAGACCTAGACAGACCTGATTCTCTGTCCCATTCTGGCACCGGAAGTGACAGTGGCCGTAGTGCATCCTCTGAAGATTTGGACTTCGACATTGGAGATCATGAGGAGAGTGATGGTAACCTAAAGGTGTATCACAGATATTTGAATGGTGCGCACCAAGTATATTGTCCTCGGTTTGATAGCACTCTGATGAAAAACATCGTGCAGCCACTCCGTGTGATGCGGAAGGAAACAACTTAGAAAATGAAGAACCACCTGTTCCGCGAAATGAACCTGCACCAAATGACTGGTCTCCCTATTCGTGCCGAGCAGATTTCGAGCTCGCAGACTTTCTTTATCGCGATGAGCAAATGTCTGCTGGTAATATAACAAAGCTTCTCGGAATCATGAAGGCTTACCAGCGAATTCAGTCTGTGAAGAACGTAAAATCTGGCGGATATTCTGAGTTGGACGTAACTGAGCCCAACGATGACTCAGATTTGGCTAGTACGCTACTCGATGGAGACGCACAAAAGTTGTACAATGTCATTGACGCTACGAGAGTTGGTGATGTGCCTTGGAAATCCTTTAGTAACTTCTACACGGACGACAATGGCCAAAAAGCGACAGACGAGAACACCGAGTCATGGAAGAGGAAAGAATATGATGTTATGGTATCGGAATCCCTTGGAAGTGATCCGAAATTTGGTGGACAATACGGCTTTAGAAGGCGAATTCGACTATGTCCCATTTCGTGAATATCAGCCAAAGGAGGAATCGGATGACATCAATGACAAAGAACGAGTGTTCAGAAATTACATGTCCGGAAATTTTGCTTGGGAACAGGCTGTAAGTCATGAATAATACAGCATTCAAAGTTGGAGGAAGTGTACTGACTATCCTTGACTTAGAACAAAATCTCAGCCAAAGATAAAGCAGTCCATGGGTCCATGTTCGTTCTGGTGATCTTGGGGAGCGACAAGACAACAGTTTCCGTTGGAACTGGCAACAACGAATATTATCCGTTATATCTCTCAATAGGAAATGTATCTAACAAGGCCCGGCGGTCCCAAAAGTTGAATACAGTCCAGCTCGTAGCATTTTTAGCAATACCAAAGAGTGTGTGTCAAAAACGGAGCTATTCGATTGTGTCTAACGCTTTTTTTGCAGCTGAGCGGCAGTACGAAAAGTCAGATGACTTCCGTCGCTTTAGACATCAAATTTTTCATTCATCTATATCGAGAATCTTGAGTTCACTGAAGACCGCCATGTCCATAAACAATGAACAGACCATTCTCCGGTGCCCTGATGGTCACTTGCGTAGGTCGGTTCTCGGACTCGGCTCGTATATAGCCGATTATCCGGAACAGGTGAGTCTATGCACAATATGCACTGGATGGTGCTGCAAGTAAGTACTGTCCTCAGGCAACGCATACAAGCCCGTGAAAATGGCTTACTGTGGCTATATGATATAGATGTACAGCACCTCACAAGAACCTGGATAATCCGGAATTTGTTATAAATCCTCGAACAAAAGAGCTGCACGAACGATTGATAGAACAGGTGGATGACAACGTCATAAGTAGAGCAACAATTCGAAAAGAGTATGGATTCCATCAGGATATCGTGGTATGTGCTTCAAAGTCTCCCTTGGATGCATATTTCTCAATCAGATTGTCCCATAGCCTTTCACCAATGACTTTCCGCAAGCGGATATATGCGATCTCATATCTCCGGACCTACTACACCAAATCATTAAAGGCGTGTTCAAGGATCATCTTGTCGAGTGGATTTGCCAGACCTTGACCACGACAGAGCTAGATATTGTGGATAAAAGGTGCTATTCTGTCACAAGTCGTATAATGTAAATACCATTGCTAACCCTCTATAGAATTAGAGTCGCTGCTCCTTTTCCTGGACTTCGCAGATTCCCCGAAGGCCGAGGCTTCAAGCAATGGACAGGCAATGATTCTAAGGCACTGATGAAAGTATGTGGCCTTTCTACCTTATTCGAGGCGGTGGATTGCTGATATTTGTTGCAAACCGCTTAGGTGTATCTTCCGGCTATTGTGGGCATTGTGCACGATGATATAATCACCACAATGAGTGCATTTTTGGACTTTTGTTACCTTGTGCGTTGGTACACGATTACAGCCTCAGCTCTTGATCAGATCAAAGCCTCTTTGGACCACTTTCATCGATTTCGGCAAATATTCATAGCCAAGGGCATCCGGGATAACTTCTCACTGCCACGACAGCATGCCATGGTCCACTATCCTACAATGATCCCTCTCTTTGCCGCACCGAGCGGGCTGTGTTCATCGATCACAGAGAATAAACACATTTACGCGGTCAAGGAAACATGGCGACGCTCAAACAGAAATGATCCTTTGGGTCAAATGATCACAGCAAACCAACGACTAAGTAAACTTATTGCATCGAGGGCAGACTTTGAAAGGCGTGGAATGCTGGACGATTCGTTGGCGGAGGCTTTGTGGAGAGCTTTGCGTGATGTTCTGCGCAAGAATATGTCAGAGTCGGACACGGATGACGCTGAGAAGATTCCTACCAGTACTCAGGGAGAGCATAGGCACCTCCGTGGCGTACTATTGGCAGGTGCAGCTGATGATACAGAGGACTTCTTCGATGACATTGTGGGCAATCATGAACTCAATGAAATTGCAGACCTGGACAATTCCGAAAGCTTAGTAGATGGGCCGCAGTGTGGTGCGGTTCATGGCATACGACATGCTGAACGCCAGATCCGCGTGGGCGGCAGAAATGACCCTTTGAGCTTGATATTAATGGCTTCAAAGCAACGTGAGTATTACTTATTACTAGTAGTAAATTGTGCTTTTGGTGCTGCATATCTGACCTCCTTGTTGTCAACCTTGCAGAGTCCAGTAAGGTGTACCCCAAACAGCTCAACATGCTTGCGGCGATAAAAGACCGTCCAGAGCTCCGACAGCTCCGACGGCTCATTAAAGAATACTTATTCAACAAGTACGAGAAGAGCAACTCCAACTTAAAGGGCTCCTCTGGCAGAGCCGTACCAGCATTTGAAATGGACATGAGCAATGCCTTCTCAATTTTCCATTCAGCCACCGCTTTCTTTGCCTACCGTGGCGAATCAATCCCTATAGAGCAAGCAATGAGGGAGGTGATCAGGTCCAATCCCTCTTGGCGCGGAAAAGTAAGACGTGATGCAGTCCTTGTTCGAGTTAGTTCCTGCAAAAAGGGGTTTGCAGGAATGAGAGTTGCCAGGGTTATGCTTTTTTTTTTCCTTCACCGCTAAAGGGGAACGTCAGGACTGCGCTCTCGTCCAATCTTTCAAGAGTGTTGGAAATTCACCCGACTTGAAAACAAGAATGTGGATAGTCGAACCGGAGTATGAGTTAGAGAGCTCTACCGCCTGTGTCGGATGCTGTACTGGAGTGAATGGCAGATGTCGCTATCACCGCGACTGCAAGGCTCCGAAGCTATCCGTGATAGATGTAGGGGACATCCTCCGTTTAGCCCACCTCCTGGGGGTTCCGAAGGGTGATGAATGTCCTCCAAAGTCATTGACACCTGAGGAGTCTCTGGATTTTTATGGTAGATTCTATGTTAACCGATTTGCTGACATGCACATGCACAAAATATTGTACGAAGCTAGACAATAATTACTAACTTGAAGTTAAACTGTATTGAGACTTATGTAGTGCTCTAGTAGTAGTGAGCACGTACTAGCAATTAAAGAGGGAAAATGTAAACACAGCAGACCTTCAAGGCTTGCACCAGAGGGTATGCCATGAAATTGACAGTCGGTATGGTACTGAAGCCTGTCGCTGTCAACAGTGATCAACTTCAACTACTAGTAGTAAGTGTTCTTTTGGCTCGCATTCAAGTTGTATAGTTTACATTGCCAGAGCCAGTGGCAACCAAATCATAGTATTCAATGTTCAAGGTAATATTATTATCAACAAATCTCACAGCGACATAAGGAGAAACTGAAAATGCAAGCATAGCGCAGAGATTACAAGGGTACTCAAAGTCATAGGTTCACCTCCGAGTCCTCAGCGTTTCCAATATAAGTGCCTGGGAGTGGTTGGCTGACAACTCCACTCTGAAACCGCTTGACAGGGAGAACAGCTACTAGTGAATGCAGTGAGCGTATAATAAGGAAATGAGGAGACTTTGTCACTTACAATTATTACTGATTGCTGTGTCCATTGTCAACCCACCACCTACGAAAAAAACTACATCGGCTCGTTGCGGTGACCTTCGGGACTTGAAGGCTTGGATTCATCCTTTGCCTGTATCGCCAATTTCACATAATTGCGATACCCTAAGACTTGACTTATATCGACGGTTTCTTTGACGCCTTCCGGGACTTTTGTCTCGAATGTCGAGCACACCGCCTCCATCAGATAGCGTTGGTATCTGTCCATCTCATTGATCTTCAAGTGGCGGATCTTTGTTTGCGGTTGCGTTTCTTCCTTGCCCTTGCCCTTGTCCGTGCCCTTGCCCTTGCCCTTGCCCTTGCCCTTGCCCTCGCCCTTGGCCTTGGCCTTATATGCCTCCATAAACGTCTTCTCCTCCGCGTTAAATTCTTCTAACCTACCAATAGATTCAAGGACAGAATCACAATTCTCCTCCCGTTGATGTACGATCTTGTTTAAGAGGTCTACCACGATGACGCCTTTCGACCTTTTCATGACTAGATCGAAAAGACCCCTTCTGGCGACAATCTGCAACCATCTCCTGACGATCCTAAGCCCATCTACCAATCTTGTCTGAAGAGCGACCAAATCTTTGACGCATCCATTAACCTGGTCCACATTTGCTGCTACTGCTTTGCCTGAGTCTAAGTCATCCAATAGTTTTTGCATCGTGTTGCGAATTTCGGGCGCCGTCGTCGAGACAACTTTATAGGTGGACGGAGTAACTTTATTCCAATCTGCGTCCCCATTGTAGTAAGCGTCGTACCGATTGCACAGATTAATCGCCAGTTCCCAGCTTTCAGTTATCGTATTCTTCGGGTCCTCCGGGTCAGCTGGTGAGCGTTGTAGCATTTCATTGGCAGCGGGTGCCTGAGGTGAAAAATAAAGAGTTTTGATCGCAGGCGTCGGAAATTTCGTTTGCAAACGCCCTGTCGATACCTGTGCGAGGAGTGCTTCCCATGAGAAGCGAATGTGGCTACATGTTATGCATCAAGCATGCGAGCCCTTATTTATCCTTTGTTTACTCATGTAACTCTATTTCCGATCTGTTACTCATTTTCTTACGTGACACGTCACGTCTTCTTTATTTAACCTTTAGCCTATTTAACTTTAGCCTCAAGTGCCTATTGCACCTGTAGCCTCAGTAGCCTATATTCCTTTAGCCTACTTTCGTCTGTTATATCTTCCTCAGCTCTTTCTCTATCGCCTACTTCGCCTCATCATCTGATAGCCTATTATTCCTCCTTTCTTAGCCTATCTTTCCGATAGCCTAACGTTCTATTTATTGTTCTTGTACAGTATATAAACCCTGTACATATTCGCCTCAGGATGACACTTAAGTCAATCCTCCTATAGTCTTTTACACCATCGTACCAAAGACTCTGTTCACCCACGACTTCCGAGCATAAGAGAGCCTCGTATAAAGCGCCAACTCTTTTGCTCAACCTTGTTTGTTCACTCAACAACGCTTTTGTCACTTATCATTTATTGATAAGTCTTCCGAAGCCGTGAACGTAACACTACATCTCATGTGAACTCCACTAGCCATAACTGAGATGGATTGGATATGGTCTTCAATGGTTGCGATGAGATCGTAAAGGGCGTCGAAATGGACCTGGAAGTACGGTAGGAAGAATCGGAATTGACAAAAATCGAAATCCGTCTCGTATGCCTCCAATGCGTTCACACAGTCTGGCTCGGACTGTTTCGCAATATACACTTTATGCGGTTGTTCATATTTTAGAGGCGGGTAGTCGCGTTTCGACGACCGTTTCGACGACCGTTTCGACGACCGTTTCGACGACGATTCCGACGACGGTTTCGACGACGATTCCGACGACGATTTCGACGACGATTCCAACGACAGGAAGCGGTTTCGCATGACCTTCTGGAATTTCTGTGGACCTACTTCGTAGAACATGAAATTAAAGGGTGTACTGGCCGGTTTTGCAAGGGTGTCGTTTATTTCCTGTTTAGTGAACCAAAGGACAATTGCGGAGGACTCCATGAAGAAGAACCTTAGATTGTCCAAGGCCTTCCTTATTCTGGCAGCGTCGCCCGCTGGCCGTGACTAACAAGCGTAGGGTTATTAGACGTTCTTTTTAGAAACATGATCTTATTACTTACCCCCATAAGATTTGTAGCCAAGAGCTCGTTCATTTCATATATCTCTCCAAAATCTTGGTTCAACGCGTTAATCTTCGCCTCAAAAGTTGTGGTCAACGCTTGAATCCGCGCCTCAAAAGCAGTGCCTATCGTTGCAACCTCTTTCTCCACATTCGTAATCCTATCCTCCCATGAAAGAGCTGGATGGTTTGAAGCCGAGCGAACCGACTGCATGTCATCTGAACCAGTGAGCGATGGGGAAGTAGCAGTGTTCATCTTTGCAACACTTTCCTCCAATTTCGTAATCCTATCATTCTTTGAATGATCTGGAAGGTTTGAAGTCGAGCGGTTGTTATCTGTACCAGTGAGCGATGGGGAAATAGCAGTGCTCATAATTGCAGCACTTTCCTCCACATTCGAGGTCCCATCATCCCCTGAATGAGCTGGACGGTTTGGTGTTGAGCGATACGACTGGATGTCATCTGTACCAGTGACGGGTATGGAAGGTGTGCGAAGTTGTGAAACACTTCTTATTTTTTTGATCATCACGTCCGTGGTAAGCGAACCGCTGCTATTCCTTTTCTGTGTCACAATTATATCACCAGGTCCTGCTCTTACTCCATATCTACTCTGTGACAGTGATCGTGGTGATTGTGATCGTGGTGATTGTGATCGTGGTGGTTGTTCGTGCAATTGACTTGCTACTATCTCAGTCGTCTTTATCCTTTTCGCATTGTTGCCATTATTATTATCGGCGTCTAATTCAATAGGACGCTTCGCCGGAGAACTTGAACACGACTAGTATTCGAGTCGCTAGTGCTCGGATTTGAAGTCTCTGAAGGCGGCTGTTAATTGGCTTTGTTTCTAGTCCGAGGTAAAACGAGCTCACCTTGGGTAGTAAGATTGTAAGTTTTTTGAGCCCGATCTTTCGGGCCTCCCCTACGCGACGATGGCGCCGGATAGCCTGGGTACATTGTGTGATTGAGATTATCTACAATTTAGTAACTATCAGAACCAACAAGGGGGTCCGACTTAAACTCAGGCTCACTGGATATTTCGAACAAAACTGTGACTTGAAGCCTGAGAGGAGGTTGCGTTGCTTTCTCCAACAGCTTCAAGATTGAGTTAAAACTGGTGCAATGGTATAGCACTAGCTGCAACTTGAATGAGCCTTAGGCTCACTGGCAGGCTACTACCGGCGCGGCACCACCGACTCGGAGTCGGAACCGAATAGTATCAAGTTGAAGTTCGGTTCGAGTTTCAGAACCCTTTCAAGTTTAGAGATCAAGTTGCCAGTAGTATACTACTGGTAGTAGTACAGTACTACTCAGGCTACAACTTGAAGTTTGAAGATCTCAGTCAGCGGATGAAGTTAAACTAGGAGACTGAAAGTTGACTCACCGCCAGCCTGAGTACTGCCAGTGGCAGCCCCTGAACTACTAGTAGAATTTAGGTGGCAGCCTGAGGGACTTCGACTACAAGGTGATCGGGCTTCAAGCTAGAGTATAGACAATGACACGACACGTCGCTGGTCGCTGGCTTTCAAGTGTTGGCAACTCCTCGTTCAAGTTGATGGGCATGGGGTAGTCAGGCTACTAAATGCGGAACTTGAATCTGAACTTCAAGTTGAAGCCAAACTTCTCACGCCACTGCCAGGCTACGACTGGCATACTACTACTACACTGGCTAGTACAGTCACTAGCACGTAGTAAGTACTATTACTAGGCTACTACTAACTTGAATCTACTACTAGTACTAGTAGTAGTACAATACGACGATCCACTGCTAGTGCCAGAGGCAGCCTGAGGGAAACAACTTGAACTTGAAGTGGCAGAGCGCGCGCGTTGCCAGTGAAGTCTGCTTTTGATTATCGTTCACTATACTCTGCCTGTCCTTGGTTTCATTAGTAACAAAGACGAGAAACAATGGAGAGATTAAGCCTAGTTGCCTTGCGCCTATCGTTTGCCAGTGTATTTGCCTCTCCGGCACATACTATAACCCATGCTGTTCCAACCTCGCGACGAGACATTCCTCAACAAACTCGGATATCTTGGACGGGCATGCTCTACAATCATCTTCATCTCAAGCAAGCATTGGAGGGTATGTGCTGATACGCATAGTTCAAGGTGGCCTTGCGGTAGAACTCATCTTTTTTTCAACAAGCATATCCCCCAATGTGGTTTGTCCTTCCGACCACAGTGGTACTACCAGGAAACTTTCGGTGGGTTGCTGTTACAACCAGGCTCGTTAACAGAGAACTTCCTCAGGCTGTCTTACGTCCTGGTGTATTTTCTGTTTAACACTACGCTCTGCTCTCCAGGATTACAAAGAACATTATCTTTCCCTTCTTGGCCCGCACCCTCCACTATTGATCGCATCCTACGCAATTATCGGAAAAAGGAACAGCCGCTGCCGTAGGATGTACAGTTGAGTTGACACGGGATCATCTTACACACTGGCACTGGCAGCCTACTAGTAGTAGGGCAGGTACCACCTTACAGACACACTTTATCCAATCATCCAAGATGAGTAAGCTCTATAATATCGTTGATGGCCTCAAGTGACTTTTCAGTAGCGAACTGACGTAGTCATGGCCTCCTCCTCAACTACTACTGCATCCCAACGCCCAAGTCACCGCAGATTCTCTTCTTCAATTTTCTACCAACTTTCAACATCGAATTCCTCCTGCACGTCCCGATTCTCTCACAACACCATGCGGGACCTTGTACAACTCTGATAGACCTCTTTCATCCGCCGCGCATCTGCCGGCTCGCGCTTTGCCTGTCTCGGCACGCTCAAATTGTTCTACTAGTATCGGTTTCAACGCCTTGCGCAGCTCACGTGCGTCTGCACGATACTTTTGTAGCTCCCTGTGGGTCGACGCGTTTCGGCTCGTGCGGCACGCTCGGCTCGAATGGAAACCCAGGGGGTAGGAGTTCGACCGCTTTTGCAGAGGACACGAAACCACTACCGTCTACGCAATTTACTGTGCCCACAGCAGGTGGTTGCCCCAAGTCTTGCCCAGGTTCTTCTTGCAAATTTATCCCGACGCGTATCCCCTTACCGACTAAAGCAATGGCGAGCACACTGGAGCGCATGCGCACACGTCTACCTCCACAGTTGACAACACGAATTCCTTCAGCAATTGGTGATGGTAGAGTGATTACATCCGTCACCATATATCATGAGTGAACCTTCTCCAAGGGATAGGGCTACGCCAGAGAGCTCATCATCAGTGGTGGCTGATGAGTGCAGGACGTTAAAACTGGTTGCTGCACTTGCATCCAAGGTCCGTTCCTCCCAGGTTTTGAATCGCGAGGCGCATCACCGACGTTTGGAATGTGCAAAGAGGCAAGTTACTGAACCGGCGCTCACAGGCACCAGGAGGGGATGTGCGTGCGGTAATCAGTGAGCGAAAGCTACAACTGTACTTCTCGAGTAAGTTGTTCTTTTATTTTTTGAATCATAATACTCACGGGCTTCTTCAGCTTTGGAGCATCGGCACGGGGAATGTCTATACGTTCTCCGAGAACATCTGCATAAGATTTACACCGAAAATTATATTGTCTTTTTTCTGGGGGGTGGGGGATTGGACACATCCGTTCGCGTATGGAATCTGCAAATGGGTATGATTTTCTTCACATTCATTCATCCCCGACTCGTCAGTGACAACTTTTCAGTACGACTCCGACTTTCTGGTCACCGGAAGGAACGATGGCCGCGTCAGCTTCTTCTCGTTTCATCGTTCCTCTTTTCCTCGACCATCTCAAGCTCAACAATAAGCGGCCACAGGACTCGCACTGAGCAGTCAGTCGGGACGAGTCTCTATCCCTACCGTCTACACTCACTTCAGGGATCCCTGCTCAATCAACATCTAAGCCTAAGTTCGCCTGGCCTGAGCGGCGTAAAGAGCCCAAAAACATCGGAAGGATGCTGGACAGCGACGCTCTCTCACCACCTACCACAGTGAGGAGAGAAAAGGTTGCGAAGTTGCGCAGTCGGATTCGTATATGCGGGGCTATGTATCACCGGGCAGTTTGATGCGTCCTAATATTCCGCTTGCATGCACAAAGTCCACCAGACGTCGACAAAGCGACACACAACTCAATATGCAAATGCAGCGAAGGGAAAAATTATAACTGCATTTTCGACATCATCCAACGTGTCGTGTCCCCATTCCTTGCCAAACACCTCTGCCCCGCCATTATTGCCGCCTAAACGGAGAACGCTCGGTTTCAATGTGCAGTATGAGTTGATCGTCGGCCGACAGCGCGATTCCCTCAGCCCCGAGGACGAGAAACGCGCCCTTCATGCAAATTACTCCTTCCGAAGCGGGTTGGGGTGCATTCAAGTTGGCTCATTTCCCATTTTGGCACGGTTCTAGTTCAGGCTTCGGGTTGTGTACAGGGATGACTGGTTGTATGGTGAGTTACTCGTGGCTTTCTTCGAAATCCTTCTAGAGCTGATGGAGCAGCTTCTTGTGCAGTGGGTTGTATCCTCCCGACTTCTTCGGAGTTAACATGACTCATTTTCTTGTTCGTTTGTGCTTAAAATGAAAAGAAGCCTTATAATCAAGTCATCCGGAAGAAATCATTTGTTATCTCCTATCAGTTCAACTTGCGGTTTATCCGAGTCATAGTACAAAGCACTAATAGCTCCCTCTCTCTTTCCAGAAGAATGGGAAATCAGAAAACTAACTTCAACTACTTTGTAGTATAAGTGTGAAGTGAGACTGGGTATCGTCCCCAAGATCATCATCAAGCCATTCCACCGTGAATCATGTTCTCAAATCTTCGTACTATCCTTCTCATCCTCCTCTCCCTTGATTACGCACGCCTGCACCTCCGCGCCGTCCTCCGCTACCAGCTCGTTCAACGGTGGACAGCAAGGGCTCAAACGAAGGTACTTGTTTCATTCATATCAAGATCTGTACACTGACTTGTTGCTAGATACACAAGAAACTGCAAACGTTTCTTGATTTACTCGGGGTACGACCCACACCTCTCTCCGAATTAGATGAATATAGGCTCCATGAGATAGTTCCGATACAGTGTCGCACGGGCTTGGATGTGGACAATGCAATGACTGCAATATATGAATCTTTGCCACAGGTACCAGCTAGGAGATTTATCTCGATTGACATCGAGTGGGCAAGTGGCGGAAAAGGGTCCAATCATCGCGTAGACCTCATCCAACTCGCAGTTCAAAACCAGGTTTATCTGGTCAGGACGCATACTCTTACTGACCTTCCTCCTACGTTGGCGCAACTCCTTGGGGATGGTACAGTCATGAAAGTATCAGCTGGAATTAACGGTATGAATAACTCATCTTTTCTCCTGCGAGGTGGCCTAACAGAAGAAATGGCAGGTGACGCAGTGCGTATAAAGCGCAAGTTTCGCACCTCTGTGCGCTCCTGTGTCAATCTGACAGATTGGGCGCGCGTTGTCTACCCGGAAGTCTGGCCCAAAAAACCGACCTGGTCCCAAGTGCTCTTAAACCCTCGTCTCTGGTTCCAGCATCCGACTCCGACTGTCAAGCTCGAAAAAATAGTGGGAGAAGTATTGAGGCTGAACGTCAAGAAGAGTAGTGAGGTCACAATGAGTGACTGGGCAGCTAACGAGCTATCAGTGGCACAAATACAGTGTAAGTTATCATTTTGTCACTCAAGATCAACCATCTTTAAGTTCTCACTTGCATGATCTGCTGTACTGGAATACTAGATGCTGCTATCGACGTTCACAGCACGTTTGCTGTAGCTTTGGCCCTGAGCCAAAGCCACTCACCCTTACCGGATGACATCAAGAACTTCGAGAACGACTCAAGGCTTGATCTAGTAGGCTGAGGCCCACCACTGGCAGTAGCAGGTTTGACCAAATGTGCTTGAGTTATCGAGTAAATTGTTGTGCGCATGCTCTTGTCTTTCAAAGTTGCCAGGAGATTCATGATTTGAATTTATTATTGAATTGCTTCTTTTCGAATGATCACCATAGTCTGAGGTATCAAAGTGGTTTGGAAGATGTCGCCAATGGTGTCTGTCTGCTGTTCGGATTGCTTGCCATGATGATGCTTCCAGTGGTGAACAAGCTTTAAATCTAAAATTGGAACTTGAAGAGTTCAACCGTGACTCAGACTGCACTCACTGGCAGGCTTGAACTTGAACTTTTTACCACTGCGTCCCCTCAACAACACAGTGTACGTTCTCCAGTCTTGTTATGAGCACTTCTCCGCCATCCCCCACCCATTCCCTAAGACCACTTATTGGCCTGAACAAGTTATGTTTTATCCTACCCTCAAGCTTGTATTGAATTTGCCTAGACTTCAACATTTCCGAATGAACCAAAAAACGATAGTGTATGTCTGAGAACGTGCTTCTTGTTTCATCTTGTCACTCACATTTGTCTTCAGTACCTGGAGAGGAGAAGGCGGGCGGCCATGTTATAGTGAAAGGAGCTCTGACGTGCACGCTGAAGCGAGCAACTTCTACCTTTCGAACGACACCCGCTGAGGATAGGCCGATACATGTTGCATCACCAACTGTTGTAATCTTCATCAAGAATTAGTAACAATCCTTCGTCTTCAACTAGAGTCGACACCGCTTTATAGGAAAGGAAGGGCAAGGGCCGTCCGCTGACGATGGAAGAGGTGGCAGAGGACACTATTGATGAGGGAGTGCGGCAGATGAACTCGGAGGTGGATGAACTACGCGACCGATCCCGCGCCAGCCTTGCGCATGTGTCCTTGGATGCCCCTCGCTTCACATACCAGTTTCCTGCGCCGAAACCGCCATTGCAACGTAGTAAATCTCGCGTCCGTCAATTGCAGGCTGACGGCCCCGGCCCCGACCTCGGCCTCGGAACACCACCTCATACCGTCTCGCGAGACACCTTCATACCTCTAGTTGAATGTGATACACCTCCGATAGAGAAAAACGCGATGAAGCGAGGCGAACATCCTTCCATGAAACAGCTGCCAGCATCTCCCGGCCAATCTCTAGCAAGTCGCCGGAAGGTAGCGTGAACCTAGGCGCTACATCTAGTTCACAAGCATCGGACTACGGTGGCGAACATCTATGAGGGCATGCGAGGGAAGAGAAAAAGCGCGCAACCTTTGAAGCCTCTGGAACTATAAGTACGGACTTCTCTTCTTGCTATTATATTACTAGGCTTATACTGGTTTATTCATCAGCGAAACCACATGCGTCTATTCGGATACTTTGCTCTTCAAACATATCATATCAACACAGATCTAACCGAAGCTAAATGTGTTAGACAATTATTGATCTGGACAACTTCGCGGGGCGATGGAGCTCGAGACTGCGACTACTAGTACAGCAAATGGGCGGTCAACCTATGCTGCGCTTTTGTCTTGGAGAGAATTGTCTCACTTTTTCTTGACGCAGTTGAACTTTCAAGTGCGTACCATTGTTGTCGCGACTACGACCGTCGCTCGTGGCGACTTGACGCAGAAGATCGTGGGCGTGTCCGTTCAGGGCAATATTCTGGACTTGGCCATCAACGTCATGGTTGACCAGCTGGCTCTCTTCACTGCGGGGGTGACCAAAGTCGCGCGGGAAGTCAGAACGGAAAAACTCGGTGTTCAAGCTGAAATCGAGAATGTTCATGTCACAGCAAAAAAACACGTATGTTTATTTCACTAGCATTCCGCTGAATTGTGTAGTGTGGTTTTTTACTGAACGCACTCCTAATAGAATGGCTGTTAACACCATGGCCGGAAACTTGACGACCGAAATGCGTGGTTTCGCGCAGATCAGTACTGCAGCCTTGAACGGCGACTTCACGTGTTTCATCACCGTCGAAGGCTCAGGCGAGATGGAATCCTTTGAGACTCATCAAATCAATTAAATTCTGCACTACTTGCGCGAGTCGATTTAGAAGAACACCGCCGCCCGTGAAGCTGCCGAACTTGCCAATCGCTCCAAGTTGGAGTTCTTGGTGAACACGTCTCATGAGATTCGACCCCTATGAACGGTATCATTGGCATGAATGAGTTTACGCTGGATAGCGATTTGAATAAGAGTCAGCGCGAGAGTCTTCTGCTGGTGCATAGTTTGGCTCGGAGTCTGCTATTGATTAATGACGATATTTTGGATATCTCGAAGAGTAAGCAAATCCGCCGCCGATGCTTCCAAATTCAGTTGCTAATATTTCGATTAATTACTACATTCGAAGCAGGCAGGATGACGAGAGCAAGTTTGGTATTCACTGAGACACACGGTTTTCGGTAACCTCAAGACTCTCGTTGTACGACCATCGCAAAACAACCTTGATCTCACATATGACGTTTACCCAGACATTCCTGATCAGCTCATCGGTGACTCGCTGCGTCTGCGCCAGGTTATTACAAACTTTGTCGGCAACGCTATCAAGTTCACCTCGAGCAAGGTCGTGCGGAAGGGACACGTTGCGCTGTCGTGCCGTCTGGTTGGCATCAAGGACTCGATGGTGAAGTTAGAGTTCTGTCTCACGGATACGGTATCGGTATTACAAAGGTATCGTAAACTTGATCTGTGGTACGTTCGTGCGAGGGGATGGATCAACCACTCGAGTGAGCTCTTTTCGAATAGTCATTTGTTCCGGCCTGTAGTGGTCTTACTGACCTAAATCTAGGACTACGGTGGTACTGTCCTTGATCAATCAGTATTGAAGTGTCTTGTGTCGCTGATGAATAACACGATGTGAGTTGAGAGCGAGCTGGGCAAGGGAAGTTCACGACCACCTCCTAAATCAGCCAGTCGTCCACCGAGAACGTACTTTCGATGATGCAGTCATTCGCGAAGCAGAAAATCCGGCTTGCCAATACGCTAGACGACCGAACAGGTGTAGTGATGCGTATCACAGAGCTTATTCTGAAGCCTTACGACGTGAGCGACGTGAGCGAAGTTGCAGATAAGGAGTGTTGCCCACATATCGGCGCGATACTTGTTGATTCGCTGATGGCCGTAAGTCATCCTGTTAAAGTACATTTGAGCTACAGTATAAAGCCTTACTCAAACACGTTTCGGATGGTCCAGAAGGAACAAACCAGGAGTATGAACACTTGCGATATATACCGATCGTTCTGCACGCGTCAGAACAGAATTCCCTATCGAACAAACAACTGCCAGACCGAGATCTACCCCCACTTCCCACCGGAGGCAATCTGCTTCTCAAGGATGTAGAAGCAGAGCTAGATCGACAGGTTGCGGTGACGAGAATTGACACGAGCGGCTACGGCGGACCATTCAAGGTGGAGGGTAATTCAAGTACATGGACCTTGAGGGAAAATGAGCAGAGCGTGCGCAATCGGGCAAGAGAGAAATTGCTTTTGGAACAGATTGAAATAGTATGTCCGAGTCCTCCGAAAACCCGTAGTAAGAACTCTGGAATTTATGTTTGACAATTGTTTCAGGCGCCAGGAAGAAGATGCCACTTGGGCGGAAGTCGGACAATTCTCGAAGCGCACAAGGCGAATGTGCTTGAGTCGCTCAGCCAACAACGAAAAGCATGAACATCCTTATCAGCGATGGCGAGAGGAAAGCAGCGCACGACCTACAATACTGGCATACTGAATTACTGGTGTACTGATTTGTACTTACTATGACATTTGAATTGTACATGCTTGTACTTAGTCTTTACTTATGCTTGACTGACCTCCTGATGTACTGACGTACTGAGTGTGTCCTGAAAATCTGCTTATTTCAGTGTGTTCAGGCCATCAGTTGATTTCAGACAGGCATAGCAACACATCAGCAGATTTCAGACAGGCATGGCAACGCTTCAGTCCATTTAAGGCAGCGTCAGGACGCGTCAGTCGCCGTAAGCAAAAAGTAGTTTCCCTGATGTGGTGACGCGACAAAACATATATAACGCAATAATTTTCCTCTTATTGCAACTACTTTCACCATGGCTTATAAACACGAAAATCGTACGGTAGCCTCTTCTCCCCAACCTACTATGATGCAAGACACATCCGAATTTAGAAACACAGCTTTAGAGAGAAACGCCTTTGTAAGAAAGCTCAACCGTATTCTACCCAAATACGATATCGACCGATTTCTGAACATATTAACAAGGGTGGACATCAAATTCGACAACATCGCAGATCAGCTCCTTGCAAAGGATGTCATTACGGAGGTACAGCCCGATGCCGGCGAATCTTCAGATAGCAAGAAGTTCAAGCTCGCTCACTTTCCGGAGGATCCCAAGGACTGTACGGAGACGAAAAACGACATATTCAAGAGACTGAATGAGAACATCTTCGAGAATCTGGTTGCTGCGGTTGCGCAGAAGTATCCTAAAGCCGGTCAGACTACACAGTTGATGACGGAACCAGGATCTGAAGGCAGAACTAGACCGGATGCACACTTTGTCCTGAAAGGCAAAGTAAATGATAATAAATGCAATTGGACGGACATTAGATGCACGGGTGAGTTCAGGAAGTCGGACTCCGTAGCTGACAGGGACGATGTAGGTGCTTTTCAACTACTAGTACACTATGCGTAGCTGACAACTGTTCCACCCAAGAATGTCACCAAGATGGTCTTCAACCTTCATCATACGATATCAATGGATCCATGCACGCGATTTGCGATCGGGTTTACAATTGAAAATACTCGGATGCGTCTGTGGTTCCTTTCCCGAAGTGTTCTCACCATCAGCACATCATTTGACTTCATCAAGGTGAGTAGGATTCTTGTCGTCATCTTACGTCTGCATCTCTGACCAACCGCTTGGTGGTGCGCAGGATCCCAAGACTTTTATCAACTTTTTCCTGTCGATGACATATGCGGAGAAGACAACATTGGGTTGGGATGAGACCATGACGCGTGTCGAAGGGGAGGAATGGCTTTATGAGATACGACACGGAAATAAGACGTACAGGGTACTAGAGGTGTTAGCGGACTATGGCGCGGACGTGCTGACAGGACGCGCGACGCGGGTGTACAAGGTGCAACTCGTGACTGAGACTGGCGAATTGAAGGAATTTTGTGTACTCAAGGACGTTTGGATGAATGACGACCGAAAGCCCGAGCACGAGATATACAACGAGATTCTCAAGTCTGTGACAGACGATGAAGACCGCGATATTCTTTTGAAACATCTCCTCACCCCTTGCGAGTCTTGGATGGTTGACGTGAATGGGGAGGAGGACCATACGGTAAAGGTGATGATGCATGATATATCGACGGAAACTAGCAAGTTTCTCAGATTGGTCTCGAAGGAGGAGGAAAATTATGATCCGGAGAGGGAAAGTGCGGCGCCGTTGATGTCTTTCGACGAGGAACCTGACGAGAAGCTTGCCAGGCGTGGCCCTCCAAGATCAATATCGAAAGTTGCTGGTCGGAAGCACTACCGAATCGTATTCAAGCAGGTCGCGACTCCAATTTGGCAATTGACGAGCTTGTCGGACGTCTTTCATGCTTTAAGCGACTCAGCCAAAGGTACGTTTTATGGATTGGTTTTTTTGATTGGTCTAAATAAATGCTAGTCTTGGAGATTTTTGCTAAATATGAATGGGTCCATCGGGATATCAGCGCTGGAAACGTATACTATCACAACGGGGATGGTCTTCTCGGCGACCTGGAGTACGCGAAAAAATATGGAGATGGTGGTGGACATGAATTACTGACGGTGAGCACAAAGTGCTTGTATTCTTAAATTTAATATGCTTACGCCGCGTACAGGGTACTCTTGATTTCATGGCCGCTGAAGTCCTCGGCCAACGCTACAAGGTTCCGCGTGAGCCAAAGGGTAGGATAAAGGCGAACGTTGACTCCAGAGCGAAAGTTGCCTATAGACCGAAAGCTGAGGTGGTAGAAAGCCCTCCATTCCAGCACAACCCTGGCCATGACGTTGAATCGCTCTTCTGGCTTGCTATGTTCATTCTGTTTTTCTACAGGGACGTTTCGAGCCCCGATGAGTCTGAAGAAAACCAAAAAAAGCGAGGGGAGTGCAGGAAATACGTCTTTTCAGACAGCATCAGACAGTCCGAGATCAACCGTCACGCAATCATCTTTATCGATCAGGACTTCACAGATCGAGTTGAATGGTTCTGTGACTCGTTCAAGGCGTTGGTCGATCCGCTTTTGCACTTGAGCGGCATGTGTTTCGAAGCATACGTGGAATTTGAAAGGACAATGGGTTTGAAAAAGGATATAACGATCTTCCGCCACGCTCACCAAAGTGCGATCGATGCATTCGATTTCTGTGAAGGCCAGACAAAGAACATTAAGATCGAGTCTCGTAAACAGCATACCGGGGGAACTATTCAAGGCTCTCGGCCGCAGCCTGAACATCAACCGGATGTTCAACAACAACCTGTACCCAATGCGAGCGAACGACCACCAAAACGAAAGTACGATCAGTCGTATGTTATTGAAAACCCTCCCAAGTACTCGGAGTGAGCCGTCTATTCCGCAGATATTATTCATGCTAACGAGTTCATATAGCAAGAAACTTTGTCTGGACCGAAAGAAGGAGTCAAAGGAAGAGAGTTGACTATTCCCGGCGACTCGGACTTTCCTCAATTATCGCTTTGTTTTCAGCGGAGGCCGACGCTTTGTTGTTCATGTACATCTCATATCTTTAGTGTTGTTATTGCAGTTCTGGTTTAGGATCGTATACATTATACGCGAATCGTTTCTACTCCTGTTACGCCCTATTTCGTACCCGATACTCAATGCTTTTGGAAGAGCGATAGGTCGCATGGTCATCCGAGTACACTGATAATGACTCACCATCACCGAAGAGGCGGAAAAGTTATGAAACACCGAAACCCTTGTAGGACCTTACAAAGGCCTTATAAGGGCTTTACAGTAAAACTATATATGAAAAGGCTATTGTAGTTTATTTTAAGTCTTATTAAGCCATGTAATACTCAAATAACATTATGAAGAAATTATAACTATGTTATAAGGTGGTTCTCGGACCGGGATAACATTAGAGTCCGGTGAATTACCCTCTTGGCGGATTTCCTTAGTCTGTGAAGTCCTACCCTAAATGAAAAACCGAACATTGCGCAAACACCACCAAATATACTTTTTACCCCCGGCCTACCGTGCCAGAACTCGTCGTCCTACACACACAGCAACTCCCTCGTTGGCCGCAACATCGTCCTCGCCCGCGCTTGCCAGCGCGCAACCTGCTCGGTCCGCCGCATCCAACAGCGCGACCTCCGCCAATGTGTACGCACCTGGACTTAACATTGGCTTTGGTTCTGGCCCTGGTTCGTTCTTGCTCTGTGTCTGTGTCTGTGTCTGTGTCTGTCTGTGTCTGTGTCTGTGTCTGTGTCTGTGTCTGTGTCTGTGTCTATGTCTGTGTCTCTGGTTCTGGTTCTGGTTCTGGCTCTGGCTCTGGTTCTGGCTCTGCTCTTGGGTCTCAACTGAATGCTTATGCCTCAAGCTTTTTTTTCGTAGTTAAGTATTACTTTATGGATCCCGTAGTTTGTTTTCTATATGTATATATCTCATTATTTGCAATATATTTTATTTACATATTATAAACTGTTTGATATCATAAGGAGAACCATTAGAACCCATTTTAGGATTTACTACATTACATCGAGTTGTAAGAAAATGATAAGATTATGCTACCTTATAAGCCTATTACAAGCTTGCATAAGGACGCTGATAAGAAATACAAGTCTTATAACACACATTACGTGTTATCTATACTTATCAGGGGCAGATAAGCCCGTTACACTGCCCTTGTGACATTTCCGCCCTTTCGGTGATGACCATTAAAACCTCACTTCAACAAATCCAAAGTACAGCAAATTCCAGCCCCTGTTTGGCTGGAAATATGGAACGAAGGTGACTTGAACACCAAATAAAATCGGGGCTTCTCCCTTTTCCGAAACCAACTTTTTTTCCTTGCACAAATCTCTGAAGGTAAAAAGGTGCTGACCAGTTTCACCTGATTTAGGCTGCGATAACATTCCGCCGAATACCTGAAAGTCAAACTATCCTCCAGCTGTCAGCGTCAGATTGCCTTCAACAATGGAGCACACGTAAAGCATCAGGAGAGTCTGTGGCATTTGTGCACGCATTGTCGGGTGTGTGACTCGATGATCAGCTTCACAGCAAAGAGCAACTTTTAACTTGCGTCACTAGCGACACGACAACGATCTAAAAGGGTGTCAGAATCCATACGAGGGCAAAACTATAGAATTGTGCAGATGTCGGGGCCATGTCCACCAGCTTCAGGGAGAATCAACAACGGAACCCGTCGTCGAGCAGTAGAACAAATCGCAGTCAAAAGTTAGAAGGTATACTAGCCCCAGGAAATGAAAACTTGAACAACCCTAAGACAGTCACGTCCGACCATGCTGGCAGTACAGTCAACATGGAGCTAGCGAGTGCTGGTAACACGATCGACTGCAATTTCCTCAAGACCTTCGGTTATTCGAGCTTCAGATATTGGTAGCATTCAATGTCCGAGTCTTTATGTCAATCATACTGGCCCGGGCGAATGACTCCGATGGAGAGTGAACGACACAACTGTTTTACGGCACATGCTGTGGAATGTGCAGTGATCAATCTGACCTACCGTCAAGGTCGACCTTGCTACTGAGACTAGTAGTAGATTGGCAAGATTAGCAAAAGCAACAGTAAAGTTGATACCCCCCTTGAACTTGAACTTGTTGAAGACGCAACCCGTTGTCCGTCCTGCATTCGGGACGGAGGATGGGACTCCGAACTCCGACATCATGATTATGCAATCATGGGTTTTACCTGGACCCTGAGGCCTCAGCAGAACCGTGGGAGGGAGGCCAAATATAAAAGATGACTCAATCTTCCTGTCTCTCATTGCAACTACTTTCATCATGGCTCATTTACACGAGGACTGAACGTTGATGCATCCTTACCAACCTACCTCAGAAATTGGTGCACCTGCAAAACAACACAATTTCCATACGTCCGAATTTAGAGGCGTAAATTTAGAGAATAAATTGAAATGCCTTCGTAAGAGAGCTCAACCATATTGTACTTGAGTACGATATCAACCAATTTCTGAACATATTTCCAAGGACGAATATCAAGCTCGGTGATATCACTGATCAACTTATTGAGAAGGGTGCCACTACGAAAGTCGATGCCGGCAAACCTTTAGATGGCAAGAAGAAGCTCGCTCACTTCCAGACGGATCCCAAGGACAGTACGGAGACGGAAAACAATATATTCAAGAGATTGAATAAGGATATTCTCGAGAATTTGGTTGTGGCAGTAGCGCAGTATTCTGAAGTCCGTTCGACCACACCGTTGATGACGGAATTCAACACCACACCGGCAATGTCTTCCGAAGAGGAGCCTGACGAGAAGATGCGCCTTGCTACGCGTGGCCTTCCAAGATCACTATCGAAAGTCGCTGGCCGGAAGCACTACTGTAACACAGTCAAGCAGGTCGCGACTCCAATCTGGCAATTGACGAGGTTGTCGGACGTCTTTCTCGATTTAAGCGACTCTGCCAAAGGTATGTTTTATGGCTGCCTTCTTCGATCGGTCTAATGAAATCTTAGTCTTGGAGACTCTTGCTAAAAATGAATGGTTTCATCGTGTTATCAGTGCCGGAAACGTATACCATTGCAACAGGAAGAGTCTTTTGGGCGACTTGGAGTACGCCAAAATAAAGGGCCCGGGTGGCGGACATGAAGTGCTGACGGTGAGCACTAAGTGCTTGGATTCTCAAGCTCAATATGCTTACGCTGCGTACAGGGAACCCAAGATTTCATGGCAGCTGAAGTCCTCTGTCAGTATTATTATGCATTGCGTGTGTGTTGGCCTCTGCCGCAGATATGTGGGAATGAGGTGCCAAAGCTCGAGACTCTCAATGTCAATTCGCTCGATTCGCTCAACTTTGTCATCCCGGAGGTCATATTTGAACACAACCCTGGCCATGACATCGAATCGCTCTTCTGGCTCGCCGTTTTCATGTTGTTCTTTTACAGGGACGTCGCAAGCCCTAAACAGGCAGATCAGGATCAGGAAGACCGAAGACAGGGCATGGATTTTGTCTTTCCTGACAAGATCTTGGTGTCCGAGTACAATCGCATTGCGATTATATTTCTGCGGCAGGACTTCAAGAATCGTGTTCAATGGGTTTCCGAATCATTCAAACCACTGATCAATCCACTTTACTTCTTGAATGTCACTTTGTGTCAAGTGTACACTGCATTCGAAGACTCGCTGCTAGAGGAAAAGGACGAAAAGATCTTTCTCAAAGCTCACGATACTGCAATCGCCATATTCGACATGTGCATGCGACAGTCAAGCGATACTACGATCGAGTCTTTAAAAAGTAGCGCGGAGCGCACTCAGCTAGATCGTCAGTCGCAGCCTGAACACCAATCGGATAATCAATAGCTCCCTGTAACCAATACGAGCGAACGACCTCCAAAGTGAAATTTCGCTGAGTTGTATGTCATAGAAAGCCTTCCCAACTACTCGGAGTGAGCCGTTTACAGATATAATTCATCAGTGCTTACAATGTCATACATACGCAAGAAACTCTGTCTGGACCGCACGAATTTAAAGGAAAGGAGTTGACTATTGCCGACAAACTTCCTCGATTATCGCTTTGTTATAAGTGGTCGGACACTATCTTACTTATGTACTTGTCATATTTGCAGTGTTGTTACTAAAAATTTGGCTTGTCATCGTATACATTGTTGTTACATGAATGAAGATGCAGAGGAAAGACGTCACGGTGGATGCTGTGCCAAGCCACTCAGTCTGAAGAAAAGGGTACAACAACTCTTCGATCTTCCGTGTTGTAAGTGGAAGAGCTCGACGGACGATGATTCTGAGCATGATATGAATGGTTGTGGATGTACAACGTGGCGTGGCATAGACCCTATCTCAGATGACTAGTTGTCAAATCCTGTTCGACACTATAGTTACAATAGCGTCGCTCGCAGATGGGGGTAAAAGGTGTACTAAACGGTAAACCTTACGCACCTACTGTAAATCTACGACGGGACCCTCACATCATCATCATGATACTAGTTTGCTTCCACGCAGTTGCTCGTGTTGTTTTCTGAATACCTCGTTTCTGGAAGAAATTATCTTCTTCAAGCTGGGCATAGTCGTAAGATAAATAATAGACTTATCGATCAACCTGACTTTTTGTGTTCTAGTCTATCATCTCCATCTATCTCCATCTCCGGCGGCATCGGACGGCGTCGGCGTCCTGCGTCCACCTTGGGCTTTAAACCAGTGGCCTCACATTGACGTCTAAAGAGACGAAGTCTGCAGTACGTCCTCCTTCTGAATCGAACGGCGATCCCGAAGCTGAAGGGTCATCGAATTCAGCACGCTCAGCCTGTCTTCTCGCTTCTTCGGACAGGGGGATAGTAGTTACAGGCGAGGACGTGATCGCGGGAGCCTGCCCGAACCAGAATTTACCGCATTGAATAGGCTTCGTCAAGGTCGTTGAGTAGAAATAGGGCGTCGTTTAGTAGCTTGACTATCCGAACAAGTTGACCTCCACCGGCTCGCTCAAACCGTTGTCGGAGATTGTTGATCTGATGATGGCGGGAAATAAGCTATGGTGCAAGATTTGTCCATGGACCTCCTAAATCAGTTCGTTAGATTTTCTTAATCGTAGAAAGAAGATCAGTCGGAAGGGAGTACAGGTCATAACTTAATGAATGTGCCGTGCCCATTGTTTATAGGATTTATAAGTAGCTTCCTAAGCCCGAGTACCTAGCAGATCTTCCGATAACTTTCAATCTACGAGGAAACGATTGATGACTGCTTACCATTGTTCTCCTTGTATCTGTTCCTATTGCGATCCCTAATAAACACTTCATCATCCGTTTATTGCACAATGAAATGAAGGCTCTCTGAATGTGAACCGCTGTTCGTCGACATACTCTCGAATGCATCGCAAGGCAAGTGACTAGTGACCATGAACATGTCATGCTCACAGGTGCCCGCATTATCGGCCAGCTGCACACATGACATGTGCCAAGAAGCTCAGGAATTGACAAGGGCAAGTTCAGTGTTCCGGGGCTCGTGTATAGCGGTTGGAATGTTAAAGCTGATGGTGGCTATAGATTAACATGCAGACTTACTAGGCGGAACATAGGTAAGTCACGCTGGGAGAATTGTGATCTCGATTTGCAAGCGTGTTGACCGTACCAGTCAGTGTCACGACACGTGCAGCCAGGCTGAACGTGACCGCTGGTGACGCGACACAAAGAACGTGTAGTCACGGCCCGGTATGCCGCTTTGCATTAGGCTGTGGTTGTTTCTGTGGACGACCAGATATTTTTCTCTTATTGCAACTACATACCTACATCATCGCTGATACACACGAAAACCCTACCGTAACGTCTCCTCCTCAACCTTCTATGATGCAAGACACATCCGATTTTAGAAACACAACTTTAGAGAGAAACGCCTTTGTAAGAAAGCTCAACCGTATTCTACCCAAATACGATATCGACCGATTTTTGAACATATTGCCAAGGGTGGACATCAAATTCGACAACATCGCTGATCAACTCTTTGAGAAGGGTGTCATCACGGAAGTACAGCCCGATGCCGGCGAATCTTCAGATTGCAAGAAGTTCAAGCTCGCTCACTTTCCGGAGGATCCCAAGGACTGTACGGAGACGAAAAACGACATATTCAAGAGACTGAATGAGAACATCTTCGAGAATCTGGTTGCTGCGGTTGCGCAGAAGTATCCTAAAGCCGGTCAGACTACACAGTTGATGACGGAACCAGGATCTGAAGGCAGAACTAGACCGGATGCACACTTTGTCCTGAAAGGCAAAGTAAATGATAAGAGATGCAATTGGACGGATATTAGCTGCACGGGCGAGTTCAGGAAGTCGGACTCCGTAGCTACTAGGGATGATGTAGGTGCTTTTCAATTATACACTATGCGTAGCTGACTACTGTTCCATTCAAGAATGTCACCAAAATGGTCTTGAACCTTCATCATACGATGTCAATTGATCCATGCAGGCGGTTTGCATTCGGGTTTACGATTGAAAATACTCGGATGCGTCTGTGGTTCCTTTCCCGAAGTGTTCTCGCCATCAGCACATCATTTGACTTCATCAAGGTGAGTAGGACTCTTATCATCTTACGCCCGCATCTCTGACCAGCCGTTTGGTGGTGCGCAGGATCCCAAGACCTTTATCAGCTTTTTCTTGTCGATGACATATGCTGAGAAGTCAGCACTGGGTTGGGATGATACTATGGTGCGCGTCGAAGGGAAGGCTTGGCTGTATGAGATACGACACGGGAATAAGACGTACAGGGTACTGGAGGTGTTAGATGACTATGGCGCCGACGTGCTGACGGGACGTGGGACGCGGGTGTACAAGGTACAACCCGTGACTGAGACTGGCGTATTGGAGGACATCCGTGTACTCAAGGACGTTTGGATCAATGACGACCGCGATCCCGAACACGACATATACAATAATATTCTCAGGTCCGTGACCAACACTGTAGAAAAGGAGTTTCTTGAAGAACACCTTCTCAAGCCTGATGTTTCTTGGATGGTTGACGTGAATGGGGTGGAGGACCATACGGTAAAGGTGATGATGCATGATATATCGACGGAAACTAGCAAGTTCTTCAGATTGGTCTCGAAGGAGCAGGGAAAATATGATGCGGAGAGGGAAAGTGCGGCGCCGCTGATGTCTATCGACGAGGAACCTGACGAGAAGGTGCACCTTGCTACGCGTGGTCCTCCGAGACCCATATCGAACGTTGCTGGTCGGAAGCACTACCGTATCGTATTCAAGCAGGTTGCGACTCCAATTTGCCAATTGACGAGCTTGTCAAACGTCTTTCATGTTTTAAGTGACTCAGACAAAGGTACGTTTCATGGATTGCTTTCTTTAATTGGTCTAAATAAGTGATAGTTTTGAAGATTCTTGCTAAATATGAATGGGTCCATCGGGACATCAGCGCTGGGAATGTATACTATCACAATGGGGATGGTCTTCTCGGCGACCTGGATTACGCGAAAAAATATGGAGATGGTGGTGGACATGAATTGCTGACGGTGAGCACTAATTGCTTGAATATTCAAATGCAATATGCTAACGCATTGTACAGGGTACTCTTGATTTCATGGCCGCTGAAGTCCTCGGTCAAGGCTATGTGGTTTCACGAGAGATGGTGGTTGACGACAAGCTTGATGCAGAGGACGAACGTGATGCAGAGGACGGACTTGAAACAGAAGACGAGCTTGATGCAGAAGACAAGTTTGATACAAAGGGCGAGCTTGAAACACGGCTGGACTACGAACCTGTAAAGAATGTTCCAGTCTTTGAACACAACCCTGGTCACGACGTTGAATCGGTCTTCTGGCTCGCTGTGTTCATGTTGTTCTTTTACAGGGACGTCTCCAGCCCTAAAGAGCCAAAGAGGGATATAGAAGACCGAAGCAACTCTAGAGAATATGTATTTCCTAACAACACCTCGGCTTCGGCGCTCAACCGCTATATGATCATCTTTACACCTGCTGTATTCAAGCAACAGGTTCAATGGTTCAGCGACTCATTCAAAACACTCGTCAATCCTCTTTACGCCTTAATGGACGCTTTGTTCATTGCTTATACTAAATTCGAGTGGTCGATGCGAGAGAAAAAGGACGTACGGATCTTCATCTTGGCTCACAAGAAAGCGATCGCCATGTTCCGAAAATGCGAAATAAGGTCACGCAATATTACGATCGAGTCCTACAAAAGTCGCACAAAGGGAACTGAGCAAAATTCTCAGCCGCAGCCTGAACTTCAATCGAACGTTCAGCAACCGCCTGTACCCAATGCGAGCGAACGACCACCAAAGCGAAAGTTCGCTCAGTCGCATGTAATAGAAAATCCTCCCAAGTACTCGAAGTGAGCTGTCCTTCCCCCAGATCTTATTTCTCAATGCTAACGATCACATATAGCAAAAAATTCTGTCTGGACTCTGGCGTCCTGGTACCTAGACAGTAAGGTGTGAAGGGAAGAGAGTTGAACGTTACCGCCAAATCTTTCTCTCAATTATCACTTTGTTTTCGGCGGAGGCCGATGCTATTTTACTCATGTACTTGTCATAATTTCAGTGCTGTACAATTATGACTTATCATCGTATACATTGTTGATATACGAGTGAAGACAGAGGAAAGTCCATGGTTACGAGCCGCCCGGTGTCAATGCGCAAGGTCACGAATGACATTGGCCAGCATTGGCTCTATCTCAGATAACTAGTTGCTAATGCCTGTCCGAGACGACATTTACAATGGCCTCGCACGTAGACGGGGGCAAACGCTGTGCACCAGGAATCAGAAACAAATGAGAGACATCGACTACTTGATAAGCAGACGAGTATTGACTGTCTCCGGCGGGACCACACAAATAAGTAGTTGAGAAGGGAGGACAAACGAGAAAAAATAAGAAAGAGGATAACACACAAAAGAGTGATCAATTTGTTTCTCCTGCATCCTGTAATAAATGGGAAATTAGTTCTGGGGTACCTTCTGAGGCAAAACCGACAAACATACCAGCAAATCTGGCTCTGTATTCCAGTCCATATCTGAGTCTTCCACTTCGGTTTCCAGCGGCACCGGGCTTCCTTTAGTGCCCTGTTCCTCCTCCGGTATACCCTCTCGCACACTAACAGTCTTAGAGTCCTCCATGGCAGTTGGCCCGTCATTCTGTTGTAGGGAAACTTGCTCCTCGTGTACTATAGGAGGGGGCGAAGATGTTTTGAAAGTGACTTGGTCTTCATCTGCGCTAGAAGGACCGTTGCCTACTTTTATCAATGTTGGATTTTGGTGGGAGGGCTCCGTGTCCGACGCCACAGGGCCTGCAGTGTGGCCTGTATTTACCCTAGAAGGTAATGGAGTACGGGCTTCGTCATGGGTGACCAGTCCCCCCACTTCTTCATCTTCGGGAAAGGGAGATATCAACGGTTCGATGATCGAAGAAGATCCAAGACTTTCAGAGCATGACGAAACCAGCGCCTGTTCTCGTGAGAGTCTCGCGCGCACTTCGTCCACAGCTCGCATAGTGGGTAACACCTCGTCCATGAACAATTGGAGGAGGACCGGAAAGCCCCATAGCCTAAGCTTTTGGAAACCAACCACCATATCAGTAGGGACGCTATTAGTGTCGATATTATTTAACACACTGGTTCACTGCTGACAGATTGGTTAGAAATAAGCATGCATACCTTCTTGCTTTCCAGGCCTTGAGATCAAGATTGAAGCACTCTTGATAGAATTGACCTACGGATGCTTCATCCACTAAACGAGTGAATCTGCTAGCACTCTCGTCAACAGCTTTGAATTCATCCCAATAGGCTCCCGCTATTTCAGAAGTATTGTTATTTCCGGACTCCAGATCGGGAAGATCTGAACGAGGATTGAAGCAGGATATATGCTTTAAAGCCTCAGAGAAAGATGAGAAGGCATGCTCCAGTTGTTTAGAAGCAACCATGGCGAGATTGACCGTGTGTTTGACGAATTTAACAATGATGTGTCGGCAATGTTCCATCCTCTGATGCATCGGCATAAAAAGTCGTTTTAATCCCTGAGATAGAGTTCTGATCAGGATTGTAGAGCGCCTAAGAAGCTGTGCAGTAGGATGTGGGGATGATGAAGTATTCGCAGACCACTCAATCAAATCGCCGATCACATAATTTGCGCGCATCACTACTTCATCACGAAGACAAATCCTGTCCAGAGACATCAGTCCTCTATATGTTCAAATGAAAAACCAAGAATTTACCACAGAATGTATCTTCGAAACAATTTAAAGCCTAGAGTAGACCATTTCAACCTCACAAGGTACCAGGATGTAACAATGAGTACGCCAAGGACATGGAGCACTGTGAATATGTTTGTCGTTGTTGAAACTAAAATATGCTAGTCAAATGCATCTTAAGTCAGAGCTGCGTACGAGAAGATGAAAAACACGCAAACACGCACCTGATGAGAAGAGTAAGGGAACAGGTTCAGCCCAACTACGAAGGCAAAGGCCGAAACGGCCAGAAAAACCATAGGTGCCTTGGTCAACCAGAAGTTAATGTACTTTGGAGGTTTGGTGTTCGAATAGCTGAGGCGTGTGATGATGGTCAGAATTGAGATATCCGACGTGATCATCAGAGCGTACACAGTTGATTTTCTCCATAGCATACTCAGCAAGCTATTAATTCCAGAAGAAACACTGAAAACAAGAGAGAGAAACCAAAAAACGTTCACTGCAATACTCAAGCCGCCGGCCGTCTGTTGATACGAGAACTGAAGCGTAGTTGCTGTGATGCTAGAGAAGAAGGTTGCAATTGTCGTCAGTGCGAGGTAACGAGTTGTTGCACGCTCCTCTTCTTGGACAACATGAGAGGGAAAGGCTAGAATTTGGATGTGAGCTGAGAAATAAGCCATCATGCGTTACATATATAATATATTACCTGATGTAGAGAATGTTCTGAGCTCATCAACGAGATCGGGGAGTCTTCTCTCCGTGAGTCGTGGAACAATGTCATCGTAAAGCAGCGCAAGCTTCGCCTCCAAGTCCGATTGGGATTCTATATAAACAAGTCATATTGTGTTCTTAACAAAGCAATTATCTTTGCAGGTACCAAATTCTATTCTGGTTGTCTAGTGTATAAGCTTCTCTTAGCCATGGTATTGATGGATTTTTATGCACAACGTCCTCACCCAGGAATCACTTTGAAGACTTAGCAAATGTCGAAAATGAAACGCGTGCTTTTGTTGATTAAGAGCATTCCGTATTCGAGTGCTTCCAATAGTAATGTTTCTTAATGATCGCATCACTCCTACCATCGAATCATCACTCCCTTGAGAAAGAATGAAGTTAGCAAATACGTAGATTTCTTGAGTAAATAAGACTGCAACGGACTGAATGTTAGCCCATGTGCTAGACTACTGTCAAGGTCACGCATGGATTGTACTAAATATTCCAAATCGTCGGATATTTGTACGGTTTGCTCTCTACCAGCAATCTTCATATGTTGCTGAAGGCTTAGACACTGTTTCGTATAGTCAGGGTAAAATGCAAGATTGACAAAAATGGAGGGAACCTCGTCTTTCAGTTCGTCAGATTTTCTAATTTTGGGAAACATGAATAGTAAGAGGACTATGGATCGTGGCTCAATGGAGAGTTACTCACGTCTTATAGGCTTCATAAGTAGCATTCCAAGCTGCGATGTTTCCTGGCTCTACCGATAGATTGCAGTCTGACCTCTGATTCTTCGTACCGCCGTCTTTCGGTTTCGGTGCCGACCCTATCATATAATCATCATCCGCGCTGACCGCACAAAGATCGAAGGTCCTCCTACCTTCTCGGCATGCACTTTCGCTTGCCAACATACTCTCAAAAGTACGTCGGAAGTTCTTGATAAAATCTATATCTCCTGGGCTCAGGCTAGTGCTCCCTAGACATTTTATGTCAGCCGTTATGACCAAAAAAGCGGTTGCAGAAGGTATGCGAACCTGGCATCTTGAGAAGTTTTACGATCGGAGAGGCGAGATACAAGCCCGAGGCTTAAGAGAAAGTGAGTGTAAGAGAGGGGGAGGAAGCGCTTGGATATTGTCAGTCATCGGTGTATGTATCGATGGCCCGTGAATGGATCATGAAAGGCTTGCGTAACGTGAGAATAATTAATACCTGAAACTTGAAGGGGACGAGCCAAGGTTGCCGGGTTGACTTCGGCTACTAGCTATCGAAGTCCGGAGTTGTCTAAGTTACCGACTTTAATAGCTCGCGACTGCTCGTCTACAGTTCGGAAAACTTGAACAGCTTCAGTAACCTAGTGTTTATCTTCTAAATAAACGCCATCGCCTTTTTATATGGGCGTCTGTTCCACTCCGGTTTCTATTACGCGAAAGTATCTGAAAACCTGCAACAAATGACAGCGCGCGCCGCAAATAACGACGAAGCTTTTGACGACTCAGGTTCAACTTCCCGCATATGATTCCTATCGTCTGCAAGATGACGAACGGTGATGGAAAGTGTAGCTCTCCAATGAAGAGTACGAAATTCGAAAAGAAACAAGGCTTAGGAGAGTTGTGGTGAGCTTTTTGTGGAAATCACTGTTCAACATCTTCAACTCATCGTCGCGCGCATTGAAGTTTTCGATGGTTTTCCACACATGACCCCTTTGCGCAAGCCGGAGTATGTTAGGATGCTTTTAAATGCAACATAGTGTCATCTACACAGTTATATGACTTTGGAGAATCGGGGAATCTGTAGGAGGCGCAGGGCAAAGGTAAATTCGATACTGGCTGTGTATGTTGTGGAGGTACGAGTAATGGTATCACATCACCTGAAATGGTCCTTCTAACTTGAATGCAAGCTTCTGCACCCGATATGATAAGTCATCTGCGCATTGACAATAGCGTTTACGCTTGGCATACAATAGGAACCATCACAACTTAGACGCTCAGTTCCGCATAACTGCGCCTTTCTCTGTCTACGCAGGTACATCCGCACACTGCTTACAGCAATGTGACACTACTGGTACTGGTTGACCTGTGCATGGCGTAGATGCTATGGATTGATCATGGGAATAAACTATGGGCGATGAATGAAGCGCACTGGTTTATAACTTCATATGGTTGGGTGAAAGGACGGAAGATTATCAGATAAGTCAATGCTCATTGCTTATTGAAGGTTCTCTGAGAACTCTTATACCTCGTTATAATCTTATCTCAAACTATATGGATATGCTATCTTCATCACGCCGACAGACATATGAGTACTCAAAGGATGGCCAAGCATCAACATCATCAATCTATCAGCTGTTCCGGATCTTTCCCTGCCATTACACACATTGTTTGTACCTGATAGAAGTATTGCTGTCCTCTTGCCCTGTCATCTGACGTGGGAGAAAACTATCATCCTCTCTCATGTTCTGGAACTCGGATAGCCCCTTACTACTGGGTTGCCCTCTCTTTTCCTACAAAGAACACCTACCCGAAGGCTCCCCCTTCTCTCTCGTTGTGTCGCAATTTCCGAGAACTCAAGATGTCAGGTTTGTCTCTCTCGTCTCGTCTTGGGCTGAGAGTCACGCGCGTTCAAATTGTTGTACAGGTTTCGGTCTAGCTGAAGTAGACTTGCATAGGCCGCAGTCATGTTGCCAAGAGCACTTAAGCAGTGAAGACATAGAGTTCTTCCGGAGGTTTCGACGCACATTTGAAAGCATTTCGGTGAACGAAAGTTCCCGCCCAGAGGGTAAGAGAGAATCCGATCCCTTGTGCGTCAAAAATGAGTGAAATATGCTCATTAGATATCATACCGGAACTAAACCCGAGAAGCAAGGAGACGCTGTACCGGGCTGAAAGAAAGAATCATCACAATCTATCAAAAGAACCTGCAACACCGATCTTCAAGAAACGAGACAGATGCACAATTTGGGCGTCTGCCCTTGATGCCTATGAATTGTGAGAAAAATGCCTCTCTTATTGATCTTCTCTGATCTTCGCAAGCAGAAAATCGATACACTTGGTACAGGAGGTACCACTTTTTGAGGACGATTTTTGTAGCATGTACTAACTCCGCATTAAACCAGGCTGCCTACCTCCGTCAACACTTAATACGCATTGGCGGCGAACGAACGCTAAATGTAGTTCAGTTAATGAGCAAGGTCCCAGAGCGTATCTCCAACCTGAGCAATTCCGTAGAGGGCGCATTACGATCTGGTTCGTGTTGGTATGATGATCTGTATACTCAGCTAAGGCTCTGATGCTTTAATCAATTTTTGTTTTTTGTAGGAAGCGAGGAGTCGATTGTTTACGTGGTAGACTGTTTGACGGACTTCGAGATTCGCTTCGGAAGGATCCTTCGTGCCCTCGGTAGTCAAAAGCACGCGTTCCTCTTCCGACATTTGAACCGATTGCAGTGCACCTGTCAGGTATGCTCACATCAAATTTGCTCCTATTTTATCAGCTAATAAATTATGAGTAGGAAACGATAACTAGCTTAAGTACGTGACTACCTCCACTAGACCCACATCATTTGTTGTGCCTCAAGCTTAAGGGCCATAATAGAATCACAGACAAGCACAACAGCAAAGATCGAGTTCCTTTTCGATGATATGGTCCCACGGTTCACAAGATTGTTCGCTAACATAGCTGTAGAATTCCGGACGTTTTCTGAGCAAGGTTAGTTTCAGCATTTATGACATACGGAAGCTAACCTTATGCAAACTTTCAGTTCTTCCTTCCTCGGCTCTGGAAAATGAAGAGCGCGCGACAACGCGCTACCTAGCTCTGACGACAATTGCGACTTTCTTTTCCAGTGTCACGGCAACCACGCTCCAGTTTTCGTATCAACAAACAACCGGCCATCTGGGTAGTGCAGTAAATCTCTTCTGGTTTCTATCACTTGTCTTCAGCGTCTCGTCTGGAATTAACAGCTTGCTAAGTATGATATGGAGGAAATCATCTGTGTATGCAACTTGGTTATTCGAAGATCTATGAAAAACTTCTAACCTTCCTGCAGCTATTCCAACGCCAGACCTCCAGGCTATATCGTATTCTGGCTAACTAAAGCATCTGTCATCTTCCTGGCGATCTCCGCTTTTGCTTTCATCGTCGGACTGAACTTGTTTGTTTACTCGTCTAAGCAGGTGCGCTCGAGCCTTTATCCTTGACTAGTAGACCATCGCTGAGAGGAATGCAATTATACAGAGCAACTACGTGTTAATAGCGACGACCGTGTTCACAGCGCTTCACGTCCTCGGTCTTCTTGTCGTCACGTCTTGGTTTCTTGTGAGATTGAAATGGAACTCTTTCTTCATACAGTCGGTACGGAGATACCTCCTGTGGTAAAGCACCGGTCGTCTATCCAAACCCCGTACTAATATCCACCCGCATATCCACAGGGTCTTCCTTCGAGAGGACGAAGTGTTTCATCTGAATGCTGAGATCGCTACCATGAGGCACTGGCCTGATAATCCTCCTTTCCGTCCATACCCGCTTGCCAGGATTCTTCGATATTTTGTGAAGCGATTCCGGGCGCAGACTCAGACATTTAGGCAGATCCTTGATACGGCATTTTGTTGGCTGAAGCGCGCCGTGCAGCCTTTGCCGAACGTCGTCAAACACGCCCACTGTCTCCCCTCCATTTCCATTCAATGGATTAAAAGTCTCTTACGCAGGATGTCACCACACATAAGTAAACGACGTCATCCGAATGCGCATCCGGGGCATAATGATCTTGAGGTCGGAGGAAACAATGAAGAGCAAGATAACATTGGCCCATCAAGTCCTTATGCAGTTACCGATGAAGTTGCGGAAGGGTTTATCTCCCTCTTGCATGAAGTAGTCGTAGAGGACTTCCGGCTCCATTATATGAGATGGAAAAACAACACGTATGTCAATCGGCGTTTATTTTCCCTTCGTGAAAAGGCTGAAACTCGTCATTCCTAAACCTGTGAAGCTGCTCAGCCGCCAGCTTTGAAAAACGGGTGAAAAACAAACTTTGGGGCTATCCTCACATCGTTCAGCACTTCATAGAGAAAGTTTTGCCTGTTCTTCAGGCGGTGGAAGAGCAACGCAAAGCACATCTGTTTCCGGAGGTCACACAGTCGATTGCTTCTGCGGTGCCACTTCCAGCCGACGTATGTGATGAGCTTATCGACGCACGGGAGTCGAGGAGCACAAGTCCAGACCGTCAGCTGATAGGCGTTCGCGATGCTGACCCTATGTCATCTGGTGTGGAAACAAAACTCCGGGGTCGGGAGTTGGCGTCTGTAATCTCTGCTACTGACCTCGGGAGCGGGGACGAGAATCAGAATATCACCGAAGGATCAATCCCTACCTCACGTTTAGAGGTACGCCACACTTTCGAAGATAACGAGGCACAGAATCAGGTTGGTTATAAGGTCGAGGAAATCATACAGGGTGCAACTCAAGTGACATCGGAAGGCGAAACGAGCCAGAAGCCGGTGGAGAACCGGATAGAGGGCTTATAATGATAATGATCTTTACTTACTTATGTAGTGTATATATCTGCGTTTGTACTACAGAGACGCTGTTTGTCAATTTCTAGAGAACCAGGGAGAACTCGTTCGCAGTATGCAGGAAAGTGATGATGCTGAGGCATCAACTATTTGAGGGAACTTCGATGAACACTGCCAGTGCAGAAAGGGCTCAGCGGCAGCCTGAGCTAGACTCGTAAACCAGACGCTTCAGCTTATTATAACTAACTACCAAGCACCCGATAAATTCGCGACTGGTTTGCGAGTCTAAGCATGAGCGCCATCGGCTTCTTCCGAACCGTGAGAAAGATTTGCTAGGGTCTTGGAAGAACGATCTTAGTGAACGATCCGATGGTCTTAAGGAAAGTCGATGGTGTTACCAGTACTCGCCAGCTAGAGTCTTCTCCATGTTGACTTTACTAGTCGGACATCTTCTTTGGCATTGACTGCGCACGCCTATTTGCGTGGTCGGCAAGCGACTGTCTCTGGATGTGGTGAGGCTAGTGTGTCTTCTAACTATTTCACCACAATATGCATGCAACTATTCTAACATGCAACTACCCTAACAGATATCTGGATCCTCTGCCCGACGACGAGGAATCTTCCATCGGCCGGTGAACATACCATCGCCATCTGCACACTTTCGTGGTTCGGCCCCCTCGTAGGTTTCTGCAACCCTCGTATGCCGTTGACGTGTCGCTGATGAGGCAAGTTGAAAGTATCTCTTTGTTGAAGACGTACGGCTTGTCGAAAGTCTTACTCGTGCTTGAATTATAGCCGTGCGTCCAACACGTATGCACACACTTCCCTGTGCGACCGAGAACGTGTGCACAGACTCTCCCAACGCGTTACCTGAATTTTGCGCATGAAGCATCCCGCTGAAGGCTATCTGTCGCAGACAGTCGAAGGATAGTAGACTTTCAGGTATGTGAAGCTTCTATCGCGCTGCCTTCGTGGTTCTCCCTTGATTTATATATCTAATAAAGAAAATGTTCGAGGGTTATCATACAATCCGCATTCAGAATGTTTTGGTGTTCACGTCACCTTCGTTGAAACTCCACATTTCCGAATGTACATTAGCATGGTGATTGGAAATACTTGCGATCTGTAGAAGTTGAAATGCTTTGTGAGTCGTCTTCAATCTACTCGGACAATCATGCGACCTACTTACATCGGATATGCAGACAGACTATTGCCATTGTCGGAGGTGCAAGTCACTAACATTGGATATCGCAGACAATTGCAATCGTCGAAAGCGCAAGCCAGCTTGTGTTGAAGATCTGATGAACGACGTTACCTGCGTAACTACGAGAATGCATGTCATACTGGAAATCGTCGAAATGTATGCGCTGAGGCTGGCTGCTCAACGTGACCGGAACGGCGCGAATTTCTGCCTTTGGATCCAGGTCATTGCCCTGTGCTAGACGTTGCTGAAGTTAGCAACGAAGCATCAACTTCGTTCTCCACGGCACATCTGAAGTGCAGCCTCCAGTAATCTAAAGAAACGGTGCGATGGAAGCAGCCAACAACACTGTCGAAACCCAAGCCAACAACCCTGCTGGAAATCAAGTGCAGCCTGCGGAATTCAAATTTATGGTCGTCACCCCGGAGATGATGACAGCTAACGGGGGAGTCTTGCGCCGACGCATTGCGTGTGTTGCATGCAGCAAGCGCCGTAGGAGGGTAAGCTGACAATGCGTATGAGTGCTGCGCATGGTTTGCTTACCGACGTTTAGTGTGTACGCGCCAACGTCAAGGATGCGTGTGCTTATTGTACTTTGAAGAATTTTGAGTGTAAAGTAAGGATATGGCACATTGTCAATAATTATCACAGCTGATTCGACGATGCAGAACAGAGTGTAACGGGAGCAGAGATATTTCGCGCATTTGTTATCTTTTGTGCAGCTTATCTCGTCAAATTCATGCAGTTTTTGCGCATAGTTGAGATTATAGTGTCCTCTTTCCGAACGATATGTTGTCCTGACCGCTTTCCGTTGAATATACAGTTTTGTTGAGTATATATTTCTGTATCGGCCCCGACTGATTGAGATGATGGAACGTGTTGTAGGGTTGGCGCGTGGAAGAGTAGACATCACATAGATCCTTGCTCTTGATCCACCACCACTCCGAGTCGCAATGCCTCCAGAGCGATTACAATTCTCCAGCATTCTAAGCCTCAGCGATTCTAATGCTTACATGCTACTATTCGAATGAAAATGCTCTACCGATTTTCGTGTCGACCTGAGTGAATAGACATTTGCATGTCCGACGATGACCACCACAGCTGCTCCGCCCAACGCGTCCGCGCGTATCATCTTGTGGACTTCCTGCTCATGAACTTGGACTAGGTGTGTGGTGATTATCTTCGAACGTACTCCTAACCGCACTGTGACCGCTCTTCGGGGTCGAAAAACTCTGAAAAGCACTGAGCTGGGCCTGTAAAGTTGTAGCCTACTAGGATAGTGGCACTGTGCGCAGACTTAATGGTCAGGGCAGTACATGCCGGTACGTACACGTCAATTCATGCGAATTTAAATGATGTGAACGACTCTTTATTTGTAACTCATTGTTCAATTTAGATCGCAGATTAAGAGAGCAGCAAACAACAAAGGGAGATTGTAATCTACAATATCTTCAGCGGCACCCCGAAATCAGCGAGAACGGCGTCCATCTTAGACATTCTGTAAGAACAGCGGAATGCATTGGTGGATTTCACATGATGAGGGTCGAGATATGAAAGGGAAAGGAAAGAAAGAAGAGGAGGAGAGGAAAGGAGGAGGAAGAGCAGGGGCCTAAAGGTTGTTGTCGAGGTTGACATGGATTACGCGTACGGTGCGCTCCAAATCGTACCCGCTCACTTCACCCTTAGTACATCCTCATCATGACATCAGGTAGCGCAGAAGGTTCCAACCCTCATTTCAGCCGCTGATCCTAGCGAACTGGCGACTGGTCAGCTACGGACGCTTGAGGGAAGGAGTCAGCAAGTCTATGGAATCTTCCTATCGATTGCTATCTGGTGTGCAATATTGTGTCCGTCTATCTAGATGAATTTTGGCTTTAAGATTTAGACGGACGCCGATAACGCTAATCATGTCCGAGATTCGCTCCTCGTGGGCCTGGCTATCGATCTTGCTTTCAAATGTCTGCACTGCCTTCTCCCAGAACGTCGTCAACGACAATGAGGAAAACGTAATGCTCGAGTAACACCATAGAGTGGTCCTGAAAGTGATGAGGAGACTGTCGGCTTGCCGGTGCACCGAGCATGGTACGTTCGTCGACCTTTATCTCAGACTTTTGCTTGATCCTTATATTGCCTTTCTGTAGGGTTAGTACCTCCATTCCCTTCGAATAAATCTATTCGCGATGCCAGCATAGGATGCTAGACTACGCTCGTTTAGCAACCTCTCCAATAACGATCTGAAAGCTTCAATAGCACCCTAACATCGCAACTCCATTCTCGCAGTACTGTACTGGCAAACCTGACTCTGTATTTCAGTCCATATCTGAGTCTTCCATCTCAATTTCCAGCGGCACCGGGGTTGCTTTAGTGCCCTCAGGCTGTTCCTCCGGTATACCGTCTCGCACACTAACAGTCTTAGAGTCCTCCATGGCAGAAGGCCCGTCATTCTGTTGTCGGGAAGCTTGCGCCTCGTGTCCTCTAGGAGGGGGCGAAGATGTTTTGAAAGTGTCTTGGTCTTCATCTGCGCTACTAGTAGGACCGTCGCCCATGTTTATCAATGTCGGAATTTGGTGGGAGGGCTCCGTGTCCGACGCCACAGAGCCTGTAGTGTGGCCTGTATTTACCCGAGAAGGTAATGGAGCACGGGTTTCGACATGGGTGACCGGTCCTCCCACTTCTTCATCTTCGGGAAAGGGAGATATCAACGGTTCGATAAGCGAAGAAAATCCAAGTCTTTCAGAGCATGACGAGACCGGCGCCTGTTCTCGTGAGAGTCTCGCGCGCACTTCGTCCACAGCTTGCAAAGTGGGTAACACTTCGTCCGTGAACACTTGGACGAGGACCGGAAAACCCCATAGCATAGCCTTTTGAAAGTCAGCTAACCTATGAGTACGGAGGCTATTAGTGTCAACATTAGTCAACACACTGGTTTACTGCTGATAGATCGGTAAGAAATAATTATGTATACCTTCTTGCTTTCCAGGCTTTGAGATCATTGTTGAAACTCTTTTGATAGTATTGACCTAGGGATGCTTCATCTACTAAACGAGCGAATCTGCTAGCACTCTCGTCAACTGCTTTGAGCTCATCCCAATCTTCCACTATATCAGAAGTATCGTTAGTTCCGGACTCCAGATCTGGCAGATCGGAACGAGGATTGAAGCAGTACATATACTTTAAAGCCTTAGAGAAAGATGAGAAGGCATGCTCGAGTCGTTTAAATGCAACCATGGCGAGATTGACCGTGTGTTTGACGAATTTAACAAAGATGTGTTGGCAATGTTCCATCCTCTGATGCATTGGTATCAAGATCTGTTTAAATCCTTTAGATAGAGTTCTGATCAGGATCGTAGAGCGCCTAAGAAGCTGTGCAATAGGAAGTGGGAATGATGAAGGATTCGCAGGCCAATTAATCAAGTTCGCGATCACATAATTTGCGCGTATCACTTCTTCATCACGAAGACAAATCCTGTCCAGAGACATCAGTCCTCTATATGTTCAAATGAAAAACCAAGAATTTACCACAGAATGTATCTTCGAAACGATTGGACAAGTAGAGTAGACCATTTCAACCTCACAAGGTACCAGGATGTAACAATGAGTACGCCAAGGACATGGAGCACTGTGAATATGTTTGTCGTTATTGAAACCAAAATATGCTAGAAAAATGCATCTTAAGTCAGAGCCGCGCATGAGAAGCTGAAAACCACGCACCTGATGAGAAGAGTAAGGGAACAGGTTCAGCCCAACTACGAAGGCAAAGGCGGAAACGGCCAGAAAAACCATAGGTGCCTTGGTCAACCAGAAGTCAATGTACTTTGGAGGTTTGGTGTTCGAATAGCTGAGGCGTGTGATGATGGTCAGCATTGAGATACCCGACATGATCATCAGAACGTACACAATTGATTTTCTCCATATCATGCTCAGCAAGCTGTTAATTCCAGAAGAAACGCTGAAAACAAGAGAGAGAAACCAAAAAACGTTCACTGCAATACTCAAGCCGCCGGCCGTCTGTTGATACGAGAACTGAAGTGTAGTTGCTGTGATGCTAGAGAAGAAGGTTGCAATTGTCGTCAGTGCAAGGTAACGAGTTGTTGCACGCTCTTCTTCTTGGACAACATGAGAGGGAAAGGCTAGGATTTGTATATGAGCTGTGAGCTAAGCCATCGCGCGTTACAGATATTACCTATTGCAGAGAATGCCCTGAGCTCATTAACGAAATTGGGGAACCTTTTTTCTGTGAGTCGTGGAACGATGTCATCGAAAAGCAGCGCAAGCTTTGCCTCCAAGTCCGATTGCGATCCTATATAGGTATGTCATATTGTGTTCTTAACGAAGAAATTAGGCTTGCAGATACCAATTTGATTATGTGCTGTCTAGTGTAAAAGCCTTCCTTAGCCATGACATTGCTGATAATTAAAGCACCACATCCTTACCTCAAAATCACTTTGAAGACTTAGCAAATGTCGAAAATGAAACGCGTGCTTCTGTTGATTAAGAGTATTCCGTAATCGAAAGCTACTAATATCAGTGTCTCTTAGATCTTGAATCACTTCTGCCATCGAATCGTCACCCCCTTGAGAAAGAATGAAGTCAGCAAATACGTAGATTTCTTGAGTGAATATAAAACTGCAACGGACTGGAATTCAGCGCCTGTGCTAGACTCCTGTTAAGTTCAAGCATAGATTCTACTAAAGATCCCAAATCGTGAGATATTGGTACTGTTTGTTCTCCACCAACAAGCTTCATGTGTTGCTTGAGGCTTAGACACTGTTTCCGATAGTCAGGAAAAATGCAAATGTTGACAAAAATGAAGGGAACCTCGTCTTTCAATTCGTCAGATTTTCTAATTTTGGGAAACATGAATATTAAGAGGACTATGGATCGTGACTCAATGGAGTGTACTCACGTCTTATAGGCCTCATAAGCAGCATTCCAAGCTGCGATGTTTCCTGGTTCTACCGATAAATTGCAGTCTGACCTCTGATTCTTCGTACCGCCGTCTTTCGGTTTCGGTGCCGACCCTATCATATAATCATCATCCGCGCTGACCGCACAAAGATCGAAGGTCCTCCTACCTTCTCGGCGTGCACTTTCGCTTGCCAACATACTCTCAAAAGTACATCGGAAGTTCTTGATAAAATCTATATCTCCTGGGCTCAGGCTAGTGCTCCCTAGACATTTTATGTCAGCCGTTATGACCAAAAAAGCGGTTGCAGAAGGTATGCGAACCTGGCATCTTGAGAGTTTTAACGAGCGGAGAGGCGAGATATAAGTTCAAGGTTTAAGACAAAGCGAGTGTAAGAGAGGGGAGGAAACGCGCTCGGGGGTTGTTGAGCATTAAGTATGCCATGGTAGACGCTCGTATAATTACGTCCCTGTGCCCAGCCTGTCAAGTGAGGCATAGAAGGCACATTCTTGCTGTGCAGCGGCACGAGAATCAGATTATGTATGTAACTTCGTATCATGATGGCGCCCGAACTCGGTCTATTAATAGACGAAGTAAGTTAACGAAACGCGATGTTGATTCCGGGCCCAGATAGTATTCCCAATCTGCTGTTCAACGAGGTATAACATTACCAGAACACTTGACTAGAGAAGACTTTGATTTGTTTTCGCTCTCACTTCGTTGACTTGGACATGACTTCCATCTAACGTTGTATGTCCTCCGTCGAGGATTTGGGATTGTGTCGAGTTGTTGAATGCGGTTGTTTGCCACATTAAATGTTCTCGGACTAAAATGACTAAATACCAATCATGGTCCTCCGCCTTTGAGTGACTCAGTATATAGTATGTGTGGAACTTCTTCAGACGTTGAGCGAGAGCTTCGATATTCGAAGTTAGGGCGCAAGCCTTTAGGCTATCGGGTATGTTTGACGTAGCCTTGGATGAGAGGCTCCTGCTGATGATTGTGAATCGGGAGGCATGGCATTGCGTGGTGGTGTATTGTTTGGCCAAAGGGAAGCATGTTGCGTAAGATACGGAATTTGGGAATGCCCGAGACAATCCCAGGTGCGGGAGAGGGTAATTCGGAGATTTTCATACTGGAAGATGTGGATGCCGGATTTATTTGTAGAGGACTTCATTGCAAAGCCGAGCGAGGAACAGGAATGAGGGAAATTGAGACAAGCTCAGTGAGCCCACAAGAGCATTCGGCAGAGATGTAAGGGACCGATGGTGAGGACAGGCGATCCCATGTATACTAGGAGAAGAATGAGGTTTTGAGTATGGGTAATAAGAATATTGGCTCACCTTTGTCTACTCGACCCCGGCCACACAAAATAAAAAAGACGTCGCGTCAATTCCAACCTTCCTACGCCAATAGATCCCATCGCTCCGAGACAATTGAGATACACTGTTTGAGCTGGTAATTTGACAGTGCTTCGAAGAGTAGACGGCCAGTTGAAAAGACCTTGAAGCTGAATAGGATAAAAACACAACACAGCATATTGCTTCAGGCCACTTCGTTGAGTTTTGAGGTCAGTAGAAGAGGGGCGCGTGGTCCTGAAGCTGTGCTCATCCGTATCATACGAGCAAGCGCCCGGCGAGATACCATGGGGTGAATGTCTTGCTTCAGATCGGAGATAATAGGTAGAGGGGGTGCGTATTCAGAATGGCACGAGCTGAAAGCACGTTTTGACCAACGGCCAAGGTTACAACGAATTGCAGTTGAACGACGTTGAAAGAAAGTGGCGAGCCAGGATCGGATACACAAGTTGATCTGTGCGACGACAGATGCTGCTTAGTGTTCAAATGGAGTTATATTGACAGGTAGAAAGGGGTAATAAGGTGTAGCCTGTGGAGTAGTAAGTAACGCAGATCCATGACTTTGACCTCGTAAGACTTACCAATAATCTGAGATCTACCATGCTCGCAATCGATGCACCGGTTTTCCGACAGTCTCTTCATCACTTTCAGGACCGTGCTATTGTGTTACTCCACCACCACGTTCGTCACGTTGCTCTCATTCTCGTTGTTCCGGGAGAAGGCAGCGAAGGCAATCGGAAGTATAATCGATCGCCACGAGGAGCAAATCCCGGACATGATTGTCGTTATCGGCGTCCTTCTAAATCTTAAAGCCAGTTCCTCTAGATTCTAGATCGACAGACACAATATATCGCTTTCCAGATTGCGACCAGAGGGAAGTTTCCATGGACTTTCTGACTCCTTGACCAGTCGCCAGTCCGCTTATTTCAAGGTCTGCAATGAGTGGCAGAAAATTTTGGTCCACCTGGAATCTTTGATCAGAATACCAAAGGTAAGATTTAAGTGAGCGGGATTTTGATTGTGAGCGCACCGTACGCGTTATCCATGTCAACCTCGCTGCAATCGCATCTAGCCCTCCGCTCTGCTCTGCCCCTCCCTTCCATAGCTCGACTCGAATCATGTGAAATCCACCGATGCATTCCAGTGATCTCACAGAATGAAGTCGAAGATAGGCCGCCATCCTCGCTCACTTCGGGGTTGCCGCTCAGAATATTGTAGATTACAATCTCTCTTTGCCGCTTGTTCCTCTGCGATCGAAAATAAACAATGAGTTGCATTTAAACAGTCGTTCACATCGACGTGAATTGACGTGGACGTACAAGCATGTACTACTGGTGACATTGACCTTAAGTCTGTGCACAGTGCCACTGCCCCTACAGCTTTACCGGCCCAGGCTCAGTGCTGTTCAAAGGGTTTCAAGCCCGGAAAACGGTCGCTCGAGGTCAATGCGGTTGGGAATACGTTCGAAGATAATCACCACACACCTAGTCCGAGTTCAACAGCAAGTAATATCTGTTCATTGACATACTGGTTCATCACGTGAACCATCGACTCGGAAGGAAAGCATTGCTCGAAGATGACACGCGTCAGACTTCGGATGTCCGGTGTGATCGAGGAGGCGGACGCGTTGGGCGGAGCAGCTGTGGTGGTCATCGTCGGACAAGCAAATGTCTATTCGCTGTCAACACGAAGATCCGGTAAAGCATTATAATAATAATAGCACGTAAGCATTATAATTGATAAGGCTTTAAAATGCTGAAGAAATGCAATCGCTCTAGAGGTAATGCGACTCGGAGTGGTGGTGGATCAAGAGCAAGGGTCTATGTAACCTCTGAACATTCTTCCACGCGCCAGCCCCTACAACACGTTCTATCACCTCGATCACTCGGAGCCAATAAAGAAATTTATGCTCAACAAAACTGTATATTCAAACGAAAAGCGGCCAGGACAACATATTGCTCGGGAAAGAGGTCACTACAATCTCAGCAAAGCGCAAAGACTGCATAAATCTAACAAGATACGATGCATTAAAGACAACAGATCCGCGAAACATCTTTGCTCAAGTTACGCCCTGTTCTGCATCGTCGAATTAGCTACGGAATATATTAATAATTTGCCATATCCTTACTTTACACTCAATATTCTTCGAAGCGCAATTAGCGCATGTATCCTTGACGTTGGCTCGCACACACTAAACATCAGTAAGTAAACCATGCGCAGAACTCATACACATTGACCGCTTACCCTCTTACGGCGCTTGCTGCATGCAACACACGCGATGCGTCGGCGCACGACTCCCCCGTCAGCTGCCATCATCTCCGGTGTGACGAGGTTGAATCCGGCATGCTGCGCCTGAATTCCACCAATGTTGTTCTGATCATCGACAGTGTTGTTGGCTCGATCCATCGCGCCGTTTCTTCAGATTACTGGAGGATGAGCTGAGGATGTGCGATGGAGGACGAGATCGTTGGTTCGTTACTAGCTCCAGCAGCGTCTCGCGCAGGGCAATGACCTGGATTATCCAAAGGTAGCAATTCGCGCCATTCCGGCCACGTTCAGCAGCTAACCTCACCGCACACATCTCGATGATTTTCCAGTATACCATGCATTCTCGCAGCTATGCAGGTAATGTCGCCCATCAAATCTTCAACCCAAACTGGCTTGCGCTTTCGACGATTGCAATTGTCTGCGATATCCAATGTTAGTAGATCGCATGGTTATCCGAGTAAACAGAAGAGGACTCACCAAACATTTAAACCTCACTTCAACAGATCCAAAATACAACAACAATGAATAACGTCCATCCGCTGTGCGATTGGACATTGAGATACAAAGCCTCAAGGAAGGTGACTTGACCTCTAAAATGTTTCGGTTGCGGACTGTATGATAACCCTCGGACTTTGCCTATTTTAGAAATGTGCATCAGGCGCGAGCTAGAAAGTGCAGCGGCGGCGCGATGGGAGCTTCACTTACCTAAAGGTGAACTATCCTCCGCGTGTGAGTGATATATAGCCTCCAGCGGTACTCCATACGAGAAGGAAGCTCGCGCGAATATAGAGTATGTACGCACGTTCTCTGACGCACAGGGGAGTAGCTGCATACGTGTTGGGCGCACGGCTACAATTTAAGCACGAGTAAAACTTTTCGACAAGCCGTACGTCTTGAGGCAGTGGTCGCTACGTTCTCGATAACAACGGTTCGGGACTCAGCAGCTAAACAAGCCAGCCCGATGAATTGCGCGTGTAGATAGCCAAGGGTGGGTCTTCTGCATGGATGATGGACTTCAGCCGAGAACGGGACAGGGCCGTTAGAATGACTTACTTGGATTAGCTGCCTTCCCCAGAAAGTCCTTTCAGTTCACAAGTCCTTTTAAATCGCTGAGCACTATGACTTGCGGTCCGTGCGCACGAACGAGGAAATGACGAAGGTATGCTCGATGAAGTGCTAATGAGGTACTTTTAACTTGCGTCATCAGCGATACATCAACGACGAAGGTGGCAAAAACTTACAAGGGCCGAACCACAAAATGCTGTAGATAGCGGGGGAAATGACAACATTTAGAGACAGTCCGCGCTGATAGGTGTGCGCCGACAGTGCTGAGTACAGTCAATATGGATGAAGCTTCAGCTGGCGTGTACTGCAATTTCCTCAAGGACATCATATGTAGGCATACGTACGCATGGGCGCGAGCCTGCTCATGACAGGGAGCCAACGGATACTATTTATTTGTACATGTTTACAAATGTCGGTAGAAACTGGCATCGACCCTGGAGCCTGAACCAAGCTCCCGGGTTCTCAATTGAATGAGCTCCGGGCGCTTAAGAAGACCAGAGATCGGAAATAGACAATCAGATTTCCTCGGCTCGAAGCGTACTAGTAGCTGTTCTCAAAGATTACTGTAAGCGCCCACTTTATTCTCTTCCTAATAGAGCGTATTTAGTCATTTTGCGGGTGACTTTGCGGGTACCGATTAGGTATCCCTTGCCTGATTAGGGCAGCGTGGGACCCGCAAAGTCCGTTAACTCTCAAGGCCAAAATTATACACCATCATTTACACAGGTATGCGCCACTCTTGCTATTTGTGCTTGCTTACAATCGGTAAGGACCAAGCTCCCGGGTCCTCGCTCCGTAATTATGGGCGCTTAAAGAGACTTGAGATCGGTAATAGACGGTTTGGGACAGGCCGACGCCTCAGAGTCCAACTTTCCTCCTCAACTTCAGAAAGTTGGACCCTGAGGCGTCGGCCTCTTCCGAACCGTGGGAGGGCTTGGGTACGAGACTGCATCGCATGCTTTACATTATTAGCCCGACTCAATCATGTGTTTACAGGTTGTGTTTACTTCGGCAGGAAAACCAAAAGAAGGGGTTCCCGATCGCTTGGATCGCCCGGTAAGTTGGCTAAGTCTGGGAACCTGCCTTTCTCGGTCGAATCCGCGTCGTGCCGTAAACACAAGAAACATACCTCCAGAGTTGTGTTTCTTGTGTTTACGGCGACGGAGTTTGATTCCATGCCCTTTACAGTAATTACTTGAGTTTTCGTCCTTCCACGGACCTCACTGAACCTGGGCCGGTAACGTTGTAAGAGTGCACTGTGCGGAGACTTATGGTCAGAGGCCCTGACCCCTGGGTAGCTCATGCTGGTACGTGCATGTCCATTCACGACGATCTGAACGTTTCTTTATATGAAATTCATTGTTCAATTTCGATTGCAGGAGTGAGAGAGCAGCAAGCAACAGACAGATATTGTAATCAACAATATTTTCAACGGCACCCGACACGAACAAGAAAGACGTCGTCTTCTACAATGCATAAGTGTTTCCCACATGATGAGGGTTGGGCTGTGGAAGGGAAGGGAGAGGAAAGGAGGGAGGGAAAGCACAGCAGAGCAGAGGGCCAGAGGCCGTTGCAGCGTTGAGATGGATAACGCGGACGGTGCGCTCAAAATCAAAACTACCCACTTCACCTTCAGTTCATCCTCATCAACAATTCCTAGTAGTTCAGAATCTCCGCCACTCATCTCAGACGGTGAACACAGCGGACTGGCGGTTGGCCAGTTATGGACGCTTGAGGGAAGAAGGCCTTGCAAGTTTCCTTCCGAACGCTATCTGATATTGAGTCTGTCGATCTAAATGAACTTGGCTCTAAGATTTGGAAGATGTCAATAACGCTATACATGACCGGGATCTACTCCTCGTGGGCCTGGCAATTGACTATAGTTCCGAATTTCTTCGTTGCCGGAACAACGAAAATGAGGACAGCATAGTATGGTCCACAAAGTGTCAGATTACCGGTGCACCGAGCATGGTACGTTCCTTGACCTTTACTGTATCAAAGAGTTCTGCTTGACTCTTATATTGCATTTCTGAAGGGCAAGTACCCATAGTCGGCTTGTTTCGTCCTTTACTATCCGACTCCTGACGAGGAGCGTACAGCCTGTTCATCGCGAATTCGCTGGAGGAAATAATGGGTGGTTCCTGGGCTACTCAGAGCATCCGGTACGCACAACGTCATTTCAAGTTGTCGCTAACTGAGGACTTTCCGGGTGTATTGTGGTCCTCCGAGCCTTTGAGATTTGCTGCTATCGAACGAGGCTTCACGCAACGTTATAACCTAGTCACGTATCCGGGACTCTTCTGGAATAGACTTGTAAACCAGCCACTTCATTCATCTAACTCCAACCACCCGAGAAATCCACGACTGGCTTGCGAGTCTACTTCTGGAAGGTACGTTTGTTTCGCCCTGCGTCTCTCCGTCTCCTACAACGTATTGTTCCAATTGCACTTCTTGTCTGTTAGACCAAAGAGGAAGTGCGCATGTGTAACTTGCACTTTCCGCTTTGCGGAAGAAAATTCTTGTAGGATAACATATCTTTGAATCTCTAAACGATATGGCTTTGATAACCATTTCCAAATCACTTGACAGCTGCCATGACAGTCGTTTAAGATGTTTGACAATCAAATTCTATAAAAAACTGGTACAATTGACTATCATGTACAAAAAGACAAGAGGATCTACAGAAGGATATCACGGAAGACCGTGAAGTCCAAAAGCTACATACAGACCGTCATGTAGGCAAATTGGTTACATCGTTGATATCCATCGCAGGACATGCTAGTGAACTGAGCAAATTAAGTAGCATCAGCTGGGGAAAGCTTTGAACCGCTCACCGGTGGAGAAGGTAAATAGGAGGTATGTAGCTTTCTGAGCAACAGATCGGACAGACGTTTCGCCACGTTGACGATATCGACTCGCTTGGAGATGATGAGAACCGTCAATGTCATCCAGCGCGACCGTCTGAAGTGACACCGGTATCGAGATGATGAAGTATTGTTGGTGACTGAAATCTTCTACATCATAATAGGGGAGGTTGACAGACGAGCGTACCTCGGACATACAGTCCGCGACAGCGCGAAGTTCGGATATCTTGACAGGGATTAATAGTACTCTATCTTAAGAAAGGTAATTAAAATCACGCAGTACACTCAGATAAAAGTTTAGGAACAGACTATGCTGGACGCACCGGTAACCCGACAGTCTCCCCATTACTTCCAGCACCAGACGCAATTCCGGGAGAAGGTAGCGAAGAATTTCTGAAGCGTAGTCGATCACCTCGAAGAGCAGAGCGTTATCGACGTGCTTCTTAACCTTAGAGCTTATTCATCTAGATCAATGGATACGATGCCGTATAGGTTTTCCGAGTTAAGGATGTCAATGACGATAGCAATCGCAAGGAAGTTTCCTAGGACTCACCGACTTCTTACTCCCTCAAGCGTCCATAACTGAGGAGTCAGAAATCCGCTCAGACGGAAGAGTGCAATGGGTTGCGCATTCTACACTATCGTTGACGTGCAAGGTCTATACGGACCTCAAGCTTTGCGCCCATCGCAATTGCGATATGGACAGCATAGATCCCCATGGCCATTCTCGCCTGCGCGGCGTGCCACTCGATCTCGATTATCGCCTCCCATCCCATAACCGTTTACTGCTGCTTATTTCGGTGGCGAGTATTCGTCGCGAGAGGTGGTTCAGAAACCGACCTCGCACAGTAAAGTAGACCTAGACGAAAAGCCGAGACGATCATAAAGTTTCTACCAATGAGCACTTGTACTTACCGCAAACACACACAGCACGGAAAGTGTGGGCAAGCGCGAACTATCCTCGAAGTCACCGCTGATACCCGTTACTCTGACCACGAGCCTTGAATGCTTGCATCCCTCCTCTCCTCTTCCACCCGCTTTCTGTACGTCTTGACACAAGCTGCCGATGAACCTAGGAAATTTGCAAAGGGAAGAAAAGAGACAGATCGTCAGTGCGCCGAGATGGCGAGATAAAACGGAGTCGGAAGAACATCGACGTGTCTCCCAATCCATTATCCAGACATTGATATTATTATGAGCCCGGCAAGGACTCCATAATCCGAGAGAAAGACAAGACATAGGTTGTTGTCGATAGCAGCTTTGAGAGATACGACTTGGACACAGTCTCATAATCAAGTACGTCGGCAAAGTCCGAAACAATGATTTCTCAGATTGTACATCATATGCCCCTCTGCTTCTTCCTAAACATTTCATTGAGCTCTTTACTGCTTGGTCTCTTTTCCGATATGTTATATCTTCCATCTCGCAGAGAACCTTGAAAACAAGACTCAAAAGGATAAACACCCTCTGTTACCGGTCTATCTTACCCCGAAGGAGGACCAATGCAATGAGGCAAGTAATGGCTTGTCGTGTACCGCAGGCATCGGAAGTAAATGGCATGGCGTGCCAATGGGCAAGGGATGACAAAGACAAGAGGTGAGTGGACTGCAATAAATTGAAAGGCGTCTATTGTGCTTGGAAAATATCCCTCCCGAAGAATATGTATTGACTAACGCGGCTGTTCACAACCTCTAGAACTCAAACCACGCTGGAACGAAATACCCGTACTACCCTGCAAAGCTTACCTTGCTCTTGCCTTTTTTGCATGGATCGCTCTGGTTCATTTTAGCGCTGCAGAAGTTCGGTGCATTGGGACTTCTGCCTTGTGGACTTGGATAGCCGCATGGTAGGTGGAATAGGCAACGAATACTTCGTCTGGCTGATCCATAACCAGCTGTTTTATGTCCTCCATTCATTTTCCCTCGGCCTGTGCTTGACGTTCCTTCTTTTAACATCGAGTTCTCTGCGCATTAAACTTGAAGGCACCTTCCTCTCAAATCAAACAACTCCTGTTCTTTTGCTTCCCTTCGTAATAGGTTGACTCATCAAATCCCAACTTCCTGGGTCGGCTCCGAGTCGGGAGAAAGCCGACTAGAAGCGGATGAGATCTTCCAGCAACGATCTTTCCTCTCCTCATCCCAATTTGCGTACTTTAATTGCTGATGGGCTGTTGGTCAGTTTCCACTCTCTATATTGCGTAGAAATGGTTGATGCGATAAATCTCCGCTGGGCAGGTGACATTATCTAGAAGATACGGAAGAGGTCTTTACCAAGAGTGAGTAAACTCAGCAACTTCATTACTTGACAAGTACGAACACTTGATAACTCTTCCCTTTTAGCATCTACTGCACCCCCGCGTCTCCTCTCGGAGAACTGTGAGGCGCTCAAATCACCTAGCGTAAACATTCCCTCTCTTTGGTTGACGAAATCATATCATGACCGATGTCGGATCATTCTGCAGAATGCAATAGTATGCGTCTGGATACCTCAGGCTCTATCGCCAAGTGCCATTGCCACCAGGCCAGAGTCGCGAATACAAGGTCTGTCCTTTGTCCCATCACCGTACAAACACATGGCTCATCTTTCGTACGTAAAAGGTGGAGCCAGAGCAACTGGAAATATGCCGTATATGATATGGGGAAGTATGTATGCCTTCCGCTATCCATACATTGCCCTGTAATGCTCACTCTTGCACCCCTCTGTACGGCATTCGTTCAATGGAAGATTCCTGGGACACTCAAACGGTGTAAAGTCACTCAAAACTTGTAGAGTGGCGCCAAGTGAGACAACCGGTCTTTTTCCGAAGGTGGACGAAGGCACTGATGGAATGTGAAGGCATGTTTATCATATCATTCTCGACATATAATCCTGTTGAAGGATATGGACAACCGTCATTGTTCCTACATTCAAATGAACTCAGAGCACACGCTATTTTAAACTTGAATAAACTTTCAGTGCGTGTGCTTTGCTATTTTATAGTGCCGTTATCTGAGCGCGTAGGGATTCTCTGCTCCACACGGCAGCAGGAGGAAGCGATGATTACCCTTGCGTACTGATCGTCAACGGGAAGTTCTGGCTGGTCTGGACGCGATGGCGTGAACTGCGTTTTCCTTCCGCTGTCAGCTTCTCCTTCTCAGTCATCATTCACGCCTCCCTTTTAAATTCTACGCGGAGCGCCGGACTCTTTATTAGTTCATTTATGGGAATCATTCTTCTACCGTTCGAGTTTTGTGTTTGCGTTAGCATATGAGCGGCTAGGCAATAAGCGCCTTCAATCTGGGGGCCTGTTCGCATGTACCCCCTTGATCTTTAAATATTCTGCCTGGATGCAGATTTTCTCTCATGCTGTCTCACTCTGAGCGCTTTGCGAACATATATGGACAAATGAAGCATCGAGAAAGCTCTACGTAGGATATTACATTTCAGCGCTTCTTGTTCTCGTTTCCTCATAAGCAGATTATTCAACAAGCTCTCCCTTCGTCCCCTTTGCGCGCTCTCGCCATCTATCTTCTCCATAAGTCGTCTGTTTTTTCCTCAGCACGTTCAGCACTCACTTACAGTGTGTTGAGTCGGTTCCCCTATTAGATGTCCTGAAAGCTAAGGATGTGCGCTGACATTAATACACAGGCCTTCTTCCGCAATCCTGCATGGTTCATTCACCTGTGACCTAGAAGTACTCGACAACAGAGATATCATCGCCTTTTCAGGCATTCTTGAAGTTATGGCAGCAAATGAAGGTGCACGTCCGCAAGATGGTAAGAAAGTTTTACTCGTATTACCAAGCCATCATTCTAATTTCCTCATGCAAAGGAGTTAACGTTATATCAACAGTCCCGTTGCCGGACACTAATAACAAAAAAACCATCTTCAACTACTATGCGGAGTGAGTTTCTTGCAGTATATCTGACAGTAATCAACCGATTTACTTTGGGTTATTATTCCTTAGAGAATCCAATAAATTGCAACAAAAGGTATGGTTCTCATTAACTACAACCAGACGCTAATTGAGCTTGCGATGCTAGATCAAGGATGTCCATGAACATATCAAGCGCATTGGCGGTGAAGAAACCAAAGCGTTAGACAATGAATTGAAAGATACCCCGGATCGCATTTACAGACTTATGGAAGCTTTTAAAAGTGCAATAGAAGAGGAAGACGGTTCGTGCTGATATATTAGTAATGTAGATTGGCTTTCTTATAAACAATCAGTGGAGCTGTCACCAGGAGACGTAAAGCGACGTCTGAGGATTCTCGAAAATGAATTCTCAAACTTATTGAAGGTACTGCGCCGTCAAAAGCAGGCGTTTCAACATTTTGATCATTTAAGATCTACCCTTAAAGTGAGGACATGTTCAATTATGAGTACCAAGCACTATGTCTCTAATAGATTATACATAGGAAGTGCGGGAAAATGTTTTTGGTATCCCTTATTTCATTCCTTCGCCTGAGATATATGTGACTTACTGCTACGGAAGAAATTACCGGCCAGGAGAACTTTAATCTGGCCTTCGTTAATAGCCTTACTAAACTCAAAAACTCATTTGCTTCGTCTACCGATGAGTTCAATACGTTTCTCGTACAAAGTAAGCTCAAGTTGCCGTACCCCCTTTCAGGTTCATAAGCAATTGCATTTAGCCCTCCCTACTTTCGTTTATGAGGAGGAAGAACGTGCGACAACGCGCTACTTGACTCTTACTACAATCACAACTTTCTTCTCGAGTGTTACGGCGACCATGCTCCAGTTCTCGTTCGATAAGACTGACGGTCCAAGCAGACAATAACCCCAGGAGCTTGGTTTAAACCAAAGACAGGAAACGCGTCGCCCAGGTAGTAATTACTGGTAGTTAATATAACCTTGGTAGTATTGTTGGTAGGTAATATTGCCTTGGTAGTAATGCTGGTAGGAACATTTACGGTCAGGTAGTAATGTTAGTAGATAATATATTGTCTTAGTAGTAATACAGGTAGGAAACTGTACAAGACCGGTAGTAATACTTGAAGAAATCTTACGGGCTTGGTAGTAACAATTGGTAGTATATGTTGTCTAAATAAATAACATACAAAAGAAATAGAAACGTACCACGGAGGTATTCGAACCGACAGCACTACAATTATAAAAGATCTACTTTAAGTAAGTCACTTGTTACAACTCATCTATAGAGGCCTATAGTTACTTACTTAACTGAATATATATATACTTTATTTCATACTACTTTTGGACTTACACTTTTGGACTTAGACAAAATTCATCTTCTTAACAATATACAAGCATGACTTAGCTTCCTGTAGCTAATAGCCTAGAAAGGCTTCGGTGGTTCAGTGGTTAAGTTGTCAGATACTTGCTCTATTATGTAACATTTATTTGCTGCGAGTTCGATTCTTGGTGTGGACGCTTGCTTATATTTTAATATTTTACGTTTCCTTACTATACTTGTATTATCTACCAATATTAATACCATATTACATTATCTACTAAGGTTATATTAACTACCAGCAATTATTACCTAGGCGACGCGTTTCCTGTCTTTGGTTTAAACCAAGCCCCTGGGGTTCCTGAAGCAGAGCAGTGAATCTCTGCTGGTTTCTGTCGCTTGCCTTTAGCGTTTCTTCCGGTGTCAGCAGCTTGCTCAGTATGAGCTGGAGGAAGTCTGCCGTGTAGTATGTGCACCATCTTACATTTGTCAGCGCAACGCTTATTACCATTACGCAGTTAAGCTATTCTGAGGACGTTATACCTCCTGCACCTTACAGATTCTGGTTCAACGATGCGCCAATTGTACTATTGGCGATTTCCGCGGTTGCTTTCATCGTGGGATTAAACTTGTTCGCCTTTTCCTCCCATCAGGTTTGTGGCCGCCTATCATTTTAGGCGTCAGCTCATAGATGCATCTGTTAACTAGCCACATTATGTTGCATTTACGACGGTTGCATCTACAGCGGCTCTCTCCATATGCCTACTGCTTGCCACACTGTGGTTCTTGATCCGACTGTACTGGTTCGATCTCTTTTTTCAGAAAGCGCGGAGGTATTATCACTGGTAAGCTTAAGCATTCTAATTCCGTCGAGCTGTAAAGCTAATATCCTTTCATAGGGTTTTATGTCATGACGAACAGATGTTTGCAGTCAACTACTTCATCGGCGACTTGGAGTGTTGGAGAGATGAGGCACCCCGTTTAACATTGCCAAACGGGTTTCTAAACACTCTCAGGTAAGCTTTCTACATCTAATACAGAAACGTAATACAAGTTGATGACGATAAATCATGGCTCAAATCATATAATCTGTTCTGTGTCATAAAACCATGTTTGATTTAATAAGAAAATGCATATCAAGCATTAAACATGCTTGTAGGCACACTAAGCGCATCGATCAAAGTGTTCCGGGGGCTGCAGAGAACAACGGTGAGTCAGCCAAGAGAAGGGTAGGAAAATACTTACCCGCAGACTTTAGATAACAATATTGTTATGAGAGAATTTATTCTCTCCGTGAGGCAGACGTTTAAAGCTCCGCCTGGTAGCACGGATAAGCAGCGAGAGGATCTCAAAAGAGCTGAGGATTACTTCCAGGCTCTCAAGAATCACTGGGATAGTCAAACGTATGTTGAGGTTGATCAATCGCCTCTTGTCACTAACAGGCTTATGATCTAAATACTCCGTTAGATGCCTTGCTAAGGATATCGAGAGGGAGGGGAAATATTTGTTATGGGGTTATCCTCCCCTCCAACGATCACTTTATGCAGTCCTGAGGATTATGCACACGGAGGAGAAACGGCGCACGCTACAACGATTACAGGATAAGGAGCGTCTCACGCTAGTTAAATCCCTAAGTGATGAACAGGAAACGCTGCTGCGAGATCAAGGGAGTCAGCGCGTAAGCCTGCTCGGTGGGGTGGCAATGCAGGCGTTGCTAAATTCTCAGGAGGCGCAAAATCGCTTGTTTGAGCAATACCAGGACGATCGTCGCGCACTTCTGAAGCAACAGGAGGAAGATCAGCACGCGTTAATGGAATATCATGTGGATGAATGGTACTGGCTAGTGGACACCCAGCGCAAACCGGAAGCTACGCAAAAACAACAGCAATCCCTATTGCGAAACCAGGAAGAGGACGGACGCACTATACTGGAAGACTGGAAAGAACGGCACGCACTGCTGCAAGCACAGTGGGAGGAGATGCACGCTGAACTACGAGACCACGAGGAGCAACGGCGCACGTCACCGCAAAATTCGACGCCGATGCGAACTCTCGAGATGGTAAGAAATGAACTTGTGCGTCGTCATGCCGAGGAACAGGCCAATTTGATGCGAGTACACGATGAGGAACGAACATCGCTGCCGTTCCATCAGATATTGGCCCGTCCGCGTACTCGCGGGGGCGGTTTCCGTGGAGCGGTACCGCTAGATCGACAGCAGCAGCGACCAGCCTTCCAGGAACGCCCTGAAATTCCTGGTCCAGGGGAACAGTGCTATCTGCAGCGCGATCAGCAACGAGCTACTAGGGTGGCTGAGCGCGACCAGCGACGAGCTACCAGGATGGCTGAGCGCGCTAGAAGGCGAGATGAGCACATTTAGCAGCGATCCGCCATGGTTGCGCTGTAGCATACGCTAAATGAGCTCACGTTGAAGAGGCTTTTTGTAAAGAGCTAGAAAGTGTTTCGATCCTCATCTTCGACTCTACTTTTTGCAGTATACTGTATATCTTGCTGTATGTCGCATATGACATGCTTGTCACCTTTGTCTTATAAATTCCAAGTCACTGCAGACCCTGGTTCAACCCGAGGGCATTTAGATTCTGTTCTCCTTTGTTGCATCTATTATTCCCGTCTTGTTAAGCCTCACTTGCACGTTGGTTGCTCTATGTAACTTCTGCTGTGGTAAACACCTGCCAGTGAACTATGATTTGGAGCAAAGATCCTGCATCTGATTTCTTAACATTCCTACGCATTATGATTGCAACTACTTAATCAGAGGGAAAACGAATGCAACAATTTCACGCCTGGAACTTGTGTCGTCAGAGGTCAGGTCGGGTCAGGGAGTCAATGCACTTCTTCCTTGACCTGGCCGGGTCAGCATTATTCTCCTTATTGACCCGGTGGGCCAAGCCAATGGTGGCCGGGTTAAGGTCAACCCCGGGCCAATATCTCAATTTTTATATGTATGGCTCCCATATAAGGTGATTCTCTTACTTTAGTGGGCGTGTTTTGTCTCCAACTTGAATTGTATAGATAGGCTTGGTCGGGTCAGGTCAGGATTGGCTGGGACTCTACATCACATAATGACGTCAGGCCAGGGCTGGGCCGGGGCCTGACCGTTGAGGACACCACTGCACGAGCGACTACAGGTCTTGCTTCTTTGGCCGCAAGAGCATCACACCCAACCGTAATAAAACGACAAGGCCAGTTTGTTCGTTGGTCACAAATTCGAAGGGGTTGGACGTCAAGCCAGCTCCCACCTCTATCATCGCCGACTCGTTTACCGCAACTCGAATTATTGCCGCAAGGTTCAGCCCAAATCATGATTCTTCCAAGAACAAGCGCAATAGAGAGCGGAAATAGCAAAACTTAAAACTGACTAGATCTCCGCTGCATAGACATCGTGGTAGAGGAAGAAGTTTAATAAGCCCTCCTATTTCCTAAGAGCAGTCTAATTTTAATGTTCGGAATGGCCACCCAATCAACCTTACCGTAGACATATCGTACATAAGGTTATACTCCTCATTCCGCTCGTGACTAATAGTGTTGGGTATTGGGTGGTCTCGAATTCGTATCAATGACATGGTATGCCGTGTGAGGTATCGTATCTTCAGTTAACGCATCTCTAGAACTCTCCTTCCCCGATGACTCGCCATTTTCTTCGTCAAAGCATTGTCCTTCATCTGCACCATGAAGTAGCGAAGGTGTCTTGGGAACGTCTTGATCCCCATCTGCGATACCAGGATCGACTACAGACTTTCCCGGCGCCAGGTTTTGCACTGAGAACTGCGCATCCACGTCCAAAGACGCAGCCTTCGTAGCGTGGCTACCTTCCGATAGTATCTCCTCTTCCGAAGGCCACTGCAGTGGCGATCGAAATTCAATAACGTCAACCTGCCATCCTGAGTCTTCGGTCTCTGGAAACTGATATGAAGGTGAATCGATGATCTCGGGTGGTCCAGAGCCTTCACTGGCAGGATGTGATATTTCCGGATACTCCGACTGCGATAGACCAGAGCGCAATTCCTCCACGACTCGCATGGCAGGAAGAACCTCCTCCATGAACTCCTTCAGGAGATGCGGATAGCCCCAGAACATACTTCTCGTGTATTGCACGAAAGTTCGTGTAGGGTACCTAGTGGATTGTTATTACATCGTTGACAGTCTACAGGGGGCGAACATACTTACGATCCGGTTTCCCAGGATTTCATATGTGTCCTGATATAAGTTTGACAATTCCGGACGGAGAACGTCATGTCCATCGAATAGATTAGTGATTCCATAGCTCTATGAACAGCCTCAAGCTCCCCGCCAGCAAGGGAATTGCTCTCGCCATTCTGTCCTTCGGAACCGTCCCTATTCCCGAGCTCAAGGTCCTCGTGAAACAAATGGCGATTCTTGAAGTACAGATGCTTCAACGTGCACCGGGACACTGAACCGAAAACCGTCAAAGTTCGAACATACGTGAACTTCACGAGCTTCGCGAGAGCGTGCCTCGTCGAAGAAAGTATCGGCACGAGGATTTGCTTTAATCTCTGAGATTCATTTCTGAGCAAAAGGTTGAAGCGTCTGAGAAGCCTTGCAAGAGGTTGTGGGTGTGATTTAGGATTCGTAGGCCACCCCGTCATGACGCCGATGAAGTTGTTTGCTTCTATCATCTGGTCATCACAAAGAAATACCCTGCGTGCAGACATTAAACCTCAGGTTAGGTTAAGATACGAGTACTTACCACAGAACGTATCTTCTAAGAGATTGGATAAAGAAAGTAGACCATTTTAGCCTCATAATGTACCAAGCCGTAACTATAAGTAGGCCAAGGATATGAAGCACTGTGAATACGTTCGTCGTTGCTGACACGTAAATGTGCTACACGAGTATATTGTTAGTCACCTGTGTACGGGAAGCTGAATTACACACATACTTGATGAGATGCGTAAGGAAAGAGGTTCAGCCCCACGATGAAGGTAAAGGCGGAGATTGTCAAGAAGACAATAGGTGCCTTCGTTAACCAGAAGTCAATGTATTTTGGAGGTCTGGAGTTCGAGAATCTAAGGCAGGTGATTGCGGTTAGCCATTGTCAGTCTGATATAAACCTCAGATCATACACGACTGATTTCCTCCATATCATGCTTAGCAAGCTATTGATCCCAGAAGAAACGCTGAAGACAAGCGAGAGAAACCAGAAGAGGTTTACTGCACTACTCAAGCTGTCGTTCGTCTGTTGATACGAGAACTGGAGCGTAGTCGCTGTGATGCTGGAAAAGAAGGTAGCAATTGTCGTCAAAGCGAGGTAGCGAGTGGTTGCACGCTCTTCTTCCTCGACAGCATAAGAGGAAAGACCTGGAAAAGTTGGTAAGTGAGATATTAAAATATCTCTGCGTATTTTTGCTTACCATTTGCCGAGAATGTCCTGAACTCATAAATAAGATAAGGAAAGCTTTGATCCGTGAGGTGTGGAATGAAGTCATCGAACAGCAATGCAAGTTTTGCCTCTATGTCTGCTAGCGATTCTATCCGACAATATAAGTCATACAATGCTCCAAATGAGGCAGTAAAAGTTATGAATACCGATTCTTTCTCGTGCTGCCTAGCGCATTAGTCTTCGTTAGCTATGAGGTGCCTACTAGTAGAATAAGTCAAGCACTCGCACCTTAAATATCATTTCGAGATCTAGCAAATGACGGAAATGGAATGCATGCTTTTGTAGATTAAGAGCCTCCCGTACCGCTTTGCTCCTGATTTCAACGTTCCTTAAATTTACGACCACTGATGCCATCGTTTCGCGAGTTTCTATCGATTTAGGAAGGTCATCAGCACGCTCGTGTATTCGCAGGCCTGAAACGTACCAATTGATAATATATCGACCAAACTTACCCCAAGGTCATATATAAAGCTTTCGGTTTCTTGTAGCTCCTCGGCAACCCTTGTTGTTTGTTCTCCACCAACAAGCCTAAAGTGTTTCCCTAGGTTGGAGAACTGATTATGGTGGATCGTTAGCTTTAATGCAAATTTGACAATAATGAGGGGTACCTCTTTGATCAATTCGTCAGATTTTCTTGTAAAGAGAACAAGTATGAGCTGGAAAGGGCCATGACCGTTACTCAAGGGGATGAACTCACAGTATATAGGCTCTATAAGCAGCTGCCCAAACCGCGCTGCTTCTAGGCTCTTTCAACAAACCATGATCAGGCCTTTGATAAGGGCACTGACTAAAGGCTGTCTGTTCTTACCGTCACAACTTGTATCCGGCTCTGATGAGAGCCTATATACATTCTCATCGGCATCAAGAGTGCCAGGGTCTGAACCTTCTTTTGATGAATGAGCGTATTTGCTTGCCGACATACTCTCGAATGTACGTCGAAGGTTCCTGAGAAATTCTATATCTCCCGGGCCGAGGTGTTCCTGGTCAAGTGCATTCGATCCATGACAAGGTCCTATGTATTTCGAAGTCAGGGCCGCTTTGTCATGAATTCAGCACACAGGGATTAAAACGAACCAGACATCTTCACAGCCTAAAGAACAAGGAACGAGAGAGGAGATATACAATTCGGAAGGCAGACCAGCAGTTAGAGGGAGGGAGCAAACGTGACGGTTGCCACGCGTAGAGTTGAATGAAAGCCCTTTAACAAGCGAACTTTAGGCTGCCAGTGTGCAGCAACACGAGACACAGGGCCAAGCCTATTTTGATGGCAGATGAAGCCACTAGTAAGGAAGCGCAATGGATTGAAGGCGTGTGCCAACTCAAGGTGTATTACTCCTAAGCGAGGATGCAAAGATCTCCTAAAGCGGTGTTTCCTCCATCAATTTGAGAAGCTGAAGCCAACCGGTGCAGCGCTGGGCTTTTCCGACTTTCTGATCGCATCAGTCTTCCCAAATGTATAGCTCTTCGGAGCGGGGCGTCTGCCAAAGGTCGAGGATCGGTGTGTCGTTTCAAAATTGAGCCCTATAGTGGTGTTATACCCACAATCATATCAGTATGGATGTGCTTAGTGCTCACCGGGTCATTTGTAGCCAGTATCGATGCTGTGTCCGACTGTCCGCACTCCCACCCCCATTCACCATTCACCATCAACTGCCACCTCTCATCCCTGGTCCTGAACCGACAGCTTTCGGCACACGAGTGGAGGGATGCCTATGAATCAAGAAAGTATTCGTTTTATGGTCTCCTTCATGCAGAAGAAATCAGAGTTAAAGTTTGTCGTATATAGCTGAGCCCGCTTGGTGAGTGGTGCATGTAAAGTTGAACTCGGCACCTCGGTAAAGCTTAATCCGGTTATTTAAACTCCGCTTTAACACAAGTTTTGCATAGGTCTCCTCGTTTTCCCCGACCATGCCATGTCAGGCTCTCCATTTATGAGGCAAGCCGATAGCAAAGGTACGCATCACTGAATGAGTCCATCTCCCGGGGGAGTAAGGAAAAAGAGGTTTGCCATTCTTTACTTTTGCTGTCCCGACTCTCGAGAAGAAACACAGGCGAACCCCAAAAAGATGGTATGTATGTGATATTAGTTCAACTTCTTTTCGGTGAGTACATTCACTCGATCAGCGAACATTCAAGCTATTAATTGACCCTATAGTGATATCCATGGATTCACTCGCCGCTTCTCTTACACGACTTTACAAGCATAGCTGTGTACTTGAACTCATATGTTGCTGCACTTCGACTTGACTAGCCTCCTGGCTTACTCCGAGTACAATCATACACATATGTACTTAAATGTAGTCAATAATGTACTGGAATGTCTAACTTTCCGGGCTGGTACAAGTTTGCACAGTATCAAATACAAAGAAAACTAGTATTGGATTGTGCTTGATCATACATCTGTTCACACATGGCAATCCTCAGGGATGAAGGGACGATGAAGAAGAAAGAAAGAAAGAAATACGGATACCCTACAAAGTAAAGGTCAAATCTCAGGGCAGAGAAGAGTAGCGGGTGACAAACATTAGCTGTAGGGCGTAATCCTATAGTGCATAGAAAACAACCTGAATGAACTCAAAATTTAGGACATTATCTCTGGAGTGAAGCAAACCGGCACACCACTGGCATATATATTTCCTCACGGTAGGTCCATATGACCCACAGGAGTCACTGGGTCAAGGATTTGGTCAATGGTTTTTGCTGCCTCCGGCCTTGATAGCCTTAGCTTGAACTTCCTCCTCCTCACTACGTTTGTACTGTAGTCCAGTTCTTCATTCACTGCGGGGAGCGGTGAAGGTAGGTTGAAACCACCTTGGTTCCCAGCACTGCTGCCCGTTGCCAGAGGCTGCGAGCACTCCGGTCCTGGCTGAGCCGCACGTTGTTTTTCCACATCTTCCATGGCGCGCAGAACATCATCGAACGATGTCTTGAGGTGAGGGTAACCCCAAAGCATGTGCGTGCCATACCGTTTGACAGTATTGGTAAAGTGTCTATCCATGTTTAAGGTCAGATAGTGCTGCGATGCCGACTTACATGGCAAACGTGTTTGATGTACTGCGACTCACATTTGGCGTTTCCATAGCTCAATAGTGTTTGAAAAGTGCTGCTTTACATCCTCTCCCAAGTCCTTAAACGTTTCATCCACGGCGAATAAAAAGTTTTTAACAGTTTCATCAACAACAGTAGCTTCTCCTACGTTATCGAACGTAAGCGTTGTACCTCGTTTCCCATAACGTACTCACTTTTCCCAAGCTCAAGATCATCGTCTATCATTCGTCTCCCGCAGCAAGGCTGTCTAAAACAAATCACCATGCATAGAATTCGTCCAATACTTTTGAATATTGTCCTTATGTAGTTGATAATGAGTTGACAAGTGTGTAAGAAGGCACGTCGCGCGAAATGATCAATATAAAACACCATAGTTATATCAGTTGAAAGATGACCCACGCAATTGATTAACTCACCTGAGTGTATGCAGGATTATGTGTGGTTGTGAAGCAGATTCGTCCTTCCATTCCTTTAAGTCACCAATGTGCATATTTGTTGAGAACACTCGATAGTCCAGAACTAGAACCCTGTGCAAAGTTTTGAATCATACAAGTGTGTGGAAAAAATTGACGTTTACCATAGGATATTTCTCCGCGTTGTTTGAAAAGCGACAGAAGACCAATTTAGCCGTATGAGGAACCAAGCTGCGACAAAGAATAGACCGAGTACATGAAGGAAAGTGAATGCATTTGCGGCGCTTGCAACATATGTCTTCTATTCACAATACTTGTCTGCCAGTCGAAACTCGGGCTGAATGTCTGACACATACCTGGCGCGAGGAATAAACGAACAAATTTAGGCCAACCATGAAAGCGAAGGCCGATATTGCCAAGAAGACTATCGGGGCATCAGTAAGCCACACTCTAATGAACCAATACGGCCTGTTCTCTTCCGAATAGCTGAGACGAGAAAAGGCAATGAGCAAATGGAGAACTCAAATTTGTCATGGTCTTACACGAATGATTTCCTCCACATCATACTCAGGAAGCTATTGACGCCAGCAGAGACGCTAAAGACAAGCGACAGGAACCAGAGGAGGTTCACTGCACTATTCAAGTGATCACTTGGCCCTTGTAATGAATATTGGAGCGTTGTCGCAGTGATGCTCGAGAAGAAAGTTGCGATAGTCGTCAGAGTCAGGTAACGCGTAGTCGCGCGTTCCTCTTCTTCGTGAACGAAAGAGGGAAGGGCTGATAGTAGTTATTCGTAAGTTAGGGATTATGATAGTTCAATGACGCTTACTTTCATCAGAAAAGGACCGAAAGTCCTTAATGAGTTCGGCGATAGAATTTGTGAGTTGTGGGACGATTTCGCCGAAGAGTTTCGCCTTCGTTCCTGATTTCGATTCTATAGGAGCAAAAAAAGTCAAACATATTACGCGTGCGAAATTGAGAAACCAAGTACCAATCACCACCCGAGATTCCTAAATCATAGCCTATTAGTATAATGCTGTATAGGATCGGAAGAACATATCATTACCTTAATAAGGCCTATAGCTCGATTGAAATATCGAAATGCATGCTTTTGGCGATACAGACTTTTCAAAACAAGAGTAAATTCGATCTCCAGGTTCCTCATTGTCCCTACTAAGTCTGCCTTGGATATCTCTTAGGAGAGTTAGTAATAATGCTCTCTTCTCTATAAATTCGTATACATAGTAGCTTACCAGATTTTAAAGCACTTTCTAGATCGTCCTCAAGTTCAAGGACGTAGTCTGAGGTATCTTTCATTTCTTTCGCTACCGCTTTCATTTCGTCACCGCCAATGCGTTTCAAATGAATAAGCAGTTCCTTGAGCTAGTTACGGCGCATCAATAGCTATAATGGATATGCGGATACACAAATTATGACCTCTTTCCGCAGTTGTTCAGACTTCCTATTTGCAAAATATGAGATATGCATTGCACTTTCGTCTGGCAGAACCACCGGAGAAACCCACCGTTTATACGCATTGTAAGCATCTACCCATTCTATTCTCTTCAGCGGGGCTGGCGGCTCCGTTTCAATAAGACTATCTACAAAATGTCAAAGTCTTTTACCTTCTGGATGAATGTTTCCCCTCGGCGCCATGGTTTCAAATGTGCGCCGAAATCTCTTGACGAAGTCTATATCACCAGAGTTTAGGTGATCCTGGACATAGGTCACGGATCTATGTACATTTTCCGAAGCCGGGCTACGACCTGCGTTTATATATCAGCACCAGAGTATGAGTTAAGGGGATGAAGACACGAACGCAACATTCTGAGCAGCTCGGGCAAGCAAGTGACGGCAGATAAGGCAGAGAGGATGCGGGTGGTTGTGAAAGCGCGCGTACAATGAAGGATAGAATGTCGTTGGGTTCGAAGAGTCTTCTTATGAGGCTACCAGAACTCCCTACTAGAGCTCCTTAACGAGAGAGACGCCAGAATGAATCATTCTTATCTGGTGCTTCATCAAGCTATGCGTGTTGACAGCAGGCGCTCAAGACTCGGAGGTACCATAGGAGCGATAGCTACTTTTAGTTTGAGATAGGATATAGTAAGGGGACCACGGTACGTAGGTGAGCGTGGTCATCCTATTTTAAAGGCGCTATCAGTTGGTGGCCCACAGTACAAGGTGAAAGAAGCTAGACTGGTAAGTTTGATTCTACACATAGACGGTTTTAATAACGACGAGCGATGTCGAATGTAAAGCTTTCATCAAATAGAAGGTACATTCACAGACGGAACCTTATAAACGCGTCAATGTAGGCGACCAGAATCAATGTACTCACCGTAACATCGGAAAGCAAGCCGCCTTCCGGATTTCCTATCCGCTGCATATTTCTGCTCTTCTGCGACGTGCATTCAGTAATTTCTGCGCCAGACAGCAAGGTCATCGAAAGATCATTCACTTTCTAAGTCCAATCCCATGTTCATTCTTGCTTTCGTCACAAGAAGGTTTAAAGGCTCGATAACCCAGTAAGAATAGGATCATTCTCTACTTGGCCCGCAGGGCCTAGTGAGTGAGTACACAGGCACGGTATCGAGCGCTGACATGCACATCTTCCCCTCTGTGACATGTTATCCTAGTCCCGATGGTCCCACTTGTTGAAGCTGTCGGATGAAGAAGTGATAGGCAAAACAAATATTGCCTCGTGATCGAATAATGCCAGAAAGCCAAGCGGGATGACAGTCCAAGTTACGGTTCACGAGGATAGTTGGGAAAATCTCTATAACTTCCAGTAGAAATGCTCACAAGACAGGATTAATAGTGCAGCCTGGCGTTTGAGGCCCGACTACCCAGTAGAGCCGATATCTCTGTGAACCTTCAAGAGTTGCATTCATAGATTTTGACAAGCTTAGAGATTCTTAACTCAACTCCGTTACCCCTCTCCATTATCTCCCTTCTCATTAACGCGTTTCGTGAGTTTAAATTTTCGCCCTCCCATTATCGATGCTTCGTGTTTGCCGACGACTGCTTTCATGCGTGTCCTTGTCATCTTCTACTTTTGTGTGTGTTTCGGCAAGGGGGCGTTGTTGGAAGTCAGAGAGAGACAGATTCTTAGCGGTGTATGTTGCCGCAATAGAATGAAGGGTAAGATGGTCGATGATGGCTGCAGCCAAGCTGTTACAGCTTGCCCCAGGATAGGATGTCTGGCACTCAGTGAAGTGGATGACTCAGCGCCAACACTATTACCGTTTCAAGATACTGCGAGCAAGTACTATCTCCCCCGGTTCTCTGGAAATTGATAAACAGCGTCTACGTAGTACAATCACAAATATATACACTAGGTAGGTATGTAAAGATCAAAATTAGTCTAGGTCTTATATCCGATTCTCCACTGGCACCTGGCTCGTTTCGCCGTCTGGCATTGCTTGAGCTACACCTTGTATGATTTCCTCAACCTTATAACCAACCTGATTCTGTGCCTCGCTATCTCCGGAAGTGTGGCTTACCTCTAAACGTGAGGTAGGGATTGATCCTTCGGTGATATCCTGATTCTCGTCCCCGCTCCCGAGGTCAGTAGCAGAGATTACAGACGCCAACTCCCGACCCCGGAGTTTTGTTTCCACACCAGATGACATAGGGTCAGCATCGCGAACGCCTATCAGCTGCTGGTCTGTACTTGTGCCCCTCGACTCCCGTGTGTCAATAAGCTCATCACAGACGTCGACTGGAAGTGATACCGCAAAAGCGATCGGCCTGGAGACCTCCGAAAACATATGTGCCTTGCGTTGCTCTTCCACCGCCTGAAGAACAGGCAGAACTTTCTCCATGAAGTGCTGAACTATGTGAGGATAGCCCCACAACTTGTTTTTTACCCGAATCTCAAAACTGGCGGCCGAGTAGCTTCACAGGTTGAAGAAAATGACGAGGTTCAGTCTTTTGACGAAGGGAAAAGAAAACGCTGATTGACATACGTGTTGTTTTTCCATCTCAGAAAATGGAGTCGGAAGTCCTCTACGAGTCCTTCATGCAAGAGGGAGATAAACTCGTCCGCAATTTCATCGATAACTGTATAAGGACTTGATGGGCCTTGCTCTTCATTGTTTCCTCCGACCTCAAGATCGTTATGTCCCGGATGTGCATTCGAATGGCGTCTTCGGCTTATACGTGGTGACATTCGGCTTAAAAGACTTTTAATCCATTGGGTGGTCATGGAGGGGCGACAATAGGCGTGTTTGAGGATGTTCCGTAAAGGCTGCACGGCGCGCTTCAACCAGAAAAATGCCGTCTCAAGGACCTGCCTAAATGTCCGAGTCTGCGCCCGGAATCGCTTCACAAAATATCGAAGAAGCCCGGCAAGCGGGTATGGACGGAAAGGAGGATTATCAGGCCAGTGCCTCATGGCAGCGATCTCAGCATTCAGATGAAACACTTCGTCCTCTCGAAGAAAAACCCTGTGTGTGGATATGCGGGTGGATATTAGTACGGGGTTTGGATAGACGACCGGTGCTTTACCACAGGAGGTGTCTCCGTACCGACTGTATGAAGAAAGAGTTCCATTTCAATCTCACAAGAAACCAAGACGTGACGACAAGAAGACCAAGGACATGAAGCGCTGTGAACACAGTCGTCGCTATTGACACATAGTTGATCTGTATAATTGCACGCCTCTTAGCGGGTGGTCTACTAGTCAAGGATAAAGGCTGGAGCGCACCTGCTGAGACGAGTAAACGAACAAATTTAGTCCGACGATAAAGGCAAAAGCGGAGATCGCCAAAAAGATGATAGACGCCTTAGTTAGCCAAAAGGCGATATAGCTTGGAGGTCTGACGTTGGAATAGCTGCAGGAAGGTTAGAAGTTTTTCATAGGACCTCAAATAACCAAGTTGCATACACAGATGATTTCCTCCATATCATACTTAGCAAGCTGTTAATTCCAGACGAGACGCTGAAGACAAGTGATAGAAACCAGAAGAGATTTACTGCACTACCCAGATGGCCGGTTGTTTGTTGATACGAAAACTGGAGCGTGGTTGCCGTGACACTGGAAAAGAAAGTCGCAATTGTCGTCAGAGCTAGGTAGCGCGTTGTCGCGCGCTCTTCATTTTCCAGAGCCGAGGAAGGAAGAACTGAAAGTTTGCATAAGGTTAGCTTCCGTATGTCATAAATGCTGAAGCCTACCTTGCTCAGAAAATGTCCGGAATTCGGCAGCTACGTTAGCGAACAGTCTTGTGAACAGTGGGACCATATCATCGAAGAGGAACTCTATCTTTACTGTTGTGTTTGTCTGTGATTCTATTTTGGCCCTTAAGCTTGAGGCACAACAAATGATGTGGGTCTAGTGGAGGTAGTCACGTACTTAAGCTAGTTATCGTTTCCTACTCATAATTTATTAGCTGATAAAATAGGAGCAAATTTGATGTGAGCATACCTGACAGGTGCACTGCAATCGGTTCAAATGTCGGAAGAGGAACGCGTGCTTTTGACTACCGAGGGCACGAAGGATCCTTCCGAAGCGAATCTCGAAGTCCATCAAACAGTCTACCACGTAAACAATCGACTCCTCGCTTCCTACAAAAACATAAATTGATTAAAGCATCAGAGTCTTGGCTGAGTGTACAGATCGTCATATCAACACGAACCAGATCGTAATGCGCCCTCTAAGGAATTGCTCAGGTTGGAGATACGCTCTGGGACCTTGCTCATTAGCTGGACCACATTTAACGTTCGTTCGCCACCGATGCATATTAAGTGTTGACGGAGGTCATCAGCCTGGTTGAATGTGGAGTTAGTCCGTGCTACGGGAATAGTCCTCGAGAAATCGTACCTCTTGTATCAACTCCAGCGATTTTCTGCTTGCGCAAATAGTACGGGATCGGAGGATCAATAAGAGAGGCATTTTTCTCACAATTCATAGGCTTCAAGGGCAGACACCCAAGTTGAGTTTCTGTCACATTTCTTGAAAATTGGTATTGCAGGTTCTTTTGACAGATTGTGATGATTCTTTCTTTCAGCCCGGTACGTCTCCTTGCTTTTCGGGTTTAGTTCCGGAACGATATCTAATGAGCATATTTCAACCATTTAACACGCACAAGGGATCGGATTCACTCTTACCCTCTGGGCGGGAGCTTTCGTTCACCGAAATGCATTCAAATGTGCGTCGAAACCTCCGGATGAACGCTATGTCTTCACTGCTCAAGTGCTCTAGGCAACATGACTGCGGCAAGTTTACTTCGGCTAGACCGGAACCTGTACAGCAATTTAAGCGCGCGCGACTCTTAACACGAGACGTGAGAGGACAAACTTGACATCCTGAGTTGTCGGAAATTGCGAGACAACGAGAGAGAAAGGCGAGCCTTCGGGTAGGTATGTTCTTATAGATGAAGAAAGGGCAGTCCAGTCACAGTAAGGGGCTATTCGAGTACCAGAACATGAGAGAGGATAATACTTCTCTCCCACGTCACTGAATGGCAGGGCAAGACGACAGCTTGGCACAAAAGGAAAGCAATACTTTAATCAGGTACAGACAATATGTGTGATGGCAGGGAAAGATCCGGAACCGTGGACTCATCGATGACGTTGATGCTTATCAGCGAGTACCAACTTTTGTTGTAGGTGTGAAGATAACATATCCATATAGTTTGAAATAAGATTATTACGAGGTATAAAGGTTCTCAGAGAGTTTACGATGAGCGATGTGCATTGACTTATCTGATGATCTTTTGCCCTTTCACCGCAACCATACGAACTCACAAACCAGTGCGCGTCGCCCATCGCCCATCTTTTATTCCCATGTTCAATTCACAGCATCTACACCATGTACAGGTCAACCAGTACAAGCAGTTTCCCGTTACTGTAAGCAGTGCACGGATGTACCTGCGTAGACAGAAAAGGCGTTTTCCAATGCGCAATTATGCGGAACGGTGCGCCTACGTTGTGATGGTTCCTGTTGTACACCAAGCGTAAAGCCCATTGTCAACACTAGTGATCATGGCTGGTACAGAAGTTTCAATCAGAAGAACAATTCTAGGTGATGTGAAGCCTTGACTCGTACCTCCACACGTATACACTGCCAATACCAAATTTTCCTTTGCCTTGAACATCCTACAGATTTCCGAGTCGTGTTCTTTTGACATAGACTTGGATATGTGACAGTCTGCAACATTTGATAGCAATTTAACGTATTCCGGCTAATGCAAAGGGGTCATGCTGCATGCATGGAGAACCATCGAAAGTCTGTGCGCAACGATGAGCTAAAGAGGTTCAACGTTCTTGCCGAAAGAACTCACCACTGCTCACCTATCTTCTGTGCCATGTATCCTTCTTAAAGATCTTTCCCTTCATTGTTAAGCTACGCTTTCCGGCACCTCTCGTCATCATTCACTATGCTGAGGTCGAAAGCATCGTCTTTGTAAATTGGCGGCGGTGGAGATTTGTCGCAAGTTTGCGGATACTTTTGTACGGTAGATGCCAAAGATGAATCAAGCACTAGATAACAATGCGATGTCATCCATTACTCGAGAAATGACCACTCCGACTCGGAGGACTGTGGACGAGCGTGAAGTTGTGTGTCTCAGTCTGGTGGTCATTCGAGTCGGCAAATTAAATAGTACCCGAGCTCAGGCTCCGAGTCGGCGGCGGAGGTGGACTCGTCATCTCCGCTTTCAAACTTGAACACCCACTGGCAAGGTGCAGCACTGTAGCATATTTTCACCTTATACAAGCTCGTCACTTCGTACTAACCAACCTCTCTTTCACGGCAGCCAGAGATCCTGGTATAATATTTTCTCATACAAGTGCTCTCAGCTGTAGATCACACGTCAGGTGAGAAGTTTATACTTTGTGTATTTCAGACGCAAAACAGAAACGAACTGACTGAGTACGCCTACTCACCAGCACCCTCGTACAAAAACCGTACCTACAAAAGAATATTTATTGTCGCTTGTACTCTTTATAGCGTTCTGTCAATATACCTTGCGTATCGAAGCACGAAAAGAAGGCCCTGATACAGATTCTAAGATGGCAAAGACGTATATGGATGACATCTGTAATCGAGACAAAGTTATGTATACGCAGGGGGTAAAGTAATGGGATCAGGGGGGAGGGCACATTGGAACGCAAGATATCAGAGCAATGATGCAGAGAAAGGTATGAACTTGTACAAGTAAATATACTAAAAGAGACTGATGTCGATGTTTTGGATCCAGCTGCGCAGCAGCTCGCCCTTCAAGCCAGCATCAGCAAGTTCATTATTTACTAACTTCTTCGCCGTCTGCAGGTAAGTCAGTGACCTTTGACATTCTTTGTAATTTCAGACAAAAAGACGCACCAAATACTGATTTGCACATGTCAGTCCAAGCACGACATGGCTGGACCTCAGCGCCCTACTCTGCTTGGTAAACCCTCTCTGGTCTCGGCTACGTTATGACTCTTCTTCCCTGGTCCCTCCTCTCTTCGTTCATTGTCAGAACCTTTCTCCTCTACTACGCTTGAGAAAGAGGAAGGGTCCCTTGCAGTGTTATCGTGTCCATCCACTATAGCAAGGCCAGCAACAAAGCTTCGAGGCGCAGGTCCCGCGTCCTGATTCACAGACGACTCATTGCCTGCTCTCACTGTAAACTCCCATAACGCCTTGAATCCCTTTTTTTCTTTGTCCAAAAGCTCCTGAGCTAACATAACCGGCAAAACCTCGTTTTGGAATTGTCGAAGAAGCTTTGGGTATCCCCACAATATACTTTTCATCGTATTTTCAATAGTAAAGGCCTGAAGATGGTAGCTAGAGTAGATTCAAGACTGCCATTTTAGCATTGATCAACAAGCGACGTGAATGCGAACCTTGGTCTCTGCCAATTTGTATACCTCTTCTCGAAATCGGCGACAGCTATTGGCTTTTGACCGGCGAACGTATTTTGACCGGCGAACGTACTTTCCAAAGCGGACGTGAATTCCTTAACAACTCGATCCACTCCCGACTTAAGTTTTGAGTCTTTCTTCTCATTGGCCTTTTCTACGCCGTCAATCACCTCACGGTCTTCTGCTCCGGCCTTACTGTCTCCTACTCCGACCTCAAGGTCACCTACTCCGGCCTTACGAGTTCCTACTCCGGCATTACGGTCTCCTGCTCTGGCCTTACGGTCTCCTGCTCCGGCCTTCTGGATCTCCACTGGCATTTGTGGCGTTTTACTTACCATCCCTTTCATACGTTTGAGAACGTCTTGGATAGGTGGCACCGTCTTTTTCATACGCTTGAAAACATCTTGAATAGGAGCCAGCAGATATTGATCTACGCTGCTGGAAAAAGCGCGTAACAATATCATGAAATGCCGGAGTAGGACGGCGAGAGGTTTTGGGGGTGGAGGACTTGCAGGCCAATTTCCGAGACCACCAATGCACCGATTTGCCTCAATCACCTCGTCGTCGAGCAGGAAAATCCTGTCGGAGCAAAAGTCATATAACGCAAGTAAGCCGAATAGAATAGCTCAAAATTTACCATAAGATATTCCTCCGTTGATATTGCACAAAGAGTGTGGACCAATTTTGTCGGAAAATAAACCATGAAATGACGATTAGTATAGCGAGGATATGAAGCGTCGTAAATCCAATTGTAGTCGATGCAACATATGTTGGCTGCGGAGACATTTTAGTTGGGGTGACTGACGGAATCCTGATACATACATACCTGATCAGACGAATAAACGAATAAGCTTAGCCCAATGATGAAGGCAAATGCGGAAATGGCCAAAAAGTAAATTGGCGCATCGGTAAGCCAGAGTTTAAAGCATTTTGGTGGTCTTCTTTCTTCTGAATAGCTAAAATATAATAATATAATAAGCGATGGAGTACAAAACATGGATTCGGATACATACACGGCTGATTTCCTCCATAGCATGCTTAACAAACTGTTGATACCGGCAGAGACACTGAACACAAGAGACATATACCAAAAAAGGTTCACTACCCCACTCAAGGGTTTAGTTTCCCCCACAAACGAAAATTGGAGTGTGGTTGCTGTAATACTCGAGAAGAAAGTCGCAATTGTCGTCAAAGTTAAGTACCGCGTTGTCGCACGTTCTTCCTCTTCAACAACAAATCTGGGAAGAGCTGTCATTGCTTGTGAGCCCGGAAATATCACAGCTCTAGAGAGAATGCTTACTCTTGTCGGAAAATGACCGAAAGTCGTCTTTGAGAGCGGCAAATGCAGATTTGAGCTCTTGGATTACATTGCTTGAAGCCGTCGATAAATTTCCCTTCATGTTTGCCGTCGATGACTTTTCTTTCATATCTGATTGTTTGACTATAGAACAGATATTAGTCACATATGTCACTCGCTTGGCTCTGAATAAATATGAGATACCAATATAGCCCTGTGAGTCCTGGCGTAAGGTAACAAATAGTCAGCAACGAAATCACGTCTCGCAGTCGCATACTCTCACAAGGAGGACTCTAACTAAACGTTGAAGAAATCTAAATGCATGGTTTTGACAATACAGTGATTTGAGTAGATCTGAGCATGCTAACTCGAGATCCCTTAGAGGTGCCATAACATCATCCGTCAAACGTTCTGAAAGCAGTTGGAAGAGTCAGCGTTCACTTTTTATACTTGATTCGAAATTGGAACAAACCAGGATCCCGTGATGAGTTATACAAAGCCTCATCGATATTAGGAACGATACCAATGATGACCTTCAAGTGCTTGACTATCGGATCGGTTTCGTGACCGCCAACGCGCCCTAGTTGCAGAAGTAGCTCTCCAATCTATTTATGACGTATAGTTAGATATTTTGCAATGACATTGGTCAATTCACTACCTCTTGCTTCAATTCATCGGATATTCTGTTGTGCAGAAAACATAAGCCATGAGCTACGAGCACTGGGTACTATTCACGAGTTTCGGAAGGAAACGCACAATATATAATACTTGAAAGCAGCTTCTGGGCTTTGCGTTACGTCTGTCATTAGCCAGCGTTATTCCGGAATGCTTCATTATCGGGGAAAGGAACGCTATCTCACCTTCATCTGGACGCGTATTTGCTTCTATGGATTTAAAGGTTCGTAGAAAGTTCTTGACAAGTTTTAAATCATCAATGCTCAGGTTCTCATAACCACGGTCCTGAGAATCTCGCGTGGTATTTAGGTGGTCCTGAGAATCTTGCGTAGTATTTGGGCGGTCCTGAGAATCTTGCGTAGTATTTGGGGGGGGATCATGATCTTTATTATCGCGTCAGTGCGCGACTGCGCCTATTAGTAAAGAGATGACGAGCCTGGCATCGTGAACAAATGTTTCAGTGATCGACGGGATAAAAGATGATAGATAATAGGGTGGACGGTGAGGATTGAGTGTAGAGAAAGGGGAACTCTTTTAAATACATGCTTGGAATCCCGCTAAAGTCTGCAGTACACGTTTCATACTCTGGTTTAAGGCTTTGCGTTCGCCATGGGTTAACCACACCTCCAGTGCAATTCAGCATGCCAGGAGAACACGAGTAACATAGAGAAGGGGGTGCCCGTTGACTGATTCTAGATTGAAGGTGCTAATGGACAAGCAGCCCAGGTAGAGATTTGGTTGGATAGAGTCAGATGCAACGTCAGATATCCTATTCACCACTCGGCAGACCCCACACCTTGCACATCTTGTTTCGCACATGAGGAAGAAGGTGATTTGGAAGCGTAGGTTCAATGGAACGTTGCGTCTACTTTGTACCAACACGATGCATTCGCATTGAAGCATAGACCATTCACATTTGTTTCGTCAATATGTGTTTCGCATTTGCACTACAGAGACGTCACCTGCAAGATCGATCCCTAAGAGGGCCTTTTATTTGTCCATGTTACGGCCTTTGTCTCTGCAATGGTTTTGAGCCCCACAATATGAATCCTCCTGAGTGGTTTACGAGATCGTATGATAGGCGCCTAATTGAGCACAAATTTTATGGAAGTATGATCCTGTCCCCTGTATCTTTTGTGGCACTGGCCGGAGATTGCGAGGCTATGGACTCCGAAGAAGTTTTCACAAGCTCCTCGGAAGGAAAATGGGCGATGTTTTGCTGAGGGATTTTCCCCTAGAAGCCCAAACATCCCTGCTAGGTAGTGAATACTTAATTGGAAGAGTGTATCTCGATATTCCGGTAAACTTAACGCACAATATCAAATATGCCCAATCCACCGTCTCGTCAGATTTGCCTCCCTCCCCTTTATCTTCGCCGATTGCAGGTTTCCTAAAACGCAGCATGGATTGAGTACGGCTGTTCCCGATTTCGCTTCCAGTTACTGACGCTAAAGATCTGGACTTCAAGTTGCCTTTTTAAAATGCGCGTCATGGAACTTCTTGAAGCGCGCTTCAAGACTCGTAGATATACATTATATACGAGAGGCTATGCTGGGATACGTATCATTCCGTCGACAGAAGTCACCATATTAAAAGGTAGACCACTTGCGAGTAAGAAGTATGGGAGTGACTCAAGCAAACAAGGGGCATCGCTCAGTCCAATACCTGAAGAAAACTGATATCAATAGTAAATTAAACGAGAAAATGTAATTCATACCTTGAGACAGATAGACTACGTTTACTTATGATCACGATCAATCGCTTGAGTGTCGTTGGACGGATATATGCAGCAAGTCACCATCGATGTCCCAAATAGCTGTGTTTATCGTGGCAGCGCACCTGTGCAATGCGCAAACAACGATCGACTGGCCTTCATCACGTTCGGAAACAAGGTTTTCGGAAAGGAAGACCCTCCAGCATCGTCCCATGATCGAAGTTGACGGAGAGCTACGCGCACAGAAACCGAGGGGAACTTTATTTGTAGAAGGACAAAGGCACCAGCAAAGTTCCAGGGCACTCGCAGGACCTAGATGAACAATTTTTAACTTCCCGCCTTGCGCAATGGTCAAATCTCTTCTTAGCCTTGCGGTCTGAACGCGGTTCAGGCTAGGCCAAGGGATGAGCGCTCGATGCATTCCCTTTAATCCAAGTACTCGATTGGTTGTGATGAGCGGGTGAACCAGGTGATGGTCTCCTAACGGAGTCTCTTGTAAAACGAAGACTGGAAGCGCTAAAACGTCTCCGTCTTGCCCCAAAACGTGGCGCTCGAAAACCCAATTCTTGTGCTCGGGCCTAGTTGAAGCCACCCGATAGTCGACAAATGGGAGCATCACCGGCGAGAAGCAGAGTCATCCGAATCTTGTCCACCTCTGAGTGGTACATGAGGCTTTAATTGATGTGCTTGGAGCACTTCGCATGAAAGCGAAAGATATGGTCCGGAGGAGCATTCTGATCTATGTAGTCCACTCTGCGTTGTTCCACGGGCGCTCGATCCCTTCCGATGAATAGATCCTAAGCGGGGTTTAGGTGCTTGAGTGAGTAATGAAAGGGGCGGGTGGGTTGAAACAAAGAGCTTTAAATAACACTCATCATTCTGACATAGCACATGGAAAGAAGCGATATACACTCTTTCCCTGGCCCTCTTCAAGTCAGAGTCTCGAAATACAGGGCTAGTCTGAATCTCTGTATGTAAAGTTAAAGACACTCACAAAAGGCTTCATTCTCAAGCACTGTTGCCCAGCCGTGTCCTCAGGGACCTCTCGCACCCATCTGATTTTGGCGGTGGTAAGCAATCGAAGATTTATGAGCGAGATTGCGAAAGACGATGAAGAAGAAGTGCAGTAGAGAATGAATCACTTTCTTAGACTCACCGTGACAATTGGAATGATACCATCATGTTCTACATCACCCAACCACGCATGGTGGATACACACTTTCTGCCATCCATCACACACTTTTCCTATCGACGACCCATCCGCGAAATCAAGGACATCCCATAAACTGCGGTAATGCCTGCGCTTCTGCCCTTTGTAGAGCTGAGGGTAACAGTCCGGTTCATCTTCCTTCATGATGCAGTTCCACGCCCTTATATTATCGCCAAAGCTTAAGTTACAATCCAAGGTAGTTGGACAGTGCCGCTTCATCATTAGGACGCTGACCTGGTTTGCAAGGCCTCATATTCGGAATAGATACGTCCATCAGTTAGGAAGATAAAGTTCGACAGACTTGAACAGGCTCAACAGAAAGAGGAACTTTTTTCTCTAAAGAGCCTCGGCAATGATTATCTCCGGAGGCCGCTCGGCAGGTAATTATTTACGTCACCCGGCGGCGGTTACTATGTAATTAGGATACGGCCGTTCCCGGTTCTTTTGTCCCTTGCATACAATATATCAGAAAATATGTTAAGCTCTTATTTTTCTCTTAGAACCACAAGATAGCAGATCATTGAAATAGGGAATGTGGATAATATATATACCGGAGCTACTCAATATTGAGTACATTGGTAGAATACTGCAAACATACTACATATATCGAGTATGAAGGTGAACAAAAAAAATAGGCGTTGGGCCCGGGCTTATACAGAGGGCAGAATCTAGATAGAATATGGATGCCAGTCTACAGTGATCGCAAAGACGATCGAATCCTCATCTGTATTCTAACAGGAATCTTGTCGTTCCAACATCGATAGAGCTGGGTTTAATCTTCATCATTACCAATTTGTACGAACATATGCGCGATGACTCACTATATTCATGTCTAAATCCCGCACTAAAATGCGCCAGGTTAGAAAGCATGGGAGCATAAGTAAACCAAGATATAATTCCAATCACCTTACCTATTAGAAGTACGAGTCAGCGGAACTGCAAATGGGGCGTCATCTAGATTCGGAGGGCAGTAAATGCGAGAAGGAATAAATGTTATTTCATCGGTGTCCGATCGTGCTTTCTCCCATCCTAAGGACATAACACGTTAGCGAATCTCAAGGTAATCTTGAATATAGCGTAGCATTCAAGGGTGAGATATTGCGGGTCTTGGGCGATACTGACCTTTGAGCCTATCGTAGTCTTTCATGCCGTCAGTAACTTCTTGGAATAACTGTTGGAGGTCTTTAAAGCCCCATAACAAAAAGGATCCGGCTGTCTCGATACTTTTGACTTCGAATCTATGGATATTTATAACGGTTGCTGTAAGTAAGTTTGTCGGTTGACTTCATTACAAATACTGTGACGTACAATTGCTTGTTCCATTGTTGAAAGTACCAGTAAAAGAGCTGTGAGGCTGTCAGGGATGTGGATGATGGAACTACTCGTGTTGTAGCTCGTCGTGCAGCTGGTGGTGGTCGCGATGATCCTCTACGATGTTGCTGGGGACGTTTTTCTCGAGCCCGCGATCTATCTGCTGAAGAGACTGGCTGATCAGATGGTGGTGTGAGTGTAGGCGAGATTTGTGAATCTGAATTTGATTGAAATTCTGCGTCAAACAGAGTTGAATCTGGTGCCAATGGCTGTGGAAGTTTTCGGACCACTGCCTTTAAGAATGCTTTCGCCTTTCGTTCAAGTGCAGCTAAAGTAGGGACTTAGGTAAGCACTATATTTAATATGTTATCGGAAACTCACGGTCTGTGAAGCCAAGATTGTCAAATGTCCTCGCCTCCCGGTCAGTCGGTTGGCGTCTATATGAAGGTAAAGGGTGTGCATTCTCCAATGAGTTATATGTTTTCTCCCGCACACGATAATGAATTTACTTATTTGTTTCCTGTGAGTCGTCAACCCAATCTTTCAAGGAGGCAATCTCCATGTTAGAAGAATACACTCCGTTATGAAATCCCAAAGCCCTGCGCATGACTATAAGTCATACACGAGGAATGTGCAATAATTATACATCTGATCTCACCAATAGATCTGCCTCCGAATGAGATGAAAGTAAAGATGGCGCCATCCCAGTTGTACAGCAAACCATGCCGCGACGATAAGAAGGCCGAGGGTGTGGAACGCTGTGAATGCGCTCAAGGTAGTCGCAACAGAGGTCGGCTATTAAATATCATGATGTGCATTTGTCATTTAAGGTCTACGGTATGTGGGCCAACACATACTTGATGAGAAGAATAAGCGAAAAGATTTAACCCAACTATGAAGGCAACCGCAGAGATAGCCATAAAGATTATTGGTGTTTTTCGAAACCAAAACTTAATGGCGGGTGGAGCGTTACGCTTCTCCGAATATCTGATGTGCGTAATGATGATGAGCTCGGATTGAAATAGGCATATGATGACGTACACGCGCGATTTCCTCCACATTATGGTTAACAAGCTGTTAACTCCGGAAGAGACACTGAACACCAGAGAAATAAACCAACAAAGATTTGTAGCTCTACTCAAACCATCGGACGTATCCTGATATGTAAACTGGAGCGTGGTCACTGTAATACTAGAGAAGAAGGTTGCAATCGTTGACAGAGCCAGGTAGCGGGTTGTGTCACGTTCTTCTTCTTCATTTACAAAGGAGGGGAAAGCTAAGGTATCCAGAAGTAAGATAGAGGTAGCTTAACTTTGATAATACTGAACATACATTTTTCGGAAAACGAATGGAATTCCTCCTTAAGATCGTCGAATGAAATTGTCAATGTTGGAACAATCTCAAGGTAAACATCAAGTTCACCCCCCGCCGCGTCTGTACAAAGAAAAAGAAATCAGATGGTGACCACGGTTGAAGGGAAAGGAGCACCACGCACCAATGTCGTTCTGAGCCTTCTACAGGTTATGAATTGTTTGTCAGATCAAATAGAATATAATACTAGTCGTATATTCTCACTTGAAGATCTTTTATCGCCCGCTGGAGGGATCTGAATGCGTTCTTTTGGCGATATAGAGTTCCTAGTAAAGCTGTATATTCATACTCGAGGTTTCGAAGAGAGACATATATGTCTTCAATTGACGATTGCCCTAATTTAGTCGGACGGTTAATGGTAGAAATTTTTCGCTGAACATAAATCTGCACGAACCGTCCTTGTGTATAAATTCGCCATGAAGAGCATTGCTGAGTGCAGATATCCAGTCTTTTGTGTCCTTCAGTTCCTTGACTACCGGTTCCGTTTCGACACAATCAATGCGGTATAAATGTTTCAGGAGCTCTTGGACCTAAAGTTGCTAGCACTGTCAGATATAACACGAAGGTGATCGGTTTACTCCCAACCTCGCGTATCAGCTCGTCGGATTTTCTATACAAAAAGCAAAAATTATGATTCTTCGGAAAACCGTCACGGACGGTCCACTGGAAGAAACCCACAATGTATACTTCTTGTAAACTTCTTCACGGGTAGCTGGCAATTCAGTTTTGCCAGATGCTTCGATCTCTAGGAACAGATAGTCAGCGACGGGGATGTAGGGATAAGACTAAAGGAACAGATGATCACTTCACTTACTTGAGTCATCGGTCGCGCGCTGTGGATCCGATGGGCATATTCCGAGTTCATTGTCACGGTGCTTATTTTTAGAGCCAGATTGTGCGCCTATAATTTTGAAACATGCATATGAGTTTGCAGTTGCGAGGTAGAATACAGATACAAACGTGTCATATTTGGGGGATATACGAGGAGCGGGCGGCGGGGGAACAAAGTGAGTAGACGATTGCTAATAGTGTGTGAGGAACCGGGACGTTTCAGTGGTGAGGCGTCGCCAGGCGCCTTTATAGGGCTCTGGTGCACCTCATTGTTGTTTACTCTAGAATGCTCAATCAGATTTACACCAGTGAACAAGGCGTATACGTACGATTAATCCGCGTCTCAAAGGCTCTGGGAGTATGGTGCCGTTTGAGTTGCAGAAGACCAAGGCCCCAAACTACACATGAAGGGTAACTAACCTTTCACATCAGTACAAAACAGATCGCAATTCGTAGGTCGGGGCGGAGGGTTAAACAAAGTGCGTACTCAGCTGTTGCTAATGAAAGATGGAATTAGATCGGAGAGTATACCCAGTAGTCTGTTTGCCTCGTCTACAATATGAGCCAACGCTTTCGGGTTGCGTAGGGAAATGTTGCTTCCTTCGCTGATAATAACGTGTAAATCGTAAGGTCAATGTGTTCCTTCATGTTCGTTTACACAAGTTGATGTTGTGTTGGTATGATCAAACATGCATTTGTGATGTGTGTAAACGCGGACAAAGGAGCGACAAGCGTAGTTCTGCGGAGCGGAGCAATTCTGCACCGGTGGTTAATGAAGTTCGGGTTGAAAGCAAGGTTTCCAGCACTTATCAAGCGGCGTCTGTACGGTTTTTCTTTACTCGCGCCGCAGTGGGGTTGAGCTTTCTCCAAGCGCGAGCACATCCGGTCACGCTCAGCCAAAGTTGATTGGGAGTTTCCAAAAGGCAATGACCCGGCCAAAGGATTTCTTCTAGATTTCGATGTGAAACTAAGACTAGGTTCATAAGATTCTCTGTATCTTGCTCAAGAGAGTATGAGTCGAGGACAGTTCGGTACATAAAGAGTAAAAGGCCAAGAAGACACAATTTTGAGAAGGGCAAGAGCTGGGAAGGTCTATTCGGTAACTCCCGGTTTGGCGTTGTTTTTGTTTGTCAGTTCCAAGAGTAATTGTCTCAGTCACTGTAACCCTGGGTCACCTCAAACAAAGTATCTGCTAACAAAATAGACGCAAGAGGGGATTCCAGCCCTGTAGTAACTAAATCCAACACTCTGTTTTAATAATATTTGACACCATGTAGTATATATATCTGACCCCCAATGCCATACAAAAGTAACTAAATCTGACACCAGGAGAAATAATATGTGACACCATGTAGTATATATATCCAACCCCAGGGAGAAATGATATCCGACCCCGGGGAGAAATGATATCCAACCCCTCGGAAGAAATAAAATCCAACCCCCGGGAGTAATGATATCTGACCTCTTGTAGAAATAAAATCCAACCCATTGTAGAAATAATATTCAACCCCTGGGAAATTGAAATCCGACCACTTGCAGAAACAATTTCCAACCCCTGGAGAATTGATACCTGTCCACTCCTTTACCACCACACTCGTTCTACACCTCGCATACACCAGTCTCGAGACGCAAATAGTTGTCATGCGCGCTGCCATCACCTGGAGAGCCGGTAACCCTCCAACGGCGCACCCGGCGATGAGTTGGCCGAAGATGAATCCCAGAACGATGGGATGGCAAGTATCATCGCGGGAACCGCACCATTGGAGAACTCTATTTGTCCGATGAGAAGCCATCCGAAGTAATCTGACATGGTATGTGCCACTCTTCTCGCTTCTTTGCATTTGCTCATGTTACCCTCAAGAAACTTCGCAACGACAATCTCATCAGCTGTCTTCAGCTCGCCAATCCCTCCAAATCACGCCTACTTTGTCCATCGCTTTCTAGTAATTCAGGCTCTTGCCTTCGTCACTATCCGACTCAGCTGATGTTTGCTTGCCACCTTCTCTCATTTGACCTTCGACCATCCCGAAGAACTCCTGTTCCTCGACACCTGTTTTCGCTGTTCGTGCTACCAGAGCAGTAACAGAACCAGCCCAGTCATCGCTATTCAAGCACCCCGACCGACAGTGCACTACACTCTTGTATAGGATTCGCTACACCTGTTCGTCAACTGATCCGCCTTCTTCAACGCGCACACACAAAACCTCATTGGGTGCTGCTTCCGATGCACCGTGCACACCGCCAAGCCATTCGTGCAAAGTACGCTGGCATCTTGTCAGCAGCCTTGAGCACTGGTGCAGTCGCCTCCTACGCCTTATGTTTCTAATCCTATTTCTCGTACACATGGCAGTGCAGCCACCCTTCCCATTCTCGACCATACCGCCTCTTCCTCCGCCATGCAATTGTCTACTCTGTTGCGCGGAATGCTGAGGCCATACCCAGAGTTGGCATAGTCTACTCGGCATTGCCAGTATAGCAGAGGCTTTTTCTAAAATTGTAGGCACCTCACTTCTCCGATCCTAGATGAGAAACTGAACTTTAGCGTTAGTATACGTCTCGGGTCCATTAGCTTGGACGGCAGACCCCTTCCGAAAACGTGAGCACCTCCTTATTCTAATCATGAAATACAATCTTACCCTCTTACGCAGTGTAAGAAGTTGCCACTCAGATATCCACAACGCTGGGTCCCATCTGTTAAACGGCAGGCCATTTCTGAAAACGTGAGCTCTTCCTTGTTATATACTTGATATCCTCCTTACCCTTAATCTTAGTGTAGGAAGTTGTCAGCCGCTGACCGGACAGAGACGTACGCGAGAGGCAGGCGAGGGCGATCATGATGAAGCTACTCTGGCCATTTGGTAGCAAGCGGAATCTTACGTCCCTTCTTTTAAAAAGCTCTTGGTCTGTGGGGGTGATTTGGTTACCGTGGCAGACATTCAAGTGGCGGTTCACGGAGGGCTTTGCTCGTCATCTAATACAGCTTCATAATGTCTACCTCCTTTATCTCCAGATAATTTCGCACTCCTTGACCTACTATTCTATTCTTAGTTTCCACCTTCTTTCCCACTTGGATTGATCAATCTCTATGTCCATCTGTCTTGTAGTTTGGTACTCACATGGTCCTTATACTATTCCCCCCTTCCATATAAACCTGTGTTGTAGCACATGCACAAATACACATATGTATACTTGTGGGTCAAGAGGGATGAAGAGTGTACCACCCAAGGGTTGTCTGACTTGGCAACACCAATTCTGCTTGAAGGGGTCAGAAACAATTTCTACAACTTGAAGGGGTTGGAAATCATTTCTACGAGAGGTTGGAAATTATTTCTACATGGGGTTGAATATTGTTTCTTCAGGGGGTTGGATATTATTTCTTCAAGGTGTTGGATATTGTTTCTGCAAGGGGTTGGATATTATTTCTCTCCGGAGTTGGATATCATTTCTCCCCGGGGTTGGATATCATTTCCCCCCAGGGTTGTATATCATTTCTCCCGGGGTTGGATTTTATTTCTTCAAGTTGTCAGATATTATTTCTCAAGCCTATTTTTGTCAGATATTATTTCTTTGGGGCCAGATTTAGTTACTACAGGGCTGGAATTCCATTTTGGAAAATAGATAGGTGAGGCACAAGCTCGAATAATCTTGGGTTCAGAAATAATGGAAACCTTTCAAGACGTAAAGGTGACGTCTATCTTCATGGTCTATTCCGAGCGTTTCCTTGAGCCTGAGCGCTCATAAAATTCCGGATCTAGACATGGCACATGCATCATGGGCCATCATGCACGCACGAGGTGGGAGGATGGTGAAAACGATGTGTGCGAGTGACCTAATCGTATACTCAAACATAACCACATGAAGAAACATGACGCATCGCCATGTTCCTCGTGGCTAAGCGAACGAATACGTCAATAAACAAGTGTAGTAAGAAGAAGCCCACGGAACCTAATGACTTATAGGCGCCATATCATAGACCTGTGAGAGAAAGGTTTCAGATGATCTCAATGAATTGTGAGGCAAAGACTGCGCACCTTTTTCATACCAACCGAACGTCCGAAGAGTCTTCTCCGCGTGTTGAAATAGGAGGATTCGACAATGAAGCACCGCCAGCATTGTCCCATAAACCATGATTTAGAGTTACGAGCTCGGAAGCCAAGGCACGCTTTAGTTGCAGACGAATCATCGAAGTTCTAAGGTACAAGGATGACCCAGCTGAGCATCTTTCAGTTCCCCTCTCTGGCCGATGGCAACTCTCTCATTAGCCTCGCGTTCTTGTCGCGGTTCAGGCTCAGTCAAGCCTGAGGCATCTCAATGCATCCAGGTCCTCGATAAGTAGTGATGCTCTTACAGGCGTCTTCGGCAACGCGAGGACCGAGACTCGACGCTTGGAGATTCACATCTGCCCCAAAAAGACCCCACTACGTCGTGACGCTTGAACGATCCAATTCTTATGTTTGGGCATAATTGAAGCCACCCGCCCGTCGACGAATGAGGGGTAGCAATGACGAGAAGCAGAATCATCTGAATCTTGTCTATTTCTGGGTGGCCCACGAGGCTTTCATTAATGAGGCTTTGGAGCACCTTGCGATGAGAGCGAAAGACAAGGGGGGAGCACCGCGTTCCGAGACTGCTCTTTGTCCAAACAGTTGGCCCAATATGCCAGACAGCATAGTTCAGTGTTCCGTGAACTTCAGTGACTTCTCTGCTGTTGTTTTGCATCTCCGGACACTACAAAAGATAGTTTTTGAGCTGGGTTAAAGTATGAAGCGAATAAAGGAAAAGTAATGTGTAATTTAGAGTAGGTAAGCCTCGCAGAGCGCTTGTTATTCTGAAGAAGCACACCGAGGAACATCAAGCTACTCACATCAGGCTTCATTCCTACAGCAATGCTACCTCTCGACGACGTCATCTCTCTCATACACCCATCTCCCTCTTCAAGAACCCCTAGCTCGTAAGTATCAGAACACATTGCGCCAGCATCAGAGCGAGCAATCCAAGGTGAACGGTGAGCGGCATCGCTGCCACAAAGCAGAGATAGGAAGCAAGTTTATGGTCAGTCCGTTCAGCCAGTTTGGATTTCTGACCCGTGAATTGAGCAAGTTGAAAAGCAAGTTTGAGTAGAGTTCCATTGTAAGAGGAGACGATATGATTTAGGCTCACCAACAGTCCCACTCGTATGCATCCAAGAACACCTCGATAACCCCTTCACTAACATCTTTCCAATCGCACCCTTCTTCCTTTAGGCGGGTCTCCAACACGTCTTTTTTAGTCAATTGAAACCTATCGCCCGCCCACATCCCTCGACAGTGAATATGTTCAGGATGAAGCCGCATGCGCAAACCGAAGTCTACCCAATGGATCTGCTCAAGCAGAATTGTGGCTATCATACTTGTTTTATCGAACCTGCGTAACAAACGGTACGATGATGGTTCAGGTATGGCATCGCAGCGGAAGTAGACGCGTTTCGTGAGGTTCCAGATAACATCAGGGTTTCCTTCAAATACAAATACCGGTATAGGCTTGGACTGTTCCAGTGCAAAGCGGAGTTCGGGCGCAGGATTCCGAAGGTCACAACCCATTTTCTCCAGGAGGGAGCGTATACTGGGCGTTACTCGTGTCCGCCATCGATCGCGCGCAGGTACCGGAAAGCCGGATGCCCATTGATACGGATTCTTGAGCTCGGCGTCACTGCGAAGAAAAGCCTCATAGTCATCCCCTAGTACATCCAGCCCACCAGGGCAATCCAAGGCTTCCCAGCTGTCACCAAGAAAGATAAGCCGGTCGCCTGTCCAGTTCGGGTCGCCCATGAGCTGCTCGATTCGTCTTTCGCCAATTATCATAAGACGCGTATTGGAGGTGCCAAGCGCAACCGCAGTCCGTACAGAATTAATGTGAGAGAAAATCAAGTATATGATATCCTCGGGAGATTACCCAGGCCCCGCAAAACACTCGTTTTGCGAGGGAGAATCCTTCAAAGGCTGCCTCAGTAAAGTTCATACTATCAGCCAGCGAGTGAGATTACCTTTGCTTTTCCATCAGCTTCCTAATCGATGGCCACTTCACCTCGCATAAAGCAGATAAAAGCTTTATCCCGGAGTCGGGATCATCGTCCTCGTCACATTGTATTCGTTCCTTTTTGTCTATATTCACGCTGCGTACATTTAGTAGTGAACACACATACAGTTAGATAAAAGATCAGACGTACATAAACCGACTCATAGCAGATGGAGGAGAAGAAAAGTTTACTTTGTGAATTACAATTCGAGTAGTACTACTAGTAGCGCGCCACGTGCAAGTCGACGGCGCAACGGTTTTGCCTGGACGCCCACTTCCACAACGAACTCTGGATCTATCATCTGTGAACGTAAGTCAGTCAAAACTTCTCGTGCTATGCGCTTGCTTATAGGTATCATTCAAGTTCAAGAAAGATTAGGGAAAGTTGAGGCCAATGATAATGTTGCGCTATTACGACGAGAGGATGGTCCTAATGTCAACTATGACTTAATGCCGGAGAACGATGGTAATTGCAGGATCGTTCGAATAGTCGGAGGCGATATAAAGTGCTAATAGTGGTGTGGATGTATTGAATAAAGGGAAATGGGTGGGTAGCTGTTCACTGCGCCTCCAGTATACATCGCTCACAACGACTGTAAAGCCCTGGCGCATACTGACGCGAAATGACATACTTTACGGTGGACGAGCGAAACGAGATAGGTTTGAGATTCTTTGGTATGTCGCAGTTCTTTTGAAATATGGCTCTCTATCTCAAGTATCCAACTGTTACACCATCGTCATCCATCCAATCTAGTCAAAGTACTATTTGTTCTGCGACTCTGTCCTCGTTGATTCTTTAGACTTTCGAGACCTGGTTTCTTCCGAACATCCAGTACTCGCTGTGAACGTGGCTAGGGATATCTGAGTAGAATGGTCAGGACACGAGATGTGGGATGTGGGACCCAGTTGACTTGAGCTGAAAGCTATAAACTTTCGTGAGTCTCTGTTATGACCACCTTCTTTATCGCCTAAAAAGCTAGCCATTCTGATTGTCATGACCTATGAAAACTCACTCGCAGAAGGACAGATGGCACCAATGTTTATCCACCTTCATGATGCGCGACCGACACTAGATCGAGGGCTCATGCTCTGACACAGGTGCTATATGAGTTCGTCTAGTAGGTTGTTCGATCTCATCGTTCGCCAAGCCCCACGTCTGACCGTTCTTTTATCGCCTTCTTACAGGATTTGAGCCGTTCATCACCGGCTCAGGCTACCTTCGTAACATAAACGTTGACAACCCCATCGCGGTCCGCTACGCCTGGAAGAATGCTCAATATTCTCTCTCAAAGTATGTGAGTCTCTACCCTAGAATACTATCTCATACTCACACGGTAGCAAATTACATATTCGTAGCAATTGACCCCTCTCATAATAATCACTCATGGTCGTTTTGGCCAACGGGATATCCGGATCGAACGGTATCTATCAACGTCTCGAGATATGAATCGACACCGAAATTGAGACGTTCCCTGGTGAAATTTGACTTCTTTGATAGTTCGAAGTCGATAATTCGGCATTTGATATCAGTTAAATTGTTGTCAGAAATTTGGCCAGGATCGCTAGGATCGGTCCCTTCGATCCTAGTTATGACATTGTCGGGAAGAGGGGGTTTTACTCGCATAGGCGCTTTAAGGATGTTGCTGTGCTTAATATCCATATGTTTAATTCCCAACTCGCTAATTTTATCATATGCATCATAGACGTCTTTCCTACATGTAAATGACGGATCAGAAAAAGTCCTTCCAAAAAATCGCTAGGATTCACATACGTTATGTGCTTAGGAATGCGTTTGTTGACTGGCCAGTTCTTGCCACCCTCAGGAAGATAGGGTTCACCAAGCTCTTCTAGAATCAGGACGGTGACAACTGTACTGCGTTGTTCCGAGTCCGATTCATCCTCGAATTCCTTGACTAAATCACTATATTGATCCCTGAAGTTTCCGAATCCTTCGAGATAATACTGTTCCGATTCCAGGTTCTTCTCATCATCGTCGTCTTTTCCGTCGGACTCCTCATAACTTTTGACCAGTCTGTCGAACTCTATGTCGGTACGTCCCACAAAGACGCTTCTCCTCCAACCTTCTATCCAGGGCAGGAAAGCTCGGCCGGGAACCATATTTATGCGCGCAGAATAGAGACCATAACACCATGGTATGGCCACGCCCTGTATAGATTGCATCTCTTCGTAGAACCACGCCTCCCTGAGAAGCCATTTGTTATAGTGACGTCGACAGAACTTTGCAACCAGCGGCGGAAGAATTGCATTCCGCGCATTTGGAGCCAGTCCCTCGGGCTCTACTTTGAAGACGATCCCTGATCGTCCGTGTCCGATATATTCCCCAAGCTTCAGTCTCATGTTCGAGGGCAAGTCGTGATATATAGCAGGATTCGGATTATGAGTACGTAGCTGACGCACGGGTATGCCAGGTCGAGAAAATTTCTTTGAAGTGGTTAGATCTTCTTGGATGAGGTCCTCGGGGAGAGGTGCGCGTTTGACGAAGGTCAACGGAGTGGTCATCATGTTATCATTCGACAATGCGGCATCCAGAATGAATCCTGCTGGTAGACCTAACTTTACAGACATTAATATAAGAGGCTCTTCAAGACGTGGCTATCAAACTCACTAAACTTTCAGATGACTGCATCAAATTGCACAACTAATCCCAGGTGATGCAATCCACTAGGGGTTTTTTCTGTTATGTATGTAGATCGAAGTGCACGTGTTGTCCTTGAGGATTGTAGGAACTTTGAAGATTTACTCGGAGCTACCGGACTTTTAAATGTTGATGTATGTAAGGAAAAGTGCAGTGTGACTACGAAGAACATCGCCATCCCACCCGTCATATTTCTTGAAAGATCCTTGGGTATAGCCTCGCGCCGGAAATATACTTGCCTTGTGAGGCTTCAAACAATGTCGGTTGCTGTCAAAGTTGCTTTCATGAGCTAAATCCTGGAAATCTTCGTCTCCCAGAATCAAACCTCAATAAGGCCATTTCCACGGGATAAGTTTCGAACACAAATGATCCGGTCACCAGCCCAATCCCTTAACTGATGAATACTATTCTACCCTATAGCCGTGAGTCGCGTCTTTTCAGTGGCAAGATATAACGCGGTTCGAGCAATGTTGATTTCGAAAAATATCTTATCTATGATTTTGCAAGGAAGCTCAAGATTCCCAAGATTACGCTGGGCATCCTTTTCGTTTAGGGTCAGCTGGTAAGACCATCAGAGATTTAGGGAACGCATACCTATAGCTTTCATAAGTTTTGTCAATGATTTCCATTTTGCCTTGCAAAGAAGAGAGATAAGTTTGCCAATCGAACAAAGCCTTGATAAGCCTTCCGCTGCTTCCTTTTGTCTATATATGCACTGTAGATATCATGAGATGCAGTAGATAAGGAAGTAAAAAACTTAGTGTACAGTATCCAAGAGTCCACAAGGCTGAAAAGTAGATGAGAAGACTTGGAAAAGTCGATCTGCGGTTATAGACGTTCGTTTTAATATGTATTATTGTGGGAGTGTGGGAGTAATAGTTCAACTTAGGGCCGGCTTCGGGGTGAACTTCTGATTGTGCGTTTGTCGCCCTTCTATCTTTCCCGACTCTTCGTTGATGGACTTCTTCAATCAACTGTTCAGTACACTGCTCAAAACATCTCATATGTTTCCTGAAATTGAACCACAGCTTATGGCTTCTAAGAGCGCAACATGTGGGAGCGTGGAAACCGTTCAAGCATTCTCTCCCGGGTCACGGTTTTAAGTTTGAAGAGGGTAGACCTCACACAGGTGTGTTTCGTCTGAACACTATCAAATAATTTAAGTCTGACATGTTTGATGCGTTCTAGTATCAGTATTGCAATGCAAAGCATCTCCTGCATCAGGGTTATTCTATCGTACATAACATTACGGACAGGACTTTGAAGAGATAGACGTACTACATCTATGCCCTTCGTGAGTAAAAGAGCTCGTAACCTCTTATGCCAAGATTAGAGCATGCAAAAAGCAGCTGTACAATGCACAGTTTCCGTCAACGATACTGTCACAGTATCAAGCGCAAACACGGTGTTACCTACATCACGTGCACGTGACATACGAGTCTATTTCGCAGCAGGGTACAGTGGAACTGGACAGCACTCATAGCCTTAGGGCACTTTGGCTTGAGAGCACAACATACTTTGCTCAACCGCGACTGTAGATTTGACGTCATCTGCTACGTACGCGCAAAGCCTTTGTTCTGTATCACGGCCTCCCTAACGTCGCATATAATACAGATGCTTAATGATTTGCGCGGAGAATTGTAAGTTTCATTCTTTTCTCTTTTTCACCGTCAGAGCAAGCTCAGAGCTAGACCCTACGTATAGACTGAGCGTCATTATGTGGAGCTATATCGGAGGGTAAGCGATTGAGAGATCAAGAAAAAAATCACTGAAGCTATCAGTTATTTGCTATTCTCTTTAATACTAAAGCTCTACAATCGCGTGCTCATATCAACAAATCATAACATGGCGATCAATAATCGAGTCACTGACATCAGGAACTCTGTCCAATGCTACTTCCGGTGGGTAGGTTATCTATCATCCTATCTATATATTGCCCATTGCTATATTCGAGTATCTGCACTGTAAAATTGTCCTTCTTTGAGAGTTCAAAGTCGATGATCCGACACTCGCAAGCACGGACATTCGGGTCACTGTCTGGTCCAGATCCTTCGTCCACAGTCTCGCGCTCAGGTGCCTTCAGAATATTCAGGCGCTTGATGTCCATATGCGTGATCCCTAGCTCGTGGATTCTGTTATACGCATAGTGTACCTCCCTCCTAGAGAATCGATGGTCAGTCCAAAGCAATCTTATAGATAACAACCTAGAATCTCATACGTCATGTCATCAGGGATAGGTTTGCCCATCGGCCAATTCCTACCACCTAAAGGGAGATACGTCTCTCCTAGCCTCTCTAGCACCAAAATAGTGACCACTATCGTTCGCTGTCCCGACTGGTGTTTGTCCTCAAATTGCTTGACGAGATCTCCGTACTCATCCCTAAATTTACCGAAAGTATCCAGATAATATTGCTCCATCCCGTTGTTTATCGCATCGGCATCATCGTTATCCTTTCCATCGTATTCCTTGTAAGACTTGAGAACTGTCTCTAAATCCTGGACGTCGTTTCGGAATATGCGCCTTTTCCAACCTTCCAGCCATGGCAAGAAGGCATGGCCAGGAGTGACAGGTATGCGAGCAGAGTAGAGGCCGTAGCACCATGGTATGACCACGCCTTGCAGAGACTGCATCTCGTCGTAGAACCATGCTTCCCTGAGAAGCCATTTGTTATAATGTTGTCGGCCGATCTTTGCAATTAATGGCGGAAGAGTTGCATTGGGTGCATCTGAAGGCAAGCCTACAGGCTCTACAGGAGAGATAATTCCAGAGCGTCCAACTGCCATACATTCTCCAAGGTTCAAAACTAGGTTTGATGGAAGATCGTGATACAACTTGGGATTCGGACTATCGGCAATCTCCTGACGCACAGGAAGAGGTCGTATGACATTTTTTGAGCCAGTGGAGAGATGCTCCTGGATGAGGTCCTTTGGAAGAGGTGATACTTTCTCAAATATCAGCGACGTCGTAGTATTATCATATTTGGCCCAGAGAGCACCATCGAGCGTAAATGATGCTGCGCAAGGCTTGTACAGAATTGGTGTCATTAATAGGCAATAGAATATCCGCTCAGCAGCTCACCGAGTCAATAAGAGAGTACATCTCTAAGCAAGCTTTATTTTAGTGGATGAAGCTAATTGAAAAAAATGAGAGAAGGTTGAACTGAACAAGTCGTCTGCACTGGCACGCCAGTCGGAATTACGTACAAAAAGTTGTTCTAATGGTATCTTGACAGACCTTAAATGAGGATATTTCTTATCCAAAGTTTTTATCATCCTGCATTTTGTTGCTCTCGTAGTGCTACCCAAATATAACCGTGATTCATATACATTGCGAAAGCAAAAGATTTATCGACTTTATTTCTCTCCATAACCCAAACCGACCTACCTCTGCAACAAAAAGTAGGGAATGCTCGTGTATCTCTATTAATCATGCTCGCCTATGGATGATCCATCCGGAAGATTATCGATTAGCCTATCGAGAAACGTGCCGTCGCTTTCACTGAGGGTCTTGGCTGTGAAATTAGTCTTTCTTGAAAGCTCAAAGTCTATGATTCGACATTCCAAGTCGGAGCTGACTTTTCCGTTTGTGTCGTGATCTCTACCAGCTCCTTGTTGCAAATTCGCTCGCACAGGCGCTTCCCTGATATTCTCGCGTTTGATATCCCCATGTGTTACACCTAGCTCATAGATCTTTGCGTACGCATTGTAAGCGTGCGTTCTGGCAATTGACAATGCATCAGCAGAAATATTCTTTCCGGACAGATTACTGTAGTGTCAACATACCTCATCTTTTCCGGAATACGCTTATACAACGGCCAGTTATTTCCTCCTATCGGAAGATATGGCTTGCCGACTTCCTCCAGAATCAACATTGTAATCACTGTGCTTCGCTGTTCCGAGTCAACTTCATCCTCGAACTGCCGAACCAGATCAGAATAGAGATCTTTGAATTTTCCGTAACCGATCAAATTTTGTTCGTTATGCTTCAGCTCTGCCTTGTCATCGTCATCTTTGCCGTCGTGTTTCTCATAACTCTTGAGACATTTTTTGAGCCCGATGTTGCCGCAATAGCATCGTAAGCCCCACCCATGTAGCCAAGGAAGAAAGCCTTGTCCGGGAACCACAGGAATGCGAGCGTGATAGAAGCCGTAGCACCATGGCACGGCCACGCCCTGCAGAGACTGCATCTCCTCGTAGAAATATGCTTCTCTGAGAAGCCACTTGCTATAATGTTGACGTCCGATCTTTGCGACAAGTGGCGGCAAATTTGCATTCGGTGCATCGGGAGGTAGGCCAACAGGCTCTACTCTAAAAGCGACTCCGGACCGTCCATGCCCGACGCATTCTCCAACTTTCAGTACCAGACTGGCCGGTAGATCATGATGTATATCAGGATTTGGGGCTTGTTTACGAAGGCGGCGCACAGGCATGGGCCGCACTAGTTCCTCGTCTGGGATGTCAATGAAAATGTCCTCGACGAGGTCCTTAGGGAGAGGGTCATGTTTGTAGAAGATTACTTGTGATCTCCCCATATGCTCGTCTAGAAGCGTCGCGTCCAGGATGAGTGTCGCTGCATCTGCCTGAATGAAAATCGTTACGGTAAATTGCAGATGTATATTCGCACTACTTACAGAGGTTGTCCCGGGAGGTGAAGTCATGTCCATGTGGTAAAGGTGAGGTCTACTTGGGTACAGTAGAAGGACACTTGAAGTTCAGCTTCGTGCGTTCTATGCTTATGTATAAAGGCAAGTGACTCGATGAATACTTGGATCGTACGTACAAATGCAGTAACCTGTTTCTGATCGGCCAGCAAATGCCATCTTTTAATTCACCGGCTCTCTGCGATGCGTGAAACGTCATGCCAAAATTCAAAAGCTTGACAAAGTTTGGTGCAGTATGGCTTTGTCTGAACCCTTGAAACTACCTTCATCGTGTACAAATATGTAACCACTGTGGTACAACGATACGGCCAGAAAGTTCGACGTACTTGCGTCTTCTCCATTATCTCAAGACATATAGAGCAGGTGCATGACTATTTTATAGTTGTGAGAGATTGGTGTGGAAAGCGCGAAAGGTGTTGATGCAAATATTTGGCGCTCAGCTTGACTCAGGGCAGGCTGTGTTTACCATTGTAGTGGCACCGCGACACGTCCGTCGCGCGCATGTTGCAATTTTGTCGTCGACTATTTTCTTCCTCAGAGAGCTAACACGGATTGCTATGGTGTATGAGGAACAAGAGACAGGAATGAGACTTCTCTTAAAAAGTTACGCGGTATGTCACATTTCTTCCGGACGAGTTCGCAATCTCATACAGAACTAGCTGAAGCACCGGAGTTTCCTGCTTATTCAAACAATTTCGAACCTCCTTCGGAGACATATTTGCTATACTTTTGAGACTATAACGTCTTTCGAACGTTCAGAATGACTGAAATCTAGAGCGGGATGGCTGCCTGTAGCGGCCAGGGTATAGGATGTGAGATGTGGATTCTGTCTGGCTTCCGTGAGTCTCTGCATTAAGTAACCTTAACTGTCGCCTGAAAAGAGTATTTACAGCTGTCACCGTAAGAAAACCCAACTCCTCGGAAATCCAGACTTCGAGATTGCGCTCCTGTCTATTCGTCTTCCTGAGGATGCTGAGATCTGTTAGCGTACGCCTAGATTGTGGCGTCATGGCTTCATCTCGATTGCTCGGGCTTTTGACGCACACTCACCGTCAGGTAGTTATATTACGCACCTCCGGAAGACTCTTTTCTCAGTGAGCTACCCACCATCGGCCTCGCCCATTCACTAAAGATTTTGCCATAGATTCTGGTGTAGAAGCTATATCTAAACAGAGGGAAAACCTTTGCGACCTGTGTACGAGTTGTAAGTTGCTCGATTATTATCACTCACCAACCTCCTCCGTTCTGACTGCGCTTCTGTCACCTTCTTACAGGATTCGAGTTGTCTACCTGATAGGGCCACACATCGGCTATCTTGATAAACTCATAATTTATGAAGATTATCAACGCCAACGCTGTCCTCTATGCCTAGGAAGCATCGTTCTGTCTAAGTCGCGTAAGCTTCAGATACGATAGGCGATAATGTCGGTGGTCAACGAAACCCCGATTATTTCCGCAGCTTACCCCGAATGTGAGGCATAGGGACAATCGACGTGGGCTGTAGCGGCTTCGAATTGTGCCACGTGAATCTTTCTTTCTACTGAAGATCTACATTGAAAAGTCAGTATTGCTAGCCTATATCATGAAGACAGTAACGTTGCTCATTAATACTATGCAACAACAGTAGCAGAAATTGGGACTAGCGATACCCGTTTTATTTCAGAAAGTACGCGGCACCTATCGACGAAGATTAAGTGCGCGCCTTCGCCAACCTTCCAGCCATGGCAGAAAATTATGGCCGGGAGTGACAAGCGATTTCATGTGGATGCAACCAGCTGGGATTGTTCGGTGGTTGTTCTCTATTCTGTCAGAGATTGAACTTTGTAAATATTTACTCGGAACTCCCGGACTTTGAAGCGTGACTTGACTACACGGAGGACATGTAGCACAGTACTCAGACTGAACTCACGGCAATGAAGAATACATACATGGAATTTTGCTATGAGCTTACATAACTAACGCGAGGCCAGCTCTCCTGTTATCAAAACATAACAAGAGTGTCTGAAATGATGGAGCGGACGTCTTTCACAAGGCTTGATTCAAGACTCTATGTCAAGATAGGTTTTCATACGAGACACGGATTTATAGAATTTGTTGACCCCTCCGATAAGTATAAGTCTCAGTCATTTTGACCAATGGGACTTCCGAACCGGGCGGAATCTATCAACGTCTCGAGATGTGAGTGAGCAGCTTTATTGAGTTGTTCTCTAGTGTAATTACCCTTTCTTGAGAGCTCGAAGTCAATGATTCGGCATTTGATGTTGTCCGAAACTTGTCTGGGAACGCTGGGTTCGGCGGCGTCGTGCCTCGCTATGTCATTTTCTGAAACAACAGAGGGGTTTATTCGCGCAGGCGTATTCAGGATATTTTCGTGCTTGATATCCATATGGTCAATTCCCAGTTCACTTAGTCTGTCATACGCAGCGTAGATTTCTTTCCTACATGAAATTCATGAATTAGAGAAAATTCTTCCAAACAGCCAGTCTGATTCACATACGTTATGTGCTCAGGAAGGTGTTCTTTCATTGACCAGTTCTTGCCTCCCTCGGGAAGATAGGGTTCACCAAGCTCTTCCAAAATCAAGACGGTGATAACTGTACTGCGCTGGTCCGAGTTTGATTCATCCTCGAATGCCTTAACTATATCACTATATTGATCCCTAAAGTTTCCGAATTCCTTGAGGTAACCCTGTTCCGATTCCAGATTCTTCTGATCATGACCGTATTTCCCGTCGGACTCCTCATAGCTTTTGACCAGTTTGTCGAATTCTATATCGGTACGTCCCACAAATACGTTTCTCCTCCAACCTTCTATCCAAGGCAGGAAGACTCGGCCGGGAACCACAGGTATGCGAGCAGAATAGAGACCATAGCACCATGGTATGGCCACGCCCTGTATAGATTGCATCTCTTCGTAGAACCATGCTTCCCTGAGAAGCCATTTGTTATAGTGTTGTCGACCAATCTTTGCAACCAACGGCGGAAGAATTGCATTCGGTGCATTTGAAGCTAGTCCCTCAGGTTCTACTTTGAAAGCAATTCCAGATCGTCCGTGTCCGATGCATTCCCCGAGCTTCAACCTCATGTTCGAGGGTAAGTCGTGATATATAGCAGGATTTGGATTTTGAGTACGTAGCTGACGCACGGGTATAGGTCGAGAAAATGCCTCTATAGTGGTTCTCTTTTCGTGAATGAGGTCCTTGGGGAGAGGTGCGTGTTTGACGAAGGTCAGCGGCTCGACCACCATGTGTTCACACAGTGCGCCATCAATCGTGAGCGATGCTGCATCTAACTGCTTGACTTGTCAGTAATTTATGGCGTTGATGCCTGTGAAACTCACAATCATGGTTGTGTGCTTGTGAAGGAGTGTGATTCGGGCTTTGAGTACTTCTTAGTGTAATTTGCTATTCAGAAGTGGCTTTATAGCGAAAGATGTCTCCTTACTTGTATGATGGCTGGGTGTGATGAGTGGCTTTCTCGGCCACTGGCAGGTGCGAGGAAGAGTGAAGGTGGTTCGGAACCTTCCGGTGCTGTCAGTGACTTGGACGGAGGGTGAACAGTGGATTCTAGCCGACGACTCGGTGAAGAGGCGCTCATGAGTTCTGGTATGGATTACATACTATCAACCAATATTGACCCACAGCTATAAGCGGAGCATTTCTTAGATGATCAATCGGAAGAGTATGGACGATCAGCCTCAGTTTATGACTTCCTACTACATACATACCACTTGCAAGGCTCGGTGAAGTTAAGTCGCCCCCGGGCAAAGGCTAAAGCATCTGCGTTCCTCGCAGTGCTTTATTGATCCAAACCTCCCTCTACTAAGTCAGTCTTCAAGTCAAAGCCCCCGCACGCTATCTGGCGCACTATTAAAACCATGATTTAGTACTCGTTCTCCCTCTGCGTCTGCAAATGCGCCGGACCCATTGCTCGTGAATTCCAACGGAGCGCTACGTCTTTCGTCATCTCTTGCTGCCGAGCCCTGAGGACCAGAATCACGATGGTGATCGTCTTCCGTCGCTGGCTGCGTTTCGGTCGTTGGATACACTCGTGGGGTTGATGGCGCATCGCCTCCGCCTCCAGTATCTGATGCATCCACGACGAGGAGGGGGGGAACTACGGGATATACATCTGCATCCATAAGCGACCCATTCAGAGCGGAATGTGGCATTGCGGATAACGCTTTTGCCTGGTCCTCCAACAAATATTGCAGACCGTCATGTTCCATGGCCTGAAGGACAGGCAGAACGCTCTCGGTAAATAATTTAAGCAAGCCCGGGTAACCCCACAGCAAATACTTCATCCTTATATCTAAACCAAAGGCAGGGAAGCTATGTAGTGAAAATGTCACCAAAAATTTTCAGCTCAACGACTTCTGACACTGCAAGTGAAGCATACTATTAGCTTACCTTTTGCCTTTCCACCTTTGAACACAGTAGTCGAAATCCTCGACTATCGTCGAGGTCTTAAATCTCTTTGCCACAGCAAGACGAAACTCTTCCACAACTCGGTCAACATCTTCAGGTTTCGTCAGGGACGGTTTCGCTCCAACTGTGCCATCTAACGCATGATCCTTACCGACCTCGAGATCTTCGGGCGGCGATTGCGCAACCTCTCTTCGTTTGAGACCACGAGTTATCACGGACATCGAGTTTTTCACTCCCTGACGAGGAGCTCTGTTCCGGACAGCACGGCCAACGATACCGACGAGTGGACGAAGAGTGCGTTTTACCCAGCAGAACGTAAACACCAAAGCCCTCTTTGACCCCCGAAACGGTAAGCTAATAAGGGTCAGAAACGCCCGGGTGGCCTTCGCGATAACATTCGGACGAGAAGATGGGTCGGCTTTCCAATCGGCGATGTCACCAATCATCTCGTTGACATGGACTACACGATCCTCGCGAAGTAATGCCCTGTCGAAGAGTCATGTCACTCAGCCGTGCAACATCAGTTAAGTAGGTTCTCCACACCAAAGTAAGTTCCTTCGTATAGATTGCAGGAAGTAAGTCGTCCATTTGGAACTGATAAAGTACCAGGTCGCCACGATCATGAGCCCGAGGATGTGTAGTGCTGTAAATGCGTTCGTCAGAGTCGAAACGTATATGGGCTGGTTGTCAAGGATGACTGTTAGTGAACGTAGGATACAGAAAATGTGGCTGCTGCATACCTGAAGGGAAGAATACGGGAAGAGGTTGAGTCCAACGATAAACGTAAAAGCGGAAATGGCCAAGAAAACGATGGGAGACTTGGTTAGCCAGAGCTCGATGTATCTCGGCGGCTTGTAATTCGCGTAGCTACATAAGCGGATTTCATGGAGATTAGCAAGAGCTTTTCCGCACAGCAGAGAAACGTACACAGGTGACTTCCTCCACATCATGCTCAGCAGACCGTTGACGCCAGAAGAGACACTGAAAATAAGCGACAAAAACCAGAGGAGATTCACGGCGTTGTTTAAGCCGCCAACCGCGTTTTGATAGGAGAACTGGAGCGTGGTCGCCGTGATGCTAGAAAAGAAAGTTGCGATCGTCGTCAAAGTAAGATACCGCGTCGTCGCTCGTTCCTCCTCCTCAGCAGCGAAAGACGGAAGCGCTGATAGCGGACCGACACCCTATGAGCTAAGAATCACATCATCATCAAAGCACTGCACTCGCCTTGTTCGGAGAACTTCTGGAACTCCTTATTCACATCAGCGCACGCTTTGGTAAGCTTTGGGACATTTCTGTAGAGTGTCTCAAGTTTCGCTTCCACGTTCGTTTCTGCATCTTCAACAAGAAGTAAGTTCGCAAGCGCTCTTTCAAGGAAGGTAAAAAGGCCAGTACTTATTTCCTCGAGTATTTTCTGATGAGAATGCTCATAGTTAGCCACGTAGTTTTTAGTTTCGTATGAATAAGGCAAGGTCCTACAACACATGTTTGCGCCATCCTATGAAGCCGACGAAAGGAGAACGCGTGTTTTTGGGCATTCAAATTCTTGTTCAGTTCTACGGATGTGAACTGAAGATCGGAAAGACGTCTTATAGCGTAGAAGGTTGATTCTTCGGTTTCTACAGTGGCCGTTAGCAGATATAGACTTCCGTAAAAGAGTATCAACCGAAGTACGGACCTTCCGTCAACGCAGTCAGTGCATCGTCGAATTCCGCAACTCTGACGACAGAACTGTTCAACGCTTGTATTATTGTCAATATGTGTTCGCCACCAATGTGGTCAAAGTGTCTCGCGAGATCTTGCAACTGTGCACCATGATTAGCCCTCATGGTGGAGAAGGTATGATCGTGAATAACAAGCACCTCTAGCTTCAGTTCGTCCGACTTTCTAATGGGATAAAATTTTAGTGAAGACATGTTAAGACGAGCCAAGAGACACACTCTTTGTAGGCTTGAACAAAACTAGCGCGATTCGCCTTCGTCAAGGGTTCACGTCGAATGAACAAGATTCCATGGCCTATGCAAAAGTGGTGCCCAGTAAGATTCGGACCTCTGCCGAATTTCCAATATCGATTCTTACCCTTATCGTTGGTCGCGTTCGCATTTCTCGTTTGGTCTGTTCCGTGACCAGTTCGATGCAGCGAGCTCTTTGTCAGTTTCGACAGCCAGCACAGAGATGAAGATGCTCACCAGGAAATTGGTGCGAACCTCCGCCTGGAGCGGCCGCCATCATGCTATCAAACGCAAGTCGAAACTTTCTGAGAAACTCGACATCCTCTGGGCTTGGATGGGGCAAAGCACAGATCTCTGGAGGATGATGCATAGTTTCCTGCTCCGACTCGTGAGCCGGATCAACCAAACCGGAGCCTGCAAATCAGCTTCATTTTCTTGTCTTCCTGATGCAAAACTGAAAGAAGTACGAACTGGACATGGTGAGCTTTTCGACCGGGTCGTCTGTATCGAGCGAGCCAAAGGAATCAGAAAGACAAAGAGAGTATGCAGCGAACTTCAAGAGGCTGCGGACTGTCGTGAAGAAATCTGATTAGAAGTGTGGACATACTGGCAGCCATCATCATTCATGCCGCCGCTTGTACGACAACACGTTGCCGGAGGCAAAAATTGACCATTCCGACAAACTCATTATACCTTCCTATGGATTAGGCTCGGGGTCGATTGGATGCTATTTGAATATCCAATACTACACAGCAAGGGGCGGAGGTGGATAAGGCACAGCATTATCGATGTGTTTGTTGCCCTTCAACATCGCATTTTCTGAGACATGTGAAGTTAAGCCAGTGAACCTGTCCCGTGTTATGTAGGTAACATAGATGTTGTTCAAGAAAAAAGGGGTCACGGTCGCGTATAAGTAGTTATGAAGATCCTTATCATGGTTTTGGCAGTTGCTGACCGTGTGACAACTTGAACTTGAATGCGACGACTCGGAACACAAACACTGGCAGAACAGTGCTGTCCTGGGGCTATAGCAGCTACGAGTTGACTCTGAAATCGAAATGTCTCAAATGTGCCCCTCTACTCGAAAGCCATGTACACTAGCAGTGGTGTTGGATGGTGGATGCCTTGAAATAGAGAAATGGTGTGTCACTGTTTTCTGCAACATCGACTTGTATCACTCACTTTGATCTCTGAAGAAGCACAACGTGTTCCATTTTCCGTTTCCTGTAAAGCTTGGTTGTCGAGAATCTACTAAGTCCGTACTACTCCATAGAGCTAATGTCATGGGTGGTCGAGGAACAAAATCAGGATTGTGGCCTCTCGCTCCGAGACAAGACTTACGTGGTATGTCGCATTCCTTCCAAGTTATGCATCATTCTCTCAATAATGTCAAAATTTTCGCCCCAACGCCATCCGATCCATTCAACGAACACCAGAATCTTTTGTTTCTTCGGACGTCCTTGAAACGTCCTCAGCGATATCTTCATTACTCTTCAAGAGCCCATCGTCCCGCGAATGCTCAAAATGTCTCCGCGTAGCTAGGGTTATCTGGAATAGTCAGCTGCCAGTGTATGGGGTGTTAGATGTGGGCAGTTAGAGCCGGTTGGGTTCTTACTGCAGGTCCTAAGCTTCCGTGGGTCTCAACTGGCTTACTTATCGCCCGAAAAGCTAAATACTTACTAGGAAACTCAGTTCTCGGAAGGACAGTTTTTAAGATGACGTTACTGTTTATTCACCTTGACAATACTGGCGCTGGCCCAGATTTAATACCATTGCTTCTCCCTAATTCGCTCGGGCGTTTCACGCAAAAGTGTACGACCCCTACACATTTGCTCGCACAGACAAGCAAGTGTACGTATTAAATACCTCCGGAAACATATCTTCCCCATGAGTATTTCACCATCGTCCGCTTCGCAGATTCACCAAAGGCAGTCATTAATTCTGGTGCAGGTCCTATTTTAAAGCAGTGGAGAGGAGGGCCTCGTGATGCCCTCGCAACCTATGACTTGTGAGTACATAATTAGATTTCACCAATTATCGACCTTTTCCACATCTAAGCTCTAACTGTGCTTCTATCATGGCCGTTTTACAGTATTCGAGCTGTTTATCTGATTGAGCCACCTCCGTTATCACGCCGCCACCTTCGCAACATGTAACTGTTATTATTTTTCCGCTGCAGTCCGCTACGCCTGGAATTATCCCTTTGTCTAAGACACGTTAGCATCAATACAAGTACGTGCAGACGGTCCAGTCTAGTCCTGCGGCCTCGACGTGTCCGAGGCGTGAACCCGAACGGACCCGAATATTTTTGTCGGTTTGCTCCGATTGTGAGACAAAGCCGCCCTGCCGCGGGACAAGAATGGAAGCGAAAGTTCGAGGCTGTTGGACCGGACTCGGAACTCGGAAAGTATGCAAGCAAAAGTTAGTAAGACACCCGCTGGCCACCCACGGTGTCCGATGGGGATGAGCGCTCGGCCGGGTCATCTGCTGCTTCTAGCACCGGGTCATCTGCCTGTAGAACCTTCTCGTCCTCACCGTCCGAACGCCTATACCTATTCCTTCCGAGCACTTGACTTCCGACCTCACAATGACTCTTGATCAGCTAATCGGCTTTCGCTCACCACCCGCCGGAGACGTCGCCATGTCTTTCGTCATCGGGACACATACCTTGCACGAGCCATCGTGCGGCACCGGGATGGCGCGTTCGATTTCGAGTAGCTTCTCCGCATCTGCGTAAGCCACCACTTGACGTTTACCAAGCCCTAGAAGTCGGTCAGCGGGTCTGGATATGACGAGAAGAGTGTCGGATACCGTATATAAGCGCACTGCCTTGCGCCTCATCCCAGACATCAATTCACTACAATCGAACAATCCAAGCTAATCAGCTAACGAACTTACTCGCCCACCTATCCTCTGGGGCTTACGATCTTATAACGACCGCGGCCTTCATCTCCGTTTAACGACACTCCTATCTCCTCTTCTCTTCCAAGCCACACCTAAACATCCATCAATGGCATTCGGAAGGTACTCTGGTCCTCGAACCGGGCTATACGCCTGCTTGGTACGTCTTCATATCTACTCAATCTAAGACATAGTCGTGCTGACTCCTTCTGCAGTGGATCTTCGCTCTTATAGAGCTGGCATTGACTGGCTACCGGATCCACCACACGGAGTCGTCAGTGGCCAACACCTACGACCCCGTCGTCGCCGCCCTTCTCGTCACCTCCGCCCTCACCCTTCTGTGGATTCCCTTCGCCGCATTCGTCGGTCTCCGCAACACAAGCTCGCGCTTCAGCGGCCTGCACCACGAGCTCTGCGGCGGCTTCGTCCTCTGGGTGATGTGGCTCATCGAGAGCGCCGTCGCGACGAACAAGTGGCCCACGCGCACCTTCGCCCGCGCGGTTGCCGAGGACAAGAAGCAGGGCAACATCCTCATCACCATCGTCGCCTTCGGGTGGCTTGCCTTCAGCGTCCTCAGCATCGTCAAGGTCTTCCTCGCTATGCAATATGCGCACGTCGCCGCTGGTGCTCCTGTTGCTGTTGCGTCTGGCATAGCGAGCAAGGGCGAGGTGAGGGAAAAGCCCGCGATCGCTCCGGTTAATGTCTGAAGCGCTTATGGCGAAGAAATTGCACGAATGAATGAATCGGATGACTTACATGCCACTTACGGTTTCTTTTCAACATCCGTATATTAACTCAAAAACCTTCATCGCGACATCGTTTGAAGTCCCATTATAATTCGCTTTTTCTTACTACAAGGTTTCTGTCTACTTTTAATATCTAATACTCATTATTCTTCTCTCTAATGTATCAGAGGCTTACGATTCAGTAAAAAGAAGTTGTACGTTGCTTGTACAGTATAAAGTGTATTCTAAAGATGCCTTTTCTCACCTTGACGTTTGGTCAATTCATGCGTGTAAGGAGTATAAGGACACTGCTCTTAGTACTAAACGTTTGCTTCTACTGCCAGTGGGTTTGTTTTCGACCTGCCCTAAACGAAATAACAAACCGGACACAATGCAAAGTCGGTGAGCTATATCTTTGAATGTCCTGTTGTAGATGTGTACAACAGATATGACACTTATAATGATCAAAAGATGTGCATTCCAGGTGAGTAATGTGTAGTTTCTTGTCTGGGTGGAAAACGGGGCCACGGGGCCACCAGCGGGCGTACTGCAACTTCCAGCATCCGCATTTCACTCCGCATATTTCTCTCCATAACCCAAACCGACCTACCTCTGCAACAAAAAGTAGGGAATGCTCGTGTATCTCTATTAATCATGCTCGCATATGGATGATTCATCCGGAAGATTATCGATTAGCCTATCGAGAAATGTGCCGTCGCTTTCACTGAGGGTCTTGGCTGTGAAATTAGTCTTTCTTGAAAGCTCAAAGTCTATGATTCGACATTCCAAGTCGGAGCTGACTTTTCCGTTTGTGTCGTGATCTCTACCAGCTCCTTGTTGCAAATTCGCTCGCACAGGCGCTTCCCTGATATTCTCGCGTTTGATATCCCCATGTGTTACACCTAGCTCATAGATCTTTGCGTACGCATTGTAAGCGTGCGTTCTGGCAATTGACAATGCATCAGCAGAAATATTCTTTCCGGACAGATTACTGTAGTGTCAACATACCTCATCTTTTCCGGAATACGCTTATACAACGGCCAGTTATTTCCTCCTATCGGAAGATATGGCTTGCCGACTTCCTCCAGAATCAACATTGTAATCACTGTGCTTCGCTGTTCCGAGTCAACTTCATCCTCGAACTGCCGAACCAGATCAGCGTAGTGATGTCTGTATTTTCCGTATCCGATCAGATTTTGTTCGTTATGTTTCAGCTCCGCCTTGTCATCGTCATCTTTGCCGTCGTCTTCTTCATAACTCTTGAGACAGTCTTCGAGTCCAATATTGCCGCGATAGCATCGTAAGCCCCACCCATGTAGCCAAGGAAGAAAGCCTTGTCCGGGAACCACAGGAATGCGAGCGTGATAGAAGCCGTAGCACCATGGCACGGCCACGCCCTGCAGAGACTGCATCTCCTCGTAGAAATATGCTTCTCTGAGAAGCCACTTGCTGTAATGTTGACGTCCGATCTTTGCGACAAGTGGTGGCAAATTGGCATTCGGTGCATCCGGAGGTAGGCCAACGGGCTCTACTCTGAAAGCGACTCCGGACCGTCCATGCCCGACGCATTCTCCGACTTTCAGTACCAGACTGGCCGGTAGGTCATGATGTATATCAGGATTTGGGGCTTGTGTACGAAGGCGACGCACGGGCATGGGCCGCACTAGCTCCTCGTCTGGGATGTCAGTGAAAATGTCCTCAACGAGGTCCTTAGGGAGAGGGTCATGTTTGTAGAAGATTACTTGTGATCTCCCCATATACTCATCTAAGAGCGCGGCATCCAAGATAAGCGTCGCTGTGCCTGCCTGAGGAGAAATCGTCACAGGAAACTGAAGATATATATTCGCAATACTCACCGAGTCTGTCCCGGGAGGTGAAGGCATTTTGGGCGGTAGAGGTGAATCTACCTGGGTACAAGGGAGCGACATCTTTTGTTTTATGTATGAAAGCGTGCGGCTCGATGTATACTACATGAAATGTACGTACATACATATGTTGTGTCTTCTCGGCTAGCGAGAAAGCTAACTTGAATCTCCATGGAAACAGGCGAAACCATCTTCGGTCAGGTAATAAAGTCGATAAATTTTTGCTTTCGCAATGTATTTGGATCACGGTTATATTTGGGTAGCGCTACTAGAGCAACAGAATGCAGGATGATAAAGACTTCGAATAGGAAATATCCTCACTTAAATCTGTCTTGACTCCTAGGCGATTCTCTTACCTTCCGTGAACTATCTCGGGCGCATGAAAGGATTAACCACTCGAGCAAACATCCCATAGAACGCTACGACGGCACATAAGTTCTTCGCCGTTCACGATATGAGTACACACCGACGTCCATCTGATGTTGATGTCTAGCCATTGTCAATGTCCAATACTCTCAGATTCATGCCCGGTATCTGCCACCAGTAGTAAAGCGGATACGCGCTCGACCTGCTGCCGCCCGTTCAAAGACCTCTACAGCCTCCGGAAACACAGCTCCTACAAGACAACAAGTAGCCCAACATTGACATCCGAGCCTTCGGTTCATCACAATTGCAATGTTGAACTTAGTGTCGTGAGCGCGCCGGTTACATATGAAGACTGGACCGGTGTCGCAAAAGGTCGGGTAGCAGCATGTTATGTACAATAGAATAACCCTGATGCAGGAGATGCTTTGCGTTATATACTGGTACTAGAACGTATCAAACATGTCAGACCAAACTCTTTCGATAGTTTTCAGACGAAGCGCACCTATGTGATGCCAACCCTCTTGATACTCAAAACCGTGACCCGGGAGAGAATGCTCAAACGGTTTCCACGCTCCCACATGTCGCGCTCTCCGAAGCCATGAGCTGTGGTTCAATTTCAGGAAACATATGAGATGGTTTGGGCAGTGTACCGAAAAGTTGATTGAAGTAGTCCAGCAACGAAGAGTCGGGAAAGATAGAAGGGCGACAGACGCACAATCAGAAGTTCACCCCGAAGCCGGCCCTAAGTTAAAAATTACTCCCACACTCCCACAATAATATTACAACGAACGTCTATAACTGCAAATCGACCTTTCCAACTCCTCCTCATCTACTTTTTAGTCTTGTGGACTCTTGGATACTGTACACTAAGTTTTTTACTTCCTTATCTACTGCATCTCATAGTATCTACAGTGCATATATAGACAAAAGGAAGCAGCGGAAGGCTTATCAAGGCTTTGATTGAGAACATTGGCAAACTATCTCTCTTCTTTGCAAGGCAAAATGGAAATCATTGACAAAACTTATGAAAGCTATAGGTATGCGTTCCCTAAATCTCTGATGGTCTTACTAGCTGACCCTAAACGAAAAGGATGCCCAGCGTAATCTTGGGAATCTTGAGCGTCCTTGCAATATCATAGATATGATCTTTTCCGAAATCAACATTGCTTGAACCGCGTTATATCTTGCCACTGAAAAGACACGACTCACGGCTATAGGGTAGAATTGTATTCATCATTTAAGGGATTGGGCTGGTGACCGGATCTTCTGTGTTCAAAACGTATCCCGTGGAAATGGCCTTCTTGAGGTTTGATTCTGGGAGACGAAGATTTCCAGGATTTAGCTCATGAAAGCAACATTGACAGCAACCGACATTGTTTGAAACCTCACAAGTCAAGTATATTTCCGGCGCGAGGCTATACCCTAGGATCTTTCAAGAGATATGATGGTCGGGATAGCGATGTTCCTTGTGTATGTTAGTCTAGAGTCCGGAAAGGTCGGGTCAGGCCGAGCCTGTCAGGAATCGTCCCCAGGTTTACTTATTTCTTTATTATTTTATCTGATTTTCTTTTGACTTTCCGACGAGTTCCTGACATGGCCGCTGAAGTCCGCCGTGGCGGACTTGCGGCCTTTACGGACACCGAGCGGTGTTTCGAGCGGTGTATTGAACACCGACTCTTTTATTTTTCTTGCACGTAGATACTTACCTGTAGGCTTGCAGGCAGCGCGGACAAGCTCCCTGCAAGCCACCGACTTCACTTTCAATTGGTGTACCGACTCTAGGAGTCGGACACCGCCACCAGGCGGACGTCCGACCCTGTATGTATTGGACTTTGCCTACAGTCAGCGGCCCGCGGCGGTCCTCGTCGGACTCGGACCCTGGTGGCTTGGTACTGTATAGTTTATCGTTTCCACTTGCCAAAACCGCGGATCAACCTGCGAAGCACTCACTTTTGGCCTCTTGTAAAGTGCTTCTCAGGTGATGTGTTATCTTTAGCTCTGATGTGTAGAATAGCTTAATTTACTTGTAAAGTGCTTCTCAGAGCGAGGACCACCGCACAGAGCCGTCCGATGAGTCGTCCGACGCCGATTAAGGGTCTTGAGAGCAGAAGAACCGCTCTAGGTCGTAACATTAGGCCAAAAGTTCGTTCTCTCGACGCCCTTGAAGCAGGACCGATACTATGACGAAGTTTGGGACTGGACACAAAGCCATGTCGTCCCAAGAACAATCCCCGATCTTTACCGACGCTCCCGAGACCGCCCAAGGCGAGGCCGCCCCAATGGCCGCCCCGCCTCCGGCCCAGGACCTCTCCCCCGACATCCTGGAGGCTATTAACGCCGCCACCCGACACCTTCAGACCACCCTGCAGCAGATGGCCGACGAAAACAACACCCTACGCAATCTGGTGCGCATGCTGTCGGGCGGGCCGTCCGCGGACGGCGGTACACACAGTGGTACACCGAAAGGACCGAAGGTGGCGATACCGCCCGAGTACTACGGGCGGACGGGCAAGGACAAGGATGCTGATGCGATGAGCTTTGAGGAGTGGTCTCAGAAGGTGCGACTTTACGTTCGTATGTGGCCCCACGAGTTTCCCGACAAGACCACCGCCTGCGTGTGGGCGGCCTCCCGACTCCGCGGTCCAGCGGAGAGTTGGGCCCGCCCCTACACCAAAGCGGTCCTGGAGAACACCGCACTACCGCCCGAGATGACCTCGATGGAGAAATTTCTCCAGTCACTCAAGATGGCCTTTGGACGGCCTAACGAGCAGCGGTCGGCCTCGCAGGAGCTGCTGAACCTGCGCCAGGGCAAGGACACCGTGTCGGACTTCGCGATCAAGTTCCGGGCTTTGAAGTCCGAAGCGGACTTCACCGCGGACGATCGGGGATGGATGAACCTCTTCGAGAAGGGACTCAGCACCGCGTTCCGGATCGATATGCTGTCCATGACGTTCAAGAACACCAAAGAGTTCGATCCCTGGGTGCAAGAACTCTGTGTGAAGGATGAAGAACTCCGCGCCCAGCGGACCGGACTGTACCGCTCGAGCTGGCGGTCACACTGGAGCGATCGGACACATTCTAATGCGTCGGCCTCTCACTCCCAGAGCCGCGCGAAAGACCCCGATGCGATGGATATCGATCGGCTGAGCACCGACGAGATGATGAAGCGCGGCCTTTGCTTCCAGTGCGGCGAGCACGGACACCGCGCGCGTGAATGCCCGCAGAAGGGCAAGCGGACTATGTCCGGACGATCCAAGGTGGCCTCCCAGACAGCCACCCCGACCGCGGCCTCAAATGCCACGTCCGCTACCCAGGCCGCTACACCGGCGGCCTCCACCCAGCCTTCCGCAACACTCGAGGAAGTCAAGGATGAGAGTCCGGCGGTCAACTCAGTCCGAGTACCGACCGCGGACGACATTGCGAAGGCGGTAGCGGCGGCTCTCAAGGCTCAGGGTTTTTAATCGGGTCTCGGCGAGCGGTCGATCCGCCAGAGACCCGAAACCGGTTCTCACTGCTTGAGGATGATGTGCCCGATCCCTCTGTGTACAATACTTCATTAATACACAAGAGTTTGCGTCGGTTCATACACATACCAGTGAGAATTAGTGACGGCCGAAAGATTTTGAGCATGAGAGCCCTGTTGGATTGCGGAGCGTTCTTGGTGATTGTGAACTCGAAGCTGGTTCGGAAGTTTGGGCTGCGGACTCGTCCGCTCCCAAGTCCGATCAAGGTTTACAACGCCGACGATTCACCGAATCAGAGCGGACCGATTAAGGACGAAGTCCTGATGACCTTGGAGATTGGCAATCACAAGGAAGAAGTGGCGGCTACGGTCGCGAACATTGGGGACTACCCATTGATTATTGGAGTCGACTGGTTGCGGCAGCACAACCCCGAGATTGATTGGAGTGGTGAAACAGTCAGTTTCACTAGATGTCCGGCGGACTGCCGCCCCCCAGCGGCGGACCGCACCGTCCACGTCGGACAGGACGTTCCCCGAACCGTGCGGAAGTTCCGTGCGGCTCGAATCAAGAACAGTCGACAGACACAAGCGCGACCGGCCCCACACGCGCGGGTATGCGTGGCGGAAGTCGGTGATGAGGCGGACGAGGCGGACGATACCGCGGACGAGCGTATGAAGGTTCCCCCCGGCTTTCGGTACTCGGAAAAGTACTGGGATGTGTACCACAACGCCGAACAGTTCTATGTGGCGGACGATCCGGACTTTGTGCACAAGATTGCGGCCTCGTACACCTAGTCGCAAGCGATTGCCGAAAAGACCGCGGTCAAGGAAGGGGACAAGTCCTTCGAGGAGATGGTCCCCCCCCCAGTACCGCGAATTTGCCAAGGTGTTCTCAAAGTCCGAGGCCGAGCGGCTGCCCGAGCGGAAGCCGTACGACCATGCAATCGACCTGGAACCCGGAGCGGTACCTTCGTACAGCAAGATCTATCCTATGGCACCGAAAGAGCGAGCGGCCCTCAAGGAGTTCATTGAGGAGAACCTTCGGAAAGGGTATATTCGGCCCTCGAAGTCCCCAGCGGCCGCCCCGGTGTTCTTTATCAAGAAGAAGGATGGATCTTTGCGTATGGTCGTTGATTACCGAAAATTGAACGCCATGACCGTAAAAAACTGATATCCCCTCCCCCTCACCACCGAACTCATTGATTCTTTGAAGAAGGCTCGGGTATTCACCAAGCTGGACCTCCGCGCGGGCTACAACAATGTCCGCATCAAAGAAGGCGACGAGTGGAAAGCGGCCTTTCGGACTCAGGAAGGCCACTTTGAGCCGACGGTGATGACCTTCGGACTTACGAACGCGCCCGCTACGTTCCAGCGGATGATGAATGAGATCTTCAAGGACATGCTGGATGTCATTGTGATCGTTTATCTGGACGATATCTGCATCTTCTCGGAGTCCAACGAGCTGCACAAAGAGCATGTGAAGGAGGTACTCCGCCAGCTCGAGAAATACGACCTGTTCTGCAAGCCGGAGAAGTGTGAGTTCCACAAGGACTCTATTGAGTACCTTGGCATGATCATCGGTGCTGGGACGATCACCATGGACCCGAAAAAGGTCGAAGCGGTAGCGGACTGGCCGACACCGATGAAGGTGAAGGACATTCAGGCCTTCCTCGGGTTTGCCAACTTTTACCGCCGCTTCATCAAGGACTTCTCAAAGCTGGCGGGTCCGATGACCGAACTGCTTCGCAAGGATGCGGAGTGGAGATGGGAAGCCCGCCAGCAAGAGTCCTTCGACGGACTGAAGCAGTGGTTTGCGGACGCGCCGGTCCTGGCCATGCCCGACCTCGAATAAGCCCTTCATTCTTGAGTGTGATGCGTCGGACTTTGCTACCGGAGCGGTGTTGTCGCAGGTCGGTGAAGACAGTGACATCCACCCGGTCGCCTACTACTCCAAGTCGTTGGGAGAAGCGGAGAGGAACTACGAGATCCATGACAAGGAGTTGCTAGCCATTGTCCGCGCCTTGGACGAGTGGCGGCACTACCTCGAAGGATCACCGCACCGAATCAATGTGGTGTCGGACCACAAGAACCTAGTGTTCTTTGCCGAAGCCCAAAACCTCACCCGCCGCCAGGCGCGCTGGAGCTTGTTCCTCAGCCGCTTCGACTTCCTGATCAGACACCGACCCGGACGGCTTGGGGGAAAGCCCGACGCGCTATCCCGACGAGAGGATTTGCGGCCGGACGGACCGGACAACACCGACAAGGTCTTGCTGGACACCAAGCGGTTCTATACGCTTGCCATGCGTCGGGGAATGGTCCGCTCGGACGGGGACATTGAGTTGTTGAGGAGGATTCGAGAATCGAAGAAGTGGGATGAGGAGTTGGTGGAATCGATTGAGAAGTTGAAGGATGGGGCGCCTAGGGCGCTGGTTAACAACCTCGAGGAGTGGAACACCGAAGACGGACTTCTGCTGTACCGCGGCAAGGTCTATGTACCGCAGGACGAGGAAATCCGCCGGGATATCGTGAAGTTACACCATGATTCCCTTCCGGTCGGACATCCAGGGCGGTGGAAGACCTACGAGCTGGTGAGTCGGAACTATTGGTGGCCAGGCATGTCGGCCTTCGTAGAGCGGTATGTGTCCGCTTGTGATACCTGCATTCGGACCAAGAACATACCGCAGCGGCCTGTCGGCCCCCTACAGCCCAACGAAGTACCGGACGGTCCGTGGCAAGTGATTTCTTGTGATTTTATTACACAGTTGCCACCGTCCGGCGAGTACAATGCTATCTTCGTGGTAGTAGACCGACTGACGAAGCAGGCCCACTTCATACCGACGACGTCCGACATTGACTCCGCGCAGACGGCGGACTTGTTCATTTCGGAAGTGTGGAAACACCACGGAACACCGCGCAAAGTCATTTCGGACCGCGGCACACAGTTCGTGTCCCGATTCATGAAGGCGGTCCTGCACCGACTGGGTATTGAGGGTGCTACCTCGACGTCCTTCCATCCGCAGACCGACGGACAGACCGAGCGGGTGAACCAGGAGCTCGAGCAGTACCTGCGGGCATTTACCGACGTCCGACAGGAGAACTGGGCGGACTTATTGCCCATGGCCGAATTCGCTCACAACACCCGCGCGCACTCGGCTACTAGGATGTCTCCTTTCGGACTTCTGTATGGATACGACCCAGAGTTCACGATTGTGCCCAGCGCCGGCCTTTCGACGGTACCGGCCGCGGACGAGCGGCTAGACCTGCTCCAGAAGGCTCAGGAGGACGCGAAGGCCGCGCTGGAGGTTGCGGCCGAGCGGATGAAGCGGTACTACGACCAAGGACGTCGAGAGGTGCCGGACATTCAACCAGGCGACAAGGTATGGCTTGATGCTCGGAATATTGCACTTCCGGGCACCCGCAAACTGAATCCGCGCCGACTTGGACCTTTCCTCGTTGAGCGGAAGATTGGGGAGCTCAATTTCGAGCTGAAGCTGCCGGCCTCGATGCGGATTCACCCGGTCTTCCATGCCTCCCTACTGACGAAGTTTGTGGCGGACACCATCCCCGGTCGGGTACCGACACCGCCAGACCCGGTGTCGGTAGACGGTGATATCGAGTATGAGGTGCAGGAAGTGCTCAACTCGCGTCGGACTGGACGCGGACGCAAACTCCAGTACCTTGTCCGATGGAAAGGCTACGGTCCGGACGAGGATTCATGGGTAGACGCGGCGGACATGGAACATGCACAGACCAAAGTCCGCGCCTACTACCGAAAAAGTACCCGGACGCTGTAGGGGAGATAGTCCCCTTATCGACGGAAATATCATCAATTGTGACTCGAATCAAGTCTATACGTCACTTCGAAGCGGTAGCTAGTCCATCGAAGCAAGATATCGGACCGCATCCACCTTAGAACGGCCAACAAGCGTACCATATGCACTAGCTATACAGGGATCGACGTTGCAGAAGCTAACTTACACGCGCGAGTCGCCGAGTCAACAAAAACGGTTCGAACCGACTATAGAGGCTGAGTAAGGCCAATTCCCACTCGAATAGAGGGACACGTGGATGGTCGAAGCTGATCAAAGCAAGAGGAACAACAATCGATCGATGAGGGGCATCTGATTCCGAATGTCTCGCGCGGAAAGGCACCGAGCCCGACTCCGGCCGGAAAAGTGGTTCGATACGAGTTCGTACCTCGGAAGGACCCCACAGAAGATATGTTGCGGTCCGGCGAAGCGACCCAATCGAGGGGCATTCGAAGGAAGCAGATTCGAAGGAAGGATCGACCAATCAGGTAACATGTCCAAATATGGAACACTGCGCTTCGCGACTTCGCTGCATCAGTAGGTGGACCCACAATAGGTCCGACGCGTAGTGTTGTGGGCAAAATTAATTACTTTTGCCAAACATGGTTTTGCCAGCACTGGCAATTGGCAAAATGAGAGGAGAGGTTGGCAAAATGTGGCAAATTGTTACATAATATTACTAAATATAGAAATTTTGTAACGAACATCAACCGAGGGAATAGGGGTAAAGGCCGGAGTAACCGGAGCAGCCGGAGATTTTCTCATACATTTTTTTCCGATTCAAGTAAGCAGCCGGAAAATACCGTAGAACTAGACAATCAATTTTGCCGTTTTTGCCAAATTTTGCCATCTTCTGGCAGAAATACGCGTTTGGCAATTGGCGCTAATAGGCCTCATTCAATTTTGCCCCCTACACTACCGACGCGTCGATCGAGCACCGGAAGATACCGAAAGGACAAGAATATCGACTTCGGGGTGTCTATCGATAGCTATGGGTAATGGCCGGTGCTTCGAAGTGCTTCGAAGAGAGGGGATGGCCTCTGGAGGGCGCGAGCGAAGGCTTTCGAACGATTAGTGAGGCGGGATAGTACGGGGGATACGAGGTATATTGGATGGTCCGTGCGGAGGGTCGGACATGCGTGCAACACCGGGCTGTCTGTCAGGCGGTGTATTTTATTTCATATTTTCTTTCTTTTCCTCATCAGAACCAGCTGGACCCCGCGACTTGAATATATTCAATGGTCGCGAGGCGGGCAAAGGGGATGAAGGCCAGTAATGTATAAAAGGTGCACTGGCTTCGAAGGGAAGAAGACACCAGCTACGTAGTTGAGTACATAGCGATTCAGGCCCTCGAGCTCTTCTGAGCGGTTCGAATCAGTCACTGCTTGTCCTCTATACGTCTCAATACATCTATTCTCTACTCTACACATCTTTCGAACCTGTCTTCGAACTCTCTCTCTGCGCCTTCGCAACCCGTCGTAACGCTAGTATAAGCATTCGACTCAGGTTCGAAGCCACCTCAAAGCCTCGTATCTACTTCGGACCTCGCTCGAGAGGTTCAATCCTTTCGTTGGAGTGTTTGTATCTCCGAAAACCCTTTGCTACCCTTCGTCGAAGTGATCTGTGTACCCAAACACGCCCTACTTTCCTTGTTTTCCCCCTTTACCACTCGTAACCCATTCCCTGCGGGCGATCCACTCGCTCTCTTTACTTTCTCTTATCTTTGTTGAGTGCTTCGCATCAAGCGTCCACTTTTCATTGACCTAACCACCTTTTGCCCTTCAACGCCGTCCGCTGAGGTCGTACCGCGCTCTTTAGGAGCGCCTTTGGAGGGGGGTAATGTCAGGAATCGTCCCCAGGTTTACTTATTTCTTTATTATTTTATCTGATTTTCTTTTGACTTTCCGACGAGTTCCTGACATGGCCGCTGAAGTCCGCCGTGGCGGACTTGCGGCCTTTACGGACACCGAGCGGTGTTTCGAGCGGTGTATTGAACACCGACTCTTTTATTTTTCTTGCACGTAGATACTTACCTGTAGGCTTGCAGGCAGCGCAGACAAGCTCCCTGCAAGCCACCGACTTCACTTTTGATCGGTGTACCGACTCTAGGAGTCGGACACCGCCACCAGGCGGACGTCCGACCCTGTATGTATCGGACTTTGCCTACAGTCAGTGGCCCGCGGCGGTCCTCGTCGGACTCGGACCCTGGTGGCTTGGTACTGTATAGTTTATCGTTTCCACTTGCCAAAACCGCGGATCAACCTGCGAAGCACTCACTTTTGGCCTCTTGTAAAGTGCTTCTCAGGTGATGTGTTATCTTTAGCTCTGATGTGTAGAATAGCTTAATTTACTTGTAAAGTGCTTCTCAGAGCGAGGACCACCGCACAGAGCCGTCCGATAAGTCGTCCGACGCCGATTAAGGGTCTTGAGAGCAGAAGAACCGCTCTAGGTCGTAACAGAGCCCTTGTCATTTTTATGGCTGGCCCGACCCTTAGGGCCAGGATATTCTCCCAGAGAGCTTGGCCCTTGGCCCGACCCTCACCTGGCCCTAGGGTCGGGCCAAAAAGGGTCGGGCCAGGGGCTGAGCCCGGCCCGGCCCTTGACCCCATGCCGGAGGAAAATACATAAGTTCGTCTCGTTATTTCCAGAAGCGGTTGTCCCACGGCACTTAAGGGGTGCCAAAAACGATCTTATAGCCAAACAAGGTTATTTATTCCTAATACAGTAAGAGTATTATACACTAAGTAACTATACAATAGGCCTGGTAACAGTTGCCAAAAGAAAATTAGTATTCCAGCAAAAAAGTTAACCAAGATCGACTATAAAAGGCTAATTATAGCCCAAAATAGGGCCAAGGGTCGGGCTAGGGCCGGGTCGGGTTTCGTAGGGCTTGAGCTCAGAAAAAAGATGCTGGCCCTTGACCCAACCCTACTCAGACCCCATCCGGCCCAACCCTATTCTGGCCCGACCCTAGGGCTGACATCGGGCTCAACCCTAGGGCTCACGGGCTGAGCCCGACCCTTTACGGACTCTATGTTAGTCACACTGCACTTTTCCTTACATACATCAACATTTAAAAGTCCGGCAGCTCCGAGTAAATCTTCATAGCTTCTACACCACAAACCCGGGAATCCGTGGCTAGAGCGTGGCAGCGGAATGGTGTTAGTCAGCTGTCATAGACTCGTGGGAGACACATAGAATCTATATGGCTGCCAGTTTTTGTGATTTTCTGGCAAACACGTAGCAAGCTACGCAAATTCAGCATAGCACCATGTGGTTGCTATGTGGCTGTTATGCTTGACAACAGATTGCCAAATCTGGACGGTAGCTTGCTCCACGGTCATGTGTGTGCTATGTGGTTTACGTACCACGTGGGTGCCACATAGGGAACTGGGTAGCATTTGCTAATGTGAGAATATCTTGCTTTTACGGGTGAAATCTTGTCAACTCGAAATTTTGCAAGTCCAACAGCACCTGCCCTAAACGGACATGTGACTAACATGTTGGCCGTTGGGGCAAGTGTCGTTCAACATCTTGGGGCCCCCACTGGACTTTGCGGACGACTCAACCTCTGAGTCGCCAACATGGTCATACTCTAGCTACACTTTCTTGACATCTTGCACTCCTCAGCCTGTACACTGGGACTATCTGGCTAGATCTTGCCATCTGTTAGCAACACACTTCGGAAATCTGGTTCTCTCTTTGCTGTAACTGCTGGGACTTTGGCGCTGGACACGCGGTGAGGCTGGCGCTGGCGCTTACACTTACGGGTTCTGAACTTGTGCTGGAAAGCTTGCTGTTGTGTAGCTGCTTCTGCTTGGCTTGCCTGCTTGAGACTTGTTCTGCATCAGCCTTCTGCTTGGTGCTTCAGCTTCCAGGTATCTTTTTCTATCATCTTTTTTGCTTTTTGACATGCATTGGGATTTTCGGTAGACATTGTATAGTTAACTTTATGTATTTTGTGTATTTAATAATGAATATATTTTATTATGATTTAAAAATAATTATTGTGAATGAAAAGAAAACAAAGTGAGTGAACTGGTGGCAGCTGTGTGTACTCAAGCTAGTCTACACATAATGTAATTTATGTTTTCGTCAAAGGCTGCCAGCTGGCAACTATGTGTGCCCATGCTATGTGGCTGCTACACCTAGTATGGCTCCACTATAGCGCTATTTCGGACCACGGCTGGCAACCATGTGTCACACATGTGGGGCTACGTGGCTGACTCGTGGTTGCCATGTTTAGGCTGACAGCTGGTTTCCGTGTGCTGCCGGAACCGTGCCAGTGGTGTACAATCCTCAAGGACAACACGTGCACTTCGATCTAACAGAAAAAAAACCCCAGTGGATTGCATCACATGGGATAAGTTGTGCAATCCATGCAGTCATCTGAAAGTTTAGTGAGTTTGATAGTCACGTCTTGAAAAACCTTTTATATCAATGTGTGTATAGGGAGATCTACCAGTAGGATTCGTCCTAGATGCCGCATTGTCGGATGATAACATGATGACCACTCCGTTGACCTTCGTCAAACGCGCAACTCTTCCCGAGGACCTCATCCAAGAAATTCTGACCACTTCAAAGAAATTCTCTCGACCTGGCATACCTGTGCGTCAGCTACGTACTCATAATCCAAATCCTGCTATATATCACGACTTTCCCTCGAATATGAGACTGAAGCTTGGGGAATGTATCGGATACGGACGATCTGGAATTGCTTTCAAAGTAGAACCTGAGGGACTAGCTTCAAATTCACCGAATGCAACGCTTCCGCCGTTGGTTGCAAAGATCGGACGACAACACTATAACAAATGGCTTCTCAGGGAAGCATGGTTCTACGAAGAGATGCAATCTATACAGGGCGTGGCTATTCCATGGTGCTATGGCCTCTATTCTGCTCGCATACCTGTGGTTCCCGGCCGAGCTTTCTTGCCCTGGATAGAAGGTTGGAGAGAAAGCGTCTTTGTGGGACGTAGCGATATAGAGTTCGACAAGCTGGTCAAAAGTTATGAGGAGTCCGACGGGAAATACGGTCATGATGAGAAGAACCTGGAATCGGAACAGAATCACCTCGCCGCATTCGGAAACTTCAGGGATCAATATAGTGATTTAGTCAAAGAATTCGAGGATGAATCGAACTCGGACCAACGCAGTACAGTTGTCACCGTCCTGATTTTGGAAGAGCTTGGTGAACCCTATCTTCCCGAGGGAGGCAAGAACTGGCCAATGAAAGAACACATTCCTGAGCACATAACGTATGTGAATCCGACTGGCTGTCTGGAAGAATTTTCTCTAATCCATGACTTACATGTAGGAAAGACATCTATGATGCGTATGACAGACTAAGCGAGCTGGGAATTAGCCATATGGATATCAAGCACGAGAATATCCTGAAAGCGCCTGCGCAAATAAACCCCTCTGTTCCAGAAAATGACATTGCAAGGCGCGACGCAGCCGGACAAGTTTCTGACAACATCTCCACTAATTTGAAATGCCGGATCATCGACTTCGAGCTCTCAAAGAAGATGAATTACACCAGAGAACGAATCAATAAAATAGCTGACTCACATCTCGAGACGTTGATAGATTCGGCTCGGGTCGGAAGTCCCATTGGTCAAAATGACTTCGCCTGATAGATGTCGGAGAGGTCAATGAATGCTATAAATATGTCTTGACAATTGCAAGTGGGAGCAATCGGCTGCCAGTGGAGATCCCGATACGCTTGTGGCAGACAAGTCAGTTGCAAATGTTGAATCACAAACTTCGACAAGAAAGACCAATTTCACAGTCATGTCCCTCAGTTACAACGATGGCTCGTGACTCAAAAGGTTAATCGATTATCTTCTGGATTATGCATGACGAGGATGATGAATAGAGATACAAGGACATGAGCGACGTACGACAGATATTCGACTTTCCCTGCTTTTGGTGTAGATGTAGAGCGCAGCTCGTAAGTCTGCCTTGACTCTAAGACCTTTCTCTTCCAATTCCATTCCGTAGAATGCTACGAAGGTGCGCAAGTACTGCATCATTTACAGTACGTAAGGTATGTACACACTGGGTCAATGTCCAATACTGTGAGGTTTATATCTGGTATCTTGATGGTCTTCTGCGGTTCCTTCCTTAGAGCAACATTTTGAGTATTACAGGAGCCAGAATGAGTCCATGCGCTGTAGTACGATGTTGCAAAGCGCTTGAAGCAATGACATGGCGTGAGGCTGGCAGCCGTATTGCTCTCCAGACAAAAATCGAACACAATTGAAGCAGCGGAGGCATATGCAGTACATCTAAAATCGATGAATATTATTGATGGCGTTCGAGAAATGGGCGCGAAAAGGTGAACATACCGATTGGGTAGACCATCGTCATCTGCTTTCAAGTATATCTTAACCAGTAAACTAGATACTCGCTCGACATGCTCCCGCCTACTCCAAGTCCTCCACACGGATACCCGAGTCATATGAGACAACATGGAGCAGACCATTGATAATCGAGCCTTCGGACCATAGCTATTGCAATCAAGGGCAAGTGTCGTAAGCGCGCCTTCCGTGAAGACAGCAGCGATGTCGACGAAATTGGCGAGAATGGAGAGGGACAAATGGGGATATGATAGCAATGTGAGGGGAGGACTCACTGAAGCAGACATATCGCCTATCAGCCAGAAAACATCCACGTCCTTTATCCCGGAGAAATCAGAGGCGCAGTCATTCCTGAAAACACAAGGCATGGCGAAGATGTCGACAAAAGTGACTCGAGAACAGCAAAATCAATTGAACAAGTAAGTTTCGCCAGAGCTTTAGCTAGTTCTGTAGACAGTGGGGCAGCAACTGCGTATGTATGGGGTTTGAAGACATATATTGTAAGGAAAGTGACATACCAGGAAAGACACAACCTCAAGCCCATCCCATCTTCTCCCCCTCTCTCCGTCCTCTGTGGCATTTCGATCTGCGTCTTCCGCTGTAGCAGTGAAGACTCAACGTGCAAGACTTCAGTCGCAAAATGCAGAAGAAGCTTTGCTGTGAGTTCGATGCCGAAAGTCGCTGTTGACAGAGACTCACCAGTTTCTCGCTTTCAAGAACGTATCCCTGCCAGGACCAGCCTGTGTCGCCTCAACAGCAACGCATGCATCCCCATTACTGTCATTGTTCTCCAGTGTTGAAAGCGGGGGATATTAGCATTGCTGCCATTCTCTGTTCCACATCGTGGTGGGGGTCGTTGTACTCCGTTTTTCCTTTTCTGCCTATATGATGTCCGTAAGTACGTCGTTGTCAATATGGAAAACTTCAAAGAACAGCACTACTCACTTTTATATGTACATGCACTTGAGTTCCTTGTGGTAGTGGAAGGAAGCTGTTGGTGAACGTGAAACCTCAGGCGCGCCAAACTTAACCTTTGCCATCAACATCAATGACTTTCTTGCCCGCTACCATCCCCAACCTCTGTCGCCGTATGTCATTCTGTCGCTGTGTCTAGGAGTACACACGGGCCGGGGACATTCTCAAGTCGTGTCTCCTATATGTGTGCTCGAACAAGTTGACTGTATTGGTCACATCCCTGACAGCATTCTCTGACGCTCAACTCTGATATCTGGTTCTGTATACAGCTATGCAACTAGTCATTCTAGTACTGAAAGGTGGAGGATGTGTCTGGCATTGGACAACCGGGTTCGCTAGTGGTTCTACGAAAAGATGCAAGAGACTCTGCACGGCGTGGTCATTTCGTAGTGACACGGTCAACCCGCATACCTGTAGCTTCCGGACATGCCTACCGTGGCTAAAGTCTAGAATTTGAGTCCCTTTGAAAACCAGGAAGATGATTGATCTCCTCAATCAGCCGGCATCGGTGAGTGCTTAAACATTCGTTACCAGTGATTGCGGAACGCTGACTTGTCTTCGCAGGCTTTTGGCTGCTATGGGTCCTGCTCGTGTCACGCCTGTGCTGAGGCTAGCTGCAAGTGCTTTACGGTCAATGGTGATTCACTTATCTGTTACAGACCCAAACCCGGCGATAACATATCCTGGTTCTTCACCGCGCCCTCTTCGACATACACCATTTGCCACTCCGTTCGATTGACCTAGTATCCTCCACCGATATGCAATGCGGGTCCTGTTAGGAAGAAGTGAGGGACAGTTTACTCGCTCTTCCTTGTGGTCATCTGGGTGAGTGATATGGTCTGGACAGTGATAACTCTCTATTAACCATTCACTCCGGTAAACATATCACGCCTCGACGTCGTGTGCGGCGCTCTCATATAGCACAAAATATCTTTCTGAGTAAACTCGAACCGTGATACACGCCTGAATTTGTGGTATCACTGCAGGTTTCTGGTCACTCTCGAATTTGCTTTGAGGCTGGGCGGCTGGCGGATGGATGACGAGCGCCGGTGATTATCCGCCCTTTGCAGCCGTCCAGAACAAAACAACACGCCCAAAGCGTTTGTTTGTTCGCTACAAACGTGCAGGGTATATAAGACTTGACGGCTGGAGTCTGAAGCCCCAACTCCTCTTGACATCCTCCCTTCATCGCCGTCGACTTGCACCCGACTCAGCTGCCAGCATATGTCGGTAATCTCTCTTCTACACCTTCCCAGCTACGGCCCCTTCAATGCGTAGTCGTGCCACCGAACTCACTTCGGTAGAGAGCGCGCTACTCGGGCTTAGCCACATTCTCCTTGGGTTCTTCAGTCATGCCTACATATACGCCGTTGTCATTGTGGCTGAAGACGGCCGTCGGTCCCCTGCATTGCGCAGGGCAGCATACCCGATCGGCGGCCACCTCGCATGCACGGTGTTGTGGAATGCAGCACTGAACCTCTTGGGAGGAAGGCGAACTCTGCGGCGGGGACACATGGGTTCTGGATGGCGGCAGGGCGAGCTTGATGCTCGTGTCGGGAGTTTTTCACGTACAGCAAGACCCAAACCGGTCTAAACTTGGGTGCTGGTTATCCCCCCGAGGCTGACGTGTTTTTATACACCATCCTCCCTTCAATGGGAAGAATGGGTTTTTTTTTTCCTTTTTTTGCGGGGAGCATGCAACGAATCCCACACTCCGCATCCCACTTGTGTGAACTGAAATTGAGCGACTGAAACTGAAAGCGAAATGAATCTGCCTCGCAGGTCAAGTGCTACCGACGCGACTCGAACTCTGGCTCGGATGCTGTGTTCTCTCTCTCTCCGAGTCGCCGGATGATTCCTCCTTCTTTCATAAGGAAATTTCGAGGGATCAAGTCGTTTCCTCCTCTCTCCTCCTGCCCATAGCTGTAAACGTTTGGTTATGCAAGAGTCTGTGATGGCCATCCAAACGTGATCAGCGGAGACTTGTGTCACTGAATAAAAGATACCATTTGAGCCACTTTTTGTACGTAATTCCGACCGGCGTGCAGACGACTTGACCAGTTCAACCTTCTCTCATTTTTTGAATTAACTTCATCCACTGGAATAAAACTTGCTCAAAGATGTACTCTCCCGACAACTCGGTGAGTTATCAATCTGGTATTCTCGTTCCGTTTGATGACATCAACTATGTACAAGCCTTGTACAGCATCATTTACGCTCAATGGTGCTCTCTGGGACAAAGAAAATACCACTAGCGCCGCGCCTCTGACCTTTATTAAAGTCGCACCTTTTCCCGATGACCTTATTGAGAGCTTTACTACCACGGGAATAGGTAGTCGAGTCATGCCTGTGAGACAGGAGCGTACCCATGTCCCAGACCCCGAAATTCACCATGATCTACCCTCGGAATTGACGTGGAAAGTTGGGAAGTGCATTGCGGTTGGGCGATGCGGGCTCGCCTTTGAGATAGAACCTGTGGGTCTACCTTCGAACGCGCCAAATGCGAAACTTCCACCGCTTATTGCGAAGATTGGGCGACAGCATTACAGCAAATGGCTTCTCAGAGAATGTTGGTTCTACGAGGAGATGCAGTCCTTGCAAGGCACGATTATACCATGGTGTTATGGTCTCTACCACACTCGTATACCTGTCACTCCTGGTCGTGCATTCCTACCCTGGATAGAGGGATGGAGGCGAAGCTTATACCGTGGCAGAACCGTAGATATCGAGACTCTCGTCAGAGTTTATGAGGAGTACGATGGAAAGGATGACGATGACAGAAAGGAGTTAGAGAGGGACAAATTTAGTCTACAAGATTTGGGTGACTTTCGGGAGAAATACGCAGATTTAGTCAAGCAATTCGAGGACGAAAACCAGTCAGGACAGCGATCGACAGCGGTCACTATTCTGTTGCTAGAGAGATTTGGAGAGGCGTATCTCCCTTTAGGTGGCAGGAATTGGCCGATGGACAAACCTATCCCTGAAGACATGACGTATGAAATTCTTGACCATCATCTGTAAAAGTGCTTCGACTGACCATCTCTTCGCCTATCTGTAGGAAGGAAGTATACTATGCATACGACAAGATCCACGAGCTAGGGATCACGCACATGGACATCAAGCGCCTGAATATTCTGAAGGCACCTGAGCGAGAGACTGTGGATGAGGGAACTGGACCAGACAGTGACCCGAATGTCCGTGCTTGCGAGTGTCGGATCATCGACTTTGAACTCTCAAAGAAGGACAACTACACTACTCAGATACTCAATGATGATAATGGGGGATTTATAACTAGGATGATAGACAACCTAGCCACCGGAAGCAGCATTGGCCAGAATTATTGATCAACCAGTGACAGAATGATAACGATTGTAATTTGCTGCCTTGTTGATAAAATATACGTTCATGTCAGCAATGGGAACTCACATATTATGAAAGAGTGAGAGAGTGTACTGTACATCACCAGGTAATCAACAAGACTTGCATGGTCCCAATAATAGCCGCGTCTAGCGCAGATAAACCAGGACGTACTGGAAAGAAGTCATTCTGAGGAATGACATCGAGTATTCAAAGAACTCAGATTTTAGTGACAGTACAATTGATTGCAAACCGTTGATGATGAAGTCATCATGCCAATTGATGGTCGATAACACTCATTATATACGAAGCAGCGTGACAATGCTCTAGAGCACGGGATTAATCATCGAAATCTACCCACATCGCAACAAACTTCTTTCGCCTAGGTATCCCTAGACCCAAATTACGCGTCGTGAGATCCAAGGAACAGCAAGGGGGGGGAAGGGGGGATCAAATTCAGCGAGAAGAGTCGAAGAAAGAGGAAAATTTTGAGGTGCGAGTAACGAAGGCGAAGAAGTAGAGCCAGTAGCATGCAGCCTGGTAGAAGTTCCAAAACATGTCACAGATACAGAGCGTGCACATGGCGGGTAGATACCAGAAAAGAGTGCACCGCCTCCGTTTCATATAACGGGCGTCCTCCACTGTGACCATTTGCATCGATAGCGCTTGTTTTCTTAAAGGGTCGACATAGCTATCTTTCTGTTTTCGCCATATCTTTCGACACTTTCAAGTGTCAACTACAGACATTGTCATCTATTGAATTGGTACCAACGCACCTTAGACAACGCGGTGCTTCCAGGCGCTGGGGCCAGCGATGGAGTTGATGCGTTTATGTGTAACGCCAGTGGCGTAATAGCGGAGGTGTGAGCCGGTGGCAGATAGACGGCTCAAATCCTGTAACAAGACGATAGAAGCTCGGTCAGATGTCGAGGAGGTTGGTGAACGATGAAATCGAACAACCTACTTGACAAATACAGAAAGCACCTGTGTCAGAGTGTGAGCTCTCGGTCGTGCATCGCGAACGTCGATAGATTTTGGCTCCATCTGTCCTTCGGTGAGTGAGGTTTTCATATGGCACGACATTTAGAATGGTTAGCCTTTTAGGCTATAGAAAAGGTGGTCACAACAGAAACTTACAAAAGTTTATAGCTTACAGTACACGCCAGTTAGATAACACATCCCACATCTCGTGTCCCGACCATTCTACTTAGATATTCCAAGCCACGTTCACAGCGAGTATCGGATGGTCGGATGAGGTCAGGTATCAAAAGTCTAAGACTCTAAAGAATCGACGACGTTTGTCCGAGGACAGGGAGCAGAACAAACTGTACTTTGACTAGTTTGGATGCATGACGGTGGTGTGACATTTGGATGCATGAGATAGTGAACCATATTTTAAAAGAACTGCGACATACCAAAGAACCTCAAATCTATCTCATTTCCCTCGTCCTCTCCATATCATTTCGTGTCACGATGCGTTAGGGCTTTACAGACATTGTGAGTGATGCACGCTGTAGTCGGAATAAACAGTGACCCACCCAATTTCCTGTCTTTAATGCATCCACACCGCTACCGCTGTATACCGCCTCCGAGTATATAGATTCTCCTGCAATTACTATTGTCCTCCAGGATTAAGCCGCAGTTTCTATTCTCTGTTTTTGTCATCGTACATTGGCGTAAGGCTATCATTAGACTCAATTTTCCCTATTCTTTCTTGAAAATAGTCTGAAAGTAAGCTGTAGTCTGCATGGAACGAGATGGTTTTGAAGTGGGTGGCAATGCAAAACCGTTCAAGTTCAGACGCCAACGATACGGCGGCTAATCAGTTTTTGCCTGTAGTACGAAGTCACGTGGTGATGTTCATACCACAAACATATTGACAGCGCCGAGTTAGACGCGGTCCACGGCGTTGACTTTTCTCTCGCTTTCCTCCACCTACTATGGGTCAAGAATGGACAATGTACGTCCGATCCTTCCCTCTATCTGTCTGTGTGCTTATTGTTACTGGGACAAAGCGTGAATATAGACAAGAAGGAACAAATATATAGTGAATATCCTAATACCAGATCCGGGAGAAGGCTTGTATCTACTTTACGTGAGGTGAAATGGCCATCGTTTAGGGAGCTGATGGAGAAGCACAGGTATTATCTCACTAATTGATACTATGAACTTTACTGAAGAAGCCTTTACAGGATTCGCTATCGCAAAAAGGGAGTTTCGCGGGGCCTGGGTAATCTCGAAATTCCCGAGGAGCTCATATACATGATCTTCTCTCATATCGATCATGCACAGACTGCAGTTACGCTTGGCACAACCAATACGCGTCTTATGATCATTGGCGAAAGGCGAATTAAGCAGCTCATGGGCGACCCGAACTGGACAGGCAACCGGCTTGTCTTTCTCGGTGACGACATGGAACACCCTGATGGGCTGGATTTAGGGAATGACTATGAGGCCTTTCTCCACAGTGATGCCAAGTACAAGTTTCCGGGTGACTGGGTAAAGGACTTTCCGGATCCTGCGCGCGATCTATGGCAGACACGTCAAGCGGAATGTATAAACTCATCCAAGGATAGATTGACTTATTACCTTGAATGGCCTGGGATGCGTGGGCCCGAATTCTGGTTTGCACTGCGTCTTTCGAGGCCTGTGCCGGTATTTGAAGGAAGTCCTGAGGTCATCTGGAACCTCACGAAGCGCGTCTACTTCCGATACGATGCCATACCTGAACTTCCTCTGTGCGAATTTTCCGACTTCGATGACGCCAGCACAATGGGCACAATACTGCTTTTGCAGATCTGTTGGTCAAACTCCGGTAACAGATGGCTGCCTCATCCTTCCGGTAGTTGTTGTCGAGGGAAGTGGGCAGGGGATCGATTTCAGTTGACAGACAAGGACGTATTGGAAACCCGCCTAAAGCAAGAGGGGTGTGATTGGAAAGATGTTAGTGAAGAGGTTATCGGTCTGTTCATGGATGTATACGATTTGGAATATTGCTGAGCGTAATCATTTTGTCTCTACTAACGATGGAACTCTGCTCATTTTGGCTGTTTATAACGGGTCAGAAATGCAATTGACTGAATGGACTAATCACAAACTCCAAATGAAGACTAACGAGTGTATGTAATTTCATGAATCTAAAATTTCCAAAGCGTACTCAGTTTCCGTTGGAAATGAGTAACTATGGACGGGAGCTTCTTAATGAAAATGGGCAGGATTCGAACTTGATGGGAGGGGGGTTTGAACCGGGTTCGAACTCGGGACTCGGAGTTGCAATCGGGGCCGAAAGCTTCTCCGGCTTCAAGTTGACGTTGAGTCATACTTGATCGGCCCCTTCTCTTCCGCCGAGTCCCATCTCTGCTTTTCTTTCGAGTCAGAGGCTCTTTCAGGAAAAGATGGGTGTATGAGGGAGAATCTGGGAAATAACGTTCACCGGGAGGTATTGTGAGAGGCTTGAACTTTTAAGATGGGTATTTAGACTATCCTCTTTTCATTCATACCTTCATTCTCGAAAGTATTCATTAAAGTATTTCTTATTTCCAGCTTTTACGGTTTTTTTTAACAGCGGATAAGAGCACGAAGCTTTGGGGTGTCAGAACTCTCTGGCGAGCTCATCGTGCCATTGAACTTAATCGGAAAGTTTCGCACATTGTCAGGAGGTTCAGGAGACTCTGAGATGGCCACACTTGCATACTTCTTTCAAGCTTCAATGACATTAGTAGTAAGTTTGATCTATACTGCCTCAATATCCAGTGGCTAACGTTGCCGGCTTATGTTACATATATAACAAGCCTCATGTTCTTGTATGTAATAGGACAAGGAAACACCTTGCGCTACTAGTGCACACAGTGGTAGGCTAAATTCCGACGATACACGAAGTCGGACGAACAAAGTCCATAGCTACAAATAGACCTTCTCTCTCTCAATCTCATTTACTTTTTTTCTGATATTATCTAAAGAGAAAGAATAGACAAAAGGAAGCACTCCTTGCCAGTATTGTATGCTTATGATGTTGGCGTATAAATAAAGCTTAAGAAGCGTCCTAAACAATTACAGTAATAATCGAGTTTAGTGCCTAAATAGACTTATGACGAATGTAATGAGCACTACTATTATACACATACATGACTAACAGATGCGTCTATGGCGCAGAGTCTGTCCTGCGGACCGGGGCCCTTGTCCTCCTACCAGCGTTAGAGCGCCGGGCGAAAAGATTGCATTCGGTCGCCTGGCATATCGGCTTTGATGAGGATTTCACAGCTTCAGTGAAGAGCGTAATACCAGCTGCGCGTTCTACCGTATCGACTACAGATCGGTTCATGTCAGTAGACATTCGCGTAGAGAGATTGAAACATACTATGTGCTACAAAGTCTTCTAAAGGCTTATCGTTATCAATAACGTCATTCGGCAGGACGAACGCCCCGGCTGAGATCTCCCGTACGTCTGAGTTGGATGGTGAAGGACGCGAAGTGAGAATAACCTTTGCAAAGTGCGTAGGTACGGCAACATTAGGTGGATTGCCTATCATTTCGTATTTCTACACAACCACAGATAAAGTTTAGCTGATGATCGTATAATATGACAATTCTACGTACCACTCTCCATTTTCCGTCTGTGTCCTTCGAGGGTAAGTAAAGAGGAATGGTGAATATGAAGACGTCCTGGAAAGTGTTCGTTAAGTCACGGCACCATTCCTCCAAGAGCTTCCAATAGCCTCTGTTGAACCCCATGCCGACTTGCGGAGCCATATTGGAGAGCAAGAATGTTTCGTCCATTGCTTCCTGATATCTCGCAGCAGATAGATCAGAACATTATATCAAATCGGGGCTTAGCCTGACAAACCTGCGAGAATGTAGCATCGCCGGCAGGCACCCTATATAGATATTCGTAAGTTATGCATACGTTTATTATGCAAAGCACATACATGTGTCCTCTGTCGTACCCACTGCGGAAATAATCCCTCAATTGAGAGCGGAATGCAGCTGGTATGGATTCATCCGGACGGAATTTGGATAGGCTACGAGAACCCCTCTCGGCGTCGGCATGCACTTCATCGTCTTGCACATCATCCTCGTGATCTTCATCGGTTTGCTCGCCGTCGCTGTGGATGTCATTTGATGAACCATGGCGACCCAAAGACGTTGAAGTCAAGTGTTCAGCACCCTTCACATAAAACAGTCAACTTCAGCTCCCGATGCAAGGAACAGGCTACGAGACTCGCCCATGCTGGATGTCGTAGCCGCCTATCATATGCCGTGACATATGCCTTACGGACCAGGAAATCATTTATCGGGCCTAGAATGTCAATCGTACGACAAATTAATTCATTAGATGTGATCAGTAGAAGTTACTAAACGGACTATTGTCTTGAAACTCACCGGGATTTCCATACTTCAAGATTGCACCGGATGCTCCAGCCATCATCTGCGCCGTATTTTCAAGGCTTGGTAAGTCCGGAATTGGCTTCTTAGCGGGAGACTGCTTTCTCCATGCCCTTTGATGCCATGAATCGCCCTCGACACTCGCAATAGACGCGACGGATGCGACCTCAGCGACCTCGGGCTCTCCACGCTTCCGTGCACCTATGAGCAGAGCAATCACGACAGCACCGGTCGTGAAAATAGCTGCACGGACCATTTTGGAGCGCGGCATCTTGAACCTTGAGAGGAAGACCGACATCGTAGTGAGGATTCCCGGACCAAAAAGGAGTAGCAATCATTGCGAAAGAGAGTCTTATAGCACCTCGCACATTGTATGGAACGGACACTTGTCCAGATGCGGGATGGTATATCCCGAGCGGAGATGCTTTCCCCTTAGACTTGAGGCGCGTGGGTTATGTGGATGAGGTAGTAACTCCTGTCTGGAGGACTACAACCATAACGCCCGGACGCTCCGGGGGTGTTTGGCAACATTTATTCTCGAGGTGCGATCTCTCGTCCCTTCGGGTTACAGTGCTAAGTTGTGTTTTAGAATGAAGATGTTCGCAAGAGTGCTCACAGGTCCATGACAAGCATCTGTAAGAGAACAAGGATGCATTCCGGATTTCTCATGTTTTGCCTATCAGCATCCCGTTGGATCAATTTCAAAGGCTCTGTATCACGTAGAAGGCGATATTGAGTATATCTATGGGGACAAGCTCTGTTGTTTAGCTGAGTCGTGGAAATACTGAACTGAGAACATAGCGCATTTTGTGACCTCGAGTATACGATATGCAGACGGTTAGATGGACAGTTGCCACCTAAATCTAGCTGCAGATGCAGTCAGAGTAAGAAACCAGAAAGTGCAGAATACTGCAAGAAGAGACGACAAGTTTAGGAGCCTGAGGCTGGCTCAGGCTTCGAATACCGAATACCGTTCCGAGACTTTCTTAGTGCCGTGCGGCCCCATGAGTTTGCGGATGCGCTTTTCGAAAATAACAAGGAGAAGATTTTGCGCAACCCAGAATGAAAGCATTCCACAGGTTCGCAATGTTAGACGAGACCATCTCAATCATGATGAGCTTCGCGGTGATGGCTTTGCTCAACTTATGTAGCTAGCGTAATTTCTTCGCTTTTGTCAATGTTCGCGCTGCGAAGATTATGAAGAAGCTTCCACTACAAAGGTCAGATGTGACGCACATTATCCAATATGATACCACTGTAGTAGGAGAAGCTAGAAAGACAATCAAGAGAACTACATAGCAAACTTTGGGGTTGACTGTGTCTATTGCCAATCTCGGAGTTGACGCGAATTGACCTGCCGTAAGCAAGAAATTGTGGTTCAACTGGTTGAATTTGAATACGCGTATGTATGTACCCACCGACTCTTCAATCCACATTGTCAAGAGCGACCTTTCTCAACAATGGGACAATACTGGATTCTGTGCGTCGGACCTGATCCTTCTTCATAGATAAAACCTCACAATCTTTGCAGTGCGAATATAGACAAACAGGAAGCAATTGCCATTTCGAAGCTGGGCGAAGCCATTTACGAAAGTATCGGTTTTCAGCTGTACTCACAGCTACGCGAAAGACAATGGCAGCCAGTCAAGGAATTTTTGGATTCTTTGAGGTCTGTATTTCCTACTAGCTGCTTCGCTGACGCTATATTGAGTGATTGCCTCTAAAGACGCTTCGAAGGGAAGTATACCCGGCGTAATCTCGGATACCTGGAACTTCCAGACGAGCTCATCCAGATGGTCTTTTCCAACATCGAGGACCCGTGGACTGCTTTTCGTCTTGGCTGCGCAGACACGCGACTTCTGGTCATAGGCGAGAAACGCATCCACCAACTCATGGGATCTCCACACTGGAGAGGCGACCGGATCATTTGTGTCGGAGATAATTGCAAGGAAGATGACATACCTGAAGGCTTGGATCTGGGAGACGAATATGAAGAATTTTGTGACGACGAGGACAGCGAGGATAGAGGGCCATATGGCTGGGCAAGCACATTTGAAGAGCCTAGCTTAGAAAGATGGAAGTCTCATGAGAACGGGTTAACTGCAGGCCTTCCGAGGGACTGGTCCTCTTGTACTTGGTTCATTGCGTTCAAAATGACCGAGCGCGAGTTTTTCCGAATAGAGGATGAACCATCTGTTCTTTGGAACCTTTCCAAACAAGTTTATTTCCGGCGCGAATCCATACCCAACGATCTCCCTAAAGCAGCGAAGAGATACGATTCGAGCGATGTAATGGGCACCATCGTACTACTCAAGATCTGTTGGTCATCGGGCGATAGCTTAAGCCTCTCCTATAGCTCGAAGAGTGATGCTATCAAACTTAGCCGAGGGAAGTGGGCGGGCGATCGCTTTGAGCTGACCGGAAACGATGTTTTGGAGTCGCGCTTGAAGGAGGAAGGGAGCAAGTGGGAAGACGTCAGTGAGGAAGTCATCAAGCTCTTCATGGACGTTTTTGAAGCAGAGGGTTAGTAGTGCCGAAAGACGAGTCATTCTATAGCAAACCATTTCAGTTGAATAATGCTCACTCTCCGTAATAGCATTTGGATGTAAACTGACTCTTAAATACTTATATCAATCTTAAAGTAGCATTCTTAAAACTTTTCGTTGGTCTTTGGAGGGACTTCGCTAGCCTTGGAGAGTGTTAGATAAGACCATCTAATAAGCTCCTTAGCAAGTTCCGAGGTTTCCGAGAATACACAGGGCATCTTTCTTTTTTAAAAGAGATTCTATGGGGAGAAACTTTCAGAACTTAGACCAATATAAGATGAGATGCATACCTTAAATCATTCAAGATTCCCTGACTGGCTTCCGTTCGCTTCGCGTATGTGGGAGATAAGCTTTTCTCTGACACCTTTTTAGATCCATCGAAATCTCCTTGCGTTTGTCAATGCTCGCACTGCGAAGACTGAGAAGAAACTTCCACTACAGAAGTCAAATTTGTGCATTATGCAATATTATCCCATCATAGGAGGAGAAACTAGAAGGACAATAGAGAAGTGTGTCTGCCGCCAATTTCGGAGTTCAAGTTGACGCGAATTGACCGGCCGTAAACATAAAATTGTGGTTCAACTGGTTGAGTTTAAATACACGTACCCACCGACTCTTCGGGTGAACTTCTTTCTCAATAATGGGACAATACTGGATTCTGTGCGTCAGACCTGATCCTCCTTCATAGACGAAACTTCTCAAACTTTGCAGTGCGAATATAGACAAACAGGAAGCAATTCCCACTTCGAAGCTGGGCGAAGCCATTTACGAACGCATCGGTTATGACCTCTACTCTCAACTACGCGAAAGACAATGGAAGCCAGTCAAGGAAGTCATGGATTATTTGGGGTCTGTAATCTCTACCAGCTGCTTCGCTTACGCTATAATTGAATGATTGCTTCCAAAGGTTCCCCAGAAGGACTCGGAAGGATACTCCACGTAGCCTCGGTCATCTGGAGCTTCCAGTTGAGCTCATCCAGATGGTCTTTTCCAACATCGAGGACCCGTGGACTGCATTCCGCCTTGGCTGTGCGAACACACGGCTCTTGGTCATAGGTGAGAAACGCATCCACCAACTAATGGGACTTCCACACTGGAGAGGCGATCGTATCATTTGTGTCGGAGACTATTGTGACGAAGATGATATCCCTGAAGGGCTAGATCTGGGAGACGATTACGAAGAATTCTGTGATGACAACGACAGCGAGAAGAAAGGGCCATATTTCTGGGCATGCACCTTCCAAGCGCCTAGCTTAGAATATTGGAAGACTTCTAAGATCCGTCTAAGTGCAGGACTCGAGTACGACTGGTTTCCTTCTATCCCACCCTTCAGCTTCAAACGCATGATGTCCAAGACTATCTACCCGGCGTTCATCGGGCTCGATATGGCCGAGTCTATCTACCCGGAGGAGGAACCATCTGTTCTTTGGAACCTTTCGAAGCAAGCTTATTTCCAGCGTGAATCCATAACCAACAAACTCCCGAAAGCAGCGCAGGAACACGACTCTGATCATGTAATGGGCACCATCCTACTACTCCAAATATGTTGGTCAACGGACAGTAGCTTGAGCCTATCCTATGGAGATAAGAGTGATGATGTTAAAATCCACCGAGGAAAGTGGGCGGGCGATCGCTTTGAGCTAACCGGAAACGATGTTCTGGAATTGCGCTTGAAGGAGGAAGGGAGCAAGTGGGAAGACGTCAGTGAGGAAGTTATCAAGCTCTTCGTGGACGTTTTTGAAGCAGAGGGTTAGTAGTGCCGAAAGACGAGTCATTCCATCGCAAGCATTATTCATTGACTAATTTTGTACAGCACTTATATGTAAACCAGCTCTTAAAAGTTGAATCAATCATCGTTCCGACCTGTGTTGTAGGTATGTAGTACAGCTTACAGCGTGGAAATACGTAGAGCTATCTCCTTCTTAGACTCGAGCCTTTTGATAAATAAGCGACTAGATTAACTCAATCAACAACATATCCGTCTTGATTTCTACTTGTTGCTCTTGACACAGAAGGACACCACACCCTAAATCACCTGTAATATGCCACCTTCTCTGAAGCCCCGCTTGTTCACCGTCACAGATCTCTCACAGGAATCATCATCGTACACGATCACGGCATACGACCTTATCGAAGGAATGCCGCAGAACGCGTAGCTCATTGTCAGGTCAACAAATTCCTGAGTCTCTTCTGCCAGTCGAACTACTCTTTCATATTTTCTACCTTGGTTCACTGCAAGAACCTGAATTTCCGGTACCCATCTTGCAAGTTTGCTCTCATTGGAGGAGGATGCCTTTGAGATCCCCGAGATTATGGTGTTATGTCCGAGATACTGTAGGAGACAGTATCTTTGCTCAAGGCGTATCCTGAGGTCAAGAGGCTTTCCATCAGATATTGAGCTTGATCACCCTCCTGTTTCTATGGCCAAGACGTGGAAGTCCTCATTGGATGTATGAAGTTTTGTTTAGTCTTCTCAAGAGTCATGTGACTTTGTCAGATACCTAAAGTTTGATATGTTTTTATGTCTATGATACTTGGTAAATAGAGACATCATGTTTGCCCACCTCTGAAGAGTGGGCTTTGTTGTAGTCACAGCCTCAAAGTCATCCTTCGAGTTGGGGACCGCTGTCTCTGTTAGCGCTACATAATATTGGTGTTTTATCCAGCTTTTCGAAATGCTTAGACGAGCGCGTGGCTGGGCAGCTGGCCCCGTTATCATAGTTCTCTGTGAGAGACGTCATCAAGTTTGCATTACTACTCACCAGTTATCGAAGCCTTAAAATCTCCGGTCAATGATGGGGTACTGTCAAAGCCCAAGACAACGGACACTGACAGACTCGGAGCCTGGAAGTGACAAGTGACCGTGACGGACGGTGCTTCAAGTTGTGACGATATCAAATGGCTATCACAGCTACATGCACGTGATCGTGACTGTGCTTCAAATTGGGGTTGGGTTGGGTTTATATGCGACTTTGTGACAACCACTGACCACATACATTGGAGGCGGAGAGAACACCAAGGTCCAACATTGCGTCTCCCAACTTCTCGAATGTATCAATCAGGGAAATCAGATCTGCGACCTGGACCTCAGCCCGAAGCGAAGGCAATCCCTTCTCCCAACTTTCCTATATCCTGGAATTTCTTCAAAATGTTTTGGACCGATTCCACTCACCCGAAAAAAATTGATTTCCATAATCTACCACACGAACGGGCGGTATGTCTATCTCCTTAGAAGTATGGGCAAAATGTTCACATAACGTATTCCAAAGATACTCGGTTCGGAACACACTACACAGTTCACCGCACCATTCCGGTTGCTCGTTAAGCAAGTCAGAGGTCTCGAGAGAAGTTCTTGGGACGACGTAAATAAACGCACTCGTCTTCGGTATTCATTTTCCACACGGAGGCTGAGGCCGATTGTCGAACTCGGACCATTCGATTTCTGGAAAGTGTTCTGGGATATTATTCGATGTGCGTCATCTCGTGAAAAAAAAGGAATGTTACTGGCCCACTGAACCCATCTTTCGAACAGGCTCTTATTTGTCTTGGAAGCTTGGGATTGCGCACGGCGACACTAGTCTCAGCGACATGATGCATGATGAACGCGATGATCAGAAGTTTGGCATACTGAACGACTATGATCTGACTGCGGCGATGAGATCTGGAAATCGTTGTTCAAGCCAAAGCAATTGGGAGCAAATGGGAACGATGCCATTCATGGCTGTTGATCTTCTCGACAAACCAATCAATGAGCTTAAGCGTCGATATCGACACGACTTGGAAGCTAGTGCTTGGTGTTTGGCGTATCATATGCTAAAAGAATATCCCAAAGGTTTGTTAGGACATAACTTTTCCACTGTTGCAGGTGCGAAGGGCCTTTTCTTACTCAAAGCAGCGGGTAAATCTTATAAAGAAGAGTGGAAAGTATACATTGAATTCCTGTACTTTTGGATGAGGAAATGGGCTGATGTCCAGGCGACATTGCCGTCATCCTTGGTGGGCATGCCGGGAGATGTGTTATCAGCTGTTCAACAGCAAGACGAAGACACCGGAGACGATACTTATATCCGAGCTGTCATCCTTGAAGCACACAACATCGAGGGGCTAAAGTTTGGAGGCGCTAGATGACACTTCTTGGATCAACGTGCAGTAATCCATAGATCCAACAACTGTGCTAGTAGGCGTAGGCAGATTATCTTCTGCAGTACATCGAAGTTGATGTAATCTTCGCCGACTGACTGTTACAAGTATAAAATAGCATATGTAAAAATTGAAATGACCGTGCATCTAAGCAGTAAAGTAATTGTTTGTGATCATCCTGAACCTCTAATATGTATAGAGCTTCAACTTGGCCACAGCCGTCTCCAGCAACAGAATACAAAAGATAAATTTAGATTACTCTTTATTGTATCCGATGATGAGTCAACGAACTTACCTCCCTGCCCGAGCCCCAACGAGATATCTCCGAGTCCGCAGCGGTCCCCAATAAATTATTATCTCTCTTGTCCCGGAAGACTATCATATGAAGGAAGCCCAGTGAGACAGTAAGTGGCCCATGAAAAATGCACTATAGAGTAGAACCCGAGTCCGAGAATTTATTCAAGCTTCGGAAACTAGAAAGGTTCTTTCCAAGTTTTCTGAATAGATCTGAGTTTCTTCAAGTACATAGTATTATCTTATCTGATTAGCATTTCCGGTAACTTGGCAGCGCGCGAATCCCGAGCCGAACTGCGCGTTCTCGCTTACAATTACCTCCAAGATCTAGAAACCTTTATAATGAACGCGAAGAATTTACAGTCTCGTCCTCAAAAATCTCTAATGCAAGCGTTGTCGACAGTCTTGAAAGCGGCCGTCGGGCCTTTCAAGCTTTCGAGTGACTCGTCGCGCTCGATTTTGCCATTCATACCTCGTCCCATACGTCTCTTGCTATTCTTGATTCTGTTGGTCAACTGTCGTTCACTTCCCTTCAACTGGCATAGTGGGTGTCTTACTTTTGCATTATAATGCATCTACTAAATGCTTGGGTGAAACAGTTCGTGTGTTTAGGCCTGTGCTCTACCTCCGAGCGCGGTGGTGGACTTTAGCGCTCTCCTCGCGCGAAAAGAAGGAGCAATGGCTTGACTCTCTGTCGCCCATCAACAAATCGCCCTTCGAGGTTCAGTCAGTGTACAAGACATGGGCCAGCGTCGACGAATGCGACTACAACATGCATCTGAGCAACTCGAGCTACGCGAAGATCAACGACATGGGGCGGCTCAAGTCAGCGCTTGCGTTATTCTCGACTCTCTTTCGCGATGGTGGCTGGATGGCGTTGGGCGCGACGTACTACAGCTTCTTACGGGAGATACCCATTGGGACGAAGTACGAAGTAAGGCTGTATATTGGAAGTTGGGACCAGAAATGGGTGAGTGACGAACTTGTTTCCTTCAGATTATTCGCTAATGATTGGGTAGATGTACGTGATTGGGCGCTACGTGAGCAAGTCCAAACGTTCTGTCGCCCAAGACCAAGCACGCAGGAAGATACAGGATGCGAAAGCTTTAAAAGAAAGATCCTCTTCAAGTCCAAGTCTTCAGGGCATTGCTGCACCCGAGCTTCACACTCCTGCGCAAGCTGAGACGTCTGAGACACCTGGTGCCACCACGCCACCAACGAACGGCGACACTGAGGTTGCGCGGCTCTGGGAAGAAGGGCCAGACGAGACCCTGCACTGCGTCTCCGTCTCGCAACTGTGCTTCAAAGTCGGGCGGGTGACCATCCCCCCTGCCCTTGCCTTGGCCTCCGCTGGTTTCGGTGTGCCCGCCGACCGTTGGCCCGAGGTGAAGCGCTATCGCCAGTCGCGTGCGCAGCGAGAGAGTGGGATGCCCAGTATGCGCGAGCTCCTGGCTGGCAAGTGGCGAGACGTTCCGGAGGACAAGCGCTGGTGGGATGACGCAGTAAAGCCCTTTGAGGCTGAGAGAGTGAAGAGGCTTGAGGCGCTTTTGAAGCTGAGAGAGGGCATGGATGCAGTAAAGAATATTTGAGTTATTTATTATTTGTGCGTTAGACTAGACTTCTCTCTGAATACTCCATAGACATCTTTTTTGTAATTCCTCTAATACATTATCGATCGAATCAACATGATGGTTTCTAGTATTTCTGTTCTATTCCCTGTGCGTATAAGAGCATCGGAGGCGCCAGGCTTACTAAGCCGGGCTTTCCTCATACTATCGTGGCACTCTTCTTTCATCCAGGTTCGCCAGTATCTACGATCTCTCTACACTCAAAGAATCAAGGCTTCTTGATGGATCTCGTCTTCGAACTTGCGGCAGCTGGATAGAAGACCGTTGATGCAGCGCTGCACTCGAAACCCGTCAAGGATCACAGCACGGTGCCTAGAGGTCTGAAGGGATGCAGCAACAACCCTCTGGCGTCCGAATACGACTACTATACTGATACCGAAGCTTCTAATGATCTTGTACATGATCACATTCTCTATCGAGGTCGTCCAGCTCATCGATCAAATTGCTATCATCTTCTACATATGGCACAATGGCACGACGCACAATATCTACCGCTGTACCCTCGACGTCTGCGATCCGCTGCACGGTGTTATCTATACCCCATTGATGCACCATTGATCACAGTACTGTGCATTCATATGGTATATTCTCCGAGATCTCGAATAGGCATCAATCGAACCTACCCCACCATCAGCCTTTGATGGATGTGATGCTTTTGATATCCCCTGCGGCAGCCATGCGCGACTTCCCGGGTCCCGGAAGCACCAGACAATCACCTTCTGAAGCACGATGACAATCTTTCTGCTGTGTCAGTGCTCAACGCTGCCAAGATATGATGGTCGAATGCAGTGCATTATAAGTCCTCTCCAAGTGGCGAGGGCTCTTCAGCGGTCTCGCTTAACGGACTACCTTCGAGCTTTACCTTTGCTCTCGCATTGCCATAGCTACGACTTGAGCTCATCCAAGATGAGCTTTGCGATCCCAGGGGCCTCCAACCTGCCTATTGGCGAGGAAATCGCGATGCTCTTCCAAGCTGCGCACGATCAACGAACCGCTAGGGTACGTAACTGTACCTCCTGAACATCTGTATTATCATGCTTGCTCATGCATCTATGTGTAGTATATCGATGGTACGGCACGCCTTTGGATGCTTGCTCTTTCAAGATGAAATGGTCGATTGATGCGTCTCTTCCTCCGCCAGTTGCCGCAGTGACGGCTATGCTTTATGACCTGATCATTACTTTCCAGGAGTAAGTACTTCGCTATGGAATTTCAATATGTTTCTGATACGACAGTAGAGAGGTAATTACGCCCGTGCTTAAAGCACTACACTCTTGTCATTAATTCGGATAATGGCAATGTAGCGTGCTCTCATCTGGCCCGCGCGCTTTTCCGTGGCGAAGGTGCTCTTCTTCGCCACTCGCTACCCTCCAGCAATAGAAGGGATATTTTGGCTAGTATGTAAGCACCATAATGACAGCATCGTCCAACAGGAAGATTTGCTAACACTAGCGACCCAATACAGACATGATAGATGTGCAAAGCTCTGAACCCGTGAGTCATCACCGTTTTCGTTTGTCAGAAAGGAACTAAACCAATGTAAATTCAAGTTGTGTGTATAGTCAGTCTTGAGGTTTCATGGCGATGTAGTGACTATTTTCACTCCCGACAGTTGTAAATTCGAGGCGTATCTGGCTATATGGTACGTTTCATAGACTGTGCCGTTCTCTCGGAAGTTGTAGTACTAAACTCTATAAACAGGGGTACCTTGATATTCCTAATACCGCTTCAAAGTACGTACGTGATAGTATCCCTCACTCAATCGTGCTGAATGATCTCCAAACCAAGTTATTATTATCATGCGTACGATGGCTCTGTGGGATAAACGGAGAAGTATAACGATCCTTGTCGTGACCGTGGCAATTGTGAGAAGTTTTCTATATTTACAGTTACGAGACGAAACGGAATTCATTGCGGAGAGCAGGCGGCAGATATAACTATCCTGGTGACTTTATCTCGGATTATGAGAGCTTTCACGTGTATGAATCTTCTTTATTCTATCGATTGCACAGTCACTAATATATAATCACCGATAGTTCAGATGATTCCGTTGTGAGCTGAAATTTAATCTTTGACCGCAATGTCAGCTTTTCTAAAGTGCCTTCGTTTTCAGAATCACGCCACTACTGGGCTGCAACAGTGGACTTATAGGACTCAGTCCTACAATAACCATCCCGTCTTGGGTTGCGGTAATAGTCTTCGATACCGTCATTTTCGTCCTAACATTAATAAGCGCGGTCCATAAATGTGCGTACATATCTTCCACTTTCTCTTCTTGTAACAAATTCATGAATGCTTTATCGCGCAGTCAAATATGGCCGTACACGATTATTGACTATTCTCGTGCGAGATGGCTTCATGTACTATCTCGTGATGCTCAGTAGGTAATCCAGCGAAAACCTGTGACGCATATCATCTAACAGTCGGCTCGCGCTATCTAGGCCTGGGTGTCGTAAACCTGCTCCTTCTCGTCGCATTGCCATTCAGCCGCGGTGGTCTGTCGACGATGTTCACGCCTGTCCTGCGCGCGAGCTTTAGCATCATCGGGAGTCGCATCATGCTGAACCTGCGGGGGGCTGTCGAGCCGTTAAATAGCCCCTCTTACGGATCGGCGTCGTTCCCGCAGCATATTGTGAGGTTGGAGCTGATGAACAATGGTGGCGCTAAGTCGAGCTCGAGCACGGGCTCTGAGCAGACGAATTCTTCTGTAGTATGACTTTGATTTGTATTAAACTCGATGTATTGACGTTTCGGAGAGGCCTTCATTTTTGTACATTTATACAGACTATTTATATAGGTAGAGATATAAAGAAGAGAATCTCGTCAGGAAAATAGGACAATTATCGATGACTCGCAAAGCGTACTTTATGTCTGCTTCGTTCGTTCTCTAGCCCGGGAGCCAAACCAGCCATGGGCCGAGATTTGGACGGCGTCAGCGACTTCGTATTACAAATGGATCTCCTTCTGTTTGGTGTTGGAAGTAGAGTCATAGCATGGGAGGCAGAACTGGTTATTCTCTATGAGTATGCGTTGGCGAAGAGTAGAGTGAATGTAACCGCAAAGTGGCAGAGTGCAGGAAAGTTGTTTTTTTGAGTTTGTTTCCCCAGTGCCTGCTAAGCATATTGTTGTCGTAAATAGAATGTCTGGATATGAAGCAAGACATATCAGGATTACTGTCACCATCCCATGAAACCCTTATTTCCCCTCCCCCTATTGAATCGATTGGTCAATGATCTTCTAGAAGCTTACCCATTACCTTCTATTTCTACGGTAATATTCCGCACTTGCAGGGCATTAACATAGCTATTCTGGTGAACAATTATGAAGGATAGTATGTGGTCTAATGGTTTGATAGTTGATAAAATTTGAAGCTGCTTTACATCCAAGTACTATTACAGAAAGTGATTTGTGTTTGATTAAAGTTGCTTGCAATAAAGTGAGTTGTCTTTCAGCGCTACCAACTCTCTGCTTCCCAAACGTCCACGAAGAGTTTGATGACTTCTTCACTGACATCCTTCCACTTGCTGTCTTCCTCCTTTAAGCGTGACTCCAAAACATCTTTTCCGGTTAGCTCAAAGCGATCGCCCGCCCACTTCCCTCGGGTGATTTTAACATCATCACTGTTACGTCCATAGGATAGGCCTATAGAAGGGTCCGATGACCAATAGATTTGGAGTAGCAGGATGTTGCCCATTACAGCGTCAGAGTCGAATCTCTCCGCTGCTTTTGGGAGATCATTGGGTATAGATTCGCGCCGGAAATAAACTTGCTTCGAAAGGTTCCAAAGAACAGATGGTTTCTCCGTCGGGGAGATAGTATTGGTCATCATGGAAGAGACGCGGTCGGGTGTGATACGAGTAAACCAGTCGAAATCAAGGCCTGCACTTAAGCTGTACTCAGAAGAGTTCCAATGTTCTAAGCTAGACTTTAAGAATGTGCATGCCCAGTCATATGGACGTGTCTTCTTGCTGTCGTTGTCGTCACAAAATTCTTTGTAATCGTCTCCCAGATCTAGTCCTTCAGGTAAATCGTCTTCCCTGCAGTAGTCACCGACACACATGATACGGTCGCCTCTCCAATGTGGAAGCCCCATGAGCTGGTGGATGCGTTTCTCACCTATAACCAAGAGCCGTGTGTTCGCACAGCCAAGACGGAATGCAGTCAACGGGTTCTCAATGTGGGAAAAGACCATCTGGATGAGCTCAACTGGAAGTTCCAGACGACCGAGGCTACGTGGAGTGTATTTCCTTCTAGGAAGGCTGTAGAGGCAAACATTCAATATAGCGACGGCGAAGCAGCTGGTAGGCGGTACAGACCTTAAAGACTCCATGACTTCCTTGACTGGCTTCCATTGTTTTTTGAGTAGGTGCGAGTAGAGGCGATGACCGGCGCCTCCGAGAGTGCACATTGCTTCCTGTTTGTCTATATTCGCACTGCAAGGATTGAGAAGTTTTATTTATGTAGAGGAACCAAAGTCAACGCACATAAGCCAGTATTGTCCCATTGTTGAGAAAGAAGTTCGCTGTTAAAGATGTGGATTGAAGAGTGGGTGGGTACGTGTATTTATGCTCAACCAGTTGAACCACAGTTGTTAGTTCACGGCCGGTCAAGTCGCGTCAGCTCCGAAATTGGCAGCAGCCACAATCCACCCCATCACACAATTTACCTCATTTTGCCACTTCTCTATTGTCTTTCTAGCTTCTCCTCCCACAATCGAACAATATTGGATACTGTACGTCAATTGTGACTTTTCTAGTGAAAGGTTATTCTAAACCTTTCCAGCTCAAACATTGACGAATGCGAAGAAACTTTGAGGACGAAGTTGGGCGAAGCCGTCTACGAAGGTGTCGGGGAAAACTCATCCTCCAAGTTGTGACCAGTCAGGGAATTCTTAAATGATTGAAAATGTGCATTCCTAACATTCTACATTGGTATTGCTGAAAGTTTGCTCCCATATATTTCCTTTTGTTAAGAAAGATACCCTACATTCCCCCGGACGCCTTTGCAAAGGTCTTTCCTAACATTGCGAACTTGTGAAATGCATTTAGTCTGGCTGCGCAGATACTCGTCTCCTTGTTCAAAGGCAAAAAGTGCGTTCAAAACCTCATGCTACTTCCACATGAGGATCAATCACTAACAAATAAAGCTTCTTCATTTTTGTACATATATACATAATATTTATATAGGTACAGATATAACGTAGGCAAGCTCATCAGGCAAATAGGACAGTTACCAACTCTCAAGGCGTACTTTAGTGTGGCCAGTTCTACCTTCAAGTTTAGGCACTTCGGATAATCGGAGTTTAAATCAAGTTGATTATCGGAGTTCTAACTTGAATCTAGATGATGTCACTGATTTTGCTTCTTTTGCTCTGCTATAAAGTAGTGGGTGTCAGGAAACCCCCCGTTTGTTCTCTTTCACCAACCACCACCATTCCTTCACCACGCGAACAGTTCAGCACTTCAAAAGGCACTGCATATCATCGAACGTTGGCGCAAGCTCCGTCTGAAACTCTTGTACGGCTTTGAGTGGCTCTACATCTCTGCATTCAGCCCTCTTGTTCTCGAGTGAAGGCACAATAGCGCTCTACTCGGTCCTCTTACGCCGTGTCCTCTTACGCCGTGCTCGCTAGGATATAGCTGCTTCGACTGCAATGGCTGACAAATGGGATTCTGGAAAGTGCACACTAAGAGTTGGGTATATGCGCTTGACTACCCCTACTTAAGAACGTTGCGGTAATGCCCTGCACTATGCTAAGGTAATTCTCTGTCTAAACTATATATCACATTGCACTCCAATTCAAATAATAAACTAAAAAACAAGATCAGACAATAGGCCTTTCCAATCGTTTTCCAGACGTGAGACGCAGGTAGCGAATCTGCTGACGGTAGCAACTATGTATCTTGCTCTCAGCTGTTGCGACTTTCGTCTACCATTACAGGTAGGTACCTTTGCTCTCTCTCGACATGCATAAGCCTTTAATATTGTCGGCATTTCTTGCGCTGCCTCTAACCTGTGATTCAATCAGGTAATGGACCCAAACGTAAAACATACACGTGAAGATCTGAATGTTTTTCCAATAGTTCCCGCCCATTTCATAGAAATCCCATGCAATTTCACCAAAACCTCTTACTGATTTGCAATTATGATCTTGAAATAACATTCACTGATGAGGAGGTTTAAAGTGGGTCACACTGCACCTTCATATACACTTGCCCATCCGCATGTGTCGGAGCTCTAAAGGTGGAAAATAAATTACTCATGTCTCGAGGATCAATCACTAACGTACAAAGCTAACCGCTTGCAGCTATGAAGACTGATGTTCGGTCTGACACGGTGTTGAAATTTGATCGGAAGATCAAATTTCATGGACATCATTAATTCAGTTTGCTTATCATTAGCCGGGTGCTTCTTGGAAGTCCTAAACTGGTTATTTTTCCGACGATCCTCACCGCTCTGATACCTTTTCCTGCGCATGGCAAGTTGTACATCTCCTGACACGTCTGAGTCACGCCTAATAAACTACTGCGAGCTAGCGAGATCAATTACGACACTCATGGGCGGAATATAAGCTGCGCTATCCCGATCTTTGTCGAGGGAGTACGCGAAGAGTCAAGATGTTGGATCCTACCTTCCCTCTAGTGCCCATCGTGAACTTGCTATCCATTCCGCTCGTCCTCATTCCTCTCTGTACCAGCATACGGCAGCGTCAGAATGTCGGAGTTGTCATGTACGCTACTTGGGTCTGTATTCGATGTTTGACCGTCGGGGTTAACACTATAGTGTGGAGAGATGACTTTGTCGTCCGGATTCCCGTGTGGTGCGACATCAGTGAGCTCTGGAATCTCTCTTTGTTACTTATAGTACTGATTCAAGCGCAATTCTTTTCACTAATTAGCATCTCGGCTGGGAATTGGTGCCAGTGTTGCGATACCGGCATGCTCGTTAGTCATGACTCGGCGTTTGTACAAGATCACTCGTTCCCGCCAAATTATGACGAGCAAGAAAGAGGTAAAACAGTCTGAAAATACAACACCTTACATACACTGAAGTACAACTCAACAGAAAAGAACCGAATTTATTGTTGATTTATGCATAGTCCTGGGAATTCCGGCTCTGCAAATGATTCTATGTGACTATTTATTAAAGACACTGCGAAGTTCCCAGCGCTCACCTTTATAATAGATTACATTGTCCAGGGAGCGCGATTCATTGTTTTCGAGCAGTATGGATGCTCTAAAGCCGAGGACGCGTCCGTCGTGAGCTTACTCCTGGTCGACATATGGACACCTGTGATCCCATTAATCTCTGCTACGTTCTACGCACGTAAGTTGCGATTATAGTTATACTATACGAGGTTCATAAGAGATAGTCCACAGCTCGCACAGTATGGTTATTCTACCGTCAGCGGAAAGAGATGGAAGAATACCTTAGTAACGGTGCCACCGGCTCTATGAGTCGGGGCAGCTACTTCCGAGTCATGGCCCTGGCGTCTATGGATATTTTACTTACGCTTCCCATCAGCGTCCTCGTCCTCGTCACCGGTAAAGTCAACAACAAACTAGCGGTATGGCACGGCTGGGCTCTCCTCCACAACGACTGGGCGCCCATCCGGATGCGCGCATCCCACTGGATTCCGGCGTTCTGGCTGAACTTCTCGATCCGATGGGACGAGTGGATCAACCCCATGTTTGCGCTTGTATTCTTTCTGATCTTCGGACTCACGGAGGAGGCACGTGGAATGTACCGCTCGGCGTTCTTTGCGTTCATGCGGGTGTTCGGATACGAGCGGGACGTCCAGCCTGAAAAGTCTGCTATCGCATTCGGGTCCTTCCAAGCGAACCCAGGCTGTACTGAGTGAGTGAAGTTGATAGATCACCTTACTCTAGTGTTCCTGAGGCTAACATTTATTTGATCTAGCATAAGCTCAATCTCGTCTCAGACGGGGTCAAATACCTCTGTATTGGAGGCACTATCTGAAGTTGAGAAGACCGGCGCCGCAGAAACCGACCCAGAAGTGAAATCGGGAACTACTACTGTCGGAAAATTCGAAGACTCTGCATAGACTCGGTAGCATATGTACCTTTCTTGTGCCGACGATATGAGTTTAATGACACATGCATAACAAACCAACTCTCTTCTTTAGGTGAAATTATGGTCACAGTAGTGCTCTGCGATCTATGTCACAACCACGTGATACAAGTAACACCGTGTTTTTCATACTGTTTTACTATTTTGTACAGAAACGGGACGCGTCTTTCTCCTCAACGCTTACTGTTTCACTTGTCATTCGTTATTCTTTTCATTATTCTATATCAAAACGTACTCCCGCGACTCGGATCGTTTATCCGCATGTTCCGTACTCTGTATACTTCTACCCTAAAACATCGAGGCCGTGGCATCTTGTGCTGCCTTCGCTTTTGCAGCCGCCTCCAGCTCCACAAAGCTCCCACTCTTTAAACACATTTCACGGAAAGTCCCGCCTTCTTTCTGGATGAGATTGTGAGGAGTATCGAATTCTACGATGCTACCCGCATCAAGAACAATAAGCCGATCATAGTCGATGACAGTCCTCAAGCGATGGGCAACTGGAAAACGTTTGATGAGTACAATGAGTTATGTCGCTGCAAGTAACTTTCTTACTGGTAAGCAGTAAAGATCCACGAAACTCTTCCCTAATTGCCTTTTGGATTACAGCATCTGTTTCGAAGTCGATGCTGCTGGTCGCCTCATCCAGAATGACCACAGCGCTTTGGCGCAGAAGCGCACGTGCCATCGCGATAAGTTGCCTCTGTCCAGCACTGAAATTCATGCCGCCCGCGCTCACATCCGTCTCAAGTGTAATCGTCGACTCCCCCTTGCTACTCGCGCCGTCACGGTCCAACTCCGTAATGCTAGACGTCACCGAAATGGGCCCTTCTGATGGAGCTTCAGGGGAACAAGTCATAACTGTCGTGTCCGTTTCCTCCCGTTCATAAATAGAAGGTGTGGGCGAGACTTGCCTGGAAGACTTCTGCAAGTTTTGTGGAGAATTCGACATCAATTGGACATGGTGCAAAACATCCAGGCACTCTATGTCGCTATAGTCGCCGAACGGATCGAGGTTGTCCCTAAGCGTGCCCGAGAACAACGTCGCATCTTGAGGAATGAATGTAAGCCTCGATCGAAGATCATGAATGCCGATTGTTGAGATGTCGATTCCATCAATCAAAATTTTGCCCTTCACTGGGTCTACGAACCGCAGAATGCTCATCGCGAGCGTGCTCTTTCCGCTTCCAGTTCTTCCTAGCAGTCCGATACGCTCTCTTGCCTTCAATGAAAAGGACACATCGTGAAGGACAGCCGGTAAGTCAGGTGCATACTGGACCTCAAGGCCCTCCACAACCAACAGCGAATCGGCGTTGGGGCCAGTGCTTGTGGGCCAGTGGGCAGGAGGACGAGAATTCTCGATGACAGCAGGAGGCTCTTGCGGAAGGTCGAGGTACTCGACAACACGCTCGACAGAATTAAGGTCAAGCTCGAGTTGAGTCCAATTTCGACACGTCCAATATATGTTGCTTGTGAATGCCATGGCACTTGTTATACTCAGTGCCGCCCAACCAGCCCAATCTCCGCTATCGCTGGAATCCATAGATAAGGAGAGGATGGCTGTGATGAAAACAGCAGCTGCGCTGAGCATATCAAGTCGAATCATTAGCCACCGATTAATCATCCAGAAGAAGTACCACATTCTCTAGATCGAAAGTTAGACATCGCTAAACTTTCTAATAACTCGGCATAGCGCACCTGGGTGAGATCTACCCTGTCGAAGAATCCAGTCAAAAACCGTGACTCAGCAGAGAATGCTCGAACGGTAACTACTCCCTCAAGCAGCTCGCCGAACCCGGAGAACAGCGGTGATCGGGATGTCGACTCCATCCGTTTCAAACCTCTCCCAGTATTCAGATAGGCCACGGCTAGTCTGTAGTAACAAAAAGCGATTACGATTGCTGGGATTGTGAATGGCGGGAAGACGACGGCGATGATGATAGCCGACGAGAAAAAGGTTGCGAGGTTAGAATTCAATGTTTGCAGGGAGGTAGCGAGGTTCACATCTATGGTTTCGATGTCTCTGCTGAACCTGTTCAAAACACGGCCTGTGGGAGTAACATCGTACCAACGCATCGTTGCCCGTACAACGCTCCCAAGGAGTTGCCTGAAAAGAAGGCGCGAGGCACGAAGGGCCCCGAGATACTGCGTCGACACCGACATGACGCTCACGACAACAGTTGTGAGACCTATAAGTGCATACACGAAGACGTAGAAAAGAGGGTTCTCTCGCGCGCGTGGTAAGTAGACTTGCAGATCCGAAGATTCTAATGGTGCTTGAATATGAGCAGATCCGTCGGGAGAGATGGTGTCATAGAGCGGCGACTGGCTATTTCCGAAGGTGATTGGGCTTGATTTGTCGAGTGTCGAGGACGTCAAGCTGTTCGAATATGCTCCGGCCCAGACCTGAATAACAACTAAGAACAATCATCAAACAAGCAAATTATTCTGCAAACTCTACCTTAATCCAATATTTCTCAGCGAAGCCTAGTAATTGGGTACAGATGATGAACGCAAAGAGGATAATCCATGTTCGGTACGAGCTGCAGGAATTCAATCAGTCACATTCGGAAACTCAATCGAGAACACTCACGTGGCCTTCAGATACGTCTTATAGATGGTCCACTTTACATTGCCTACCTCGCGATGCTCATCAAGAACAAGCTTTTTTGGCTTCCTGGCCGCCCCTTCTACCGTTGTATATACTTCACGATCACCACTTTCCCCTTCTGCCACTAGCTTCTCGATCTCGGCAGCCTTCTTCTTGCCTTCTCCCTGCACGTCGACAGCGCCCGTGCTACTTCCTAATAGGTTCCTTTCGCGAAGACTGTCGATGGTTCCTTGATATTCAATCTGACCATTTGACATACGCACGAGATAGGACGCAGCTGGAAGCACAAGATCGACGTGATGAGTGATGAGGATGATCGTCCGGTGTTTCATGAGAGGGCCGAGGAACAGCCGTTCGTAAAGGAATCGGGAAGTATGAGAGTCCTATCGTTAATCTCAGCATGGCTCACTTAGTTTGAGTAGCTCGGGACATACAACAGCACTTAATGGATCGTCCAGCAGAACATATCTGGTCCTCGCATACGTTGCTCTAGCGAGCGCGACTCTGGCTTTCTGACCTCCGCTCAGGGTGACGCCTCTTGCTCCAATTTCAGTCTCATCTCCGTCTTCCAGAATGTCCAAGTCAGGAAGAAGGGCACAGCACTCTACGACGGCTTTGTATCTTCCTTCTTCGTACGGACTTCCAAAGAGAATGTTCTCTTTGATGGACTGATGCTGCAGCCAAGGCGTTTGCGCTGCGTAAGAGATAGAATGCGTGAGGCCATGTTCATCGACCTTCTCGGGCTGCTTGTACACCAGGATCTGACCGCCAATTAACGTCATCTCGCCGAGGAGAGCAAGCTTACACGGGATGTTCGATCAATTGGGGAAGACGTATGTAAGGCGAAAATAGTGCGTACCAGTAGGGCTGTCTTTCCGCTGGCAGTCGAACCAGTCACAATGGAAAGCTTCCCTTCCGGGAAAATCACCGATATGTCCTTCAGCTGGAAGTTCCTGTCAGTCTCCTCCGTTGTCATCGCATCCAAATTGGATCCGGACGCTATACCGTGACCGGCACCTAGTACAGTCCCATCGGTTTCCTTCCCTATCGTATCCTTACTAGCATCCCTCTCCTTTGCTCCAGCTGAATTCCATATGAAAGATGCCATCTTGAGACCAAATTCATCAGGTGAGCGAACGGGAGCATTCGAAAGGGTACGCCTCAATGTCGACACCTGTTCATCGACTTCGTCTTCAGCTAGGAAGGATTCAATACGATGGAGCGCAACACGAGTCTTTTCGAGTCATATTAGCCAACAGAAATTTCAATACAATGAATAAAGAGCCTTACTTGGAGTATCTGCACAATGAATGTCGGAATGATATTCATCGGCGGACGGATCATGCTGAAGAGCATGAGAGCTGTGAAGGCCGTGCCGACAGTCAGCTTATTTCCCTGCACGATAAATGCGAAGAATGCGACAATCGAGATCAATACTGGTGTCGCTGTCCATACAGCCTGATACAGGACGTCGTTAACTCGGGATTTTATCAGCCAGTCAAGTTCTTTTTGCCTTGCAGAGAAAACGCGGGCAATCCAGCGGTCTTCCCAGGCAAAGAACTTGATGAACTTGATCTGGAGGGGAAAGTTTGTTTCAATGCAGAAGGGAAAGGTAAAATAAGGCAACTTACAGAACTTAGCAACTCGTTCAGAACGCTCATGCGTTTATCGCGCGCAGCAAGGGATTCTCTCGAGATGTGTATTGCGCGGCGCGAGAGGATGCTATTGAGCGGCCAGCCCAGTAATAAAACGAGTAGACCGGCGAAAGCTGAGAAGCCAAGCAGCCTTATCAATAAAGACTATTAGTGAAGACCTTGACTAGTGAAGGACTTGTGGCTCTTACCGATAAAGGAATATCCCCGCAATGATAACGTCTGTTTCCGATTGAGTGCTCTTATTCACAATACATAATAATGAGCACTTGTCATACCAATTGGACAACCATAGATGAAATACATTCCCGAGGCAATCTGGGCAACCTGTAGGGACAGCCGTTAGTCGACATCAGAGGAAAAGTGAGAGGGCCACTGACTCTATTTGCATCCCCGGACATCAAATTCACAATCTTGCCCACGTCTGCCCCAGTCTCGTCCTTCTTAGCGATATTGACACTTTCGTCCTGACGATCACTGTGCTTGTAGACATGCCCAGAAATATCCTTCCTTTTCAGTGCCTTGTCGTATATAGCTGCCATAAGCACCGTTTTCAGCTGCGCCTCGGCGTGTCGACTGCACCACGAATGTTGTATGTCAGTTTCTGCCCTGATCACCTGGGACACGAACATAAGGCAAGCGTATGCAAATGCTCTGTTGCGCACTTCAGGGCCTTGAAGATTGAACGAATCAATGATCTGTCTGCAATAAGGTAGGATTAGAGTATGAAGATATCTGATCATGACATGCGTACTTTATGAAGAAAGGTTGCAAGTATTTCAGAAACACAGATGCGAGGTTGAAAAGGAAATCGAGACTATACACAATCTTAGCTTTAGCAGGACTGTCTATAGGAAAATGAAGGCTTACATGAGATCTCTTGAGACTACAACCCATAATCGTCGAAGTAAAGATTTTCCCTTCACTTCCGAAAACCTCATGAAAACTGGACGTGCAGCCATCGTGGGGCTCAATCGCCACACATCGTCCTCGTTAAGGTCATGAGAGGACCCTTTCCTGATGAAAGGTGTAACCCAGCTGAACGACATCCATCTCCACAGAGTCGTAGTATCTTCGGGAGAAATCAGCTTATTAGTAGAGCAGCTTCGCCATGTAAGCGGTCTAGAGAAGGAGATCAAAACCAATGATGAGCTTGTGACTGCATTCAACAAATGCGCTGAAACGAAAGGGTCCGGGAAAAGTGGCCGTCCTGAATTGTGGAAGTCCCAAAAAGCCCCTCCAAGGACAAGTAATGATCCGAAGAACTCGACAAGATAGAAAACCAAAAGTCTGTAAGAAATCGTATCCTTGAGTGTCATGAAGGAATAGAAAGTGGCATAAAGCCAAGAGAACACCGAAAGGCATGAATATAACGGAGAAAGTCTGTTAATGAAGAAATTTGCAGTGACGACAGTCCAAACTGCAGTTTGAAAAATAGATAAGGCTGATGGAACGAAGGCCATCCACGAACGCGCCCGATTGTTAGCTTGTCCTGAATACACATTGCGTTCTACATACGACTCAGCTTCAGAAAGCGAAAGAAATGGTTTGAACTGTAGTTTAAAGAAGTCCACTTTCGGAACCAACGAATACGGGAAACACAGAACGACGACGAGAACGAAAGGGGCGAAAGCACTGAGCTCCTCTCTGACGCAAGGATTCGACCAGTCCAAAGGCGTTGATAGGAGGGACGACGACATGGATGTCTGTGATGAAGAACAACCCCCGAGCAAGCAAGGTTGCAGTGTATTTCACAGACGGTGACAAGTCGCCGAATCCCACTCGTGGCCTGAGATATGGAAGATACTGAGCTTCTGATGAGAACAGCATTAGGTTGAGAAGACTTCTAGATTAGAAAGCATTATGAATGCAGAACTGCTTAAGCATCGCAGCGGACTTGAAGATGCAGGGGAAAGGAGAGTAGTAACCGGATCTATACTAAGAGGAGAAAACTTCGTGGGAGACTCGTTAATTTCTGTTATCCTAATGCAATTAGGGTAATACGAACAAGGCTCTGACACCAGCATATAAAATGAGAATAGTTCAGCAAGTTTTGTGTGGACGCAGCTGCTTAGAGAGTTTTCGAGGTGTTTAACGAGTTATGAAGGAGTTGGCACTGGTCAATGAGACGCGACGCGACTTGACGCGTGACGCTCACCGCCTCGTCACAGGCTTAGAAAGTCTGAGTCATCTTGAAGTCACGGTCACGGTCCAACACCAACACTGGCAGTACTTAAAGACAACCGTAAGAATTGCCATTAGAACTCATCCCTCCTCTCCGCTACGCTTCGTGTCGGAGGATCCGGCGTCAAGTGCTAAGATTTACAACCAAACATCTCCCGGGGCTGTTGACCTACTGACAGGTGCCTTAGGTGATGTAGTCTCAACGTTGCTCTCAACCGCTCTAAGGTTTGCGCTCGGCGAGTAGCCTCGTCCCCCGTGACATCCTCTACCAGTCTAGGTGGCTTGATCTGTAGGATGTGGTGTAATATGATGGATTCAGCAATACTCCATGAGAACAATAGAATCTGCGTATGTCTATAAATCCAAACTTGATCAATCCGCTGTTCTGATCGCAGTCAACCTTCAGTCAATCGTCTGATCTACAATGTGACTTCTGTACATATTTCCCCCCTAGCTCCTCCGAAGCCACATCATCATTAGGTTGAAGCCAACTTTTTGGCTTTTCTCTTTCATTGACTCAATCTAATGGGCATCTACAGACTCGGAGTGTCACTATATAAGTGATTGGCAATGCTTGGTGAGGCAGGTATGTTATTTGCAGAGTATTCGTTCAGGCTTTCTCCGGCATGCACTATGATGATGCATTGTGCATTTTCATCAACTCAAGTGACAGATCTAAATGACATGATGCTGCGCTTCCGCTGTTTCTTAGTAAACATTGAATAGAGGCACTCACAAGCTTGGCATTCATTACCTGCCCATCAATCGCAATGGCTGATCACACCCGCTGGAGTCCGAATGCACAGCGCCATCATGCTTCTCTTTCCCTTGTGTCTCAAGACATGCCATGAATCCAGAAAGGCTCATTGGATTACTAACTGAAACTCTTGGTAGGTGGGCGGTAATCTAGAGATTTTCTTCTAGGAAAAGCCTCGTTATCTTCAAGGACTGCTGTGTGAGTATATAATGTTCTCACCTCGAAGGAGCCACTTTCACCCCCCGGTCTGCCGTTCTGCGAATAAGGATGACTTCTATCCCGCTAAGCCTGTCCCTCAACCAAGAGCTACAGATTCTCTATCAAGTTGTATGGGATCTTCGCTCCTCTCAGGTAAGCAGTCTCAAATACTCCAATTCCTGAGCACCATACTGACATTCGTCTGTAGTACATAGAAGGTGGGTGCATCCTATCAGGCAGCGCATTATACGAATGAACATATTGCACCAGTCGCAACATTCGTTGCGATGATATATGATATCCTCATAACACTAACTGAGTGAGTACCTCACCTTCGGAGCAATGAGTTCTTTCGATGACTTGTTCAGTGTAGCGAGGTACTCAGAAATTCGATAGCCAAGCTCTTATCTATTAAAATTTGGTACAGGTCGAGCTTATGTGGAAGGCCAAATGGAGCCCCGGGAAGCTTCTCTACTTCTGCGCTCGTTATCCAGTGGCGATAGAGGGCATTCTTTGGTTGATCTGTAGGTATTCACGGACAAATGCTGCTGACATCTAAGACTGACACCTTTTATGCGCCCTAGATGCAATCAACGTTGCCGACAGTGCTAATGTGAGTGACAATGCCTTAATCACTCAACTATTGTATTGACCTGCTTTGTAGTTGTAAGTTCTTCTGATGAATATGTGACCTAAAACCCTCTTAATCCGCAGCTGAAGCTGCAGAGTGGAGCTCTATACAGCCATTTGGTTCGTCTTCGTCCTTCACACAAAAGCTATGTTCTTCTACTAATACAAAAACCACTTGCAGGGCAAATCTCCTTTTTCTTATTCCGTGCCAAAGTTAGTGTACAGTCTACTATAGTAGTCGCTCCTTCTGACCATTTACTAGTTATCATCATTGGCCGGTCGATGGCGCTCTGGGAGAAGCGGAGGTGGATCACCTTTCTGCTAGGTTCTGTCGCTGCTGTGCGCACAACTTCGCAGTCCCCATATTATTATTCACACTAGCTTTCCAAGACAACCGATCTGATTATCTTTGGCACGCTAATCCATATTTCGAGGAAGATCAAATGTAAGCCCGCTCCTGTGATTAGTTTGAACGCATAGCTGATTACGCCATTTTAGTTGCAATGGACCCGCTGTGAGTTTTCTTCGTGCACTTACTCAAGTTATAGAATGTTTGAACACAACGATCTCGGAAGGCTTATCCCAATCCTGGGATGTAGTAGCGGGCTGTTCGACTTCGACGCCCGCGTGACGCTGCCCATATGGGGTGCTTTGCTCTTTTTTGACACCGTCATATTCATCCTGACGTTCTCTCGGGCGTACCGCGCTTGTACGTCTGCCTGTATACAGTATGCTCATAAAGATATCGTGATTAATGCGAGCACATAGATCGCTCAACGCGCACCCGGCTTATCGAGGTTCTCATCCGGGATGGCTTCGTCTACTATACTTTTATGTTATGTGAGTCCGCACACTCGACATCTCAGGTTCATTAGATCACTAATATGACTTGGGTTCGTTAAGTGCTCACCGTTGCAAACATACTTTTCCTGACTGCTCTACCACCCGAGCGAGGAGCGCTTCAGACTATGTTCACGCCTGTCATGCGTGCTACTTTCAGCATCGTTGGCAGCCGTATAATGCTCAATCTACGAGGAGTTCTAAAGGCGAACCAACAGTACTCGGGAAGGCATGCCACAGGAAAAAACGTACCTAGATCTACTCTGCCTGAGATGTCGCATTCGGGCTGAAAGACGAAAAGTCAGGAAACTATACTATTTGGAACTCACGTTATCTGATCCCCGAGTTAGTTTGGTGGGGCAGTAGAATGTGGAAGAGTGTTCTTTTCTGATAGAAGTTAGTTTTGTTTCCGTACCTACCAATTGCTATACTGTATCATTTCGATCTGTTGTAAGACCGGGTGTGCATGCCAGCTGGATGTGTTCGAGTTGAATTGGAAGATGCCCGAACGAGCCTAACACAGCCTCGGTGAACGTTGCCGTGAAGGTCTTATACCTTATTCTTGTTATACGTATATAGTACCTTAGTGACGTGTGCTAGAGTCGTACATAAACCGGTCGCTATAGGTTCATCTATTGTGACGGCTGGGTCGAGCCACACAATAAGTAACCCGAAATGGTGTGATATTGGTAAACTTGAAGATGTTTGTAGTTATTTATTTTGCCTGCCTCAGGGTTTCAAAACATCCCGACAGCTTCATCCTCAACTACTATGTCCCCGGCATTCTGCAAGACTACTGTGAGTTCCAATACTCTTAATGCCGTACAATGCTGAGACTCCCTTAGCTATCAGCTCCGTCGAGGTCAGCAGATAGTTTGACAATTGATGGCGTCCTGCGGTCACAATATGTTGCCGGAGCGCCCTTGGTGTTCCAAAAAGTCGACTTGCCCTATGACCTTGTCCAACCCATTGTCGTAGAGTACTACAAACAAGAAGCTCCTCCCCGCAAGAAAGTCTCGCTGGGCTCAGCTCCTACGCTCGAGCCACCCTTCAGCTTCGCCATGGACAGGAAAATAGGAGCGGGAAGTGCAGGAATCGTGTACTCTCTAGAGTTGTATGAAGAACCTGAAGCTCCATCGAACTACCCTCCGCTTGTCGCAAAATTCTCTGTCGAGAATCGGTCGAAGTTTCTACTTAGAGAAGCATGGTTCTATGACGAATTGCAGTCACTTCAAGGATCTGTCGTTCCCTGGTGCTTCGGACTTTACGCAGCTCGTATTCCTGATGGATACACTTTTACTCCGTGGGTGGACGACAAGAGGGACAGGCGTATAAGTCCTGAAGATGAAGAACGCATCATTAGAAAATGTGGCAGGTTCAAAGAGGAGCACCTTGAGTTCGTGAAAGGCTTCGACCAAGATCGTGTTGTCCTCGCACTTGTTCTCGAAAGACTTGGAGGTCCGTTCCTTCCAATTAGCGGTGATGATGAAGAGATGGAAGAGCCAGTCGAAGAAGACGAAGAAGAAGAAGAAGAGGATGAGGGGGAGAGAACGTCAGTTATCTCTTGGTACGGCTTTGCGTAACATTCTGAAGCGTTTTACAGGAAGGACGCTTACGACGCGTACCAAGAGCTGGCGAACTTACAAATCGAACACAACGACGTGAAGTATGATAACATCTTGAAGGCTTCCCCGCAGTCGGTCTTGGCGTCGACAAGCAATCCAGAACGCCGTACATTCGCTTGCCGAATTATTGACTTTGAACTCTCGCGCAAAGTGAACTTCCCCACAGATTATGTCTACTGGTCTTCTGAAGGATACCTCACAAGGCTTATTGATAATCTTCGCTGGGGATGTCCAATGGGACAGCACGATGGCTATTAACATACTCATCGCTATCCATTTTGTACGAGTAAGTACCAATTCACGGCAGGGTGTGAACATTCAAGTTGCAGACTCCTTTAGGCTTTAGTCTTCACGCATGTAGTCTAAAACTTAGTTAATTGACATTACACTATTCTATCCTTCCTGTACTCTACTTTACTCGCTATACTGTATAATGCCGTCCAAACTTCTGTCTTGTTTAGTCTGAGTATATCCCTCAATGTGTTACCACAGGCTCCACCAATACATATCCTTCTATGTTTCACTAATGCTGTCAGCAAAGCATCAACCAGGTTAACGCTTTTAAAATATGAGTGAAGAAGCAATGGGCTACCGCACTAAATACTGCAGGGCGTTGGAAGATAGACTGGTAACATGGGCATGCCCTGTAAAGATTGACACCGATCGAAGACTATGTACTTGGGTTGATACTGATAGATGCATAAGTTAAGAATGCCCCGCTTTCCTGGCACCTTTAAGAAGAAATCAGAATTATGCGGCTTAATGGTTGTATCCGGGCGCCAAAGGAGGCAGCGGTCCGCCCGTGAACCACTGTTTCTCAAGGCGCTTCGCGCGCAGTATTTGCAACACCCTGTCTTCGAGGACGTCGTGGTCGATTATGGGGTCAGCAAGTGTTGCGGTCGACGAACGCCGAGATGACTTTCGCGAGCCATCTTCGGAGTGAGTGAGTGTGGAGGCGGTGGAAGGGAACGAGTCTGAGATCGGCGACAGATCACAGTCGTTCGTCCCGAAACTGAAGGCTCGCTTGTTGAGGTCTTCGCAGCCCTGTGACGGCGATGGGGATCGAGAAATAATGTCACCTTCCGCTTCGTCAGTTGTAGAAGGAGTCTTCCCGTAAGGCATTGACTGAGGGTAACCAAGGTGAGCTGAGAAATTAGCGATAGGGAACGACGAGAAGACTGGTAGCGGTCTCTCTAGCAAAGGGATGGCGAAGCCGGCTGGATTGCCCTCCTTGTCCCGGATCATTGCTCTTATCTCTCGCAGCACCGCCACTTGTATAAAATCGTGTCCATGGAGCTCGTAATCGCCCACGTCAACATGATGCCAGGTCAGGTTAAAATAACGTCCTAGCAGGTACAGCATGCCACTGAGGCGGTTCACCGGTGCGGGGAGGAGTTGGCGCCAATGCGCCTCCGTATAGCTTTGGATGACCGCTGTTCGAACTCCGCCACCATCAATCTTGTTGCCGATGAGCGCATCGAACATGGTACTCCGTTCTTCTTGACCTGAGAATACAGAATACAGTGGGAGAGATGAGGGCCAGGCGCGTACAAGGAAGAAGACCATCAGCCAGTAGATAGACTCGGCATCATGTACCGGTCTGTGAATGACAGCCTTCGGCTGAGGATTTCGCAGTTTTGGTGCCTTTATTACGGAAGGAATGAATTGCTGAAGGTCGACTCTTCGGCCGCGCGAAACGGTATCTTCTGAGGAGTTGTTATCTGAGCAGACAAGCCCTTCAAGAAGCGCAGAATCGTCGTCCGTTAGGGTGCCAAAGTTAGGCGACGGCACACCCTTTCGAGCTAAATGTTCCGCAATGTAGGCAGGCGTCCCCTTTGTAAATGTCAGACGAGGGACAACGTTGTTGTAAGCGATTCACTCACTACTCTCCCCTCTATCTCATATTTGACCTGACTATGGACATCTTGTCGTTCCATAGCATCCTCAAGGACTCGCTAACGATTCGGTCAATAAAAACTTCTAGTCGAAGCCGAAGAGGAGTACCACTTACGTAGTTCTCCCGAAGACTCCGTTTATGACCACAAGAATCGTTCTTCCCATGCTTCGTCTGCGAAACAGTCGATACGTGATTAACAACTTCCTCCAAGTCAATAGCATTGTCGAAATCAGCCAGTGCTGCATGAATACGCCTCCCGCCACTGCGATGTCACAGTTGAAAATGTGAAAATTTTGGAAGCCGAATGTTAAAATACGTACCTGTCGCCCAGGACATTGTCGATAAAGCCATGTCCATCCATTTCATCCTTCGGTCCTTCCAGGTGAGTGTGATTAATTAGAACATTTCCCCAGCTCACATCGCGGTGAAGTATGCCACGTTCTTCGATAAGTATGCGATGCACTGCAACGTCAACTCCAGAGTTAGCTTCCAGACAGACTTTCCAGTGACATGAACGATACACACCTTCGACTAAATCGTAAATAACTTTCAGGAACTGCAAGACGCTTCTACACGCCGATAAGGATTCCCCAATCGTAGAAAGGGCTATGGCGCGACTCTGTCTCGGAATTCCACATCCCTCGGCCTTCGGCGTCCAAGTCGTCAGCGGGCTTTCTGGACTCAACGTCTCGCAAATTCGGACTACACCCGGACATCCAACCACCTTGCGAAGATATCTGTCCTCGAATACTGGCTTTCGTCCGTCACCCCATTGGTGCTTGAATACAGCAGCAGGGGGGCCGATAGGAGAGGACAACCGTAATCCGAGACCCACGTAGGCTTTCCGGCCCCATCCTTGTCCGCGAAATAAGTCGAAGAGGGCGTAGGAGGACTTTGACGTTTCGTCGACGAAGAAGAGATTTCCATCTGCTCCGGACTGTTGGATGGGTCCCTCGTTCACAGGCCATCCTTTGTAAGATTCTGATCGAGTAGGAGGGAGTAGAGAGCGTGGTTTAAAGATGGGCACTTCCAGCCGACGGTGCGTCGTAGGCACGGAGTATAGCTGGTACACGAAGCGCACTAATGGCTTCGTCTCCCCCCAGCCATGGAAAATCGAGACCTCGGCGTGGTCGAGGAAGAACTCCGCTATCCGAAAGCCATCTGGGTGTGCCATCAGACCACAGAATGCGCCCGCGCGAGACTGGTAGCGCGACGCGTTCCAGTAGTGACTTAAGATCTGTACTACGAGCTTCCCACCGGCGAGGTCTCGGCAAGAGTGTCGCGTGTCGATGTGGGCAAAGGAGCAGATGTCGGGCCAGTCGATATTGTCTGGGACGCGGATGCGGGGCGGAACAGCGCAGTGAGAGACATACGCCTCTACTTCATCCTTCGTTGCTTGGATAGCGATGATACTAGGCTCTGTTCGTCGGTTATTATCTGAGCAAGAGGAAGACGAGCTCGACCAAGGCAAGAATAAGAGGTATGAAGGGTCGTGTGGCGATCTGTCAAGGAATGACCCAACTTGCAGGCTTATGGTCGACAGTAAAATAGCCAGGGGATGATATCGAGTGCATGTTCGGAGCGTACTGTGGTCGACGCCCTCAATAGAGGTTGCACATTGTCGGAAAATTGAGTCATCGATGTGGGAGTAGGTGTCGTCCGTTGATCTCTCGGCGATCCTGTAGTTATCTCGCTCCAAGGACGCCCAGATAAACGCGTTGAGGCTTGACGAAGCGTACGGCTTGAATCCCCTGTTCTTCACGGCATCCGGGCGGAGTATCTGAAACTCGGGAGCGGTCGAGACCTTCGCCATGGCTAAGACGAATGGTCAGTTCTAGCTCTGCGGCGCGAGGTGAAGGGGGATGAGAACCAAGCACAGGCTCAGACATGATATGTTCATTTTCGGGGAGGCATTGGTTTTCCGTCTCGTGCCAGGCCGAAAAGAAGATGCGGAATGGGAGTTATTTTTACATGACACCCTACATTCCTCGCAATGGCGTACGATGAGCCGGTATTCGATATGTATACCATCCAATAGGATCGACCACTTTGGGGTGGCCTGCATAACAAGACAGGAGTTATGACGGGTGATGGGCTAGCTAAAAAGGTTATTAGTTCAGTCGACCTGCAAGTCAGATACCCCCTTACCTCTCTATATCCCCTTCCTCGGCACGTAATTGTCTCTACACGCTTGACATTAGCAAGCATAGATGGTGATCACTGTTCGAAGGTGGTTTTTGTAGACTTTTTTCTCGTAACAGGAGGGAAATGATTGTTGAAGAGGGTCACATCTGGAGATCGAAGTCAGTGAAGGCTAAATCGAGGAATGCAGATGACGACTTACCCCAGTCAGGATCTACAGCCAGTCTTATTGTTCCTGAGCAAGAAGTCTGCCGTTAGAACAAAAGCACCATCAAAGAATATAGACAACATATCGAACGTGCCATCAAACATGCTCAAGTTGCCGAAGAGTATATATTTCGGCGACCCTGTGGCGATTTGACTGGTAATCTTGGCTAACCAAGTGAGCATCAAACAAAAGCACCCACCGAAGTCTTGAGCCTATTTCCATTCCATGCGGGAAGCTAAAAGGACGCATTGAGTGTGAGATGAATGTCGTTGAGTCGTTCTTATTGTTTGTCCAGAAATGGTGATTCAGCTTTGCGTTAACGCGAACTGTGAGCACTGCAGCTGGGCTTATCCAGTCAATTGGCGTACCCGTAATAGTAGAGCTTCAAGAAGTTGGACTTTGGATTCAACTATCAGGCTTTTTTGTTATCCCAGCTAACTCAAGTTTTCGTCCGAGTCTGAGTCGTGGAGAGTGGGCAATAGAATTTGAAGCAGCAGAAAAGTTACTGTGGCGAATTGCATTTTTCAAGTTTAAATTCAGCTCGTCTGAGGAAATTGAAATATGGAATGCAGAGAACACTCTCAACTCTAATGTCAAGTAAAGAGAGAAGAGTAAGAAGAAAGAAAGAAATCCAACATAAAACTCGGTAAAGACGCTGACTAATCCAGACACCGTTGATCACTGGCACGTGCCTTGGGCGTGTTCAAGACGCGTCGCGAAGCCTGAGGAGCACGCAAACATCACGCGTCAAGTCGGCCGCGTTTTTTTCATCACAGACCACGACAACAAGGACGACTTCGAGCCTTAAGACAGGAGCCTCCGAGCAACACACGATGAAAACCTCAATGATTTTTAAAACCTTCTCTAAGTGGTTGCGCTGGTTCTTAATTTGCTGATACTGTGCGTCGGTCCTGCCACCGGGACTGTACGCACGCATTCGCAACCAGCATTTTCATCCCAGGTATGGATTAGAGGGTGAGTATTTCACTTCATTATCCATTCATATGTGTGATACTATCTATGTTGCAGAGGCTGTACCTTCCTTGGTTTGGGGCTTGACTCGCCGGCCCCTCGGCAATCCGAAGTCGCACTACATAGAGCAAGGCCCTTTTTAGCGAGCTCGTGAGCGGCATCTCCCACAAGAACCTGCCAGTCCAAGTTTTCACTACAGCTTCCTTCACGGAAGCCTTTCCCTTCAGATTGTCAACAACGGGCGGCAGCGTGCGGGAGTGCAAGAACAAGTTGGTTATCTTTGGGGCCTATCATAATAGTGAACGGCGCATTTATGGCGCATCATGGTGACATACTGCGAGGTACGTAGGTATATTGCCTTAGCTCTTCAACATACACTCAAGATTGATTATACATCCCTAGACTGTAGTACCGCTCGAATCTCACTGCTTTGTCCAGGCAGCTAAGAACAATGGAACGCCGAAGCTCTTCCAATACCGAGGCTGTGCATCTTATTGAACACCTTGGTAAATCCTATCAGCCCTTAGGATAATCGGATTTTTGGGGACGTTACCAAGGGTATTCTCAACTTTGTGATTTCGACGCATCAGTGCCTGGGTTCTTTGGCGCTGAGGTTCATTCACCCTTGTGCTCTGCCTTTCTTATGTAAGTACCCCGCAATTTGCCTTATCTCTTCACTTCAAGTTTCCGGACCCTTTTGATCCTTTTCTCCTATCTTTCCCTGCCATCACTTCTTTATCCTCGTCTTTGAAACGCTGCCTTGGGTTTCCTCAAAGCTTGTTTTTGACAGCTATAATAGAGGCAGTGTGCGCTGTGGGTCTTCAAACACATACATGCTCCGGGCAACCCAGTATACCACTCTAGCCGAATAGCACGCTGCTCGCGCAACACCAATGTCCACTGTCGCCAAGCGATACAAACCAGGCTTGGCCAGCCCGCTTAGAGGGGAGAACGCGTGCGCGGTTATACGGAGAAGTTGATGGAGCCATATGGCCCGTGGATCACCGGAGTCTGGGCAGATCATTTACGGCTTCCGAGCGGTACCGTATAAAAGGTCTGCACACTTGAGCAACTTTGGCTATCTCTTGCTCTCCGACGTCCACTATGGCTATCTGGAAGCGGGCCAGCAAGAGTGCAGATAACTCCAGCAGCTCTCTGGAGGCAAAGCCGACCAAAAATGAATACGATGGAGCCTCGGCAACCTCGGTTCAAGCTCAGGTTGAAGTCAGTGAACATCATAAACTCCATCGCGGCCTGAAAGCACGCCATATCACTATGATAGCGATTGGAGGTGCTATTGGTACTGGCCTCATTATCGGAACGTGAGTCTTTTTGCTATCCTTCAATGAAACCTATGTCTGAAAATTTCTTAGCGGTGCCGCCCTCGCTCGCGCAGGCCCAGCGTCAGTTCTGATTTCATATGCCTCCGTCGGGTTTCTTGTATATCTTGTCATGTGTGCGCTGGGCGAGATGGCAGCCTGGCTCCCACTTCCCTCGGGATTCACCGGATACGCTGCTCGATTTTGTGATCCAGCTCTAGGGTTTTCTCTTGGATATACGTGAGTAACATCTTTCAATTACGGAGCGTCCGTGCTAACAGGAGGATCAGCTATTGGTTTAAGTACATCATCACGACGCCAAACCAGCTGACAGCCGCCTCGCTGGTCATTCAGTATTGGGTTCCTCGAGAGCACGTCAATCCGGGCGTCTTCATCGCCGTATTCCTAGTGGTCATTATCTGTATCAACTACTTCGGTATTCGCTTCTTCGGGGAATTTGAGTTCTGGCTCTCGAGCCTCAAGGTCATCATCATCGTCGCGCTTATTCTCCTGTCCTTCATCTTAGCTCTCGGTGGCGGTCCGGATCATGATCGAAAGGGTTTCCGGTACTGGAAGGATCCTGGGGCCTTCAACACTTACATCGAACGTATGTCCTGCTCGCTTACAACTGTGTCACGTGGTTCTAACATGACAAAAATTTAAATTCCATATTTTCAGAGGGCGCCGCTGGCCGCTTCCTCGCGTTCTGGTCTGTCATGGTGACGGCGACGTTCGCGTACCTGGGCACGGAGCTTGTGGGTGTGACGGTCGGTGAGGCGCAGAATCCCCGAAAGACAATCCCCCGCGCGATCAAGCTCACGTTCTACCGGATCCTGTTCTTCTACATCTTGTCTGTCTTTTTCCTGGGCATGCTCGTGCCTTACAACAGCAAAGAGCTTGTGTTCGCGAACAGCCAGTCTAGCTCTGCATCCGCCTCGCCGTTCGTCGTCGCCATCAAACTCTCAGGCATCAAGGCGCTCCCGGGTATTCTCAACGCGTGCATCCTCCTTTTCGTCTTCAGCGCATCCAATTCCGACTTGTACATTGCATCGCGGACACTGTACGGTATCGCCCGCGAGGGCAAGGCACCGCGGATCTTCGCATGGACGGATAAACGAGGCGTCCCTGTATTCGCTCTCGCGGCGTCTGCCGCGTTTTCATTGCTCGCATTCATGAACGTCGCGGATGATTCCAAGGTCGTTTTCGGCTACTTCGTCAACCTTGTCACCATCTTCGGGCTTCTCACGTGGATATCCATCCTCATATCGCACATCTACTTTGTCCGCGCTCGTCGTGCGCAGGGAATCCCGGATAGTGAACTCGCGTACACCGCGCCTTTCGGTATCGCCGGCTCAATCGGGGCACTTGCATTCTGCATTTTGATTGCGATCTTCAAGAGCTTCAACGTCTTCGTACACTCCCCGAAGACGTACGGTAACTTCGACTACAAGAACTTCATCACGGGTTACCTCGGCATCCCGCTTTACCTAATCATGATCTTCGGATACAAGTTCACTCACAGGAACTCGTCCATTCGTCCGCAAGACGTAGATCTGCACAGCGGAAAAGATGCGATAGACCGTGAGGAAGAAGAGTTTGTGGCTGAGATGGAGAGGAAGGCAGCCGAGCGAGAGTCAGAGAATTGGTTCTACAGGACTTTCGTTGCGTGGCTCTTCTGATTTTCAGACAAATTATCCTCTTTTTGATGTCGTTTCCATCCATCCATTGATCAACCATTTCATATATTATACATACAATCCTTGTCACGGTAATGTTACAGTTAGTCATTCTTACAATCCAATTATGTATTCATAGGTCCGTCATTGGTCATTACACTACACGCTGCTACCACCTCCATAAGCTTTAGGATTGCTCTCCATCCAGGTCGCCGGAACCACATTGTCCATGGTGAGCTTGCCCTCGCTCAAGAGCTTCCGCACTTCTGTCTCCCATTCAAAGACGTACTCGTAATGCGCTTGCCTTGGTCCGACGGCAAGCGCACTCGACGAGTATTCCCAGATGCGGAGCATCTTGGGAACACAATCCTTGAGCTTGTCAATGAGAGGCAAGACGACGCTGAGCGGCGCGCCGATGGTAAAGACGTCATCCAGCGCGGTTGACAAGCAAACTTGAAACATTTCAGTCTAAAGTTTGGGACGAGATATCATTGCAGACGCACTGGCATGTCGTTCGTCATCTTGCGGATAGCATGTCTTCGCTGCTTCCATGTAGCAGTTGAAGGACTTCTTCATCAGGTCCATTAGCTCCCCCGTCGCCTCCACTTCCTTCGCCATTTCGCTGTAGCAGTATCCCTTCTTCCTAATATAATGAGTGAGAGTCTGTCAGTTCTTGATCGGGATTGTAAGAACCCACATGAGTGCCTCTCCCATGGGATATAAAAATGAAGTCAGCATTAGGCTGGGTTCAGCTGTCCGGGGTTGACTCATAAAGTCCCTCAGGCTGCGCTTCACATCTCGCTCATACTCTTCCGAGAGTTCGAGTAACGCGTGTATGGTGTGCTCAGCCGACTTCTCCGACTTCTTGCTCTCCACGGCCTGGACGCAGTCAGCGACAATGCTTGGCAAGGTACGCGAGCACGCACCCGGGAGAATGTGTACAGATACAGCCCACGCACGGCGAGGACGAGCTTATCGTCGAACATCCCCCGTCGTTGTTCTTCTGGGCTTTCTCTCCAGTATCTCCGGCTGCGCTCGAGGACGTCAATAGCCGTGGCGTAGAAGTTTAGAGCCTGATCAAAGTCGCCGCCGATGCCGGCCGCTACGAACGCACGCATAATCCATGCTCTGTCAGAATTAAGTTAATTAACTCAGTTGGCGGCTAGGAAGATGTAGACCACGGGCTTACGATACAATAGTTAGGACGGCAGTACTGGTATGTAGCCATCCATCGGACTCGACGCGTTCGTCTATGTGTGCCAACACAGTTTCCAACCTTTCGTCAAGCCAAGCATGGACATTCGCTTTCTTGCTCTCCGCGTGGACTGGTGAAGAATGCAGCTCTTGGTGAACTAAAATCAGGACTTTCTCTTTTATTGGTGACTGACTTTGTTTATCGAGCTCTTCCAGCCAGTCCTTGCTGTCCATATGGAAAACACGGCGATCTTTCAAAATACCTGTAACCAAATCTTCGAGAGCCTGAGGCATATTCCTCGGTTTCTATCTTTTGAAGGTTTTACTAATAGCACTCACTCCATTTTCGCCGTCATAGACAATCTCGCCAGTCGGAGAAACCGTCTCTTTGAGGCTTTTCATCTTTTTCACGCCTGCCGCGAAGCTCTGGGCATGATTGGGTAAGGGCTTCACAGATGTGAATATAATCCGTATGCATGCTATACCTGATATGCAGAGTGTATGACCCAAGCCTAGTGAGAAAAGATTGAGTTTATTTTGCTGTGATTTAAAGAGTGAAGAGAACTAACGCTACTGGATGTCGCTTCCGGTTCTCCATTACTAATAGCAGCCTGCAACTCAGCGATCAGCGAATTGGCCCGGTCCCAAGGCCGATTACCAGCAGTCGATTCGGGAGAGTGAATAAGCAGTGATTGCTGTGGATTCCCAGCTTGTTTCTCGGAAACGTGGAGTCTGGATTCCATCTGCCCTTTCATCTCCTTCTGCGCCGGAGACAGCTCTGCGCCCGAGCCGGAGAGGGTAGACAATCCTTTCCCAGACTCGTTTACGGCGGTCTTCCAGTCGCCGAGTTCCTGTATAATATGAATACGGATCTCGTATACAATTAGCTTCATAGGTGTATATGTCTGAGACGTACCTCATTAGCCGCAGCAAGGCGTCCCCATGCCTTTGTGTAATTTGGGTCTAGTTCAACAGCCTTGACAATTCCTTGAATATGAGAGCGTTCGTGGGACGTATATGACGTACCTTTGTGCTATCTTCACGGGCCTCTGAGTATCTGAGTCGGAATACGTAAATATATATAGTACCGATAGCAGAGATTAGCCTCTCACCTCCCCAGTGGTAATAAGCATGCAGCACGGTTGGCATAGAGAACCGGATTGCTCTTATCCTGTTCTATAGCTGCTGTATATATCCAGTATGCTCCTGCGAAATCCTTCTGTGCGAACAGAGCGTTGCCTTCTTCTCTGAGTGACCTTTCGACCTGTTGTTCTCCAGACATGCTTGAATGACCGGTCTAGTAGTCGCCAGCTACAGTAAACCGAAGTCTTATCCGTGAAAGTGGTATAGCGATGGGTAAACGCAGCAAGAAAGAGAGTGGGTGTAATTTTGGAATAGTGTTCATGGGTGACAAAATAAGTAGGTGATTGAGTAGACTCGTGACCGATTCAGCTATGCCACGGTATGAATGGGAGAAGAGTATAGTGGAATAGGTTCCGAAAGAAGGCGACTTTCAGTTTCAGCATTCAGCTGATGCGTTTGCTTTCAACTGTCGGATGACTAGGGTAGATGTAGGTCATCTTTGTATTCTGGAGTTTGTTTAACACGGTTATCAACAGAATTTCAGATGCTTATTTTGAACCAACCGGTTGGCCACCATTTAAGACGCAGCTACACAGCTAAAATGACCTTTATGCAAGAGAAGAGACAGCGTCTGAGATGTAAGATATTGGAGAAAGTAATGGTGATGCAGCCATGAAGTAGAAGTTTAAGTTCATCCCTGGCCTGGCTGGTCTCCGTATAAATAGTACATCCAGTGTGCCAAACTCGGAATACGTGAGAACTTGAAGCTGAGAATTGAAGGGAAGGATCACGTGAAAGCGCCGCGCTCAGACCGCGCTCTCCTTTTTGCATCTCTTACGCTCTCCACCACTGTCGACCAACTCATTCCTTCAAATTCCTTTTCTTACATATTGGCACAGAATCTATTCACTACTCCAGAAAAAAGTTGGCTTGCAATCATCTCATTCGAGTCTAGTAGTAATCGGGGGTGGTCGCCCGGCCGAACTTTAAGACGAACACATAGCCGTCAATAGCACCAGGGTATAGCTGAATCCTTTAGGACGATGCAAGCGGGTCCTCTGGATGTTAAACCTTCCCCCGTCCCGGAGTGAACTGCTTACAGAGTGAACTGCTTACATTGGTGGATTGTTATATGAATGGCGGCTTCAGTGTATACTCAATATACGTACGAGAAACTTTGAAAAGAAGGAACCCGAAGTCCAGTAAGCCTAGCTTCTTGTACAACAGCACCGGTACCTATCTCATGATTAACTCTAAACACGCCATTGTAGGAAGTACTTCAATATTTATACCCGTACGGAGTGCACGCGGAAAATGTGGCTCTCTGATTGGATGAAATGTTCCGACTGACCTGCGTACGCGCTACTTCAGCTTCACCGGCATGCGCGTACTACTTGCATCGGCACCCGTCGCACATCATGATGGTGCTATAAATATCTGTTGCATGTGGAAGTAAGGCTGCCGAGATTCGATTATAGCTTGAACGTCGCCAATCACATCTGTGTTTGAGTACAATGCGCCGGCGTGACCGTTGATGAGCCTCTCCACGGTTTTCCAACGGACTTTTGCTGCGTCTTTCGGGCCTCAGTCGGTATCAAAGTGAGAAAATCATATTTACACTGAAAGACAAACACTCATAGTAGCAAGTGTAGACAACACAATGTCTGCGATATCTCCAGACACGCTGTTGCTTTCCTCGCCCTCGCGTTCACAAAACCTCTGGATATCGTATATGCCTCTTGCTGCTGTCTTTGCCGTCTGCATTTTCGAAAGTACAGCATTTTGCTTCCACAAGAGTTCTTTTAGTGCCCTCTTTTCAGTGTTCCGACCCTTGCTCTCGATACACGAAGCTGAGGCTCTCGTTAATGGCGAGACTCTTTCATCAACAAAGATCAAACAGAAAGCTCCCCTATGGCTGACACTCTCCCTGTCTGTGATCGCATTTATCGAGACAGTATTTTGGTCGAGCAGTCTCATCCGATCCTTCATTCGCCAGACGTGCGTGGAATGGGGTTTCTTCGCGCTTGCGCTTAGCTGGTTGTACGCCTCCGTCAAACCAATCCTACATCCAAGATGTACTCCGCCATACGACCTCCTCTTTCTATACCTGACGCTTCAGGCTGCTGGGATTTACCACTTAGGATATCTTTTGCTCCAGTGGTGGCTCGCGGATCCTTCCCCTCCCGTTGCCCTCTTAGCTTTCCATGCGCTCAACATTGCACTTATCTCAGCCCTCATCGTCATTGTCCTTTCTCGACCAGTTGCAGTGCCTCCTGACGAGACTGCGAAATCCGTAGAACCCCCTGCGCCAGAGAATTTGACTTCGCTGTGGAGTTGGTTAACCTACGGCTGGATGAACCCGCTCATCAAACAGGGTACCTATAATACGCTGAACGAAGACGATGTTCCGTCACTCAGCGTTACGGGCCGAGCTAAGCCCGTTTTCCTCAAGTTCAATACATTTTACAACCAATCGCTACCTTGGAAGTTGTTCATGGCGAACTCGTTGGATCTCATGTAAGTGGCAATAGCCTTGCTCTACTATTGTAATTGCTAATCGTCAATTTAGGGTTAATTTCATCGGAAGCGTTCTTTCCGTGGTACTGAACTACAGCGGTCCGTATTTCTTGAGGTAAGCCAACGACTTCTGTTCGTTATTGTCGACTTACTGTTTAATAGGAAAATCATCCGATCTATGGAAGATATGACTCCCGAAAGGCGCGCCGATGCTTATGTCTCAGCCCTTTTAATGCTCGCTTCGCAAGTCTTGAAAGCAATCGTCGACGGACAGCAGCTTTGGGCTTTGCGACGTGCGGCAACGCGCGTCCGCTCTGAGCTCATGTCAGCCATATACGAGAAGGCGCTCAAGAGGAGAGACTTCTCAGGCATCACGGGTGATACAGCGGGTAAAGGCACTGCCGACGACAGCGGGAAAACGAAGAAAGGGAAGAAGAAAGGGAAAGCGGATGAGGAATCTGGGGCTGGTGCAGACATCGGAAAGATCGTTAGTTTAATGGCCAGCGACACGAGTGTCGTAAGTTTCCATGATAATCTCTCCATTTTTTTTTGTAACGATTCGAATCTTTAGATTGCATCCTTGGTCTCAGGCTTGAACCAGATTTATGGGGCGCCTTTCGGTAAGACACAGACAAATATGAGCGGTCCATCGTTATTCATTGTCTGAAAAGAAATAATTATTGCTTGCGTCTTTCTCTACCAGTACGTAAAATGTTTCATTCTGCAGAATCTAATGAACTGACAAATCGTCACAGACTCATGGGATGGTCCGCTTTCGTCGGGTTTGGTGTGATTCTCATTGTCTGGCCGCTGAATGTCGCTCTATCTCGGCGGGCAACGAAGATCAGCAAAGGAACGATGAGCGCTCGCGACAAACGGTTGAGCGTGCTGAACGAACTAATCAATGCAGTACGTTTCGCACAACAACTATCCTTTCCTTTACATTTAATAACTTGACTATCCGTACAGGTCAAGCCTATCAAGTTCTTTGCATGGGAAGATCGTTGGACCAACCGTGTTCTGGACGCGAGGGAGGTGGAGATGGGCTGGATCAGGAAGTCACGCACAAACTCTATAATGCTGCAAGCGTTGTGGACGACCGCTCCGATCCTCGTTTCGGTTGTGTCTTTCTTTGTGTATGTCATGCGAAAGAATGACTTGGATGTCGCAACCGCATTCACTGTCAGTGAAATGCATTTTTCCGACGGAGAAAGAAGCATGACCGCTGACTGTGATTTAGGCTATTACACTATTCACTATGATCAAGCAACCTCTAAACACCATTCCGACATGGGTCGTCCAGCTACTCAGAGTAAGCTGCTTATTACCTACAGGACCGTCACTTTTCTGATGTTGCCTTGTACCAAGACTCGCGTCTCTGTTAAACGCATTGAGACGTTCCTGGACGAGGACGAAGTGCCTGAACAGGTTTCCATGTTGAAGCGGGCGCAGGACAACCCGTCTAGATTATCCAGTGCTGCACTTGGATTCCGGGATGCTTCTTTCAAATGGAACGCCATCACGGAGCATAACAAGCTATCGAAGGGTGACATTCCACAGGGCTCTCCTGACGGGGACACAGAGGCAGGAGGAGTACCGTCGAATGACGCTTCGGACCGCAAGTTCGAGCTGCACGATCTGAACGTGATATTTCCGGAAGGGAAGTTGACTGTTGTCACTGGCCCCACGGCGAGCGGAAAGACCGCTATTATCGTGCGCACTGTGAAGTATAAGGCTGACCTGTCCGGAACTGACTGAAGGCTTTTTTTTGCTCACACTAGCTTGCTTTACTCGGTGAAATGACGCTTCTAGCCGGGGGTGGCATCTTGCTTCCCAAGGAACCAGGAGTAGCTGATGAGCATGGGCTGACACAATCCATCTCGTACGCCGCGCAGAGCCCTTGGTTGCAACACTTAACTATCAGGGAGAACATCCTTTTCGGAAGTCCATTTCAAGAGGAACGTTACAAGGAGGTCCTCGAATGTTGTGCTCTATTGCCTGACCTTGCGATCCTAGAGGACGGGGATGGGACCGAGATCGGTGCGCGAGGAATAAACCTTTCAGGAGGTCAAAAAGCAAGGTAAGATTCTCTTTGAATATCGATAACTATAAGCTCATAAAACCTTCACCTGTAAGAGTTGCGCTGGCTCGCGCAGCTTACGCGAGGACGAAGTACGTCCTTCTGGATGACCCTCTCAGTGCAGTCGTACGTCCATGTGTTATCTACCTGGTTCTGAATTTGATTCGATTGCTCTTGATTATAGGACAGTCCAACAGCACGTCATCTTTATGAGAAGCTTCTGTGCGGACCTATAATGCAATATAGGACAGTAGTGAGTCTCTTAACATATTCTGCCTCGTCGGCGCAGTTTCTAATGTGCGATACTCCTGGGAAGGTCCTGGTCACTCATCATGTGGACCTCGTTCTCCCTCGTGCACATTATCTCATTCGCATGAACAATGGGAGAATTGACGTGCAAGGAGAAATAGCAGACCTTCAGAAAAGCGGAGAAATCGGTCCAATTTTACCGAGCAATGCCTTCGAGGACGAGAATCGCGCAGAAACAGATATCAAGGTCGAGCCAAAAGCTGCGGAGATCCCGCTCGCAAAACTCACGTCGAAGACGAACAAAGGGAAGACTCCAAAAAAGCTTGTTGAAGCGGAGGCTCGTGAAGTGGGCAGAATTAGGTGGTCTATCTATAAGGCTTATTTGAAAGCTTCTTTGTACGTATGTTCTGCACACCTACAGCTGCTTCGCAGTTGCTAACCTTTGATGAAGCCCATACAGAGTGTGGGCCGTTGCATTTCTAGTGACAGCGCTAATACAGGGAGTTGGATTCATAGAAAAGTTCTGGATCAAGGTACGTACCATTTTCTTTTGTAGTCGTATGTTACTGATGCCAGGGTCAGATCTGGGGAGAAGCGTACGGGAAGGAGGCTTCTTCCAATGCTCCGCGGTCGGGCGACGCTTACCAGACATTGGATACCTTCAATCAAATCCTGTTGAGCGGACAGACACAGATACCTGTCAAAATTCAAGGTCTCTGGGACATTCTTCCATCTGCTGAAGCTCATCCTCTATTCTATGTGGGAGTATACGCCCTGATCGGGCTCGGTACAGTCATTCTCAGCGTTCTGGCTTCATCTCTGCAATACGTGGGAGCGATACGGGCATCGCGAAAGCTCTTCAGACAGCTTCTTAATTCTATCGTGCACGCGACAATGCGGTGGCACGATACCACACCCACAGGTCGTATCTTGAACAGGTTCAGCAAGGATATCGAGACAATCGACGCAAGTATCTCGGGATCATTTCGATCCGTCTACACAACAGTTGCGAGCTTCGTTACGTCCATGGTCATCGTTATCGCAGTGTTCCCCCCTTTTGTTTTCCCCGCTGTACTGATCGGGTACTTGTACTATCGTGTCGCGATGGGGTATCTAAACACAAGCCGACATCTGAGGAGGATGGAGTCAACGACCCGGTCTCCTATCTTCTCGGGTTTTGGAGAGCTTTTAGACGGAATCGTCACCGTCCGTGCCTTTTCAGTCGAACACCGCTTTCTGAATGATTTGCATACAAGAGTTGATCTGACACTGGTAAGGGCGATTATCCCATTATTGTGTATACTATGCTGAACGCGAATTTCTTTGATAGAAAATGTTTTATTACTTTTGGATGACGAATCGATGGCTTCTGCTTAATTTTGACTGTCTCGGAGCTCTTGCAGTCTTTTCTACCACGATATTCGCTTTATCTCTGCACAGTAACGACTCTGAAAACTGGGCCGGTTGGGCAGCGCTGTGCATAACGAGTGCGATGACTTTTACCTCCAGGATTTACTGGGCTTGCCGTTACTGGACGCGGCTGGAGCTGGACCTAAACTCGGTTGAACGCATTGTCGAGTATCTTGACATCCCGCAAGAGCCAGCTTCAATTGTCGAAGGCCGCCGTCCGCCTGCGTATTGGCCGTCAGCCACAGGACCTGACAGCGAATTCATGCTGCGCGTTCAAGACTTGGAGGTCCGGTATGCTCCTAACTTGCCATCGGTACTATCGGACATATCGTTCTCTCTGAAAGCCACAGAACGGATCGGCATTGTCGGAAGGACTGGGAGCGGGAAGAGCACGCTTGCGATGAGCATCTTGCGATTCATAGACCCTGTGAACGGCAAGATCGTTATTGACGGGATCGACATCTCGGAAATTGGTATATACGATTTACGCTCACGCCTGACATTCATACCTCAGGATGCTACGCTTTTCTCTGGGTCCATCAAAGACAACATAGATCCATTTGGAGACTACAGTGAAGCGGAGTGCTTGGATGCACTGCGAAGGGTGCACATGATCACGGACGAAGCTGAAGGGCCTCCCGAAGCTGTTGAACATACCACAGCAGGCAGACCTGCATCCAATTTGTCGGATGGGGCGTCGATGTTATCAGGGACGACACTGGCGAATTCTACCCACAAGGTGACAAAGATATCTCTGGCCACTGAAGTTAGCGCGGGTGGTACAAACTTTAGTGCTGGACAAAGGCAGCTCATTGCTATGGCTCGCGCTATTCTCCGTCAGAGCAACATTGTCATACTAGACGAAGCGACGAGCAGCATTGACTTTGAGACCGACAACAAGATACAGACGGCAATCCGCGAGGAGTTCAAGAGCTCTCTCTTGCTGACCAGTAAGTGCTTGTGCCCACCTTATGCCTATCCTCCTTTGACTTAATTGCTTTTCCAGTTGCGCACAGGCTTATGACCGTCATTGACTACGATCGTCTTCTTGTATTGGATGCCGGTCGTCTGGTTGAGTTCGACACGCCTTACCACCTCATACAGAAAGAGGGCGGAGTGTTCAGGGACATGTGTGCTAAGAGTGGAAGCTTTACGGAGCTTGAGCGATTAGCAAAGGAACCGGTTGCGGGCGAGGGCGAGCATTAGTTATTACCACGGAGATTTCAACTCCTGAGCTATAGTGGTGAATGTTCAAGCCATTCCATTGGGGAATTGGCATGAAGTTCGGTTACATGTATATGGAGCACAAAGGTAGTGGCCTCTAAGTGAAAGGCTCCATAGAGTAGGCCAATAGAATTTCTTGGCAGGCAATGCCATTCTTGTCTTTTTAGATTTCTCCTCCCACCTAGGTCCTAGAGTGATAGTGGTAGATCATGTCAGTAGAGAAGTATTTTGGTGGATCAAAAAAGCTCAAAGTCACGGTCCAAACTCAGGCGCCAACTTGAACAGAGGGACTTACTGTAGATGACCAATCCGTATGACATAATTCCCAAAGTTCATGAACGTCGATCGTGCCAGTGCCGTGCACTGGCAGGCCATGCCACGACCACTTTCACAGCACTGACGACGACCACGACGACCACGACAGGCTTCACGACGACGACCACGACGACGAGGAATACCGCAGCTTACTAGAATCTCTCTAATCTCTATCATCGACTGTGCCGCTGTCTTTTGGGTGCTGTGGATCTACGCTTATCAGAAAATCACAGAGTTCTTCAGATTTGCGTGGACGGCGACGAGTACATACGGACCTTGTCTTGTAAGCCAGAAGTCAATAATTTCAATATTTGCTACCTACTCACCAGTTCATGTTAGATAGTTAGCTGAACTAGCACAATCATTATGACCTCGCGTAAGAGTGTCGAAGACCCGTTCTCGTTCCTTACTTCATCCTCAAGTTTGAGAGACAAGGAATCAATTTTCCAGCCTATGAAGCCTATGAAGCCTTCGGAACAAACTAGCAAAGCACCTCATAGGCGAGAAGATTCGGCGGGTTCCGACTTTGGTGTATTTGTGTCGGGAACTGGTGTAGCCTCCCATCCTTTAAGCGGATCGACACCTTCGTCTCCTTCTGCACCCCGTCAATCAAGCGACATGCCAAGATCTAATGCGAAAATGGGCTCGTCGCCTATGGACGTAATGGCAGCAAGCCCATTCGCTGGGGCCTTCTCATCCTCAGTGAGAGAACGAGCGGAACAAAATCAGCAACGCGTTTTAAATGAACATAATGTTGACGAAGACGATCCACTTGGATGGCTAGGGAACCCCTCCTCTTCGACAACGTCTTCAAATACAGATACGCCAAGGGAAGGTGACTTCAATCCTAAAGATGAGGGTCTGTCGAGAGTAGATGAGGAATCTCTAGTCGAGGCACTAGCAGAGCAATCTTTGATCGATCTGTCAACGCCTCCGGTGTCCACAGCTACTGCTCCTCCGACCCTTTCAAACGCCCAACCTCCCATCGCTCAACATGAACCAAACGAACCATTCTCGCCTATCACTACTGCACCATTGCCCATTCCTCCGCCTCATCTTCCTCGAACGTCCTCTGATATCTCCCTCCACCTCGGTCACGATCGTTCACAGTCACGCTCCCCCCCTCGTCCGAACATGCATCGCTCACCCACAAGCACAAGCACCCTCTCGCGCGGCTGGATGTCCTCCCTCCTCTCTACCACCCGTGCCTCGCCCGCGCGCACGTCCTCCCCTTCAGCCTCAGGCTTAGCAGTACCCCTCTCCCGATCACCCTCAAATGAGTCTGGCTCCGAGTCATCTCGGTCTGGTTCTCACTCTGTCGGAGGCCATGAGGGTGGTGCAGAACATGGCGCGCCCATGTCCCCTACTGAAGAATCCCTACATTCCCTTTTCGCCCGTGCTCAACATGCTTCAACCCTCCCGCTCCCCTCCCTCACTTCGTTACCCTCTCTCGCCAACCTGCACTCTCCTTTTTCTACGATCCGAAGTCGAGTCGGGCCTGCTGCTCATACGCGTTCGGCAACTGAACCCGCTTCAGTCGCTTCTTCTACCACATCACCGTTCGCCCCGCATACCTATACTCCCCCGTCTGGCGCCCCTGGATTTGCCGGAGATCACAACTGGAATTCTGGTGGATTCGAATATGATGCAATTGTCGAGAAGAAGAATGTCAAGCTTGTTGGTCGGAAAGAAGGCACAGAAGCTGTTTTGGACACTAAACTAGCTGGGCTTGTGAGCTAGAGTCATTCTGTGTTTTAGTCAGTTATCTGATAGGTAGCTTCCGCTAGCTCCGACCGCATCTCCCCGCTCTTGCTCGACTACCATCGACTTGGACCCTTCTCTATTCACTAGACCAACATGGTATTAGCTTGAACACTCTTTACTCACGATGTGACGTTCCCTTACCCTCAGGTAATATATCATTTCTCTCTCTCGATTCCAGGCTAATATTGTCTCCCCTAACCAAAGTAGGTGGGAAGACTCCTCCGGGAACGCATGGCGAACTTCTAGTGGTGCAAGACGTTGATGGGGGGATCTTCGGCGCGTGGATCAGTGAAGGCGTTCATCTTAGCCATGGCGTTTACTATGGTGGAGGTGATTCGTATGTATTTTGCCTTCTATCGCGAGTGCTCCTCGCTAACACTTGCAATATATAGGTTCCTCTGGCGCCTTACATCAAGTGACGAGCTTGAACTCTACAAGTGGACGGGCAGGAATAACTACGTGGCACTCTGTTCTCCGCAATACATTTCTTTTGGTGGAGGGTGATTACAATCTCGTGCTCGTAATTTGACCGGTCTCTAATCTTTGGCACATTCATTAGCGATGGCCATTACGGTCTATACATTTCCTCATCTTTGATCTCTGGCACGACCGCTCCGTGTCCCACCTTCGGCAATGCCGTCCTCTGTACGCATGACGACCACCGCAGCAAAGGACCAGGGGGAATGGAATCCTTCGACTGTGTTGGTCTTGAAGTATGGGGTGTCGGACCTTGAGCTACTTGTCTTCATTCACTCAATCACTTCATTTCGCCCTTCGGGCGCTGTTTATGGGAAAAAAAGACGAAATCTCACTTTATTCTGACCACGCTGTACTTTTATTCTGTATTCTGTACTACCGCATCTCACATCTGCAAGGACCTATAATGTATCTCTGTAGCATCTTCATCGCCAGTCTCGATAGTTATGTATTGCAGAAAATCGCATTCTCACTTCACTCGCAGACATAACCGGAAGATAGAACAGGGACGATAGGGCGTTTCGGATAAGAAGCATGCATACACATTAAATCATCTACGGAAAGACACAAAGTACTTACGAATATATACACAATTCGACAAAATGTGGTGAAGGCATAAATAGGGTTGGCATATTCATTTACACGTATGATAGATAGATAATCATCAAGAAAGAGAAAGAAGGGATGATCTCCTTGGCATCGCAACGCAGCAAAGCGTGTCGGAAGTGATTGGTTTCCCGTCATGCGCTCCTATAGTACGAGCAAACGCTATCAGTCTGTCTGGATTAACAGCTCAAGATGTTTTATAACAAATGACGTACGGTCCAGCCTCATTCTCGTCATTTCGCACTCGTGGCCCCGGAATTGCACTAGCTTTCCGCTCGTTCTCGTCTGTCACCCACTTTCCCGAAGTCATCGCCCACTGGTGCTTCTCTTCCCGACGTTTACGCCTTCGTTCGCGCGACATCATGAGCCAGAGAATAAGCTGAAGAAAGGAAGAAAAGATAGGAGATCCAATGTATCAGGTAAACTGGAAAGAGGTGAAGACCGGAAATCAGAGACGTACGGCTGCGAGGACAAGAATGCCGACTACGCTTCCGACTATGGCGCCAACCATGCTATGCGGAGTCGGTTCACCTGATTCCGACGTGTCCGAGGTTGAAGTTGAAGCGGGAAGAGTCGTAGTCGGAGAGGGCATGGCCTCGGAGGCGGGACTATGGGAGAAGAGCCAGGTAAATAATTCGATTTCTGAGAAATCAATTTAATGTTTTTACATTGGCGTCATGTACGTTCCACCTCCTGTCGGATATATCTTGAAGCATTGGGCACCTGTGGCCTGAGGGCTGACGATCCAGATATAAGTTAATGCTGCAATTACGGAGAAACAGAAAACAAAGGGGCATACACAGATGGCGTAGAGTACGTGATGCTGTTGCTGACGCTGTACACCCAGCATTCCGTCACCGTCTGCGTCAGAGTCGGAACCCCCGTCGCACTGCTAAACGAGTCCGTCATTGGGCTATAGCATGGGATGCGTATTCATTGAAGCATCGCAATGTGAACATCAGCAAATAAGTTAAGAAGATTAGGAATAAAAAAGGAGGTACGGACAAGGATTGAGGTCAAGACGTTAAGTAGAGACAGTGGCCTGAGGCGATGGCGATTGAACGGATGAAGGGACGGCGTTCCAGCGAGATCGTCGGATCCGGCAGGGCTCTCCTTGATATATGTCTTGACTTGCTGGCCACTCCATATTTTCCGTGGCTTCCTTGATTGACGCATGAACAGCTTTGAGCCACGGCGATACTGTCCGCATCATTACAGACCGGCGATCAAAAATAAATCGACAAGGGAGGCCCACCCCTGTGGCGGTAGAGTCACAAGCCTCGAAAGTATTCAAAGGGTCGTAATGCCATTTAAATGTTAATCACGGTGACGTCGTGGTGAGTAGATTACTGCCGCTGGAAGGTCAGATGCGGAGTTATTTGGGCTCTTGGCAAGCTTACTGCGTCATTCCATTCAAGTAGTATTGCTATGTCGGTGTGCGGTACAGGAGACTGTTTCTTGATGTTGAGGTTCTCGTGTCTGAGCTGAATAGAATGTTTTAGTTTCTGGTCACTTCTTCCCCCAGAGGATTGACTCTCACATGTGAATTTGCAAAGGCACTACAGTTACCGCCAGTACATGCAAGATCCTGAACGCAAGGAAAAGTTATGTTTGCCAGCAATTCATGAAGCGACGTGACATCTCCGGCGTGCCAGCTCTGCCCTCCCGACGTTTTCCCGCTCGCATCTGTGGTTCGTCGTTTACAGATCTATCTTATGAGAGAGAAGCTCGCCCATTCTCATAGTGAGTATGTCGCTCAGACAACTGAGTGTACACATCACAGAGAATAAGCTGGACCAAGTGGTGGTAGAAGACGATTCAACAAAAGAGACAACTTTTGCATGTTACCTGAGTCGTATCTTATCTTATCAATGGAAGTTGAAGTACCGACGCCAAAATCGGCGAATCGACCTGCCGTAAACTTCCAATTGTTCTACATAGTAGTTGGAACATGAATACACGTTCTCCCTCCCTCTTAAATCTACATCCTCGAATGTGATCTTCTTGCTCGACAATGGGACAATACTGGCTTATGTGCGTTGAACCATGTCCTTTTGCATAAATGCTTCTCAATCCTTGCAGTGCAAATATAGACAAACAGGAAGCAATTACCACTTCGAAGCTGGGCGAATCCATTTACGGAGGTATCGGTTATGACCTCTACTCTCAGCTACGCGAAAGACAATGGAAGTCCGTGAAGGAAATCCTGAATCTTTCAAGGTCTGCACTTACTACCAGTTGCTTCGCTGACGCTCTATTGAATGGTTGCCTCCAAAGACTCCCCAAAAGGAAGAATACCCCGCACAGTCTCGGATATCTGGAACTTCCGGAGGAGCTCATCGAAATGGTCTTTTCCGCCATCGATGACCCCTGGACTGCTTTTCGTCTTGGCTGCACAAATACACAACTTCTGGTCATAAGTGAGAAACGCATCCACCAGCTCATGGGACCACCACACTGGAGAGGCGACCGTATCATTTGTGTTGGAGACTATTGTAACGAAGATGACGTCCCTAAAGGGTTGGATCTGGGAGACGAATACGGGAAATTCTGTAACGTCAACGCAAGCCATTATAGAGGGCTATATGGCTGGGCAAGCAACTTTCGATTGCCTGGCTTAGAACACTGGAAGTCTTCTGAGAATGGTTTAAGTGCAGGCCTTCCGTTGGACAGGACTTCTTCTATCTGCTCCATCGGGCTCGATATGGCCGAGTCTATCTGCTCGGGGGAGGAACCATCTGTCCTTTGGAACCTTTCGAAGCAGGTTTATTTCCGGCGCGAATCCATACCCAACAATCTCCCGAAAGCAGCGAAGGGACTCAATTCCGACGATGTGATGGGCACCATCCTATTACTCAATATCTGTTGGTCAACGCGCAATAGCTTAAGCCTTGCGTATGGCTACCAGAGTGGTGGAATTGAAATTAACCGAGGGAAGTGGGCGGGCGACCGCTTTGAGCTAACCGGAAACGATGTTTTGGAGTCGCGTTTGAAGGAGGAAGGGAGCAAGTGGATAGACGTTAGTGAAGAAGTCATCAAGCTCTTCGTGGACGTCTTTGAAGCAGAGGACTATTATTGACGATCGGCCTTGTCAACTGAATATCAGTATTAGCACTTGGATACACTTTGATAAAGATGCATTCCGAATTCTAGTATAATAATCTATTTTGTCTGACACCCCGTTCAATCAGCTGTGAAGGCTCAGTAGCACTTATAAAGTCATATTGAGAATATCTACACGGACAAACTCCGTTGTTTTGGTTTAAAGGCATCCTAGGGAACGTAGGGTCATTCTTTTTGACAGGAATCTTATGGGGACAAACTTATAGCTCTAAGACCAATTTGAAGTGGTAAGAATACATACCATAAATCATTCAAACTTTTCTAGTAGCTGATTTCCATGTTTTTTCCGGTGTTTGAGAGACGGCGGAGGGGGGAAGGGGGGTTCAACAACTTCGTAGATGGTTTCACTCAACTTAGTTATCGAAATTTCTTCGCGTTTGTCAATATTTGCACTGCGAAGATTGAGAAGAAGCTTCCACTACAAAAGTCAGATTTGACGTACATTATCCAATATTGTCCTATTGTAGGAGGAGAAACTAGAAAGACAATATAGAGAAGTGACAAAATGAGGTTGATTGGGTCTGCTGCCAATTGCCAATTTCGGAGTTAACACGACTTGACCGGCCGTAAACTTGTAATTGTGGTTCAACTGGTTGGGCATAAATACACGCACCCATCCACACTTCAATCCACATCTTTGACAGCGAACTTCTCTCTCAACAATGGGACAATACTGGATATTGTGCGTTGACTCTGGTTCTTCTACATAAATAGAACTTCTCAATCCTTGCAGTGCGAATATAGACAAACAGGAAGCAATGTGCACTTTCGGAGGAGCTGGTTACAGCCTCTACTCACAACTACGCGAAAGACGATGGAAGCCAGTCAAGGAAGTCATGGAATACTTAGAGTCTGTACCTCCTACCAGCTGCTTCGCCGACGCTATATTGAATGTTTGCCTCTACAGGCTCCCCAGAAGGAAGTATACTCCACATAGCCTCGGCCTTCTGGAACTTCCGGTTGAGCTCATCCAGATGGTCTTTTCCAATATTGAGGACCCGTGGACTGCATTCCGTCTTGGCTGTGCGAACACACGGCTCTTGGTCATAGGTGAGAAACGCATCCACCAACTAATGGGACTTCCGCACTGGAGAGGCGACCGCATCATGTGTGTCGGAGACTATTGCAAGGAAGACGATATACCTGAAGGGCTAGATCTGGGAGACGATTACGAAGAATTTTGTGACGACAAGGACAGCGAGGATAGAGGGCCATATGGCTGGGCATGCACCTTCCAATCGTCTAGTTTAGAATATTGGAATTCTTCTGAGAGTCGTTTAAGTGCAGGTCTCGAGCGCGACTGGCGTTCTCGCATCGCACCCTTCAGCGTCGATCTCATGATGTCCAAGACTATCTACCCGGCGGAGGAACCATCTGTTCTTTGGAACCTTTCAAAGCGAGTTTATTTCCGGCGCGAATCCATTCCCAACAATCTCCCAAAAGCAGTGGAAAGATTTGACTCTGACACTGTAATGGGCAAGATTCTGCTACTACAAATCTATTGGTCAACAGACCCTTCTATCGGCCTATCCTATGGACGTAACAGTGACGATGTTAAAATCACCCGGGGGAAGTGGGCGGGTGATCGCTTTGAGCTAACCGGAAACGATGTTTTGGAGACGCGCTTGAAGGAGGAGGGTAGCAAGTGGAAAGACGTTAGCGAAGAAGTCATCAAGCTCTTCGTGGACGTCTTTGAAGCAGAGAGTTGGTAGTGCCGAAAGACCATTTCAACTTGAAGTGAATATTGCTTACTTTCCGTTATATGTAGCACTTGGATGTAAACTGGCTCTTGAATCTATCATCTTTTAAATAATTGAACCACCTGTCTCTTATTATGTTAGTGTTAAACACGGAGTATTCCGGCGTGATTGATGTATGTACTAAACCACGAGGTTGCAACATTCTGAGTACTCACACTGAACTATTTTGGACACGAATTTCTTAAAGGTTCGCATTCTACCTATTCTGCGACCATCTTGGCAGGCTAATCGAGAATCTAATGGATGGGGTATTCATAGGCGAGCATGGCAACTGATAATATACCTGCACGGTATATTTAACATTCAACGTAGTAATGCACGCATTGATTTTCAAGCATGACTACTACAGAAGAAGTAGTGCAAAGCCTATCTCAGCCCTACCAAATTGAACACAGTCAAGTACGCGTCATATGTTTCAACATCCCATTTCAACACCATCGTAAGGTCCATCATGATCTGACTCATCTGACTCAAAGATATTTGGAACATCCCCTACAATGCAGAGGTCTGAAGGATTATCTTGGCCTAGTAAATGATGTCAATCAATATAGTAACACCTTATAAAGTGCTCCGAAGCACTGACCAGGGCAAGCATCCCAGGCACCGGAGTCCTGTATATGAATCTCACCACTCGGGTGGTGGAAGCCCAAGAACATTCCCGGCAAGATCGGAACGGGGTCTTCCTTATTATTGATACGGACGAGGCCAGCTCCGCCGCTGAGTATCGTGATATGTTGATCAACGTAGTCTGCAAAGGCCTGGTTTCCGACGCGCGGTAGCCCATATCCGACCATACGAATAGGCGTCGAGGACGGGAGATGTAGCTGGAGAAATACAGTGTCGAGGAGAGAGATGGCTGCACCGAGGGAATGGCCGACTACGGTGACGCCTGAGCCTGGATGGGCGCTTAGCGTTTGTTGGACTGCGGAGAGAATTGCCGTTGCGGTACTGATCATGACAGGTGTAAGTACCTCTCAAAATGGTGACTCTGGGTTAAAGCTACTCACAGGGCTTGCTCATTCGCGAATCCAGCATGGACTTCAACAGAGGAGCTGACTCCTGGGAACAGAGTCGAGTCCAAATTCTCCTTCTCAATGTCAATGTCCGACAGATCCGAAGTGCTGTTCAAAAGCTATTTTGGTTTCGATCAGTCAACAAGTATTGTAGAATCTCACAACGAAGATGTGTTTGTTCCCTGGTGCGCTACGATGACCGTGTTGAGCGAAGGATCGAAGCCAACATACCCTGACGATCAAAACCGAATGCGGTTAGCATGCACAATCAATCTGATGCTTATTAGGATAAGGGAAAAGAAGCTTGAGCGCGACCAAAATTACACTCTACACAGGTCAGCTGAACAAGAAGTAGCCGGCTAAACGAATCTGCAACCGTCGAGCTCACGTAGAGCGGCGTATACTGAAAGAGTAAAGGATAACTCACAGAATTGAGTATCTGATCCATCTCCCCCTGAGGCGGTCGGCAAGAATCCCGGGTTCGCGTTACAGTTTGCTGCAAGTAATTAAAGAATCAGGAGAAAACTTCAAACAATCACTGGCAGGGATCGGTTTCTCACCTCCGCAGGACCAGTTAATTGTTGTGCTCGGAATGCAATACGCTGCACTAGCAAAGAATGTGAACGGTTTGAATGTTTCAATCTGTGACGTCGAGAGTGTTGTGATCGACTGCCGGCGAACTGCACCCAGTGGCGATGCGTAGGTCGAGCATAAGACCGAGAAAGCGACTGCAGCTGCGGACAGATGAATCATGTCGAGAGAACTCCGTTGGATGAATACGCGAAGCGTAGGCAGCAACCGCTTTCTTTAGCCGCTGATCGAGGTGGGAGGCAAAGCCGGGCTAAGCTGAAGGCGGGGAACCATCCAAACCAACCTTTATAAGCTCTTTCGGTCGATCAAGCGAATCTTAGTCCTATACTGAAAACAACCTTTGTGGGCATCCAACTCCCATTTGTGTAGTTGAAGCGCCGGAGCATCACATTCTTTGTCTCCTCGTGCGTTTTTACTCGCTTCCTATTGTAAATTTGCTTGCTTCTGACATTCCGAGTGAAAAGGTGCGTAAGTTAAAGTATTTTAAGGGTTTCGTTACCTTCTGAGTGTACGAAAGGAGAGACACATGTGGCCGACATACGGCTCGACCACGAGGTGATTGATCACGTTCCTCGGCTTTTCTTGAATGGTACATCATCAAGAATACTCTCGAGACGAAAATAGCGAAAATAGCCCAACGATCGATGCGGTCACAAGAAGAATGGCCTCAACTTGAAGGCGAGCCTGTTGAGACGCTGATGCGAAAGCCGACTGAGAAGTTTGATGACACTATAGTTTCTCGATATCGCACATAAATGGTAAGTGAACAATTTCTTGATAGAGGTATACAACATACTTTATGGATCGCACTGTCGCATGTCAAGAGTTGACATGGTGGATGCTTATTAGTGAACTTTACACAAGCTCCATCGCTTCCAGTACTTAAACAGACTCCTCGACAGAGAAGAATGGAAAGTGACAGCGTGCGGCTCTTCACTTCCATAACATGCAACGTGTCCATTCCGGATGAGATGAAGAGCCGATGCCGGTGAGGTGACATTGTACAAATTATAAGTGGATTCTTCTTTCAAAGCGCTAGTGACGCTTCTGGTGTTGTTTGAACGTTGTTCGAGTAGAATACGAGCCAACGCAAATTTTAAAGGTCTTGAGGTACAGCACAATTAAACTTCTTTAAACATTTACTCACCTTGACTTAACATACAAGTATATAAATATGCGACAAAAACTTTGGATAGTGCTTGTGGGCCATCGCAGGCGATGATTAACGTTCGAGTTGGACGTCGAAAGAGATACAATATAATATCATCCGAGTCGGCCACTCTAGGACACGGTGCTGTTTCACACTCCGCAACTTGCGTTCAGGCTCCGATATATTAGTCATACAACTTGAAGTTACACGCATCGTTGCCCCGCACCTTTTCTCGGACTTGAACAACAGATCGAGACTTAAGACTCTGGCAACCCATCCACTTCCTCCTTCCTCTTCCACAAAATGACTCTCATTTAACTACTCAAATGTGGTAGTTCCCTGAACGAGGATGATGGAACCGCTGTCTCTAATTTTCTGATGCGATGTCATCGTATCAGAAAGCTAGGCTTCGGAAACGACATCGCCCATTGAGACGGGCTTGCCGCTAAAGTACATTTTCTTAATATCTTCCGACTGTGCCTCTCCGTATCTAGAATTAAATATTGTGTACGCTTGAGACATGCCATCAGGTGCCGTGTGTATCACAAGGATCAAGAGGGGCCAATGCTTGGAGGCCCATTGACAGCCCCGTGGCTTGAGTCTGTGATAACTTAGAAGAAGCACAGATCTTGACAGTCATGGCATCTCTGGAAAGGGAGAGATGTTATCTCAACGGTACGCCAAAAGCTCCGCTGCAGCTTGACTACTTTCAGACATACAACTATTTGTTTGTACTGTGGGCTATTTAGTTGTATGTGTCCTCTGATATATCTTCCTCGATGATTCAGTAGGAATGTGTTGCTGTAAGCTCCTGATATTCTCAATACCAGAGCTCGCTCTTCTCTTTACCATCTCTAATACTCTGTCGGGCCTCTTAGAAATACCTGCACCAATGGGATGGGAATGGGACGTTAATTTTCTCGCAGCTAACCCTTGCTTCTATGTAGCTCAATGTTTCATCTGACTACTAGTGAAGTCCAAGAGGCGACTCGCGCATAGAAACCCTATCCAGAACTTACGTCTATTCATCTCTTATCATGACAGACGTATTTGATACTGTACTAGTTGTAAGTAGTCAAGCTTTTGTTAACTCACTAGTGTCAGCAGCTATAATATATTGACTACAATACCTGGAGCACATCCCAGCGGTTAAATGCTGTTGCTACTAGTATGTAAATAGAGCACTCATTTGTGCTTACTCTGCGATCTGACTGATTTTTGGACCATAATCAATTGGAAGTTCAAGCGAGACTGGATTGTCGGAGGGGGTACCTAGTGGAGTCTAATCCCTCCGGGCTCTTAGGCTATTAGCTCCGAGACTATTAGGAACTTAACTGCGGAGCTTTGTGATGTCAATAATCTCGAGGATGTAATATACATATATGCCCAAGTGCTATTATCCCTTTAGATACCAGCTGTTTCACTACGTACATCACAGATATATATATATATATATATATATCACAAAGATCTGTTGAACACTAGAATTAGATCGAACACATTATCTTCACCTTGGGGCTTATCGCTTCCGAGTCTATGTAGTAGTTTAGCAGATGCTTCTTCCATAGGAATGTGATGCGTAGATGCGGTGCAATGATGTCGGTTCTGTGATTTCTACACTGTAATATGCACAATGACCGGAACAAGAGGAGTTTGATTCCGGATTCTAATGCATTGAGTAGTAATTGAGTCATAGATACGCTCGATTTGTGCTCTATAGTGATCATCAATGATCATAAGGTTTAGATTCATTTTACGAAAGAACTCTGATGCATCCGATGCAGCGCCTTGTCCATCAAGTAATATCATGATGAGCATACATATGCATCGTTTGCTCTTTAAATGTCTACAGCACAGGCGCTTTTTTAAAGGAAAACTCAAGGCAGTATAGATCATCATGGTGTAGATGCCAGTAAGTCAGAGGTGGTACATACAGTACATGTGCGTCCTGAGGCAGCGAGCGGCCTTCAAGTTCAAGTTGCCGGCTGTGGCCCGGCACCGTGATTGGTGTGACTGCCAGTGCTCGGTATGTCACAGCTCTTACTATTACTAGTAGTAGTAGTAATAAACTTACTAATACTGGTCCCGTTCAAGTTGTGCCAACTTCTTCAAGCCGTAGCCGCCACCTCGATGGTCCTACGACCACACGTCGGTCAACTCATGTCTCTAGAAAGCAAGACTTTAGCGACTTTCCTCTCTTATTTGCATCTCAATGAAGGTCTTTTAAGACTAGGTGGCAGTGCCATAAAGCTTGTGAGACGAAATGCAGTACTGATACTGTCAATACATATAATGCCAGTGATGGACACTGGTAAGCCTTATTTTCATTGACTCAGGGATGTTTCCTTCTTGTAATCATGCTACGTATCAATTCTTCCGGATTAACTAGCTATTCGATAGAGGTCGGAATGATGAGCGGGGAGCAGCTGGGAAAAGAAGGGCCGTGTATACAGCACGCTGAATCTACTCAGCTTTGCCAGGGTGACCACACTATCGTGAAACCGAAAGGGCTGGACGACATCGCGCTCCAAGGTAAGTTTGTTCCTTTTGCTTCTAGAGTGCGATACTGAAGCTTATACCCCGAAGTATTAGTATTCTAACAGGTGCAGTATTGATAGAGGGGAGAGAAAACAACATATCTGAGGCATCAATGGCGCTCCTCAACATGTCCTTGCTAAAGCTCTGCTGCGACGTCAGGCGCCCCCGATTCGCGGCTGCTTGTCTATAGTCCGAGCCATTGAGTTGTACGTGAGTGTTTTTGCATTTACCTCAATGGTGACTGGTTCACCCCCTTTGGAAGGAGTACACTTATGATCTAGGTTCCGATAAGCGCATCGTTCCAATCCATCTTCGAAACAATTTTTCAGTGAGTGATTAATTACTTGATGCACATTTATGCTCTCACATCTTCGTTGAATGGTGTTGTATGACTGCAAGCTCTCAATAGTTCGATATCAGATTTTATTTGGTTTCTCGCCATCTTTGATGCTCCAGTGGGGCCATTTATAAGTATCAGCACCAAAAAGGAATTATATATGAGATTCCGATGGTATCTAGGGTGTTAGTTCCTTCGCACCCGACCTTTGCTTCTATAAAGCTGTGCGCTTTTCCTTGCCTCCTAGTAGAGTCCAAGAGGAGACTTGCGCAACAGCTTTCACAGAGTCTAACGCCTACTCTCATCCTGTCATGACAGACTCGGTCTTGCTCGCACCTCTGGTTTTTACTGATGACAGTCCACAAGTCACTCAGATTGCGGAGTAAGCATGAGATTAAACCTCATCTCGATGACGACATTGCTTAATTCTGCGTCTGTCTTGCAGGTATCATAGCCTGTATATCATAACGGCTGCCACAAGTGAATTACGAAAACTTTCCAGTCTCTGTGGTGTCTTTGTGCTCACCTAGTTTCATAGCAATCGTGCTTTTTGACCATATACTCACATTCTCCGATGAAGTGCGCGTGATATGGTCATCTCGGCTTACCGTGGCAACAGCAGTCTTTCTCATAAATCGCTACATCTCCCTTGCGGGATTCATTGTGGTTGTCTACTATCAGTGCATTCCAAATACAAACGTTCATGCTTGGCTTCAGACCACATATCCAGTGAGTCATCTAACATCTTGAGAGTCTCATATCTCTGAATTCTACGATCCTCTAGATGTATGAAATACTTGCTTTGTATACTATGTTGTCCCCCAGCCACTGACCCATCTACAATAGTGGGCCATGTGAAGGGTTCTCTAGATTTGTCGCCGTATTGGTTCTCATCAATCAAACTGCAATTGCAGGTAAGACTTGACGCCTAAAAAACTCGATTTTGAGTTCTTGACATGTTGACACTGTAGTTACTATGGTTCTGAGAATTTACGCCCTCTATCAAAGAAACATTGTTGTCCTCGTTGTAACGTGCATATCAGGAATTTACAGTGCGGTTATGCTCGTTGTGAGTGATAAAACTTTTTTTGAAACAGCCTGTCATTGGTGCTCATCATCCTGGTTTCTTAGTATGCTATTTTCCACATGACTGGATCATCAACATTTATATGGAATCCAGAAGGAAGCATCGGAACACCGATCTCTTCCTGTGTCACATTCATTGATAATCTGTGCGATGTTTGTCCAAATGAAGCAAAATTACAACACTAACTATTTATCAGGAGTACGTCTATGTCTCCTTATCCATACCCTTATGGGTAGCTAATAGCAAAGTGCTAGCTTATATCCTAGCCATCACATCATCAATACTTTTCGACGTTATTGTCTTCTCGCTTACTGCATATCGTACATGGTATGCATGGAAAACAGGCTCGCGGAGTCTTTCGCCCTTATACGCGCTTTTATTCAGAGACGGTGAGTCTAGTCTCACATTTAATGTCAGTATTATAGCTAATCAATGTCAGGCTGTATCTATTTTATGTGAGCAACGAATCTCACCTAACGAAGCTCCGGATGTGTCCAAAACCTAACGACACTGCAGCTTTATGATTGCTGCGAACGTGCTTCCGTTCGTTTTCTTCTGGGTAAGGGCAGAATGATTCTCGAGGTTACACATACGCTAATGTCAACTGTATAGGTACTTCCAGATGAGATATTTCAGACACAGATGGGATCAAACTCGGTCTTCGGACCAGCGTAAGTCTCCCTGTGATTTTTACCCTTTCACTAGATGCCACACTTAAATTGCTGTTCCTCTGGCAGTATTTCTGTTGTCCTTCTTTCCCGCCTCATTTTGAACTTGCGGCTGGAGAGCGACTATTCCGTCCGGGTGGGCCACAACTGGAAAACGTATCCCTCTCACATGCTATTTGCTCCGAAGTTGCTAGGGAATTTAACCGCGGAGCTTTGCGATGATGACTCGGAACAGATTGAAGAAGGTGAAGGAGACGGTGATAGGCCCAAGTATGAGTTGAAGGTTAGACGGCCATAAACGCTCGCATCATCTTTGCTAGTTAAGCCACAGGATAACTTGCCCATATGTCTGACACTGGTGGACGTGAATAGTGTTCTACTACTGATACGACTACAGTTGTATTAGGTTGACTTGTCCTACTAGCAGATACGTAGACCGTCAAAATTCGGACTGTTAACAAATTTCTCTCAGCACATCAGTTGAAAAGAGTACACATTTATATTTGTGTTTCTTTAGTACATGATACTACTGAGAAGGAAGGATTTACACCTAGATTTAGAAGACGTACAGACAGCGATTAGAAGAAGAAGAGGAAGAGGACACTCGTAACCCAAAGGGACGTAAAGATAGTCACAGATAATCCAGTGAAAGCGGTTCGGATGGCGATAGAGGAAAGGAATGGAGAGCAACCGAGTTCCAACTTGGAAAAGAATGATATGCAAGAGCAACAACAATGGAAACAAGCGAACAGTTAGGAGCCCAAAGGTGTACGTAAAGCAGGGAATGTACTGAAAGATTGATGACGTGGGAGAAGGAAGAGTTTCGATGTCAGAATAACTTAGACACGTAAGTTCTTTTCCATCAATAAGGGGTAACTGGTGCGGGGATTGGGTATCAATAGGAGATAAACAGGATATAAGATATAGGTTCGGGGATGTCTGAGAAGAAAGTAGACGTATGGGCGTTTCAATCAGAATATCCGCCAAATGTGAGGCGGATGGGTCGTGAGGAGCTTAGGAGGTAATGAAGGAGGTTGTCGGATGAAGCACCGTGTACGAGTAGGTGTCGTGGCGTGCGTTACTTAGGAGTACGGTGGGCTGGCACTAACATCCATCGAACTTTGAATTTCTAGGGAACGTGTACCCCGCGGCTTCCCAGGTAGTCAAGTTCGGATTCATGTAGGCATTGAGATGACTAAGAGGTGCATAATGATGAGAATTTGAAAAAAAAACGCAGTCGTTAGATGCAGAACTCACTCTTCGATATACTTCGCCGTGGGGTAATTCGGAGGGCTACAGCCAATTCCGTCTCTCGGATCGACATCAGCACGCTGGTACACGCGGACATAGTCGATGTACATCTTCGAGGGAAAGATGAGATGCTCGAAGTCCTGTCCTTCGAAGGAGGGCGACATGCCGAGGTTCAAAATAAGGTACTATTTGTTATCTGTTAGAATTGCAGTAAAACGAGGGGTGAAAATAGCGTACCAAAGGCTCCTCAGGGATTAACCGTTGACCAACACCACTCCCATCATCTGGTCCAATACTCGCACTGGTGATCCTCCAGCTCTCCTGTCCGGAGCTATACCACTGCACGTACCCATCATCTCGATTCTTCGGATCGCTCCAGTACTCCAACCCATACAACGCATAAGCACTGCCGTTGTAATTTGCATTATCTACATACGTCACCGCCGATACGCTCTGCTGAAGATTCGTACCCGTGAAACTGTTGAAATGCGTCAAGGTAGAGTCGGAAATCGTAGTGGCGGGCGAAGAGTTGAAGAATTTGACGAATGGGTCGAAGGGTGCAATCTGGAAGGATTGCGAGACCTGGCCCTGGCCCAGCGATTTGTCGACCTGAGCTTCGAGTATATCGATCTCCGGTACGCCGCGTCCCTTAGACACCTTCGGGCCTGGATGGTCCGAGCCTGAACAAGAACATGCACTGAGTTTCTGGCCCGGAAGATTGCTTAACTGTCCACCGTCCCACCCATTTGTTAATGAGCTCGCTGGGTTGCCGCTCTTATCCATCTGATTTGGGTATGTCCCAACGTCGCAAGAGTCGTACGAGTATGGCCATGTCCCTTCCGTCGTCGCGCCGTAACCGGGGCGTCCCAAGTTCCCCATCGTCCAAACGCCCGGCCATAGACCCGGAACATCACCAGCACCTGGGAGCGAAACGCGCACCTCGATGTATCCTGTAGTGAAGCAGAACTTGTTCCAGGAAGTGAGCATCCCCGAGGCGTAGTTAAGGTCATGAATAGGGGTCTTCGTCATCGTAATAACAAGCGACCCGTCAGCCGTTGTCACAGCGGAGGGATCATACCACTCGAGGTCACCAGTTGCCCAGTAATGCATGTCCTGAGCTTCCCAGTACGGGTCGTCGCCTGGATAAAATGACCGCCCATCCGAATTAAACTCGTCCGAAAAGACCAAATTGTACGTCTGACCATCCGTACCCACCCGAGTCTTCGCTTCGTCCGGAGTGTCTTTATCCACAAGCTGGGGCATATTCGGCAAGTCCGGAATCTGACCGCTCCCATTTATCCCACCGACATTGAACCCGGGGCCCGAATACGGATGCGAGAGGAAGTGCGAAATAACGGGGAATCCAACAAAGAGAGTGATGAGCCCGCCAAGAAGGATCAGCAAGGCGGAGACATTCACCCACCCCCGTGGTGAGAAGCAGATAAACGGCTGATCAACTTTGTCTGGCCGGTGTAGGGCGTCATCCTCCTCGGTTTCGTTTTGTGAATAGACATAGGGAGGGAGGGCGGTGGTGTCTGGGAAGCGCTTCCCCCGACGAGGAGATAACGGGGTCTGAAAGGAGCTGTTGAGCCGTGGTGTTACGGGAGGGGAGGCAAACTTCTCGGATGAAGGACGAAAGCCACTAGGGAATGTAGACGCAGATTCGGATGAGCGATGAGTGTGTTCATACTAACTCCAAATAAGTTAGAATCGCGATTTCAGATGAGATAAATAATGCACGTACCGCATAGGGACCATACGCCGCTCCTACATCTCCTCTCGCTACACTTTGCGCCGTCGGATAACTCTCTCCTGGCATCCGTGGAGGGAAGTTTGCTGCGTGCGGTCCTCGGGATGAGGGCGAGCGGGGGCCAGGGGACATCATCGGTGCCGGTGCGTATTGAGTGTGGGCTGTCGATGGTGAAGGGGGCGTACGGGTGCGAAGTAACGAATGTGTTGGCGCGCCTGCTTCTTGGTCGAGGAGATCTTGAGAGCTCGAGCTGGCGGTGACCACCTGGCCATAGAAAGGCCGACCAGGAGGTGCTGGTCTTGCTTTATTAAGGAGCCTGGACATCACGGCTTTCCCTTTCGCTCGGAACTAGATTGCGAGATAGCGAGATCAGAAGCGTTGATTGCAAGTCAGCAGACCGGAATGAAGGGTTTGCAAAAGAGTGTGGGCAGGCAGATGGCAGGCAGCGAGAAGTGCGGAGGAGCAAGAAAGGGGGAAAACCACGAGAAGGGGGCATGTTGATGCTGGCACAACAGCTTTTGAGTTCAAACCAAATCAGCTAGAAGACGGCGGCTAGTTGATGTAGAAACAGGCCGGTGTGTGAAACCAGTTTTGTCCTCGACGGGCGCTGAAGGCCGCTTGGGGGTGCGCATCACGTGGAAAGCGGCATCAAACGTCGGTTCCTGTGCAGCGGCACTGCATCTTTCGCACCCGGTAAGCTCTCTCTTCTTCTCTTGGCACTATCGGGCAGCGATGTTGGACTTGCACAATAGATCATATTTAGAGCATGTGTAATTTGTTTTACACATGAATTTACACATGAATTTGCACATTCCCACCGTCCAAAATAGGACGAGATGACAAACGTAGCCAAAATGGCAAAAGCCCTGAGTCCAAATGTGCAAAGTGATGTTTGCGTGACATCTCCGTGATAATACAACAGTGAAACAATTATGCCTTCATCTCAACACAATGGCCTCAGAGGAGGGAAATAAAAACTGCTGCTGCTTCTGAGACCTGTTCTACATAAGAAAATCACTCTTTTTCCACCACTCCTTGATGGTGACACAGTGGTGACACCAATAGTAGTGACTCAACGTGGCAACTGCTGGAGCCGGCCTTATTACCGGATTAAACATCTCGTCCTATTTTGGACGGTGGGAATGTGCAAATTCATGTGTGCAAAACAAATTACACATGCTCTAAATATGATCTAATGGAACAATAATTAATTGAAATCGCTAGCAAATGTGGTTTCATAACTCACTCAGAACTGACACCATCCATAAAGATACTTTCTTTGCCATCTGTCACCTTTGCGCTCACGGCATTCTGATGAGAAGACCGTTTGAAGTTATCTCACGGCTGTCGGTTATCTTGCGATGGGACGTATGCATAAAGAGAGTTCCTGCAAGTGATTCCACTATGTTTGCCAAACATGGCGCAAAGTTGGTCTGATACTCACGAATTTGACAATATCCAGAAAGCCGTTGTTCCTTGCCTTCTGTCGTCTTCAAGTTTGCACTCACTGGCATGGAATTCTAACACGAAGAATCCGTTGGAAATCATCTCGCGGTTGTACGAGTCGGTACGTCAGTGGCATGACAGCATGCATATAGTCACAGCTTCCAACAGGTTCTCCGAGCGAGCAGCATGTTGAAGGACCTTCATTAGATATCACAGTGAGTATCAGACTAATAATCTAATAAATTGAAATATCACCGTGTAAAGAATGAGATATATAGACTTGGCCCGAGCTCATCTTCGTACACGTTATTTAGGCTGGGTCACGGTGGTACTTCTCGGCGCCAGTCTCGACTGAGTCTACAGCAGTATAGAGAGAGCGGTGTACTGATAGATGATCAATTTCTCAACTTCTGGTGACGAGAACCTATATTTCCTGGCAACTCGGTACGCGAATCTCGGGTGGCATACCAAATTTGAGCCTGCAATCGAGATATAAGTTACTCCTACGGCTTTGTATTCTGTTACACTCACATAGTCGAGAATTTGGAGCTTTCAAATTTGTTGTTGAACGGGAAGGGGGATGGTGGAGGTAAGAGAGAAAGATGGGAAGGCGACGAATAGTCGCGAGGAAAGGAGTACGCGTCTCGGTTACTTTCACATCACGTGCCAGTAGTAGCATTTGCTTAAATTAAAGATTTCTGCCCTTTACTTCTCTTTCTCTTGTCTCAACACGACATTCTCGTCCAATCATACTGCTTCAGAAATATTGCGATTGCTATGGCAAGCTACAAATAGCAGCGCGGCTGGTTGACGGGTCCAAGTTAGCGATTTACAACTTGGCGACGTCCTGACTTACTTCTTCCCTCGAAGAGCCAGTCTTCTCGCTCAGAAATCTCCATAAACAACCTCGCGGCGTACTACACCCAGCAACACAGCATGTTATGGAGGTTGGTGATTGACGTCGAGCGAAACTTTGTTGGTCGCGATTCGACAGATAACGGGGAAAGGCCTATGTCGGTGACCTCAACACGCTTTGCGAACTCCTTTCGTATGTTACTCCATTTCATCTTCGCCGATCTATACCTCGCTACATATCTGTGTCATCGCGTTTCCCCCTCTAACTGTTTTGAAACATTTGACAGACTCACTCAGAATGCTATTTCGCCGAGGGCAATATTTCACAGTGTACTATTCTTAAATCCTTTCCCCTTTAAGCTAGAAGGCAGACCCGTCAAATTTGATGAGAGAAGGCGTACCCCATCGACTGTTATCCTAAATGCGATGTTCAGTGATTGCTCGAAGGATCATCACACCCGAGAGACTCGGGGCACGGCTATAGCTTGATCAAATTCGATCTCTTTTATCTCCTTCGATCGCTCAACGATCATGACAGCGGTCGGCTACGAGGTTGACAAAGTGATAGGCTGGTACTATGTAGTGAGTCATCAAATCTCATGATTAATTGGGACTACTGACGGTTTTGTATGTGATTCACGGCTGGAGATCACCGCACTTTGAATCAACTATGTCCAGCGATGCCTTTGTTTTTCTTGCGACTATACCTGCCTCCTCAGCTCCTCTAACGCATACAGCATGACTTGCTCTGCTTTTAATGCATGCAACTACTCTCATCAGTCAGCATCATTCATTCCCCCTCTTCCGTCTGCCTTCACTTCCTGGGCACTGAAAACCGTGACTTTCTCCACTCGCACCTTTAGCAGCTTCTAAACAAACCTGAGTGTTAGTTGTGATATCCGAAGAGTCGCGACTAGAATTGGGGGGAAATACATGCGTTTCGTCACGGGCAGGTCAATTGCTATCTACAAGCTTGAAGGTGCGTCCCAAGCGCCGTCTCTTTTGACAACCTACCCAGCTAACGACAGCGATACTTCCTCGGATCATAGTATTAAGATAGCGGAAGCTAAATAAGGCCGGTTCGTTCCTTCGTGATTTCTCTGTCGGCTTCAAGCTCGTATTGGCCAAATCCTTGCATCGCCTAGTCATCTCGCGGCTCGAGATTCTTGATGGACTTTCTGCACCAACCTTTTGCACTGTTACCAGATCTCGACAATCTACAGTATACCTATCGCCCTATTCCGTAATTCCGCCTACTGTTGTCTACAGTACGTCTAAGGCTTCAACGTTACTTCTAACTTCTATTTCTCTACTGCTGTTAGTGCTTCAATATTTGCTCGATTGCCGCTGTTGTTGCTCTGGAGACTACCGTATCCGCTTTGCTATCGCTTCCATCTACACTCGCGGTAGTCTTCAGTTGCCTTCGTGGTCAAGTGTTCAGCTCCGCACTATCCTTCGCAGGGATTGAATTCCTCAAGGTCTCGTTGCAGATAGCAGCCTCTCTCCTCTTCGCTCGTCGGGTATCTCAGGCTCAAGCTCGTCAACAGCTTTGCCTTCTGTGATTTTACCTTGCAGCGAAACTTTTTCGAACGAGTGTACACTGGGCTCTTTTCAGCTAGAATCTCCCTATCTTCAGCTCGCTCACATCATCATAAATCATGCATCTAGAAGAAATCTACACCAGGCAGTAAAAAAGTCTTGCCCAATTATAATCGTGCGAACTAATGAGTTAAATGAAGTTGATTGGCCCGACATTTTGTGGGTGAACAGATATCCCGAGTCGCCGGCCGCTACTTCGCTTGCTTCGTCCCATGACTTCCTCTCATTCAATCCACATCGCTCACAACGTCAGATCATCTTACTTGCGACACAGCGAACTCGTATGCAGCCGCAATCTGCTCTTATATTACCATTGAAAGTAAGCTTCTATGATATATATACCATGCTTTTTACCTTTCTGAGGCATACGTTCCTAGTCATTAAAAAATGTTGGCGAAGACACCGGAAGTCAACAATCCAGGGGATTGTATAAGCTAGCGCTTGTTGGACTATATATATGGCCTGAGCGTGTCCTATACCGATGGCCGAAGTGCGCTTCTTAAGTTCTTCCTACCTGCTGCAACTTCGCGATGGTTTTCAAGTCGAGATGGACGGTCGACATCCCTAATAAGGACCTTCTCTCCTTCGTCTTCGGTGAGCTCAGCAGTTTCATAGCTTTACAGCTGGCCGGATAGCTGAACACCAAAGAGATGACTGGAAACACGGTTGGGACAGACCATTGTTCGTTGACGCCGACGACCCCTCGCAATCGCTCAATGCTGGCGAGTTCCTCAGTGCGGTGAAGAAGATTGGCCGTGGGCTTCGGGAGGGCGCGGGCGTGCAGACGGGCGACGTAGTCATGATGTGCTCGGCCAATCGTGTGGTCACACCGGCCCTCGTTCTCGGCATTATCTGTGCAGGTGGAACCATGTCTGGGGCAAACCCGTCGTTCTCAAACAAGGGTGCGTCTGCATTCGATTCTTTCCCGGACCATGCAGAACTAATATCCATGCGTAGAAATATCCTACCAGATTGCGGACTGTGGCGCGAAAGTCTTATTCGCCGCGGATAACACGTTAGACAAAGTCCTGGAGTGCTCTCGAGGACTGGGCATGTCCGACTCTCAGGTGTACCTCTTGACACTAGAAAAGGGTCCCAAGCGAGGTGTCCGGACACTCGGGGACCTGCTAGAGTTCGGGGAGATGGAATGGGAGAGGATAACGGACAAGCGGCTGTTGCAGAATCGGTAATTTATATGATACCCATTGCGCCGGATAATGGCTGACCGTTCCATCGCAGAATTGCCGCCCTGAACTACAGCAGCGGAACAACTGGACTTCCCAAAGGCTGTATGATCTCGGTGTACAACATGTTGGCGTATGCTGCGCAGTCAGTGAAAAACCGAGAGGTCGGCCGGCAGAACGTACGAAAGCAGGGTGTCATTCTTCCGGATACCGAACGGCAGCTCGCATATGTTCCTTTCTATCATGCCAGTGAGTCCTTTGGACACTTCCTGAAAACCTTAGAGTAACTAAATCATTTCTCCGACTTTCAGTGGGTCAACAGACATTCTGTATTGCAGGTGTTAAACTTGGGGATACAACCTACGTTATGAACGCCTTCAGCTTCGAGACATTCCTCGCTCAAATTCCGCGGCACCGTATCACTTCTGTACCTTGCGTGCCTCCTATCGTTGTGCTCATCGCCAAGCACCCGATTGCAGGAAAGACGGATTTCAGCAGCGTCCGCCAAATGGCTTGCGGTGCAGCTCCACTTGGTGCAGACATTCAGCAGCAGGCCGAGCGCGTTATCGATCCGTCAGGCAAGTTCAAGATCCACCAGGTGTGGGGTATGAGTGAGGCGACTCTCGGTGCAACGTTCTTCCCCCTCGGCGAGGTGGACCCGGACGTAAGTGGTGTTGGGTTCTTGGCAGCCAACATGGAGGCAAAGATTGTCGATGAGGATGGTAAAGAGCTTGGCTATGATGAGCCGGGTGAAATACTCCTCAGGGGCCCGAATATTTTCCCGGGATATTGGAAAAAGGAGAAGGAAACACGGAGCTCGTTCGACCATGAAGGCTATTACAAGACTGGCGATATTGCCGTGTTGAAGAAGTCAACAGGAATCATCCATATAGTAGACCGTAAAAAGGAATTAATCAAAGTTAAGGGTGCGTAATCAGTTTTGCCTTCCTCTTCGTTATTGATATAGACTCCCAATTTATTCATATAGGCTACCAAGTCGCTCCCGCTGAGCTAGAGGAGCTCCTCTTACAGAGCCCGGACGTCAACGATGCAGCCGTCATTGGCATCCCTGGGTCAGTATCTCTCAGATTACTTCTAACTCATTCATTTCCTTATTTCGTGTCTTATAATATAATAGAGAAGGCACAGAACATCCGAGGGCGTACGTCGTGCGCGCGCACCCAGATGTTACCGAGCAAGCCATTCAAGAATTTGTCACCGCGCGGGTCGCAAAATACAAGCGTCTCACTGGCGGAGTTTTCTTCTTGGACGCGATCCCGAAGAGCATAAGTGGGAAGATCCTAAGAAAAGACCTCAGAGATCGTGCAAAAGCGGAGTTACAGAGTGGTAGCGTGAAGGCGAAGTTGTAATGGCCGTTTTCTTCATTATAGATGGGAATATTATGTATTAAATCTCGATCTATATCTTACAAGGAAATCTAAAAGGACTATTGTTTTGTTTCTATCCCCAACAAAGAGCAAAGCAAGATCATAATTTTAATGTCATTAGAGTTGGAAATCCGGCATGTAAACGCTATCTTCGTTCAGCTCCCCACTTTCCATTTTCTTCTGCACATCCTCGTAATACTTAAGACATTTCTTGATCTTCTCGTCTCGACCTGCTAATGACGTTGCCGTACGTTCCCAGATACGCAGCATTTTCGGATAAGAGGCTTTGAGTTTTGCGAGCAAGGGAAGCACAGTGCGGAGAGTCACGTCGTCAAAAGTCCACCAGGCCTGTAGCGATGTCGTTATATACGCTATATATTAATAATATCAGCATTAAATCGCATCACGAGCAAGGAAATAGAACTTACAGCAACATGCCTCATCGTCTTCCGGGAACGCTAAGGCCGCATACCAGTAAAGCTCGGCAGACTCGCCTATCAACTGCGTCTTTTCGGAAATTGGCTTGCCCTTCGCCATCATCTTATGACAAAAGGCTTTTATGCTGCTCGAAGGTCAATTAGATGAGACGTTATAGCAGCTGGAAGCACTACTCACGCGAGCGAATCAGCGGCTGGGTATACAAAGAACGAGAGGAAGAATCCTGGAGGATATTTGGTGTTGTTTGCCTCCCGTGCCTCGACGGTAGCTTCGTATAGATCCTCTGCCATCCCAAGAAGCTTTTCAATCGAGTAATTGGGGATACCTTGACTGATCGCCTATGAACTCATTAACGTTAACCTTAAGTTGTTTTCTCTTGCAGTTTGATACGCACACTCATATAAGCTTGGTTCAGTAAAAGACGTATGCCACGAATGAATGTATCCTCAAACACAACGCCCCTGTCAGCCATGGAGACGTCCCGCCAGATTCTCCGGCCGCGTTCGATGATCTCTAACGCCCATTCATAGAACTGGATAGCGGATTGATAATCCTGCGCAAGACCAGCTGAAAGGAATGCTCGCATTACCCAAGCACTGAACATCACATTGATCATTAGTATTACTCTTCCCATATAAGCTAGGTTCGAGTGCTTACCGGATAGTTATTAGTTAGCGCTGGACAAAAGCCAGCGGTCCCCGACACGAAAGTCCAATGACTATCAAGTCTATATATCATGCCGGGTCTTTGAATCCATAGGAAAAGGTCGTCGCTAACCACACTTGCGGTGCCAAAAAGGGTTGCATCTAATCTGTAAAATAATAGAAAGGCTACGGAAAGTCATCCACTGTATAACTAGATAACGGGCCGAGCTTCACCGGCAGATCTTACTCCATTCGATGAGAAAGTGAAAGTATTGTGATGAAGAAAACCTGAGTGCTCTTAAGTAACTCTTTACTCCCGAATTCAGACTCACCTTATATCTTGTTTTAATTGTCCAATTTACAGAGAGAGATAATTACCCTGAGCCTTTGGGTATATCCTACGTCTTTGAGCGGAGCGTACACTACCTAAACATTGGTGCGGCAACTCTATTTCATGTTGTGAATAAGGCTATGCAAAGTTCGTACATGAAGGTGAAAGTGAAAGGCTTTAGTTTTTTAGCGGCAGCCTCACATCAGGGAATCTACTTTTTGCTTACGGCGACTGACGCGTCCTGACGCTGCCTTAAATGGACTGAAGCGTTGCCATGCCTGTCTGAAATCTACTGATGTGTTGCTATGCCTGTCTGAAATCAACTGATGGCCTGAACACACTGAAATAAGCAGATTTTCAGGACACACTCAGTACGTCAGTACATCAGGAGGTCAGTCAAGCATAAGTAAAGACTAAGTACAAGCATGTACAATTCAAATGTCATAGTAAGTACAAATCAGTACACCAGTAATTCAGTACTCCAGTATTGTAGGTCGCGCGCTGCTTTTCCTCTCGCCTTCGCTGATTAGGATGTTCATGCTTTTCGTTGTTGGCAGAGCGAATTAAGCACATTCGCCTTGTGCGTTTCGTAGAACTGTCCAATTTCCGCCCAGGCGGCATCTTCTTTCCGACGCCTGTAACAATTGTCAGACATAAATTCCAGAGTTCTTACGGGTAGTCGGAGGACATACTTTTCAATCAGTTCCGAGGACAACTTCACTCTTGCGTGATTGCATACGTTCTGCTCATTTTTTCCCTTCAATGTTCAGGCACTTGAATTACTCTCCTCCGCTCGTGTCAATTCTCTTCTCCCCAATCTGTCGAATGAGCTCCGCTTCTATGTCCTTGGAAAGCTGGTCACCTCCGGGAGGACGATCTTGGTCTGGCAGTCGTTTGTTTGATATTTCGACCTCGCCCATTTGCTGTAGCGGCAGACTCGGGTTCCATCACCCGCGAAGTCGACCAGATCGATAATTGCCGAACGCGTTCACCTTTGGCTAGATTTGTGTCAAAATGCTCGTGAAGCAAGGTATCCGATACAGACATGTGTGGTTTTGCTGATGCACGGAACAGTATAAGCCTCGTAATATAAAGCAAGAAGAGAAGTCCGTACTTACAGTATAGTTCCAGGGCTTCAATAGTCGTGCTTATTCTCTTCCCTCGTACGCTCAATGAAGATCGCATCCTGTGGTCCGATGCTTGTGAATTAGACATTTTTAAACTAAGAATTTGCAAAGAGGGTGCTATTGGAGGCGCGGGTGGAAGAGGGGGGGGGTGCTGGAGGGGTGGTTGTCGCACTGGTTGGTGCACTTATAGTCAGACTTCTCGCAGCTGCCGACCTCTCCTCCTGAAGTCTTGCAAATTTTTCATTGTGACTACGTCCCTCTTCATCCTCACGTTCAAGTTGGCGAAGCCGCTCTGCCCGAGCTTTGCGTTGCTCCGTAGTCGTTCCCCGCGCTTCCTCAGCATCAGCTCCTCATGGTCTTCTTCGGGCTTTGTTGGAAGGGCCGGTGTGGCAACAGGTGGCGGTGGAGACGGGACAGGCGCACGTATAGTCGGGACCGACGAGGCTGAGGACATCGGTGGACACATGGCAGAATCGTGCGTCTTTGGAGGCGGCAGTGCTCTCTTTCTCCCGTCTCGAGAACGGTCGCGTTCGCGATTGCGCAAAAAGGACGATCCCTGTCATAATCTCTGTCTTTGTCGTAGTCCCTGTCCCTATCATAGTCCCCACCACGTCTCTCTCGCGCGCGATTCCTTTCGTACTCATGCCGCCCATAGTCACGGTCCCCATCATAGCTTCGCTCGTCGTACGTACGGCATAAAGCACACATCCCGCCTACAACAATATTTCGTCCACTCCCTTTTCTCCCTTTCGCGCCTACGCTCCCGATCTTCCATCTTCTTTTGTACTTCCCGGGTCCTTTCGTGCATGAGCTGTCGAATTGGCTCTGCTTCTATTTCCTTGAGAAGCTGGTCGCCCCCGGGGGGAAGTGGGGGCAGATCTCGGTCTGGCGGTCGTTTGTTCGATATGGATTTTTGACCTGACGCGAGCAGAACAATTGCGATATATCGATACTCTCGGGTCTGTTCCGTCTGCCCATCCGGAAAGTGTATGAGTAAGGCTTATACTGTAGCTCGAATGTGCTCCAACAGGGTGACTTATGACCATCAGCGAACCAACATGTATCGCCTCGATATGTGGGCAACGCTCCTCGTCTGAAACTTCGCTCACGACGTGAGCGACGTAAGAATTCAGAGCGAGCTCTGTTATATCCATCATTACACCTGTTCGTTTGTCCGGCGTATCGACAAGCAGGATTTCCGCTTCGCGAATGGCTGCAACTTCGAAAATACGCTCTCGATGGACGACTGGCTTATTTGGGAGGTGACCGTGAAGAAGAATTTACTTCCCTTGCCCAGCTCGCTCTCAACCCATATCGTGTCATTCATCAGCGACGCAAGACTCTACGATACTGATTGACCAAGACCAGTACCACCGTATTCCTAGATTTAAGAAGGTAAGATCACTACAGGCCAGTACAATGACTATTCGGAAGAAAACTCACTCGAGTGGTTGATCCATCCGTTTGCTCGAATGTAACACAATTATGTTTACTTTATCTTTCGCAATACAGATACCCGTATCCGTAATACAGAACGCTAGCTTCACCATCGAGTCCTCGATGCCAACCCGCATGCCAGCGCAACAGGCCCCTTCCGCGCGACCTTGCTCGCGGTGAACTTGATAGCGTTGCCGGCAATGTTTGTAATAACCTGGCGCAGGCGCAGCGAGTCACCGATGAGCTGAACAGGAATGTCAGGGTCGCCGTCGTTAGGTCGAGGTTGTTTTGCGATGGTCGTACAATAAGAGTCTTGAGGATACCGAACTCATCTCAGTGAATACGAAAATTGCGCCACCGTCATCCTACCTGCTTCGAATGTATCGATTAATCAAACGAAATATTAGCAACTGAATTTGTAAAAGGTCGGCGGATAAGAAGCTTACTTTTCGAGATGTCCAAAATATCGTCAATAATCAATAACAGGCTCCAAGCTAAACTATGCACTAGCAGACGACTCTCGCGCTGACTCCTGCTCAAGTCGCTATCCAGCGTCAACTCAGTAATATCAATGGTGCCAATCATAAGGGTACAAATCTCATGAAACATGTTCGCCAAGAACTCCGACTTGGCACGATTTGGTTCGGCTGCTTCACGGACGGCGGTGTTCTTCTGGATCGTCGCGCAAGTTGTATACAATCTGACTGATTTGGGTCTTAACACCTGAGACTTCGACGGTGGTGAAACGCGTGAAGACGCCGTCTATGGCTGCAGCACTGATCTGCGCGAAGCCACGCACTTCAGTCGTCAAGTTTCCGGCCATGGTGCTAGCAGCCATTCTACTCGGGCTGTGTTCAGAAAAAAACACACAGCGCAATTCAGCGGAATGGTAGTGAAATAAACATACATGATTTTTTGCCATGCGCCCCGAACATTCTCAACTTCAGTTTGCTCACCGAATTTGCATCCCGTTCTAACTTCCCGCGCGACCTTGGTCACCCCCGCAGCGAAGAGGGTCAGCTAGTTACTGTACTAGTAACGGCAGACTCAGGCTCCATCGCCCGCAAAGTTGTCCAGATTAATATTTGTCAAACACACTGAGCTTCGGTTAGATCTGAGCCAATATGATATGTTTGAAGATCGAGGTAAGCCTAGTAATATAATACCAAGAAGAGAAGTCCGTACTCATAATCCCAGTGGCTTCAACAGGCACTTATTCTCTTCCCTCGCATGCACATAGAAGTTCGCCACCTGCTACTAGTAGCGCCTAAATTTACGCTACCTTCCGACGACCTGATAAAGGTTGGCCGAGAGATGCTGGCAGCTTATCTCATGGAGGGATGTTCGCCTTGCATCATCTAGTTTTTCACTGTATGAGGCGTCTCACGTTCAACTACAGGTATGAGGGTGTCTCGCGGGCCGGTATGAGGTGGTGTTCCGGGGCCGGGGCCTTCAGGCGAGATTTACTAGACTCCCAATGCACGTTTCGGCGCAGGAAACTGGTATGTGAAGCCAGGGGCATCCGGGGACACATGCGCAAGGCTGGCGCGGGATCGGTCGTGTAGTTCATTCGCCTTCGGGTTCATCTGCCGCACTACCTCATCAACAGCGTCCTCTTCCACCTCTTCAATCGTCATCGGATGGCCCATGCCCTTCCTTTACTGTAAGGTGGTGTCGACTCTAGTTGAAGACGAAGGTTTGTTACTTCTTCTTGACGAAGATAGTACTACTAAAGTTGGTGGTGCATGTATCGACCTATCCACAACGGGTGTCGTTCAAGGGCTAGAAGCTGCTCGCTATGGTTCAAGGGTGCGCCTCAGAGGTACTCTCACTAGCAAAATGAGGCCGCCCTACTGGAAACAACATGAGCGATAACATCAAACAAGAAGCACGTCATCAGACATACACTATCGTTTGAACGGTCCATTCAGAAATGCTGAAGTCAAAGCGACCTGAGGGTAGGATAAAACATAAGTTGTTCAGGCCACTTGAGCGGTCTTGGGAAGGGAGCGAGAGATGGTGGGGGAGCGTTAAAAACAGGTGTGGAGGACGTGTCTCAGGCTGTTACTATGCCAGCGTTCACTGCCAGTGGCACGTGCCAGCGACCTCTTAAACTTGTTGAAGTTGGCAACTTCCAACTCATTCAAGTTTGCATGCCAGTGACTCGAACGCCTTTCGTCACCGTGACCATTTGTTTGCTCCCTGCCATGTATTCAGAGTCCAGACTTAAGCTGAAGAATTTGCGGACTTCATGTTTACGACTCGGAGCAAGAGATATCACAATGCATACTATCTATTCATTATTTGTGCAAGCGATGTTAATAACGCTGCGCGCGCTTCACGTTCAAGTTGTGTACATAAACGACATTGAAAAAAGGAATGAATACTCGCAAATTGGCAGCCTAAGGACGAATGTCAGAACTTGAATGGAGGAAGGCAATAGCGGCAACAAAAAGAGGCGTACCGTCACCGGCATAGTACGCCGATCATAGAAATCCCCCACAAACTACTGAGGAAATACACATTTTTTGAGATTCTCCAGACCCGTTTTCAACACCTCAAGATCTACGTCACGGTCCCTGTGCCCGGCGGCGCCGGTCTTCCTCTCTCGAATGACGCTAGTTGGGAATTCAGCCGGAGTGCTGCTGAGGTACTCTTGCCCATAGGGCAAAGCATCCCCCAGTATTTCATTGAGCTTTTGGGTCCGTTCTCGTTCCTTTGCATTCAAGCCAAGAAGTTTGTCGCTTTTCTCAATGAGAATGCGAACGTCGGCTTTACTCGTGTGATGTATGCGAGCATGCGCGTGTCGGTTCAGCAGGCCCCGCATCGGTGTCTCACCAAGAATTTCATCCACGACTCCTTTGTCTATGAGATGGATGAGGTAACGAAGAGCGTTCGCGTTCTCACGAGCGTCGTTGCGTCGCCTTTGCAGCTTACGCAGCTTTTTCGCCGTTGCATCGTCTATCGCTGGATAAAGGTATTTAAGAAACGCCACTTCGCCCGCCTCTTCGTCATTGCTGAGCTCTTGCAAGGTGTTTGAGATCGTTGCATCCCAGGAATTGTATGCGTCGTCTACCGTCTTTACCTTCACTTTAGAAGAATGTTTTATGTTCCTCTGATACGGGAGGTCGCTCTTCAGCCGCCGCTTGTCGCCTATGTAGTTGGCATTTTGAGGGTCGTGCGAATCCACAAACTTGGAATCCCGAAGTGCTTTGTCTGGAGTGAAGGTTTTCGAGACTGTAGAGACGGCTGCTGGGACTGGAGGGACGGCTGCTGAGTGTGGAGGGACGGCTGCTGAGTGTGGAGGGACGGCTGCTGAGTGTGGAGGGACGGCTGCTGAGTCTGAAGGGACGGCTGCTGAGTCTGAAGGGACGGCTGCTGAGTCTGAAGGGACGGCTGCTGAGTCTGAAGGGACGGCTGCTGAGTCTGAAGGGTAGACGACGTCTCTGAAGGGGATATGAAGAGGGCCGTCGTAATCTACAGAGATCATATCCTTGAAGCGGTCCTCGAATAGGAACACAAGCTTTGGCACATTATGAATCTTCTTCAACGCCTCCAAGCTCTTCGAGTGCTCTGCGATAATCTCTGACTGAGGGTCGTCAACCTCTGACTGAGGGGTATAAGCCGATCCCGGATGCATCAAATCGTGCTCGAATCTCCGCACAACCTCATCCAGCGCGACAAACAGGTAATGGAAGAATAGCTGGATCAACTGCAGCCTGGGAAGGAAGAAAAAGAACACCTCCTGCAAACTCCGCCCTGCCGTTCTCTTGTTAATCGTTATGGGACCCTGGACCAAATACTCCATCGTCTCCTGCGGATGTGCTTTCACAAGGTCGTCGAAGAGATACTTTGGCGAACTCGGCTCGTGATATGAGTTGTATAGCCCCCGCATTCTTTCGGCAAAGGAATCGATAGTCACCTGACCTAGTGCTGAGACATCGAAAGGGGCAGAGGTGCGATACAACAGCATTTCAATCCAGGAAAGGCACACTCCGAGCCCTTGAATATGAAACTCCTTGCATCCTCATATAATCTTCTTATGTTGATTGCAGCTTGAGCAGGCAACGACTAGTGGTGAGTGAAGGGCGTAAGCAAATTGAGGCATAGCTGTGTATTTAAGTCGTACTCACACCGGTGATAGCGTCTAGTGCTACGTTTAGTGTAGCTTCGGTCTTGAACTGCGCACGTAATAGGGCTTTGATTTTCAGGTCGTTTAAGTCGTTCGTCATTGTCTTGTATTCGTTAACTGTCGACTCAACGTTCACGTATTTCGCACCTAGCTCCTGTAAGTAAGAACTGGTTTTCTTTCGAGCACGCCATAGTATATCTATCTTGTGGCTCTGGAGTACTGACGCTGAGTTTGCTAACGCCGCGCGTCCATAACGGGAGACAAGTTTCGGATCGTCATGGATGATCTCCACGAGCCTTCCGCCGTTAATCATATCTAGCGCGCCGGCCGACATCTTCGACGCTTCCTTTCCTGCAGCAGCTTGTGAGGCTGCTTTCTTCGACGCTTTCTTTCCTGCAGCCTGAGATGCGTTCTTCGTCGTGCTCGCAAGATGCTCTCGGAACGATTGTTCCAGCTTTTCGCAGAGATGTCCAAGGACTGCAACCTGCTTCTCCTCCACAGCGGCTTCATTGAGTTTTGCCATGAAATCCATAAAAGCATCGATCAACCCTTCATTGGTGTCTTTCTTCGGATAGTCCGACGACTCTGACGACTCAAGTTTTGAACTGGACATGGAGTCCATTGTCGTATCGGCTGTTGGTGGCGAGCCAGACATGCTGGTGTCGCTCTTGCTAGTCCCGGCCGATGAAGAGCTCTTCATGCTGCCCAAGGCATTCTTCATCGCTTGTCCTGGAACGTATTCCTTCGATGGCTGTGGTAGATAACCCCAGTTGAAAAGCATAGCTATTTGTAAGATATACAAATCAGTGTTTTGCATGACAACAAACTCTGGAATGGTATGCGTACAAAGAGGGGTAGATTCAGACTGAGACTCGGCGTTGCTCGCTGTTCGCAAAATATGTAAATCAGTGTTTTGCATGACGACAGTCTAAGGGATAAATATGCGTACAATTCGGATCGGGGATGGTGGACTTGGATGCAACGGTCGGAGTAGTGGCACCGCTGGCACTGTCAGCAGCCAAGTTCCGTGACCTAGGAATCCCTATAAATTATAAAATACGCAGATTAGTGTTTTGCATGATAACAGATCATGAGATGATATGCATACCACTACTTCCCCGCAGCCGCCGGTGAGTCTGGTCTGAATTTGTTGAAGGCATAATTCCGACGTATCAACAGATTTGAGTTGTAGATGTGCTAGCCGTCAGTGTCAATGCTACGCTGAGAGAGAACCAAATTGCGTACGTTCTTTACTTGAACTTCTTATAGGGACCTAGAGTGTGTGCGAGTACCACGTTCAAGTTCAAGTTCTCCGATCACTGCCTGGTAGTGCCAGATCTTGCCTGACTACAGAAGAAGGGGGAAGTTCGATTGGACTCGCTGAACTAGGCACTGAGGCTTCTTCCTAGTACAGCTTGAAGCGGCGTTTTAAAATTCAAGTTCAACTGAGTTGAAGAAGTCACAGTGTACTATTATTAGTGATAGCACTACTACTATTAGTAGTAATAGTACTACTACTAGTAGTAGTAATAGGTTTATGAGTAACAGTACTACTGCAGCGTGGCACAGCCTCAGCCTGCCACTCACTGGCAGGCTGGCAGTGAGGAAGTGAAGACTGGAGGCGGGAATATCGACTCATAACTTGGAACTTCTGATTGAACTAGAACTTCATTGAAGGGGTTCTGAACCTCAATGAAGGAGTTCTGAACTTCTATTAATCACCGGCGCCCGGTACTTCAGCTTTACCTAGTAATGATGACTTCAAGTTGATTTGATCATCAACTTCAAGTTAGGGGTAAAATTCTAAGTATGCTAATAGCGGAGCTCCGTCTCGGAGCCAGAAGCGAGTCAAACCGCCGACTAAGTCGGATCTTTCAAAGTTCGCATTCCGAGTCGCTATACTAGTATTGCTACCGGTATCAAGATCATGATCATGGTCATGATAAGCTCACTAGTGGCTTCCCGTAAGGATGTCGTCCTAAATCTTGGTCGGGCAGTCCTAAATTTTAACTTGAAGTATCTGGCACTGCCAGTGTCAGTGGAGGGGGGGGGAACTCGGAGGGGTCGGCTAAATGCTCAAACTAGTCGTTCTAAAAGAGCATGATGATGCACTGCCCTGACCCTCCGAGTCGCTTCACACTCAGGCTTGAAGCGTGAGCCTGAGTTACCGCGGGAAACTCTCGGCAGAACTTCAAGTTCTTGAAACTTCTGATCTGAGTCGCAGGGCGTGCGCGAAGACGTTGCAACTTTAGTAAACTTGAATGCTTGCGGAGCGGAGAAGCAAGGGTTCAAGTTTAGGACGACGAATCCTAGTAGTATCCTAACCCTTGAAACTCCGCTCGGCAACTTGAAGCATTTAGGGAGGGTTTTAAACCGTAAGCCAACCTTTGCGACATCTTCCTGGTGCTGCGGTCAGAAATTTCAGGAAGCTCTGCCGAGAGTTTCCCGCGGTAAAATTTACGGCACTGTGAAAACTTCAACTTGTTGAATTCAATTTCACCGGGCAGTCACATCATCACTGTCATCGCTGCCACTTCAAGTTGGCAGTGGTGGCACCCGGCCGGCGTCCGGTGCACCGCAACTTGCGTGACGGCGGCACTGCACCTGAGTGAGACCGAATCCGAGTCGGAGTCGTCTGACTTAAAGTTGTATCGTGCTGTGGCAATCTCCCTCCTCCTTCCCCGCGCGCTGAAGCCTGAGTTCAACAAACAAATTGAACGTCAGTTTACTACTGCCAGTGGATTTCGCTCAACATCAGGAAGATTCGAGCTCATAATCTGCACTCAGTCTACTGCTTTCATCTGTAAATCTGAAGATGTCATCAACAAGTGACGACGAAGACTACGACTTAAGCACGGGCGATGGCATTGCAATTGACTACGACTCGGACTCGGTAGCATACTCAGAGTCTGAGTGGGCCGAGGATCCGTTACAAGGTATGAATTATAAACATGCAAGTTGTTGGTGATAAACCAGTATCTTGGCAGTAGAAGACTACACATTACCCTTAACTGAATTTAACCCGCTTTTCGACGAAGAAGTATTGAACAAACTGAGTTCATTAATCGAGCGTGGAGCAGATCATTACAAACGCTATGGGTACGCCGTTCAGACAACGGAATATGCAGTGGCTCTTAGTCTGGCCCAAACCTTCTCCCAAGTGGTCAAAGCTATGAATTACCGCTACGCATACTATGACAACAGGATGAGACATGCGATAAGTCGAGACAGAACTGCAAGGATAGAGCTCAGGAATTTGGTCATTACACAAGCCGAAGAGCTAGCGCTGCTCAGGCGTCGATTCGCCAGTGAACTTGTTGAAGTGGCCACTCCGGTTCCGAATCATCCTCAGACACTGCCCAGCACTGGTCCTGGCTCTGGTACTAGTAGGCATGGTACGCCGAACGTAGCAACTTCAAGGCTTTCGAGCTCTCTCTCTCACACACATACACACTCAGACCGGGCTCAATATCGGATCGGGCTCTAGTAAGTGGCAAATGCATTCAAGTTGCCAACCTGAACTTGGCATTGTAACAATCAAGTACTAATTTGCTGCTTGTGATACAGGCGGCGCACCTGGAACTTCGGGACGCTGTGGGCAAACTTAGGCATGCTGTGGCAACTGGTTTTGCATCTCTGTTCCCCAATACCAGTTTGTCGGACGTACCCATCAATCGGCTCAACGGTAACATCATCTGGGATACGTTCCTCGTTCGCTTAAAGAAACGTTACCATGAATACGTCACGGTTAAAAAGGACACAGATGGCAGACCTAACGAGGGCCAAGCATATTCAGTCTTTCTCGAGTTCGCGACGCCGGTCTCGGATTCAGACGACGAATTTCCTCGCACACAGCTATCAGCCTCCGATTGGGAAGCGATCTCCGAATGTTTTGTTGATCACTCGGTTCCCCGCGGTTTGCGGCACATCGAAGCGTCACATCGAAGAAATGAGGACTTGAAGCTGATGTTCAGGCTCTTCGTCCCTCTGTTTATATGGGCATACAAGGAGTACAAGCTATGGTTGATCGTCACGGACGCCCCAGCATCACCTGATCGTGCTCATGTCTTTCGATTCGGGTCGGCGCTTGATGTACGGTGCCACTTCAACGAACGCAAAGACGACATTTATCAATCGCTCACTAAGGTCATCAGTCAAGCAGTTGATCGCGCTATACAAAGCGTGGGTGGAGTCTGGGACAAGGATCATTTATTCAGGGAACATTCGAAACTCCTGATAAAGTTCAATACGATCCGGAAATGCTTGAACATCCTTGTCGATGATGCGCTTTTGGACTTGCTGCTCTCACATGATGCCACGATGAGTCTCTATCGGCGCAGGTCACGTAAAAACGACGATGACTCCAAGTTTCAAATGGAGTCTCTAGCTGCTACCATGGAGAAGATTTACGTCGACGACGTGTTTGGTGCGGAAGACGAAACTATTCACGAGGAGAAATTGATAGAAGTTAATGATTGTCTCCGCGATGTCAACTACTACCACGGGAACGCCCTAATCTCGACAGAACAGCGAATTGACGCTTTCGTAGGACACGCTTTCTCGATTCGTGTCGGGTCTGAGGATCCTAAACAATGTCACGATTACACCATATTGCAGGCGCTTCTCGAGAAATTACGCCCTTCAAGTTCGGAGTAAGTTACAAGTGTTGATGTCAATACTGGTATGGCGGTCGCATCATGATGGTGGTTACCACTACTACTAGTAGTAGGACATTTTTCAAGCTCTTGTTAGCGCACTGCTACTAATGTAGCGCGACTTCTTTACTTCCTATGCTACTCTTTTATTCTGTCCTGGTAGTATGATTCAAGTTGTATTTGTGCCATCATGAGTGTCAATAGTATGTAAAAAAAATGGAGTTATTTATTTATTTAATGCAATTTAGGTCTTGTGATTAGTACTAGTATGAATAGTAGTTTGGCTCCATTATTACTACTACTGGCGCGGTCTCGCTTCGTACATTGTTTCATGCATGTGCATATCGGCAAAACGGTTAACGTAAAATTTATCATAAAAGTCTAGAGAGTCTTCTGGCATCAGCGTCTTTGGAGGAGTCTCATCACCCACCGGAACCCCAAGGAGATGAGCTAAACGGTAGATACTCTCTAAAGCTATTACGGATAACTTCGGAGTCTTAAAGTGCCAGTGGCCACGACTCGGAGGGGAGGTCTCTGACTCATACTCTGGTTCGACAATCCACATTCTTGTTTTTGTGTCAGGCGAGTCTCCAATGCGCTTGTAAAATTGAACAAGTGCACATTCCTGACGTTCTCCGTTGGCGGTAAAGGAGAAAAGAAACATAACCCGTGCAACTTCCATTCCTGCAAATCCCTTCTTGCGAGAGTTAACTCGAACAAGAACGGCATCACGTCGTGGGTTTCCGCGCCAAGAGGGATTAGATCTGATCACCTCCCTCATTGCTTGTTCTATAGGGATCGTTCACCACGGTAGGCAAAGAAAGCGGTGGCTGAATGGAAAATTGAAAAGTCATTGCTCATGTCTAATTCAAACTGCGCATGTCCTGGTTCAGTTCTGCAAGAATAACCCCTTGAGTTGTAGGTGTGCTTTTCGTACTTGTTAAGTAAGTATACTTTGATGAGCTGTCGGAGCTGTCGGAGCTCTGGATAGCCTTTCATCGCTGCAAGAGCGTTGAGCTGCTTAGGGTACACCTTACTGGACTCTGCAAGGATAACATCAAAGAAGTCAGTTGTGCAGCACCAAAAGCACGGATTACTAGTACTAGTAGTAATAAGTAATACTCACGTTGCTTCGAAGCCATTAATATCAAGCTCAAAGGGTCATTTCTGCCGCCCACGCGGATCTGGCGTTCAGCATGTCGTATGCCATGAACCGCACCACACTGCGGCCCATCCACTAAGCTTTCGGAATTGTCCAGGTCTGCAATTTCATTGACTCGGAGTTCATGATTGCCCGCAATGACATCGAAGAAGTCCTCTGTATCATCAGCTGCGCCTGTCAATAGTACGCCACGGAGGTGCCTATGCTCTCCCCGACTCCCAGTAGGAATCTTCTCAGCGTCATCCGTGTCCGACTCTGGCATATTTTTGCGCAGAGCATCACGCAAAACTCTCCATGAAGCCTCCGCCAACGAGTCGTCCAGCATTCCACGCCTTTTAAAGTCTGCCCTGGCTGCAATAAGTTTACTTAGTCGTTGGTTTGCTGTGATCATCTGACCCAAAGGATCATTTCTGTTTGAGCGTCGCCATGTTTCCTTGACCGCGTAAATGTGTTTATTCTCTGTGATCGATGAACACAGCCCGCTCGGTGCGGCGAAGAGAGGGATCATTGTAGGATAGTGGACCATGGCATGCTGTCGTGGCAGTGAGAAGTTATCCCGGATGCCCTTGGCTATGAATATTTGCCGAAATTGATGAAAGTGGTCCAGAGAGGCTTTGATTTGATCAAGAGTTGAGGCTGTAATCGTGTACCGACGTACAAGGTAACAAAAGTCCAAAAATGCACTCATTGTGGTGATTATATCATCGTGCACAATACCCACAATAGCCGGAAGATACACCTAAGCGGTTTGCATCAAATATCAGCAATCCACCGCCTCGAATAAGGTAGAAAGGCCACATACTTTCATCAGTGCCTTGTTAGGATTTTACGAACATTTCTATTGTCCTGCGCATATATGCGTTATTTTATTACATAATACTTGTACCGGTCAGCCTCTGAACGGCCGAGTCTATTTTGTTTCACGTTCATCCTGTAACTCTCCTCAGTTTTCTACCACGAATACTGAGGTGAGTATATGATTTGTATTTTGTTCTTTACATTGTCTAATAGTCCTGTAGTGATTCTCTACAGGTACTTTAATATACATGAGTTTTCTACCACGAATACTGAGTGATTCTCTACAGGTTATGAGCCACCGCTTTTATCTTTAACAGAAACCGCTCCTATTTCGCACACGAACTAGTACAATATGCCTCTCTCTCAAGAACAACGCACAGTCATCAGTCTATTGCTAGGAGAGCAAGATCAGGGTACAATCTCGGCTCTGTTAGATGGGATGGTCATTGTGCCACCCGACCCAGCCGCAGTGGCCGCAGTGTCCGAACACGGCAACGAAGTCATTAAGGAAGAGCAAACCTCCTCTGTTGGAATACCAGGAGTTCTGCCCACTGAATCTCAACACATTAAAGAACAAGTTGAAGAAACTCAACAATCTATATCCAAGCATGAGACTGGCGACGATCATTCCTCTGTCGACTCGGCACAGTCAGCCGCAAACAAACAGACCAAGCCCTCTCGCTTTCATACTATTCCATCACCACTCGCTCCTCCTCCAAATGATAAATACATTAAACATTATGCACCCCTGCTTGAATCCGGAAGCAACTATGCCGCGTGGGCCAAATTTATGTACCAGGTCCTGAAGATACGTCGACTCAACACTATAATTGACGGTACTGCCAACTACAATGATCCAGAATATGAGGACGCCGACACTAGAGCTTACGTTCAGTTATCTGGCAACGTTGATCCTATACTGCTCAATCAAATACGTACCACGATTGCCTATGATTTCTGGCTTGGTCTTTCTATCCGGTTTAATGACGGATCTGATGTGGCACGCTCGAGTGCTCAAACTTTACTCCGGACCAAGAAAATCTCAGACGGAGAATCAATGACTGATCATATCAAGATTCTCCGAGGCTATAAAGCTGCTGTTGAGAATGCTGGTGGATTCCTAGACGACAAAGATTGGCAAGGAGTTATATGCTCGTCCCTGATGAACACTAAATGGGACCCGTACACGTTATACTCCCAGAGCTGCAATGGTTCCGAGATCTTCGTCAAAACTCTATTGAATGTCGAAGCAAGCCGAATTGCCGGTGGCGCACCTGTTACTTCCAATGCATCGGCACTGGTGGCATCAGCAAGTAACAAGCGTGCCAACAATAGTCCACGAAAGCCGAAGCGCGGCCCTGGTTGTTCTAATTGCGGTGGACCTCGGCACACGATTGAACAGTGCTGGAGTCCAGGGGGTGGCGCCGAAGGCAAATCCACCATCCCTGGATGGGAGATACCGGCACACATGCGTAGCCGTCAGGCCAACTCAGGGTCGAAGACATCTGTGACAGAAACTGCACAAGCCACGCAAGAAACTGCTTCCATTGCTGAATCAGACCCTGAATTCGCCCTGATCGCAGACATCTCGGCACGTAATCCAGATTGGTTGTTAGACACCGGTGCCACCTCGCATATGACCTATGACAGATCATGCTTCAGCCAATACAATGAGATCGAACCACTCACGGTAAACCAAGCTGGTATAGGACACTCAATAACTGCAATTGGAAAGGGATCAGTCGTCGTAACCTTCATCTATAGTGGCAAGACAACAAAAGTGCTACTAACCGACGTGTTACACATTCCCGATCTGGCATCAAACTTGTTGTCCGGTACGAAACTTACTCAACATGGCACGTCTGTGGTTCTACTGGCTCAGAAGGCTATTTTCTATCGCAATCATCAACCATTTGGATTTGCGTCAAAAGCTGGCAATCATTACAAGATTCGTATGACAGTACATTCCAACGAGTCTTCTTCACTTGTGACGGTCCCCAAAGACGGTTCTGCTCCCTTAAGCGTGTGGCATCAGCGTTTAATGCACGCATCATGCAATCGACTACGTCGTATGGTATCCAGTGGCACCGTGGATGGCATGTTGATCTCTATGGACGACATGAAGTGTCAGTGTGATGCATGTATACTGGGGAAACAAACTGCTTCTAACGCACCTGCAAGGCGACTCGAAGATCGACAAGTCAAACCTTTCTCAACAATTCATACCGACATCGAGTACATGATTGATCGGTCGTTTAGTGGGGCTATCTACTCCCTGAAATTCATTGACGAGGCAACCGGTTATCTATGGGTTTATGCAGTACCTGAGAAAACGAGTTCAATCGTACTCGCTCGGTTTCGCGAAATTGACGCATATATTGAAAATCAATTTGGAACTCGTGTCCAGAGTGTTCACTCTGACAACGGGGGAGAATTCGTAAATGAACAAATGGAATCTTACCTCAAATCTAGAGGCATAATTCATCGTCTCATTGCTCCTCATCGTCATGAAATGAACGGGATAGCCGAACGGATCAACCGTACTGGCTCGAATGCAGTTCGTACAACTTTGATCGACTCCGGTCTTGCTCGCGCATATTGGGCCGAAGCATATCGTCACTTTGCATTCTGCCACAATCGCACAGGTGCTTCGTTTCTTAAACCAGACAAGACACCATACGAATTAGCGTTTGGTTCGAAGCCAAATATTTCTCACTTACGAGCATTTGGGTGTCGTTCTTTTGTCAGAACGGTTCCTGACCAGAGAAAGAAGCTAGACAACAAGTCTACTGTTGGAATATACGTTGGTGTTAACTCTGATGCTTCATATCGCATTATGACTCCAACTCACCAGCTCATAATTTCTCGCGACGGTGATATTCGACGAGACCAACAGCAACCTTCCTTGCCGTTCAGCACTAGACCAGACCGAGGACATTCCATCTCTTTCGACTGCCAGCAATGCTCCTACCCCAAATACCCCGAGATATTCACTTCGTGATACACCTGCGCGTCAGATAAGGCAAGAAACCGCCAATGCCACCCAAGAGCGAAGATACATTGACAACATTTTGATTCCTCGCACTTGGAACGAAGCAATGTCAACTCCCCAGAAAGACGATTGGTTAAAAGCGTGTACGTACGAAGTGGGTAAACTTGAAGGAATGAATGTCTGGGATGTTGTTGATCGCCCACAAGACACCCACATTATTCAAGGGATGTGGGTCTTCAATATCAAATCTGATCCCGCCGGGAATTTAGAATACCGCGCGCGATGGGTAGCTCGTGGAGACTCACAATTACTGGTGAATTCAACGACACTTTTGCGGCGTCGGGAGACTACGATGTTGCGAAGGCTATAATATCAATGGCAGCTGGCGAAAGTCATCAACTCTGGCTGTTCGTGATATTACGTCTGCTTACCTTCATAGTCCGTTGGACGAAGACAATATATATGTCGTCTATCCAACTGGCTTTGCACCTCCAAACGGATCTCATAATGTGTGCCACTTGAAGAAAGCACTTTATGGACTACGTCAAGGCGCACGAGCTTGGACGCAACATTTCAGTGCCACACTTGCCTCAAGTGGACTCAAACAACTTACCTCAACACCTAGCGCTTTCTATCGATCAGGTCCTGAGGGGGAGTCGTTAATGGGGGTCTATGTCGACGATTGCATTTCTAAATCAACATCAGCACCTAATCAATCCAACGCAGAGGAAGACACATTGAGGAAGATCATTGCATCGAAGTTCGAATTCAAGGAAAAGGACCTATATGCTAAGCCGAGCATCGTACTAGGAATGAAGGTCGAGATCGATCAGGGTCGAGAGTGGATCAAGATATCAGTGCCACACAAGATATCAAGGGCCGCGACCAAATATAATCTGGCGGACGCTAATTCTGTACCTTCCCCACTCCCTCCTGATGCTCTCACGATACTCGAACAGGCTAAATCTAGAACTGAGTTATCTGATGATCAGGGTCAAGTACCTGTACCTTATCGAAGTCTCGTTGGTGAATTACTCTGGATGGCAACTGTCGTACGGATCGACATAGCATTTTCGGCAAATCTGCTTGCTCGATATCTATCGAATTTCACTTCAACTCACTGGGAAATGGCTAAACGAGTGTTAAAGTATCTAAAAGGTACGGAGGAGCTCGGAATTGTATATCGGGTATCGCCAAATGTCGAACGACCGATCGGCTACTGCGATTCTGATTACGGAGGTGACCTTGGCGATCGCAAATCTGTCTCGGGTTTCGTATTCATGTTATATGGTGGACCTATCAATTGGAAGTCCAAGAAGCAATCAGTAGTGGCCTTATCAACTGCTGAAGCCGAATACATGTCACTGTCGCTAACCGCAAAGCACGCACTTTGGATCAGGAACTTTTGTCAAGAAATCAATCGAGACTTCGGAGGACATCCTGTCACTATCAAGGTTGACAATCGCGCTGCAATTGCGATAGCTTACAATCCAGTTCAGCAGACCAAGACGAAGCACATCGATATTCCAGTTCATCATATACGCGATGAAGTCAAGAAAGGAAAATTGGCAGTCGAACATATCAGTGGCATCACAAATCCAGCTGATATTCTGACGAAACCTTTGGCACCTATTCTACACAAGAAGTGCATAGATCTTCTCGGAATGTTCTAGTAAGGGGGAGCACAAATACTTTACGCTCAGGGGGAGTGTTAGGATTTTACGAACATTTCTATTGTCCTGCGCATATATGCGTTATTTTATTACATAATACTTGTACCGGTCAGCCTCTGAACGGCCGAGTCTATTTTGTTTCACGTTCATCCTGTAACTCTCCTCAGTTTTCTACCACGAATACTGAGGTGAGTATATGATTTGTATTTTGTTCTTTACATTGTCTAATAGTCCTGTAGTGATTCTCTACAGGTACTTTAATATACATGAGTTTTCTACCACGAATACTGAGTGATTCTCTACATGCCTTAGAATCATTGCCTGTCCATTGCTTGAAGCCTCGGCCTTCGGGGAATCTGCGAAGTCCAGGAAAAGGAGCAGCGACTCTAATCCTATAGAGGGTTAGCAATGGTATTTACATTATACGACTTGTGAGATAATAGCACCTTTTATCCACAATATCCAGCTCTGTCGTGGTCAAGGTCTGGCAAATCCACTCGACAAGATGATCCTTGAACACGCCTTTGATGATTTGGTGTAGTAGGTCCGGAGATATGAGATCGCATATATCCGCTCGCGGAAAGTCATTGGTGAAAGGCTACGGGACAACCTGATTGTAAAATATGCATCCAGGGGAGACTTTGAAGCACATACCACGATATCCTGATGGAATCCATACTCTTTTCGAATTGTTGCTCTACTTATGACGTTGTCATCCACCTGTTCTATCAATCGTTCGTGCAGCTCTTTTGTTCGAGGGTTTGTAACAAATTCCGGATTATCTAGGTTCTTGTGAGGTGCTGTACATCTATATCATATAGCCACAGTAAGCCATTTTCACGGACTTGTATGCGTTGCCTGAGGACAGTACTTACTTGCAGCACCATCCAGTGCATATTGCGCATAGACTCACCTGTTCCGGATAATCGGCTATATACGAGCCGAGTCCGAGAACCGACCTACGCAAGTGACCATCAGGGCACCGGAGAATGGTCTGTTCATTGTTTATGGACATGGCGGTCTTCAATGAACTCAAGATTCTCGATATAGATGAATGAAAAATTTGATGTCTAAAGCGACGGAAGTCATCTGACTTTTCGTACTGCCGCTCAGCTGCAAAAAAAGCGTCAAAACACAATTGAATGGCTCAGTTTTTGACACACACTCTTTGGTATTGCTAAAAATGCTACGAGCTGGACTGTATTCAACTTTTGGGACCGCCGGGCCTTGTTTGATACATTTCCTATTGAGAGATATAACGGATAATATTCGTTGTTGCCAGTTCCAACGGAAACTGTTGTCTTGTCGCTCCCCAAGATCACCGGAACGAACATGGACCCATGGACTGCTTTATCTTCAGCTGAGATTTTGTTCTAAGTCAAGGATAATCAGTACACTTCCTCCAACTTTGAATGCTGCATTATTCATGACTTACAGCCTGTTCCCAAGCGAAATTTCCGGACATGTAATTTCTGAACACTCGTTCTTTGTCATTGATGTCATCAGATTCCTCCTTTGGCTGATATTCACGAAATGGGACATAGTCAAATTCGCCTTCTAAAGCCGTATTATCCACCAAATTTCGGATCACTTCCAAGGGATCCCGATACCATACATCATATTCTTTCCTCTTCCATGACTCGGTGTTCTCGTCTGTCGCTTTTTGGCCATTGTCGTCCGTGTAGAAGTTACTAAAGGATTTCCAAGGCACGTCACCAACTCTCGTAGCGTCAATGACATTGTACAACTTTTGTGCGTCTCCATCAGTAGCGTACTAGTAGGATCCAGATCTGAGTCATCGTCGGGCTCAGTTACGTCCAACTCAGAATATCCGCCAGATTTTGCGTTCTTCACAGACTGAATTCGCTGGTAAGCCTTCATGATTCCGAGAAGCTTTGTTATATTACCAGCAGACATTTGCTCATCGCGATAAAGAAAGTCTGCTAGCTCAAAATCTGCTCGGCACGAATAGGGAGACCAGTCATTTGGTGCAGGTTCATTTCGCGGAACAGGTGGTTCTTCGTTTTTTAAGTTGTTTCCTTCCGCATCACACGGGGTGGCTGCTCGATGTTTTTCATCAGAGTGCTATCAAACCGAGGACAATATACTTGGTGCGCACCATTCATATATCTGTGATACACCTTTAGGTTACCATCACTCTCCTCATGATCTCCAATGTCGAAGTCCAAGTCTTCAGAGGATGCACTACGGCCACTGTCACTTCCGGTGCCAGAATGGGACAGAGAATCAGGTCTGTCTAGGTCTTGAAGCAGCTCGTCTCGGCCTATACTGAGCATCGAGATATCCTGTGTAAGCATGGAAATATCGTAATCGTAGGAGTCAGAGCCGCTCTCAAAATGACCCTCTGTTGGAAGTTCGGACGACCTCGGTAGAGGTTGAGGAGTTGGAGCTCGTGTGGGTCGAATAGGTGAAGAATCATAGTCGTGACCACAGGCAGTAGATCTTGCCACGGATGACATCGGATGAGCTGAATATTCATGTCTTGCTCTTCCAGATTGACTCTTGAACGTCCTACTACAGCTGGGCAAGGTACATCGAATAGTTGGTGGAAAATGAAAGGGGTCGTGCTTTTTCCGTGTCGCTGGCATCAATGTAGCCTTCAGTAGTATATGTCGATGATTGGGACTCACAGCTGAGTGCCAGTGCCAGTGCCGTAAGGCTGCCAGTGAACCTGAGTGCCACTGCCACTGGCAGTGCGTGCCACTGAGTCACACACTCAGGCTGCCAGTGGCAGTGGCAGCCTGGCCAGTGGCAGCCTGAGTGAGTGGGCGTAAATTTTCAACTTGTCTAAGATAGACGCCCTCGCCTCCCTGATCTTGAACTTGCACCTTCGATCCATCTTATTATCACCCAAGTCTCAAAACACTGCACAAAATGTCAACTCGAAGACAGACGAGGGCCAAGAACAGTAACCAGCACCCCGGAGCAGTAGTTGACCAACTCAGAACAAGACGAACAAAGGAGGAGATATTGCGGGAGAAGGAAGAAAAAGACAAAAGGAAAGTACAGCAGGCAGCGAGGCGGGATGAGGCATTGAAGGAGAAGGAGGAGAAGGAAAAACAGAAGGAAGAACGGGCAGCTTTCCGCAGAGCTGCGGCCCAGCAAGTCGCGGTCGCGAAAGAGAGGAAAAAACTCGCTGCGGAGCAGAAACGGGCAGAAAAAGAACAAGAGGCAGCTGACAAGGTACGCAAGAAGGTGACCGCAGCAGAAAACCAAGAAGCAGCGATGCTAGAGACCGTAGAGCTTGAAAACAATTTGTCGAAGGCTCTTGAGACACGCACCCAGATGGGCTCAACAGTGCCTAAACTCGCTGGAAAACGTGGACGTAGGAAGCCAAAGGGCGAAGCTAGTAGTAAGTCTTCAACTTCAGATCAGTAATTACATAGCTTTGAACTGGCGTAAGCAGGCTCGAAGAACGGTGTTAAAGACGTGTCGGGTTGTGAAGTTGAATACGACGAAGACTTAGACATTGGTGAGTTATATTGCCTATACATTTTCAGATGTTTTCAAAGCTTGGAGGTTGACTACTTTGACTCACAATATGAAGCGGCAAGTACGGATGCGTCAAACAGAAAGCCTGCAAAAAAGGCTAGGAAAGAAGATCCCAAAGGTGAACTTCCATTTCGCACCCGTGTGCAGACCGCAAAGACGTCGAGATCTGCCGCCACTCCAAGCAACACTTTCTTTCACGCACCTGCCGGACAGAACGAGAGCCTTTCTGGTGAAGAAACGGATATAATAGACTCGCCCGCTACGTCAAAGCGGGACGACAAGACAAAGCGACTTGCCAGGGCGCTTCGCAACACAGATGAATCCACTTTCATTGGTGAAGAGGATGGAGGACTTGAGGTGGCAGGGATAGACTCGAGAGGGATCAATTTGTGAGTTTAAATCTGAAATCTTGCAATGCGTACGGGATCAATTTCTGGTATGCACGATGTAATGGTAAGTGTGAAGCTTGATTTAGACTCAGCTAAAGCTCATAGTATGATCCAACTAGATTACTAATGTTCATGCTGAGGAAGCGGATCATGGAGAACGGGATCAAATTTCCTTCTACCTACAACATTGACACTCTCGTCTTTGTTACCATATTATGAGCTTCGCTGACGCCAAGCTACACTAGACACAGCATCTCATTGCAAGACAATGAAAACTTAAGTCCTTGGGAGGATGAAGGGGAAACAATAACCCTCGCAAGCTATCATGGTGTAAAGAATAGCTCAATCAGCGTGCAACAGACAGCACATTTTGTCGATTCGGACACAAATATTGTGAGTTGACGGAACATTAGAATGGCAGATGCAGTCTGAATACCTTGCTTGTAGGGCGAAAGCGATCCGAGGAGGCTGACAAGGCCGGCTCAAGCTAGTGTGAGTGCGACTTATTACTGTTCGATTCACGTCAGTTACCCCATGACCGTTTGATCATATCCCTTCGTTATTATTTTTCTGCCAACTGTCGTGTAATGAACAGGATGGAGGTAGCAGCAACTTGAACTCAAAGAAAAGGAAGTTGCTGCGCGACACTCTCTCCGGGTCGCAGGTTTCAACGGTAAGCGACGTCATATCATTCCTACCTTTTCCAATCTACTAACCAATCCCTTTCCGTACTTGAGGATAAGAACAACGAAACAAAACCAGGTGGACAGGTGAGTGCCAGACAGTGAAGCACAGTGATCTTCATGCTACATCCTTCCTTCATTGTTTGCTGAATTGATCTTTGGACAGGGTGCAACCAAGAGAACTGCCAACTCGCAGCTCAGCGCACCGGTAAGTCCTATCTTACTCCAATTTCTCTCGTTTCCCCCTGATTTATGGTTGTAAGGTGCAATCACTAGCCTTGGAACCCCGTATACAGGTATGTGTGAGCGTCGATGCACCGTAGGCTCACCTCCGCTGTAGCAACTATTCGTTCCCTTCCTCACATCGGGTCGATCGCTAATTTGTGCCTATGAATAGGACATCATAGTCACAAAAAACAGAAAGAGAAAGTCGCCACCGGACACCGACTCCCAGGTTGATGTGGTAATTCTTCCACCTTCACGTGTTATGGATTCCTTCATGTTTATGTTTACTTTACACCATCTCAATAGGCTAGCAAGAGTGTCAAGGTCAAGAAGTCATTGTTCACTGGCATGGACACACAGGTCGGTGCCACAGTAAGTGCCAATTCTTTGGTAACCGGCATTTTAAGTTCGTTTCTGACCAGGCGGAAAGGACTTGAGTAAGAAGAGGAAACCCTCTGACATTCCTTATCGGCCTGAGGCCGACACGATGGTAATTGCTTCCTTTCGAGCTGCTCACTTGCCATGGATAACAGCTTTCTGACGTATTGCAGTCTGAGATTGGATCCGCTACCTCTCATCGCAAGAGGCAGTCGCTGGTGGCTGATAATGAAGCAAGTGTGGGTCGATTGATACACTCTAAATGTGAGCATTCACTCACTATTCTTATTAGACTGGTGGTCGAAAGATGCCGTTAGCACCTCTAACACAGTCGCTTGCAATGGCGAGAGTATCCTGCACTCCCGGACCCGAAGTATTAGTGATTGGGGCTTATCCTGGTCATCGCAAAGTCTCTCGGACTACTAGCTCAGTGTGTCGAATCAAATTCATTACTATGACATATTTTTGCTGATTCACTTATATGCAGACATCAGTGGGGCTGGAGGACAAGGGTCGAAATGAAGGAAAGGAAGGATCTCGCGTGCCAGGCAGAAAAAGGGCGACGAACCAGTGTCTCCCTCCCGGTACTCAGGCCGGTTGGATTCATATTTTTTTACCTTCACTTTTCCGCGCAGTAGGAAAGTCCCTCACGCCATGGCAAAACCCGGACAATGAGCTCATCAGCACACTGTGGGGGAAAGTGTTTGATTCTGTGGAACTAAGTTACGAAACACAGTTCGCCGACATCTGTTCTCTAGTTGAGTCATTCTTAGTTATCTTCAAGTTACCTTTACCAGATTGAGATGCAATCCTTGTATTTCAGGCGGCCCAGAGATGCTCTGATAGCTGGCGCAAGAAACTGTTTGAGAAAGCTGAGCATTCAGTTGCGAGTTTTATCAGCGGCGAACAATCAAAGTCAATGCAAAACGAAGCAATTGTGAAGACGTTGCAGACGCTAGTTGATAAGAAGAAAGCCGAACCGTTTCTATGGGAAAGCTGGTATAGTATGGAAAGGGTAAGTAAAATAGTACTTGTGGCATTTTGTGTCCATGCATTGACCCTGAATGTACAGAAGCAAGGACTGTTCTGCTCTGACCTCGTGGTCTCAGTGTTGTCCGTACACATCGTCTTAGCCATGGGTCGGCATAAAGTACTGGACAAAAACTCCATAGGAAAGCCTATCGGTGCCCTCGCCCTTGCGGCAACAGCGGTATTTTTTTTCAGAACTTATAGTGGCTTTATTCGCTGATCTCCTCATGGATAGGTCAAGGTCGCCATTGATAAACAGGTGGCTCGGTTGCAAAATATCAAAGAAGAGCTTGGCGGCGCTGAGTGGTATTTCACTAGCGCTCTGTGGCAGCCTCATACGGACGACTATGTTAAATTGCTGTCGAATCCCTCTTTCTTCACTGAATCAAACTGGGAAAAGGTTCGATCCCACCTCCTAGCTTACGATGCCAGTAACGATATCGATGCTGGAAAGAACACCGAACTTTTTGGATCGGGTATCACTGGCAGGGACTTTTCCTTATATTTTGATGTTGCAGGTCCGGGTTCGACCTGCGAGAAAGCGTATGACGAAGGCGCTGGTAATTGGGAAGACGGGAGCGATGATAAGGGCGACGAGCGTGAAGGAGCTGAGCATAGAAGCGATGTTGAAGGTGATGCAGAGGACGAGGATGCCGATGCTAAAGGAGATGACGACCTGAGTGAGAGCGGGTACGAGGGCGCTGACAAGATTGAGGGTGAGGGTGAGGACGAGGGCGCGGACGAGGACGAGGACAAGGGCTCGGACGAGGACAAGGGCGCGGACGAGGACGAGGACAAGGGCGCGGACGAGGACGAGGACAAGGGCTCGGACGAGGACGAGGACAAGGGCTCGGACGAGGACGAGGACAAGGGCGCGGACGAGGGCGAGGGCGCGGACGAGGACGAGGACGAGGACGAGGGCGCGGACAAGGACGAGGGCGAGGAGAAGGATCCAGGCGGAGATGGCGATAATGAGGAGGACGACGCTTCAAAATGGGATTCGGCCACGGAATGCGTCGACTTCTAAGAGCAAATCGTTCACTGGTGGAGCCTCTCGTTTCGTTTCTGTCCGTGCGCTCAATAACTTATTACCATCGACTCGCAGAGCAACCTTCGTTTCTACTGGCACGCTAAAGAACATGCAGAATTGAAGGCACGGTAGCGAAATGGGCCTGCCACTGCCCGTGGCAGTGGTTCAGAATCGTGTCGTGGCGGGTTCCACGATAGTGACTGCTATGCTTAGTCTTGTGTAAATGACTGATGTACTTGAACACTGAGGCACTGATAGCTACTTACCGTTGTCTTATATTATTTCTGATGCAATGAAATACTTGGATCATTCTTATGCACTTGAACTCTTGAGCGCTGCGATTTGTCTTACAACACTTGTCTCCTGCTGTAATTAAAGGATGAAGCACTGAAGCACTGGAGCACTGGGGTGCAGATTGCCTGAAACACTTAGAGCACTGTTTCAGGCAACTCGTCCTTATTTCAGGCAACTCGTCCTTATTTCAGGCAACTCGTCCTTATTTCAGGCAACTCGTCCTGAATAATGGGAGGACATGCATGAATAAGGCAAGCTTGCCTTATTCAGACTTCAAGTCACTCAGGACGTTTAAGTAACGCTTAAGTCACTTTCAGCAGAAAGTAGTTTCCCTGATGCACTCTTGTTCAATACTCTCTTCCGTTTATTTGGATGCTCCAATCCGTTTAACGATAACAGTCATGGTGCTCGTCACTATATCACTGTCGACGACTGCACTTAAGCTGAGGGCGGGAAGTGTAGTGAAGATATTCAAATCGGACTTGTTAGCAAGCTTCGGTGTTAGTGAGTGTTTCAAAATGCTTTCGGAACGTTGTCATAAACTGGTAGGCTTTTGACTGCGGCGCGTTCCGCTCGGGTCAATGTCTGTGGAACTCAGTCTCTCTCGCGTGGAGGCTGACTGCAAGTGCTTTCCGGTCCACCGCGGGTACAATGGTGTTTCACTTACCGGCTTCTGGTGAGTCGTAGTACATCGCAACCTGATCAAGACTTGACGGAACACAATGTTTGCCGGGTTGAAATCGAACTGTGTTACACACTACTGTCTGTGGTGTCACTGCCGGCTTCTGGGGGTCGGACCTCCCTCTCGAATTGTATTTGAGGCTGGACGGCTGGCGCATAGGTGTCGAGCACCGGCAATTATCCGTTCTCCTCCGATATGCACTGCACCACACCTGTCCAGAAGAAAATAACAAGCCCAAAGTGTCTGTTTGTTCGCCACAAATTCAGATGGTATAAAGGAGTCGATGGCTGGGCGTCAAAGCACCACCTCCTCTTGCCTTCCTTCCTCCACCAACGTCAACTTCTTCCGCCGGCATGGACCCCTTCGACGGGTAGTCGTTCCACCGAGTCTCACCACCACTCTCGACATCGGTGTGTTCGTACTCTCCCCGGGGCCTGTCCATAACATCTCCTGGGTACTTCAGCCAACGTGCACGTCATGCCTGTACGCCGTCATGGTCGCAGCAATGCCACTTCTTGGCTTCCCCCCTCTACCATCGTCGACTTCCAGCCACCGACTCCAGCATCCAGCATGTCGGTACTCGTCCTTCAGCGCCCTTCCACCAAAACCCCTGCCAACAGGTAGTCGAGCCACCGAGTCATACCACCACGCTCGACATCGGTGTGCTCGTACTTTCCTTGCTAGCCTGCCCACAGTATATCCTGTGTACTTCAGCCACCGTGCACGTCATGCCTGTACGCCGTCATGGTCGCAGCAATGCCACCCTTTGCTCCGCGGAAAGCGTGATGGAGAAAACGGCCGTCGGTCCCCTACTAGGCAGGGAAACATACCCGATCGACGGTCACCTCGTACTTCCAAGCCGCGTCTGCATGCCCGGTTTCGTGGAAATGCAGAGTGCTGAACCTCCTGCGGGAAGCAGTCTCTGTGGCGGGGAAACATGCGTGTAGAATTAGGTCTTCGGACGGCCACAGGGACGACGAGTTCAGCGGCCACCTCGTATGCCCAGGCCGCGTTTGCATGCCCGGTTCTGCGGTAATGCACTGACTGGCTGTCCCTCAACGGGAAGCCGGCCTCTGCGACGGGGAAACATGCGTAGAGTTAAGTAGAATTAGGATTCTGGATGGTGGTGGAGCGAGTCAAATCCTCGCTACCGGGAGTTTTTTGCGAGCAGCAAGATCCAAACGGGTCTAAACTTGGGTGCCGGTTATCCCCCCAAGGCTGGCGCATTTTTTATCCCCATCCTCCCTTTGATGGGCGAGAATCTTTTTTTTCTTTTTTTTGCGGGAATAACGATCAACACCCACACCCGCAACCTCATTTGCGTGCCCGTAAGAGATTCTGAGAAAGGCTGAGTAACATACGTGTGAATAATGCCAGGCATTTTGACCATGATGGAGAATAGAAGATGGGACAGATGTAAAAGAAGGATTGAACGGACTCGTTTTTAAGAGGGCTACAGGGCGAAGATTGAATGCCAGAGGACACCGGAGAGCCAAGAGATGAATTCTGTTCCACTTTTGTAGCAAAATGTGGTGGCGCGGAACTTGAGGGCCTAAAGCTTTCATTCGATCGTATAGGGTCTCGCATGTTGTGTGCAACCAATAATCCCACCATTATAGCCTTTCCAGACCCAGTCTCGCCTACAACGATAACAACTAAATGAAGATGAGTAAGTATCAGTACTTATTTATTCATGGATAACTTACCTTGATTATCGCGGATGGTCCGAAGTAATTCATCTCAACAAGCAAAGGCAGGTAAGTACTCTCTTTGTTCCTTCAGCGTGTGCGATCCGAGTCGCGAACGACGACGACGCGGTACCGGCCTTCATATGGCTTGCAAACTTTGACTCTCCTTTGCAGTCCTCCTTTTCACCATTCTTTGCGCTCTCTTCAACTGCGGCTGTATCACGGAAAGGCAAACAACTATGTGAATGTCCAACCCATAAAACAAGATATAGTAACTAGGAAAGGGAACGTACCTTCCGCATCGGCCTCCTTCATCACGAACACCCATAATATTACCTAGACTAGTATCGCAACTGACGCAATCTTTACCGCTGCCTTCTGGCGTTCTGCTTGTTCACGTTTTTCCTCAACGAGTGCACTGCCTTTCTTCGCGAATACCGCCATGTCAGAAGTCGGATCTCAAATGGGTTTGACAGGTTCAAGTTGCTTCGTGAGGACTGTCCGGCCGTCGAGAAAAGGAGGTTTCAGATGTTGTTGATGGTAAGGGAGAATACAAAAAAGAAATACGTTGAGCGTGAAGGTCGTGGTTTGCATCGACAACGGAGAGCAAAGCAGGGCCGGCGAGGGAGGCATTCTGACAATTAGGTTTCATTCGATGGTATAGGATCTCGCAAAACGAGTCGATTTAATCTTCAGTGAGATACAGGGATGTGCATGAAAGGGACTACACAGTATCGGGAACGTCGGTGTAAAGAATACCGAGCGTAATCTAATCCCCGACATAAACCGATTACCGCATGTACGTTCGGTGGCGCGAATAAATGAAATGAAAAAAAAAGATATGTGCTAATTAAGGAGATATAAGAGTAGAACAGAATCGTGAGAATGAAAAAAAAATGCCAACCCGAAGAACTACCTCGAGCTGCAATTCAGTAGCGTCATAGCTGTCAAAAGGAAAAAAAAAAAGGTACGGAGACCCTTAAACCCTGTAAGCCGCGATAATATGAAAGAAGACATGGATAAAACCTTATAAACAGAATACAGACATATACAGGCAGAATAAGTAAAGAGTATCAATAATTATCTACGGGTTAGAGATAAGAGCTGATAAGAACGACAGACGCCATTGGCAGTGAGAAAAAGTGGGCAGTAATCAAAAGTAAGCATGAGTTTTCAAGCCCACACATCCCTCTCTCCGCTTCGCTTCGTGTCGGGGATGGATAGTGCGTGCCTGGTATGATCCCAACCCAATGTTCGGACTCTCCTCTGAGCATCCTCAAGAATGAACTCCGGTCCACCTTCTTTCCACGCGTTCGAATCGTTAGACTGTATAATGACTTTTACAGTTCTAAGTGCTAGCAAAGGTAAGATAATCTTATAAATACCTTGTTTATTGAACTCTTCTAGCCACTTTGGGTCATTCATGTGGAATACCCGACCATCTCTGAGGATGGCGTTCGAAAAGGCTTCCAGTACCTACTTCAAGTCAGAACCAATCTGCCAGCGGATGCTAGTGCTATGAAAACTGACGTTCTTTCTCCCGGTCATGCCTGTGATTTTGCCGCTTCTATCCTTAATATAGATGATGTGTTTAAGGTCTCTCGATGCTGCGGAAAATTCCTGTCTCCAAACTCCGTAAGAAATCCAACAGAATATGGAGAGTTTACGTACTTCGTATGCTTCCTGTATTATCCAGGCCTAGAATCCCAAAGTGAGTAGGACTTTAGAAGACAAGATGAGTTGGCGAACACTGCTTTCCGGTCCGACCGCAGAATGAGAAGTGAATTCTTTGGCGCGGTTCCATGGTAGACCATCCTTGTCTGGTTTCCTTACGACAAATTGCGATCCGTCGACGACCTTTGGTTTGTTCTTCTTCTTCGACAATTCCAAACCCGCTTCATATTGATCCTTCTGCTTTTTCTCCGCCGGACTCAAGCCTTTCTTCGGTAGAAGTCCTAAAGCCGTCTCGAAAGCTGGGATAGCAGCGTGCCAACTTCCTATTTCCTGTACCAAGGTTAGACTCGTCAATTCCTTCCACTTGAGATACACACACCTGCTCCGCAGCTGCAAGTCTTCCCCATGCCTTTATATACTTAGGGTCAAGCTCAGTCGCCTTTAAAGGGAGCTTGTTAGAACATCTTTGAAAGAGCGACAACGAATAGCCAACCTTCTGAGCATCGGATCGAGCATCAAGATATCTACCATATCCTGTTAGAAAGATTTTAACGTGATTGAAATGAATTTGTGCTTACTTTCCTAAACCCATGCAGCAGGCAGACCTATTCGCGTACAGAACTGCATTGTCCCCTCCTTTCTTTAGAGCACTAGTATACTTGTCATACGCTTGTGAAAACTCCTTCTTGGAGAAGTGGGCGTTTCCCTCTTCCTTTAGTTTCGCAGCAGCTTCTGCCATTGCTAGCTTAAAAGAAACGAGAGAAAGGACAGCTCTCAGAAGGACTCGTAAGTTTAATTTCGAAAGAAGTTGAAGCGAAGCTCAAGTTCAGCCCTCGGTGTCATTTGGAAGCCCGCTACCAGGTGTTTGGTGACGTCTTATTTACATAGTACATTCGTATGTAATACCAACCCATACTTAAAGTTAACTGCCGAAGCTGCCGATCACGGTAATTTCCATATACAAAGGTACACCACTGGCATACACTGACTGTAGTCAGTAGACCACTTCATGAGCGCTACACAGTAAGCCTCAGCTAGAAAACAATACTCATGACTATCTAAACGATTACTATTTTGATCAACCCAACGAAGTGGATACGATTTTCATCTCGATATTATCCTCCAATTCCGCTGTTTAGAAAGCATTATATTCCGCTTCAAAGCATATACTGTAAGAACTCACAAGTCGAAAAGCCTTGCTTATGAATTGAATTTTCAGGGAGATTTGAGTTTGAACTTCCAAAGGGGACAGGCAGGACTCGCATGGATACCGTGCGCCTCACATTGAGGACAATACGTGATCCGATGATTGCCATGCATGACCGAAGAGCCATCAAGAACATGTCAGACAGGCCACGCCGATTGTCCGGCAAGGCAGTGAATGCTGCTAGATTGGCTGCACCGCACACTATAACGGTTGTACTCAGTATGCAGTTTCTGTTAACCACGATGTTTTCAAAGGATACACTCACAAACGATCACAAAATAGAATACAAGCCCTAAAGAATAGTTCATGAAACTTTTTAGGTCTACGGAGGATAGAATTTCGGTATTGCCTTACCATCTCGCATCAAAATGGTTAGAATTCGGGTCTTTGCAGTCTTAACTAATATGATCATAGAAGTCAGCTAACATACTAAAAGGAAGGGATGCACGGCTTACGCATGACCATGGCGCGGAACATTGTGAGAATGAATATGATGGTATCGAACGCCATGAGAGCAGACCATGCCTGAACTGTCCCTGAGCTAGAAAAGCTCGCAAGTCCACTGGTACATCCAAAGATAGGCTGGATCCTGGATATTTGTCACAACAGCTCGAGAGAGAACCTCATACGGCAACTTACAGTGGATCAGGGACAACTGCATGATAGATCAGGCGTCGTACTCGAGCAATCAAACTGCGTTTACTCACAATGAAGAGCTCTCGTGACACGAAGAATATCAATGAACATAGCAATATCTGTTCCCTGTATTGTTACTAGGTTTAAGATTAATAGTTCAGTAGATTTGAAGTTTGATCACATACTATAAGTGTTGTAAGTAGCACTACGAAGATTCTGCGGTCCTTTCCCCAGAGAGCTGTTGTACGAATGATAAGAATAACTAGCTTTGTTTAATCTATTTCCAATACATGAGAACCTGTCGAAAGAGCGACTTACATTGGACAGGAATAACGAACAGTAGTGAGGCCCATGCATCCATGAGGGTCGTGACCCTACAGCTGATTTCCGAGGAAATGAGGACACCGATCTTAACGAAAAGAGGATAACATACAACTAAACTCATAATTAGAGTCGAGAATTGATGTCACTGTCTGCGGGATCGCAGAAAGAAACTTACAGGTAGACTTAGATCTGAAACGGTGAAATCTACTCCAAGAATTAGAGTGACAGCACAGAAGCGTAAGGAGATCTCACTTATGAGGAACAGCACCCCCTCTAGGACCACTGGCCATCGAGCAAGAAGGAAGAGGAGCTTTCCGTACGACAAGTGCTTCTTCCAAATATACTCCACCTTTACATCTCATCAGTATTGACTAAAATGTTGCTTGAACTATCTTGCCTCGCTGTTTAAAATCAGTAAAGTGATATAAATCAATGCACAGCTAACGACGTACTCAGCTAAGGTGGCAAAGATATCATAAATGAGCACCGTGAAAGCAACCACTTTTACACGTGGTTAGTATCACACCGCAACGCGCATAAATATAAAGGAGACGTTACCAGACAGGTACTACCAGTATATGTTGTTAGTTGAGCGAAGATAGGCCTCCTAAAGTATAAACGACTCACTCGAGTGATTGTTAAGTCCCTGGCGGATTGTATCAGCAGCTCTATCTCGGCGACGATAGTAGCCATGTTGCTTAGAGGGTCATAGAAACCAGCACATTTGACATACGCTCTTTTATTCCTCAACTGCATACCAGCAGCGCTTCCATATTTCTGGCACGGATATTCGGAGTTCACCAGAAAAGCGTTCAGGTCTGATGAAGCTGTCGATTCAACTAAACAGCTCATTCTGTTATGGGGGATCAGAAGATAGAAGCTTCTCAAAGTGTTTTAGAGCGGTTGAGCTGCGGTGAATAGGGAACGAGAAAGGTGGAGAACTACGCGTGCACACCGAATGAGCGAATGAGATACAAGCGGTCATCATTCTGTTGAAGGCCGAGTCGCCGTCGGATTCAGGGTCCATCGTTGGCAAATGTATCTGAACGACTCCAACCGGGGATGTTGCTGATCGAGAAGATTTGAAGCCACCTGTGTGTTTCGAGCTAAATCCGTAATTGTAACCGGCTGCTCAAGCTGCACTAAATTCTAAATAGATTTGCCCTTCAAGCATCTCTTGAGAAGTATTATCGAGCTCCGGGGATTATGCAACCTGCATATTAACATCTTAGCGCCATGAAGGTGAACCGGATGATCCGATATACGCACTCTCTAACGGCGATCAAGATGCCTCCCGAATGGTTAATAAAGACCTGATGAGAATGACATTACAAGTGCCAGGAATCAGATCAGTGAAACAACTTATGCACTACAGTGCGGATCCTTGCGCTACTTGAATAGATGTCGAGCAACGATGTGGCGTGGACATAGTAGACGACTTTGAGAACGCGAGTAACTATGTATGAATGAAATTGTGAGATCATGATGAATAAGGTTGACTGATTAGACTGACTGATTAGCAGCTTTAATTTCAGAAGACATGTATGTATATATTACGAATCATCAGATAATCCTGTTGCTTATAATCCGATATACATTGTACCGCGAAATATGTTGATAAACCTTAGAGTAAACCGCGAAGATTAATCTTAAAAGTTCATTCATGGAACTTGAAGTCAGGATTGTAGACGCTCTTCTTGTTCAACTCGCCAGTCCGCAACTTTTTCCGCAGTGTCTCGCAATAGTCAAGACAGTTTTTGATCATGTTATCCCGACCAGGGATACCAGTTCCGGAGTTTTTCCAGACGCGGTAGCACGGTGCTGATAGGTACACCATTGAAGTTCCACCAGGTAGTAAGCGAAACTGTTATATAGTCTAAAAACAGATGAACGATCAGATAAGCTATGTTATTATTAATTTTGAACGTACAGCAGCAATATTCATCGTCATCCGGATATTTTTGCGCTGCCTGCCAGTAGAATCGAGCAGAGTCATCGATAAGTTTAACAGCTTCAGACTCTGGTTTCTGTCTTGAAATTGTTGCATATAGTATTGTTACATCCTTCCATGTGGATCCGATGCAAGCTGAGATGTGGACCCGAACAGAAAGTGCAGTAGAATTTTCTAATAAATAATTCCATGAATTAGCCCAGCGAGGTGGATAATATATCCATCTCGATATCCTCCGTGCCTGCTATTTGAATTGCTTATATCTCAGGCTGGGGTCATGGACTATCCTGTGCTAGAGTACTCACACATCATTAAGGACTGCTTCTGAACACGAAGTTGAAGAGAGGTTTGATTATATCCAGGGGAGAAGTTCGGGCTTCTGAGGGAAGATGGCCAACTCTTTACGGATAAGCTTCGCCTGACATTTAGGACAATCCGTGATCTGATGATCGCCATGCTCGAACGAAGAGTCATTAGGAACATATTGGCTAGGCCCTGCCGATTGTCCGGCAACGCAGTGAATGCCACTAAGTTGGCAGCACCGCATACTACGTTGATCGAACTTCAGTTCTAATGTTCTTCAGAAAAGATAACTCCGAATGCACCTACGTGAAATTACAAGGTAGAAAACGAATCCTAAATCATGCATAATGAGTGAGCATACAATGAAAGGTAACATGCACTCACCATCACGAACTAAAATAGACAGGATTGGTGACCGCGCAGCTTTGGCTACGCAGTAATGACATGAGCGATATGCAGTCCACAACGAAAGAAACAGAAACTCACACATGGTTATGAAGCGCACAAGAGTTAGAGTGAATATCACAGTGTCAAAGGCCATTAGGGCAGACCATGCTTGGATTGTCCCCGAGCTGGAGAAATTTGCTAGAGCACCAGTACAGCCAAAGACGGGTCGAATTCTAGATAGACGTCATATCGGTTTTGCCATTGTCAAATGAGAGAACGCACAAAGGGTTAAAAGAAACTGTACACAAAGTACATACGTATGTTAGATTTGATGTCGTGGATTTTCGTAGAATCAAAACATATTCGCTCACAGTTCAGGGCTCTTGAAACGCGCAGGATATCAACGAACATTGCGATATCCGTGCCCTGCATTGTTTAAAAACCTTCAGATCCACATAAAGAAAGGTTCAGTCTATACACGTACTATTAACGTTGCGAGTAATACTGCAACAATTCTGCGATCCTTTCCCCAAAGAGCGATTGTACGGATAATGAGAATCACTGTTTCATTTGGTTATCAGGTTTTCATCTCCTGGGGCAATTCATATGTCTAACTTACGTTGGACAGGGAAAACAAACAGCAGGGCGGACCAAACGTCTATGAGTGTTGCAGCCTTACAGCTAATTTGGACGATGAGAATGTTGGGTTGTGATAGAGAAAAGGAAACGAACAACTGTAGAGATTGTTAGATTTCGTAGTTTGAGCCGTTGGCAGGAAAGTGCTTACAGGCAAATCCACGTTTAAAACGATGAAATCTAATCGAAGTGAGAGCTAAACTTTATGGTAATTGTGAGGACTCTTACTTGAGAGGAAAATTACGCCCTCTGGGATGACAGGCCATCGAGCAAGAAGGAAGAGAACTTTGCCATATGACCATCGCTTCTTCCATATATACTCCACCTTTACATTCCATCAGCAACATCTCAGATAATGCACAATTCCCTTGCCTCACTAAATCGAAATTAGTAATGCTCCGTGAATGGACATATAAGACGCACTCAGGTAATGTGGAAATGATATCATGAATGAGCACTGTGAATGCCACCACTAAACGACACCGGCAATTTAGGTAAGACATCCTGTATCAACATTGAGCGGGAGGAAATCGCACCAGATAGATACTAACAATGGAGTTGGTCAGCTAGGACAAAGCGCATTTCCAGAAGAATTTTAAAAACGTACTCGCGAGATTGCCAGATCTCTGGCAGATTGGATGAGGAGATCTATCTCAGCGTTAATGGAGGTCATGTCGTTAAGCGTGTTGAGACCAAGATGCGACCATCCCCCTTATACTCCAGTCCCTAATCCTAAGGCGGATTGAGCGCGATAAGTAAAACATGCATCGTTGATGAGAATGAAGTACCTGATCTCGGAGAGTATTTGTGGATGATGAACGTAATGTCTTGACGTGGTTAAACTGTGATGATCAAGTCAATGCCGAACTCTACATCATGGACGGTTCTATACCAGTGAGACAGCACAAATCACAGGAGCGATTTCGCTACAGATATACCAGCGCGAAGAGGTCGAAGCTCCCGAAATATAGATGCGAGATCCTGTCCCAGACAAATCGAATGCACCAGCACGAGCATTGCTGCCGGTCTACTCAAGATATCCCATAACTGGTTCAGAACTTGATAGTGGCTCCATACAATCTGTTGATCATGTTCATCAATAAAGCCTGTAGATGGAAGTTTAAATTTACTCACCTTGGGATATTGATCTGTCCCGACTCACTTTCAAAAGAAGATTTCTACGACCAGATTTCGTTATGGTGTTCAAAGAGGAGCGAGCAATCAAGGGATGAATGAGGATCCAATCCGAAAACTCTATAAATACGACAGCAGAACCTTGCATAAGACAGGACGAAACATGCAACATGCGATATTAATATACCCAGAGATGAGGGACAATCCTTCTAGTCCACAAATGCAAAAATGAAAACTTTTAGTATATCGTATAAGACAGGTATAAGTGACAGAACGATGTTGGTAAGAAATAGATAATTGACTTGAGCCGCTCGGTTTTGAAGAGAGAGAGGGAGAGGTGTCGATGAGATGAGATGGAAGACGGACGATCACCAGAAACGGTTGCTTCGCGGGTCCATTTCCTTCGCCATTCGTAGCATGACAATATTGGATGATAGACTGGAAAACTAACGAGGAAAATATAGTCAGATAAATAGTGAAGGAATAAGATATGATAGCTTACACCGTTGCCTATAAACACCTCTGCTCGTTCCGCAATTGCCATATCGATCGCCATCGACACATACTTCTGCTCTCTATCGAGCTGCACGTCCAAGCTGCTCTTCACTTCATCCCAGCCATCCCGCTTCAACTCGTCACGCAGCTCGCTCACCCACCAACCCCACCCGTTCGTAAGGACGTATACGCGCTTCAGTCCTTTATGTTCCTCTCGAACTGCACGGAGTTTCTCGACGATCTGCTCAACCGATGGCCAGCAGTGTTCCATGTAGTAGTCTGTGCGGCCGTCCAGATTTTTCAGATGCGAGAAAGAAGGCGGATCGAACTTGTCGGGCAAAGAGGGGAACTGATTAAACCCCATATACGTCGCACCCCATTGCGCCAACCGAGGGCAATGGCGGACATAATCTCCACGTCGAAGATGAACTGCCACGAGGCCGTGTATGGTCTCATCTCGAGAACCAGGCGCACGAGACTCGTAAGGAGATGGAGAAAGGTCTGGGAGAGATGGCGTTCGGGATATATGGTTGATGGTATCCTTTGCAGAATGTGCATGTAAAAGAGCGAAGTTGCGGGTAACGCCAGAGGCCACCAGAGGTGACCACGCGTAGTCTCGGATGATAGGTGATTGCGAAAGTGAAGGCCATGAAGCTAGAACACGTTCTGACCCAAATAAGCTGTAAAAGAAATCATGAACAAGGACGTTGAGAGCTCTAGCAAAGAATACGCACAACCAGTTGAAAACAGCAGGATCATTTCCCACGTCTACACATCCCTCCGGTGTTTCTGCTAACCGCTTCACCCACCATTCTAAGAGCTTGTCCCCAGCTGCATCTGCAGGAGCATCTTTCGAGCTTATTGTCACTCGCTTGTCTTTCGGGCAGACCATCTCATAGAACTCTGCACTGACCGCCCTTGGTTGAGGCATGGGACCGCCCGCAGAAGGTCCGGAAATAAACGCATTAAGCGGTATTCGTGCTGGCCTAAGAGCAAAGTCGTATATTGTCCACGGAAGAGGTGTGTGCGACCACGTGTACTCCTCAAACACGTATGAGCGATTCGAGAGATAAGCAAGGTGGGACATCATTATTCTGAGAGGTAGGATCAGAAATGTAATATCTCAGCTGATTTCTGAGTACTCACATCTCTTGCAAAACATTGTTTAGTCCGTGTCCCCATATGTGGCCCGGAAACCTCAGAAACATTCCATTCTCCCCTTCAGGATACGGCAATGAGACGTTGTGTTGCGGTAAATGCCTCTCGTATTCGCGTATGTTGTCAAAGCTGGGTGGAACGCCTGACCATAAAATTGCAAGCGCTAGTAGCACAGGAATCGATAGAAAGAAGGTGATTGCCCGCTTCAACGTGAAAAGATGCAAGCAGGTGAAGAAAAGAGCACGTATTGATCTTCCATGCCTTCGAAATGAATGTCGACCAGATACAGGGGAGCCCCTCCTTGTTGTAGGTGAGGGTAAATCAAGGCTGCGTTCGGAGTCGGTTGACACCAGTTCATAGTCATGAGCGATCAAATTGCGTGGTTGGGGGGACCATAGTCGCCGTGCAATGCCTTCCCAAGAGCCCATTGTCGTCAAATTAGTGTCTCGAGGTCATGAAGCGTTGCGTCCTCGTCGTACTCTACACGTCTTTGCTACGGAGGAAAGATGATGTGACAGGCCGCAGCCTCAGGCTAGGACTAGCAACCGTGACGTTTAAGTTCACTACGTCACACCGTGAGCGACGGAGTTGCGGAGCTTAGATGCACTGCGGGAATTGGCAGAATAATCGACCTTTCTTGAAAGCTCAAAGTTCTTGATTCGATATTTACTGCCAATTTGTCCGTTCGGCCCATTGTATTGATCATATTCCGTATATGTATACGCGCACGGGCGTATATAGTATGTTTCCGCGTTTGATAAAAGTATCCCTATCTTTTGTTCTGGATAGCAGTGGATTTTCATTTGTAATGAATATCTTACCTCTTTCATAGCAATCAGCCAAAGTACCAGTAGAAATATAAGCTTCTGGTCACTGGCAGGAGCCACACTGGCAGATAGGTAAGAATAGCATAAGCCGTACAGCACGGCGTTACCGCACCTCGCTGACTGCAAACTTTCGTAGAAGCCCACCTGCTGGTGACACAAAGTGAGAAATTCACATGTCGTACCTTTACAGGTAGACCAATTGGCTCCACGCAGAAGACAATATCGGACTGCTCATACCATTTGCGCTTTCCACTGTCAAAGTAACCGCTAGATCATGGTGCATATCGGGGTTTGGTACATGGGTACGAAATCGGTGCACTCGCATGGGTCGAAGGATAGCATCGCTAGGCACCGAATCATAACTTCATAGCTCTTTAGAAAGTCGACTAGGGGAGGTACCTGTTTGATTAAGGTCAAATTTGCCTTTCGCGTTGTGGTGTCTTTGAGTAAATATCAATATTAGGGTAAGATTACAGGAACAGCAGGAAACAGACTTTATGGAGCTAACGGATTTTATGACATATCAGGAGTCCAGTCTTAAGGATTGGATCGTCATTAAAAAAGATGGATCAGGCCTTCAAAGTCAACTACTTATGTAGCTCAAACATACGAGAAAGAGGGCGTGTTGCAACCTCATGATTCAGTACGTACATCATTCACCCGGAATGCCTCGAGCTTCAACACCTACTGTATTACAGCATGATAGGTAGGTTGAAAAGATGATACATTTAAGGGCTAATTTACGTTCGAGTGCTGGAAAGTAAGCAATATAGAGGAAAGGCAGACAATGAAACGGCTCGTCCTTCGGTACTACTAACCCTCCGCTCTAAGGACGTCCATAAAGAGCTTCATAACTTCTTCACTAACGTCCAACCACTTGCTCCCTTCCTCCTTCAAGCGCGACTCCAGAACATCGTTTCCGGTCAGCTCAAAGCGATCGCCCGCCCACTCTCCTCGGCTAAGCTTGATTTCATCACTCTTCGAGCCATAGGCGAGGCTCAAGTCATTCGCTGTTGACCAGCAGATTTTGAGTAGTAGGATGGTGCCCATTACATCGCTCGCATCGTATCTTTCCGCTGCTTTCGGGAGATCGTTGGGTATACATTCGCGTCGTAAATAAACTTGTTTGGAAAGGTTCCAAAGAACAGATGGTTCATCCTCCATTCGGAAAAACTCGGGCTCGGTCATTTTGTACGCAATGAACCAAGTAGAAGAAGACCAGTCCCTCGGAAGGCCTGCAGTTAACCCGTTCTCATCAGACTTCCATCTTTCTAAGCCAGGATCTTCAAATGTGCCTGCCCAGCCATATGGCCCTCTATCCTCGCTGTCCTCGTCGTCACAAAATTCTTCATATTCGTCTCCCAAATCCAAGCCTTCAGGTATGTCATCTTCCTTGCAATAGTCTCCGACACAAATGATCCGGTCGCCTCTCCAGTGTGGAGATCCCATGAGTTGGTGGATGCGTTTCTCGCCTATGACCAGAAGTCGCGTGTCTGCGCAGCCAAGACGAAAAGCAGTCCACGGGTCCTCGATGTTGGAAAAGACCATCTGGATGATCTCGTCTGGAAGTTTCAGATGACCGAGACTACGCCGGGTATACTTCCCTTCGAAGCGTCTTTAGAGGCAATCACTCAATATAGCGTCGGCGAAGCAACTAATGGAGATTACACAGACCTTATAGAGTCCATGATTTCCCTGACAGACTTCCATTGTCTTTCACGTAGCTGGGAGTAGAGGCTTGAACCGATACCTTCGTAAATGGCTTCGCCCAGCTTCGAAATGGCAATTGCTTCCTGTTTGTCTATATTCGCACTGCAAAGGTTGAGAAGTTTCATCTATGAAGTAGGATCAAAGCCGGCGCACATAATCCAGTATTGTCCCATTGTCGAAAAAGAAGTTCGCTTGTAAGGATGTGGATTGATGAGTGGGTGGGTACGTGAATTTATATTCAACTAGTTGAACCACAATTTCAACTTTACGGCCGGTCAAGTCGCGTCAACTCCGAACTTGAAGTTGACAGCAGGCACACTCAGGCTCAAGTGACTCAACCCGACTCTGCCCTGTCTTTCTAGTTTCTCCTCCTACAATAGACAATATTGGATAATGTATGTCAAATAATACTATAGTAACGGAAGCTTCTTCTCAATCTTCGCAGTGCGAACATTGTGAAACGCAAAGAGATTCCGATAGATCTAAAGAAATGTCAGAGAAAAGCTTATCTCCCAAATGCGCAACTCGAAAGCAAAAGGGAAGCCCGTTAGGAAGATCTTGAATGATTTAAGGTATGCATTCTTGCATTTATACCATTTTACAATGGTCTAAGTGCAGAAAGCTTGCCCCCGTAGAGATCACTTCAAAAGGAAAGATTTCCTGCGTATTCTCGGGCGCCTTGAACTTCCTGAGATGCTCATTGAACTTCCTGAGGTGCTCATTGAGATTGTTTTATCCAACATAGTAAACCTGTGGACCGCTTTCAGCCTTGACTGCGCAAATATTCCTCTCCTTTTTATAGGCGACAAGAACATCCGAAAATTCGTGGGGCTTGTGTTTCGGACACTAATTATTTCGCTCGGCCCTCATCACTCCTCATTGTAATCTACCTTTCTTTCACTGATGCCATTTCTTTGGCTTATCAACTTGATATGGGATTACTGCTGCCACTAAGCTAGAGACTCTGTATGATCTTACTTCACTTCCGATAATAATCCGCGGCTGGTATTATGTGTGTTTCTGCCGTTCTGTTATCATTCAACGCAATATTGATTTACAACCGACTTGCGGCCATTCATTAGTCTCCAGGGTCCAAGAAAAACAGGAAATTATAAAAACGCTCCTCTACCGGGAGAGGGCTCGGGCGAGGAGGAAAGTTCGTTGACTCACTACTAGCATTCGGATACAACAACGTGTAAGTTATACTTATATTTTGTAGTCGAAGTTTTGGGAGACGGCTATGGCCTTAGACGTTCATGTTATTCTTAATGATAATCGCACACAATAAATTAACTTCTCAAATGCATGGTCATTTCAACTTTTACATATCCTGTTTTATACTTGTTACAGTCAGTCGGCGAAGATTGCACCAACTTCGAAGTACTGCAGAAGCTAATATGCCTACGCCTTCCAGCACAAGAGTCGGAACTATTGGACTTGCACAGAAGCCCTTCACTGCACATTGATCCAGGAAGTATCGTTTAGCGCATCTATAAACTTTAGCGCCTCGATGTTGCGTGCTTCGAGGATAGCAGTGTGGATATAAGTATCGTCTCCGGTATCTCTGTCTCGCTGCCGAACGGCTGATAGCACATCTTCCGGCATGTCCGCCAAGGACGATGGCAATGTCACTTGGACATCAGCCCATTTCCTCATCCAGGATTTCAGGAATCCAGTATATAGTTTCCACTCTTCTTTATAGACTTCACCGCTGCCTTGACCAAGAAATGGGCCTTTGCGTATGAAACAGTGGTGAAATTGTGTCCTAACCAACGTTTGGGAGGATCGCTAAGCATATGATACGCCAAGCACCAAGCACTGGCTTCCAAGTCATGTCGATACCATCGCTTAAGCTCTCCGTTTGGATTGTCGAGAACGTCAATGGTCATGAATGGGATCGTTCCCATTCGTTCCAAGCGGCTTTGGCTTGAGCGACTATCGCCAGGTTCCGTTATTGCAGCTAGATCATAGTCGTTCAGTATGCCAAACTTTTGATCATTGCGTTCATCATACACCATGTTACTGAGACTAACGGTGTCACCGTGCGCAATCCCAAGTTTCCAAGACAAATAAGAGCCTGTTTGAAAGATGGGTTCAGTGGGTCAGTAACTTCTTTCACGAAATGACGCACATCGATTAATATCCCAGAAAACTTTCCAGAACCCGGACGTTTCGAGTTCGACAATAGTCCTCGGCCTTCGTGTAGAAGATGAATATCGAAGACGAGTGCGTTTATCTACGTCGTCCACAGAACTTCCCTCGAGACCTCTGGCTTGCTTGACGAGCAACCGAAATGGTGCGGTGAACTGTGAAGTGTTTTCCGAAGCGTGGATCTTTGCATTATGTTATGTGACCATTTTGCCATACTTCTAAGGAGATAGACTTACCGCCCGTTCGTGTGGTAGATTAAGGACATCTAGTTTTTCGGGTGAATCAGCCCAAGACATCTTAGAGCAATTCGAGTATACAGGGAAAGCCTTTGCTTCGGGCTACAGCCCAGGACGCAGATTCGATTGTCCTGATTAATAGAGCTGAGAGGCTGAGAGTCGCAATATCTTAGTGTTTTCCTCTCCACCTGTATTATGATTGTGGTTGGTGGACGCGTCACGGTTGCGTCGCGTAAACATACAATAGCACCGTCACGGTGAACTTGAATCACAGTCACGTGATCATTAGTAAAAGTGTGACCGTGAGCACAATCTTGATAATCACCGCCAGGGATTCTTCCAAGCACTAACATGCGGATGAAGCCTTCATGAAAATGTCTTATGTGGTATCTTGCAATGGATAATGTGTTCTGACCTTCGTCAGACAATCCGCAGTATGCACAGTTTTAGGCAGCATTCCCCAAACTTTTCGACGGTCTTTCGAGTGACTTGAGTCACTACTAGTAGCCTTGCAGACAATATGAAGAACACTTTCGGAAGTTGAAGGAACTTTGCGATGACTCCTGAATATGTCTGAGCTTATTATCTCCACGGAGAGCTCACGGAGAGCTCAATAAAAGATATAACTTTTGATAAAGGTGGGCGGTAAACTCGCAAGCAGTTGCCAATTATTTGATACTATTCTTCGTCAACGCCTCAGCGCCTTCTGTGTCTATATCACTGGCCACAAGAGTACTAGGCTCACGATGTCGTCGACCGAACGGCAGTACGCACATCATTCGCCCAGAATAACCCGAGTTCAACAGCAGCAGGTTAAAGATAGGAAAAGAAAATGATAGAATTAAGATTCAGTTTACATTCAAGTGCTATTACGGAGAGTATGCACGTAAAATTCAACTGAAATGGCTTGCAATAAAGTGACTCGTCCTTTGGAATTATTGACTCTCTGCTTCAAAGACGTCCACAAAGAGCTTGATAACTTCTTCACTAACATCTTCCCACTTGCTCCCTTTCTCCTTCAAGCGTGACTCCAGAACATCGTTTCCGGTTAGCTCAAAGCGATCGCCCGCCCATGTCCCTCGGCTAAGTTTGATTTCATCGCTCTTCGAGCCATAGCCGAGGCTTAAGTCATTCGCTGTTGACCAACAGATTTTGAGTAGTAGGATGGCGCCCATTACATCCTCAGAATCGAATTCCTTCACTGCTTTTGGAAGATCGTTGGGTATGGATTCGCGCCGGAAATAAACTTGCTTCGAAAGGTTCCAAAGAACAGACGGGGCCTCCCCTACATGGATAGACTCGACCATATCGAGCCCGATGGACCAAACTAAAGTATATGACGGAAGGCCTGCACTTAAGCGGTCCTCACGACTCTTAGGAGATTCCCAACGTTCTGGGCCAGGCGGCTGAAAGGTGCTTGCCCAGCCATATGGGCCTGAACATTCGCTGTCGCCATCCTCACAGAAGTCTTCGTAGTCATCTCCCAGATCCAGCCCTTCAGGGATGTCATCTTCGTCACAATAGTCTCCGACACAAATGAGACGGTCGCCTCTCCAGTGTGGAGGTCCCATGAGCTGGTGGATGCGTTTTTCACCTATGACCAGAAGTCGTGTATTTGCGCAACCAAGACGGAAAGCAGTCCACGGGTCCTCGATGTTTGAGAAGACCATCTGGATGAGCTCATCTGGAAATGCCAAATATCCGAGACTGTGCGGGGTATCCTTTCTTTTGGGGAGTCTTTGGTGGTAATTATTCAATTTAGCGTTAGCGAGGTACTAGGTAGGAATTACAGACCTTAAAGAATCCATGATTTCCTTGACCGGCCTCCATTGTCTATCGCGTAGCTGCGAGTAAAGGCGGTTACCGATACCTTCGTAAATGGCTTCGCCGAGCTTCGAAGTGGAAATTGCTTCCTGTTTGTCTATATTCGCACTGCAAAAGTTGAGAGGTTTCATCAGTGAAGAAGAATCAGAGCCGACGCACAGAATCCAGTATTGTCCCATTGTCGAAAAAGAAGCTCGCTTCTACGGACGTGGACTCGTGTACATATGTACTTACGTTCAACCAAACCACAATTTTAAGTTTACGGCCGGTCAATTCGTGTCAACTCCGAAGTCGGCAGCAGACAGACCGCACTTTGCTACTTCTCTATCGTCTTTCTCGTTTTCTCTCCTACAATGGCCAATATTGGATAATATACATCAAATCTGAATTTTGTAGAGGAAGCTTCTCCTCGTACATTGACAAGCGCGAAGAAATTTTGGTATCCAAGATGGGCGAAGCCATCTGCGAAGGTGTTGGAGAAAAACTCATCCTCCAGATACGTGAAGTAGATTAGAAACCAATTAGGGAGATATTGAATGATTTAAGTATACTTTCCTAACATCTAACATCAGTCTAAGTGCTGAAAGTCTGCCCATATAGAATTCCTGACAAAAGGAAAGATACCCTACGTCCCCTCAGACACCTTAAACTTCATGAGGGAGCTCATTGAGATAGATCTTTCAAGATGGCGAGTCCGTGGACAGCTTTCAGTAGTCTTGGTGGCAGCTGTGGCCTTAAACGTTCAGGTGATTCTTGAGGATGATCGCGCACAACAGATTAACTTCTTAGATGCTTAGTCATTTCTATTGTAACATATGCTGTTGTATACTTGTTACAGTCAGTCAGCGAAGATTACACCAACTTCGATGTACTGTAGAAGATAATATGTCAGGATAAGCCTACCAGCACAAAAGTTGGATCGATTGGATTACGCCAAACACCAAGCGCTGGACTCCAGGTCGTGTCGGTACCATCGCTTGAGCTCTCCATTGGGATTGTCAAGAAGATCAATAGCCATGAATGGAATCGTTCCCGTTCTCTCCCAGCCAGTTTGGCTTGGGGAACGATCGCCAGGTTTCATTATTGCAGCAAGATCATAGTCGTTCAGTATGCCGATCTTCTCGCCATCGCGGACATCGTACATCATGTTGCCGAGACTAATGTCGCCTTGTGCAATCCCGATTTGCCAGGACAGATAGGAGCCTGGTTTGAAGATGAGTACATTGAGTCAGTGGCAGTCTCTACATGAAATGACGTACAACGATTGATATCCCAAAACACTTTCCAGAAATCGGTTGGTTCGAGTTCGTAAATCGGCCTCAGCCTGCGTGTTACCAATAGAACTCGAACGCGAGCGTGATTCTTTATATCGACCGTACTACGTTCCGCAAGACCCCCGACTACTTTGATGGCCAACCGGAGTGGGGCGGTTAAAAAAAGAGCGCATTCGGAAGCAACGACCTTTGGAACATGACTTGTGACCATTTTGCAGTAGTCTCCGGGAAGAAGACTTTCCGCCCGTTTGTGAATTTTAGTGACAATAACCGGTTCTTTGATGCGAGTAGATTCTGCCCAAGACGATTTGTAGTAATACGGGTATGTCGTGAAACATTTGGAATTTGGTTTAGCATTTGCTTGGGGAAGCGGAGTCGGCTGCTCTGTTTGATGAGGATGAGAAGTCAACTTGTCTTTAAGGCGACCTGAGCGACGCAGTGTAGGTAGCTCCTGTGGCTCGATGTCCTCTTCGCCTACTAGTGTGCCATCCGTAGACAGTCCATCCGTACTGTTAGACGAGATTGTTGGGTCAGAAGACGACGCGGATGTTGCGAATGAACGTCATCCGAAAAGTTGGAATTTGTGTTTCTCTTCGGCAAGAAAGAAAGTCTCTCCGCCCACGATGACACTCGATTCATCCCTTTGACTTAGCCCCCACATGAAGGGAGTAAATCGTTGGAGAATCATGATCATCAAAACAAAGACGGGGAGCTCCTGCAAGAAATCGAAAGATTCGCTTTCAACACAGCCTTCCGCGTCGAACCAGCGTATCAAAAGATCAGCGCCTGTATGTACAATGTCAGACCGACTTCGTATACTGATTTATAGAGAGGGCCTCGCCGCTTAGCAATACCACAATGCTGTGTGTTATGAACCATGCAGCGGAGAGGCGTTCTAGTCCGTAGTACGCGCACTGAGTGATAGGATCCGCTTTCAGTTCTGCCTTTTTCGTCGACGAGTCGATGTGTTTGACGATAGAAGAGAATGCCACAGGTACTTCTCTACGTTGCCTTTTATTCGGGCGACCATTCGTGTGTTTGCTTCCTTTCACGCTGGAGTTGTGAACGCGTTTCTTCCCTTTAAATTGTGGAGGCTCCGAACCATCATCGTACAACTGCTTTACTTCGTCGATAGTCCACTTCTTCTTTTTCGGAACTTTCAAAGGGACGGATCCGATCTTGAGCTCCCATGTCTGATGGACGTTGATCCGTTTCATTCGATTCTCCAGTTTTTTAGCTGCTTTCCTTGCTTTCTTCTTGCCCTTTTTCTTGGCTGCGCGTCTGGACGCCGACTTTCTGATTGGTGAATCCACTTCGTAGTCGTCGTCGTCTTCATACGTTCCATCCAGTCCTGCTGAATTGATGTTACCGTCTGCAATTCCTCTCGCCATCATATCAAAGTCGTAGTCTTTGAGTTTGTCATACTTCTCTTGCATGAAAGGTACGAAGACGCCAATGATATCAGGTTTACGCAATGAGTCGTCGAATATATATTCGGATATGATTGCCTCGGGGTCGTTGGGCATAAAAACAATTTCCTCATTGTTCTCGCGCTCTTCGGGTTTGGGGATGATTCCAAATGCTCGCCCTCTAAAATGTTTTGAGATGACATTTAAGGCACCCGACAGAGGACGGTATCTGTTGGGTTCAATATTTTGGCTGCAGCTAAAGATGGCGTTAGTAAGATAGTAGATAGAGATACAGCAGCTGCGTACTAAGTTTTAAGATGTTCATCTAGTCCCACGTCCTTTCCCGTCATCTCCGTCAACATTAAACACAGAAGACCTTTGAGGAAATGAATGATATGCGCGGTATTCTTCTTCTCCAGGTCTCTCTTTATAAGTCTAAGATTTAGTTCTGCCGTCGCTCTGTAGAGATAGTGCTTGAGTTATTGACTTCTTAAAGAAGCATATTCATCTTACCGAGCGTCTTCGTTGTACTCAGCTATACGATTCATACCGACAGATTGCGGCGTTGACTGTGTCCCGGACGGACCTGATGGAATGCTAGCCATGATATGGGTGAGCAATAGAAGACAGAGGCTGAAACGCGGTATACTCAACTGTTTCCCGTGAGCGCTCCTTTATGTATGGCTTGAAGATGTGGTTGAGGAAAGTGGATATGGATGTGGATGTGGTTAACCTGGAGGATTGTGGCCAGTGGTCGCGTTTGCTAAATTTAACAGAACGCGATCACATGACAGCGTGGGTAAATATAATCCAGAATATTACGTATACGAGGTTCTTGTATCACGGTCACGTGCCAGTGTTTCCGTGACTGTGACTTCAAGGAGTCATACACGAACATCACTCTTTTTCTGATTTTGGATTATTTGCCGTGACTCGCCACCCTCTCTCTCATGAAAGTTGATATGCCACACTTTCTATCCTTTAGATGACCAGTAGTACTTGACGTCACCTTACCTCGACACTACTGGCATGCTTTGCCTCCGAAGGGCGAGAGTCATGTTCAGCCTGCTCAAAGCTCCAGCCTCTTTGCGATCGTTTTCCTCTTCCTCACCGAACGCAATTTTTACCACAACAGTTTCGCTGCAACGTTGCACCACGTCCAAGCACATTCCCAGAGCGACGTCTCCAACTACCCGTCGGGGTGCTGGGTGTAAGTCCTGTCAATTTTGTCCTATCGCATGCATCTCTGACCCGTGATATCTTTTGCTCAGCTATAACAATGCTCTTCGCCACGAAGAGCGGAGGCTCCCAAGATTTACGGGTACTCGCCTAGCTTTAAAGATACCGCTGGGTCCGCCTATATTATGATGGAGCAGGATCAACGACGTTTGGCCTAGTCTAGACCACGAGGAAGACATTTTCCGGATGATGCTACTGTCTTTTTTCCCCCGCTGGCAGGAACCTGTACTTTACCAGAAACCCGGAGAAGGTCGCAAGGAGGGAAGATCTTGACGTCCATCGAGGACCATGTACGTTGTTTTGGTTTTCCTATCATTACGTGCCTCAAACTAACTGATAGCGATAAAGCAAAGCGCCGAAGCAGTTCTCAGAGCAGCAGCCCATAAAGAAGTCGTTTACCTCTAGCAGCTCGGACAACAGATCCTGTCGTTGCGGCTAAAGAAGATGCTAAGCTACAACTGCCTGCAGCAGTCGCCGTCGTATCACATCGAGAACTTGAAGCGATACCTCGACATTGTGTCGTTCCTCGCCCTTAGCGACCGTAATGTCAGTTGTTTCCACATCCATCAACCGCATCATCTCCAACCCCAACAACATCAAAGTGTCGAAGTCACCGTGCTAATTGACTGGTAACACGAGATGCTTCTGGCACTGGCGCTGAGCGCGCTATAGCCACTGCTACTGTCTGATCTCATAATAATAGGACAGATAAGTCTCGTATCTCGACCCATCTAAACCCATCAGATCTTCGAGCCGTCAAGGGTTTTCCAATTCGTTAACGGTTTGGTGCAGTCCGTTTATACCGCCCATGGGTAACTCGCAGAGCATACCCTTCACGCCTTGCAATCTTTCGGCGTCTTGGTCGCAGCCGTGCTCTCTTTTTAGTTAAATAAAGCCAAGTGGACGCGCAAGCCGAACAAGTAAGGATCTACCGGCAATGACCAGCAAGCCCTGAAGCCTGGGCTGCCAACCATTTACTAATCAAAGTTAACGATCTATCAGCTTGAATCCATACAAGGAGATACTTCTTTTGGGTTGCTTGCTTAGAATCGCGAAAAAAGCGAGAGGTAAGTTTAGCATATCTTATAACAATTGAAGGCAATAATCAGAAAGCTATCAAATTAGAGACGAATCACAGCCTGGGTAGATGCGATAGGATTGACCACTGGCATCGCCGAAGTGATCGAACTCTCTCAGCGATCATCGTAAGCTAAAATCAGCTGTTGCAAGCCTTCCACGGATGTCAGTTTGGGGCTTCTATAACTCGATGCACAGTATGGAGCTGATCGACATGTATGTACACGGACCTAAGGTTAGGATCTTCCATCGTGAATCTAGCCCGGATCTACCGGTCTATGATACCGAAGTGCTCATCAACATCGATTTCCGCGGTTTCCTCCAACAATATCAAAGATCGATCAACCAAAAGCACCCGGAGATCATACAGAGGTGACTTCGAGAAGTATAACATGAAGGACATAATTGTACGATTCGTCCGACCTTGTACTCGAAGTTTCGCTCTCTTGATCACTTTGATGTGTTACTAAATACCCACCTACTAGACAGCACATCTTCCAGAAAGCCTTTTATCATTACGCCACGAGTTGTTACGTCTCAACTTACGGTCTCGTATAGTTGGGTTTCGCAACGTTGGTTGCTAAGACTAATAGCGGAGCTATGGCTCAACACTTAGAGTCTTTAAGTATGGACAAAGGCCTACGATGTGGAGTAGAGATAAAGCAGATGTATAGTGTGACTAGAGACGGGGGGTTTGACAAAGGAGATCGAACTTAGGGTTCGATCATGCTAAGTACAGGGGTTTATATACTATAGCTGCGGAGCGGAGATACATCTGATGAACAATAAACAGAGAACAATAGGTCCGTAGACAATAGGCTACTAATAATAGTGGGGGAGCGGGGCAGAGGGTTGGAGCGAAGGGTTACATGTGGGGCTCCGGGATTGGACGATAAGAAACAAGGATGACTGAGCAAAGACAAGAATAGAAACAGATAGGGCGAAGGGTGTGGAGTCGCGGGAGTCCGTCGGAACAAAAGGGGGCCACTGACATAGTTAGAATTTGTAACATTACCCCGTTCTTAAATTGAAACGTAGTGGAAATCAGTTAATAGATAAAGAGAAAATGGCCGTTATAGGGACAAGTTAAGTCCAATAAAGAAAGTAAGAAAAACGTGCCATATAGGCGAAGTTAACGCCAATAGGGTATCTGGTGGTGAGCAACAGGTGCTTTAGTCGCTTTGAGAGGAGTTGCGTTCCTTTATACGTCTCTGAACACGTTGTTGGAGGACTCGGAAGGTAGCGCATTCGTCGTCATGACCTTCTTGTTGTCCGCACGAGACGCATCGATGATCGTTGCATTCCGAGGCGATGTGTCCCGGTGCTCGCTTATGACAGTATGGACATGTATAAGATTCGCAGGTGGAGGCGGCCAGTTCGTACTGGTGTTCAATGGGGGTATGCGTCGAGCATTCGGTCGAAGAATCAAGTGCCATGGTTGAGAACGGGTTGTTGTCCGGTTTTGGACTGGTGACTGGTGATGGTGGTGCGGTGTGGACTTCGTATGCAGGGCTTGGCGACTTGAGCTCCATAGGATCCGATAAGCGATCGGCGAGGCCTGGGCGTTCAGGGACTTGAATGCCGACCGAATTGATGAGATCGTTTGTGAGATCCACGACTTCATCTTCTGTAGTGAGATCGATGACTGGTGGTGTAATGATTTCTGGTGGTGCATGGGTGAGGAACTGGTCCAGGGCGTAGTGACGAGCGTCTTCAAATGAAGTTTGAGAGGATCGGAGTAGTCGAAGGGCTCCTTCCACAATAAAGATGTTGGTTTCCATGACCTCTTGACTGCGGGTGGCGATGTCGTAGAATTGAGTCCAGATGGTGAGTAGAGGGGTAGCATCGGAAGTCGAGGTACTGAGACGTTGGTGAATAGTTCGATTGGTGAAGAGGTTAAGGACCCTTCTTGATTCTGCCTGGGTGAGATGGTCGATGTTGATGTCTGTTGGTCGAAAGGTTGGTATAGGTGTTCGAAGGGTGGGATTGATGCGAGGCGAAGGTCGTTGAGTGCGGGACGGGGGCATTGTCTAAAGAGAGTGAGTCGGACAGTTATAGTGGTAGCAACTGCAAGTGCAATAAGGGTCCGAAGGTTGAGGTTCGAAGTGACTAATACGTTTGCGGCGGTGGCGGGTTATAGGTCGAGTGATAGTAAGGGGTGGTTGAACACGAGCAGATGTGTTGAAGTAGTCGATTAGTTGCTGTGCGTAATCGGGTTTGAAGTAGAAACAGTGAATAAGGAAGGTGGAGAGAGTGGGAACGTGCAAACGGTTGGAGTATGTTTTCTGCCAGTCGGGTATAAAGTGTTTTTCTGTTTTTGTTTTTATGAAGGAGGGTCGGACAGCGTCCAGGTAACTGGGGCGTGTTGGAATCGAGGCAGGCGGTAGTACGAGGGTTGTGGGTTCCGGAGTAATGGGTTGTTGGTATGATGCAGAGAGTGTGGAGTCGTTGACGATGTTAGATGAGTGGGGATAAGAGAAGCGAACGAGTTTGTGGGATGCGGGCATTCAGGCTAGTTGATGGAGCTTCTTATAGGCTCTGAGGATGGTCTGTGCGTTCCGGAGATTGGATTCAGGTTCCCATGAGTTTCCAGAAGTGGGGTAACCTTTCCATTTTATAAGGTATCTTCGTCTAGTGCCGTTTCCACGGTGGGCACGGATGGCTTCAACTTCATATTGTTCTTGTCCTTCGATCAGGTCAGGTGGGGGATTACTGTGGGGTGGTCCATATGCTTCGGTCTCGGTGTATCTCACGAGAAGCGCAGCGTGGAATACCGGGTGTATCTTCCATTTAGTCCGTGAGAGATCTAGTTCATAGACTAGTGGCGATAAGACTTTCTTGATCCGGAATGGTCCATCACGTTTCTCCTTGAACTTCTGTGATAGGCCAGGGATTCGGAGGTTTTTGGAGTCTAGCCAGACTTTGTCGCCTTTATTGAATGGCTTGAAGTTCCGGAAGGTACGTTCTTTCATAACCATGGCAGCAACTGAATGGGCGGCCAGGGCTTCTGATCGGTAGACCGTGAGATTGGCAAGTCGTTGTGATACTGATGGAACGTTCGACTTCGGGTATTTCAGGGGTAGTGCAATTGGTTCATATCCCATGAGAAGTGAGAAAGGGGTTCTTTTGGTGACCGTGTGAGTGCGGTTGTTATGGGCAAATTCAATGTTGGGAAGATGTTGAGACCAATTTTCCGGTTCTCCAGTACAATAGATCCGGAGATAGACTTCGATCTCTTGATTGGTTCGTTCTGCTTGTCCATCTGTTTGCGGGTGATAAGCGGTTGACATCGATGATTTGATTCCTACGATTTTGCATAGTTCTTGAAATGCTTTAGAGGCGAATTGAGGTCCTCTATCGGAGATGATGCGGATGGGAAGTCCAAATCGTCGGTATACGTTATCGAAGTATAGTTGTGCTGTTTCGATGGCGTCTATTGTCTTTTCGCAAGGGATGAGAACAATAGCTTTGGAACAATCGTGATCAATGACCAATAGAAGGGTGTCGTATCCATGGGACATTGGAAGGTCGGTGATGAAGTCCATATTGACGTGAGAGAATGGAAAAGAGTTCTTATCGGCGGCGATAGGCATTAGTGGTGGTGCGGTCGGGTGGTGATTGACTTTCATTTGTTGGCATAGTGCGCATCCATGGACGTAATCGGATATAAATTTCTGCATTCGGGGCCAATAATACGTTCTTCGGACTTGTTCCAGAGTGTTGAATATACCAGGGTGAGCGCGTACTGGGATATCATGGTGAAGTCGTAAGATTGTGCGTTTTAATTCGAGATTATCCGGAATATAGATGCGGTTCTTGAAGTATAAAATGCCAGTGTCGTCGAAAAACCAGTCTTTAAGCGCGGTTTGAGCGGGTGGTAGCTTCTTCTTTAGTTGAGAAATGGTATTGGTGAGGTATTCGTCTTTCTTCATTGATTCTTTGATGGATTTCGTCAGGTTATCAGTGTCTGGAAGGTCATCGTCAGACTCGTAGTTAATGCTTTCTTCTTCGTCTTCCGAATCATTGTGGTCTTGTAATGCGGAAATGAAGAGGTCGTTTGGCAGCATTATAGAAACTTCGTTTAGATTCTCCCCCTGTTTAACATGGTCCGCCCGGCGTGATAGAAGGTCAGATTGTATCATCTGTTTGCCGGGAACATGTGTAATGTGAAGGTCGAATTGTGATAACAACAAATGCCATCGAGCTTGACGGGGTGAAAGTCTCCGGGCTTCTCTCCAATAGGTTAGATTGCGATGGTCACACCACAAGGTGACTTGATGTGGTGATCCAAGGAGATAATGTTTCCAAGTATTAAGGGCACGAATGATGGCGAGTAGTTCTCTGTCGTAAATTTCGTAATTACGTTCGGCTGAGTTGAGTGATTGCGAAATGTATCCAATGGGTTTAAGAACATTGTTGTCATCATGTTGGCGAAGGACAGCTCCGGTAGCGACTTTGGAAGCATCGGTTTCTAGGAAGAAAGGTTTGTGTGGATTCGGCATTAGAAGTAGCGGATGTTGAGAAAATGCAGCTTTGAGTGCGTCAAATGCCTTCTGTTCAACCTCAGTCCAAACGAATGGTTGGTCTTTCCGTTTGAGGTTGTCCAGTGCTTTGGTAATCTCGGCGTAATGAGGGATAAATCGGCGATAAAAGTTGGTGAAACCAGTAAATGAGCGAACGTCTTTGACGTTGGTGGGTACTGGCCATTTGGTGATGCCTTCGATCTTGGTAGGATCTGTTTGGATGTGATTAGGTGTAATGATGAGTCCTAGATAAGTAAGTTTCTGTGTATGGAAGAAACATTTGGTGGGTTTGAAGTATAAGTCATTTTGTTGAAGGATTGTGAAGGCGCGTTTGGCGCGGTGGATAAGTTCTGGTAAGGTTGGGGCATAGATGAGAATGTCGTCCATATAAACCAAGAGGTGGTTCAGTAGGATTTCTTCTCCAAGAATGTCGTTCATAAAGTGTTGGAAAGTTGCTGGAGAATTGCATAAGCCGAAAAACATAACTGTTGGTTCGAAAAGTCCTTGTTGAGTGGTAAACGCAGCTTTCCATTGGTCTCCTTCTTTAATCCGTATGTTATTGTATCCCCATCGAATATCTAGAGCGATGAAGTATTGTGATCCGTGGAGTTTGTCCAAAAGGTCTTGAACAAGTGGTAATGGGTACGCGTTTTTGATTGTACCATTGTTGAGGTAACGGTAATCTTGTACGGGTCGTAGAGTTCCGTCTTTCTTGTCAACAAAGAAAAGGGGTGATGCCATAGGCGACTTTGAAGGTCGTATATATCCATTTTTAAGGTTTTCGTTGATGAAGGTGTCCAGAGCGGCGCGTTGCGGAAGAGATAGTGGATATGGAGAGTGCCATTTGGGAATGAAATCTGGTTTGAGATCGATAGCATGGTCATATGGTTGTTTTGGTGGAAAACGGTGTGCTTTTTCTTCGTCAAATAGGGAAAGGAATTGGTGATATTGGCAAGGTACAAGATCTAGAAGTGGCTTAGCAGCTTCAAATCCTTTTCGAGCTTGTTGTGCAAGCTGAGTCGAGATGTTGACGCGGTTGAGCTGTATGGATCTTGTATCCCAATCGATTTTTGGCTTATATTTCTTGAACCATGGTAGGCCAAGAATAAATTCTTCTTTTCCAAGAGTGGTAACATAGAATCGCATAGCATATTGTTGATTTCCAAGTTTGACTTGAAGAGGTGCATAAGAGGTGATACGTCCGGCATTGTTGAGTGTTCCATCAACGTTCTTGGGTCGCAGTGGGTGTCGTAATTTGATTGTTTTTAGGTGGAGTTTTTCTACGAGTTTTCGGTCGATGAATAGACCTTCGGCTCCGGTGTCTAGAAGTGCAGTCGCTTTGTGGATTTTATCGTTATAGCTGAAGGTAATCGGAATTCGTAAGGCATGATTGTCGTTAATAGAGTTGATGAGCAGCCGAATATTCAACGAGAGAGATGGCTGCGGAAGCTCTTCGTCGTTTAAAAATTTGCTTCCTCAACTTTATCAAAGACTTGATTGACCGTGTCATCATCAAGACCAATGAGAAGTTGTTGAATCTGGGCAGCGCGATCTTCGGTTGAGAGCGATTCTTGGTTGTCATCGTCGTTTTCGGGTTCCGAGTATTCGTCTTGATCATCTGTAGCTGTGATCTGACGAATGACTTTGGCTTTAGGTGTGCGTGAGTTTGGCCATCGAGATCTGTTGTTGCGTTTGGGGTGTGGCTGAGGACATTTAGCGGTACGATGTCCTGGTTTGTGACAATTGAAACAGAGGTTGTCTTTCATGTGTCGCTGGTATTCTTCTGTTGATAAACGCGCAAGGAATAGATGGTTGACTGCGGAGTCAACAAGCTGATCTATGTCATTGAGAGAGTTATCGGAGGGTTCCTCTTCAATGTACGCTTCGTTGGTAATGGCGCGGATTTGTCGGTTGGCTTGGCGTGTAGGTCGTCGAGTGGATTGGTATTCATTCGATCTGGGGCGTCTGTCCATTGCGCGACCAATTTTATAGCCAGTGTCCAGTTTGGTGGCAAGATAGTACCATCCGTCCATTGTAGTAGGTTGTGGATGACAAGCTAGTAACTTTTGTAGGAGGTTGTTATTGAGTCCTTTCCAATATTGGTTACGTTGAGCAATATATCCAGTGATTCGAGCGCGTTGTATCAGTGGTTTAAACGCAAGATTGTACGATTCAATAGATACCGTCTGACGAAGGTTATCCAGTTCTAGTTGAGCTTGGACAGTGAGTTCCGATGATACAAAGGTTCGTTCAAATTCTTGAATAAACTCTTCAAAAGTATCCGTTTCGAGTCGACCAGATGCGACATATTGAGTGGCGAATGGTATGGATCCTGGTTCTGAGCAGTGGGAAATTATGAATGCAATGCATCGATAATCCGTGTTATATTGTTGTGCGTTGAGTCGTAGGAAGACGTTGCATTGCATGAGAAATCGATCGACATCCTTTTGAGTTCCGGTGAAAGGCTTGATTTTCATCGGAATAAAAGCTTGATTGACGTTATTCGGTTCGTCATCATCTCCTCCAACCGGTCCTCCAGGTCCTCCAGGTCCTCCAGGTCCTCCAGGTCCTCCAGGTCCTCCAGGTCCTCCAGGTCCTCCTCCTTCTCCTCCTGGTGGGTTTCCTCCAGGTCCTCCTCCTCCTCCTCCTGGTGGGTTTCCTCCAGGTGGTCCGTCATCTCGTCCACGATTTCTTGCTGGTCCCCACATTCTTCCTCCTTGTCCAAAGCCATGCCAGGCACTAATACTTTCTTCTCCAGGTGGGGGGCGAAAGAATGAGGCGTCTGTGACTGTAATAGTTTGTGTACCAGCCATTGTATTTCGTGATAGTGGTTCGATGTGAGGGCGAGTGTATGTGAGAGAGGGTTTTGGTTTTATGGGAGGTAGGTTAGGATTGGTTGTTGGTCGAGTAGGAGTTTTTTCTGCAAAAGAGTAGTGGGAGGTTCCTGATATAGAAGATTGTTGTGATACTGGTCGTTTAAACGGTTCTTCAAAGAGGTCTTTGGGTGGATCCTGAGGGGCTGGGGTGGGCGATTCAGTAGATGCTTCGCGAAGTGGTGAGGGTTCACGGCTCGGTATTGGTTCACGAGGGGGTGGTGTTGGTTGGCGGGTAAGTTCAGGGTGTCGGCGGTAATATTCGTCTTTTAACTCCCTCCAGTTGGGTGTTGAAATCTCGTATGCTTCTCTTGGGTCCCAACCTGGGGGTACAGTAGTCCACTCGTCGTTGATAGGGTTCCACACCCAAGGTGTCTCTGAGAGGGTTCCGTCACTATTTTGGAAGTGAAAGAGTTGAGTTTCTTCGTTGAAGGTGAGGGTTGTAGGAAATGGTGGTGGGGGTGGTTCGAGATTATCAAATTCTCCTGCTAGAGATCGGCTGGCAAGGTCTTCCCAGTTAGGTGTATTGGCAATGAAGAAGGCTTGTCCTGCTGTTGCTGATTTTGCTGCAATAGGCGTCCACCTACGTACAGATGGGTCGTAGGACCAAGGTCGTTTCCCTACTTCTCCTTCGAAGGTGAGGTAAAAGAATTGTGTCTCTCTGTTGAAGTGTAGGTTTCGATGTGGTGGTGGTGCTTTAACAACGCTGGTGTACGTTGGCTCGGATGTTTGACTGGTAGAAGCGGTGGGAACAACAGGTGTTTGCGTAGTTTGGGTTCGACTTGGTTTAGTTGATGATGATGGTATAGCAGGTGTTTGAGTAGTCTGACGCGAGGAAGACTTGCTTTTGCCTTTATCTGCCGTGGTGACTAATCGGTTCCGGAATGATATACGTAACTGTCTGAGTCGTCGTAGTAAGAGTTGAGAGTATGAGCAGTAACGTGGTCTTCAGGTATTTCGATGGGCGGTGCTAGGTAGTGATGAACGGTGTTATTGGGTGTGGGTTGATGGTGTTGACAGGTACACTGAAAGATGTAGTGGTTGACGTCGTCGCTGAGATTTGCCCAACAGAAATGTCTTGCTACAAGACGTGTGGTTTCTGCTTCACTTCGATGTAATGTTTCTCCGTGGTTATCGAAATGTATGTGACCAATAAAGAAACGACGTAGGTAATTTTCTCTAGGGATGAATAAGCGTGTATGATGCCACAAGAGTCCGTATTTGTATATCCAAGGTTGTTGTTGATCTCGAGTGTATTGTGCGTATTCAACAGCTGAAATCCAATCACGATATCATTCGTCCAAGACTATTCGGATTCGATTTAGGATGTCGTCGAACTCTTCGGCAAATGCGAGGAATCGGTTTCGGATGAGGTCTCTGGTAGAGTAGATAGGATCGTCAAGGGCTGGAAGGGATAGGATGTCAGCCACGATGGCGGTACGGTGTAGTGTATCCTTAGAAGTCGATGGTCACTTCCACAGATGTGGATTATGCGGACTTTGTTGGGGGCGAAGTTTTCAAGGTAGAAGAATGTGTCTGGGTTGGTGTGGTAGAGGATGAAAGTGTCACTGTGGTTGACAATGGGACTCGCAGTTCGAGTGATTGTCCAAACAGTATCGTCGCAGTATTGGGTGAAACTGTATGAATCATATTGATAGCAATTGGTGACTGAGTATTGGATTTCGTATATGGGGCGTCCTAGGTTGTCACGTTGATTGGTGTTGGTCTGGTCAAGAATCTGAACTCCGTTTGGGATTAGGTTTGCCGTGGTGAATAACTATTGATGTTTTAACAGCTTGTCTGTTCTTCGATTTCTGGATCGGTCTCCCTTTGCTGTATCAAGCGGCACGTCTGCAAATGTTTGCTCGTTGTCCAATAGGCGTCCCAAAGACTAGGCTAGCAGCTTTATGCCTTCTTTGCAGGTACTGAGTCCTCTTCCTGTGTGCACAGCTACGGTCCCGTTGTATATGACAGAAGTTGGTTCCTGTTCTTCGTAACGCTACTGTCCGGGGTTTTAATCAACCAATGAGCTGGAGCGGTTTTCTTAATCTTCGGATCGCGACTCTCGAAGTTTTCCTTGGCCTCCCTCTTGCAATCGATGAGCACCTTGCTACACTGAAGGGATTACCTCGAGCGGTAGTTCTTCTGGACTAGATAGGTTTACAACTGGTTAGTAGTACGTGGAGCTAAGGCTCAACACTGTAGTCGTAAAGACGGATGTCTTTGACGGTAGAGAAGTTCGATCTAATTGTTACGTCTCAACTTACGGTCTCGTATAGTTGGGTTTCGCAACGTTGGTTGCTAAGACTAATAGCGGAGCTAGGGCTCAACACTTAGAGTCTTTAAGTATGGACAAAGGCCTACGATGTGGAGTAGAGATAAAGCAGATGTATAGTGTGACTAGAGACGGGGGGTTTGACAAAGGAGATCGAACTTAGGGTTCGATCATGCTAAGTACAGGGGTTTATATACTATAGCTGCGGAGCGGAGATACATCTGATGAACAATAAACAGAGAACAATAGGTCCGTAGACAATAGGCTACTAATAATAGTGGGGGAGCGGGGCAGAGGGTTGGAGCGAAGGGTTACATGTGGGGCTCCGGGATTGGACGATAAGAAACAAGGATGACTGAGCAAAGACAAGAATAGAAACAGATAGGGCGAAGGGTGTGGAGTCGCGGGAGTCCGTCGGAACAAAAGGGGGCCACTGACATAGTTAGAATTTGTAACACGAGTCACATATGTAGCCCATATCCAACAGCAGCACTTGTTGCATCTTACAGGTTTGGTTCTTTCTTCTCTAAAGATATCATTACTCATTTTCATCTCCATCTCCATCTTGTCTGATTTGATTCAATGTTGGCAGCCAATTCAAGTTCCTACAACAATCTATATATCGAAGTATGGAGCGTAATATTGAAATATAATTTTCTCAACATCAAGGAAGCTCATCAAGAAAGTATATAAGTCCACCGCATTCCCAACTACCCTCAACCCACCTTCATCCCAAACATGAATGCGCCCAACAACGGAAGCTCGACATCTATGCCGGAAGATCTCTCACTTCTTCAGCTAGTAGAAGATTTTCAGACATCTAGTGTAAGTACATCTCACTATCAACATTCATATCATTTTCTTAAAAGCATTTCTTTTTCATAATCTCAGTATGTTGATGGTAGGCTTTTAAACTAGCTGCTTTCGTTCGGACGTGATCTTGATATCTAATATTTCACAAGTTGCGGCATTAATCGCTATGCTCTATGACATTATTATCACTTGGCCCGAGTGAGTTCTATCCCGCTTATGGTTCTGTCACAACTAATAGCCCGAGGATCTAGAGAGGTGGACGTCTATTAATTACTCGGTCTATAGCCCTACTTACCTTACTGCAAGTATTCACTTATTTGGAAGGGTCGATGGTCCTGGGGAGGACTACTATTCTTCTTGATACGATATCCATTGGCAGTGGAGGGAGTTTTCTATCTTTTCTGTTGGTCCTATCTCATACTTTTCTTTGATTCTCGGCTGAGGTGATGCCTCTTTTGCATGCAGTCAGTATTGACAAAGGAAGCTCTGATGCAGTAAGTAGCCCATATCTCTCTAATAGATTAGTTACTGACTTTTACTATGACAGTTGTATGTCTTCATGAAAAAGACGGTACATTGGATGGTGATCAACTTCTTTGTAGTTGTGTCTTTGAAGAGAATCTGTTAATCTGGTTTGTTCTTTCATTCTCATCCCCGTATACATTTCTTTGATGCTGTGCTAGGGCCACGCTTATATTCCTAATCCCGCTACAAGGTAAGTCACGACCTTGTCTATCCAATGAAGGCGCTAAGCGCTGAACGATGTCGGCATCTTCTCGAACACTAGTAATTCTGATCCTACGAACAATTGCGCTTTGGAACCAAAGCAGGAGGATCAAATGGTTCCTCATAATCGTTGCAGTGGTGTGTGGTGTCTAGTTTCCTCAACATCTAGTATCGAATCTGAAAGGATACTAGGTATCAGACGTAACAATGTTTACTGCGTTAGTTAAAGCCATGGAGGCCATGAATGGTACGCTCATAGCCTTCTAGTCTGTGTACCTCCGAATTCCAATATTTATTGATTTAAAACACAGATATAGTCGACCTTGGGTAACCGTTTCTCTTCAAACTTAAATTCAGAAGACTAGAAACCTGACAATGTTCGTAGACTCAAGCCATTGCTTGGATGTTGGGGAATCCCGCAGGATGCCCGAGTCGATTGGACTATATATGTGTGCTGGGCAGCGATTGCGGCGTTTGAGACATCCGTTTTTGTGTTGACGTTTATCAGAGCTCTTAGAACTTGTAAGCTCTCTTATATCTCTTGCAACATCCCGATATTCTGATATTTTTATGGTACCTTACGTTGGTTACGTAGGCTGGGAAACAAGGTCGCCACTCCTCACAGTTCTCATTCGTGATGGGTTCATCTACTATGTCGTCATGCTAGGTATGTACATTTGTACCTTTTGTAGCAAGACTAACCATGCGTAACTGTACCTCTAACGTTTCAGGAATAAGCGTAGCAAACCTCTTCTCGGTCGTCGCAATGCCCGTCAATCGGCACGGCCTTTCAGTCATGCTCAGCTCGGTCATGCGCGCTAGCTTCAGTGTCGTCGGAAGTCGAATTATGCTGAACCTACGCGGGGCACAAGTGAGTGCTCGTGAGCGTTCTGACTCCATTGATATGTCGGGAGGAAGCGTGCAGATGGACAGACTTATATCAGCGCACGCCCAACGGATCCACGTAGTAGAACTTGGTAGTTGTTAATGCCTTCGGTAATATTCTGTACCATCGTTTGTCTATCTGTATCCATATAGTAGAGATGTAATAGTTATGTAGATTCATCGCAAGTTGTCGAAGCAATGATAACAGCATGCAAATTCTACTCATACATAATGACTTGAAAGTTGGTGGATGAATCTCATTTATATTCCATGTGTCTGGAACTGGGAGTACAAAATGCTGTTGTAATAAGAAAAGTAATGCAAAGGAATGATGTAAGGAAGATGGACAGAATGACAGTACTTGAATGCTGATTCTTATGGTAAGAGGGAAAAAGGCCGCTACGTGACTATAGGATGGCATCCATATTCTTTATCGTCTTGTAACGCGCTTCCGTTCCCTCCCACCTTGCTCGTCTTCAACGTCCATCGCGTCAGTAACAGACCCCCCGGGTAGTTGTGCATTTGCACTTGACGCGTTCAGAGGATTTAGAAAGGTAGAGCGCGACGAGCGCTCCCGGAGTCGCCTCCTTTGCGATGGAGTACCAGCAACCGAACTGCCTACAGATGTCAAAGATGACGACGGGGTAATGGACGCCACTGCCGGTCGATCGAACAACCCGAAATCGGAGTACGCGGGAGACGCAGAATCAAGCGCCATCGCAGCGTGCCGCCGTTTCGCACCGATCAAGCTGTTGATAGTCCTGTCATGCGTCCAGCCTTCATTCTCTTCTGATCTGACGGCGTTCGGGTCGCGAAATGGATGCGGTTGAAACTGGGGTAAAACGTTCAGAGTGGACGGGGTTGAGTCTGAGAGCGGAGAGGGCTCGACTGCACCAGAAGGATCCTTCGAGGTACGTGCACGGGTGCGGGGATGAGTGCGCGGGGTGTGGGCAGGGGAAGGAGAAGAAGAGGATGCGCGTGGGACGGCTATAGACGCGTCCGAATGCACTGGGAGAGGTATAGAGACGGGGATAGAAGATCGAGACTCCCGAGGCGCCTATAGTCGCGGAAGATGTATGGAATCGTAAAGACAAAAATTCAATCGCAAACGTAATCGCAAGAAATGTATTGCAGGTGCGAAGGTTTTGGCACATAGATGAGATCCCATAGCCCGATGGAGTTCATTACGCGTATGAAAAAAGGCAAAGAAGCAATGGAAGATCGGATGAAGCGTGTTATTGATGTTGGAGTTCAAGGAAAGTTACGGACACGATAGAAGAAAGGAACGTCAGTTAGATACGTTTCATCTAAAGATTGTCAAAGACAATGAGGAATGGGTCAGACTTACCTGACTCGGCTGATTTCCGTCAGTAGCCGCGACCGAGTTTGTGTGGGGAGGGGGTGAGGAGGAAGACGGACGCGTCTGTGTGACGTTGGCATTTGTGGTAGACGAAGAGCGTTAAGGCCACAACGAGAAGGGGGTTGCAGAGCGAATCGGAGACGATAGGCGATGTGTCGAAGATCAACGGAAGTAATCAGCGTCAAGTTGTGTAACACGAAAAGCCGGGGTAAAGAAGACAAGTTTCGGTAAGTACGGACAGAAAGGCGACAACCAGCACAACGGTCAAGCTAGGAAAAGACCACACCTTAAGTTTCGTCTTCTCCCGTGCTTCATTCCCACTCCCAGTAAGACCTCTGGCCGGTACTGTCCGAGACTGAACGTTACTTTGATTCGGGATGTTTGGCTGCGACTGGTACCGCGCATTCTGCTGTGTCCGTGGGTGTTGCGCAGAATCATCCTCTTCATCCTCATCTCTTGATTCCAGTCGAACAGCTTCCAGGCGAGCATCGATCCAGTGTAAGATCCTTGCGACCTGCGAACCGTTGCTTCCCTGCCCACCATCGGTTCGAGACACGTCTGAGCAGATGCTCCGCAGGTCTTCTAGGGCTGCGATATAGCCATTGTTGTAAGCCCTTTGCGAAGATGCGCGTGATGCGCGGTAAAGGGAGGTTATCGACATCGCCGCAGCTATTGCAAATTGAAAGGCCTTCAGTGAACGAACTCGTACTAGATGGTCTGAGGGACAACGTACCTTTGAACTTCTCCATAACGTCCTGATCCACATCGAGTCTCGAACTCCCACTCCCTAAGGTCTTAGCGAGAGCTTGCATGCTGAGACTTGGAGCCGCGGTCGAAGTCTTGGATGCTTGTGTTGGATTCATTCTTCGCGAATCGATGGTAACTTCCCAGTCCACACAAGCCAGGTATGGTCAACTGTAGAGCAGGAAATTGTACAGTTGCGTGAGGCTAGGTTCCCAAAGTACAATTCTGAAGCGATTATGGATTTGAACAAGTTAGAATTATTGCAAGCATCCCGACGCGACTCACCTGTTAAACTTCACAAGTAGACAATAATTCAACCCTCCCGCGCCCAAAAATCGTAAAAATTGTAAGTCAATAATACAGAAGTAAGAGATTGTGTTGTATCCTGCGTCTTTGTAGAGCAGTCAAGCGTGTTAATCGTCAGAAGGGATCGAGAGGAAAAGCCGAATGGTGGCGAAAGGTAACAAACCGCTTTCAGACAACCGTGCCAAGTGGCCGCCTGAGATGCTGACTCAGCAACATCTGTGGGAAATCGTGAGATGCAGTCCAGAATCGAACTTGAACTTATCCTCCACTTGTCCACCACCTTCGTTGTTTTCCAGGCAATACTCACTCTTTCCAGATACTACATTATGTTGAATACTATCAATAATAATCTTCAGTTAAAGGCGCTGTCGGAGTCTCCTGACACTTCACACTCCGTACCTACAGAACGGTGCTATCAAAGCTCTGAAAGATGGAAGTATGACAAGGGCTACCGAGGCGGATCAAAGTACCTTGTCGGCTTTACACCTGAACAAAATCTTGGAAGCTGTATCTCTCATGTCACCTTAAATTTGAGATGGCCTCGCCGTATCGAACCCATCCTTGCTTCTAGACTATCTGCTATTAGCCTGAGGGGTGTGGTGAGATTTACAGTGTGGAACTTGCCATTTGGAGATGATCATCTCCCCTCTCTGGGTGAACTCCGGTGGTCAGAAGATCCAGTCAAGGCTTGCGCCTCCCAACAACGGGTGAGCTTGTCCTTCTCTTTCTTTCAAGGCAGCGAAGCTCAGAATACCTTGTAATATCTCCTCGGTCATTCCCACAGCACGACATTCCACCCCAGCCCGACAAATGCACGTCCTCGGTGCTGTAGCACCTTCTGTACGACCATTCGACTCACCCAGAGGGAAAGAGATGCTAGGATACACTGTCCTTGTCCTCGGAGGACTGAGGATACGGATGATACCAACGATGACCAGACGGTAATCCACGGACCCTACGCAGTGGAATCGATTGGGTGCAACTTCAACTATTTCTGTTTCCGCGATGTTTTTGACTCTGATGGAAGGACTTAGGATAAACGGCACCTCCGCGGTCTCATATTTCGAGAGTGCTAGGCCCTTGTTTTCTGGACATAGAATGATCATGGCATTCACAGAGACATGTCCTGTTATGACATCGGGGCCTGTAATGCTGCTAATGTGCAAATGTTTGTGCGAACAGCGTCCGTCATTAACTCGGACATTCGGTGCCTGTCGGTCAAACGGTGACATTGGATCTGAGCCTGACCTATGCTACAGCGCGCATTTCCAGGGGGAAAGCACAACACACGTCCTCAGAAGCGTTCGGTGATGCGGCTGCAAGTCCGTATGCGAGATGACAGAAGGGACGAATCTGACGGTGCATGATGTTGCCTGGAACACATGGAGTGGATCGACTTTGAGGAACGTCTAGAGGGACACCCGCACGGTCCAGCTAGCTCGAACGTTCTCGTTCTCCGATGACCGCCTGTGATGGTGAAAGTGTTTGATGAAGAAAACGGTGGCAGTACGCTCCTTGAACGGATATACCTCTCGTCTTCTGGAAAGCCATTCCAGCAAACCTTCTGCTCCAAGCCTCAGGAGTCAGGCTCTTCGTGTTGGCCGTTGGCGTCACGGTCGTGCACTCTTTCTCGTCAGTATCTCGGAGAATCCATACTCCTAAGGTTAGCCCAACGCTTGGTACCGGCTCCCAGAGGCGTATCCCGGGTTTGGGTTGTGAACTGCATCCGATGATCGCTCTTGCACACTTCTCCTTCATTAGCTTGATCTCCATTTGGGTCGCGTGGCTAATCCAGAGATAAGGTCAGACCCCAATTGAATACATGATATTCCGATAAAATCTCATTCATAGATGTCTAGATCGTATGGCAAAATATACGAGCACCGCAACACCGGAGTCTATTAGACACCTATGGCTTCTGTGAAGTTAATCATAGATCTCTGCGCTCAGTGGATTGATCCGCTCTCTTACTTTGTAATCGAATAGATCATCTTTTGTCTTGACATACGGCTTTAATTTTGAATCTCTCCGTGTCCAGTCTACTTCACCCCCTCTAAGAGATTCAATCAATATAAAGATATAGTGAAATCGAGCGGAAATATTCCAGGTAGTCTTTGATAATTCTTTCAATCGAGCCAAATTCCGGGGTGCCCCATCTAGAACGGAGAAAAGTGCATGTTATCTACTCGTAAGATCTATTAACGATGTTATAAATTAGCGCCCGTAGGATTATCTGCTGGTAGTTTAACGTAGCTAGCGATTCAGTGCACCGCATTAATCCTGCGTGTCTTTGTCGCCTTATGCCGTCACTCATATGAGATCCGCGAAGTCTTGTATACATTCCTAAACCTACTAAATACTTCAGGTAGGTACATAAGCTTAGAGGAGCTCGTACCTTTGCACTGTCCGTTATATTACGTATGCTATTCATACAGATACATGCATAGCTCATTGGCAAGATTCATCTAGGGTATCTCCGCAATGTAATGGAAGTCTAGAGATCTACTTCCTGTAACATCTATAGAACTCAATCTCAGTCTGTAATATTAGGCCCGTAGAGTCCATCGACTGAAACAAAGGAGCCTCAATCTACCTCTTTAAGTATGCGCTTCAACCTCTTCTTCGTGTACGTCTAGTGCTATTGAAGATGAAACTCACGTCAGTAATTCATAACTCAATTTCACTTTAACGATAGCTATCCTGCTTTACGAACCGCCTCCAGAATCTAACGGAGGGTATTACAAATTCCCCATGCTAATATACGTGTCTTGTTTTTAGCCTTTTTAATTAAGAAGCGACTCGAGTCCCGAGAAGCAATGCTGTTTGCTTTCGGAGGCAATGCCTTAATTATTACATACCTTCCATGTGTCCACAACGTGCTTCTATGACCTGCCACCTCTGATACATGAGTCTAACTACACACTACACGATAATAAACAGCCTGAAGGGAGGTACATTTCCTCAAGTGAAGTTAGTCTTGAATGAATACCATGTTTCACCCGGTCAATTAAGGTTCCACCTCCGTCGGAGTCTAGAATTTCCGGTGCGTGCCGAGATGCACCGTCGCCAGCTTGAAGCTTCAAAACCCTTTCTCCCAACCCGTATCACCTTTCCATCTTGACTCCAACATCTCATTGATAATGTGATGTCCCCTTTGAATATGGCCTTGTTTCGCGGATTGTCATTCACTCAACATAAGGTTTGCATTGATATGCCACGACAGCAAGGTATTGAACTCAACACCCCTTAGCACTGGGCACTGACGTCTTCCATTTATTTCTACAATACATCCCCCACACCTTCCTTCCAAAATCAATGTTTCAACTCTCATCATCATCGCTTAATCTCGGAGGTACCGGAGGAGTGGAAAAAACGGGGCGAAGGCGATTCGTTGACACGTCAGTCACTGGCAGCGCTCGCGTGTCGAAGGGTGTTTAGCGTGAATCTTATTGTCGTCGGTGTCTGTAGTGTATGCCAGTGTGAGTGCCTTGCCATCTATTCAAAAAGTCTTCCCGCGAAAATTTGACTTATTTCGCAGGAGCTTCCATGGTTCCTCGTCGGAAGTTCTAGATCAGCCCTGCTGGCTAACTGAATTGGATCATTATTGCGGCGCAGCTGGTCCGACATAGCTACTTACTCTGATGAAGAACTAGCACGAAGATGAGTGCTCCCTGTTTTTTTCTATAACCACAGACTCAAATATGCTACCGGGCGTCCGTGTCTCGCATCAACATGTCTCGCGCCCGGGTGCAGAACGTATTAACCGAAGAAGCCTTCTGCGGTATGTATATCCTGGTGACTTCGGTCCAGGATTCGCTCGTGGCCAATGAATGCACCTTCTCTCTCGCATCGCAGTGTTATAGAAGTGATAATGCAGCAGGTTAGGATATATCGACACAAGGGCCGATGAATAAGGCGCGTGGGCCGATCTATCTGGATTTGTTGACAAGCCTGGCGGACGACTTATTGGAAAGTTTTCTCCCACTCATTATCAGATCTATGATTTCGACGAACTTCGATGCTATGACACCGGCGATGTTGTGCCCGAACGATTGGCCTCTCTTGCTGTCGAAAAGCCGTACACCACAACGCGGCCCTGCAACAAGGAACAGGTTAACCCAGAAATACCGCATTATTATTACTGTTTTCTATCTTCAGTGTCAGTAAGAGTCTCTGTGCTTCTAGGTTTCAAATGATCCTCTCCTTTCATTGATCAGAGCATTGGTGTTTGTGGAAGGATCCAGACGCTCACCATTGATGCGGCCTACAAATGTCGTGCACTTTGATCCTGCGCTTGCTACCTCTGGTTCTTCGCCCATGAATCAATCGATTCGGCATTCGGCACCGCTAGACCATGCCTTGTGGCTTTACGCGGCCAAATTCGAGGTGCAGATCCATTGAGAGGGATCTGGAGGAAGCTACCCTTTACGTTATCATTCATACTGCTGTGTTCTGACCTATGCGGCCCTGCGAAGCACCTATGGCGCCAGTCTTCTCTCGCGTAGCACAGTGTCGTGTCGACATTGTGAAGGTTAATGGGCTGTAGCGAGCTGCAATCATCGTTGGGCTTCTGAGGTTGACTACCGACAATTCCATCGCTGTTTCTACTTTCTATTCTTCTTGGCATTCTCCTTGATCTGGCATCGCCTGATTACATCCGAGATCATGTATGTGCCTCTGTTCAGATCTCTGTTCTTTTCGATGACCCACCCGGACCGGCATGGGCGGGACCATTCGGACAGCTCCTTGACATTCCCGCCGAATTGCTCATGCTCATGCATGCGTTGATCGACTGCATGCGTATGTGTGTCTCAGCTCAGCTCAGTGGTATCGTCTATACCCTCCGAAACTTCGATCGGCGTTCCCGCAAATGACTGGCCCGAATTTGGTGGCCGATTTCTGATTCACATTCCTGAATCCTTCACCAATTCCTTCTCAATTCCTCTCACCCCCACTGAAAACCCGAGTCCGAGTCGATGATGCACTTAGGAAACACCGGTCTCAGATTCATCGATAATCACATCTACCAAGACGGTGGCGAACGGACATACGAGCACTACCGCCACTAGCAAACATCTGTTCGAGAGTCGAGATACTCTTGACACCTTGTGTACCCCTTTTACTTTCGCACATAGGAAGCCGCAGCCTTTCGATGTCTCTGGTGCTCCTCACTACTCAACCTCCCGTCAGGCTAATCATTAGCTTTTCACACTCTCTCGGCGAATCCCACAAGGAGGTAGAACGAGTCTGTTTTTGTCACATTCAGTTTCGACGCGTTCGATCCGATTCGCCCTCAGGCCTACCAAGGCTCACGGTCCACGACGCCCTTGATGCCTCAATCTATCTATCTCTGTCTTTGTGCTCAGTAAAACTTGCGGGTCTGTATCATGAACCATCTGACTGTCCCTCTGGGCGAGGAATCCGTGCGAGCACTCGGGACCTCTCAGGCGCAAAGATCATACGTTGTCTGCGAGCACGCAGCTCTTGAAGTAGTCAGCTGGCTTGTTTGAAAGTACAAATCGTGCTAATGAATGCCGGCGTCGAGCTCGTGTGGCCCATGACATCCGCGTACTTGAGACAAACTTTCCACGGCTGAAGAAATAATTACTGCCATGGGTAAGATTCCTTCGGTCATATGGTCCAATATGTGCTAATGCCCATTTACTGTCCCAGTTTTCTTTTTTGGTAGGGCCTATGAATAGCGCGCATTGCGTTACTTACCAAGAGATGTGAGCCATAAATGGGCCTGGTTCCTTGTGGTGGAAATGATGAAGTCAGGAAAGTTCTCATACATACTGTACTCCTCGCAGTGCGTACTGCAGAGAAGGCCTTGGTCACCCAACTTTGACCAAATACACATCTACACATGGATGGCCTTGTTCCTTGGCATGCACTGAAGAAGCCACCGGCTGTGAGAGGGAACGTTATCGATGGAAGTTCTGCAAGCGAATTAACTCTGATAAGATGCTGGAAGTGCCACTTACTAGGTTCACCATTTCGTGTTTGAAAGACTAATTCTTCGAACGGACTTGACGGGTCTACGTCCGAGACAGGGATTGATACATTACACGGGCTGAACAAGCGGTCCTCCGCTTCAATTCTTCCACCATATAGAGATACCGAGCTTGGAAGACATGGAGGACGGACGATTATGGCAACCGTAGCCTACTATACCCGTGAGTCAGTCTGGTTTACGAGCATGTTAAAGGTGAGAAAGCTCGCGAACGGAAGGAAGCGAAACACATGGGTCGCCAATTGCCGAGCGCTACACCCGAACGGATGCTTTTGCGTCTTCGTCACCAACCTTAGCAGGAGGAAATTCGGAGTCCACCGCCAGTCTTTCGTCTCTCTTCCTACCGCTATCCCCAGCGCCTCTCCCTGCCTTCCTACCGATCTGCAAATTTAAATCAGTCATGTGAATTGCCAGGGTCCTTCGGGCTGCTCGAGCAGCGAACGTCTTTATATCGTGCCTGCCAAACAATTCGCGCTAAATCTTCTTCTGGGGTTCCGTTGTCCACTGTCCCAAACCTCCATGTTTGACCTGCTTACTCGTTTCTCGGCCAAAAACAAGCGATCACATATTCAATTTACCCCGCAACTCTTCTGAACGTATATAAGGATGCTGCTTCGCCCTCCAGACAATGCTCACCTCTCCCTACATCCCAACGCGGTCCCCATACTGCCAACAACGACCCGTGTCCTGCACCTGTCTTCGACGTGATGCATTCTGCCGTCAACACCGGGCATACAACACACCCTGCACTTCGTGAGTCCAGCTCCCTTCCATCCATGTCGAGCTTGCTAACAATGCTCGTTTCAGACCTTCGAGACGCGGCCGACGCACATGTCATCTTCGAGGCCGTCCGCCTCAAGATTGTACCGCTTATCAAGCGAAGGCTCACCTCGGAAGAGCGAGATCAACTCTCCTCCGGCAATGTTTTCGTCTGGGAAGAAGCTGAGCACAAGGGCGGCCTGGAACGCTGGACCGACGGTAGAAGATGGTAAGCCATCCTTGAGACTCAAGTTCACGTGGTGTCCTGACGTTCCCGGGACATCCAGGTCCCAGAGCCGCATGAAAGGGGAGTATCTATTTTACGAGGAGAAAGTGGATACAACAGAAGAAGAGAAGCAGGCAAAAGCAGCAAGAAGGCGAGTCCAGTTCTGATGCAGATCTAACTATAACGCTAATCATTGGCTATCACAGAGCGAATCGAAATTCTGGAACTATCGTGGCGCCTTATACTCCGACAAGGCGCCAAGACCGACCTTCGAAGCCTGACGGTCTCACGAAACAAACGTATTCCACTCATGTTTACCTCCCTGGAACATCATCTCCCCGCAAATGGCACATTGTTGCATACTTTTCCGTGAGTAATTTCTAGTTACTAAATTGGTCGGACCAGCTCACTCATATCTTGTTTCTGTCAGGGAAATGACTATACTCGGCTACCAGTCGTAGAGAATTACGACTACCTTCGGAACATTCGCATCCCAGAAGGCATCTTCTTTTCCTCCAAAGGTCTGGTGAAGAAATCGGATCGGATGCTCTCTGGAGATGAGGAGGACGACTATCAGTCCGGAGGCTCCAGTATGCATGACGGCATGTCATATGGACCTTCGAGTCCTGTGTCCCACTACGCAAGCCCAGTCGAGCCACACGACTACAGGCACCGCTCAGGCTCTCAGCACGGGCCCTATCCATTCGATCCTCGTTACCCATCATCTAGCTCATCCAGCTCCCAGCAATATCCGCACCAGACATCCTCAGCTGGTCACCGGCCGTCGGCGCATCGCGCTCTCAGTCACGACTCTGGGTCCCTTCCTCGTCTATCTGCCATTGCTCCACTCCCACCTCCCGGCCAATATTCCCTTCATTCTGCCTCTCCAGCGAGCCCGGGACCAGGCAGCCCCACTACCTCACGCTTCGCGCCCCCGCGCATCTCCACACCCCAAAGCTATCATCCTTTGACTCCAGAGGATCGTCGCGCTCTTAACACATTCAAGGTTGTCTTATAGCATCGAAAATTTGTGCGTTTGGACCTAAACTCTATCTTTCATTCGGGTACAATGCATGTCGCATATCCTAAGCCTATCTAAAGGCATTCCTTCTTGTCTTATATTTTGCTTTCTTAAAGCCTTATGGCTGACAATAAATTATCTGCTGCCTTTCATCATCGGCCTCCTGGATGCTCCATAAACGTCTCGTTCGCCACAACGCAAGAAAATAGCACAACTTTATAGGATTTCGAGTCCTCTCGGCGATATTGGCCCCGTTGCGCTCGGAATATACAACAGAGATCTACTGCTACCAGACGTTTCTGTTCTGTTTGTTACCTTCTTCACGGCCGATGCTTCTCCGGCACGTTGTCGCAGTCATCTCGGGGTGGAGAAACATGCTCTCCACTCGACCACAGTTCAGAATCTCTCGGACCGAGCTCACTATGCTTAAATGAGTGATGCGATGGGTCGGATGCTACCCCAGTCAATAAAACCAAAGCTTTGCCGGTAACCGATCACGATATACAGCTAGACGAAATAGTATGAGCTCAGACTTCTCTGTCCCCCCCTCCCCCCCGCTTTGTATCTCAGGCTCGATCACTAGCTAGTCCGATATTGTTCCACTGTAATGTATAATTACATCACTGGAATAATAACAAAGGTACTTTAGCTGTCTATCTACTAGAGGGGAGAGGGGGGAGATGGTCAATTTGTGTAGTCCACCGTGTAACAGTGCCCCGATACTGTGAGCTATACGCTTAAACAAGTGACAAGTCAATATACTCTTCCAGAAGGTAAGCGATATCCCGCCGACTATTCAAGAATTCTCTGTACTCCATGCGGCATGCGGCAGCCAGTAGAGATGAGGGCGTAGATCACGATGAAAATAATGTCAACAATAATCTACTGGAAGGCACGATCATCCACAGATATCCCTTGTCTTGGGCTCTCAGCTCCATATTATTTGTGTAGCAAATGTTCCTAAATAGTTTTGCAGAGCTTTGAATTGAATTACAGCCTGGGGTAGTAGTTAGTTGCCAAGCAATCCCCGACCTTGTTTTGCTGGCACCGCCACTATTACGTACATCACAACCGTTGCGCAGCTATTGATCTTCAGGACTCTTTCAACTTCAACGCATGTAGATCCGTCTCCTTGTAAAAGCCAGTGTAACTGTTTCCATCCTATACATCATCGTGGGCTCATGATAATTAAACGATCTCTGGTGTTCGTTTGTACATGAAGCTTGTTGCGGCAAAAGGGATGACCTTTTGATCGATTATCCGATTATTGCACGAAGAACTTGAAGTGAGTACTTTCAAATCAGCCTGCAATCAGTCTTCTTCTCACTCGCCTAAATAAACCTTCAGACACTCAATTTATAAGAGAGCGCACTGAAATTGTCTATATTTCCGAGTAAATCAGCCGAAGATAATCGGCCAAAAAGACTTGCCTCTTCAAGGTCATCCGTACACATATTCCGTATCACCAGCCCTTCACATCGTACAATATCCGTTGGGTACCACAACTATCAGCTTCTTGCGACAATGCGCAAGGGGCTGGGAATGCTTGGCAGTATTCCAACTCAATTTAATGACATCGTAGGTACGCACTGCATTGTCAGTTTCCGTGGATATCTCATCTTAATACATCTGCAGGGCAGAACTCGGGGTATAATCTGATCGTTGAACGTTCGATATTTGCGCCTTGACGCTGTATCAGATTCCTTTGTATTCCCGCTGCAATTTTTGGCATAGCTGTGAACGAAGGCTTCCCATACGAGATGAAGTTCGCTACCACTTCAGCGAGCTCTTACAGGCCGGGGGCTTTCGCGCTCGCATTCCATGGACAACCCAGAACGACGCCCTTACAGTCTCTCTCATGAACTATTGCTACAAAACGTCTCACATCTTTGTGCTGGCTATTACATCCGACCACCGCATGGGCGGGCCTCTGACACCCTCGCTTTCCTTCACGCACATTTGGGTTCGCCTCCAGTACTCAGGCCTTCATTTGATCTGGACTGGACTTGGCTAGGCTCTCGAAGCATAGGACGCCGGGAGTTCACCCACCCTGCACCGAATGAGGTTTCCGTTCTGCGCCCGGGGTTTTCTGCGAGGAAAGGAGGAGTTACGCACATGATGAACAACTTTAGGGTTAACTCCGTTCCTCGACATGCGCAATATAGCATCGTGAGACTGTTAGATCGTCCGATGCTGAGTCGCGGAGGAACAACGTCCATGGGAGCGATGCCTACTCTTTGGTATCCCAACCTCCACCGCGCTGCTTCGAACATCCTTCCCCTCTTGCTTTGGGATCCGTCTGCGCCCTTCCGGCGGCTCCCCCCTCCTCATATGTCTGTTTTGGTCCCTACATCGTCACTATTGAGGGATGGATGTTCACACAGACATCACTGTCGGCCCGTCTTATGCAGCAGATGACCTACGCGAGAGGTACGGGGATGAGGTCTTTGCGGGGAAAGGAATCCATCTGACAGCGTTCCAAGCTTTGTCAGTACGTCTATGTTCTTCTGGATGATGTTCTTCATCAGCTGACCACTTCGCGCAGCAAAGCAGCCATGGGTGTCGGCGGGGTCTATAGCAACACATTGTCTTCTGTCTGATGGATCTCAGACAACCATACGCCCCTTTAAGCAGACGCGCCAAACAACCAACTATACCGACGCTCACCTTCCCCACTGCAAGTCAAGAGCCACCGCAGGCCATACACGCTCTGTCATTTTTCGCCTTGCGCGCTTGCATCTGGCTATTGGACAACACCCACCAGCAAACAAATGAGAGCAGTTATCGAGATGCTTTAGGTCTTTCTTTGTCGGGCTGCCGTTAGTTGAGCATTCACTTATCACCGCTGTTGCTGCATTAGGCCTAGCTGAAGTGAGCTTCTCTCAATGTCTAGAATTTCTACGACGTGTTGTTCCTGGTCTATCCTTTGGCGACATCATTATCGGCTGTACTGAGCTGTCGTTGTAACATGCATACCCCGCTGTAACAGTCGGGATCTATTGGAATGCCTGGTCTATACTTGCATGTTTTCATCCTCCCGTCGACAGTTCGCTGAGATCCGACAGATCGGGAACGAAACCATTTTATTTGGTGCCTTTGATCTCTTTCTTCGTTATCCATTGAACCAAGTCGACGTCCGCCGTTCGTATTTGTTGTTGCGTTGAAACTAGACTCTACGGCCATGATGCATGATGATGACCGTCGTCAACATTAAGGGACTCAACTCTTATCGAACTACGTATGTGCGGGGTACATCCGTATCGTCCTCCATCACTGACTATCCGGCGCACGCTGCTAGGTAATTCAAGAGGTTATTCCGTAAGTAGTACGAATCCAGCAAGTTAAGCCTGACCTTCTCCCGCGTCCCAGGACCTATGCTTAATAGCACCCCTGCATCGTCTCTACTTCCGGCTTGGAGATTTTCGCCATTTTTCGCGCTTTAAGCTCGGTCCTTGCTTGGTGTTATCGCTCATTCTTGACGGAGGCTTGATCTACTTGAAATACCCCATGTGGGGCGACGTAATAGTCGAGTCTGGTCCGAGCTAATTTCCCGTAAGTCGTGTCAAACGACATCCCGCTTTGCTCCGCCGCCGCGGTCCGCCAGGTCTTCGGATATGTACGTGGTTTCTAATTCTTCGGCCACACCTCTGTAGTCTTAGCGCTAGGACCATCGCCCGACGGTTTAGGTAGGCACGGCGTACAGAACTGTCCCAAATTCTGTCCCTCATAGATCTATTACTTACTGTCGCCGGAAGATCAGATTTACTAATATTCAAACAATACAAATGTCATCGTCATCGCTCAATCCTTGCGTACCCTTTCGGGCGCACAGACCGTGCCCAGAAAGTCCCACCGAGTACAGCTTCCGAACTTATAAATGAACTTAACCCTGACACCCGTGAGTTCCGAGGAAATAGACTTAATTCGTGCCTGTGATCTGGACTGCTTACCATTCATGGAATGAGGGACAAGTCTTCGAATCCATATGAAATGTGAACTATTGGCAACGTCGTTTTCATGTGCATGATCGATGTCACTCTCACAAATATATTGAATCAATATCCCGTGTATCATGGTGATCACATCTACATATATGATTTCAGTCCTCTACTCCGATAAAATATTCTCTATTACTCACAGATTGTGATTGACGCCCTCTGCTAACCGTCTGCAAGTTCCGATGCATGCAACTATGCTCTCTTAGTAAAATCCAGACTTCTTTCTCCCACCTCAGCTACTTTGCCAACCACCGCGGCAATGAAAAGTAGCACTAGGGATGATGTCAAGGCGATTGCGATGTCCCCACTCGTCCATAGCTTTCCATCGTGCCCTCATCTCTTTTATGACCAGCTGATTGTAGGGAAACCCTCGCAAATTCGCGGAAGGAGCATGAGCGACGCGGTTGCGCGCTTAGCACGAAAGATATGGCTCACCCCGAGGCGGCGCTTCGGCTGAAAGATCGTAGCAAATGGTTAGAATCGCTTTTGCTTCTTCGTTTGAGCGAATGAAGTAGCAAATCATAAAGAAGTAACGTAGGAAAGAGATGCTCGGGACGAGGAGCGAGTCATACATACATTAAACCGAGTACTTCGCGGTGCAACTCCACTCCATGAAGCTATATTGTTGACACAATCAAACTATAGTGCTCACTGTTGCTCAACAGGACACTGTACTTGCGAGCATAACATCCGCTATGTCCATACCTCCGTAGACAGATTGAGACCATTTTCTTGCCTGGAGTATCTCTGCTGGATATCGCACACCTTGGTGTAATCAAGTCAAGCACGTCATTTGAGAGGGTATTTTGAAATCATACCTTCTAAATGTGACGAAAGAGGAATTACGGATGAAGTTTAGATATCTTGCGGGTTTGATTTCATGCAGCTGTAGGCTCGAGTTCAAGTTGTCGCGGGCGGCGTAAACGCGACGCGTCTTGACGCGTGACTCGACGTAAACTGTGGCAGTGATGATAGATATGGCATTATCCTCCCACGAGTACTACAATTAGTAGCAGCAAGGAAACCTTAAAATTTTGCGCCTGTTTACTTCGTCAAACTTCATTTTCACCATTTCTTTTGTCACCTTGGTATACCTTGGTCGCTCAGAAGCTCTCATACACTATATGACCATCATGTGAGTTCCGCTATCTCGAATGAAAATTACAACCACTAGTATAAAATTTCTTCGTTACATCTGATGGCGAGTTGAAGTCCGTTGAAACTTGAAACGATGACAATCCATTCCTTTGATTTTCAAATAGGTATACAACGATTCTAATCGCACTGTATGGAAGGGCCTTTAAAAGGACTTACACACAACGCGTGTTGACACGAAGTAGTGATGAAGCTCAACCGCTATGGGGGACAGGTAACTCGATGATGTAAGATTGAAATCTTTCCATAGATTTGATTTCCACCTTCGATGTGGGATCACCTCCCTGTACGACTGGAATGTACTCGATTCCATTCGAGCGCTTTCCTATGAGCAGTTCCGACGTGATCTTGTGTTGCGGCAGTGCTTCTTTTGGCATTTCCCCGTTTACCGACTGATGCATCGGTTACCGTCAGCAAATCGAAATACGCCCACGGCGACACCATCAGGTACCCTCAGCTCCAATACAATCATCGCTAGCTTAATATCGAGCGTCGCTTGAGGCGTACTGAGTGTCGCCGGGCGATCCCCCTTCTCCCCAGCAACGATACCCACCACTCACTATCGTTGAGCATCAGCGTGCCTATGGCTAATTTACTTCACCGAACCGAATCTCTCCTCGACGAGCTTGAGGACCTCTCCGCATTGCGATGTCTTACTCGTGAGCTCATCCTACTAATCATTTATTGTTAGTATTTCGGCTGAATAATAACTTCAGTGGCGGGCTTCACCGTTCTCGTTTACGATACTTTTTTATCCTTTTCGGATGAAGTTGCATTTGTGTGGAAGCCACTCAACGTACCCTTGTCTCGCCACAATAGCGAAGTAGGGCGTCAGCGGATAGCATTGCGACTGCTGTATGTCATTAGCCGGTACACCATGCTTGCTATCACTACGGCATTTTTGTTTGGTACCGTATTCAACCATTTTTATCATTATGATAATCAAATAACATTCTTCTGTCTTTCAGCCCTGTTTCCGTCCTCGGGATTTGGATCAGCAAAGGTACGAGTCACTCGACTACGGTCTCAAGGACATAATTAACCTCTATCGATAGTGAGACATAGTATCCAGAGGCATCAAAACGATATCATCTGACTATGACATTAAAGATGCAGATCGATAGTCTCAGTGGTCTTTGGCATCGATGTCCTAATAGAATCGATTGGTTCTGGTACGACAATTTCTTAAGGGTTCATACTACGTGATCACGACGCATTTGCCACAGGAATTGTGTTGTATCGTTTGTATGTCCTATGGAGGTTTGAACGCGTGTGGACCTACGCACTTTTTGGTGCATTCATACTCGATAAGATAGTCGTGCTTACATTCGCATACGTTTCTATTGCGGGAATACAAAGTAAGCAGAAAGTCCGCTCAGCTGCTTTCCACCAGCACTGACTTCGCTTGATTTAGATCAAGTTATCTTTTTGGAACTCGGTGATATACGAGCTTGTAACATCACTTCTATGCCTCGAACGGATCTGGGAATTTGGATACCCGCTGTGCGCTCTTCCCTCTCCTTGTACACCACTAACACCCACTGAATGTTATTTCCTTTTTTCCCTAGGTTGTACTCGAGATCTTCGCATTCTCTTTACTCTTTGTCAACGCTCTATCGCAGCCACGGAAAGAGAGTCAGCTGCTCCTTAAAATCTTATACAAAGATGGCGTTGTCTTCTTTGCTGTAAGATCTGTTCTTCATCTAAATATAGGGAAGATATCATTGACGTAATCGGATTGATAGACAACATTTTGTGAGCCTAGTCCCTGAACCTTTTTGCAGCCGTGGTCTGATGGACATGTGTCTGTTTGAAAGCGATGAGATTTCTCAACCTCGTACTGTCTACCCTGCGCAAGGTATGTCGCCTATTAGTTATCAGCACCAGTATCTGATTTTCTACTAGCCTTCACTATTTTATTTGGGTGTCATGTACGGCGTTCATATTCCCTGATTCATAATTATGCATATCACACTGACGGATGAATCTGTTTATCTAGCTTTTCTGGTACCATGGTTTCAGCAGTCGCCTGTCGCTCTTTCCTAGGTCTATTCTCCGTCAAAGATCGATTGGAATGGGACGGCTCAACAGATCTAGGAAGCAAGAATAGTGAAACAGGAGTTGAGTCGAGCCTTGGATCTAGCTTCTTGCTGCTCGAGTCCGCGTGACAAAGGGGCGCTCTCCTCTCCCGCCGTACCTCAATGATCAAAATAGTACGTACACCTACCTCAGAAAGCTATACTATCTCACTCAAAACCTTCTTTGAAGCTCGATGCGATGCCCTTCTTGATGCCTCATTTCTGGAATCCACAGGGAGTGTGAACTATTGTTACTACTCGACCACGAACACAGAATCTGCCAATCCCCAGAGGTCCGGATCTGCCAGATGTCAGACAGCGATGGAGGTTGCTGATGCGTGCTATTTTTATACTATTGGCAAAAGCTGCCGGAATGTTAATATCGTGTAAGATAATCCAGTTCATTCTTTTCCTACCGCATGATCATGTTGTATTTTGGCAAATGCCATATAGACGATCCTTAATTTAAAGCATTTTTGTTACTTGAGTGCCAAGGCTAAGGATCCGAAGGCTTGCTTGAATTGAGTTCATCAGGCGCTTGAGCTTCAGGATCTAAACGTCATCAACTTGCGCCTACGTGCATCACCCCTGTCTTTTTCCCCGCGTTCTCATTTGCTTGAGCCCCGACCCGAAGAGCCTCATATTGCACAGCTAGACCGACGCTCTCATCATCAAAGTTGGAGGAGCACCATGTGCTCAAACCCTATTCAAGGAGTTATATGAAGCAGTGCGGCGGCGGCTGTCCACTTTAGTCTATTCCTCCTTCACTCCGACGGCCGGAAGAGCGTACTTCATTCAACTTATTTTCTCTCTTTTCCTGCCCTTTTCTTCTTTTGCTATGGCAGGCCAGGGGCAACCAGAAGTCGTGACACAAGATATAGTGAATTTGTACGCTGTACGATATGTCACTGGTAAGCAGCCGTTCGCTTTTTCTGTAGAACTCGCGATACTAAGCAGTATGTGAAGTCGCAGGAGTTGTGGTCGTGTTGTACGACGCGCTACTTTCCCTCTCCACAGAGCTCGATATCGTGTGGTCACCGATCTTTCGGAGAAGAAAGAACGACCATTATAACAGAAACGTGTTTACCCCCTCGAAATTCATGTACATCTTTTCTCGTTTTGCGATCATGGGTATCGCACTTCAATTTCTATCTGGTCTGTTCGGACTCTCCTACTCCAGATTACTTCTCATTCTGACTCTAGCATAGACATTATACCCTCACAGGAGCTATCAAATAGATGGGTGAGCTTACACCCGATGTCAATGGTGATCTGGACTGAAAGCATGTGCAGTATATAGCCTTCAAGTCATCTACGTGACCAAAGTGTTTACCCTCTTCAAGGTGCCAAAACGCTATTACGGTCGTTCTAAGCATTGATGTTTTCGTAGAGGGAATTAGTTGTGGTATGTCGCTACTCTTTCACTGATGGTTTGAGGAGCTCATGCTAGATCTTCCCCACAAAGGTACGGTTCTCCATCGGCTCTACGCATTATGGGAATTCGATCCACGCACATCCTGGATTATGCTTTTCATGTTCTTCATATGCAAATCGATCTGTGCAGTTTTCGCTGCTATCATAATCGCACAAAGCAGAAGTGAGTAGCTCGTTTGAGGTTCACAAACAAGTGCTCATTTGAGGTTCAGCCAACATTGCCTTCTTTGACATCGTTCCCGGTCGAGTCCGCTTCTGTGCGATACCTGACGAATCAAAACTATTCCTCGGTGTATGGATTCCGTGTGTATGTCATACCATAGCGCTCAGTCCATCATTCAGGTGCTAACATCTTTCTATCTCATTTTTAAGGTTATTTTTGACGTATTTGCTTTTGTAATGCTGGTACTAAATGCTCTCTCCCGACCACGGCATGAGAGTCAGCGTCTTCTTCGGATGCTCTATTCGGATGGCGTTGTCTTCTTTCTGGTATGTATCCGCTATCGATATCGTCTGATCTCAATTACTTATGGAATATTGTTAGACTACCTTCAGTAAGCCATGACTTGGAGAAACCGACGTTGAAGTTCGAACTCATGGACTTGATTCTTAGGCATGCGCCTTCTAAATCTCATACTTGCGGCCGCCGCACCGGTAAGTGCTAGATGTCTGACACTGAGTCTCACGTATAATTAACTCCGAGTTTCTTCTACCTTAGCCCTCCCTCGTTTTTCTTGGTGTAGTGTAAGTACACGTCTCGCTTCACTCCGGAGGAGAGGCTAACTGTTAGGATTTTACGAACATTTCTATTGTCCTGCGCATATATGCGTTATTTTATTACATAATACTTGTACCGGTCAGCCTCTGAACGGCCGAGTCTATTTTGTTTCACGTTCATCCTGTAACTCTCCTCAGTTTTCTACCACGAATACTGAGGTGAGTATATGATTTGTATTTTGTTCTTTACATTGTCTAATAGTCCTGTAGTGATTCTCTACAGGTACTTTAATATACATGAGTTTTCTACCACGAATACTGAGTGATTCTCTACAGGTTATGAGCCACCGCTTTTATCTTTAACAGAAACCGCTCCTATTTCGCACACGAACTAGTACAATATGCCTCTCTCTCAAGAACAACGCACAGTCATCAGTCTATTGCTAGGAGAGCAAGATCAGGGTACAATCTCGGCTCTGTTAGATGGGATGGTCATTGTGCCACCCGACCCAGCCGCAGTGGCCGCAGTGTCCGAACACGGCAACGAAGTCATTAAGGAAGAGCAAACCTCCTCTGTTGGAATACCAGGAGTTCTGCCCACTGAATCTCAACACATTAAAGAACAAGTTGAAGAAACTCAACAATCTATATCCAAGCATGAGACTGGCGACGATCATTCCTCTGTCGACTCGGCACAGTCAGCCGCAAACAAACAGACCAAGCCCTCTCGCTTTCATACTATTCCATCACCACTCGCTCCTCCTCCAAATGATAAAGACATTAAACATTATGCACCCCTGCTTGAATCCGGAAGCAACTATGCCGCGTGGGCCAAATTTATGTACCAGGTCCTGAAGATACGTCGACTCAACACTATAATTGACGGTACTGCCAACTACAATGATCCAGAATATGAGGACGCCGACACTAGAGCTTACGTTCAGTTATCTGGCAACGTTGATCCTATACTGCTCAATCAAATACGTACCACGATTGCCTATGATTTCTGGCTTGGTCTTTCTATCCGGTTTAATGACGGATCTGATGTGGCACGCTCGAGTGCTCAAACTTTACTCCGGACCAAGAAAATCTCAGACGGAGAATCAATGACTGATCATATCAAGATTCTCCGAGGCTATAAAGCTGCTGTTGAGAATGCTGGTGGATTCCTAGACGACAAAGATTGGCAAGGAGTTATATGCTCGTCCCTGATGAACACTAAATGGGACCCGTACACGTTATACTCCCAGAGCTGCAATGGTTCCGAGATCTTCGTCAAAACTCTATTGAATGTCGAAGCAAGCCGAATTGCCGGTGGCGCACCTGTTACTTCCAATGCATCGGCACTGGTGGCATCAGCAAGTAACAAGCGTGCCAACAATAGTCCACGAAAGCCGAAGCGCGGCCCTGGTTGTTCTAATTGCGGTGGACCTCGGCACACGATTGAACAGTGCTGGAGTCCAGGGGGTGGCGCCGAAGGCAAATCCACCATCCCTGGATGGGAGATACCGGCACACATGCGTAGCCGTCAGGCCAACTCAGGGTCGAAGACATCTGTGACAGAAACTGCACAAGCCACGCAAGAAACTGCTTCCATTGCTGAATCAGACCCTGAATTCGCCCTGATCGCAGACATCTCGGCACGTAATCCAGATTGGTTGTTAGACACCGGTGCCACCTCGCATATGACCTATGACAGATCATGCTTCAGCCAATACAATGAGATCGAACCACTCACGGTAAACCAAGCTGGTATAGGACACTCAATAACTGCAATTGGAAAGGGATCAGTCGTCGTAACCTTCATCTATAGTGGCAAGACAACAAAAGTGCTACTAACCGACGTGTTACACATTCCCGATCTGGCATCAAACTTGTTGTCCGGTACGAAACTTACTCAACATGGCACGTCTGTGGTTCTACTGGCTCAGAAGGCTATTTTCTATCGCAATCATCAACCATTTGGATTTGCGTCAAAAGCTGGCAATCATTACAAGATTCGTATGACAGTACATTCCAACGAGTCTTCTTCACTTGTGACGGTCCCCAAAGACGGTTCTGCTCCCTTAAGCGTGTGGCATCAGCGTTTAATGCACGCATCATGCAATCGACTACGTCGTATGGTATCCAGTGGCACCGTGGATGGCATGTTGATCTCTATGGACGACATGAAGTGTCAGTGTGATGCATGTATACTGGGGAAACAAACTGCTTCTAACGCACCTGCAAGGCGACTCGAAGATCGACAAGTCAAACCTTTCTCAACAATTCATACCGACATCGAGTACATGATTGATCGGTCGTTTAGTGGGGCTATCTACTCCCTGAAATTCATTGACGAGGCAACCGGTTATCTATGGGTTTATGCAGTACCTGAGAAAACGAGTTCAATCGTACTCGCTCGGTTTCGCGAAATTGACGCATATATTGAAAATCAATTTGGAACTCGTGTCCAGAGTGTTCACTCTGACAACGGGGGAGAATTCGTAAATGAACAAATGGAATCTTACCTCAAATCTAGAGGCATAATTCATCGTCTCATTGCTCCTCATCGTCATGAAATGAACGGGATAGCCGAACGGATCAACCGTACTGGCTCGAATGCAGTTCGTACAACTTTGATCGACTCCGGTCTTGCTCGCGCATATTGGGCCGAAGCATATCGTCACTTTGCATTCTGCCACAATCGCACAGGTGCTTCGTTTCTTAAACCAGACAAGACACCATACGAATTAGCGTTTGGTTCGAAGCCAAATATTTCTCACTTACGAGCATTTGGGTGTCGTTCTTTTGTCAGAACGGTTCCTGACCAGAGAAAGAAGCTAGACAACAAGTCTACTGTTGGAATATACGTTGGTGTTAACTCTGATGCTTCATATCGCATTATGACTCCAACTCACCAGCTCATAATTTCTCGCGACGTGATATTCGACGAGACCAACAGCAACCTTCCTTGCCGTTCAGCACTAGACCAGACCGAGGACATTCCATCTCTTTCGACTGCCAGCAATGCTCCTACCCCAAATACCCCGAGATATTCACTTCGTGATACACCTGCGCGTCAGATAAGGCAAGAAACCGCCAATGCCACCCAAGAGCGAAGATACATTGACAACATTTTGATTCCTCGCACTTGGAACGAAGCAATGTCAACTCCCCAGAAAGACGATTGGTTAAAAGCGTGTACGTACGAAGTGGGTAAACTTGAAGGAATGAATGTCTGGGATGTTGTTGATCGCCCACAAGACACCCACATTATTCAAGGGATGTGGGTCTTCAATATCAAATCTGATCCCGCCGGGAATTTAGAATACCGCGCGCGATGGGTAGCTCGTGGAGACTCACAGATTACTGGTGAATTCAACGACACTTTTGCGGCGTCGGGAGACTACGATGTTGCGAAGGCTATAATATCAATGGCAGCTGGCGATAAGTCATCAACTCTGGCTGTTCGTGATATTACGTCTGCTTACCTTCATAGTCCGTTGGACGAAGACAATATATATGTCGTCTATCCAACTGGCTTTGCACCTCCAAACGGATCTCATAATGTGTGCCACTTGAAGAAAGCACTTTATGGACTACGTCAAGGCGCACGAGCTTGGACGCAACATTTCAGTGCCACACTTGCCTCAAGTGGACTCAAACAACTTACCTCAACACCTAGCGCTTTCTATCGATCAGGTCCTGAGGGGGAGTCGTTAATGGGGGTCTATGTCGACGATTGCATTTCTAAATCAACATCAGCACCTAATCAATCCAACGCAGAGGAAGACACATTGAGGAAGATCATTGCATCGAAGTTCGAATTCAAGGAAAAGGACCTATATGCTAAGCCGAGCATCGTACTAGGAATGAAGGTCGAGATCGATCAGGGTCGAGAGTGGATCAAGATATCAGTGCCACACAAGATATCAAAGGGCCGCGACCAAATATAATCTGGCGGACGCTAATTCTGTACCTTCCCCACTCCCTCCTGATGCTCTCACGATACTCGAACAGGCTAAATCTAGAACTGAGTTATCTGATGATCAGGGTCAAGTACCTGTACCTTATCGAAGTCTCGTTGGTGAATTACTCTGGATGGCAACTGTCGTACGGATCGACATAGCATTTTCGGCAAATCTGCTTGCTCGATATCTATCGAATTTCACTTCAACTCACTGGGAAATGGCTAAACGAGTGTTAAAGTATCTAAAAGGTACGGAGGAGCTCGGAATTGTATATCGGGTATCGCCAAATGTCGAACGACCGATCGGCTACTGCGATTCTGATTACGGAGGAGACCTTGGCGATCGCAAATCTGTCTCGGGTTTCGTATTCATGTTATATGGTGGACCTATCAATTGGAAGTCCAAGAAGCAATCAGTAGTGGCCTTATCAACTGCTGAAGCCGAATACATGTCACTGTCGCTAACCGCAAAGCACGCACTTTGGATCAGGAACTTTTGTCAAGAAATCAATCGAGACTTCGGAGGACATCCTGTCACTATCAAGGTTGACAATCGCGCTGCAATTGCGATAGCTTACAATCCAGTTCAGCAGACCAAGACGAAGCACATCGATATTCCAGTTCATCATATACGCGATGAAGTCAAGAAAGGAAAATTGGCAGTCGAACATATCAGTGGCATCACAAATCCAGCTGATATTCTGACGAAACCTTTGGCACCTATTCTACACAAGAAGTGCATAGATCTTCTCGGAATGTTCTAGTAAGGGGGAGCACAAATACTTTACGCTCAGGGGGAGTGTTAGGATTTTACGAACATTTCTATTGTCCTGCGCATATATGCGTTATTTTATTACATAATACTTGTACCGGTCAGCCTCTGAACGGCCGAGTCTATTTTGTTTCACGTTCATCCTGTAACTCTCCTCAGTTTTCTACCACGAATACTGAGGTGAGTATATGATTTGTATTTTGTTCTTTACATTGTCTAATAGTCCTGTAGTGATTCTCTACAGGTACTTTAATATACATGAGTTTTCTACCACGAATACTGAGTGATTCTCTACACTAACTCCTTTCTGACAGTTTCTCAGCATCGATGGTAACTGTCGCCGTTTCGCGCTCTTTCCTCCGCCTACATTCGGCAGCATATACGCGGCCAGACAGCTTTGATCCGGCTCTCGTGTCGGAGGTGCAGTGGAGACGCGAGAGCCAGTACTCGACAGACTCTGACAGCGAGTACTCTCATCACTACTATGAAGCTTGGGACATCGGCAAGGAGTTACCTCGCCCATGATTATTCATGCCTCTTCATTCATGTGCTCTACTCTATTTCGAGCTGTTACTTTTCAACCAGGCTACCATGCAGCTGGCCCTGCTCTTTCATACTGTATGTACAGTATTATAATTGTTCTCCTGCACCCCTCATTATGTTATACGGGTAGCCCTAATGCAAATCCACCCTGCTAACTAACAAGTGACTAAGATGGTTACTACTTGGACGGTTACTAGTATGGACTTGACAACTTCCTGATCTAGAGTGGCCCTTGATTCTGATGTGAAGGCCGCTTAGCCGCTTAAACCGCAAATCAGATCGACATATATTCTCTAAACCAAGCTATCAAATTTCACAAGTGGACAGATGCAAACTCCATTTATCGAACCGATCCTATAGTACAGATAGTGTACACACAACAACAACAACAAAAAAGGGCGGGGTGAGGGGGGTTTTTAACTTAGAAACCTCCTACATACAATTCATTTGAACCAGCTGGACTGATCCGGCATCCGGAGGTCAACAGACTGGGGCATGGGCAGCAGATCTATCCCCATAAAGTTCTCCTCTGACTCCGAATAGATGCCCATGTCTGAGTTCCCAGATTTCGATGTGGCGGACGTCGTAGCGGTGTTCCTCCTCGCAGACCGACTGCCAAGGGCCGCTATTCCACCGCAGGCGTCCTCGGAGCGGAAGAGCCGAAGAAGCAGGCGCGAGTTGATGGCGGTGATCACGGACTCGACGAACCTAGACAGTGAGACAGATCGATGAGAAAATCACGCGAATTCTAGCCGGAGGATATATAGCCATTTCAATACATACGTCATGCCAATGGTCGAGAGGATAGGCTGAGGGAGCATCGCAGAAGGGAAGTTAGGATGACGGACTGATGGACTGATAATGAAAAGAAGAGAAGCCACATACGTTGCCGAAGGAGCACATTGCAAGATTGAAAATTCGAAGACCTGCATCCACTTGAGATCAGATTTCTGACCCCTTAAAATAAACTTCAGATTCATCGCACCCCAGCATGCCTACAGAGAAGTCAATTAAAAGGATTCGCTGGTATGGTTAGACACGGATGTCGGGTATCGCAGACTTACTATGATGAAAAACACCCCATCTTCGTACAGCATCCTCACCACTTTATCGTTCGGGAGACGGGGCCGGTCCATGGCATTCCATAAAAGAAGCCCGAGGACATATACATCAAAAGCTATCTGGAGAGTAGCGTCTGTTAGACATTTCGCTGTACGTTCGGAGTGTTTTCTTTGGTCATACCTGCGGCGCCCAGACACCAGTAAAATATTTCGGCACAATATGTATTGCACATGCGCGGATAATAGATATGAACTGAGGGTTTTCTAGTATCTCATACTAAGGCATTAGAGATGGCGGATATAACTTAAAATAGCTGCTTACGGTCAAAATACCGAACTGCTAGTCCGATGAAGATACAAGAAGTCACACTGACGACGACAGATCCGGCAATCAAGAGTCTGAGAATGCGTCTCTCCCTGTTCCAAAGAACAAACGTCCGAAAGATGACCAGACCTTTCAAGGGTAAAAAGATTCAAGACGCTAACAAAGACAGCAGATAGCAGAATGCTTACCATGACCAGTCGCATCCGCCATAAAGACAAATATCCCAACGATAGTCGAAGAAAGTGCACACCTGGTCAAAGATCAGCTTCATTACATTTCCGTTTCAAGACGAAACATACTGTCAAGAAATGGTGATGGGAAAGGCAAGTATCAGCTCTATGCTTGAAGTCAAGAATGAAGCTACCTACCCAACGTGGAGATAGTTCTGAGACTGGAGCTGCATCTGTATCGGAGTCATCATCCTCATACATCCTCTAAGCTTGGTTTAAGGCGCACCATATACCAAGAAAAAATCAAGCATTAATACCCCATAACGGTTTATGAGATAAGCTAACTGTGGAAGCCGAAGTCTTTTCTTCCAAACATGTTGTAGTTCATCGTCAAATGTGAGGAGTATTTCATAAAGAAGAATCGCAGTTCCAGCGACTGAGGTATGCAGTCAGTAGGTCGATAAAAGCGACGCAAACGTGTGAGCGCTTACTACTCAGATAGCGATTTGCGAACAAATCGTTGAGCTGCGAGTCTAAAGAGGAGGGAAGACCCATTGCCGACATGCGTCCTCTAGCGTTGTGCCCGATAGTCAATTCCTAGGCAGCGGAAGGACATTCGTTATCGAAAAGTAGCTTTTAGGTGAGGTGAGAGTAAGACTCAGAGGAATCTAGCTAACTCTTCAAGCTAGCCTAGGTTATGAGGGAACCGGCGGGCCCATCTCAATTCGTGGTGCGTCGGGCAGGATCAAATGGGAAATCAATTGATGGAATGCGGGGACTAAGCTTCTCAGCCATATGTCTGGCCTCTGAAACCCATAAAAAGCTCTTCTTGCCGAGGAATTAAGCCACAGTGTATAGTTTGATGTAAGAGAAGCAACGCAGCTCTGATTCGCGTGTGATAGGCGCGGCGGAAGCCGGCAAGCTCGGGGTTTTTGAGGGAAACCCGTGAAAGCGAGCATTGTCCAACGATGATGTCCAGGTGTAGTTATTGACAACCTCATATTCCAAACCCCACGTAGTGAATCGAAAGAAACATAAGGTCAATCAAGTAATGGATGCTGTTAGTATATGAAGGGCTTCATTAATGAGACATGAATGGACGTACTTGCATTTCTATCCACCCCGAAGCCCTGCAGCATCAGGTCTCATGTTACTATAGCGACGAATTGAAGAGGTCAATCACGGGCTGATCGAATACTGATGAAAATCAGAGCTTGCCAGCGTATGCTGTTTAATCAGAGATGGATGGTCCAAGTACACGTACAAGATACCGAGGCTCGTTCTCATTTGATGCACCCTTGAGAAATTCTACTACCAGATCTAATACAGTACCCTCGCTCTGAGCAGAAGTCTGGAGAAGCTGAGTTCAAATTCATAGCGTGCGAACTTCAAGTTCTGCCATTACGTAGGTACTAGTAGTAGAAGTATTCTCATGTGCTTCGAAAGTTTGTCTTCTGAGTTCACAGCTCATGCGGAGCAACATAGACAGAAGAATTCCATGTTCATCAGCAATGTGATACAGATACTATTCCAATCATCCAAATACGCACTATATACAGCGACACATACTTTCTATCCGATAAGTGTCCATCAACCCCTTAAAATAATATTTTACTTCGAGCTATCGGAGGCCTTCGCATCTTCTTCTGCTTTTTCTTTCGCAGCTGCCTCCAGTTCCGCAAAGCTCCCACTCTTCATGCACATCCCACGGAAAATACCACCTTCTTTTTGAATAAGGTTGTAAGGTGTGTCGAGCTCTGCGATGTGGCCTGCATCCAGGACGATGAGTCGGTCATAGTCGATGACGGTCCTCAAGCGATGGGCAACTAGAAATAGAGGGAGAATTGATAAGCCCGACCATATTTTTCATAGGAGAAGTGGAGAAGTTTCTTACTTGTTAACAATAGAGATCCCTGGAACTCCTCTCTAATGGCCTTCTGGATTTTCGCATCCGTCTCGAAATCAATGCTGCTAGTCGCCTCGTCCAGAACGATCACAGCGCTTTGGCGAAGAAGCGCTCGCGCCATCGCGATAAGCTGCCTCTGCCCAGCACTGAAGTTCAGACCACCCGCGCTCACATCTGTCTCGAGCGTAATCTTCGGCTGCCCTTTGCTGCTCGCGCCGTCGCGGTCCAACTCCGTTATGCTAGATGTCGCTGAAACAGTTGTTTCTGACGGGGCTTTAGAGGAGGAAGCCACAACCGTCGTATCTGTGTCTTCGCGTTCATGGATAGAAGGAGCGCGCGAGACTTGTCTGGAAGACTTCTGCGAGTTGTGTGATGAATCCGACATCAGGTTGACACGGTGCAACGCATCAAGGCACTCTATGTCGCTGTAGTCGCCGAACGGATCGAGGTTGTCTCTAAGTGTACCCGAGAATAGCGTTGCATCTTGGGGAATGAATGTGAGCCTTGACCGTAAATCGTGGATACCAATCGTCGAGATGTCAATTCCATCTATCATGATCTTGCCCTTCGCCGGATCCACAAATCGAAGGATACTCATCGCCAACGTGCTCTTCCCGCTCCCAGTACGTCCTAGTAGTCCAATACGCTCTCTTGCCTTCAACGAAAAGGAAACGTCGTGCAGCACAGCTGGCAGATCAGGGGCATATCGGACCTCAAGTTCGTCCACAACCAACAGCGAATCGGCATTGGGTCCGGTGCTTGTGGGCCAGTGAGCTGGGGGACGAGAGTTCTCGATGACAGCAGGAGGCTCTTGAGGAAGGTCGAGATACTCAACAACACGCTCGACCGAGTTAAGATCCAGCTCGAGTTGAGTCCAGAAGCGACAAGCCCAGTAGATATTGTTCGTAAATGCCATGGCACTCGTGATACACAACGCAGCCCATCCAGCCCAGCCTTCACGTTGGGCCGGGTCGACGGAAAGGGTGAACATCGACGTGGTGAAGACAGCCAGAGCGCCCAACGTGTCGAAACGCAGGAGGAGCCAGCGGTTCGTCATCCAGAAGAAGTACCACATACGCTATAAGTGAAGTGGTTCGTTAGCTAAATAAGGATGGGAGAATATTGAAATTAGATGGGGACATACCTGAGTCAAGTCTATCTTCTTGAACAATCCATTCATGAAGCGATGCTCGGCGGAGAACGCACGGACCGTCACGATGCCCTCCAGTAGTTCTCCAAACCCAGAGAAAATAGGAGAGCGCGATGTCGATTCCATGCGCCTCAAATCCCTACCTGTGTTTAGGTATCCGATAGCAAGCTTGTAGTAGAAATAGCCGATAACTACCGCCGGCACAATGAATGGCGGGAACACGACGATGACAATGACCATAGACGAGAAGAAGCTTGCAAGGGATGAGTTCACTGCCTGAAGCGAGCTCGCAAGGTTCGTGTCAATCGTCTCGATGTCCTTGCTAAACCTGTTCAACATCCGGCCTGTCGGCGTAACATCGTGCCAACGCATCGTCGCGCGTACGACCGTCTCGAGCAGCTGTTTGAAGAGGCGGCGAGACGCGCGAAGAGCACCGATGTACTGTGTTGCGGAGGACATGATGTTCACTGCTACGGTCGTAAATCCGATGATGGCGTAGACGGCGACGTAGAAGAGGGGGTTAACGTGTGCGTCGGGAAGGCGGTCCCTGAGACCCGTAACCTCGAAGCCAGTATGCGCATGCACAAAGTGTTGTGGGGAAACGACATCAGAGAATAAAACCTGTTGTTCCATGGCATTATTCGAGCTGAAGGAATGGAGATGCGTCGTTGACACAGCCTCTCCATAAGCTTCACCCCAAACCTGAGTAATATGGCTCTTAAGCATTTCTATCTAATGTGATGGGGATGCAAAACATACCTTGATCCAATACCTTTCAGTGAAGCCGAGGAACTGAATGCATATTACAAAGGTGAACAAAACAGCCCACGTCCAGTAGGAACTATCAAACCACGTCAATGTGCATCCAATTGAACCATCATTATATTCACTTACGATGCTTTCAAGTACGTCTTATAAATTACCCACTTAACCCCACCCGTCTCGCGCTCCTCGTCCTTGATGAGTTTCCGAGGCTTCTTCTTATCCTTTTTCGTATCGCCTGCTTCCTGTGCTTCATTAGTACCGACTGCTTCAGCGATCTCTTTCGGCGCCTCCTCAACAGCCTCTGCTTCTTTTTCTTCCTGTACTTCCACAGCAGCTTCGAGTGTGATATGGTCGAGCTGGCCACTCGCTCGGAGTTCCTTCACAGTTCCATGGATATCCACACGTCCGTCCAACATGCGCACCAAGTAATACGTCCCCGGGAGAACGAGCTCGACGTGGTGTGTGACAAGTACGACTGTGCGGTGCTGCATGAGAGGTCCCAGGAAGAGTCGCTCATAAAGGAATCGAGAGGTATGGGAATCCTATTAGGACAAGATCGAAATTTGTCTCGTTAGTTCATGACTTGAAAAGGCCAAAGATAATATCAAAGAGATGACATACGACAGCACTGAGAGGATCGTCCAGCAACACATATTTCGTCCTCGCATACGTCGCTCTAGCAAGCGCAACTCTGGCCTTCTGACCGCCACTCAAGCTCACGCCTCTCGCGCCAATTTCCGTCTCATCTCCATCCTCCAAGATATCCAAATCCGGGAGGAGAGCACAGCACTCCAAAACATCTTTATACCGCTCCTCATCGTACGGACTTCCGAAGAGGATATTCTCCTTGATTGACTGATGTTGTAACCACGGCGTCTGCGCTGCGTACGAGAGCGAATGCGCCAAGCCATATTCGTCCACTTTCTCTGGCTCCTTGGACATCAGGATTTGGCCATGAGTTAACGTCATTTCGCCCAGCAGAGCGAGCTAACCCGTACATTAATCAGCTAACAGTAAACTCGCAGAGAAGCGATACACGCACCAGCATCGCAGTCTTTCCGCTAGCTGTCGGACCTGTGATGACAGAAAGCTCGCCTTCCGGAAAAATCACAGAGATATCCTTAAGCTCGAACTTTCTGTCCGACTCGTCCGTCAATGCGCTTGCAATGGCAGCAGCAGCTTCAATGTCTGGTCCATGACCAGTCCCATTACTTCCATTTGTGGAGCCACTGTCATTCAGCTTGACATCCTTCCCTTTCTTAGATTTGCTCGCGTCCTCTGTCATCTTCTCCTCTTCTTTAACGGCATTCCACTTGAAAGATGCGTTCTTCAGTCCAAACTCATCGAAGGTCGGAGCAGACGCGCCCATCCGGGTTCGCTTGATCGACGACACTTGCTCATCTACTTCGTCTTCGTTCAAGAAGGTCTCGATACGTTGCAAAGCAACACGAGTCTATCAGAAGCCATCAAATCAGAACTGTCTAAATTTAATCCCTGACGTTAAGTTGCTTTACCTGCAAGATCTGCACAATCCACGTCGGGATCACGTTTAGGGGCTGGCGAATCATGTTGAACAATGCGATCGCCGTGAAGGCCGTGCCGACCGTCAGTTCATAGCCCTGAACGACATACGTAAAGAATGCGATGATCGACACCAGGATCGGCGCTGTCGTCCAAAGCATCTGGAACAGTATGCTGTTCAGACGTGACTTGATCAGCCAGTCGATTTCCTTCTTCCGCGCTTCTAGCGCTCGTGCGATCCAACGGTCTTCCCAGGCAAAGAACTTGATGAACTTGACCTGGTAAACGAATTTTAACAAGTCAGATGTGGACATTTGAATTTGAATAAAGCCGACGTACTGCGCCAATGAGCTCGTTTAAGACGCCCATACGCTTGTCCCGCGCAGCGAGCACACCCTTCGAAATGCGGATAGCGCGCCGTGAGAGGAAGCTGTTCAGTGGCCATCCGAGTATAAGCACGAGGAAACCTGCGAACGCCGAGAAACCCAGCAGCTGGTAGAGGAACGTGGCAGCGATAACGATTTCTGCGCATTTGTGAGTAAGCAATTATAAGACATTAGTACGCCAACACGTACCAAACGGAGCCCCATATATGAAATACATGCCCGAAATGATCATGGCAATCTGAGTGATAGCAGTGTTAATGAGAGCACATTAATACCATAGCAAAGCGACTCACGCGATTCGCATCACCAGCCATCAAGTTCACAATCTTGCCCACATCCGCACCTGCCTTTGGGTCGTCTGCTTTCTCCTTTTTCGCCTTCTCTGCCTTTTTGTCCTTCTTCACATCACCGCTTGGTGTGTCCTTCTCCTTCTCCTTTTGCTGGTCCTTGTTCACAATCCCCGAAAAATCCTTCCTCTTCAGAGCCTTGTCGTAGATCGCAGACATCAGTTCGGCACGGATGCGCGTGGCGGCGCGCCGTCCGAACCACAGATGTTGCACATCTGCCTCAGCTTTCAACGCTTGCGTGCAGAACATGAGACAGGCATAGATATATGCTTGCCCACGCCGCTCAGGTGGGGAAGAAGGGTCGAAGGAATCGATAATGCGTCTAAAGTTGTCGTTAGTACGACAGGTTCAAATGACGAGGAGGATGGCTTACTTTAAGAAGAATGGACCGGCGTAGTTAAAGATCACTGAAACAAACGTGAGTAAAAAGTCAAGACTACTTATTAAGTTAGTTATGAGCGCACAGGAACAATATGCCACTTACAGAAGATCCTTAGAGCTCGACGCCCACAGCTGCCTCAAGAGTGATTTGCGCTTGAGGTCTGAGAACTTCAAAAATACGGGACGCGCGCCCATGGTAGGGCTCATCTGCCAAACATCATCCTCGTTGAGAGTCTCGTTCGTCCCGCGCCGCACAAGAGGTGTAACCCAGCCGAAGGAAATCCATCCCCACAGGCTTGTGTAATCTTCCGGCGAGACTGTCTTCCCGATACCGTCCCTGCTGATCCGCGAGCTCGGAAGAGCCAGAGGTCGCCAGAACTGCACAATCAAAAGCGCGGAGAGAAGGACCGTGTTGATTATGTATGCCGCGATAGTGAAGCGTGGGGGTAGGGGGTCGAAATAGACTTTGTGATTATAGAATGCCCCGCCTAGAACAAGTAAGGAGCTGAGGAAGTCCACAAGGTAAAGAGCGAAGAGATCGTAGTGGGGGGTCGATTTGGATACGAAGGCCGGCTTGAGTGCAGCGTAGAGCCAAACGGCAGCCGTCACGAATCCCTGCCATGCAGGTCCACCTACAACGAGATGATAAATGGTGACTGCGGTCCATGCACCCGTCTCGAGGAGCGCTGCGCCGCACAGAATGGCTGTTAACCACAAAGGTGCCTTCTGCTTCACCTCTTCCGCCTTCTTCTCGTCCCCAGACTCATACGCCTCAGCCTCCGGAAGCGTCAAGAATGACTCGAACGGCGATTTGAGAGCTTGTGTGATCTTTCGCAACGGCGAGGGCAGAGGTGTGCGCCAAACGCAAAAGAGAACAACGAGTGTGGCAGGAGCAAATGTGCTCCATGCCGTTCGTACACAGGCATCCGACCAGTCGAACGGCGACGGAGCTGCTGGGCAGAGCCTGTGGGTCATCGTCGTCGTCGTCAAAGAGAGCTCGTCTGCCGCTTGATGCGGGCCTGCTGAACGGCGTTCAAATACCTAAATGTTCTCGCGGTGCAGGGAGAGACATATGGACGATGTTCTAAAATTAGCACAGTTCGTGATGGATATCGTGGAACGAACCTGAAGGAGATTTTCCGCAATACAGATCTTACCAAGAACAAGAACCTTTCCGAATCCTTTCCGTCGCGACTACGATAGGTCGCGTTGCAGAATGATGGGAAGATAGACGGAGGATCAAATCCAACATCAAGTGTGAAAGAGGCTTTGCCGGTGGCACGGACGCATGGCGCAATCTCATCCGAATCGGAGATTCAAATTTACCCGAGATTAGAATACCGGCAAGAGAGATTTGCCTGTGTATAGCACATAAGTACATATGTGCCATATAATACGTGTGCGAAGGGGGGATTGTAGTTGAGCTTTGTAGGTTTGCAATATACGAGCATGCCCTTGCGATGAACATCCGGAACGTAATGCCGACGAGCCTTCATATTCTTCAGCTTCTTGCATTGAGTTTCCGCGTATAACTGGTAGATGAATAGTGAATAAAGCGCAAGCAACGAGTTGGAAGCTTAGGTTGAGGTTAGTAAGTGGCGGGGGCATAGGACAACACTGATTCGGATCTTAATCTGAAATATGTGAGTATGTAGACATTTCCATGGTTCAAGACAACTTATGGATTAAGAGTAGGGGTCTTCAGAAATAAGAAAAACTTACCTCCTTTTTTTACCAAATGAGTTGTACATTCTCGCCTGGCAGTGTTGACGATATCCCGAGAACGCATAGGCGTGGCCGCGAAGTCGAGCTCAGAATAGATATTGTCGATTTGGCTGCAAGTCATCGTCGTCGGAAGCGTAGGTTCCAGACTCTTGTTTTCCGCAACAGAAACAAGATCAAACCATTCGAAGGGATCTCCGGCAAGAAACAAAAGAGATGAGCCAAGCAAAACCTTCAGCAAAAAAATGTCAAGGCGAGCGTCGAGTGCATATAGCCAGCGCATACGCAGAAATTAAGCGGTGGGCATCACAGTCGATATAGCATTATGCCGATAAGCACATCGCAATCGAAATGGGTAGAAAGAACGCTAAAACAACCCAGTGCTCAAGGATGTGAGTGTCGAGTGAAGGTGAGGTTGAGATTTGCAGCCACGCGACCCGACTTTATACTACTGGCAGCAACGGGAGGAGTTGCCTAAATCGGCCACGAGCATATGTTCAGGATGTTTGAATTGAGTTTCGTTGGTGGCGACCTTGGAGGGCTAGAATTGAATCATATACATGGTCTGGTTGTGGCTGGTAAGAGAGAACGTTCGGGGGGATTTCTGGTCGACCTCGAGGTTTTATAGCATTTCAGCAAGCCAGAAGCAAGGCGACGTCATTAAGCTAAACTTTCAAGCTCCGCTCAGAATCTATTTTTACTCGTACAGTATCATTGCCCAATGCCGGTTGCAACATCAACATTCACAAGATAGCACACAAACATATCGAAGATCCATATACCTTCTTCGAGTGTATGTCACACATACATACATGATTATCTCTGGTCCTGTCTAATTCTACCTTCTACAGCAACAGATCATGCACTCCGACATCTCATCGGGCCTTCGGCTTATCAAGGTACTTAATAGAAGGCTTGCTCAAACACCAATCTTATGCATTTGTCTGGGTAAACTCGTTGATGAACGGAAGGCAACACTATCCCTGATGAGCTGGAATGCTTCCTGTTTCATGACGAAGATACCCGACTCCGAGGACCAGTCACGGGACATCCGTCACGGTGGTCGTCCAACCGTCCGAGCCGCTTTCATGTTCTTACCGCCATCTAGTCCACAAACTGCCCATATTCCTTCTCATAACTTGTCTTGTTCAGCTGTAATATTGAAAGGGGGTCTTCAGTAGGTTGCAAGTTGTCTTCATCATATCCATTGATTTCTACAAGGAAAGGTGGCAAGACTGTGGGTTCGTATCACAACGTAGTTCTCTCTCAAGCCTTAAAAGCAAGCATAATCCGGCAGAGATAGCAAGATTGCTATCCTGACAGTCCTCGTTAAACTGATGCTAAAGGTACGTATTAACTTGAGAATGTCTGTACAAACATGTTTAATTATCTATTGACTGTCTATATTGTTTGTGTTGAACTGTGATGCCTTCCAAGTCAATCTGGGCTATGACTACGTCTTCGAGCAGCGGATGAGCACCCTTACGAACGCTAGCCAAACAATTCTTCTCAAAGTCATTCTCTGTTATTCCGGCAGCCGATAGCGTCAGCCAATCTTCGGGTAACTCTGCTCTCTCCATCCGATATTTGTAGTATTTGGCATGTCCCAGGCTACCACGAAATTCGATGAATGCTCGGCAAGCCCAACAAGGCGGTTCCGCGGTTCCGATCACGTCGTACTTCATTTGGATCCCTTGCTTCAGGAAAAAGTAGAGAACTGCTACTTCGCTATGAAGACGACACTGGACGACGTCGCCTTCTTTCCAACATCTAGGAAGCATGCCAGACAGCTGCTGCAGCTTATCTGTTGGCTGGTGCGTTTCATCGGCATACGCGGTAATCCATTCGAATGGAGTCTTGGACCATTTTACGTCCTGAGGGATGGTTACTCTGCACGTTTGACCGGTCCAAGTGAAACAGAAGCTTCGTTTGAAGCTATCCTCGTCTTTTGCGTGATCATAGAGCACCTGGAGGTGCTCCAAGCCGTCTTTGAGATATGTTTCCGCCCCCTCGCTAACAACAAGTATGTCTCTGATTTGAAATCGAAGGCGGAAAAGGAAGGACTTGTCATCCTCCTCGAGTGCATACTGCCAGAGTTTGTCTCCCCCTTCGGTCGAGCTGTCGAGACTCGCTGCGAAGAGCTTTGATCCAATGATAGTCTTGCAGCATTGCGCGATGTGCGATTTCAACGTAGTATTGTGCTCGGCGCCTCTCTAAATTCCCGGCTTCCTTCGGGTCCGGCTCGCTTTTGGTGAGGAGCAAGTCAAAGCAAGATGCAATCTTCTCTCTACTGGGTTCTTTAATATGAGTCTTCTTGACACGGCGTGGGAGAGACATCCATCTTTCCATCAACTCGAGGTATCTCTGCTTTATATTGTCAGTATACCTGGAAAGGAAATGTTTATCCTGGATCTCCTTTATAGCAACTTGAATTGGCTGCCACGATCGTTGCGCTATAGCTGGGAATAGAACGCTAATGCATGCCCATTGATATCCTTGGGGTTTTTGAACGCCTGAAAAGTCAACGTCTTGAATTTATCCATGATCGTCTCATCAGTGGCTGAGGGGACGCTTCCTTGATCAGTTGAGATGATGAGCGATGGTAATTCCTGCTGGACAATTTCAGCGCTACGGCCACATTTTTTCGGCCTTCCCAGAAGACAGGGACAGCAGTGCAAAAGAATGATGTAGACGCGGAATATAACAGCTTGATTCGTGCCCTAGTCGATAACTGCTGGCCGAAAATGCATCACGGATTAGAGGAAGTCAAGGCTGCTATCACAGATGCTGGTAGCATCGACTCATAGGTTGAAGTTGGAAAAAAGGTGTCCAGCGCCAGGAGCATCCGAAAGCAGGCGCAACAGCTACGAACGCTCCCGTCGATTGCTTGCTTAACCAGCTTACAGCGCTGTCGACAATGGTCGTTCCGAAGCCATCTGAAGGTACTATAGAAACACGTTTTCGGTTCTTGACAAAAGCTATGGACGCCTGCAAGATACTCGTCAGTCAGTACTCTGTTTCGAGATCAGATGACGATACGTGGTATACAGTGTATGAGAACAGAACATGTAGGGCTGTCGATCAATTATTACAGCATGTCCGTACGGTTAATGACTATCGCCTCACGACAACCGGGTTTCTAGCCGCCGGAGTAGATTTTCTTCGCGAGCAGGTAGGGAAAACTAGCAGTGAAAGGATACTGCAGGAGCGTATGAAGATCGTCTGGGTCCGTGACACTCCGAATTTCTCCATAAGCTCGAATCACAAGTGGGACTTATTGCCCAAGGAATGGATCGACGCAATCCTCAAAGTTTACTCAGGGCCGAGTCCCGGTTTAATATCCCACCCTCGGGATAAAGCACACCAGCTGGATCTCACGAACCATTGTGCAAACTACTAGCGGAGACCAAGTGTTCAGACCATGCAATAGCACGTATGCATCCTCATATTGAGATGGTCCTGAGAAAGCGTCGCCTTTGATTTTTTGATCCTTGCACACACCATGATGAGACTTTTGCGTTTGGTAAAGGATCATAAATACTCACGAGCATATTTTCCCTCCAGTCCGGTGGTCGTCCAGATGCGGCTGGACATCGCCCGGGTCTGCAGCAATCAACATCCCCCAGAATCGCTCGCGGATCTTTGGTCGAAGTGCGCAAACACGGGGAACTCCCAAGTAAAAACTGCTACTCCCTCTTTTCCGTGTCGTCCCAGGACCAGTGGGCCATGATCTACTCCCGTCCCTCCCCCGACTCAGCATATCCTCCTTCATCTTCGTCGGAAGAGCCACTGGACTCTCGTAGCAGCCCGTACCCAGCCTTGCTCCTCCACGCCGCACATGACCTACAAGAGCTCGGAGACCCTTTCCGCTTCACTCAATGCCTTGTTCAGCGCCACTGTTTGACGTAGATCACTCGCAGCTGTAGAAATGATCATCCGAGCTGCCTAAGACAAGCGCGTCTTTTGTAGCTTCTCTGAGAACTGCTTCGACGCTCTGATCTATAGTTTTCGGTAAGCTCTAGTATTGGAGGTTGAACCAAAATGACATACATGGTCCCCGATGCACGTCGAGAGTTTCCCTCCTCCCGTACTACAGTGGTTGTCGTGCAGAGTCATGCTCGGTCCTGAACCACGGCGACCTTTCCCAAGATACCGGCTCCTGTCAGCGGGGAAATACAATGACAGAATCCGCGACTCAGACGGGCGTAGGAAATGACTTCTTGGAGGTCTTGACTAAGTCAAACGTCGGTAAGCTTGGAGCCATTAGCAAACTTCATCACGATATAGACAGTTCCAGCAGTGTTGTTTGAGTCAGACGAGTACCCGTAAATCTTGGGAACACGCAACCCATAGGAACGTAAGTGATATCTCGTTGTAGCTGAGCAATAGATACCACAGATTAGATATGTATGCAATAGAGCAGAATGTACAAGACTTACACCTAGCACCCGGCGCGTAGTTGAAAATGTCGTTTATGTCGAGGAGAGATAGTAGGTGGCAGCAAAAAAAATCAGAGTTCGGAGTTTGAATATATTACCATTTCTGCTCACATTAAAGTCATCGCCACCACCACCACTTCCTCCTCTTCTCCTCACCTTCCATCCCCTCCTCCTCCCCTCCCTTCCAAATCAGCACGAATATGAGCCCCTGTGGTTAAACCGCAGGGATGTCTGTCGAAGCTGCTTTGCGTGATGGTGTGTTTGTGGAGGGACGAGGGAACGTAAGATTTGGGTTTTCGTGGTACAGATTCTTGGTATGTTGTTTGTTCATTTTGATTTTTTCCTAAGCTCAACATCAAAAGAAGTTTTTGTATCGTTGCTTCCCCCTTAATGTAAAAGTTTCGCGTTAAAATGATGCAATGAAATCCTTTTTAAAACAAAGCCCATCTGTTGCGTGAAAGTAATGAGAAGAGCTGGAACTCACCTTCGCGTTAATACCGTACCCCTCTTCTTTTTCGTCCAGTATTATCAACTATTAGGAGTATAGAGTGCTCTTCTCTTGACGGAAGAACGGAAGTTGGAAGGACTTCAAAGAAGTATCACGACTCGTGGTAAGCGGAGCACGCGAACGTCACGCGTCAAGTCGCTCACGTCTCTTCATCACCGACCGCGACAACAAGGACGACTTCGAGCCTCACGACGACGCCAACGCACAATGAAGACCGCAAATATTTTGCAACCCACCCACTCTCTCCTCTTTCGGGCGTAAAAATATCTCAAAAGGTCTTTCCGTGGCTGGCAGTGCCAGGGGACGATGAGCTTGTCCCGTCGGCCCCTTGGTAAACCATAGTCGCACTTGAGCAAGAACCTTTCAGCGAGCTCAGGGCTGCTTCTCCCACACGAACCTGCCAGCCAACGAAAGAGGACAAGTTCGGCATTGTCTCGGAGAATTAGTTTAAGCAACATCGTGATGGCCGGAATAGTAGGACCCAGTACTTTAACTTCAGTTCAAGGTACAATTGTAAGTTACGAGCCCTACTTTCTTTTTCTTTCTTTTCGCATCTTCACATTTACCAAGGCAGAATGATGAGGTCTCTATACTCGTCTGTGCCAGATTTCCAATGATACCGAGATATTGCGACTGAGGGGGTAATATCCTGCCCGACTGTGACGAAAATCAGATAGAAAAAGAGCTTGAAGAGCACCTTAAGTTGCGGGCAGAAGGCAGAAGCAAACAGATCCTGAGTTGCAAAGGTAAGATAGTGAATGGAGAGGATATTTCGTCAAGGAGGACAAATAAAGCATCATCTTGGTCTTGCACTCCTCGATCTCAATATGAACTCACTGTTTTACTTTGGCACGAGCGTTGGTAATTCCCATCTCATTAATCAATCATCGATAGATTCCCCTTTATCTATCAAGCTACATGCTACTGGCTATGCATATATGTTCGCGTCCTCACTTTTTCGGACGCTCATTATCAAGTACGTTTGAGCGCGACCTTATCTGGCGATAATCTACATCAATTGGTGGGCCATCTAATATGGCCTGTACGTCCACTTTCACCTTAGGTTTCGTGCGATGGGCTTCCAAATATTTATCGATGGCGTAAGCTGCACGTACGCGGATTATTCCTCCTATCCCTAATCCAGACATCCAAGGCCAACCATATTGACCAACCGGATGCGTTTTAACCAACGGGGGAAGAAGCCAATCATCCTGAACCTTGTTTGGAGATCCGGCCCTCGTTAACCAATACGTCAGCTCCCTTTTGTTGACTTGGTTGATGAACTCGCCACAGACGAAGCACAAGTCGCTGTCCGTCCCCATAGCATATCCAAACGGGTGTAACTTCTTTTCCTCTAGGTAATAAAGGAGCTCGACTTCCGGATGTATCTGGGTGGACATATCCTTTCCCTGGGTCCAAAAATTCCCGCAACGGTCTAAGAGGCCGGTTTTGTGGGTATCGTCCTCCGGTCGACATAAGTGGCTACAATAAGCCTCGTAATCGTCCAAAAAGCTGGAAAGCCATTGCTTCGGAGACAGGTCCCAGATACACTTCGATATCAAAGACAATCCCATGATGTCGCGAACCCAAACGACCTTGACACGCTCCTCGAACAGCTTCTCGCTCTTGAGTGCCTTTTCACCAATAAGCGGACGTAGGTATTCAATACCTGTCTTCACGAACTCCGCCGTGTCCTCGTGGTAAGTATAGATGGATCGAAAATGCTGATATATGCTGTCGAAAGACTGATACGTGTCGTAGTCCAGCGCAGAAAACCATTCCCGGTTGTCTGGTTTAGGTATGAATTGATGCTGGAGAAGACCATCGCATGCCAACAACACTTCGCGTAGGGAATGAAGACACTTATCCCTGTCTCCCTTCTGTGCCGTGGTAGTACCTGGAATGGTCATGGTAAGCAGGGCATCCAGATGCTTGCGTAGGGCTACTTCGTCGTCGGTTTTTACGTGCGACCTCGTCTCTGACGGAATGTGACTTCTGAATTGTTTCCAACCCTTTATCAACAAATCCACTCCTACATGACCAATAGCCATCTTCAATGCTTCCAATCGATGTCGAATCATAGGCCAACAATTGTCAGCCAAGACACTGATCATGTTGTCATATGTGTTCGCATTATGCTGCGCCGGTGCACTCTGATGAACATTCTGGGAAAATGCCCTATAAATGCAGCGCAAGAACGCCCCAGCACGTTCACGGTCAACGGCTTGTACAGTTTCCTTGTTGATTGAAACATTGACATGAAGCTCATTCGATGTGGTTGAGATCGCAACCGCAGTGGAGTCCTCGCTGGCTTGCGCGAAAAACAGAGCAATCCAGTTTGCCAGATGTAGAGGCTGTGTTTTGATGAACTGTGGCATCGGTACTACACCACTGGCTACAAATTTGTGCTTAGTCTCCTCCTCGAATATTTTCGCCATACGTAAGCCAGCGCTGATTGCAAGCTGTCCTGCTCCCCGCTCATAACCTTCGTCTTCAAATTTGTTCAAGTGATTCATGTTGAGTGTATAGGTTCTACCCGGAAGATGGACAGTTCAGCACTGATGAAGTAGAGATAAGATGTGCTCACGTTCTGTGTCCCTTGCTCTCTGTGATGGACTTAAATACTTCTTACTGTCGGATTGAGTCTGCCGTTGATTGATCGGAAGTGAACGTGAAGAAGGCGTGTTGGTACTAGCCGTGCAATCACGGCCCGCGTAGTCAGCCTCCAAATTGTAAATTGGTGTTTCATTTAACTCTTTATGCTTCCACCCTTGTGGGTCTCTGCAATATCTATTGAATCTGACACGATCATTCTAGTTGTATAATATCACTACGCAAAGTACTCTGTCTAGCCTTTCAAATGCGATAAAAGAGTGGTTTGAGCAAGCTCCCTCGCCCTCTGGCATACATCTGCCAAACACGATTTCTCCCAATGTTCTTCCGGCGCTCCGGCGACTGATGGTATTATCCAATCGTAGGTTATCTTCTTTGCAATCGAATGGTAATAGAAGACTCGGGTACATCCATATCTGCAATGGTTGATATAATGTTGGCAAGCGAGACAAACGGCTCTCGCAGTCCCGATCATGTTGTGCTGAATCTTTACTTTATTCTTCACCAAGTACGATATGAGTGCGATTTCGCAGTGTATGGTTCCGGTGATTGGTTCTCCGTCCTTCCATAGAGACTCTGCCTTAGCTCCAAGGGTTGCAACCTTGTCACGGGGTGCCGCCTGCACTTTTACAGGATCATATGAGGAGAGCTGAGCTGTGACCCAAGGTGCCGGTTTTCCCGGGAACATCAGTGGTGCTACCTTGGAGGTTGACGTGGATTCCGGGTATTTAATCCAGTTGAACTGAATATGCTGGAGAAAACTGTCAGGGTCTTGATATGCCTTGAATACTGGCAAGATACGCGTAAGGCCATCCTTCAGATAGGTTGTCATACCGGCGGAGTACATTCGCAGCCTACGAATGTGCTTCGAAACGTCTTTGAGGAACAGAGAGCTCTCGCGCCCAAGCTGTTGCTGCCACTCCCGATCACCTCCTTCACGATAGTCTAGAAGTGAATGTTTCATGAAAGCTGATGTGTCGATGAGTTCACAATACTCCAGCATCTTCGCCATGAACGTCGATCGGTTGTGGACAAGATCCTTCGCCTGGTATTCATCAGGTTCTGATGTCAAAAGCTGTCTATAAGAGTTGATCACGGTGTCGACTGTCGGTGATTGGGCTTTGGGCTTTGCTATGGTAGCAGTATGGGCCTGTGGTTGACTAGTTTGTTGAGAACGAGCCTTCTCAAAACGAGACTTCTGGAGGTCACTCCAAGCTTCGACATGCTTCTGGAAGGTTTCAAGGAGATTGTGAACTTTTATGTTCGTGTACTTGTCTGCATTGCGAATCTTGTAAATCTTCTTTCGAATTTCTGGCCAGGTGTGCTTCACTGCGAGATCTCGGAAATGGTCCAAGTCACTCTTCAGAACATATTTGTCCTTATCCCTTCTCATGGCTTGCAGAGCCTTGACAGTCGCAGCTTTGAAACCACTGATCACGGCCCTGTCCTCATCGGTTTGGTCTGGATTTGGATAAGACGATAAGTGAAACGTCACGGATGTATCGCTAGGTGTGAATGCGGCTGAAACGTTCTTACGGCCTTTGCCAGTCATGAAGTACAATGAGATCCATTGAAGGACATCGCTTAACTTGTCCTCCTTGGTCCTCGATTTGCTAAATTGGTCTGGGCGATATGGCTTAGATGTCATAAATCTTCCCTGAGGGTAAAGCTTTTCCAAGACACGAAAATTGGCCGACAGCTCTCGTTGCATGTCCATAATAGACATGGTGTTCAATGGCTGTTGAAATCACATAAGTGCAAGTTACAAATGTCGGTTCTAATATGTGACTCGTACCTGAGTCATGTTTAACTTGTATGTAGCTGGTGAGTTTGTTTGTGGTTTTCGGTTTTGCCACGAGGCTGCATTATATAGATATACATCGGCAACTTGAAAATACAAGTTGCCGGTCGATTTTACCCCGTTCGCATAGACTCAGAAATAGTAATATATTGAAACTCCGAGCCCCGAACTTAAAATTTTGCGCCGATACCCAATTCGGATGACTCGGTCACGGCAGTCGTCCAACGTACAAGTGGATTTCATCTCAAGTTCTTACCACCATCTTGCCCACAGATTGATCATATCCCTTCTCATAAGTTCTATTTTATATCTTGTTCTGTTCTTTTGAAAGTGGAGGAAAATAGGTTGTAGGTATGACCACACTTCATCCTGTACGTATCTTGATTTCACTTGACTTGCCGAAAAAGTAAAGTATCTTATAGGTATCAAATATAACTACGAAAATCAGGTAAAAGTAACTATCATGCTCGTCTGACTTCGGATGTGGAGGGCTGGGCAATCCAAGTCGTTCACATTGCGTTTCATTTTTAGCCGTCAAGTGTATTTGTTATCATTCTAACATTCGTGAGAGCTAATAATCAAACACAAAGACTTCTACCAAGCTATTCCGATGTCTTTGCATATAACTTTCTAAAACATATCTCTTATCACAGATTATCCCCCTAAGTATTAAATTGATTGTTGTCAGTTCTTCTTCAGGAACGCATTAAGGGACGATCCAGTCCGTAAGCGAATCCTGGATCCCGTCTGTATGGCAGTGTGCCTCGCCCAATTGTTTCTTCCGACACAGTGTTTGCTATTCGGCGGCGGTAGAAGCCAGTTCGTCTCGATTTTGCTCGTACATCCCGACCTTGTTAGCCAATATCTCTCTTGCGGCCCTCTCAGCCTGTCGAAGTAAAGGTCGCAAGCGTAACATAGTTCGCTATCTGTTCCTATGGCTTTGCAGACGGCCTCTATTTTCTTCTCTTCCAGGTAATACAGAAGTTCGATTTCTGGATGAATGTGTGCAAGAATAGGACTGCCTTTGGTCCAGTAGTTCGCGCAATAGTCCGTGAGCATGAGCTGATGTTCTTTATCCCGAGGGTGGGATATTAAACCGGGACTCGGTCCTGAGTAATCTTTGAGGATTGCGTCGATCCATTCCTTGGGTGATAAGTCCCAATTGTAAGTCGAGCTTATGGAGAAGTTTGGGGTATCGCGAGCCCAGACGATTTTCAGATGCTCCTGCGGCACCTTCTCGGAGATTGGTGTCCCTATGTGTGCACGAAAGGAGATCGACTCCTCCGGCTAGAAACTCGGTTGTTGTGAGGCGATAATCATATACAGAACGAATATACTGAAATATCTGATCGAGAGTTCTATATGTTGCGGTCTCGAGCCCGATAAACCACGTATCATCATCTGATCTCGGAACAGAGTACTGATTGACCAGTACTTCGCAGGCGTCCAATGCCTTTGTCAAGCACTGAAAGCGCGTTTCTGAGGTGCCTTCAGAGGCTTTCAGAACAACCAATGCCAACAGTGTTGCAAGCTGTGCTTGTAGATGAGCATCTGGAACATTAGCATGATGTTTGGACTTGTGTGGCCAGAGACGGAGCAATGTGTCGACACCTCCAGCAGATGCGATAGCAGCCTTAAGCTCCTGTAGCCTGTGACATATCATTGACCAACAATGATCCGCAAGACAGCGTGTTAAGTCGACACGTTTCGTGTTCTTAGCTCCCTGCGCCCCCGTTGCACCATGACCTATCGCTTGATAAACGCAGCTTAATAGCGATTTCGCCCGCTCGCGATCCGATTCATCCACTTTATCCTTGTTTATTGAAACGTAGACAACGAATGCTTTATCCTTGCCCTCGATAGCCACAGCTGTGGAGTCACGATCCGACTGTGCGAGAAACAATGCAAACCAGTTGAGCAGGTGCAATGTATGCAACGATTCGTCTGTAGGTTGTTTGTCGTCGTCGTTATATCCATCGACTTTCACAGGGAAAGGCGGCATGAAGACTATTGGCTTGTATCTATAATTCAGTTCCTTCTCCAGATTCGAGAACAAGCATAATCCGGCAGAGATAGCAAGTTGACCACATAATCTTTCGAACTTCTCGTTGTCGAATTTATTCAGTCTTTCCATTTTCTAGCTCTTTTCCTATGTGTGAATATGGATTGGGGTAGAAATGATGAACGGGATATTGCTCACTGAATTGTATTGTTTCTGGTAACTCGAGTTCAGGCTGCTAGCTTTCTGTGTAGTGAATGGTGCTGTGTGTCGTCGGTTTAAGTACTGTTTAGCGATAGATCGCTTGTGTGATAACGAAACCGAGATGAGATAAGAATAGAAGCGGTGACTCGGACCTATATTTTGAAGTTCCTGCGTCTACAAACACCATGAGTTCATACAGTAGACTCACACTACTCAGGTCATTTACATGCCGCTATAAAGGGTCTGATTTGTATTCTATGAACGCAGCCGATATTTCAGACGTCGAACCTCCCACCGCAGCGAAGTGCACCGAGTAGAAACGAAGGCCCAGTGGGTCTAGTCTATCGTTCAGCGGCACAAATTGTGTGCAATTGTTCGCAATGGTCTCTGAACCGACTTGCACGAGTACCAATTGTAGGATCCAGTGTGCGATCGGGACCGAAGTCGACAACACGAAGATACCCGCTGATTGAGATGAGTAAATCGGAAGCTTGCACCCTCGCTATGTACGATGTTGTTCCGTAGCGATTTTAATTAACAGCGCTAAGCACAACATCGAAATTAGTAAACGTGCTGAGAAAGGAGCAGAAGGAAAGTACGTGTTTAATTGAGGGTACGGATGTTGAGCTCGTGGATACCATCCTCCCCATCCACATACCTGTCGATCTTGCATATGCCAATGACAACGATCACGATCCCCGTGATAATGGCGTTCGAGAACATCACATAGCTCGGCGTCACCCACGCGACAGTTCACTGGACTTGATCCAAAGTGGTGTCGGCTGATAGACGCGTCGCTCCGTGTGCAAGCCTGAAGAGTGGTGTAGCTACAGCTTCCTTGACGCTGAGCTGCTTTTGCTGGTTCAAACTGTTGGCGTAGAGGCTGCAGATGCAAACCCAATGTTACAATGGGGTCGGGTTTCGAGAGATGAAGGAAGGGTGGAGGAGGTTCCGACGAACTCGGCGACGTACTGTACTATTCACGTTGTCCAAAACTTCTTTCTCATGGCGCCCAAGTTCCTCCTGAACACCACAAATCGTTCTGAATTCCACCCACGGTCTCCACCATCGCTGTTCACCATTATTTGAACTGCGGTCAAGTTTCACGCCTGAAAGGATGAGCAGCTGCTGCAAAAGGTGGGTCTGTCGTACGATCACGATTGCAGGGTACCACGTGATGAACCCCGCCTACCCACTGCTTGTTAAGGGCCACCCAGTAGAGGTCGCTGTCGACTGCCGTCACCCGTTTTCTCTTCGTTCGGAAAGTTTCCTCCAGCATAGTCCAAGCCTTCCTCCTGCCAAGCTCTCTGCCCTTCTTTGGTCTTCCATCGACTACACCGAGTCCTCCTCTCCGTCGCTGGTGCTGTTTCTGTGCATGCCGTTCGCGCACCATCTCGAAGCTCGTCGGCATCAAGTCCGCCTTTGTGCTCATACGAGTACGCCGCGTTTCTGACAGGTAGATAGAGCTGGTACTTGGGGAGGGCGGTGAGGTACGGTAGTAGCCCGAGGGGCTCGTCTGCAGCCGTGGTCGCGATACGTGTCGTGTTTAGAGCACAAGTCCTGCGTTCCAATTACGATCTCTAGCCGAGCAGGCACAGATGCGAGTCTCGACCTCGCACAGGTGGGCAGAGACGCGGTAGAGGTCGAGGGGGGTGGCTCGAGTCTGCGCAAAGTCTGTGAGCAAATCAAGAGAGTGCAAGGGAGTCTTCACTGACACTGCGTCAGGGTTGCTTCTGGGGTAAACCCTGGCAACATCGGTTTGCTACCCGTAGGACCGCGACTCGGCCCTCGGGGAGTATTTTAGATAAACTAAAGCATATGAAGTCAGTAGGTTCAGTTAGTGTTGATAGTAGACTTACTATCTGAGAAAAATTTGTCTTAGGATTTCGCAATCCCCTACTCAAGAGAGGTTCAGGTTGGATGTCTAGGTCTTCGGTGGGTACGTGTTGAAGGAAAGAAAGAGAGAGATCCCTTAAAAACATCGAGTTCAACGCCTAGTTTTAAGCACAGAAGTTGAGCTTTCCTGCACTTAGTACATGAATGATGAGGGACACTTCGGAAAGTTAACGAAGAGTGACAACAAGGTACATAAATTTTGGGTGGAGGTGTGAGAACGAATTAGTAATCAACTTGAAGCGCTTTGAGGTACAGACAGCCGGCAATACACTTTTCACCTCTCCACCGCAACAACCAACTCAGCTTCGTTCTTCTGAAATTTACATATCTACAAGAAAGCAAAACTTTTCTTCTGGAGGCCCTCACAGAAATAAATCTAACTTTGGAATATCAAGGAAACACCGAGCTAGAGCCTGGCATCGCTACTACTAGCTTTTGTCTATTTGACGCTATAATTGCATATCTTGAGTGTCGACTTTTCTTATTCTGTCTCTGTAGATATGCTCAGCACATATGCTGAAAGTAGATGGAAGGGTCTGAGAGTCGCTGACCTCTATGTCACCGAAAGGACATTCTCAACCGCGCGTACAACCGTTGCAGTGTCATACGCGCTCAGAACTTTTAATCGCCATTTTTGGAACTCCGAAAGCCATTTAGCAAAAGTTGATAACATTCAACCACAGAGGCACTTCCACATTTTGTGCCCCAGTATGCAGCTTATGCGTGTAAGATTTCCGAGCAATTGATACATGCGCATAGTGTTATATCTAACTCATCTGGTTACTAATAGCATACGACTTTGTAAGATGATATCTTTACAACCCAAGGCTTCCCTCCACTATAACGACTGCATTCAAATCTTCACCCTAATTCTTCTTCAAGTATGCATCGATACACGATGTAACCCTTCGACGTATGAAGGAGCTAGTCTGCACCGCAGAGTTATGCGCCCATTTCCGTTTCCCGACGCAATGTGCCTTATTCACCGGAGGTAAAAGCCAGTTATCCTGTACTTTATTCAAAGAGCTGGATCTAATCAACCAATGCATACTTGCGTGGTCGTCGACCTTGTCGAAAAAAAGGCCACAGACAAAGCATAAATCGCTATCTGTTCCTATGGCATCGCAGACTAGCGTAATCTCCGCCCCCAGCTGCGCGAGGTAGTATAGAAGTTCCACCTCCGGATGTACGTGAGCAGAAATTGCATCTCCTTTCGTCCAAAAGTTTGCGCAATGCTCCAGGAATTTCGTTCTCTGCTCATCGGTTTTGGGCTTGCATATGGGGGACCGCGGGATTGAGTACGCAGTAAAAAGCTTGTCAAGCCACTCTTCTGGTGACAGGTCCCAATAGCACTTCGATACCAAGGTCAGTCCCAGTACATCCCGAACCCAAATGAGCTTGAGTCTCTCCCCGAATATCTCTTCGGTGGCAGGAGCTCCGATTTTCTTACGTAGAAGTTCGATTCCACCGGACATGAACTCCATCGTCGATGAGCGGTAGTCGTAGACAGAGCGTACATGTCGATAAACCTCATCAAGTGTGTGGTATGCCGCGATATCCAGCTTTGCGTACCATGTATCGTCATCGGACCGCGGGACAAAGTTCTGTTTGACGAGAACTTCGCATGCACTAAGAGCCTTCGACAAGCACTGGAAGCGCACGTCGTCGGTGCCCTCGTCCGACTTTAGAATAGTCATTGTGGACAATAAATGCAGCTGCTGTTGTAGATTGTCAATAGTCGAATTCTCCAAAGCAGCTGCGCCCGTTCCCGAAGGATCGGGGTGTTTGTATCCCAGTGACCAAAGTCCGACCAGTGATTCTATTCCTCCGGCATTTTGCATAGAGTCCTTCATCTTCTCTAGCCTGTGAGAAATCATCGGCCAGCAGTTACTGATGACCGAGCCAATCAAGGAGTTGTACAGGCCCGTATCATGATTATCCCGAGTTTGATCAACCATCGCTTGGTAGATGCAGTGAAGCATTGTGCATGCCCGACTACGATCGCTCTCCTCGATTTCGTCCTTGTTGATGGAAAGATGGATACAGAGCGATGTGTCGTCTTCCGTGATTGCCGCTGCTGTGGAATCGTGGCTAGAGTGTGCGAGAAATACTGCGATCCAGTTGAGCAGTCGCAATACGTTCATAGATTCCGGGCTAATAGGTATGGGTTTTTCACAGCCTAAAGGAGGCGGTATAGGAAGTTCATATCTATGAGGTATCCCTCTCTCTAGTATTGAGGCCACACGCAATCCTGCAGACAGTGACATTTGTCCAAAGTCCACCTCGAAACTCGGTCTTGTGAATTCGTTCAGTCTTTGCATAGTTTCCCGTGTAACTGCCTGTAGAATGGATGTCTATCGGCGAAAAGAAGGAACGGGGATGCTGATTCTCACTATCTTATTTCGTTACCCGTCTTGCACAATTGCTTAAGGAGGCTGCGTTTTGACTCGAGCTTCGTTGCTAGACCGGCAGGCGTTCGGTAATATGATGGCCGTTGGTGCCTAAGAGTCATTTCAGATAGCGACTTGAACTCCGAGTCATGCCCCTTTTGGAATACTGTCACATGACCAGATTCGGATCGAAAATACATGTTAAGCTTGTAGCAACTCTACATATATAGTTTTAGCCATGATTGTTTCATATCCAAATATCATACTCCACAGAGAATACATTAGCAGATTATGAGGATTTTATCAGCAGTAAATCATCTTGTAAAGAATATTTTTACACCGGAGGTCATGATTCACTAAAATACCCTAAACGGATCGGCGTGGGAATGTACATTCAACTAACTTTCTTCTGACTTCTGCTTAACTTCTGTGCATATTTCCAGCAACTTTATGCGTTAATAGCAAAGCTGAGATCCGTTAATTGAAATATATGAGGTCAAAATGCAGCTTTCAATCAAGAAATTGGAGTTGGTAGCATAAAAACAAATGATTCTATATTTCTCGGAGCTTGTTTGTGCTTGTTTGTTTCTTAATCCGTAGGAGTAGAATATCATGGCTCACGAGAGATTTTGTCATTTAGAGATTATTTCTTCACCAAATCTCATCATTCAAGCTTTGAGTAGCTAGATAGAGTCCTTGTACTCTTTATATAGGCATCTATGCTATGCTCTACACTTGAAGACTGACATAAATGATATTCAATGTATGCACTACATTTTCACTATAAGAAGAGTATATGCTAGTTTACCATGTAAATAGAGGCTCTAAAATCATGGTAAATCCATCACTGAAGCACATTCTATATGTTAACGGGATGGCGCAATTTGTTTTGCACTTTTCTATCCGCTAGCGTTAAATTAAGTTGGCTTCCAATCCAAAGTCACAACTTACAAAATGTGGAAACACATTGCATATATGCACGTTTACTATTGGATCTCAAGGCTACTACATATGCTATGGTCCTTATCTCGTACTAATGGTAGCTGTAATGATATTAGTGAAAGAATATCACAGATTGATCAAGTCAAAGCTGAGCAAAAGAGCATTCACTCGAAGGGATCAGGTTACATGAAACCAAATTTGGTAATTGCATGCAAAATAGCTATGTATTTCTACAATTCATGGTATGATAAGGTATGGACTGACCTAACGTCTCTCTAAACGTACTCTAGGATACAAATGACACACTTATGAGAAAGAACTGAGGGGTTTCATGCAGTTTTGAGGTCTGTAGAGCATTGTCGATCCGTTGATGGGTGCGATCCGTTGATGGTCACGTGACAGTATTACTAGAAAGGGTTCTGCTCACTACTACGTGCCTGAGGACTCCGAGTTCGACTCGGAGTTGTGACAACTTGAAGCGGGACTGGCTCGCGATGCACGCATCTCTTCAGCATCTACCACGACAAAAACTTCGACCTCAGACCAGTATCGACGCAAGATTTTTGCAAGAGCTTGCTAATCGGTTGCTCTTAATATTGAACTGTGTCCATGGCGTATAACAACTGGCTGAGGCATCAGAATTGCTACTCAGAGTCATGCGAGAAATCGAATGATTAACGAGGTCATCACGAATGATGATAGAATCGCAACAGAATTCAATAGATTTTGGGAGTTTGACGTCCGAAATCGCCGGACTCCGATTGAGAGGCTGTCCAGTTTAGATAGATGGATCTACGAGAACCCCGAGGGTCCGAGCGAGAAAATTCATGTGATGCGACACGCGACGAAGGCATCGCAAACGGAAGACCAAGGACTAACCATTCTAGACATTAGATCTCCAGATTATCTGCAGATAGCTCATCCCACATTCCGTTTAGCCCTTCAAGCCATTCGTGAATATCTACAGGAAGAGTTATCCCCAATACATGATACCTGATCCCCGGAGCGCACTTACTCACTAGGAAAAAGGCATGCCTTTCCCGGAGCACGTTTAGATTATCTTCGATCGGGGAAAACCTCGAGTACATCGTAATCGGCACTCAACAGCTTTCGCCATCCCCGGATGAAGGATGTAGCGGACTACTTAGGGCACACTACGATAACCTTCTTCTAATAAGATATAGAAGAGCTTCTTAGATGGTTATGAGGGCTAAGAAGAAATATCCACTTTGTACCGTATCATCAATAGTAAACGGAGGACATCTGCAACTTGTCCTTTATTTCCGCAAAGTGAGGAAGGCAAGACTGACGCATGTCTGAGTCATGAACTCCTTCAGTAGAGTTTTCATTCATTAGAACATACAGAAAGGGGGTATATGTCGGAGATATAGCACAAACTGTGTGATAGAGGAGAGCGGTAACACTCATCCAAGTTGGGCATTTTGCATCTAACGGTACAAGTACAATTTGAAACGGAGATTCAACTTTTACAGCATTGTTACGTAATACAAGTATGGAATCGTGCCACGCTCATCCGAGTCTGCAGGTCTTTTTTCCTGCTTCGACTACCACTGGCAGCAGCTGAATGAACTGAATTCTATATCTACAACCTTCATTTATCAAGCTCTCTCTACTTAATTCTGGTGCTCATCGGTATAAATCAGCTGCATGCTGTATATATTCGTCTCTGGCTCACTCGGGCATTTGAGTAGTCACGGTGGTGCCCATAACTGGGTCATGATAGAGAAGAGGCACGTCGCGAAACGGTCAAGCTTATTCTAGGTGTGTGACTCTTCACCAATAGCCTCTTTCTTCTCTTACAGATAGATCCCGCTTCAACTTAAGTTTGCAATGCTGACATTCCTCATTACTCTGAGGCTAAAGGTACGTGCTAACTCGAGAACGTCCGTACACAAATGTTTATTTATCTATTTGACTATCTCTATTATTAGTGTTGAACTTCGATACCCTCCAAGTCAATCTGGCCTGTGACTACGTCTTTCAGTAACGCATGAGTACCCTCACATACCCTAGCCAAGCAATCCTTTTCAAACTCATCCTCGGTTACCCCGACAGCCGAAAGTGTTAGCCAATCATCGGGGAACTCTGCTCTTTCCGTCCGATAAATGTAATTTCTATCATCGCCTCGAAAGTGTAAGTATTCTTGGCAAGCCCAGCAAGGCGGTTCTGCGGTTCCAATCACGTCGTACTTCATTTGGATCCCTCGCTTCAGAACAAAGTCGAGAAGTGCTACTTCGCTATGAAGACGACACTGGATGGCGTGTCCTTTTTTCCAACACTTGGAAAGAATGCCAGACAGCTGCTTCAGCTCATCTTTCGGATGGCCTGTTTCATGGGCATACTCGGTGATCCATTCAAACGGAGATTTCGTCAATTTTATGTTTTGAGGGATGTTTACTTTGTACGTTTGACCGGTCCAAGTGAAACGAAAGCTTTGTTTGAAGCTATCCTCGTCTTTTGCGTGATCATAGAGCGCCTGTAGGTGAACCAAGCCTTCTTTGAGATATGTTTCCGCCCCCTCGGTAATCGCAAGTACGTTTTTAATTCGAGTTCGAAGATGAAAAAGGAAGAACCTGTCCTCGTTCTCGACCGAAAACTGCCAGATTTGGTCTCCCCCTTTGGTTGAGCTATCCAGGCTCGATTCGAAAAACTTTGATCCATTGATAGTCTTGCAGCACCGTGCGATATTCGCAAAATATTGTGCTCGGCGCATTTCTAGCTTCCCGACATCCTTCTGGTTCGGCTCGCTTCCCGTGAGGAGGAGGTCAAAGCAAGATGCGATCTCCTCCCTACTGGGCTCGGAAAGATGAGGCCTCTTGACACGGCTTCGAAAAGAAATCCATTTATCCATCAACCCGAGGTATTTCTGCTTTATATCGACGGTGGTTTTCGGAAGGAAATGATTATCCCGGATCTTCATTATGGCATCCTTCATCGGCTGCCACGATTGTTGCGCTAGCAGGGAGTAGAACGCTAATGCATGCCCATCAATATCCTTGGGCTTTCTGAACGCCTGAAAGGTCAACGTCTTGAATTCATCCATGATCGTCTTATCAACTTCTGAGGGGACGCTTCCTTGGTCAGTTGAGATGATCAGCGAAGGCAATTCCTGCCGGGAGAACTTCAGCGCTACGGCCACATTGTTTCGATCTTTGATGTTGAAGAAAAGAGCAATCCAAGATAAGAGAGATATGAGCTTGTCATTATTGCTGCGATACTTCATGTTATTGGTTGGGACAGCGTACGCCTCAGGGAGATCTGGGAAAAGTTTCTTGACGATGCGAAGGGCAGCAACAAGCTCAAGTTTGGTTTCCTGTAAGGAATATTAGCGAGACATAACATGATATTGAGGTTACTAACCAGAGGCATAGTTATAGAGCTGATTGTTTGAGAAGCTTGTGGTCTAATCCAAGCCACCTCAAATCAGACCCAAGGCCGGGCAATTCGGAAGGAGTCAAACACAATTACGGAGTTCAAAGTTTGAACTCCGATTTTAAAGCAACAGGTTTCCGCTCAAACAATTGTTTGTCCAACAACATAAAAGCCATCGATACAAATCAGCGTCCTCTTATTAAGAAAGTAGATAAGCAGTGAGTCTCATCTTGCCTATCAATTATCTGAAGGCTAATTTCAGAATGCAGGAGTAAATCCAAGATCAATAGCCATGGAAAGGCTGAATAAATTCGAGAACGCGAAATGCGAACGATTCTACGGTCAACTTGCTATCTCAGCCGGCTTATGCTTGTTCTCGAAACTCGAGAAGGACGTGGGGTACAGATATGAACCTATAGTCATGCCACCTCCCCCTAGGGAGCTTACTACAGACGACGACAACGACGACGGCGAAAGCTCACAAGCTACTGTCGAGTCATTGCATGTTTTCCACCTGCTCAATTGGCTTGCATTATTTCTCGCACACTCAAGTCATGACTCCACAGCAGTAGCAATGGTGAAGAATGATAATGCATTCCTTATCCACGTTTCGAGCAACAAGGACACAGTGGATGAAGCTGATCGCAAACGCGCAAGCTCGTTACTAAGCTGCATCTATCAAGCGATCACTCACCAGAAGACAGGGAAAGCAGTGCAAAAGGGAGATGTAGACGCGGAATATAACAGCTTGATTCGTGCCCTAGTTGTTAACTGCTGGCCGAAAATGCATCACCGGTTAGAGGAACTTAAGGCTGCCATCACAAACTTTGGTGACATTGATTCATTGGTTGAAGCTTGGAAAAAAGGTCTCCAGCGCCAGGAGCATCCGGAAGCAGGCGCAACAGCTACGAACGCTCCCGTTGATTGCTTGCGTAGCCAGCTTACAGCGCTATCGACAATGGTCATTCCGAAGCCATTTAAAGGTACTGTAGAAACGCGTTTTCAACGCTTGACAGAAGCAATGGACGCCTGCAAGATACTCGTTAATCAGTACTCTGTCCCGAAATCAGATGACGATACGTGGTTTACTGGGCTCGAGAACGCAGCATATAGGGCTCTCGATCAGATATTCCAGTATATCCGTTCTGTATATGATTATCGCCTCACGACATCCGAATTCTTAGCCGGAGGAGTCGACCTCCTTCGTGCGCACATAGGGACACCAATCTCCGAGAACGTGCTGCAAGAGCATCTTAAAGTCGTCTGGGTTCGCGATACCCCAAATTTTTCCATAAGCTCAACTCACAAGTGGGACTTATCACCCAAGGAATGGATTGATGCAATCCTCAAAGATTACTCAGGGCCGAGTCCTGGTTTGATATCCCACCCTCGGGATAAAGCACACCAGCTGGATCTCACAAACCATTGTACGAACTATTGGACCAAAGGGAGCACCATTCCTGCTCGCATCCATCCAGGAATCGAGCTTTTGTATTACCTGGAGGAGAACGGCATGAAAGCTGTCTGCGATGTCATAGGAACAAGCAGCGAGTCATGCTACGCTTGCGGCATTTACTTCGACAGGCTGAAAGAGCAACAGCACAAACAATGGTTAACAAGGTCGGGATGCGCGAACAAAATCGAGACGAACTGGCTTCTACCACCGGTGAATAGCAAACACTCTATTGGCAAGACCAATTGGGCAAGGAACACTTCATTGCGGACGGGGTCCAATATTCGCCTACGGGCTGGGTCATCAATTGATGCGTATCTGAAGAAGTGACAACAATTGATTGAGTGGCATGGGAGAGGGGTTGATCTGTGATAAACAATATGTTTAAGAACGTTATATGAATAGACATTTGAATAAATCAATAGATCTTTATGACGGAAATACTATTCGACACCGCTTCAAACACTGCCATGAAGAGCGTACAGAGAGACATCTTCTTGTATTCACTAGTACGCCTGCTATGTCCGTTACGCCGCTTCCTCACCGACTTGCGCCTCGAGTCGTCTGCCATACTTCTTCTGCTGTGCCGCGGAACAGAGCATTAGCTACGTTGATGATATTGCTGTGAGTTTACTTACCTAAATTAAGCAACCGCGCTCCGCGAAACTACAAAAAGCGGAGAACATGCCATCAGACCATGCACATTCTCGCAGTACTATTTTCCTGAGATTCCGTTGCCACTGTTCCTCGATCCTTGCAGACGCCTTCGATAAGTCTTATGCGTTTCATAAAGATTCTTTGGTACTCATCCTTCCCGTACGGTGGTCCGACTAGGTGTCCGCCAACGCATCCTCCGCGCTCTTCTTCGAGAACACCGCAGCATTCTCGTAGTCCTCAACCCACAACCAGCCCTCCTCCCCAACGCCGCGCATGGCCTGCAAGAGCTCGAAGCCTCTTTCCGTTTCCCTCAGTGCCTTGTACAGCGCCGCTGTTTCACGTAGATCCCGCCGCTGAGGCAGAATTGGTTGTTCGAGATTCTCAAGGTATACAAGTCCCTTATGGGCCGCTGCTCTGAGAACTACCTCGACGCTTTCATCTATAGTTATCAGTAAGTTTGAGCAGTGGTAGAAGAGCCAAAATGACATACGTGGTCCTCGATGCATGTCGAAATTTTCCCTCCTCCTGTAGTACAGAGATAGCCTTGCGTCAAGACATACACAGAGCGCTTGCCATTCCGGTCGTGCCCGACTCCGTCCCACGACGACCTTCTTCAAGTATTCCGTAAGATACATGCTCATGTCGGGAAAAGACGATGACACTATCGCGACTCAGACAGGCGTCGGAAATGACTTCTTGGTAGTCTTGACTAGGCCGAACGTCGGTAAGCCTGGAGCCATGAGGGAGTTTCATCATGATATAGGCAGTTCCAGCAGTGTTGTTCGAGTCGGGCGAGTACCCGTAAAACTTGGGAACACGCAACCCATAGAAACGTACGTGATAATTCGCTAAAACTGAGCAATAGAGACTACAGATCAGATATGAATGCGATAGAGTACAGAATGCACAAGACTTACACCCAGCACTCCGACGTGCAGTTGAAAATGTCGGTTATGTCAAGGAGAGGTAGCAGACGTGGCGAAAAAATCATGTTCGTCGGAGTTTGAATAATTACTATTTCTGCTCACATTCAAGTTATCGTCACCGTATCCTCTAATAGTCCTCCTTCCTCACCTCCCATCCTAACCCCTTCCCCCCCTCTCCCTTCCAAATAAGCACGAATATGAACCCCTGTGGTTAAACCGCAGGGATGCCTGTTCAAGCTGCTTTGTTCGGACATACGGTTACGCCTATGGAGGATTGAGGGAACTTTGGAATTGGGTGTTTATGTTGGTACGGGTTTGAAATTTTTCGAAGCTCAACATCGGGACGAAGTTTTATGTGTCGTTCTCTTCATTTTCTTTCTATTCTTGTAAGATAGAAGCCTTCTGCTGATACGATATGATGCAATACAGTTGCTCGATAAGAAAATCTCATCTAAGTGTGAAGTTGAAGAGAAATCTAACGGAGCTCGAACTCACCTTTGCGTTAATACCGTACCCCTCGTCTACTTCGTTCAGTATTAACAGCCACTAGGTGTATAGAGAGTTCTTCTCTTGCTCTTGACAGAAGAACGGAAGTCATCAACGAAGGAGGACGAGTTCGACTCCAGTCCGCATCATCATGTTTCGGATAATCAGTTCAACCGACATCAAGCAGTAGGACACGGGTACTTTAACTTCAGCTCAAGTTTCAATTGTGAGCTACGAGCCCTGCTTTCTTTCTCTTTCTGTTCGCCTCCTAACATTTACTGAGGCAGAATGTAGAGGTCTCAATACTTGCGTTCTCTCCGTTCACTATCTTACCTTTGCGCCTCAGGATCTGTTTGTTTCTGCCTTCTGCCCACAACTTAAGGCGCTCTTCAAGCTCTTTTTCTATCCGATTTTCGTCACAGTGGGGCAGGATGCTACCCCTCAGCCGCAATATCTCGGTATCATTGGAAATCTGGCTCAGAGCTCGTCAAGGAGGACAAATGAAGCATCATCTTGGTCTTGCACTCCTCAATCTCACGGTTTTACTTTGCCCGCAATAACCCCAGGACTTTTAATTACGACCGATGACAGGATTTCTGTCACATCGGTCGTAATTATATCGGTCTTAATTCACAGCGGTCATAATTCTATTGGTCCTAAATCACATTGGTCTTAAATATTATTGGTAGTAATACATACTGGTCCTAATTTATTGGTACTAAACCCCATACTGGTAAGCATATCGGTAGTAAATATCTTATTGGTTTTAACTATTGGTCTTAAATGGCACTAAGGTACTAATCAAAAATACATTATCTTCAATCATAAGTGCTTATCGGTACTAATTATCGGTCCTAAATATCTATTACAGTACTATATACTCATACCATACTTTACTTCATAAATATGAAAGTATAGAGTAAAGAAAGAAAAGCACAAGCGTGACTGAAGAGCAGAAATATAAATCTAGTACTTCAGGGCAGGTTGCGGCAGACGCGGCATTCCTTATTAAGGCTTTTGCGTCACCGGTAACAATAGTTACCGAGGGCCGAGATAAGGAGATAAGGATACTTTACTTTCTATCCCCCGTTCGTCGACCTCGACATGCTGCTCATTCAGCAACCGCAACTTCCACCATCTTCTGCACCATGATTGTACCTCATAAGCAACACTCGTAGTCTGCCAACTTCCACCGCCATTGTTCAGATTACAAGGATGCCCGGTTTCTTCACCCTCTCCAAGCACATTCAAATTCGTCCAAACCCGAATCAACTGTTGGCGAGGCACCCGACTCTCCTCCAGCCCAAGGCAAAGCACCCGCAGCAGCAGTGAAGTCGCCACGAACAGCAGCAGGTGCAGTTGCCGGAGATAGGCAGCACCAAGTGAGGCAGAGACAGTCCAGCAAAAGATAAGGTGCCAAGGTACGTTCATTGCTCTCTCGCCGGCAGTGTATTAGTCGTGTGTAAGACCGGATGTTCATCTTCATCTGTCTTCTGTGTTTGTGCGGAAATGCTTTGAAACCCCGTGCTGGACATGGAGGACTTGCACGCCAGGCGTCCCCTTCGCCCATTTCATTTTCCGAGCAGGCATCGGCATGACGCACCAACGCCTAAACCCACTCCTGCTACACTTCCCAAGGTCAGCTCGCCTGCTGCGCATGTGGACTCACCCACGGGACGCCTGGCAAGCTTCGTAACCGTGGCCTAATTCCCTTCTGTCATTCTATTTCTTCTCTCGCAATTGCGGTCGCAGCACCTGCCAGTGCGCCTTTCATTCCGAAGGAAAGGCGCAGCGTGAGCCCCTCATCGACGCCAAAGGCGAAGACGGATCCTGTTGCGGTCAAACCCCGTCAAATTGCTCTTCCACTGCTTGCAGTCCCGGTGTTGTCCCCGTCAACGTGGCAGAAGACTTCGTTTTCAACCCAGCTGCCAACAGCCTGCACACTGCATATTTGGCCTCGTTTTCCGCAGAGGCAAAGCACTACTTCCCTTCTCCTGTGCCTTCTCTATTGCCTGCGTCTCATCGACCCCTGCGCAAGCGCATACCCAGCATATCCGCTGATGCTCTGTACAACCTCTCTTTTACGTTAGACAGCAAAGTAGCTATCGGTGTAATAGATAGTTTAATACAATCATCCATGCTATTCACCGTGACATTGGTACTAATAGAAGAAAAAATTATCGGTCCTAATGACAATACCACTTACCATTGGTCTTAAATGTTACTGGTCTTATTGCTATTGGTTCTAAATACTATAGGTTGTAATATTATCAGTACTAATCTATTGGTCTTAAATACTATTGGTACTAATGATTATGACCGATGTGACACAATTCCTGTCATCGGTCGTAAAAAAAGTCCTGGGGTTCCTGCTGCCCGAGCGTTGGTAATTCCCATCTCATTAATCAATCATCAATAGATTTTCCTTTATCTATCAAGCTACATGGTACTGGCTATGCATATATGTTCCCGTGTCTTCACTTCTTCGGACGCCTTATCTGGCGATAATCTACATCAATCGGTGGGCCATCTAATATGGCCTGTACGTCCACTTTCACCTTAGGTTTCGTCCGATGGGCTTCCAAATATTTATCGATGGCGTAAGCTGCACGTACGCGGATTATTCCTCCTATCCCTAATCCAGACATCCAAGGCCAACCATATTGACCAACCGGATGCGTTTTAACCAACGGGGGAAGAAGCCAATCATCCTGAACCTTGTTTGGAGATCCGGCCCTCGTTAACCAATACGTCAGCTCCCTTTTGTTGACTTGGTTGATGAACTCGCCACAGACGAAGCACAAGTCGCTGTCTGTCCCCATAGCATATCCATGCGGGAGTAACTTCTTTTCCTCTAGGTAATAAAGGAGCTCGATTTCCGGATGTATCCGGGTGGACATCGCCTTTCCCTGGGTCCAAAAATTCCCGCAACGGTCTAAGAGGCCGGTTTTGTGGGTATCGTCCTCCGGTCGGCATAAGTGGCTACAATAAGCCTCGTAATCGTCCAGAAAGTTGGAAAGCCATTGCTTCGGAGACAGGTCCCAGATACACTTCGATATCAAAGACGATCCCATGATGTCGCGAACCCAAACGACCTTGACACGCTCCTCGAACAGCTTTTCGCTCTTGAGTGCCTTTTCACCAATAAGCGGACGTAGGTATTCAATACCTGTCTTCACGAACTCCGCCGTGTCCTCGTGGTAAGTATAGATGGATCGAAAATGTTGATATATGCTGTCGAAAGACTGATACGTGTCGTAGTCCAGCGCAGAAAACCATTCCCGGTTGTCTGGTTTAGGTATGAATTGATGCTGGAGAAGACCATCGCATGCCAACAACACTTCGCGTAGGGAATGAAGACACTTATCCCTGTCTCCCTTCTGTGCCGTGGTAGTACCTGGAATGGTCATGGTAAGCAGGGCATCCAGATGCTTGCGTAGGGCTACTTCGTCGTCGGTTTTTACGTGCGACCTCGTCTCTGACGGAATGTGACTTCTGAATTGTTTCCAACCCTTTATCAACAAATCCACTCCTACATGACCAATAGCCATCTTCAATGCTTCCAATCGATGTCGAATCATAGGCCAACAATTGTCAGCCAAGACACTGATCATGTTGTCATATGTGTTCGCATTATGCTGCGCCGGTGCACTCTGATGAACATTCTGGGAAAACGCCCCATAAATGCAGCGCAAGAACGCCCCAGCACGTTCACGGTCAACGGCTTGTACAGTTTCCTTGTTGATTGAAACATTGACATGAAGCTCATTCGATGTGGTTGAGATCGCAACCGCAGTGGAGTCCTCGCTGGCTTGCGCGAAAAACAGAGCAATCCAGTTTACCAGATGTAGGTGCTGTGTTTTGATGATCTGTGGCATCGGTACTACACCACTGGCTACAAATTTGTGCTTAGTCTCCTCCTCGAATATTTTCGCCATTCGTAAGCCAGCGCTGATTGCAAGCTGTCCTGCTCCCCGCTCGTGACATTCGTCTTCAAATTTGTTCAAGCGATTCATGTTCAAAGTGTATAGGTTCTACCCGGAAGATGGACAGTTCAGCACTGATGAAGTAGAGATAAGATGTGCTCACGTTCTGTGTCCCTTGCTCTCTGCGATGGACTTAATACTTCTTACTGTCGGATTGAGTCTGCCGTTGATTGATCGGAAGTGAACGTGGACAAGGCGTGTTGGTACTAGCCGTGTAATCACGGCCCGGGCAGTCAGCCTCCAAATTGTAAATTGGTGTTTCATTTGACACTTTACCCTTGTGGGTCTCGGAAATATCTATTGAATCTGACACGATCATTCTAGTTGTACTCCTTACTTATGAGTTTTTTTTGTCTGACACCAAGTCCGCCGTTTAATGATCAAACGACCAACGGGACGTTTGATGAGCAAATGAACTAGGGACTCTCGGTTGGGAAGGGGACGCGGAGAAGGCGCGTTGCTAGCCATGCCAGCACGGCCCGGGTAATAGTCAGGCTGCTCAGGTTGTAGACTAGTGTTTTATTTGGCACTTTATGCCTCCATTCGCTAACATCTATTGGATCTGACACAATCTTTCTAATTGTTTAATATAAGTAGGCTGTAACTTTGTCTAGTCTTTCTAATGTAATAAAAGAGTGGTTTGAGCTAGCTCTCTCGCCCTCTTGCATACAGCTGCCAAACACGGCTTCTCCCAATGCTCTTCCGGCGCTCCGGATACTGATGGGGTTATCCAATCGTACGCTATCTTGCATGCAATGGAATCGTAATAGACGTTTCTGGGACATGCATTTCTGCAATTGTTGATATAGTACTGGCAAGGAAGACAAATGGCTCTTGCAGTCCCTATCATGCCGTGCTGGATCCTGATATCATTCTTGATCACATACGAAACGAGTGCGATTTCGCAGTGTACGGTACCAGAGATTACTTCTCCATCCCTCCATAGAGTATTTGCCTTTGCATTAAGGGATGCAATCTTGTCACGGGGTACCGCCTGCACTTTTACAGGGTCATATGAGGAGAGCTGGGCTGTGACCCAAGGGGCCGGTTTTCCCGGGAAGTTTACTGGAGTTATCTTGGAGGTTGTCGTGTTTTCCGGGAGTTTAATCCAGTTAAACTGAATATACTGGAGAAAGCTGTTGGGATCTTGATACGTCTTGAATGCTGGCAAGATACGTCCAAGGCCATCCTTCAGATAGGTCGTCATCCCGGCGGAGTACATTCGCAACCTGCGAATATGCTTCCGAACCTCTTTTAGGAATTTAGCATTTTCGTGCCCGAGCTCGTGCTGCCACTCATAGCTACCTCCTTTACGGAAGTCTAGAAGTGAATCTTTCATAAAGGCTGATGTATCGATGACTTCACAATGCTCTAGCATCTGTGCCATGAACGCCGATCGATCGTGGACCAGATCATTCGAAGGGTGTTGAACAGGTTCAGTGCATGTCAAAAGCTGTCTATAAGAGTCGATCACGGTGTCGATTGTCGATGTTTGGCCTTTGGGTTTCGCTTTGATAGCAGTATTGGCCAGTGGTTGACAAGTCGGCTGAGAACGAGACATCTGGAATTCGTCCCAAGTTTTGATACGCTTCTGGAAGGTTTCAAGGAGATTATGAACGTTTGATCTCGTATACTTTTTTGTGTCCCGAATTTTGTAAAATTTCTTCCAAATCTCTGGCCAGGTGTACTTCACTGCGAGGTCTCGAAATTGGTTCAAGTCACTCTTTGGATCATATTTATCCATATCTCTTCTCATGGCTTTCAGAGCCTTGATGGTTTCAGCTTTAAATCCAGCGATCACCTCCATGTCCGCTTTGGATTGGATTGGATTTGGATAAGACGATAAGTGAAACGTCATGGATGTATCGCCGAGTGTGAATGCTGCTGAAACGTTCTTGCGATTTCCCCCTGTCATGAAGCAGAGTGCGATCCATTGAAGGACGTCGTTTAATTTGTCTTCTTTGGTCCTCGATTTGCTGAATTGGTCTGGGCGATTTGGATGCGATATCATGTATCTTCCATCCGGGTAAAGCTTTTCCAAGACGCGTAAATTGGCTGACAGCTCTTGTTGCATATCAACTGTAGACATGGTGTTCAATGGCTATTGAGATCACATAAGTGCAAGCTACAAACGTCCGTGCTAATATGTGACTCGCACCTGAGTCATGATTAACTTGTATGTGGCTGGTGAGTTTGGTTCTGGTTTACGGTTTTGCCACGAGGCTGCGTTATATTATATATAGATATACACCGGCAACTTGAATAGTAGTATTCAAGCTGAGTTTACATTACATTCAAGTTCAAGTTGCCGGTGGGGCAACAAACCCGCCACGCCGCCACGCACAAGTAGCGAAAACACAGACTAGAGCTCTTTTTTCAGCACATCGCTAGCCCCGGGTCGATAACTAGCGTGATGGACCGCTAGAATGCACTCATCGACATATTAGCTTTTATGAAACAGTCACTCCTAGACTATCGTAAAGGAGTTGATTGGCGCCGCGAGTACCCGTAAGTCTTGGGAACATGCAACCCATAGAAACGTAAATGATAAGTCGTTATAGCTGAGCAATAGAGATCACAGGTCAGATAATATGTATGCGATAGAGCACAGAATGCACAATACTTACACCCAGCAATCCGACGTGAAGCTGAAAATGTCGTTTATGTCAAGGAGAGGTAGCAGACGTCGTGGCAGCAAAAAAAACTGAGTTCGGAGTTTGAACATATTTCTATTTCTGCTCACATTCACATTCAAGTTATCGTCACCTCCTCCTCCTTCCTCACCTCCCATCCCCATCCCCATCCCCCTCCTCTCCCTTCCTAATCAGCACGAATATGAACCCTTGTGGTTAAACCGCAGGGATGTTTGTTCAAGCTGCTTTGTTCAAACATACGGTTGCGCCTATGGAGGATTGAGGGAACGTTGGAATTGGGTGTTTAGGGTGGTACGGGTTTGAAATTTTTCGAAGCTCAACATCGGGACGTAGTTTTCTGTGTCGTTCTCTTCCTTCTCCTTCTATCCTTTTAAGATAGAAGCCCTCTGCTGATACGATATGATGCAATACAGTTGCTCGAAAAGAAAATCTCATACCTAAGTGTGAAGTTGAAGAGAAACCTAACGGAGCTCGAACTCACCTTTGCGTTAATACCGTACCCCTCGTCTTCTTCGTTCAGTATTAACAACCATTAGGTGTATAGAGAGTTCTTCTCTTGACAGAAGAACGGAAGTCATCAACGAAAGAGGACGAGTTCGACTTAGGATCTGTTTGCTTCTGCCTTCTGCCCACAACTTAAGGTGCTCTTCAAGCTCTTTTTGTTTCCGATATCTCGTCACAGTCGAGTAAGATATTAATCCTCAGCCGCTATGGTTCGGTATCGTTGGAAATCTGTCATAGATCTCGTTAAGGAGGACAAATGAAGCATCATCTTGATCTTGCACTGAATCTTAACATGACCTCACGGTTTCATCTTGGCCCGAGCGTTGGTAATGTCATAATTGCCATTGTATTAATCAATCATCATTTGACTTGCCATGATCTAGCAAGCTACACACTACTGGCTATAGCCTATACATATATGTTCCCGCGTCTTCACTTCTTCGGCCGCTCATTATCAAGTACATTTGAGCGCGACCTTATCTGGCAATAATCTACATCAATCGGTGGGCCATCTAATATGGCCTGTACGTCCACTTTCACCTTAGGTTTTGTCCGATGGACTTCCAAATATTTATCGATGGCGTAAGCTGCACGTACGCGGATAACTCCTCATATCCCTAATCCAGACATCCAAGTCCAACTATATTGACCAACCGGATGCGTTTTAACCAACGGGGGAAGAAGCCAATCATCCTGAACCTTGTTTGGAGATCCTGTCCTCGTTAACCAATATGTCAGCTCCCTTTTGTTGACTTGGTTGATGAACTCGCCACAGACGAAGCACAAGTCGCTGTCCGTCCCCATAGCATATCCATGCGGGCGTAACTTCTTTTCCTCTAGGTAATAAAGGAGCTCGATTTCCGGATGTATCCGGGTGGACATCGCCTTTCCCTGGGTCCAAAAACTCCCGCAACGGTTCAATAGGTTCGCTTTATGGGCATCGCTCTCCGGGCGGCATAAGTGGCTACAATAAGCCTCGTAATCGTCCAGAAAGTTGGAGAGCCATTGCCTTGGAGACAGGTCCCAGATACAATTCGATATCAAAGTCGATCCCATGATGTCGCGAACCCAAACGACCTTTACACGCTCCTCGAACAGCTTCTCGCTCTGGAGTACTTCTTCACCATTAAGCAGACGTAGGTATTCGATACATGTCTTCACGAACTCGGTCGTGTCCTCGTGGTAAGCATAGATGGATCGATAATGTTGATATACGCCGTCGAAAGACTGATACGTGTCGTAGTCCAGCGCAGAAAACCAGTCCTGGTTGTCTGGTTTAGGTATGAAATGATGCTGGAGAAGACCATCGCATGCCAACAACGCTGAACGTAGGGAATGAAAACACGTATCCATGTCGCCGTTCTGTGCTGCGGTAGTACCCGGAATGGACATGGTTGACAGGGCATCCAAAGGCTTGCGTACGGCTACTTCATCGTCGGTCTCTGCGTGCGTACTCGCCTCTGACGGATGTCACGATTGCAGAAATAGGGGCTCTCGGTGGAGAAGGGAACGCGGAAAAGGCGTGTTGGTTGCCGTAGTACAATGTCAGGCCGGATTGTCAGCCTCAAAATTGTAAATTGTTAACACTTTATATATGCCTCCACCCTTGCGGGTCTCGTTAATATCTATTGAGTCTGACACGATCATTCTAGTTGTATATTATCACTAAGCAAAGTCCTTTGTCTAGTTTTTCAAATGCGATAAAAGAGTGGTTTGAGCAAGCTCCCTCGCCGTCTGGCATACATCTGCCAAACACGGCTTCTCCCAATGCTCTTCCAGCGCTCCGGCGACTGATGGAGTTATCCAATCGTAGGCTATCTTCGCTGCAATCGAATCGTAAAAGAAGTGTCGGGCACATCCAGTCCTGCATCTGTTGATATAGTACTGGCATGCGAGACAGATAGCTCTCGCGGTCCCGATCATGTTGTGCTGGATTTTGACCTTATTTTTGACCACATATGATACGAGTGCGATTTCGCAGTGTATGGTTCCGGTGATTGCTTCTCCGTCCTTCCATAGAGTTTTTGCCTTTGCGTTAAGGGTTGCAATCTTGTCACGAGGTGCTGCCTTCACTTTTACTGGGTCGAGTGAGGGGAGCTGAGCTGTGACCCAATCGGCCGGATCTCCCCGGAACTTTACTAGTGGAACTGCCTTGGAGGCTGTCGTGATCTCTGGGTATTTAATCCAGTTGAACTGAATATGCTGAAGAAAACTGTCAGGGTCTTGATACCTCTTGAATACTGGCAAGATACGTTTAAGGCCATCCTCCAGATAGGTCGTCATTCCAGCGGAGTACATTCGCAGCCTACGAATGTGTTTCGAAACGTCTCTGAGAAACAGAGAACCTTCGTTCCCGAGTTTTTCCTGCCACTCCCAATCACCTCCTTTACGAAAGTCTAGAAGTGAATGTTTCATGAAAGCTGATGTGTCAATGACTTCACAATACTCCAGCATCTTCGCCATGAACGTCGATCGGTTGTGGACAAGATCCTTCGCCTGGTGTTCATCAGGTTCTGATGTCAAAAGCTGTCTATAAGAGTTGATCACGGTGTCGATTGGCGGTGATTGGGCTTTGGGCTTTGCTATGGTAGCAGTATGGGCCTGTGGTTGACTAGTTTGTTGAGAACGAGCCTTCTCAAAACGAGACTTCTGGAGGTCACTCCAAGCTTCGACATGCTTCTGGAAGGTTTCAAGGAGATTGTGAACTCTTATGTTCGTGTACTTGTCTGAATTACGAATTTTGTAAATCTTCTTTCGAATCTCTGGCCAGGTGTGCTTCACTGCGAGGTCTCGGAATCGGTCCAAGTCACTCTTCAGAACATATTTGTCCTTATCCCTTCTCATGGCTTGCAGAGCCATTACGGTCGCAGCTTTGAATTCATTGATTACGGTCCGGTCCTTATCGGTTTGGTTGGGATTCGGATAAGACGATAAGTGAAACGTCACGGATGTATCACCGGGTGTGAATGCGGCTGAAACTTGCTTGCGACCATTGTCTGTCATGAAGCACAATGCGATCCATTGGAGGATATCGCATAACTTATCTTCCTCCGACCTCGATTTGCTAAACTGATCTGGACGATCTGGGTTTGTTACCATAAATCTTCCATTCCGGCGAAGCTTCTCCATGACGCGTAGATTGGTCGACAGCTCTCGTTGCATATCAATTATGGACATGGTGCTAAATGGCTGTCGAGATCACATAAGCTCAAGTTACGAGTTTAATACGCGTCTCGTACCTGAGTATATGTATGTTGTTGGTGAGGTTGGTTCTGGTCTACGGTATTGCCATGAGGCTGCATTATATAGATGTACACCGGTAACTTGAATATAGAATTCAAGTTACCGGTGGGGCAAGTGGTCGATCCCCTTCAATCCACCGGTTGCATAGAGCCGCCACCCGCCACGCTCAAGTGGCGAAAACACAAACTAGAGCTCTTTTGTTGGTATATTACTAGCCCTGGGCTTAATAATAGCTTGATGTACCGCTGTAATCAACATGGCGTACAAACTAATTGTAATTAGCCCTAGACCAGCTAAAATTGTCCATTGTCCGAAGTGCGCTAATATCTGATCTAACAAGTTGAATGGCTATCTGAGGTCGCTACTAATGATTTGACGCGATTGCACATCGGAGGTAGCAATTGGGGCTTCATCTTACTCTAGCAATAGCGTGAGTGGGCTAGTATCCAAAATGTGTTGTATAACCCCAGCAGGACTAAGTAGCAGATACAGGCATAAAAACTCGCGGTACCAAACGTGATCATTCAGTAGCGAACACAGTATCTTCCACGCACAAACCAACAACTTATCTTTACACAAAAGTAAATCTTGAAGCAGCAAAATGTATGTACAACTTTTCTCTTCCGATTTGTTCTTGCGTGTTTCCATGTTCGTTGACTTTCCAGACCTACGATGACAATGGTGTTGAGCGGGATACGCCTACTCGCTAGCGTCCGCAGTGGGTCATGGCGCTCTACTCACCTGTAGTAGCTGTAGACCTGCTAAGGTACTTGAAGATGGTAGTGGTACGAGTATAAGAGTAGTAGCTTGTGTTGTTATTACTTGGAGCTACGTAGTGGGTTTATATACCCTACATGCTACAAACAAGTGTAAACTATACAGTAGTATTACTAATGATAATAGAAGACGCTGGAATGTTCTATAGTATCAGTAATCAGATCATGTGATGTACTGGAACCTTCTACAGCGTTCAACACTCCCCCTTGCTAAGCATACGTACTAGTATGTGCAAGTGGTGGATTAATCTTTAGAATAAAATTGTAAGCCCAACTGTGAACGGAACTTGAGGAATTTGATGTGGCCAAGATTCTTTGTAAAAAGATCGGCAGGATTATCCTCCCCCTTAATAAAGAACAGTTCAACAATCTTCTTAGCAACAACTTCGCGTATATAGTGATAGCGAATGTCAATATGCTTGGATCGTTTCTCTGTCACGGGATTGGAAGCCATGAATATAGATCCCTGATTATCACCGCAGATTGGAATAGGTTGTAGATGGTAGCCAAGTTCTTTTAGCATATTTATAATCCAGACTATTTGACGGCAACAGTCGGATAATGCCATGTACTCAGCTTCAGTTGAACTAAGCGCAATTGTCTTTTGCAGCCTAGACGTCCAGCTGAAAATTCCACCTGCAAGTTTGGCGAAGTATCCAGTTTGTGATTTGCGACCTGCTGGGTCCGCAGCCCAGTCGCTATCTGTACAAGCTGAGAGTCCAAGTTGCGTCTTTCCATCATATATGAGGGCATAGTCCTTTGTACCTATAAGGTAGCGGCAGATATACAGCGCTTTCTTAAGGTGCTCCTCTGATGGATTAACAGCAAACCTAGATAGCATTGTAACAGCAAAAGCAATATCAGGGCGCGTACCAATCATAAGATATTGTTACGACCTAGAGCGGTTCTTCTGCTCTCAAGACCCTTAATTGGCGTCGGACGACTTATCGGACGGCTCTGTGCGGTGGTCCTCGCTCTGAGAAGCACTTTACAAGTAAATTAAGCTATTCTACACATCAGAGCTAAAGATAACACATCACCTGAGAAGCACTTTACAAGAGGCCAAAAGTGAGTGCTTCGCAGGTTGATCCGCGGTTTTGGCAAGTGGAAATGAGAAACTATACAGTACCAAGCCACCAGGGTCCGAGTCCGACGAGGACCGCCGCGGGCCGCTGACTGTAGGCAAAGTCCGCCACATACAGGGTCGGACGTCCGCCTGGTGGCGGTGTCCGACTCCTAGAGTCGGTACACCGATCGAAAGTGAAGTCGGTGGCTTGCAGGGAGCTTGTCTGCGCTGCCTGCAAGCCTACAGGTAAGTATCTACGTGCAAGAAAAATAAAAGAGTCGGTGTTCAATACACCGCTCGAAACACCGCTCGGTGTCCGTAAAGGCCGCAAGTCCGCCACGGCGGACTTCAGCGGCCATGTCAGGAACTCGTCGGAAAGTCAAAAGAAAATCAGATAAAATAATAAAGAAATAAGTAAACCTGGGGACGATTCCTGACATTACCCCCCTCCAAAGGCACTCCTAAAGAGCGCGGTACGACCTCAGCGGACGGCGCCCGGGTACTTTCGGTAGTAGGCGCGGACTTTGGTCTGTGCATGTTCCATGTCCGCCGCGTCTACCCATGAATCCTCGTCCGGACCGTAGCCTTTCCATCGGACAAGGTACTGGAGCTTGCGTCCGCGTCCAGTCCGACGCGAATTGAGCACTTCCTGCACCTCATACTCGATATCACCGTCTACCGACACCGGGTCTGGCGGTGTCGGTACCCGACCGGGGATGGTGTCTGCCACAAACTTTGTCAGTAGTGAGGCATGGAAGACCGGGTGAATCCACATCGAGGCCGGCAGCTTCAGCTCGAAGTTGAGCTCCCCAATCTTCTGCTCAACGAGGAAAGGTCCCAGTCGTCGCGGATTCAGTTTGCGGGTGCCCGGAAGTGCAATATTCCGAGCATCAAGCCATACCTTGTCGCCTGGTTGAATGTCCGGCACCTCTCGACGTCCTTGGTCGTAGTACCGCTTCATCCGTTCGGCCGCAACCTCCAGCGCGGCCTTCGCGTCCTCCTGAGCCTTCTGGAGCAGGTCTAGCCGCTCGTCCGCAGCCGGTACCGTCGAAAGGCCGGCGCTGGGCACAATCGTGAACTCTGGGTCGTATCCATAAAGAAGTCCGAAAGGAGACATCCTAGTGGCCGAGTGCGCGCGAGTGTTGTGAGCGAATTCGGCCATGGGCAATAAGTCCGCCCAGTTCTCCTGTCGGACGTCGGTAAATGCCCGCAGGTACTGCTCGAGCTCCTGATTCACCCGCTCGGTCTGTCCGTCGGTCTGCGGATGGAAGGACGTCGAGGTAGCACCCTCAATACCCAGTCGGTGTAGGACCGCCTTCATGAAGCGGGACACGAACTGTGTGCCGCGGTCCGAAATGACTTTGCGCGGTGTTCCATGGTGTTTCCACACCTCTGAAATGAACAAGTCCGCCGTCCGCGCGGAGTCAATGTCGGACGTCGTCGGTATGAAGTGGGCCTGCTTCGTCAGTCGGTCTACTACCACGAAGATAGCATCGTACTCGCCGGACAGTGGCAACTGTGTAATAAAATCACAAGAAATCACTTGCCACGGACCGTCCGGTACTTCGTTGGGCTGTAGGGGGCCGACAGGCCGCTGCGGTATGTTCTTGGTCCGAATGCAGGTATCACAAGCGGACACATACCGCTCTACGAAGGCCGACATGCCTGGCCACCAATAGTTCCGACTCACCAGCTCGTAGGTCTTCCACCGCCCTGGGTGTCCGACCGGGAGGGAATCATGGTGTAACTTCACGATATCCCGGCGGATTTCCTCGTCCTGCGGTACATAGACCTTGCCGCGGTACAGCAGAAGTCCGTCTTCGGTGTTCCACTCCTCAAGGTCGTTAACCAGCGCCCTAGGCGCCCCATCCTTCAACTTCTCAATCGATTCTACCAACTCCTCATCCCACTTCTTCGATTCTCGAATCCTCCTCAACAACTCAATGTCCCCGTCCGAGCGGACCATTCCCCGACGCATGGCAAGCGTATAGAACCGCTTGGTGTCCAGCAAGACCTTGTCGGTGTTGTCCGGTCCGTCCGGCCGCAAATCCTCTCGTCGGGATAGCGCGTCGGGCTTTCCCCCAAGCCGTCCGGGTCGGTGTCTGATCAGGAAATCGAAGCGGCTGAGGAACAAGCTCCAGCGCGCCTGGCGGCGGGTGAGGTTTCGGGCTTCGGCAAAGAACACTAGGTTCTTGTGGTCCGACACCACATCGATTCGGTGCGGTGATCCTTCGAGGTAGTGCCGCCACTCGTCCAAGGCGCGGACAATGGCTAGCAACTCCTTGTCATGGATCTCATAGTTCCTCTCCGCTTCTCCCAACGACTTGGAGTAGTAGGCGACCGGGTGGATATCACCGTCTTCACCGACCTGCGACAACACCGCTCCGGTAGCAAAGTCCGACGCATCACACTCAAGAATGAAGGGCTTTTCGAGGTCGGGCATGGCCAGGACCGGCGCGTCCGCAAACCGCTGCTTCAGTCCGTCGAAGGACTCTTGCTGGCGGGCTTCCCATCGCCACTCCGCATCCTTGCGAAGCAGTTCGGTCATCGGACCCGCCAGCTTCGAGAAGTCCTTGATGAAGCGGCGGTAAAAGTTGGCAAACCCGAGGAAGGCCTGAATGTCCTTCACCTTCATCGGTGTTGGCCAGTCCGCTACCGCTTCGACCTTTTTCGGGTCCATGGTGATCGTCCCAGCACCGATGATCATGCCAAGGTACTCAATAGAGTCCTTGTGGAACTCACACTTCTCCGGCTTGCAGAACAGGTCGTATTTCTCGAGCCGGCGGAGTACCTCCTTCACATGCTCTTCGTGCAGCTCGTCGGACTCCGAGAAGATGCAGATATCGTCCAGATAAACGATCACAATGACATCCAGCATGTCCTTGAAGATCTCATTCATCATCCGCTGGAACGTAGCGGGTGCGTTCGTAAGTCCGAAGGTCATCACCGTCGGCTCAAAGTGGCCTTCCTGAGTCCGAAAGGCCGCTTTCCACTCGTCGCCTTCTTTGATGCGGACATTGTTGTAGCCCGCGCGGAGGTCCAGCTTGGTGAAGACCTGAGCCTTCTTCAAAGAATCGATGAGTTCGGTGGTGAGGGGGAGGGGATAGCGGTTTTTTACGGTCATGGCGTTCAATTTTCGGTAATCGACGACCATACGCAAAGATCCATCCTTCTTCTTGATAAAGAACACCGGGGCGGCCGCTGGGGACTTCGAGGGCCGAATATACCCTTTCCGAAGGTTCTCCTCAATGAACTCCTTGAGGGCCGCTCGCTCTTTCAGTGCCATAGGATCAGTCCTGCCAGCTAAAATGAAGCTTCAAGTGTGAGTAAAGCTCACTGTTAATATCATATGAGTGAGCTTCACTTGTGAGCTAACACTTGAGATATATCATGATAGAGTGATCATCAGGATGAGATGGATGATCACAAGTGAGCTTCATATGTTGCTCACCCTTGAAGCTCACTTTGCCCCTACCTATAGAGGGTGTATGCAGCAATAGATATATAGATATATAATGAATGCCTATTTAATAATTGAGCATACCCACCGCTTTTTTGAGCTATTTATAGTGTTCAGGCACTGCTGATTGACAGTATGCTGTAATAAATTAGAATTTCATAATTCCCGCCCGTTTTAGCATATGAGGCACATCAGGGTCTAGGACCCTGAGGTCCGGCAGGTTCCAGGTCACCTGGAGCTGTTACCGCTTCAGGAGGCCGCGGGAATAAATTCAAATTAGCCTTTGCAGGCTCTACAGGCATCCAAAAATAGCGCGAAAATAGCCAATAAATCAGAAAATATTCTGGGGCACTGCCGCTTCGCGATAGCGTGGGAATTACGCATTGGGACGATCCAAAATGGGTACGGGGGTGCTCTGGGCCACCCTGGGCCCTTCCTAAAGCGGTAAAATCATTATAAAATAGATAATTATATTAGCACTCGAGTGCATATATGCAGGCTTCCCCTGGGCTTACCGGCTGCATATAAAATACAATAAAATCAGATTATATTAGTAGAAGCATATTGAACATGTTCTAGATAGCTATATATGGTAATTCTAGCCAGGAACATACCAGAAACATCAAAACATATTCCGGTTGACATGCTAATACTACCGGGCTCATTTCACCACATTGGGATACCCCCGGGATGCAAATCTTGATGGGATTCCATTGCTGCATAGTACTAGAGTCCAAGCAGTCATTAATCATGGCAGGGGAGTCATTTTACATAGCACTGTTGATTATTCTTTTATTTAAATGTTATTTTCATTACTGCACTTCTACTGCACGTAATGGCGCGTTTGGATAATAAAATTATATCTAATAAACGAGGGGAGTAAGAATATGCAGACAGAATTGTCACACGGTCACTACTGAGCTCAGTAACACACTTTTATGTTTCCATGTGCATGCAAAACTTGTACAGCCTCTACAGACACTCCTGTACGTGCTACACGTGTACTAATGACTTTGATCAACTGTATATATGTCTCACGTATATCTCACGAGGGTACACGTCAATCAGGGCTTGTCTTGAATTGATATTAAGCTTACAATATTGAGAAAGAACAGTCATTTTTAATTTTACGGGAGGCTTATGGGTCAGGCACACAATGCAAAACAACCATCATAAGTAACCTAAACATATTCTAAATGCATGTTTGGGGTACAGAGTGAATGTATAGGTTATATGTGTTTTGGACATGTCATACGTATACTGATATTACAAGTAGCAATCCACCCTACAATGTTGCATATAACCTATACATTCACTCTGTACCCCAAACATGCATTTAGAATATGTTTAGGTTACTTATGATGGTTGTTTTGCATTGTGTGCCTGACCCATAAGCCTCCCGTAAAATTAAAAATGACTGTTCTTTCTCAATATTGTAAGCTTAATATCAATTCAAGACAAGCCCTGATTGACGTGTACCCTCGTGAGATATACGTGAGACATATATACAGTTGATCAAAGTCATTAGTACACGTGTAGCACGTACAGGAGTGTCTGTAGAGGCTGTACAAGTTTTGCATGCACATGGAAACATAAAAGTGTGTTACTGAGCTCAGTAGTGACCGTGTGACAATTCTGTCTGCATATTCTTACTCCCCTCGTTTATTAGATATAATTTGATTATCCAAACGCGCCATTACGTGCAGTAGAAGTGCAGTAATGAAAATAACATTTAAATAAAAGAATAATCAACAGTGCTATGTAAAATGACTCCCCTGCCATGATTAATGACTGCTTGGACTCTAGTACTATGCAGCAATGGAATCCCATCAAGATTTGCATCCCGGGGGTATCCCAATGTGGTGAAATGAGCCCGGTAGTATTAGCATGTCAACCGGAATATGTTTTGATGTTTCTGGTATGTTCCTGGCTAGAATTACCATATATAGCTATCTAGAACATGTTCAATATGCTTCTACTAATATAATCTGATTTTATTGTATTTTATATGCAGCCGGTAAGCCCAGGGGAAGCCTGCATATATGCACTCGAGTGCTAATATAATTATCTATTTTATAATGATTTTACCGCTTTAGGAAGGGCCCAGGGTGGCCCAGAGCACCCCCGTACCCATTTTGGATCGTCCCAATGCGTAATTCCCACGCTATCGCGAAGCGGCAGTGCCCCAGAATATTTTCTGATTTATTGGCTATTTTCGCGCTATTTTTGGATGCCTGTAGAGCCTGCAAAGGCTAATTTGAATTTATTCCCGCGGCCTCCTGAAGCGGTAACAGCTCCAGGTGACCTGGAACCTGCCGGACCTCAGGGTCCTAGACCCTGATGTGCCTCATATGCTAAAACGGGCGGGAATTATGAAATTCTAATTTATTACAGCATACTGTCAATCAGCAGTGCCTGAACACTATAAATAGCTCAAAAAAGCGGTGGGTATGCTCAATTATTAAATAGGCATTCATTATATATCTATATATCTATTGCTGCATACACCCTCTATAGGTAGGGGCAAAGTGAGCTTCAAGGGTGAGCAACATATGAAGCTCACTTGTGATCATCCATCTCACCCTGATGGTCACTCATGTCATATTCTAGTAGAGTATTTACTCATATAGTGAGCTTCATTTTTGCTGGCAGCAGTGATAGGATAGATCTTGCTGTACGAAGGTACCGCTCCGGGTTCCAGGTCGATTGCATGGTCGTACGGCTTCCGCTCGGGCAGCCGCTCGGCCTCGGACTTTGAGAACACCTTGGCAAACTCGCGGTACTGGGGGGGGACCATCTCCTCGAAGGACTTGTCCCCTTCCTTGACCGCGGTCTTTTCGGCAATTGCTTGCGACCAGGTGTACGAGGCCGCAATCTTGTGCACAAAGTCCGGATCGTCCGCCACATAGAACTGTTCGGCGTTGTGGTACACATCCCCAGTACTTTTCCGAGTACCAAAAGCCGGGGGGCACCTTCATACGCTCGTCCGCGGTCTCGTCCGCCTCGTCCGCCTCATCACCGACTTCCGCCACGCATACCCGCGCGTGTAGGGCCGGTCGCGCTCGTGTCTGTCGACTGTTCTTGATTCGAGCCGCACGGAACTTCCGTACGGTTCGGGGAACATCCTGTCCGACGTGGACGGTGCGGTCCGCCGCTGGGGGGCGGCAGTCCGCCGGACATCTAGTGAAACTGACCGTTTCACCGCTCCAATCAATCTCGGGGTTGTGCTGCCGCAACCAGTCGACTCCAATAATCAATGGGTAGTCCCCAATGTTCGCGACCGTAGCCGCCACTTCTTCCTTGTGATTGCCAATCTCCAAGGTCATCAGGACTTCGTCCTTGATCGGTCCGCTCTGATTCGGTGAATCGTCGGCGTTGTAAACCTTGATCGGACTTGGGAGCGGACGAGTCCGCAGCCCAAACTTCCGAACCAGCTTTGAGTTCACAATCACCGAGAACGCTCCGCAATCCAACAGGGCTCTCATGCTCAAAATCTTTCGGCCATCGCTAATTCTCACTGGTATGTGTATGAACCGACGCAAACTCTTGTGTATTAATGAAGTATTGTACACAGAGGGATCGGACACATCATCCTCTAGCAGTGAGAACCGGTTTCGGGTCTCTGGCGGATCGACCGCTCGCCGAGACCCAATCAAAAACCCTGAGCCTTGAGAGCCGCCGCTACCGCCTTCGCAATGTCGTCCGCGGTCGGTACTCGGACTGAGTTGACCGCCGGACTCTCGTCCTTGACTTCCTCGAGTGTGGCGGAAGGCTGGGTGGAGGCCGCCGGTGCAGCGGCCGGGGTAGCGGACGCGGCATTTGAGGCCGCGGTCGGGGTGGCTGTCTGGGAGGCCACCTTGGATCGTCCGGACATAGTCCGCTTGCCCTTCTGCAGGCATTCTCGCGCGCGGTGTCCGTGCTCGCCGCACTGGAAGCAAAGGCCGCGCTTCATCATCTCGTTGGTGCTCAGCCGATCGATATCCATCGCATCGGGGTCTTTCGCGCGGCTCTGCGAGTGAGAGGCCGACGCATTCGAATGCGTCCGATCGCTCCAGTGTGACCGCCAGCTCGAGCGGTACAGTCCGGTCCGCTGGGCGCGAAGTTCTTCATCCTTCACACAGAGTTCTTGAACCCAGGGATCGAACTCTTTGGTGTTCTTGAACGTCATGGACAGCATATCGATCCGGAACGCGGCGTTGAGTCCCTTCTCGAAGAGGTTCATCCATCCCCGATCGTCCGCGGTGAAGTCCGCTTCGGACTTCAAAGCCCGGAACTTGATAGCGAAGTCCGACACGGTGTCCTTGCCCTGGCGCAGGTTCAACAGCTCCTGCGAGGCCGACCGCTGCTCGTTAGGCCGTCCGAAGGCCATCTTGAGTGACTGGAGGAACTTCTCCATCGAGGTCATCTCGGGCGGTAGTGCGGTGTTCTCCAGGACCGCTTTGGTGTAGGGGCGGGCCCAACTCTCCGCTGGACCGCGGAGTCGGGAGGCCGCCCACACGCAGGCGGTGGTCTCGTCGGGAAACTCGTGGGGCCGCATACGAACGTAAAGTCGCACCTTCTGAGACCACTCCTCAAAGCTCATCGCATCAGCATCCTTGTCCTTGCCCGTCCGCCCGTAGTACTCGGGCGGTATCGCCACCTTCGGTCCTTTCGGTGTACCGCTGTGTGTACCGCCGTCCGCGGATGGCCCGCCCGACAGCATGCGCACCAGATTGCGTAGGGTGTTGTTTTCGTCGGCCATCTGCTGCAGGGTGGTCTGGAGGGGTCGGGTGGCGGCGTTAATAGCCTCCAGGATGTCGGGGGAGAGGTCCTGGGCCGGAGGCGGGGCGGCCATTGGGGCGGCCTCGCCTTGGGCGGTCTCGGGAGCGTCGGTAAAGATCGGGGATTGTTCTTGGGACGACATGGCTTCGTGTCCAGTCCCAAACTTCGTCATAGTATCGGTCCTGCTTCAAGGGCGTCGAGAGAACGAACTTTTGGCCTAATGTTACGACCTAGAGCGGTTCTTCTGCTCTCAAGACCCTTAATCGGCGTCGGACGACTTATCGGACGGCTCTGTGCGGTGGTCCTCGCTCTGAGAAGCACTTTACAAGTAAATTAAGCTATTCTACACATCAGAGCTAAAGATAACACATCACCTGAGAAGCACTTTACAAGAGGCCAAAAGTGAGTGCTTCGCAGGTTGATCCGCGGTTTTGGCAAGTGGAAATGAGAAACTATACAGTACCAAGCCACCAGGGTCCGAGTCCGACGAGGACCGCCGCGGGCCGCTGACTGTAGGCAAAGTCCGCCACATACAGGGTCGGACGTCCGCCTGGTGGCGGTGTCCGACTCCTAGAGTCGGTACACCGATTGAAAGTGAAGTCGGTGGCTTGCAGGGAGCTTGTCCGCGCTGCCTGCAAGCCTACAGGTAAGTATCTACGTGCAAGAAAAATAAAAGAGTCGGTGTTCAATACACCGCTCGAAACACCGCTCGGTGTCCGTAAAGGCCGCAAGTCCGCCACGGCGGACTTCAGCGGCCATGTCAGGAACTCGTCGGAAAGTCAAAAGAAAATCAGATAAAATAATAAAGAAATAAGTAAACCTGGGGACGATTCCTGACAGATATAGCAGTGAGCCAATAATCATCTGGTATCTTGAGCGTCGTTCAGGATCTACTGGTGCAGTATTGGTTTCTGCATTATATCCTGCTGGGAGTGGAGTAGGTACTGGTTTCGCGTTTTCCATGCCGCATCTCTGAATAATTTTCTCAAGATAGACGCGCTGATCTAGTTTGATCTCGCTATCCTTCTTGGTGACGCGCATACGCAGAAACTCTTTAACTTCCCCTAAATCTTGACATTCCCATTTGGCCATAAATTTATCCTTTAATTCCTTGTTGACCTTTGGATCGGGTCCACAGAATAAGGCATCGTCGACATAGACAACGGCGACAACAAGTCTGCCTTTTGACCTATGGACAAATAGTCCAGCATCTGAGTTTAATCGTACAAAGCCGATCTCAGACATGGATTTGTTAAGAGCTTGCCACCAGGCAAGTCCGGCTTGCTTTAAGCCGTAGAGCGCTTTCCGCAATTTGCATACTTTGCGCTCAGAACCTTTGGCAATGAAGCCTTCAGGCTGCTCCATATAAATCTCTTCTTCTAAGTCCCCGTATAGATATGCATTGCGCACATCAACCGCAGATATATGCCAGTCGTTAAGTGCTGCAAGTGCAAATACTAAGCGTACAGTTTCAAAGCGTACAACGGGTGAGAAGATTTGGTCAAAGTCAAGTCCTTCAACCTGGGAGAAGCCCTTGGCAACTAGCCTAGCTTTCTTTCGACCATCAGATTTGACGTTGAATACCCAACGGTTTTTGATAACCTTACGTCCTTTGGGACGATCAACCAATTCATAAACTTTACGGCACTTTAGAGCTTCAAGTTCCTCTAAGCAAGCACGTTTCCATTCCTTCTGCTCTGCAGCTGGTAAGCGCAAGATATCGCGGAAGGTCCATTCGCGGACATTGGATAGGATGGTTGTTGGTGGAATAGCGACGGAAAATAGGTAGTTTAGTAATGGAACTCCCCCTTTCCGACATAGATCGGCAATTAATTCTTCTTCTTCTTCCTCTTGTTCTACTGGTCCAGGGTGCGAATCAGATGAGCCACTTGGATTAGGCGGTGGTGCCGAGCTATGATCGGGAATATCATTACGCTCAGGCTGTTTTCCTTTGTTTTGTGTCTGGGAGCGACCCTGATCACCAACAATTTTACGCCATGTCCGCATCTTTTCTGCATCTTTGAATTGATCTACGGGATGTCTTTTTTCACCATAGATATTTCCTGGTCTAGTAGGAGGTCTCCGCTCACGTCGTTCTCTCTCTCTAACTTCTCGATGTTGTTGTTCTGCTCTGTCTCTAGCGAACGAACAAGGTAGAGGAGGACGTTCAACTTCCCGACGGCGTTGCGGCGGATCTGGCTGCTGTTACAAATTCTAACTATGTCAGCGGCCCCCTTTTGTTCCGACGGACTCCCGCGACTCCGCACCCTTTGCCCTATCTGTTTCTATTCTTGTCTTTGCTCAGTCATCCTTGTTTCTTATCGTCCAATCCCGGAGCCCCACATGTTACCCTTCGCCCTCACCCTCTGCCCCGCTCCCACACTATTATTAGTAGCCTATTGTCTACGGACCTATTGTTCTCTGCTTATTGTTCATCAGATGTATCTCCGCTCCGCAGCTATAGTATATAAACCCCTGTACTTAGCATGATCGAACCCTAAGTTCGATCTCCTTTGTCAAACCCCCCGTCTCTAGTCACACTATACAATCTACTTTATCTCTACTCCACATCGTAGGCCTTTGTCCATACTTAAAGACTCTAAGTGTTGAGCCCTAGCTCCGCTATTAGTCTTAGCAACCAACGTTGCGAAACCCAACTATACGAGACCGTAAGTTGAGACGTAACAATTAGATCGAACTTATCTACCGTCGAAGACATCTGTCTTTACGACTACAGTGTTGAGCCTTAGCTCCACGTACTACTAACCAGTTGTAAACCTATCTAGTCCAGAAGAACTACCGCTCGAGGTAATCCCTTCAGTGTAGCAAGGTGCTCATCGATTGCAAGAGGGAGGCCAAGGAAAACTTCGAGAGTCGCGATCCGAAGATTAAGAAAACCGCTCCAGCTCATTGGTTGATTCAAACCCCGGACAGTAGCGTTACGAAGAACAGGAACCAACTTCTGTCATATACAACGGGACCGTAGCTGTGCACACAGGAAGAGGACTCAGTACCTGCAAAGAAGGCATAAAGCTGCTAGCCTAGTCTTTGGGACGCCTATTGGACAACGAGCAAACATTTGCAGACGTGCCGCTTGATACAGCGAAGGGAGACCGATCCAGAAATCGAAGAACAGACAAGCTGTTAAAACATCAATAGTTATTAACCACGGCAAACCTAATCCCAAACGGAGTTCAGATTCTTGACCAGACCAACACCAATCAACGTGACAACCTAGGACGCCCCATATACGAAATCCGATACTCAGTCACCAATTGCTATCAATACGATTCATACAGTTTCACCCAATACTGCGACGATACTGTTTGGACAATCACTCGAACTGCGAGTCCCATTGTCAACCACAGTGACACTTTCATCCTCTACCACACCAACCCAGACGCATTCTTCTATCTCGAAAACTTCGCCCCCAACAAAGTCCGCATAATCCACATCTGTGGAAGTGACCGTCGACTTCTAAGGATACACTACACCGTACCGCCATCGTGGCTGACATCCTATCCCTTCCAGCCCTTGACGATCCTATCTACTCTACCAGAGACCTCATCCGAAACCGATTCCTCGCATTTGCCGAAGAGTTCGACGACATCCTAAATCGAATCCGAACACTCTTGGACGAACGATATCGTGATTGGATTTCAGCTGTTGAATACGCACAATACACTCGAGATCAACAACAACCTTGGATATACAAATACGGACTCTTGTGGCATCATACACGCTTATTCATCCCTAGAGACACTTACCTACGTCGTTTCTTTATTGGTCACATACATTTCGATAACCACGGAGAAACATTACATCGAAGCGAAGCAGAAACCACACGTCTTGTAGCAAGACATTTCTGTTGGGCAAATCTCAGCGACGACGTCAACCACTACATCTTTCAGTGCACCTGTCAACACCATCAACCCACACCCAATAATACCGTTCATCACTACCTAGCACCGCCCATCGAAATACCTGAAGACCACGTTACTGCTCATACTCTCAACTCTTACTACGACGACTCAGACAGTTACGGATATCATTCCGGAACCGATTAGTCACCACGGCAGATAAAGGCAAAAGCAAGTCTTCCTCGCGTCAGACTACTCAAACACCTGCTATACCATCATCATCAACTAAACCAAGTCGAACCCAAACTACGCAAACACCTGTTGTTCCCACCGCTTCTACCAGTCAAACATCCGAGCCAACGTACACCAGCGTTGTTAAAGCACCACCACCACATCGAAACCTACACTTCAACAGAGAGACACAATTCTTTTACCTCACCTTCGAAGGAGAAGTAGGGAAACGACCTTGGTCCTACGACCTATCCGTACGTAGGTGGACGCCTATTGCAGCAAAATCAGCAACGGCAGGACGAGCCTTCTTCATTGCCAATACACCTAACTGGGAAGACCTTGCCAGCCGATCTCTAGCAGGAGAATTTGATAATCTCGAACCACCCCCACCACCATTTCCTACAACCCTCACCTTCAACGAAGAAACTCAACTCTTTCACTTCCAAAATAGTGACGGAACTCTCTCAGAGACACCTTGGGTGTGGAACCCTATCAACGACGAGTGGACTACTGTACCCCTAGGTTGGGACCCAAGAGAAGCATACGAAATTTCAACACCCAACTGGAGGGAGTTAAAAGACGAATATTACCGCCGACACCCTGAACTTACCCGCCAACCAACACCACCCCCTCGTGAACCAGCACCGAGCCGTGAACCCTCACCAATTCGCGAATCATCTACTGAATCGCCTACCCCAGCCCCTCAGGATCCACCCAAAGACCTCTTTGAAGAACCGTTTAAACGACCAATATCACAACAGTCTTCTATATCAGGAACCTCCCACTACTCTTTTGCAGAAAAAACTCCTACTCGACCAATAACCAATCCTAACCTACCTCCCATAAAACCAAAACCCTCTCTCACATACACTCGCCCTCACATTGAACCACTATCACGAAATACAATGGCTGGTACACAAACTATTACAGTCACAGACGCCTCATTCTTTCGCCCCCCGCCTGGAGAAGAAAGTATTAGTGCCTGGCATGGCTTTGGACAAGGAGGAAGAATGTGGGGACCAGCAAGAAATCGTGGACGAGATGACGGACCACCTGGAGGAAACCCACCAGGAGGAGGAGGAGGAGGAGGACCTGGAGGACCTGGAGGAAACCCACCAGGAGGAGAAGGAGGAGGACCTGGAGGACCCGGAGGACCTGGACCAGGAGGACCAGGAGGACCTGGAGGACCAGTTGGAGGAGATGATGACGAACCGAATAACGTCAATCAAGCTTTTATTCCGATGAAAATCAAGCCCTTCACCGGAACTCAAAAGGATGTCGATCGATTCCTCATGCAATGCAACGTCTTCCTACGACTCAACGCACAACAATATAACACGGATTATCGATGCATCGGATTCATAATTTCCCACTGCTCAGAACCAGGATCCATACCATTCGCCACTCAATATGTCGCATCTGGTCGACTCGAAACGGATACTTTTGAGGAGTTTATTCAGGAATTCGAACGAACCTTTGTATCATCGGAACTCACTGTCCAAGCTCAACTAGAATTGGATGACCTTCGTCAAACGGGATCTATCGAAGCGTACAATCTTGCGTTTAAACCACTAATACAACGCGCTCGAATTACTGGATACATTGCCCAACGTAACCAGTATTGGAAAGGACTCAATAACAACCTCCTACAAAAGTTACTGGCGTGTCATCCACAACCCACTACAATGGACGGATGGTACTATCTCGCCACCAAACTGGACACTGGCTATAAGATTGGTCGCGCAATGAATAGACACCCCAGATCGAACGAATACCAATCTACTCGACGACCTACACGCCAGGCCAACCGACAAATCCGTGCCATAACCAACGAAGCGTATATTGAAGAAGAGTCCTCCGATAACTCTCTCAATGACATAGATCAGCTTGTCGATTCAGCAGTCAACCATTTATTCCTTGCGCGTTTATCAACGGAAGAATACCAGCGACACATGAAAGACAACCTCTGTTTCAATTGTCACAAACCAGGACATCGTACCGCTAAATGTCCTCAGCCACACCCCAAACGCAACAACAGATCTCGGTGGCCGAACTCACGCGCACATAAAGCCAAAGTCATCCGTCAGATCACAGCCACGGATGATCAAGACGAATACTCGGAACCCGAAAACGAAGATGACAAACAAGAACCGCTTTCAACCGAAGATCGCGCTGCCCAAATTCAACAACTTCTCATTGGTCTTGACGATGACACAGTCAATCAAGTCTTTGATAGAGTCGAGGAAGCAAATTTTTAAACGACGAAGAGCTTCCGCAGCCATCTCTCTCGTTGAATATTCGGCTGCTCATCAACTCTATTAACGACAATCATGCCTTACGAATTCCGATTACCTTCAGCTATAACAATAAAATCCACAAAGCGACTGCACTTCTAGACACCGGAGCCGAAGGTTTATTCATCGACCGAAAACTCGTAGAAAAACTCCACCTAAAAACAATCACATTACGACATCCACTGCGACCCAAGAACGTTGATGGAACACTCAACAATGCCGGACGTATCACCTCCTATGCACCTCTTCAAGTCAAACTTGGAAATCAACAATATGCTATGCGATTCTATGTTACCACTCTTGGAAAAGAAGAATTTATTCTTGGCCTACCATGGTTCAAGAAATATAAGCCAAAAATCGACTGGGATACAGGATCCATACAGCTCAACCGCGTCAACATCTCGACTCAGCTTGCACAACAAGCTCGAAAAGGATTTGAAGCTGCTAAGCCACTTCTAGATCTTGTACCTCGCCAATATCACCAATTCCTTTCCCTATTCGACGAAGAAAAAGCACATCGTTTTCCACCAAAACGACCATATGATCATGCTATCGATCTCAAACCAGACTTCATTCCCAAACGGCACTCTCCATATCCACTATCTCTTCCGCAACGCGCCGCTCTGGACACCTTCATCAACGAAAACCTTAAAAATGGATATATACGACCTTCAAAGTCGCCTATGGCATCACCCCTTTTCTTTGTTGACAAGAAAGACGGAACTCTACGACCCGTACAAGATTACCGTTACCTCAACAATGGTACAATCAAAAACGCGTACCCATTACCACTTGTTCAAGACCTTTTGGACAAACTCCACGGATCACAATACTTCATCGCTCTAGATATTCGATGGGGATACAATAACATACGGATTAAAGAAGGAGACCAATGGAAAGCTGCGTTTACCACTCAACGAGGACTTTTCGAACCAACAGTTATGTTTTTCGGCTTATGCAATTCTCCAGCAACTTTCCAACACTTTATGAACGACATTCTTGGAGAAGAAATCCTACTGAACCACCTCTTGGTTTATATGGACGACATTCTCATCCATGCCCCAACCTTACCAGAACTTATCCACCGCGCCAAACGCGCCTTCACAATCCTTCAACAAAATGACTTATACTTCAAACCCACCAAATGTTTCTTCCATACACAGAAACTCACTTATCTAGGACTCATCATTACGCCTAATCACATCCAAACGGATCCTACCAAGATCGAAGGCATCACCAAATGGCCAGTACCCACCAACGTCAAAGACGTTCGCTCATTTACTGGTTTCACCAACTTTTATCGCCGATTTATCCCACACTACGCCGAGATTACCAAAGCACTGGACAACCTCAAACGAAAAGACCAACCGTTCGTTTGGACTGAGGTTGAACAGAAGGCATTTGACGCACTCAAAGCTGCATTTTCTCAACATCCGCTACTTCTAATGCCGAATCCCCACAAACCTTTCTTCTTAGAAACCGATGCTTCCAAAGTCGCTACTGGAGCTGTCCTTCGCCAACATGATGACAACAGTGTTCTTAAACCCATTGGATACATTTCGCAATCACTCAACTCAGCCGAACGTAATTACGAAATTTACGACCGAGAACTACTTGCCATCATTCGCGCCCTTAATACTTGGAAACATTATCTCCTTGGATCACCACATCAAGTCACCTTGTGGTGTGACCATCGCAATCTAACCTATTGGAGAGAAGCCCGTCGACTTTCACCCCGTCAAGCTCGATGGCATTTGTTGTTATCACAATTCGACCTTCACATTACACATGTTCCCGGCAAACAGATGATACAATCTGACCTTCTATCACGCCGGGCGGACCATGTTAAACAGGGGGAGAATCTAAACGAAGTTTCTATAATGCTGCCGAACGACCTCTTCATTTCCGCATTACAAGACCACAATGATTCGGAAGACGAAGAAGAAAGCATTGACTACGAGTCTGACGATGACCTTCCAGACACCGATGACCTGACAAAATCCATCAAAGAATCAATGAAGAAAGACGAATATCTCACCAATACCATTTCTCAACTAAAGAAGAAACTACCACCCGCTCGAACCGCACTCAAAGACTGGTTTTTCGACGACACTGGCATTTTATACTTCAAGAACCGCATCTATATTCCGGATAATCTCGAATTAAAACGCACAATCTTACGACTTCACCATGATATCCCAGTACGCGCTCACCCTGGTATATTCAACACTCTGGAACAAGTCCGAAGAACGTATTATTGGCCCCGAATGCAGAAATTTATATCAGATTACGTCCATGGATGTGCACTATGCCAACAAATGAAAGTCAATCACCACCCAACTGCACCACCACTAATGCCTATCGCCGCCGATAAGAACTCTTTTCCATTCTCTCACGTCAATATGGACTTCATCACCGACCTTCCAATGTCCCATGGATACGACACCCTTCTATTGGTCATTGATCATGATTGTTCCAAAGCTATTGTTCTCATCCCTTGCGAAAAGACAATAGACGCCATCGAAACAGCACAACTATACTTCGATAACGTATACCGACGATTTGGACTTCCCATCCGCATCATCTCCGATAGAGGACCTCAATTCGCCTCTAAAGCATTTCAAGAACTATGCAAAATCGTAGGAATCAAATCATCAATGTCCACCGCCTATCATCCACAAACCGACGGACAAGCAGAACGAACCAATCAAGAGATCGAAGTCTATCTTCGAATTTATTGCACCGGAGAACCCGAAAACTGGTCTCGACATATTCCCAACATTGAATTTGCACATAACAACCGCGCTCACACGGTCACCAAAAGAACCCCTTTCTCGCTTCTCATGGGATATGAACCAATTGCCTTACCACTGAAACACCCGAAATCGAACGTTCCATCAGTATCACAACGACTTGCCAATCTCACGGTCTATCGGTCAGAAGCCTTAGCCGCTCATTCAGTTGCTGCTATGGTCATGAAAGAACGTACCTTCCGGAACTTCAAACCATTCAATAAAGGCGACAAAGTCTGGCTAGACTCCAAGAACCTCCGAATCCCTGGCCTATCACAGAAGTTCAAAGAGAAACGTGACGGACCATTCCGGATCAAGAAAGTCTTATCGCCACTAGTCTATGAACTAGATCTCTCACGGACTAAATGGAAGATACACCCGGTATTCCACGCTGCACTTCTCGTGAGATACACCGAGACCGAAGCATATGGACCGCCCCACAGTAATCCCCCACCTGACCTGATCGAAGGACAAGAACAATACGAAGTCGAAGCCATCCGTGCCCACCGTGGAAACGGCACTAGACGAAGATACCTTATAAAATGGAAAGGTTACCCCACTTCTGGAAACTCATGGGAACCTGAGTCCAATCTCCGAAACGCACAGACCACCCTCAAAGCCTATAAGAAGCTCCACCAACTTGCCTGAATGCCCGCATCCCACAAACTTGTTCGCTTCTCTTATCCCCACTCCTCTAACATCGTCAACGACTCCACCCTCTCTGCATCATACCAACAACCCATTACTCCTGAACCCACAACCCTTGTACTACCGCCTACCTCGATTCCAACACGCCCCGGTTACCTGGACGCCGTCCGACCCTCCTTCACAAAAACAAGAATAGAAAAACACTTTATACCCGACTGGCAGAAAGCGTACTCCAACCGTTTACACGTTCCCACTCTCTCCACCTTCCTTATTCACTGTTTCTACTTCAACCCCGATTACGCACAACAACTAATCGACTACTTCAACACATCCGCTCGTGTCCAACCACCCCTTACTATCACTCGACCCATAACCCGCCACCGCCGCAAACATATTAGTCACTTCGAACCTCAACGTTCGGACCCTTATTGCACTTGCAGTTGCTGCCACTATAACTGTCCGACTCACTCTCTTTAGACAATGCCCCCGTTCCGCACTCAAACGACCTTCGCCTCGCATCAATCCCACCCTTCGAACACCTATACCAACCTTTCGACCGACAGACATCAACATCGATCATCTCACCCAGGCAGAGACAAGAAGAGTCCTTAACCTCTTCACCGATCGAACTATTCACCGACGACTCAATGCCTCAATTTCTGATACTACCCCTCTACTCACCATCTGGACCCAGTTCTATGACATCGCCACTCGCAACCAAGAAGTTATGGAAACCAACGTCTTTATTGTGGAGGGAGCCCTTCGATTACTCCGATCTGCTCAAACTTCATTCGAAGAAGCTCGTCGCTACGCCTTGGACCAGTTCCTCACCCATGCACCACCAGAAATCATTGCACCACCAGTCATTGATCTCACTACAGAAGATGAAGTCGTGGATCTCACAAACGATCTCATCAATTCGGTCGGCATTCAAGTCCCTGAACGCCCAGGCCTCGCCGATTGCTTATCGGATCCTATGGAGCTCAAGTCACCAAGCCCTGCATACGAAGTCCACACCGCACCACCATCACCAGTCACCAGTCCAAAACCGGACAACAACCCGTTCTCAACCATGGCACTCGATTCTTCGACCGAATGCTCGACGCATACCCCCATTGAACACCAATACGAACTGGCCGCCTCCACCTGCGAATCTTATACATGTCCATATTGTCATAAGCGAGCACCGGGACACATCGCCTCGGAATGCAATGATCATCGATGCGTCTCATGTGGACAACAAGAAGGTCATGACGACGAATGCGCTACCTTCCGAGTTCTCCAACAACGGGTTCAGAGACGTATAAAGGAGCGCAACTCCTCTCAAAGCGACTAAAGCACCTGTTGCTCACCACCAGATACCCTATTGGCGTTAACTTCGCCTATATGGCACGTTTTTCTTACCTTCTTTATTGGACTTAACTTGTCCCTATAACGGCCATTTTCTCTTTATCTATTAACTGATTTCCACTACGTTTCAATTTAAGAACGGGGTAATGTTACAAATTCTATCTATGTCAGCGGCCCCCTTTTGTTCCGACGGACTCCCGCGACTCCGCACCCTTTGCCCTATCTGTTTCTATTCTTGTCTTTGCTCAGTCATCCTTGTTTCTTATCGTCCAATCCCGGAGCCCCACATGTTACCCTTCGCCCTCACCCTCTGCCCCGCTCCCACACTATTATTAGTAGCCTATTGTCTACGGACCTATTGTTCTCTGCTTATTGTTCATCAGATGTATCTCCGCTCCGCAGCTATAGTATATAAACCCCTGTACTTAGCATGATCGAACCCTAAGTTCGATCTCCTTTGTCAAACCCCCCGTCTCTAGTCACACTATACAATCTACTTTATCTCTACTCCACATCGTAGGCCTTTGTCCATACTTAAAGACTCTAAGTGTTGAGCCCTAGCTCCGCTATTAGTCTTAGCAACCAACGTTGCGAAACCCAACTATACGAGACCATAAGTTGAGACGTAACAGCTGCGAAGGCTGTTCCGGTTGCTGTTCCGGTTGCTGTTCCTCATCGTCATGAGGTTCGCGCCAATCCCTTTCAGAAGGTTCTCTCTCCCTTTCAGGAGGTTGGGGTGAGTTAGCTCGACGCTGAGTAGCATCTTCATGTGGAGCATCATCATCATCATCGTCATTGCTATCCTCATCAGAAGAAATGGACGGTTGATCCGTTGGAGGTTTAATAGCCTTTGTAGGCGGTTGTGCACGTTTTTTGCTATCTGGGCATCTTGGAAAATAATGCTCATCAAAAATTGCATGTGCCGAGACGAAGACGGTATTGTTAGAGCGCATAAATCTAAAGCCACGTTCACCACTTGGTACACCAATATAAGTCATTAACTCAGACTTTGGCGCCAATTTATTTGTTCGGATTTTGGCTGCAATGTGTACATATGCGCCACATCCAAAAACGCGTAGGTGGTCAATAGTGGGTTTAGTGTGATATAGTGCCTCGAATGGTGTCCGCCAATTAAGGCGACACATTGGAGTACGCACGTATACATGTTGCGCTTGTTCTACTGCAAATTCCCACCAGGAATCAGGTAGACAGGCTTCGTGTCGCATAGATTCTGCTTTATCCATTACAGTTCGCATAAAGCGCTCCGCACGACCATTTTGTTGTGGCGTATAAGGTGCGCTCTGAAGAATTTGAATGCCTTCCTCCTTGAGTAAGTCATCAAAAGCGTTTGACTTGTATTCTCCCCCTGCATCGCTCATCCATTTGCTAATCACAGTCTTATGCTGGTTTTTGACAAGTTGTATAAACTGTCTAGTTGCGACAATTGCTGCAGATTTTTTGCGCAAGAGTACAATCCAGGCATAAGAGGTGAAATCATCGAGGAAAACGATGATATACTCATATTTGTGATATGAGGCAATGGGAAACGATTTGAGATCGGAGTGAATGAGTTCAAAAGGAGCAGATGCACGATATGTAACCGGTGGAAACGGTTTTTGAGGCATTTTGCCTTTTGCGCATCCCGGGCATATTTTTTCGTCTTCAGGGAACTCGATTGGTGGAAAGCGAAGCGTATGCTTCTTGGCTTTAGCTAGAGCATCCTTAGAAGGATGACCAAAACGCCTGTGCATTATGTCGTAGTCAATGCTTCTTGCAGAGAAAAACTCTTTGTTGACAGTCATACGTCCTGTTTTAGGCGGGTTTGCCACCAATACGTAGATTGTGTCATCCTTTATCCTTGGATAGAAGTTTAGGAAGAGTTTGTTTCCGCGATGTAGACTTATGATCTGCGCATTACCGCGAACATTAAGTCCATCATACAAGAATTGACCCATAGAGAATAATTTCACTAGAAGGTTTGAGATATAGAAGACCGGTTTTATTAAGTAACGGAACGGTTGTCCCGTACGTCGGTCTTTGCCTTCTATGAGCACAGTTCCTTGACCGGTGATAGAGGTTTGCCCATTTGCAGTAATAACAGGCATGTGCTCTTTGACTGGTTCATAGTCTATGAAGTCATCTCGACTGTTTGTGAAATGCTTCAACGCGCCAGAGTCTAAGATCCAGACACTTATTATTTTGTCAATACTCTCTCTACACTTGCGGCAAGGTTTTGCGCTGTGTGAACACATCATATATTGCGATAGATCATATACATCTTTATCAACTGTTACATTCAATGCATCAAAGGAAGGGGCTTCTTCCGAGCAATGAACGTCAGTGAACGTCGCATATTGTGTTGGAGAGACTGACCTGTTGCCATATGGATCTTCATTAGACCTGGTGTACCAGTCGCAGAGTTGTGCTATCTCGCGATCAAGGTTCTCCTCAGGCTCAAGATCATGGTCCCAGGTATAGTTAGGGTCTGCACATCCCATATGCACGTCTTTGTTCTCAGCAGGTGAAATGCGTTCAGCCAGGCTGAGGGTATTGACCTCGACGTCAGCAGGAGCGACCTCATCAGTGCCCTCGATGATCCGCGTCGTTTCTTCGAAGTACGCGTTGAGTTGATCAGAGGTAAGTATGGCACTGTCGCTTGGTGTATCGTCTTTGGTAACAGAAGGCTCGTTGTTCATAACAGCCATACCACCGATGATCTCAGTGATATGCGCATGTGGATGCTCGTTATTAAACTTGCGACCACCGCGCTTACCACGTTTAGTCTTCTTATGGTAGTTGTTATGACCATCACCTTGACCATGGCCTCCTTCGCCACTGCTGCTGCCATTTTGGCGCTGCTGTTGCTTGAAGGTTTGGTCAGGGCGCCTGCGCTTAATAGCGCTAAGCTTATGAGCATCGGCATTGTCACGGACTCTGCCTTTAATTGACTTCTGTTCCCAAGCAACAACGACAGACCTGCGTATGTCATCAAAGTTGAGATTTTTGACGTCTTTGTCATTATCCTGAATGTGCATCTGGGCGACATTGTCATAGACGGCAGGGATTTTGGCCAGAAGAATCATGGCCTGCAGATAACCGGGGACATTGACGTTGTTAGCCAAGAGGGTTTCGAAATGACCATCAAGCTTGTCCATGGCAGCACGCGGATGAGAGTTGGTTGGGATTTGCACGTCCATGGCATTCTTGAATTCCAAATAGATTCTGCCAATTCCAGGCGAGTCATATTCAGACTTCAAAGAATCCCACAGCTCCTTCGCGGTAGTCTTAGTCTTCCAGCGAATGAGTGTGCTTGTGGAGATCCGGAGACGAATCGATCCAAGTGCAGTCTGGTTAGACCTATCCCAAGCCTTCTTCATATCGTCATCACCTGGTTCGATGACCGCTGGTTTAGCTTCAACCGCTGGCTTATTGCCTGTAGCTGGTTTGGCTGCAACCGCTGGTTCAATCTCTGTACCAGGGCGATGTTTCTCGATGGCATGCCAGGCATCAATGGCTTGGAGGTAAGACTCCATCTTGATGAACCATTCTTGGGAGTTGTTGCCAGAGAGAACGGGAACAATGCTCGTGAGTGCGTTCGACATTGTGCAACGGTATCTGTAGTAGATACAGAGGTTTGTCAGCATATGTATAATGCGACAGAATATTGGCAGCATTGCTGCGCCAATGACGCTTGAGCATGCAGCAACATAGTTGCGCACTGTCCAGGCGTACATCAGATAGTTCACTTCCATTGCATGTACACGCAGTGTTAGGAACACATCTGAGGTGAGCAGACTCGATTCAATGCAGCCGGTGAAGGCGCAGTGAAGAGCACCAAGGCTCATAACCTGTTGAGCGGGATACGCCTACTCGCTAGCGTCCGCAGTGGGTCATGGCGCTCTACTCACCTGTAGTAGCTGTAGACCTGCTAAGGTACTTGAAGATGGTAGTGGTACGAGTATAAGAGTAGTAGCTTGTGTTGTTATTACTTGGAGCTACGTAGTGGGTTTATATACCCTACATGCTACAAACAAGTGTAAACTATACAGTAGTATTACTAATGATAATAGAAGACGCTGGAATGTTCTATAGTATCAGTAATCAGATCATGTGATGTACTGGAACCTTCTACAGCGTTCAACAGATGGCTGAGTCTGAATTCGACCAAGTCTCCCACATGTGCACAATCCTTGCAGTTGGCGTATATCGAGGACACGATGACTCGCAGTTGAGTCTCAAGAACGGAATAGCCAGTTCCGATGACCTGAAGCAGCTGTCACCTGAGGAAAAAGATCAGCAAGCATATAGACAGGCAATGGACTGGATAGGGAATTGTTTCGTCCAAACTAGTTATGGAGACGTGATTGCCATTGCGTCTACAATAGACAAGAGTACAGCTCTACACAAGATAACATTTCATATATCAAACAACATCAACATCGGACCGAAGAGGACAGTTGAATCAAAGAAGGAAGTTTGGCCTGCTTTTCTGAAAATAATGAACGCAATACACCGTTTCGACCCTTCTAATCCAGAGGACCTGCATACTGGAAGTCAAATGTATGTCAGGCATATAATAGAGACGGGCTGGAGTCGAATTGTACAAAAATTCAGCTCCATTCAAAACATATCAAACGAAATGGAAACAAAGTTTACTGATCTTCTCGAGAAGCTACGTGTTGGGCAGTGTATAACTGCGGAAGACATATCTCTAGTCTATCTGAAAGGTGATACCGATAGCGATCAAACCTTTCTCAAAAATGGAATAGAAAAACTTCAGGACAATATGAAAGCTCTCCTCACAGTAACTCGGAAGTCAAGATCGAATACAGCTGGCAAGGCTACGGTGGACGCGAAACTCGAGATCTTTAACGAAGGAATATCAATCTCTAGGCCGATCTTATTGGTGATCAACTCAATTCTGATCAAACATAAGCCCGAGAACGCAAAAATTTGGGAAGAAAATCAGGATTTAAAAACGCTTATACTCAAGATACACAATAGGCTATCTCGATTGCTGAAGTTTGAATCTGGTGCAAAGGTCTTCGTTCACAACTGCCTTGGAATATACCAGAAGTTTGCTAGCTTGACCTCAAAATCTGAACTTCAGTTTGAGGTTTCTTGGGTTGAGGACTGCGTCGAGCGTAACAGTCTCCAAAATTTAGCGATCAAACCAATGACGTATAACGATTACCACAGTAAGCTCAATGAAACAAAAAATCGAATATTTGAGAACGACATGGAAAGGCTCAACGAAACTACATATGATATGGTATGCAAATTGGCGAAAGAACAAATAGAAAAGAAAAGGTCAAAGACACTTGAGCTTGCTCCTTCTCTTCATTGCGAGATTTCATTAGCGTTCTATCTTGAGGCCAAGCAACTTACGCCACTCTACAACTTTATCGGTGTTACGAAGCTAAATTGCGTTTCATGCTCTCGCTATTCGCAGTCTTACTTCAAACTCCGTAAAGTCCAATTTCAGATGACTGGTTCGTCGGGTAAATGGCATCATAACTGGTTCATGCCAATTGTACCTGCTATTAAGGATGCCGATCCCGAATTATTAGACGCTATGAAGGCTCAAATGAACATAGTAAGACACAAAGTACTTGGATACGCAGATCTTGAACTCAAAACCATCCTTAGTAATAAGGATTTACCTGGAAGGAGTGTTGGGTCGGATAGTAGTACAGGTTCCATGAATCCTATCCTTCTCCAAGAAGTATAGACTCTTATTACGATGTAATCTAGCATACAAAGCTGAAGAGTAGATTAGTAGAGAGAACAAAGCTGTGAAATAAATGGCAGCCATACCACAGTGCCTTACTTAGTATTGTGATCTATTGAGGACCTGAAAGTCGTCCTACCATCGCTTCGTGTGTCATGGGAACAGGGAGGTTCTTTCTCTATGAAGATGATCAAAGTTTCGTACACTACCAGTAAATAACACTATTTGATTCCTGCCTACTAGCAGTATAGTACGTCTTCACCCAGCCTTGATTCTCATACATGGAAACGTGATTGAGGCCGCAATCATGGTTATTACATCGATTGACATGTGCGAGGTTTGAACGATATAGCATGAGAATTCCGCACTGATTACAGCCAAACAAGCATATTCAGTAGCTTTTTTTGTAAGGGAGAAGATAGAACGTACATGTCAGATGTCCCTTGTCGCTGTGTAAAACGTTCACATGCATTTCCAGCCTGCATGACGCGGTTTCTAGACTTCTAGCCTTTCGAAAGGCTAGCAAACCACGCACTGTGGATCCGCATGTCTATTCAGCTGCGAAGTGAAGTCAACGGATGAAGGCATACTTGGGATTGCCGGACTTACAGACGTTTCAATCGTCCCACCCTCCACGATACATGATATGGAAAACCTCACTACTAATGTTTCGGTTCGTCAAACGGTAGATCGTCACAATCGCATTAATTCAGTGCTTCAAGTGTTGTTCATTGTCAAGAGAAACAGAGCTTCTGCAATCTCAAAGGAGATAGATTTTAGCTGCAACAGGGAGTAAAGGAAAAAAATGACTCGGATCTCGTCCGAACATGGCAGTGACAAGGCAGTGACACTACTACATAGGTTTTGTCACGGTAGCTTGTTGCAGGACGTAATAGTCACAGTTCTGTCACGGCGCTCCCGGAGTTTCCCGGTCCTATTTGAAGAGACGGAACAGCGCTTTCATCCAACTTCAAGTTTATGCTATTTCATTCTCTGGCTTTGCAAAGGTCTAAACATCTAACCTCTATATAATTAGAGGTTACTTAGCGCAGTAACATACAATCATTACTCACGATCGAATTTCTCGGCAACTTGAAGAACTAACCTGCGAAAATTTCCTTCAAATCCCCTCAACAAGTGTATTTGGTAGAGGAATTACGACCTGTGGACACCGACGTTTTACAGAACCAAAGCCATGCTACATATTAGGAACCAAATCTGATCAAGCTCTCCGACGTAATGTGGCATATCATTTGTGATAAGCACCTGTGCCTTGCAAACGGTTGTTGGTTGACCTCTATTCTACTCTAGATAGAGCCGACATCGCTGCTTCAAACTGTAATCCAGTAGGCGTACAAAACCTCGACGACATTCGATCATCTCCAACCGAGAACGTTATGGCTCCCGTAACTCTCCAAATTATACCTTCGGCTCTGACAACTCATTTGAACGAGAAATAAACATGATTCTGATGCCTCGTGGGCCTGATTCGAGGCATGCAGCTTAAAGCACTACGTGGTCGATAAATCGTTCTACTTCCGTGCATCTAATTCACGTAGCTTCTGTGCCATTATGACGTCATGTGTCTAATGAAACCTAGCATCTTGAATCCACAGGTAGTAGGTTAGCTCTTTTGCGCCAAGGTAAACTTGAGATCATACTCGTCGTGGCACAATCTAACACTACGTCCCAGATTAGAATACGCGATATTCCGGCTGTCATGCATCACTGCGAAGGCGAAGAGGCTATATCTTAATTACGTTAGCGTGCTCCGGGAAAACATTCCTTTCTCCTAGTGAACAAGTGCGCTCCCGGGAATAGGCATCGAATTGTGGTCTCCAGGGGCTAACTTTCCCCGTAGATATTCACGAACGGCTTGAAGGCCTCCTCGGTATAGGGGTCGAGCTATCTGCAGATGATCTGGAGATCTAATGTCTGTCTCGGTTAATATCTGGTCTTCCCTTTGGGATGCGTTCGTGGCGTGTCGTATCACATTAAAGTTCTCGCTCGGACCCTCGGGCTTCTCGTAGATCCATCTATCTCAACTGAGCAACTTCTCCATCGGAGTCCGGCAATTTCGATTGTCTTACTCCCAAAAAACGTCAAACTCCTTTGCACCTCTATCAGAACTCGCAAAGACTTTGCGCACAACAGGCACATCCTCAACCATCCGATTCCTTACATGCCAGTGAGCAGCAATTCTGGACACAGCTCAATATCAAGAGCAACCAATCAGCAAGCTCTTGCAAAAAATTTGCGTTGATACTGGTCTGAGGTCGAAGCTTTTGTCGTGGTAGATGCTGAAGAGATGTGCACATCGCGTGCCAGTCCCGCTTCAAGTTGTCACAACGAGTCAAACTCGGAGTCCTCAGGCACGTACATCAGGGAAACTACTTTTTGCTTACGGCGACTGACGCGTCCTGACGCTGCCTTAAATGGACTGAAGCGTTGCCATGCCTGTCTGAAATCTGCTGATGTGTTGCTATGCCTGTCTGAAATCAACTGATGGCCTGAACACACTGAAATAAGCAGATTTTCAGGACACACTCAGTATGTCAGTACATCAGGAGGTCAGTCAAGCATAAGTAAAGACTAAGTACAAGCATGTACAATTCAAATGTCATAGTAAGTACAAATCAGTACACCAGTAATTCAGTACGCCAGTATTGTAGGTCGTGCGCTGCTTTCCTCTCGCCATCGCTGATAAGGATGTTCATGCTTTTCGTTGTTGGCTGAGCGACTCAAGCACATTCGCCTTGTGCGCTTCGAGAATTGTCCGACTTCCGCCCAAGTGGCATCTTCTTCCTGGCGCCTGAAACAATTGTCAAACATAAATTCCAGAGTTCTTACTACGGGTTTTCGGAGGACTCGGACATACTATTTCAATCTGTTCCGAAAGCAATTTCTCTCTTGCCCGATTGCGCACGCTCTGCTCATTTTCCCTCAAGGTCCATGTACTTGAATTACCCTCCACCTTGAATGGTCCGCCGTAGCCGCTCGTGTCAATTCTCGTCACCGCAACCTGTCGATCTAGCTCTGCTTCTACATCCTTGAGAAGCAGATTGCCTCCGGTGGGAAGTGGGGGTAGATCTCGGTCTGGCAGTCGTTTGTTCGATAGGGAATTCTGGTCTGACGCGTGCAGAACGATCGGTAAATATCGCAAGTGTTCATACTCCTGGTTTGTTCCTTCTGGACCATCCGAAACGTGTTTGAGTAAGGCTTTATACTGTAGCTCAAATGTACTTTAACAGGATGACTTACGGCCATCAGCGAATCAACAAGTATCGCGCCGATATGTGGGCAACACTCCTTATCTGCAACTTCGCTCACGTCGCTCACGTCGTAAGGCTTCAGAATAAGCTCTGTGATACGCATCACTACACCTGTTCGGTCGTCCAGCGTATTGGCAAGCCGGATTTTCTGCTTCGCGAATGACTGCATCATTGAAAGTACGTTCTCGGTGGACGACTGGCTGATTTAGGAGGTGGTCGTGAACTTCCCTTGCCCAGCTCGCTCTCAACTCACATCGTGTTATTCATCAGCGACACAAGACACTTCGATACTGATTGATCAAGGACAGTACCACCGTAGTCCTAGATTTAGGTCAGTAAGACCACTACAGGCCGGAACAAATGACTATTCGAAAAGAGCTCACTCGAGTGGTTGATCCATCCCCTCGCACGAACGTACCACAGTTCAAGTTTACTGTACCTTTGTAATACCGATACTGTATCCGTGAGACAGAACTCTAACTTCACCATCGAGTCCTTAATGCCAACCAGACGGCACGACAGCGCAACGTGTCCCTTCCGCACGACCTTGCTCGAGGTGAACTTGATAGCGTTGCCGACAAAGTTCATCATAACCTGGTGCAGACGCAGCGAGTCACCGATGAGCTGATCAGGAATGTCTGGGTAAACGTCATATGTGAGGTCAAGGTTGTTTTGCGATGGTCGTACAACGAGAGTCTTGAGGTTACCGAAAACCGTGTGTCTCAGTGAATACCAAACTTGCTCTCGTCATCCTGCCTGCTTCGAATGTAGTAATTAATCGAAATATTAGCAACTGAATTTGGAAGCATCGGCGGCGGATTTGCTTACTCTTCGAGATATCCAAAATATCGTCATTATCAATAGCAGACTCCGAGCCAAACTATGCACCAGCAGAAGACTCTCGCGCTGACTCTTATTTAAATCGCTATCCAGCGTAAACTCATTCATGCCAATGATACCGTTCATAGGGGTCGAATCTCATGAGACGTGTTCACCAAGAACTCCAACTTGGAGCGATTGGCAAGTTCGGCAGCTTCACGAGCGGCGGTGTTCTTCTAAATCGACTTGCGCAAGTAGTGCAGAATTTAATTGATTTGATGAGTCTCAAAGGATTCCATCTCGCCTGAGCCTTCGACGGTGATGAAACACGTGAAGTCGCCGTTCAAGGCTGCAGTACTGATCTGCGCGAAACCACGCATTTCGGTCGTCAAGTTTCCGGCCATGGTGTTAACAGCCATTCTATTAGGAGTGCGTTCAGTAAAAACCACACTACACAATTCAGCGGAATGCTAGTGAAATAAACATACGTGTTTTTTTGCTGTGACATGAACATTCTCGATTTCAGCTTGAACACCGAGTTTTTCCGTTCTGACTTCCCGCGCGACTTTGGTCACCCCCGCAGTGAAGAGAGCCAGCTGGTCAACCATGACGTTGATGGCCAAGTCCAGAATATTGCCCTGAACGGACACGCCCACGATCTTCTGCGTCAAGTCGCCACGAGCGACGGTCGTAGTCGCGACAACAATGGTACGCACTTGAAAGTTCAACTGCATCAAGAAAAAGTGAGACAATTCTCTCCAAGACAAAAGCGCAGCATAGGTTGGCCGCCCATTTGCTGTACTAGTAGTCGCAGTCTCGAGCTCCATTGCCCCGCGAAGTTGTCCAGATCAATAATTGTCTAACACATTTAGCTTCGGTTAGATCTGTGTTGATATGATATGTTTGAAGAGCAAAGTATCCGAATAGACGCATGTGGTTTCGCTGATGAATAAACCAGTATAAGCCTAGTAATATAATAGCAAGAAGAGAAGTCCGTACTTATAGTTCCAGAGGCTTCAAAGGTTGCACTTATTCTCTTCCCTCGCATGCCCTCATAGATGTTCGCCACCGTAGTCCGATGCTTGTGAACTAGATGTAGCGCCTAGGTTCACACTACCTTCCGGCGACTTGCTAGAGATTGGCCGGGAGATGCTGGCAGCTGTTTCATGGAAGGATGTTCGCCTCGCTTCATCGCATTTTTCTCTATCGGAGGTGTATCACATTCAACTAGAGGTATGAAGGTGTCTCGCGAGACGGTATGAGGTGGTGTTCCGAGGCCGAGGTCGGGGCCGGGGCCGTCAGCCTGCAATTGACGGACGCGAGATTTACTACGTTGCAATGGTGGTTTCGGTGCAGGAAACTGGTATGTGAAGCGAGGGGCATCCAAGGACACATGCGCAAGGCTGGCGCGGGATCGGTCGCGTAGTTCATCCACCTCCGAGTTCATCTGCCGCACTCCCTCATCAATAGCGTCCTCTGCCACCTCTTCCATCGTCAGCGGACGGCCCTTGCCCTTCCTTTCCTATAAAGCGGTGTCGACTCTAGTTGAAGACGAAGGATTGTTACTAATTCTTGATGAAGATTACAACAGTTGGTGATGTAACATGTATCGCCTATCCTCAGCGGGTGTCGTTCGAAAGGTAGAAGTTGCTCGCTTCAGCGTGCACGTCAGAGCTCCTTTCACTATAACATGGCCGCCCGCCTTCTCCTCTCCAGGTACTGAAGACAAATGTGAGTGATAAGATGAAACAAGAAGCACGTTCTCAGACATACACTATTGTTTTTTGGTTCATTCGGAAATGTTGAAGTCTAGGCAAATTCAATACAAGCTTGAGGGTAGGATAAAACATAACTTGTTCAGGCCAATAAGTGGTCTTAGGGAATGGGTGGGGGATGGCGGAGAAGTGCTCATAACAAGACTGGAGAACGTACACTGTGTTGTTGAGGGGACGCAGTGGTAAAAAGTTCAAGTTCAAGCCTGAGTGCAGTCTGACTCGGAGTCACGGTTGAACTCTTCAAGTTCCAATTTTAGATTTAAAGCTTGTTCACCACTGGAAGCATCATCATGGCAAGCAATCTGAACAGCAGACAGACACCATTGGCGACATCTTCCAAACCACTTTGATACCTCAGACTATGGTGATCATTCGAAAAGAAGCAATTCAATAATAAATTCAAATCATGAATCTCCTGGCAACTTTGAAAGACAAGAGCATGCGCACAACAATTTACTCGATAACTCAAGCACATCTGGTCAAACCTGCTACTGGTGGGCCTCAGCCTACAAGATCAAGCCTTGAGTCGTTCTCGAAGTTCTTGATGTACTTATCCGGTAAGGGTGGGTGGCTTTGGCTCAGGGCCAAAGCTACAGCAAACGTGCTGTGAACATCAATGGCAGCATCTAGTATTCCAGTACCGCAGATCATGCAAATGAGAACTTGAAGATGGTTGATCTTGAGCAACAAAATGATAACTTACATTGTATTTGTGCCGCTGATAGCTCGTTAGCTGCCCAGTCACTCATCATGACCTCACTACTCTTCTTGACGTTCAGCCTCAATACTTCTCCCACTATTTTTTCGAGCTTGACAGTTGGAGTCGGATGCTGGAACCAGAGACGAGGGTTTAAGAGCAGTTGGGACCAGGTCGGTTTTTTGGGCCAGACTTCCGGGTAGACAACGCGCGCCCAATCTGTCAGATCGACACAGGAGCGCACAGAGGTGCGAAACTTGCGCTTTATACGCACTGCGTCACCTGCCATTTCTTCTGTTAGGCCACCTCGCAGGAGAAAAGATAAGTTATTCATACCGTTAATTCCAGCTGATACTTTCATGACTGTACCATCCCCAAGGAGTTGCGCCAACGTAGGAGGAAGGTCAGTAAGAGTATGCGTCCTGACCAGATAAACCTGGTTTTGAACTGCGAGTTGGATGAGGTCTACGCGATGATTGGACCCTTTTCCGCCACTTGCCCACTCGATGTCAACCGAAATAAATCTCCTAGCTGGTACCTGTGGCAAAGATGCATATATTGCATTCATCGCGTTGTCCACATCCAAGCCCGTGCGACACTGTATCGGAACTATCTCATGGAGCCTATATTCATCTAATTCGGAGAGAGGTGTGGGTGGTACCCCGAGTAAATCAAGAAACGTTTGCAGTTTCTTGTGTATCTAGCAACAAGTCAGTGTACAGATCTTGATACGAATGAAACAAGTACCTTCGTTTGAGCCCTTGCTGTCCACCGTTGAACGCGCTGAAAGCGGAGGACGGTGCGGAGGTGCAGGCGTGCGTAATCAAGGGAGAGGAGGATGAGAAGGATAGTACGAAGATTTGAGAACATGATTCACGGTGGAATGGCTTGATGATGATCTTGGGGACGATACCCACTCCCACTTCACACTTATACAAAGTAGTTGAAGTTAGTTTTCTGATTTCCCATTCTTCTGGAAAGAGAGAGGGAGCTATTAGTGCTTTGTACTATGACTCGGGATAAACCGCAAGTTGAACTGATAGGAGATAACAAATGATTTCTTCCGAATGACTTGATTATAAGGCTTCTTTTCATTTTAAGCACAAACGAACAAGAAAATGAGTCATGTTAACTCCGAAGAAGTCGGGAGGATACAACCCACTGCACAAGAAGCTGCTCCATCAGCTCTAGAAGGATTTCGAAGAAAGCCACGAGTAACTCACCATACAACCAGTCATCCCTGTACACAACCCGAAACCTGAACTAGAACCGTGCCAAAATGGGAAATGAGCCAACTTGAATGCATCCCAACCCGCTTCAGAAGGAGTAATTTGCATGAAGGCGCGTTTCTCGTCCTCGGGGCTGAGGGAATCGCGCTGTCGGCCGACGATCAACTCATACTGCACATTGAAACCGAGCGTTCTCCGTTTAGGCGGCAATAATGGCGGGGCAGAGGTGTTTGGCAAGGAATGGGGACACGACACGTTGGATGATGTCGAAAATGCAGTTATAATTTTTCCCTTCGCTGCATTTGCAAATTGAGTTGTGTGTCGCTTTGTCGACGTCTGGTGGACTTTGTGCATGCAAGCGGAATATTAGGACGCATCAAACTGCCCGGTGATACAAAGCCCCGCATATACAAATCCGACCGCGCAACTTCGCAACCTTTTCTCTCCTCACTGTGGTAGGTGGTGAGAGAGCGTCGCTGTCCAGCATCCTTCCGATGTTTTTGGGCTCTTTACGCCGCTCAGGCCAGGTGAACTTAGGCTTAGATGTCGATTGAGCAGGGATCCCTGAAGTGAGTGTAGACGGTAGGGATAGAGACTCGTCCCGACTGACTGCTCAGTGCGAGTCCTGTGGCCGCTTATTGTTGAGCTTGAGATGGTCGAGGAAAAGAGGAACGATGAAACAAGAAGAAGCTGACGCGGCCATCGTTCCTTCCGGTGACCAGAAAGTCGGAGTTGTACTGAAAAGTTGTCACTGACGAGTCGGGGATGAATGAATGTGAAGAAAATCATACCCATTTGCAGATTCCATACGCGAACGGATGTGTCCAATCCCCCACCCTCCAGAAAATAGACAATATAATTTTCGGTGTAAATCTTATGCAGATGTTCTCGGAGAACGTATAGACATTCCCTGTGCCGATGCTCCAAGCTGAAGAAGCCTGTGAGTATTATTATTCAAAAACTAAAATAACAACTTACTCGAGAAGTACAGTTGTGGCTTTCGCTCACTGATTACCGCACGCACATCCTCTCCTGTGAGCGCCGGTTCAATAACTTGCCTCTTTGCACATTCCAAACGTCGGTGATGCGTCTCGCGATTCAAAACCTGGGAGGAACGGACCTTGGATGCAAGTGCAGCAACCAGTTTTAACGTCCTGCACTCTGAGCTGGTCATCAGCCACCACTGATGATGAGCTCTCTGGCGTAGCCCTATCCCTTTGAGAAGGTTCACTCATGATATATGGTGACGGATGTAATCACTCTACCATCACCAATTGCTGAAGGAATTCGTGTTGTCAACTGTGGAGGTGGACGTGTGCGCATGCGCTCCAGTATGCTCGCCATTGCTTTAGTCGGTAAGGGGATACGCGTCGGGATAAATCTGCGAGAGAAACCTGGGTCAAGACTTGGGGCAACCACCTGCTGTGGGCGCAGTAAATTGCGTAGACGGTAGTGGTTTCGTGTCCTCTGCAAAAGCGGTCGAACTCCTACCCCCTGGGTTTCCATACAAGCCGAGCGTGCCGCACGAGCCGAAACACGTCGACCCACAGGGAGCTTACAAAGTAGTATCGTGCAGACGTACGTGAGCTGCGCAAGGCGTTGAAACTGATAGAACAATTGAGCGTGCCGAGACAGGCAGAGCGAGTGAGTCGGCAGATGCGTGGCGGAAGAAAAAGGAGAGCATACACAGCAAACTCAACAGTGAAACGAAAGGCCTACTACCTCTTGTAGTAGTAGTAACCTCAGTTCTAGTTGGTGGCGGGGCGTAGAGCAGTAGTAACTTGAAGCCTGTCAGCTTCAACTTGAAGTTCTTGAATTGATGACGAGTCAACTTGAACTCCGACCCCGACTCCGACTCCGACTCAGGAGCCTGAGGCTCCGGCGAGTCCGGCGGTGCCAACTTGAACTTGAACTTGAATTTGAACTTGAAGTACCGTTGTCACGCCGGCCGGACAGCCTGAGTGCTACTCACCAGTGCTGGGCCAGCCTTCAACTTGAAGCTCACTCAGGTCCGGTGTCCGGCCTTGAACTCAGGCTCGGACTCGGACTCGGACTCGGACTCGGACTCGGACTCGGACTCGGACTCGGACTCGGACTCGGACTCAAACTCGGACTCGGACTTGGCACCGAGACTACTACTATTAGTATAGTAGTACACTGAACATAACTTATTTGAAATTACTGTGCTACTCAGACTACTGATAGTAGTAGTACTACAGTTTTTTGATGAATTGTACTACTACTAGTAGTATGTTGAAAGAGAATTAGCATCAGACTCGGATCATGATTGTGATAAACATACTCTTGTTGATGTTTATGACTCGGGGCTTGAACTTCAACTTAGAGTGGAAGTCTAACTTAGGTACGATTTATCGATCACTACCAGAGTAGCAGAAACAACTTAAGGTTAGTAACAATTTCAACTTCAAGTTGATTTTAATCACCTTTGTCAAGAAGCTCATCATCCGCGTCGGAGTCAGGACGGTCCTCTCGGAGTCGGAGTCTACGCCTCTCAAGCTCGCCGTTTGGGCGAAATGCGATAAATGTTAAGAACCACACGATATAGAGCATTGCGACTCCAACTTGAACTTGGATGTGTATCATTCTGGTAGTGATAGCTGTTGTGGATAGTAGTAGTAGTAATGGTAGGCTGAGGATTTCTGGCGACTTCAAGTTGAAGCGACATCATGATTCTTTCCTCATTTTATATGCAGCTTTTGAGCCCTTCATTCTGGTTCATTCGAAAGATCACTCACCACTTATACTACTAGTACTACACGGCGCCCTAACTTGAACTCCGACATGAAGGACAATATATCCTCTTCAGTAATCCTACCAATAGGAACCCAGGTCACATTGATCTTGCACTGCAGTTGAGAAGTTCTTGTTTTCATTTTCCAAGGAACCACACCAATGATGATCGTGATGACTTGGAAGTTTGTGATACTAGTACTACTAGTAGTGTTGGGTTTCCGAAGAAGCCCAAAAGGTAGAACTTGAACTTACACTTGAATTCACAAAATTATCCGAGTCGGCCTGCCACTTCAAGTTAGGCTGGCAGCCTGAGTGAGAACTTGAAGGTCTTACTATCATGAATGTCCACCAAAGGATCCGCTCATATGATTTTACCTCTTCCATTGGTAGTAGTACGGAAGCCGGAGGGAAGCTCTTCAAGTTTAAGTTGTCTCTGGAATGCGCAGTAGTACTACTAGTAGCTGCACACTGGCAGCCTGAGTGCCAGTGCTCCTGGCAGTGACTCGCACTCACCACTGGCAGTGGCAAATGAAGGGACTCGATTGCGCAGTACTAGTAATACAACTTGAAGTATTCGTAGTACTAATACAAGTACTACTGCGCAGTGGTACTATCAGTACTAGTAATTTCAAGTTGAAGTATGTATTACTACTAGTATGCATAGTACAACAACAGGTACAGCCTCAGATTCAAGTTCCGAGTCAGTACTAACTTGGATCATGCCAGTGCCAGTAACTGCGGCGGTTCATACATCAATGTCATGCAGTGCTGGCAAAGACGACGTTGACATCATGATGGTGGTGATGGTGCTGTAGTAGTAACTTCAGGTTGAAGCCTGATGTGGGTTCTTGACCTGAATTCCTTTGAAAAGTTATTTTCAAGTTGATGACGCACACACTCATTCTACACCGCAGCCTGAGGGAGACTCGGGACATACTATGCAAGTAGTAATATGGGCAAACAATCAATATCATTTCTGTTTCATCAAGTCATACATCAACACTGGCTGTACAAGTACACAAAGCGCACGCAAAACGCCATCGAAGACAGAGCAGAAGACAATATACTAAGACACATGTATGAGATATTGTAAAAGAGCAACGACACTCCTGCCTGCCCTCCTACACCGTGACTTGAGCTGCCACATGCACGTTGGGATGGCTTTTCTCTTCCATGCCGAAGTTCAAGTCGTAAGTCGGAAAATAATCTTTAACACTTTTGATAACCTGCCAGAAGGCTACCGCATAAGTAAAATTATCGGATTCCCGGTAAGGGTATTCCAACGATGTACTCCCGATGTGCGAGACGATACCAATTGCTCGTTTGTGCTGGTCGATAATTAAGCTGCCTGAATCCCCAGGCCTCGCAAACGGTGCACCAGTCAACGTTGGACGTGGTTGCTCCGGCAGATGCGGCGGTAGCCCATCCGGCCCGGGAGGAATTTGCAGTGCAAGTATTTTGTTTTTGCGATCCTTTCCCGAAAAAAAGGCAGGGATGTTGTTGGCTGTGCCTATCGTATGACCAGTTGCCCAGCCATACTTATACACGTTATACCTGCAACTTTCTATAGCGGCGTCACTTGGCCAGTACCCGTGCTGCTCGTATTCTTCGGTGGTCAGCGAATGGGGGAAGATGTCTCGCTCTGGTGCGAATGTCGTGATAGCCACAAGTCCGAAAGTTGTTTCTGTGAACAAATCCCAACCGAGATGTTTACAGATAGTCTCCTTGTTTACTGAAAGCATGACCGTACTTGTCCTACTGATGTCCACGACATTCGCAAAGGTTGTATAAGTTCCGTGGCTGTTAAGATTATAATTCTGACACGAGTCGTTGTCCAAAAGGATCATGCTCCAATCCCTCATGTAGGGTTCAAAAGATTGAGTCAAGTTGCCCTCGCTCAATGGCGCAGACTGTTGAATGACTCCGATATGATTGGCAACCCAGCCTCTGCGCAAGTCGTCTATCGTGGCATTGGCGAGTCTGGTATAAGCATCTTTAACCCTATCAAACAAACTTGTAGCCTCCCGGAAATCGTTCAGGGCCGGCATATCATGAAGATCGTTAATCTTGGCTTCTCTCAAGGCCGATTCCATCAAAGACAAGTACGATGGCAGGATGGTGTGGGTGAAGAGGTTCATAACATACTCTGGGTTGGGCCGTGCCTTACGGTTGTAGAGAGTGGAGTCTAAAATTCCGCGTCGTACATCAGGATAGATGTGGCCATGACGGCTACAGAGCATGTACGCATTGACAGGGCCCTCCCCAAACTCTGGCTTTCCGAGCACAATGAGTGTCCCTGTTGACCATACGATCTCCTTAGATAGCATGTTCTTGGAGCTAACAAGACTTCCCGCAGCCAGGGAGAAAGCCAAACTGAATCGATTCAACACCGAATAGGAGTATGGAATGCGTTTACCGTTCCAAAATCGGAAATGGCGAGGGGGAATATCCATGCGTTCGTCCTCTGGCACGAAATCCTCGGGCAGCTCTGGTGCTGGCTCAGTGACGGCTGCCGGAATTAACGTATTGGTGATAGAAGCGCTACTACTAGTAGGGTCAACGACGATGCCAGTGTTGTCCGAGGGTCCGCTGCCAGTCTGACCCAAGATATCGGTGTCAGCTTTGGAGACGACGTCGTCTTGGGAGGCGGTGGCGGGCACGACATATTGCTCCCTAATCTCGACCTGAACGTCGCGAATGTCATATGCCCACAAAATATCCTTAGCGCTTTCCGAGATGCGGCACCCCTCTTTAGGTTCAAGCGAATCTTTATCGACCCCGACAAGAACGACAACGGGGATTTCACCTTCATCGTCCTCATAGCCAACGCGGTTGACTTCCAAACTGTTCCAACGCACGTTCTCCTTGTCAAGTACGTCAAGAATCTTTGGGCCCAAGATCTTCTCCCAGAGAGGGACGATGCGGTGAACTCCAACTATGAATGCGAATTTCCGCGCATTTCGCGGTTTCCAGTCGGGACCGGTGCGCCCGACCAGGCGAGGCTTGCCAGCGAAGCCAGTGTAGTAGTTCTCTTGTTCTTCTGGTGACAAGCTTGTCCTTCGTTCGCGATCGGTTCCCTGAGACTTGTCAGGAAGGACATCTCCCGTCTTCTGAACAGTGCTCTGAGACTTGTTAGGGTTCTGAACGGTTCTCTGAGGCTGAGGCTTGTTAGAAACAATTCCCCGCTTCCGACCAGGCTTGTTAGCAGGAGTAACCGGCCGCTGATCTTCGTTTAATTGGTTACCAGAGGGCCGTGGGCCGAGTACCAAAATCCCATACGATTCATTAGGCGCGATATTACTAGTCCAGGTCTGCGTAGTAGTGGCGCTGGCAGGCGTTAAATCGATTACTCTTGACCGGTCACTGTGGTCACTGCCGAGATCCGATTCCGACATCGAGCTATGCGAGCTGGTGTCTGTTCTAATACTCCAGGGCTCGGCGTTGTAAAGTCTGTTATAGTGGTGGTGAGCAACAATCAGTATTGCCACTGGCATTGTCAGTGAAAAAGAACGCAGGACTCACTTCCACCGCCGGCGCGAGCTTTACTAGCAGGATCACTGGGTCTTGTCGCAGCCATAGTAGTCATACTATTTTGCTGAATAATGCAAGTTCAGAAAATTCAAGTTGTGGTCGAGACGATTTAGGCAGTAGTTAAGACGAAATATGCAAGAGGGTTTGAGTGAGCACCCCGAGGGGGCATTTCTGTTTCTTATACCACTGCTCTAGTTTCCAGTCACACGCCACCGGCGCAGTGGCACTGCCGGCCTCCTGAGTGCTCCGGCGACTCGGAGTCGCCTTCAACTTGAAGTTGGCACTGCCACTGCCAGCCTCAGGCTGAGTGGAGCTTGCCGGGGCCAGACTCTACTATCAAAGTCCGACGAAGTTCCGTAGTTTCAACACTGATATTGGGGTGGTTATAATTTAAAACCTAGTACTAGAACAAAGTAGAAGCAAAATGTAGTACTAGTTAAATTATAGGAAGAGGTAGAGGTACTAGTACTCCTAGTAGGTACTATGGGTACTAGTAGTAGTTACAGCTTGAATACGCACGTCTGAATAGTAGTACAGTCTGGCTCAAGACCTGGTATCCCTACATTTCCCTGCTATGCCAAATCCAGATGGGCAAATTCAGCGCATCCAAATATCGATTTCAACTGCTCTTCCCCTGTCCGAGCCCTCGCGCGTGAGATGAACTCCGCAACTTTCAACCGCCCATTATTTGACGGAAGAGGTAAATCTGGTCCCAACAAATCACCGCTGACCTCGTAAACACTCGCGACCACTTCCTGAAACGCGTCCGTATACTTTGCTTTCTCGGTTTCTGAAAGGGGTCTCCCATTGGAACCTTCGGCGTCCGAAGCGAACAGACTTGACAGCCTTGTAGCGGATTCGTAGATCTTCTCGACACTCCTCTCTCTCTCGTGCGCGATTGCATTCAGTGCTTCACCCATGACAGATTTCCCGGTTACGACGTGCTTAAATATTTCATCGTTGGTGACTATCGCGAGCCATCTTTTCACTGTCGTATATCCGTGAATTAGAACACTCTGCGTTTTTTCCGCCTTCTCTAGAGCCCGAGAAAAAAATTTCGTCGTTTGCGGTTTGGTGGGGATCACTTGATTGTCGGAGTTGCGGGTACGTTTCTTTTGAGGCTCATCCTCATCGTTCGGGGAATCCAAAGAGTCAAGCTTGCGACGTTCACCCGCGTGGCTAGAGGAATGGGTATCAGGTCCTTGTTCCACATTTCGTGGGTTTGCCAAAGCAATACTTTGATTCAATCGTGTACGGTGCCTTTCATATGCAACCATACGTCTATGTCGGAAGGATAATACAGTGGGTTCCAAATCGTTCGCCAGGTCGCTGGACGTAAGCAGACCGCTGCCTTCGAAAATAGCAATTGCGTTTTGAAGTTCATCATCAACAGTCTTGCTGTTCTCCCGCCGTGTCGTTACGTCGTCTTTCACCAATTTCAGTAAACTGTCCAAGCCAATTGCCCCTACAGAGGGCCACCGAGTATACCCATCTGGGTAGATATCCACATTGCTGGTAAGATCAATGCGTGCTTGTTGCGCAGCTGTCTGATAATTGTGTGATCCTCCCAATCCCCTTCGTTCCTTCTCGACGGCATCGGGCAGTTTGTCGCGAAACGCGTGAATCATCTCCTCCAGAAGTTCGATATGGTTCCTATAGGCAACATAGTGGGCTAGGAACAAGGGAATGAAGAAATAGAATATCCCAAGCTTGTAAACGTCGAACTCGAGTCTGTCTCCAGTATAATACAGATGCGTCTGCACCTGTTGCCTTGGCAGAGGTGATGCTTTTCGACTAGGCGTCTTTCCGTCCCCTGGGTATAAAGCTTCTCCCAACGGAGACCTCTTTTGATACAGTTGGGAGTATCCTTCTATACCTCGAGGTGTACCATGATACTTCAGGAAGATCTCCTTCATTTCTTTATTGAAACTTGACCATTCTAGCTTCCGCTGGCCTCGAAATTGATGGCATTTTTCCCTCTCAGTCTTCGAGAAACGGAGAAGGAAAAATGAGCCGTGAACTACGTAGCGTTGAAGGTCCTCCAGGAAAGACCGTAAAGTCACCGCATCCTTCGCCGCTTGATTCTAAAGAAAGGCAGTCAGATGTAGAACATCAATGTTGATGAGTATGACTGTTACGAACCCCAACAACACTTTCACATAATAGATCGACTGTTTCGAAGAGTTCTTCGATGAGCTCTTCCTGTTTATTGAAAGACTGTTTAAGGCTCGTAATTTCTTCAAACTTCGCAAGGTACGCCTTCTTCATTTCCATCATCTCGCTTTTCAGAGCTGCCACCGCTGCACGAAGATCGACGTCTTCCGACTGCACAATTGATGCATCCTGCCCCTCCTCTTGCTCGACTTTCTCTTCCGTCCTAGCACAATCCGATACGCTTTCATAGTGCTTATTCTGTATTGCCTCGACGTGGTCATTTGTTTCAGAAGATAAAGACCTGAGTGTTTCCTTTTGCCGACATATGTTTTTCGTCAGAGTTTCCCTGGCAATAAAGGCTTATCGTTTGCGTTAATCGATAATCATTTCTACTTATCAATTGAAAATAATGCACACCTGAAGGACTCGAATTTGTCTCGTTGATCTCAGCTTTAACCTCCCAGATAGGTTCCTTCCTTGGGCCCTCCGCATTATTTAGATTGAATTCCACTGGGTCGCGCGACAAGTTCCGCGCTCCTGACACCTTACCCCTCGGGCTGTTCAAGGAACTCGTTGACTGATCTCGCACTCTCGCGACGTTGTCGGATCGCTGACTTGAAGGAGCTGAGTGGGATGACGACAAGCCCTTGTAACTTGAGAAAGTTCGTGGCATTTCCTCGTGCGATAGTGGGTGCGGATGACGATTGTCACGCTGATCCAACGACTTCAAGTTGGGGAGGAAGCTTGAGCGCTTGTTGACTGAACCTTGGCTACCACTGCCAGTGTTGCTGTTACAAATTCTAACTATGTCAGCGGCCCCCTTTTGTTCCGACGGACTCCCGCGACTCCACACCCTTCGCCCTATCTGCTTCTATTCTTGTCTTTGCTCAGTCATCCTTGTTTCTTATCGTCCAATCCCAGAGCCCCACATGTAACCCTTCGCCCTAACCCTCTGCCCCGCTCCCACACTATTATTAGTAGCCTATTGTCTACGGACCTATTATTCTCTGCTTATTGTTCATCAGATGTATCTTCGCTCCGCAGCTATAGTATATAAACCCCTGTACTTAGCATGATCACCAGTGCCAGCTAAAATTCTTATAGAATTGCGATAATTATCACACCTGTTTGATAAGTTATCGCGATAATTTCGGCAGGCCTTCGGCAGCTCGCTCTGCCTTTCAGCAATGCCTGTGCCGTGCGTGCCGACAGAGCCTTGTCAGGGCTTGCCCGGCAGCACGGTCAGGCCTCAAAATTATTTGAAATAACAAAATTATATTTGTTTGCAAAGCCTGGACCACGGTCCAGGCCAAGCAATTAATTACATTACTAATGACATCATAATTTAAATACAATTAAAAAAAGGGCCCCGCACGTACCCGCTGCTCGCGCGCGCGGGGGTGCGTCTGCCGTCCGGCTGCGTTGTCGCCCGCGCGCCGGCGCCGCTGGCTGCGTTGTCGCCCGCGCGCCGGCGCCGCTACGGCCTGGCCAGGGAGATGGCCTGGGCTCTTGGTACGCAGCCCATACGTGGCGCGTCGGGGTCGTCTTGTACGCGTACAGCTCGTCTCACACGACTGTGTTCGTCACAACCGTGGTATTCATCGCTGTCGATTGGGTGCGTGGTTGTGTGCGGTGGCGCACGCGAAGTGAAGGTGATGGTGTGAGTGTCTGTTCCATTGGGTGCGAGGTTGTGTGCGGTGGCGCACGCAAAGTGAAGGTGATGGTGTGAGTGTCTGTTCCATTGGGTTGTCCGTCCGCCTCACGGGTTTGCGTGCAGCAATTAAGACAACGGTGCGGTGTAGGTCCAGGGAAAGAAAGGGAGGTGAGAGCTCGCAAGCGTCTATTGCGCGCAGCTGAACGAATAATGGCGTATCTGCGGGGAAAAGCGTGCCACTGTCAGTCAAGTTCGATATGCCACCCAGAACTTTATGGAAAAAAGACGTACTCGGATTGCTACCACTAGCAAAGAAACGGTGTAAAGAAGTGGGCTTTCGCCGCCACGAGATAACGCAAGCCTTGCACTTTTATGCTCTATGCGCTCCGCCACCCAAAGGATTGTCTCGAATTCTTGCACTGCTGACCCTCAGCTCGGCAGGTGCAGGCTCGTTGCCACTTTGGTTGTCGGCGAAAGAATTTTGTGCAGTCGGAACAAGAAGGATGTGGACAAAGGGTAGTGTGAAGTGAGTTCCGACGTGAAGTTTATTCGACCAGAGGCGGGAATACTACGCTAGGGTAGCGAAAGAGGAGTGTATGGGTGTGCGGGTGTAGTGCAGTGGGTGTTGTTGTGTTGTCAGAGAGAAGATCTGAAATGTTGCGCGCTGACTGGTGAGGTGAACGGCCTTGAAAGAGGAAAGATATCACTCACCCTTACCCTTTTGCTCGAAGAAGAGCAACATAAGCTTGCAGCCCAGTGTCGCCCACATCCGCCGTCTTCCCTGTGAGTGCCACCGCAAACGCACCGTGAAGAAAGATTGTGCTACTTGAACCAGCACAGTCGGTCAATGCAGTGGTGGCACTGCTGAGAGTACCTGAAGAGCCAAAGATTGCGTCCGTGGTTGGTGAGGAGTTTGGTCCCGCGAAGTTGACGCAGGAGGACGGAGGAGTTTGTGAGGAAAGCAATAGCGACGACGTCGCGACGTGGCACGATGCGACCCTGAAAGTCGCGTGAAATTACCACATAAGGTATGTCTCAAACATTTTTACCTCTTCAAACATATCAATAACATATCATTTGTATTTTATGCAAAGCATACTGGCTCAGGCACAATATGTATGTCCGAATATCATCTATTATAGAGTGCATATAGAAAATATGGAGGTGAAGGAACAAATCAGTAGGGTGTAAAGTAAGGAATAGCTCAGAAATTCAATATCTATGCATTATTTCATGAATTCATCGATTTATCTATAACCTTTCCATCCTTTCCAAAGCCTGATATTTTACATAGAGATAGGCAGTACACTAATACAGCTCACCAAAAATTACGGTATCCATAGGATGCTTCTGTGTGTATTGAAAAATGAAATACACTCGGAAAGTGACCATTTTGAGCACTTTGGCCCATTTCTCAACATTCGCAGCTCCATTTCATATGTTTCTGATGTTCAAAAATTTAGTACTCATTTGAAAGCTATAATAGACATATAAATAAAGCTTATTGAGGCGCTAGATCGGAAGTTGTAAGGAAAACAAACCTGAAGCGCTCAAATGTGTTCAAGGGACGAACACATCTGTACAAGTTTCACTCGATGTAATGCACTCGAAGCACCACTTTCGAGTTTGATCACTTCCACACAACCTATCAACATAATTCTTCTTGATACTTTTAGATAACATGATCAGAGTCTATTTTGCAAAAAAGCTGAAGTCTCAGGCTCACTCAAATTAATACAAACGAATAAATTTTGTGAGAGTAGCACATTTTGTCGATGTTTTGTTTATTATACAACATCTAAGTAGACAACTACTATTAAAATAAATATGTTAATTTACTATCATGTACGCTCTTTTAAGGCGCAAAATGTGCCTGATAATATGTTGCGAAAGTGAATTAATATCAAGACAAAAAGGTGCCCGGCGATGTCTCGGACAAATAGTCCGGGAATCGCCGGACACACTTTCGAGGACACGGACGTGTCGAAGGACACCTTCGACAACGTCTTTAAATTATATCTTTCACTCTTTTGCCCGCCTTTTTGTATGTTTCAATCATAGTTATATATAAGATAGTGTCACGCTTATAATGTACATAGTTGTAATAATAAAAATGAATAAAAACCGATGACCTCGGTTGTGGTCATCAGGTTCTTCCTGCACTGGGAGTGCACGGTCTGGCGTTCGGTTTTTCACCGCATGGGCTTGGGAAGACATGCTAGGATATGTAGGCGAGTCGGTAGTAGCGCAGCGAGGTGCCGGTGATGTATTAGGGTGCATTTGGTAGAACGGATTTGTGGGCGATGCACGTATGGGATTGCCATTCACCTCTGGTGTCAAAGGACGCGAGCCAGTTCTCTTCGTGTTGCCTGAAGCAGCACTGACAGCCCTTCCACGTTCACGCTGATAAGAGGCTTGAGTGACAGTTACCTTCCTGCCTATTGATCCACCGCTTGCATGACCTGCTTTCCCCTCCTTGTCCCTCTCTAGTGTATCCGCGGCCGCATTGATGGGCGAGTTCTTGGGCGGGGTTGTCCCAGTCTTGAGTCGTTCGAAGGAAACAGCCCCTCCCGCATACGCGACCCCACCACAACCGGGCGGTGCTTGGCCTGCAGCAAGCAAATCAGCTGCTCGCTGCAATCTATCAGCGCGCTCGGTCATCGTCCAACACCCACTATCACCAAGAAACTGGGTCGAGCCAGGAACTCGTACGGCAACCGGTATCGGACGCACAAAGCCGAGTGCTTGCGCGTGCTGTTGCTGTTGCTGAAGAGCGGATGCCGAAGAAAAGCTGTGAGAATGTACAAGCTGTGGATGGGGATTAAGCCGGGGTGTACGCTGTTCGGAATCCGAGTCGTTCAACGCTTGCTCGTGATCGCGAGCGTCCTGGAAGGACTGTTGTCCAGGTTTATTGAATGAAGACTCCGGAGACGGGGGCGACTGTCGCTGTCGTCGCTGCGATCGTTGTGTTTGTTGTGTTTGCAGCGAGGAAGTTGGGCTTGCTTGACTTTGCTGCTGCTGCTGCCCTTGAATTTGGGAGAGCGGAGGAACGGTGGGCATGGAATGCGCCCTGTACTATCGTTGGCGTTCTTGCAATAAAGACGAGGGTGAAGGTTTGCGTCGCACGCTACAATGTTGCATTAACTGTAGAGAGCAAGGGCACGGTTGTGAAAGAGGGAGACAAAGATAAAGACAGGCGACGCGCGCGCGCGTGCCACTGTTGTAAGCGCCGGCGCTCGCGCTGTTGTCGCTACATTAATTATAAATTAACGGCTGCGTCATATTTCAAATAAAAAAGATTTACCTTTTGTTCTAGGCTTGTTCTATTTTATATCAAATTATCAGGGGCCAGGCCCAAACAGTCAAATTATTAAAAAACAAATGTGCCAGGGATCAAAACCATGCTGTATTACCAAATTCAGCCTGATCCCTGACGCGAGAAGGCTGCCGCGAGGTGCCGGGAGGCGGCACCCCGGCATTGAGCTGCTCCGCAGCCCCAAATTAGTTATCACGATAACTTATCAAACGTGTGCGATAATTATCGCAATTCTATAAGAATTTTAGTTGGTACGGCTCGCATGATCGAACCCTAAGTTCGATCTCCTTTGTCAAACCCCCCGTCTCTAGTCACACTATACATCTGCTTTGTCTCTACTCCACATCGTAGGCCTTTGTCTATACTTAAAGACTCTAAGTGTTGAGCCCTAGCTCCGCTATTAGTCTTAGCAACCAACGTTGCGAAACCCAACTATACGAGACCGTAAGTTGAGACGTAACAATTAGATCGAACTTATCTACCGTCGAAGACATCCGTCTTTACGACTACAGTGTTGAGCCTTAGCTCCACGTACTACTAACCAGTTGTAAACCCATCTAGTCCAGAAGAACTACCGCTCGAGGTAATCCCTTCAGTGTAGCAAGGTGCTCATCAATTGCAAGAGGGAGGCCAAGGAAAACTTCGAGAGTCGCGATCCGAAGATTAAGAAAACCGCTCCAGCTCATTGGTTGATTAAAACCCCGGACAGTAGTGTTACGAAGAACAGGAACCAACTTCTGTCATATACAACGGGACCGTAGCTGTGCACACAGGAAGAGGACTCAGTACCTGCAAAGAAGGCATAAAAGCTGCTAGCCTAGTCTTTGGGACGCCTATTGGACAACGAGCAAACATTTGCAGACGTGCCGCTTGATACAGCGAAGGGAGACCGATCCAGAAATCGAAGAACAGACAAGCTGTTAAAACACCAATAGTTATTCACCACGGCAAACCTAATCCCAAACAGAGTTCAGATTCTTGACCAGACCAACACCAATCAACGTGACAACCTAGGACGCCCCATATACGAAATCCGATACTCAGTCACCAATTGCTATCAATACGATTCATACAGTTTCACCCAATACTGCGACGATACTGTTTGGACAATCACTCGAACTGCGAGTCCCATTGTCAACCACAGTGACACTTTCATCCTCTACCACACCAACCCAGACGCATTCTTCTACCTCGAAAACTTCGCCCCCAACAAAGTCCGCATAATCCACATCTGTGGAAGTGACCGTCGACTTCTAAGGATACACTACACTGTACCGCCATCGTGGCTGACATCCTATCCCTTCCAGCCCTTGACGATCCTATCTACTCTACCAGAGACCTCATCCGAAACCGATTCCTCGCATTTGCCGAAGAGTTCGACGACATCCTAAATCGAATCCGAACACTCTTGGACGAACGATATCGTGATTGGATTTCAGCTGTTGAATACGCACAATACACTCGAGATCAACAACAACCTTGGATATACAAATACGGACTCTTGTGGCATCATACACGCTTATTCATCCCTAGAGACACTTACCTACGTCGTTTCTTTATTGGTCACATACATTTCGATAACCACGGAGAAACATTACATCGAAGCGAAGCAGAAACCACACGTCTTGTAGCAAGACATTTCTGTTGGGCAAATCTCAGCGACGACGTCAACCACTACATCTTTCAGTGTACCTGTCAACACCATCAACCCACACCCAATAACACTGTCCATCACTACCTAGCACCACCCATCGAAATACCTGAAGACCACGTTACTGCTCATACTCTCAACTCTTACTACGACGACTCAGACAGTTACGGATATCATTCCGGAACCGATTAGTCACCACGGCAGATAAAGGCAAAAGCAAGTCTTCCTCGCGTCAGACTACTCAAACACCTGCTATACCATCATCATCAACTAAACCAAGTCGAACCCAAACTACGCAAACACCTGTTGTTCCTACAGCCTCGACCAGTGAAACATCCAAACCAACGTACACCAGTGTTGTTAAAGCACCACCACCACATCGAAACCTACACTTCAACAGAGAAACACAATTCTTTTACCTCACCTTCGAAGGAGAAGTAGGGAAACGACCTTGGTCCTACGACCCATCTGTACGTAGGTGGACGCCTATTGCAGCAAAATCAGCAACAGCAGGACGAGCCTTCTTCATTGCCAATACACCTAACTGGGAAGACCTTGCCAGCCGATCTCTAGCAGGAGAATTTGATAATCTCGAACCACCCCCACCACCATTTCCTACAACCCTCACCTTCAACGAAGAAACTCAACTCTTTCACTTCCAAAATAGTGACGGAACCCTCTCAGAGACACCTTGGGTGTGGAACCCTATCAACGACGAGTGGACTACCGTACCCCCAGGTTGGGACCCAAGAGAAGCATACGAAATTTCAACACCCAACTGGAGGGAGTTAAAAGACGAATATTACCGCCGACACCCTGAACTCACCCGCCAACCAACACCACCCCCTCGAGAACCAGCACCGAGCCGTGAACCCTCACCAATTCGCGAATCATCTACTGAATCGCCTACCCCGGCCCCTCAGGATCCACCCAAAGACCTCTTTGAAGAACCGTTTAAACGACCAGTATCACAACAGTCTTCTATATCAGGAACCTCCCACTACTCTTTTGCAGAAAAAACTCCCACTCGACCAACAACCAATCCTAACCCACCTCCCATAAGACCAAAACCCTCTCTCACATACACTCGTCCTCATATCGAACCACTATCACGAAATACAATGGCTGATACACAAACTATTACAGTTACAGACGCCTCATTCTTCCGCCCCCCACCTGGAGAAGAAAGTATTAGTGCCTGGCATGGCTTCGGACAAGGAGGAAGAATGTGGGGACCAGCAAGAAATCGAGGATGAGATGATAGACCACCTGGAGGAAACCCACCAGGAGGAGGAGGAGGACCAGGAGGAGGAGGAGGAGGACCAGGAGGAGGAGGACCAGGAGGAGAAGGAGGAGGACCTGGAGGACCCGGAGGACCTGGACCAGGAGGACCAGGAGGACCTGGAGGACCAGTTGGAGGAGATGATGACAAACCGAATAACGTCAATCAAGCTTTTATTCCGATGAAAATCAAGCCCTTCACCGGAACTCAAAAGGATGTCGATCGATTCCTCATGCAATGCAACGTCTTCCTACGACTCAACGCACAACAATATAACACGGATTATCGATGCATCGCATTCATAATTTCCCACTGCTCAGAACCAGGATCCATACCATTCGCCACTCAATATGTCGCATCTGGTCGACTCCAAACAGATACCTTTGAAGAGTTTATTCAGGAATTTGAACGAACCTTTGTATCATCGGAACTCACTGTCCAAGCTCAACTAGAATTGGATGACCTTCGTCAAACGGGATCTATCGAAGCGTACAATCTTGCGTTTAAACCACTAATACAACGCGCTCGAATTACTGGATACATTGCCCAACGTAACCAATATTGGAAAGGACTCAATAACAACCTCCTACAAAAGTTACTGGCGTGTCATCCACAACCCACTACAATGGACGGATGGTACTATCTCGCCACCAAACTGGACACTGGCTATAAGATTGGTCGCGCAATGAATAGACACCCCAGATCGAACGAATACCAATCTACTCGACGACCTACACGCCAGGCCAACCGACAAATCCGTGCCATAACCAACGAAGCGTACATTGAAGAAGAGCCCTCCGATAACTCTCTCAATGACATAGATCAGCTTGTCGATTCAGCAGTCAACCATTTATTCCTTGCGCGTTTATCAACGGAAGAATACCAGCGACACATGAAAGACAACCTCTGTTTCAATTGTCACAAACCAGGACATCGTACCGCTAAATGTCCTCAGCCACACCCCAAACGCAACAACAGATCTCGGTGGCCAAACTCACGCACACATAAAGCCAAAGTCATCCGTCAGATCACAGCCACGGATGATCAAGACGAATACTCGGAACCCGAAAACGAAGATGACAACCAAGAACCGCTTTCAACCGAAGATCGCGCTGCCCAAATTCAACAACTTCTCATTGGTCTTGACGATGACACAGTCAATCAAGTCTTTGATAGAGTTGAGGAAGCAAATTTTTAAACGACGAAGAGCTTCCGCAGCCATCTCTCTCGTTGAATATTCGGCTGCTCATCAACTCTATTAATGACAATCATGCCTTACAAATTCCGATTACCTTCAGCTATAACGATAAAATCCACAAAGCGACTGCACTTCTAGACACCGGAGCCGAAGGTCTATTCATCGACCGAAAACTCGTAGAAAAACTCCACCTAAAAACAATCAAATTACGACACCCACTGCGACCCAAGAACGTTGATGGAACACTCAACAATGCCGGACGTATCACCTCTTATGCACCTCTTCAAGTCAAACTTGGAAATCAACAATATGCTATGCGATTCTATGTTACCACTCTTGGAAAAGAAGAATTTATTCTTGGCCTACCATGGTTCAAGAAATACAAGCCAAAAATCGACTGGGATACAGGATCCATACAGCTCAATTGCGTCAACATCTCGACTCAACTTGCACAACAAGCTCGAAAAGGATTTGAAGCTGCTAAGCCACTTCTAGATCTTGTACCTCGCCAATATCACCAATTCCTTTCCCTATTCGACGAAGAAAAAGCACACCGTTTTCCACCAAAACGACTATATGACCATGCTATCGATCTCAAACCAGACTTCATTCCCAAACGGCATTCCCCATATCCACTATCTCTTCCGCAACGCGCCGCTCTGGACACCTTCATCAACGAAAACCTTAAAAATGGATATATACGACCTTCAAAGTCACCTATGGCATCACCCCTTTTCTTTGTTGACAAGAAAGACGGAACTCTACGACCCGTACAAGATTACCGTTACCTCAACAATGGTACAATCAAAAACGCGTACCCGTTACCACTTGTTCAAGACCTTTTGGACAAACTCCACGGATCGCAATACTTCATCGCTCTAGATATCCGATGGGGATACAATAACATACGGATCAAAGAAGGAGACCAATGGAAAGCTGCGTTTACCACTCAACGAGGACTTTTCGAACCAACAGTTATGTTTTTTGGCTTATGCAATTCTCCAGCAACTTTCCAACACTTTATGAACGACATCCTTGGAGAAGAAATCTTACTGAACCATCTCTTGGTTTATATGGACGACATTCTCATCCATGCCCCAACCTTACCAGAACTTATCCACCGCGCCAAATGCGCCTTCACAATCCTTCAACAAAATGACTTATACTTCAAACCCACCAAATGTTTCTTCCATACACAGAAACTTACTTATCTAGGACTCATCATTACACCTAATCACATCCAAACAGATCCTACCAAGATCGAAGGCATCACCAAATGGCCAGTACCCACCAACGTCAAAGATGTTCGCTCATTTACTGGTTTCACCAACTTTTATCGCCGATTTATCCCTCATTACGCCGAGATTACCAAAGCACTGGACAACCTCAAACGGAAAGACCAACCATTCGTTTGGACTGAGGTTGAACAGAAGGCATTTGACGCACTCAAAGCTGCATTTTCTCAACATCCGCTACTTCTAATGCCGAATCCACACAAACCTTTCTTCCTAGAAACCGATGCTTCCAAAGTCGCTACCGGAGCTGTCCTTCGCCAACATGATGACAACAGTGTTCTTAAACCCATTGGATACATTTCGCAATCACTCAACTCAGCCGAACGTAATTACGAAATTTACGACAGAGAACTACTCGCCATCATTTGTGCCCTTAATACTTGGAAACATTATCTCCTTGGATCACCACATCAAGTCACTTTGTGGTGTGACCATCGCAATCTAACCTATTGGAGAGAAGCCCGGAGACTTTCACCCCGTCAAGCTCGATGGCATTTGTTGTTATCACAATTCGACCTTCACATTACACATGTTCCCGGCAAACAGATGATACAATCTGACCTTCTATCACGCCGGGCGGACCATGTTAAACAGGGGGAGAATCTAAACGAAGTTTCTATAATGCTGCCAAACGACCTCTTCATTTACGCATTACAAGACCACAATGATTCGGAAGACGAAGAAGAAAGCATTAACTACGAGTCTGACGATGACCTTCCAGACACTGATAACCTGACGAAATCCATCAAAGAATCAATGAAGAAAGACGAATACCTCACCAATACCATTTCTCAACTAAAGAAGAAGCTACCACCCGCTCGAACCGCGCTTAAAGACTGGTTTTTCGACGACACTGGCATTTTATACTTCAAGAACCGCATCTATATTCCGGATAATCTCGAATTAAAACGCACAATCTTACGGCTTCACCATGATATCCCAGTACGCGCTCACCCTGGTATATTCAACACTCTGGAACAAGTCCGAAGAACGTATTATTGGCCCCGAATGCAGAAATTTATATCCGATTACGTCCATGGATGCGCACTATGCCAACAAATGAAAGTCAATCACCACCCGACCGCACCACCACTAATGCCTATCGCCGCCGATAAGAACTCCTTTCCATTCTCTCACGTCAATATGGACTTCATCACCGACCTTCCAATGTCCCATGGATACGACACCCTTCTATTGGTCATTGATCACGATTGTTCCAAAGCTATTGTTCTCATCCCTTGCGAAAAGACAATAGACGCCATCGAAACAGCACAACTATACTTCGATAACGTATACCGACGATTTGGACTTCCCATCCGCATCATCTCCGATAGAGGACCTCAATTCGCCTCTAAAGCATTTCAAGAACTATGCAAAATCGTAGGAATCAAATCATCGATGTCAACCGCTTATCACCCGCAAACAGATGGACAAGCAGAACGAACCAATCAAGAGATCGAAGTCTATCTCCGGATCTATTGTACTGGAGAACCGGAAAATTGGTCTCAACATCTTCCCAACATTGAATTCGCCCATAACAACCGCACTCACACGGTCACCAAAAGAACCCCTTTCTCACTTCTCATGGGATATGAACCAATTGCACTACCCCTGAAATACCCGAAGTCGAACGTTCCATCAGTATCACAACGACTTGCCAATCTCACGGTCTACCGATCAGAAGCCCTGGCCGCCCATTCAGTTGCTGCCATGGTTATGAAAGAACGCACCTTCCGGAACTTCAAGCCATTCAATAAAGGCGACAAAGTCTGGCTAGACTCCAAAAACCTCCGAATCCCTGGCCTATCACAGAAGTTCAAGGAGAAACGTGATGGACCATTCCGGATCAAGAAAGTCTTATCGCCACTAGTCTATGAACTAGATCTCTCACGGACTAAATGGAAGATACACCCGGTATTCCACGCTGCGCTTCTCGTGAGATACACCGAGACCGAAGCATATGGACCACCCCACAGTAATCCCCCACCTGACCTGATCGAAGGACAAGAACAATACGAAGTTGAAGCCATCCGTGCCCACCGTGGAAACGGCACTAGACGAAGATACCTTATAAAATGGAAAGGTTACCCCACTTCTGGAAACTCATGGGAACCTGAGTCCAATCTCCGGAACGCACAGACCATCCTCAAAGCCTATAAGAAGCTCCACCAACTTGCCTGAATGCCCGCATCCCACAAACTCGTTCGCTTCTCTTATCCCCATTCCTCTAACATTGTCAACGACTCCACTCTCTCTGCATCATACCAACAGCCCATTACTCCTGAACCCACAACCCTCGTACTACCACCTACCTCGGTTCTAACGCGCCCCGGTTACCTAGACGCCGTCCGACCCTCCTTTACAAAAACAAGAATAGAAAAACACTTTATACCCGACTGGCAGAAAGCGTACTCTAACCGTTTGCACGTTCCCACTCTCTCCACCTTCCTTATTCACTGTTTCTACTTCAACCCCGATTACGCACAACAACTAATCGACTACTTCAACACATCCGCTCGTGTCCAACCACCCCTTACTATCACTCGACCCATAACCCGCCACCGCCGCAAACATATTAGTCACTTCGAACCTCAACGTTCGGACCCTTATTGCACTTGCAGTTGCTGCCACTATAACTGTCCGACTCACTCTCTCTAGACAATGCCCCCGTCCCGCACTCAACGACCTTCGCCTCGCATCAATCCCACCCTTCGAACACCTATACCAACCTTTCGACCGACAGACATCAACATCGACCATCTCACCCAAGCAGAATCAAGAAGGGTCCTTAACCTCTTCACCAATCGAACTATTCACCAATGTCTCAGTACCTCGACTTCCGATGCTACCCCTCTACTCACCATCTGGACTCAATTCTACGACATCGCCACCCGCGGTCAAGAGGTCATGGAAACCAACATCTTTATTGTGGAAGGAGCCCTTCGACTACTCCGATCCTCTCAAACTTCATTCGAAGACGCTCGTCGCTATGCCTTGGACCAATTCCTCACTCACGCACCACCCGCAATCACCGCACCACCAGTCATCGATCTCACTACAGAAGATGAAGTCGTGGATCTCACAAACGATCTCATCAATTCGGTCGGCATTCAAGTCCCTGAACGCCCAGGCCTCGCCGATCGCTTATCGGATCCTATGGAGCTCAAGTCACCAAGCCCTGCATACGAAGTCCACACCGCACCACCATCACCAGTCACCAGTCCAAAACCGGACAACAACCCGTTCTCAACCATGGCACTTGATTCTTCGACCGAATGCTCAACGCATACCCCCATTGAACACCAGTACGAACTGGCCGCCTCCACCTGCGAATCTTATACATGTCCATATTGTCATAAACGAGCACCGGGACACATCGCCTCAGAATGCAACGATCATCGATGCGTCTCATGCGGACAACAAGAAGGTCATGACGACGAATGCGCTACCTTCCGAGTCCTCCAACAACGTGTTCAGAGACGTATAAAGGAACGCAACTCCTCTCAAAGCGACTAAAGCACCTGTTGCTCACCACCGGATACCCTATTGGCGTTAACTTCGCCTATATGGCACGTTTTTCTTACTTTCTTTATTGGACTTAACTTGTCCCTATAACGGCCATTTTCTCTTCATCTATTAACTGATTTCCACTACGTTTCAATTTAAGAACGGGGTAATGTTACAAATTCTAACTATGTCAGCGGCCCCCTTTTGTTCCGACGGACTCCCACGACTCCACACCCTTCGCCCTATCTGCTTCTATTCTTGTCTTTGCTCAGTCATCCTTGTTTCTTATCGTCCAATCCCGGAGCCCCACATGTAACCCTTCGCCCTAACCCTCTTCCCCGCTCCCACACTATTATTAGTAGCCTATTGTCTACGGACCTATTATTCTCTGCTTATTGTTCATCAGATGTATCTTCGCTCCGCAGCTATAGTATATAAACCCCTGTACTTAGCATGATCGAACCCTAAGTTTGATCTCCTTTGTCAAACCCCCCGTCTCTAGTCACACTATACATCTGCTTTGTCTCTACTCCACATCGTAGGCCTTTGTCTATACTTAAAGACTCTAAGTGTTGAGCCCTAGCTCCGCTATTAGTCTTAGCAACCAACGTTGCGAAACCCAACTATACGAGACCGTAAGTTGAGACGTAACAGTTGCGAACAGTTTGGCCAAGCCCAATACTACTATCACGTAGTACACTAGTAGTAGTATAGTGACGACTCTGGCATTCCATGTTCAAGTTGTCGATTGAAACCTCGCGCGACCTGCGTCTCAGACTGCGAGTGCTTTCCGAGTCGGCCCGAGTGGATCTACCACGGAAGTGTGTAGTGTCCTGTGTGTGGTATGAGCGACTTGGGTGGTCTGGGTTTTTTTCTTCAAGTTCTGAATCCAAATCATGCCAGTCTTCCACTGGCACTGGCAAGCGATGGTACCCGTCTACTTGAGAGCTGGCTGGGGAGTCAACACGGTGAGCGCCGGCCTGCCAGTGCCAGTGAGCATTAATGCCTAAGTCGGCAGCCGACTCAGGTTTGACACGGCGCCGGCGGGTGCCAACAGTGCCAGTACTGGTAGTAGTACTACCGTGACTCAGGCTGTGTCCACAACTCGAACATTGGCAGCCAGTGGGACTCCGAGTTCCAGACATTCCAGGCAACAGAGTTGCAGATTTAGTAGACTGCTGAACGTGAAGCGAGTACTACTAGTAGTAGTAGTAGTAATCACGATAGTAGTAGTTGCCCTGAGTAGTAGTATTAGAAGAAGCGAACAACAACCGTTTGAACTCAAAGTTGAGATTGTGACAACTTGCCAGTCTGAGTGGACAGAATTGGAGGCTTGAGACTGGATAATTCAGCTGCCAGTGGCTAGTAGTAGTACGGTACCCTGCCAGTGAGTACTAATAGTAGGTAGTAGTCGCCAAACATCACTGACATGCCAGTGGCATTCAAGTTCAATTTGAAACTCGGATCATCATCATGATGTCGGCTCCAAGTCCGAGTCCTCCGAGTCGGAGTCACTGGCAGTAGTACTACCGTACTCAGGCTACGTGGCAGCCTGAGGTGGCGTGAGTTATCACTTGAACTTGAAGTTCCACTCCGAGTCCGACTCAGGCTCCGAGTCGCCGGAGTCGGAGTCGTCGGACTTTCAACTTCAAGAACTTGAAGTTGCAGGATCCTCACTTCGTAGGTTTCAATCTACTTTGTAGTATGTGCTAAATGAAGAGTTTATCTTTATCATTGACAGTGTCTTCTTTCATACAATGTTTCGTGCATGTGCATGTCAGCAAATCGGTTAACATAAAATCTATCATAAAAGTCCAGGGATTCCTCAGGTGTCAATGACTTCGGAGGACATTCATCACCCTTCTGAACCCCAAGGAGGTGAGCTAAACGGAATATGTCCCCTATATCTATCACAGATAACTTCGGAGCCTTGCAGTCACGGTCATAGTGACGTCTGCCACTGGCATTCACTCCAGGACAACATTCGACACGCTGCCAGGTGGTACTAGAAGTCTCTGACTCATAATCCGGCTCGACAATCCACATACTTGTTTTCGGGTCAGGCGAGTCGCCAACACGTTTGAAACACTGTATGAGAGCGCATTCCTGACGTTCCGCTTTGGCTGTGAAGGAGAAAAGAAGTATAACCCTAGCAACTCTCATTCCTGCGAACCTCTGTTTGCGTGAACTAACTCGGACAAGTACTGCATCTTGTCGAGGTTTTCCGCGCCAAGAGGGATTGGACCTGATCACCTCCCTCATTGCTTGTTCTATAGGGATCGATTCACCACGGTAGGCAAAGAAAGCGGTGGCTGAATGGAAAATTGAAAAGTCATTGCTCATGTCTAATTCAAACTGCGCATGTCCTGGTTCAGTTCTGCCAGAATAAGCCCTTGAGTTGTAGGTGTGCTTTTCGTACTTGTTAAGTAAGTATACTTTGATGAGCTGTCGGAGCTGTCGGAACTCAGGATAGCCTTTCATCGCTGCAAGAGCGTTGAGCTGTTTAGGGTACACCTTACTGGACTCTGCAAGGATAACATCAAAGAAGTCAGTTGAGCAGCACCAAAAGCACGGGTTACTACTAGTAATAAGTAATACTCACGTTGCTTGCTTCGAAGCCATTAATATCAAGCTCAAAGGGGCATTTCTGCCGCCCACGCGGATCTGGCGTTCAGCATGTCGTATGCCATGAACCGCACCACACTGCGGCCCATCCACTAAGCTTTCGGAATTGTCCAGGTCTGCAATTTCATTGAGTTCATGATTGCCCACAATGTCATCAAAGAAGTCCTCTGTATCATCAGCTGCGCCTGTCAATAGTACGCCACGGAGGTGCCTATGCTCTCCCCGAGTACTAGTAGAAATCTTCTCAGCATCATCCGTGTCCGACTCTGAGATATTCTTGCGCAGAACATCACGCAAAGCTCTCCACGAAGCCTCCGCCAACGAATCGTCCAGCATTCCACGCCTTTCAAAGTCTGCTCTCGATGCAATAAGTTTACTTAGTCGTTGGTTTGCTGTGATCATTTGACCCAAAGGATCATTTCTGTTTGAGCGTCGCCATGTTTCCTTGACCGCGTAAATGTATTTATTCTCTGTGATCGATGAACACAGCCCGCTCGGTGCGGCGAAGAGAGGGATCATTGTAGGATAGTGGACCATGGCATGCTGTCGTGGCAGTGAGAAGTTATCCCGGATGCCCTTGGCTATGAATATTTGCCGAAATTGATGAAAGTGGTCCAGAGAGGCTTTGATCTGATCAAGAGTTGAGGCTGTAATCGTGTACCGACGTACAAGGTAACAAAAGTCCAGAAATGCACTCATTGTGGTGATTATATCATCGTGCACAATGCCCACAATAGCCGGAAGATACACCTAAGCGGTTTGCATCAAATATCAGCGATCCACCACCTCGAATTAGGTAGAAAGGCCACATACTTTCATCAGTGCCTTAGAATCATTGCCTGTCCATTGCTTGAAGCCTTGGCCTTCGGGGAATCTGCGAAGTCCAGGAAAAGGAGCAGCGACTCTAATCCTGTAGAGGGTTAGCAATGGTATTTACATTATACGACTTGTGAGAGAATAGCACCTTTTATCCACAATATCCAGCTCTGTCGTGGTCAAGGTCTGGCAAATCCACTCGACAAGATGATCCTTGAACACGCCTTTGATGATTTGGTGTAGTAGGTCCGGAGATATGAGATTGCATATATCCGCTCGCGGAAAGTCATTGGTGAAAGGCTACGGGACAACCTGATTGTAAAATATGCATCCAGGGGAGACTTTGAAGCACATACCACGATTTCCTGATGGAATCCATACTCTTTTCGAATTGTTGCTCTACTTATGACGTTGTCATCCACCTGTTCTATCAATCGTTCGTGCAGCTCTTTTGTTCGAGGGTTTGTAACAAATTCCGGATTATCTAGGTTCTTGTGAGGTGCTGTACATCTATATCATATAGCCACAGTAAGCCATTCTCACGGACTTGTATGCGTTGCCTGAGGACAGTACTTACTTGCAGCACCATCCAGTGCATATTGCGCATAGACTCACCTGTTCCGGATAATCGGCTATATACGAGCCGAGTCCGAGAACCGACCTACGCAAGTGACCATCAGGGCACCGGAGAATGGTCTGTTCATTGTTTATGGACATGGCGGTCTTCAATGAACTCAAGATTCTCGATATAGATGAATGAAAAATTTGATGTCTAAAGCGACGGAAGTCATCTGACTTTTCGTACTGCCGCTCAGCTGCAAAAAAAAGCGTCAAAACACAATTGAATGGCTCAGTTTTTGACACACACTCTTTGGTATTGCTAAAAATGCTACGAGCTGGACTGTATTCAACTTTTGGGACCGCCGGGCCTTGTTTGATACATTTCCTATTGAGAGATATAACGGATAATATTCGTTGTTGCCAGTTCCAACGGAAACTGTTGTCTTGTCGCTCCCCAAGATCACCGGAACGAACATGGACCCATGGACTGCTTCATCTTCGGCTGAGATTTTGTTCTAAGTCAAGGATAATCAGTACGCTTCCTCCAACTTTGAATGCTGCATTATTCATGACTTACAGCCTGTTCCCAAGCGAAATTTCCGGACATGTAATTTCTGAACACTCATTCTTTGTCATTGATGTCATCAGATTCCTCCTTTGGCTGATATTCACGAAATGGGACATAGTCAAATTCGCCTTCTAAAGCCGTATTATCCACCAAATTTCGGATCACTTCCAAGGGATCCCGAAACCATACATCATATTCTTTCCTCTTCCATGACTCGGTGTTCTCGTCTGTCGCTTTTTGGCCATTGTCGTCCGTGTAGAAGTTACTAAAGGATTTCCAAGGCACGTCTGTTACGTCTCAACTTACGGTCTCGTATAGTTGGGTTTCGCAACGTTGGTTGCTAAGACTAATAGCGGAGCTAGGGCTCAACACTTAGAGTCTTTAAGTATAGACAAAGGCCTACGATGTGGAGTAGAGATAAGGCAGATGTATAGTGTGACTAGAGACGGGGGGTTTGACAAAGGAGATCGAACTTAGGGTTCGATCGTGCTAAGTACAGGGGTTTATATACTATAGCTGCGGAGCGGAGATACATCTGATGAACAATAAGCAGAGAACAATAGGTCCGTAGACAATAGGCTACTAATAATAATAGTGTGGGAGCGGGGCAGAGGGTTAGGGCAAAGGGTTACATGTGGGGCTCCGGGATTGGACGATAAGAAACAAGGATGACTGAGCAAAGACAAGAATAGAATCAGATAGGGCAAAGGGTGTGGAGTCGCGGGAGTCCGTCGGAACAAAAGGGGGCCGCTGACATAGTTAGAATTTGTAACAACGTCACCAACTCTCGTAGCGTCAATGACATTGTACAACTTTTGTGCGTCTCCATCGAGTAGCGTACTAGTAGGATCCAGATCTGAGTCATCGTCGGGTTCAGTTACGTCCAACTCAGAATATCCGCCAGATTTTGCGTTCTTCACAGACTGAATTCGCTGGTAAGCCTTCATGATTCCGAGAAGCTTTGTTATATTACCAGCAGACATTTGCTCATCGCGATAAAGAAAGTCTGCTAGCTCAAAATCTGCTCGGCACGAATAGGGAGACCAGTCATTTGGTGCAGGTTCATTTCGCGGAACAGGTGGTTCTTCGTTTTTTAAGTTGTTTCCTTCCGCATCACACGGGGTGGCTGCTCGATGTTTTTCATCAGAGTGCTATCAAACCGAGGACAATATACTTGGTGCGCACCATTCATATATCTGTGATACACCTTTAGGTTACCATCACTCTCCTCATGATATCCAATGTCGAAGTCCAAGTCTTCAGAGGATGCACTACGGCCACTGTCACTTCCGGTGCCAGAATGGGACAGAGAATCAGGTCTGTCTAGGTCTTGAAGCAACTCGTCTCGGCCTATACTGAGCATCGAGATATCCTGTGTAAGCATGGAAATATCGTAATCGTAGGAGTCAGAGCCGCTCTCAAAATGACCCTCTGTTGGAAGTTCGGACGATCTCGGTAGAGGTTGAGGAGTTGGAGCTCGTGTGGGTCGAATAGGTGAAGAATCATAGTCGTGACCACAGGCAGTAGATCTTGCCACAGATGACATCGGATGAGCTGAATATTCATGTCTTGCTCTTCCAGATTGACTCTTGAACGTCCTACTACAGCTGGGCAAGGTACATCGAATAGTTGGTGGAAAATGAAAGGGGTCGTGCTTTTTCCGTGTCGCTGGCATCAATGTAGCCTTCAGTAGTATATGTCGATGATTGGGACTCACAGCTGAGAGCCAGTGCCAGTGCCGTAAGGCTGCCAGTGAACCTGAGTGCCACTGCCACTGGCAGTGCGTGAGTCACACACTCAGGCTGGCAGTGGCAGCCTGGCCAGTGGCAGCCTGAGTGAGTGGGCGTAAATTTTCAACTTGTCTAAGATAGACGCCCTCGCCTCCCTGATCTTGAACTTGCACCTTCGATCCATCTTATTATCACCCAAGTCTCAAAACACTGCACAAAATGTCAACTCAAAGACAGACGAGGGCCAAGAACAGTAACCAGCACCCCGGAGCAGTAGTTGACCAACTCAGAACAAGACGAACAAAGGAGGAGATATTGCGGGAGAAGGAAGAAAAAGACAAAAGGAAAGTACAGCAGGCAGCGAGGCGGGATGAGGCATTGAAGGAGAAGGAGGAGAAGGAAAAACAGAAGGAAGAACGGGCAGCTTTCCGCAGAGCTGCGGCCCCCAGCAAGTTGCGGTCGCGAAAGAGAGGAAAAAACTCGCTGCGGAGCAGAAACGGGCAGCAAAAGAACAAGAGGCAGTTGACAAGGTACGCAAGAAGGTGACCGCAGCAGAAAACCAAGAAGCAGCGATGCTAGAGACCGTAGAGCTTGAAAACAATTTGTCGAAGGCTCTTGAGACACGCACCCAGATGGGCTCAACAGTGCCTAAACTCGCTGGAAAACGTGGACGTAGGAAGCCAAAGGGCGAAGCTAGTAGTAAGTCTTCAACTTCAGATCAGTAATTACATAGCTTTGAACTGGCGTAAGCAGGCTCGAAGAACGGTGTTAAAGACGTGTCGGGTTGTGAAGTTGAATACGACGAAGACTTAGACATTGGTGAGTTATATTGCCTATACATTTTCAGATGTTTTCAAAGCTTGGAGGTTGACTACTTTGACTCACAATATGAAGCGGCAAGTACGGATGCGTCAAACAGAAAGCCTGCAAAAAAGGCTAGGAAAGAAGATCCCAAAGGTGAACTTCCATTTCGCACCCGTGTGCAGACCGCAAAGACGTCGAGATCTGCCGCCACTCCAAGCAACACTTTCTTTCACGCACCTGCCGGACAGAACGAGAGCCTTTCTGGTGAAGAAAAGATATAATAGACTCGCCCGCTACGTCAAAGCGGGACGACAAGACAAAGCGACTTGCCAGGGCGCTTCGCAACACAGATGAATCCACTTTCATTGGTGAAGAGGATGGAGGACTTGAGGTGGCAGGGATAGACTCGAGAGGGATCAATTTGTGAGTTTAAATCTGAAATCTTGCAATGCGTACGGGATCAATTTCTGGTATGCACGATGTAATGGTAAGTGTGAAGCTTGAATTAGACTCAGCTAAAGCTCATAGTATGATCCAACTAGATTACTAATGTTCATGCTGAGGAAGCGGATCATGGAGAACGGGATCAAATTTCCTTCTACCTACAACATTGACACTCTCGTCTTTGTTACCATATTATGAGCTTCGCTGACGCCAAGCTACACTAGACACAGCATCTCATTGCAAGACAATGAAAACTTAAGTCCTTGGGAGGATGAAGGGGAAACAATAACCCTCGCAAGCTATCATGGTGTAAAGAATAGCTCAATCAGCGTGCAACAGACAGCACATTTTGTCGATTCGGACATAAATATTGTGAGTTGACGGAACATTAGAATGGCAGATGCAGTCTGAATACCTTGCTTGTAGGGCAAAAGCGATCCGAGGAGGCTGACAAGGCCGGCTCAAGCTAGTGTGAGTGCGACTTATTACTGTTTGATTCACGTCAGTTACCCCATGACCGTTTGATCATATCCCTTCGTTATTATTTTTCTGCCAACTGTCGTGTAATGAACAGGATGGAGGTAGCAGCAACTTGAACTCAAAGAAAAGGAAGTTGCTGCGCGACACTCTCTCCGGGTCACAGGTTTCAACGGTAAGCGACGTCATATCATTCCTACCTTTTCCAATCTACTAACCAATCCCTTTCCGTACTTGAGGATAAGAACAACGAAACAAAACCAGGTGGACAGGTGAGTGCCAGACAGTGAAGCACAGTGATCTTCATGCTACATCCTTCCTTCATTGTTTGCTGAATTGATCTTTGGACAGGGTGCAACCAAGAGAACTGCCAACTCGCAGCTCAGCGCACCGGTAAGTCCTATCTTACTCCAATTTCTCTCGTTTCCCCCTGATTTATGGTTGTAAGGTGCAATCACTAGCCTTGGAACCCCGTATACAGGTATGAGTGAGCGTCGATGCACCGTAGGCTCACCTCCGCTGTAGCAACTATTCGTTCCCTTCCTCACATCGGGTCGATCGCTAATTTGTGCCTATGAATAGGACATCATAGTCACAAAAAACAGAAAGAGAAAGTCGCCACCGGACACCGACTCCCAGGTTGATGTGGTAATTCTTCCACCTTCACGTGTTATGGATTCCTTCATGTTTATGTTTACTTTACACCATCTCAATAGGCTAGCAAGATTGTCAAGGTCAAGAAGTCATTGTTCACTGGCATGGACACACAGGTCGGTGCCACAGTAAGTGCCAATTCTTTGGTAACCGGCATTTTAAGTTCGTTTCTGACCAGGCGGAAAGGACTTGAGTAAGAAGAGGAAACCCTCTGACATTCCTTATTGGCCTGAGGCCGACACGATGGTAATTGCTTCCTTTCGAGCTGCTCACTTGCCATGGATAACAGCTTTCTGACGTATTGCAGTCTGAGATTGGATCCGCTACCTCTCATCGCAAGAGGCAGTCGCTGGTGGCTGATAATGAAGCAAGTGGGGTCGATTGATACACTCTAAATGTGAGCATTCACTCACTATTCTTATTAGACTGGTGGTCGAAAGATGCCGTTAGCACCTCTAACACAGTCGCTTGCAATGACGAGAGTATCCTGCACTCCCGGACCCGAAGTATTAGTGATTGGGGCTTATCCTGGTCATCGCAAAGTCTCTCGGACTACTAGCTCAGTGTGTCGAATCAAATTCATTACTATGACATATTTTTGCTGATTCACTTATATGCAGACATCAGTGGGGCTGGAGGACAAGGGTCGAAATGAAGGAAAGGAAGGATCTCGCGTGCCAGGCAGAAAAAGGGCGACAAACCAGTGTCTCCCTCCCGGTACTCAGGCCGGTTGGATTCATATTTTTTTACCTTCACTTTTCCGCGCAGTAGGAAAGTCCCTCACGCCATGGCAAAACCCGGACAATGAGCTCATCAGCACACTGTAGGGGAAAGTGTTTGATTCTGTGGAACTAAGTTACGAAACACAGTTCGCCGACATCTGTTCTCTAGTTGAGTCATTCTTAGTTATCTTCAAGTTACCTTTACCAGATTGAGATGCAATCCTTGTATTTCAGGCGGCCCAGAGATGCTCTGATAGCTGGCGCAAGAAACTGTTTGAGAAAGCTGAGCATTCAGTTGTGAGTTTTATCAGCGGCGAACAATCAAAGTCAATGCAAAACGAAGCAATTGTGAAGACGTTGCAGACGCTAGTTGATAAGAAGAAAGCCGAACCGTTTCTATGGGAAAGCTGGTATAGTATAGAAAGGGTAAGTAAAATAGTACTTGTGGCATTTTGTGTCCATGCATTGACCCTGAATGTACAGAAGCAAGGACTGTTCTGCTCTGACCTCGTGGTCTCAGTGTTGTCCGTACACATCGTCTTAGCCATGGGTCGGCATAAAGTACTGGACAAAAACTCCATAGGAAAGCCTATCGGTGCCCTCGCCCTTGCGGCAACAGCGGTATTTGTTTTCAGAACTTATAGTGGCTTTATTCGCTGATCTCCTCATGGATAGGTCAAGGTCGCCATTGATAAACAGGTGGCTCGGTTGCAAAATATCAAAGAAGAGCTTGGCGGCGCTGAGTGGTATTTCACTAGCGCTCTGTGGCAGCCTCATACGGACGACTATGTTAAATTGCTGTCGAATCCCTCTTTCTTCACTGAATCAAACTGGGAAAAGGTTCGATCCCACCTCCTAGCTTACGATGCCAGTAACGATATCGATGCTGGAAAGAACACCGAACTTTTTGGATCGGGTATCACTGGCAGGGACTTTTCCTTATATTTTGATGTTGCAGGTCCGGGTTCGACCTGCGAGAAAGCATATGACGAAGGCGCTGGTAATTGGGAAGACGGGAGCGATGATAAGGGCGACGAGCGTGAAGGAGCTGAGCATAGAAGCGATGTTGAAGGTGATGCAGAGGACGAGGATGCCGATGCTAAAGGAGATGACGACCTGAGTGAGAGCGGGTACGAGGGCGCTGACAAGATTGAGGGTGAGGGTGAGGACGAGGGCGCGGACGAGGACGAGGACAAGGGCTCGGACGAGGACGAGGACAAGGGCGCGGACGAGGACGAGGACAAGGGCGCGGACGAGGACAAGGACAAGGGCGCGGACGAGGACGAGGACAAGGGCGCGGACGAGGGCGAGGGCGCGGACGAGGATGAGGACGAGGACGAGGGCGCGGACAAGGACGAGGGCGAGGAGAAGGATCCAGGCGGAGATGGCAATAACGAGGAGGACGACGCTTCAAAATGGGATTCGGCCACGGAATGTGTTGACTTCTAAGAGCAAATCGTTCACTGGTGAGCCTCTCGTTTCGTTTCTGTCCGTGCGCTCAATAACTTATTACCATCGACTCGCAGAGCAACCTTCGTTTCTACTGGCACGCTAAAGAACATGCAGAATTGAAGGCACGGTAGCGAAATGGGCCTGCCACTGCCCGTGGCAGTGGTTCAGAATCGTGTCGTGGCGGGTTCCACGATAGTGACTGCTGTTACGCATCAAGCTGCGTACCCTTGTTTACGCCTTGTTTGTTTTTCACTTGACTTATTCTCCCACGTCTATTCCTTGCATATGCGTACACATATGCATCATCCTTTCATCATACTTTCATCATTACTCCACTTCTCCACTTGCTCCACTACTCCGTAGTTGTACTACTCCACTCTCCGACCGGACGATGTCATCCAGTCCTTCCTTCCGACGGACTGACATCATTTACTCCACCTTCCGACATCATACTCCACTAATTAGAGCCACTTAGTACGGACTCACTCCACTTCGCTCCGCTATGATGTAACTTCCTTCGGAGACCTCTTTCGCTCCACCTTATTGTTCTCTACAGTATATAAGTGCATGTACATAGGCCCCAGGTTGACACTCAAGTCAATCCTCCTATAGTCTTTTACAATCACGTACCAAAGACTCTGTTCATCCACGACTTCCAGTATAAGAGACCCTCACAAAGCGGACCCTCTCATACTGTACCTTGCTACTTCACCCAACAACGCTTTGGTCACTTATCATTTCCGTGATAAGTCCATCGAAGCCGTGAACGTAACAATTAGGATTGACTTCTTTCTCAACTGAGATCGATCTCAACTCCGACACACTCCTCCTCATTCCACAGCAGGAATTAAACGGCAACCCCTACGTATTTCAATCCGGAATACTTGACAGTTAAGCATCTCAACTGGCCATTGGATACTAACCATCAAATAGGAACGAAAGACATACGAACGACAGTACAATCGAACACACCAAGCATACAGTGTACCCACACTTATCTTGGAAGGAAGCAATAGGAAACGATCAAAGAACTAAGCAGGTTCACGCCAGAATTTACGGTCCTTGTTACGCGTTTGGTTGGTGATAGCGTGAAGAAGAGGATAGCGACCCAATCAAGCAGCTTAGCCACGTCCAACGTAACTCGAAGAGAAGAAGGAAGCAGAGGAACAGTCTAATCCACTAGCGAAACTGCAACGCGATACAGGCACAACCCTCACTCGTTGACGACTGCAATACACGGTGAACATCGATACAGCACATCGATTATCCAGCGAACCAAAGAAAGAAAGAAGGACGAGCATATACGAAGAGTCGAAGTACACTCACGTATATCTTTACAAAGTAGCTCAAAGGGACAATAACCCGAGGAACTGCCCAACCTGAGGATCACATTACTACTCGCCGATCGTACGGAAATACCGTTGGAAAGTGTGATAAGGATTAACATCCTTAGCCCCGTTTCCATCTACGACTTACAACAACCATCCCATCCATAATTCCGACACACCCCCTCACGACCCCTCCGAACTTGACGAAAGCAGAATATCACATTCGCAGGATTACTCCGAGTACGAACACCGAGGAACAGCTGATCACGAAAGCCTCTACGATCAACTAGTACCCCCTCGACTTGAACAAGAAGTTACTCAAGCAACCTACGCATACTCCGAAGAAGAAGGTTCTAATTTCGAGAATCCCGAGCACACTTGGAACCAAGTATCCGAAGAACATCGACTACTACCTCCAGTAACTCCCAATCGACCCATCCCACAAATTACTACCCCTCCAGGAGTCCAACGAATTCTACAACCCTTTCCTCAACTTCAGACCCCTACAACTGCCCAAGGATCTCGCGAACGTCTACAGCATCTTAGACGAGCCTTCCAAAGAACTCGACACCGCATTCATAACTCCCTTACTCAACCAATCAATCAACCTGGCGAATCAAGCACCAGCTCAAGACGTTGATCGATTAATTGAAGAGAACCACCACTTTCTAGTTATCAGCGGACTAGACCATCAAATCCGAGAGCAATACCAACACGACCCCCAATACTTCCAAATCCTCGTACACACCCGATACTATCAACCCGTTAATTGGAAACTTCGGTACAACATCTTTTGGCACGAAGGCAAACCATACATACCCATTGGCTACCTTCGCCCACTGCTCATTAAAATTGTTCACGAAAACCTGGCAAATCAACTCGAACATTACTCCGAGGAAGAAACACTCATTAACATTCTCCATCTTTTCTATTGGCCCGGACAACGGAACGACGTTGCAAACATCGTACAGAACTGCATCTGTCAGATTCTCCAAACTCCAGCTCCGAGCAGGACTCTTACACCCCCTCCTCACGAACCCGACACCGCTCACTGATTGAGTTCAGTAAAAACGTTAAACTGGCACCCAAAGTACCTCCGAAACCCACAACGAAACCTCCCGCAGTACAACCCCTTCCCCCAGGAATTCAAAGACCTGCCAACGCATTCTTCGACACCGAACAACGAATTTGGTTTAGACTCCGAGAAAACCAAGAACGAAGTTATCTTTATTATTCAACCCAAAGAAACGAGTGGAGAACTCTTACAAGTAGATCTGAAATACCGCAAGCCTATCATAGCTTGAACGCCTGGTATCAAGCCATCGAACCCACCGAACAAGAATTAATATCCATCAATCGAGGACTCAACCCAACAAGACATAGCAGCCGACTTAATTCACCAAGAGTACCCCTCACTCGATTACCATCACCCACTCCTTCACAGCGCACACACACATCAGTTATCACAACTGAACCACCAATCGTTACAACACCCGTTCCATCGACATCACTTGTTCCTGACCCACCGAAAACAGAAGAAAATCCAATACCACCAAAACCCGAAGAAAAGACACCAATATCCGCAGTACCATCTATCACATTATCATCTATAAAACCCGAGGACGAAAAACCCGACACTAGTAAAGGAAAAGGAAAAGAAACCGACTTCACAGACAAATTACACGGACTACACATCGACACTCAATTCGAGCAAGGATCTACCTGGTACCCCTCATTTACTGCACCACCTACATCTGAATACCCGAAGACCTACGCTACCCAGGAAGTACAGACCGACCTTACTCAAAACCAAATCCATACTCCAAAGGAATCAAGCGAAGAAGAAGACACAAGCGAAGGATCTACATCGGCTAACGCTAACGAATCTTCCCGAAATTCTCCTACACCGCCACCAGTAGCAGACGACGAAGAAGAACCCGATCTCGCTAACGAACCGCCACAGAACCCTCCACCGCCACCATCTCCTTCAGACCCCGGATCTCCAGCCGAAGTTGCAATGGCCGATCAAGCCGATCACATACCCCGAGGCACCGGAGCAAATAAGCCTTTTAACTTTACAGGTAACCGACGCGAAGCTAGAAGATGGCTATCCGTAATCGAAAACTACTTGGCCCTGAACGACGGAGACTATGAGACTGACCAACGCAAAGTTCGATTTGCAATCTCATACATGACCGATGGAACCGCACTTGATCTTGCAGTTGCCATCACCAACGAGCAACAAGCACTCGATGCATGGAACCTTACATGGAACGCATTCAAGACCCGGTTCAGACAACAGTTCATCTCCACAGACAGTGTTTCCGACGCATTCAAGGAACTCCAGAATATCAAGCAGCAACCGAACGAGAAAGTTGACGATTACATCCATAAATTCCAACGCTTGGCAAGAGAAGCAAACATCAACGAATTTACAGTCCTATACGCCATATTCAAGAATGGACTACTTCGACAAACCAAATCAGCTTTACTCCAGAAGGATATTCCAGTACCCGCCGATGGTGCACAGACTATGGACCCATACTACGAAGCAGCTAGGAAAATTGGCAAATCATTGGAAGAAGTTTATCAAGAATTCAGACCCTCGAATCGACTCCGCGACCGATACGGAAAAACATTCGAACGAACTTCATACAAGCCACGATCCAACCGATTTCACAGACGCCGACTTAACGAAATGGACATAGACTCTGACTCCGAACCAGAGCCAGAAGAACCGGAAACTTTGGAAGAATCTTTCAAGTTGTACGCGATGTACTTCAAGAAGCTTAGCGATGAAGAAAAGCGAAAGGCACAGAAAGACGGACTTTGTTTCTTTTGCGGAAAAGCAGGACACTTCGCAAACAAATGTCCTACTCGACCAGCACGACCTGATAAATTCCGGAAGCCCTTCCGAAAATTTCAGAACAACTTCCGACGGAATAACGGACGCTTCAAGAAGCGCAACATCAACTCTATGGATCTTGACAACGAACCCGAGGACCCGGACGATTTAATTGCAGAACGCGCAATTCAAATCCACGAAATGATGACCGGACTTAATGGACAAGAACAGGAAGCATTATTCGACATGCTAGATGAAATGCCCGATCCGAACGATGATAACGAAGACATGGACGATGATGATGGAAATTTTTGATCAGACCCGAGTTGGTTAATCCGATTCAACTCAACACCATCACGATCGATGGGAACTCGCGCTCATTTCGCATACCAATCAAGATACTCGTAAACGGACACCCTCACACTCTCACTGCTCTACTTGACACCGGAGCACAACTTAATTTCATCAACTCAAAACTCGCATCAAAACTCGGAATAAACACGCAGAAAATCACAAAACCCATACTCGTCAGTAACGCCGACGGAACACTGAATACTCAAGGAAGTGTTACCAAACGAACTCGACTCAACATTATGCACCCCCATGCACTCTCAACTATGTTCTACCTCACACATATCCCAAAGGACGACATCATACTAGGTCTACCATGGTTCAAGCAAGCGAAACCACGCATAGACTGGGGAAACGATGCGATCACCATAAACAAAATCACAATCTCAACTCGTATGGAACAAGAAAAGAAACGGAATCTACCTCCGCCAGAAAAGCTCAACATCCCAAAGGAATATATGCTCTATGCCGACATCTTCTCCGAAAAAGAAATCCAAACATATCCGCCAGCGCGACCCTATGATCATCAGATCAAAACGAAACCCTCTTTCGTACCAAAAATATTTCCAACCTACAACACTCCTTACCACCAAAGACCAATACTACGCGAACTCATCAATGACCTTCTCAGCAAAGGCTTCATTAAACCTTCCGATTCACCTATGGCATCCCCACTATTTTTCGTCAGCAAGAAGGATGGAACCCTCCGACCGATCCAGGACTATCGATATCTCAACGAACATACAATCCGCGATGGATTTCCGATACCGAATACACAAACACTCCTGAATCAACTACATGGATCCAAGTACTTTACTACTCTCGACATCCGGCAAGGATACCACAACATCCGAATCAAGGAAGAAGACCAATGGAAAGCCGCATTCCGATGCGAAGAAGGATATTACCAACCGACAGTAATGTTCTTTGGATTATGCAACTCACCCGCCACCTTTCAACGTTTTATGAACGACATACTTGCAAAGCAAATCAACGCGAACAAATGTATTGTCTACATGGACGACATCATGATACATGCAGCCACTCTCGAACAACTTATCTCGAATACCCTCGAAGTTTTCGAAGTTCTCAAGAAACACAAGCTATATCTCAAACCCGCCAAATGCCGATTTCATCAACTAGAAGTCCCATTCCTTGGCTACATTATTTCGGAATCACAGATCAAGACTGACCCAACAAAGATACAAGGAATTGTTGACTGGCCTACTCCGAAAAATCTACGAGACATACGATCATTCACAGGATTTACGAACTTCTACAGGCGATTCATCCCAAATTATGCCACCATATGCCGACCACTCGATCAACTAAAACGCAAAAACATACCCTTTGTTTGGACCGAACGTCAACAAGCAGCATTTCAAGCACTCAAGGACTTGTTTTCGAAACAACCCCTTCTAATGCAGCCCGATCCCAGCAAACCTTTCTATCTTGAAACCGACGCATCAGCCGTAGCAACCGGAGCAGTTCTACGACAACTCGACAAGGATAATCAACTCCGACCAATTGGATATATCTCCCAAGCACTTAACCAGACGCAACGGAACTGGCAAATATACGACAGGGAATTATTTGCAATCATCCGAGCATTGCAGACTTGGCGACACTATCTACTAGGCAGCCCGCATATAATCACAGTCCATTGTGATCATAAAAACCTGACATATTGGCGACAACCGCAACGATTAACCCCTCGGCAAGCCCGATGGCAGAACGAACTCTCAAGATACCCCCTTCAGATCCAAGCGATCCCCGGAAAACATATGATTCAATCCGACGCTCTTTCCCGGAGAGCCGATCAATTTAAAACGGAAGGAGAACTTAACAACGAAGTTACACTTCTACCCAAGGAAGTTTTCATCCAAGAAATGGAAATACTTGACGCCCGAATCGAAGAACAGGACGATGATGACCGAAACATCATTGACATTGACGAACTTCACTCCCAAATACGACAAGAGACAGGAGACATTCAGGAAGCAATGACTTTCCTCCAAAAAGAACTACCCCTTACGAAACCAAAGATGACCGATTTCACAATCAAGGACGACCTTGTACACTTTAGGAACAAGATCTATGTTCCGAAGAACAAGGAAATCATGCGAAACATCTTACAACTTCATCATGACCTCCCTACGCGAAACCACCCAGGAATAGCGAACACTATGGAACAAATTCGCCGAACCTACTACTGGCCTCGCATGCAGCAATTCATCTCGAAATATATTCAAGGATGCGCAATCTGTCAACAAATGAAGATAAACCACCATCCACTTGTACCTCCGCTTAGCCCTATCATCGCAGACAAAGACACTTACCCTTTCGCCACTGTCAACATTGATTTCATCACCGATCTACCGGAATCGAATGGCTATGACAGCATTTGTGTTATTGTGGATCACGATTGCACCAAAGCAATAGTGTTAACTCCATGCAACAAAACAATAACTGCACTCGACACCGCACAGTTATACATCGACAATGTGTATAAACGGTTTGGATTACCCAGGAAAATAATCTCAGACCGTGGACCTCAATTTGCATCGATACTATTCAGACAACTATGCCGCTTACTGCACATCAAGCAAGCAATGTCTACAGCATATCACCCACAAACCGATGGACAAGCAGAACGCACAAATCAAGAAATCGAAGCATATTTCCGAATTTATGCAGCAACCCACCCTCACCACTGGAGCCGATACATTCCGATGATGGAATTCACTCACAACAATCGCAAACACTCCACCACCGAGCAGACCCCTTTCCGATTACTCATGGGATACGATCCTACGTCATTCCCAACGGAAAAGTCCGAGATTGATAGTAACATCCCTACCCTCCAATCACGTTTGATCAAGCTATTGGAACTCCGATCCGAAGCCGAAGCAGCCCTAATTCTCGCACAGGAATACCAACGTGAGACCCAAGAATCACACTTTCAGCCCCTGAAAGAAGGACAAAGTGTATGGTTAGAAGCCCGCAATCTCCGACGCACCGGACTCCCTTCGAAATTCCAATCTAAACGAGAAGGACCCTTCAAGATAACGAAGAAACTCCGAGACAATGTGTATCAACTCGATCTTCCGGCACATTGGAAGATACACCCAGTATTCCACGCCTCCCTCTTAACTCCGAACACCGAGACAGAAGAGCATGGACCATCATACTCTCAACCACCTCCCGATTTAATCGAAGGAGAAGAAGAATACGAAGTCGAAGCGATATTGAAACATCAAGGAACCGGCAAGAGACGGAAATACCTCGTCAAATGGCTAGGATATCCGACGTCACAGAACTCATGGGAACCCGAAGATGCACTCAAGAATTCACAGGAACTACTTTCGGAATACAAGAAGCTACACAAGCTCAGATGACCGACCTATCATCCGAACTTCCCTCCGAATCTGGAACAAAGCAAACGCCACCCGAAAGAACCACCGATTTTTGACAACGCCACCCGAAAGGAACCCCGAACATAGGAACCATCCGACCCTACTCTCCGACTCTCACACGCCTTCAGAACTATTTCTACATGCAAGAAACAACCTCCAAAAATCAGCATGATCAGACCAGCAGATCTAGCTAACGCTTGCGCATTTATCCTTACACTGGACATTCACCCGCAGTTTAAGGAACTTGCTAGGCAACTTTTGGACGAAGCTTTCAGACGTATTGATCAAGGACCAGGACCTTATCGAACGTTCAGCAAACGGATAAGATTTGTAGGAAGACTCCGACCAGAAACTCCAGAACTCACTATCACATATGGCAGACACAACCAATTCCTTATCTCCTCCACCCCTGCATACCAACCTCCGCCGCCCTACTCCGATTCCATCACCCCAAATGCCACCACCTGACACTACCCCTCCCACGGAAATAAGTGTAGAACAGATTCTAGTGGATCTACGCCGACTCGCTTTGGAAACTCCGGCCAACAATCAACCCACACTCGTTTTTCATCTATTCAATTTCATTCACCAGCAAGAAGAACCCAACACTTCGCCCCTCCATCACCTGATCAATTACATTGCAACCCTCCTCCTCCACGCCACCCCACTCCACCAGGCACGTCTTACCATAGGACTCTATGTTCTGATTCAAATGGTACGAACAAATGAATTCCGAAACCTTGTCAACATTCCGAATGGTTTCCGATTCATTCATCGAAGGCCTCCTCCTATTCAACCCAACGGAATATCTCGCTCCGAAGATTCCACACCGCCTCCACCCTTAGAACCCTTCTCTCCCGCATATAGTCCGAACTCCTCCACCGAATCTATTCCTGAATCAACAGCCACCACTCTCATCGACAACAACGATTCTGATAAAGAAAACGCCCCTCCCTCTCGCCATGCCATACAACTTCGCCACCGCCCTTCCCACCTTCGAACCCCCTCTCTTTGACGCCGCTGAGCATCTCGCCGTCACTGAACCACAACCAGAACCTGTCCAAGACGGTAATTGGATAGCTGGTTGGGGAGACAACACCCCCGAAACACTTGCATTTTGGCACCCGTCACTGACTCCCTCGAATCCGGACAACCTGTACCCCACTCCCCCATCTTCGCCAACACCAATTCAACAACCCATTGCTCCCCTTGACCTCGTCCGCCACTATCTGTTTGACCCCCAGCACACTGACTACGTTAACCTTCGCCGACTCAAAGCCCTATCCCCACACCCAGAACTCACAACTCTTGTACTCCGCCACACCTACTTCAACCCTGAGCACGCTGCTCCTATCTTCAACCTCCTCCACGAACTCCTCAACCTCCCCTACATCCCCTGGATTGCCCGACGCATCAGACACGCAGGACAACCTCATCAACACTTCGCCCCTTACGACGAAGACCCTTTCTGCATCTGTCACTGTTGCAGATCTTGCCCAGTCCACCACCACTAACCATGCCCGCCGTCCGTCACGCCAAGTACGGTCTCTCAGGACGTGTTCATCCTGTCCCTCGAGAACACTTGCTCTTTCCGACTCGTGACCGGTATAGAGATGGAATCATTCACCCTCCAAACTGTGAAACCATCTTACCCGGACTCACCTTCCAGCCTACCTCTCAGACACGACGACAAAGCGCAACGGTACTCCTCCACAACGGCATGCTTGAGAAGCTCACAAGCAGTCCCGACATACGACCTCTTCCGCATATAGCCTACACTACGCAACAGATGTACGGTTACTTGACGCAGATGTTGGATACTTTGGAGGATAATCGACGAAAGCAAGTGAAGATTGATTCCTTCGAACTTCAGGAATTGGTGCGTTGTATGAATCAAGTTCTCATTACTCAACTCGAAAACCAGTTCAACGAGTTCGAGCTTGAACGTCTACTCTCTGTGAAAGAAGAGAACGGACACGTACGACTCCCAGACCATCCGGAACCCAAGCCCATGACGCCCCCTTCCGCTCTCGAGCTACCCCCTCTGATACAGCCCGAAGCTTACTACGAACAACCGCATGTTCCGATCTTCGATCTCGATCGACTCCGCGAATTCGAGTCAGCTCCGCCCATGCTTAGCCCCCATCAGCAGCTCCGACTTCCTACAGAGGAAGAACTTCAGGCGATCAACAACCCAGTTCATGATCTCGCCAACCTTGAACTGCCCAACATGGTTCTCCCGGACGTCCCTCTCCACCAACCTTCACCGATGTACATGGTCAACACACCTCAACCGGACGAACTCACTTCGCCCAATGTATATGCACCCATTTCTTTTGATACGCTTCATTTCTTTTCTACCTTTCATATGTCGACGGACACTACTTCTCAGCAGACGACCTTCAACAATGTATCCAGCGCTCCATTCTTCTATTGACCTTAACTTGGTCCTATAGCGACTGTTATTTAACTCTCTTACGCTTTTGCCCCTTATTGATCTTAACTTGATCCTATAGCGTTGTATTTTCTCTTGAAATTCTCGCATTCGCATTTACATGCTACTACGGAATTTCAATCTTAGTGACAGGGTATTGTTACGCATCAAGCTGCGTACCCTTGTTTACGCCTTGTTTGTTTTTCACTTGACTTATTCTCCCACGTCTATTCCTTGCATATGCGTACACATATGCATCATCCTTTCATCATACTTTCATCATTACTCCACTTCTCCACTTGCTCCACTACTCCGTAGTTGTACTACTCCACTCTCCGACCGGACGATGTCATCCAGTCCTTCCTTCCGACGGACTGACATCATTTACTCCACCTTCCGACATCATACTCCACTAATTAGAGCCATTAGTACGGACTCACTCCACTTCGCTCCGCTATGATGTAACTTCCTTCGGAGACCTCTTTCGCTCCACCTTATTGTTCTCTACAGTATATAAGTGCATGTACATAGGCCCCAGGTTGACACTCAAGTCAATCCTCCTATAGTCTTTTACAATCACGTACCAAAGACTCTGTTCATCCACGACTTCCAGTATAAGAGACCCTCACAAAGCGGACCCTCTCATACTGTACCTTGCTACTTCACCCAACAACGCTTTGGTCACTTATCATTTCCGTGATAAGTCCATCGAAGCCGTGAACGTAACAACTGCTATGCTTAGTCTTGTGTAAATGACTGATGTACTTGAACACTGAGGCACTGATAGCTACTTACCGTTGTCTTATATTATTTCTGATGCAATGAAATACTTGGATCATTCTTATGCACTTGAACTCTTGAGCGCTGCAATTTGTCTTACAACACTTGTCTCCTGCTGTAATTAAAGGATGAAGCACTGAAGCACTGGAGCACTGGGGTGCAGATTGCCTGAAACACTTAGAGCACTGTTTCAGGCAACTCGTCCTTATTTCAGGCAACTCGTCCTTATTTCAGGCAACTCGTCCTTATTTCAGGCAACTCGTCCTTATTTCAGGCAACTCGTCCTGAATAATGGGAGGACATGCATGAATAAGGCAAGCTTGCCTTATTCAGACTTCAAGTCACTCAGGACGTTTAAGTAACGCTTAAGTCACTTTCAGCAGAAAGTAGTTTCCCTGATGTAGTGAGCAGAACCCTTTTTAGTAATTCTCCAAAAGGGGTAGTATAAGTTCAAGTCGCTATCTGAAATGAATCTTAGGCACCAACGGCCATCATATTATCATACTGCAATAACCCCAGCGTTTTGGTTTAGCCACGAAGCTCGAGTCAAAACGCAGCCTCTTTAAACAACCGCGCAAACCGAGTAGCGAAATAAGATAGTGAGTATCAGCATCTTCGTTCCTTCTTTTCGCCTCTAGAAATACATTCTACAAGCAGTAACACAGGACGCTATGCAAAGACTGAACAAATTCGCAAAACCGAGTTTCGAGGCGGACTTTGGTCAAATGCCACTGTCTGCAGGGCTGTGCGTGGTCTCTAGACTGGAGAAATACATACCGCACAGATACGAACCTATGATTCAGCCTCCTTTAGACACGGAAGAGCCCACAATCAATCCCGAATATTTGAACGTATTAGAGATGCTCAACTGGATCGCCATGTTTCTCGCACACTCTAGCTGTGATTCCATAGCAGCAGCAATCACAAAAGACGACAAATCGCTCTGTATTCATCTTTCAATCAACAAGGACAAAGTCGAGGAGAGCGATCGTAAACGGGCTCACACAATGCTTCACTGTATCTACCAAGCGATGGTTCATCAGACGCACAATAATACAAAATCACAGCAACAGAAGCCCGACCTTTACAACACCCTGATCAGCTCCATCATCAGTAGCTGCTGGCCCATGATTTCTCACAGGCTGGAACAGCTAAAGAATGCCATTCGAGATGCCGGAGGAATAGAATCACTGATTAGAGTTTGGCCACAGGGAGACAAACACCAGGATTCTTCGAGCACGGTCGTAGCTGCTGCGAAGAGATCGCCCTTTGACCATTTACGAGAGCCTCTGAATACGCTGTCCACAATGACTGTTCTAAATTCGGATGAAGGGACCGAAGACTTACGCCTCGAATGCTTGTCGAAGGCTCTCAGTGCATGCGAAGTTCTCGTCAAACAGAATCTTGTCCCGCGATCGGATGACGATACATGGTACACGAATCTCGATATCAGTGCATACCACAAGCTTGATAAAATATATCGTTATGTACGCTCCGTCTACGATTACCGCTCATCGACGATGGAGTTCGTGTCCGGCGGAATCAAATTCCTACGTCAGAATATGGGAACACCCGACACCAAAGAGGTATTCGGGGAGAAACTCAAGATCATTTGGGTTCGGGATGTTCTGGGATTGTCGCTGGTGTCGAAATGTTATTGGGACCTGTCACCAAAGGAATGGCTCAACAAGCTTTTTACTACATACTCGATCTCGCGGTCCCCCTTATGCAGGCCCCAAAGCGAGGAGCAGAAAACGACATTCCTGAATCATTGCGCAAGCTTTTGGACAAAAGGAGGTGCCATTTCTGCTCACGTACATCCAGAGGTGGAACTTTTATACTACCTCGCGCAACATTGGGCGGAGATAACGCTAGTCTGCGATGCCATAGGAACAGACAGCGATTTATGCTTTGCCTGCGGCCTTCTCATCCACAAGGTCGACAACTTCGCACATATGCATTGGTTGACGAGATCCAGCTGCTTGAATAAAATCAAGGATGACTGGCTTTTGCCTCCGGTAAATGAGACGCATTGTGTCGGGCAACAGAAGTGGGCACATAACTCTGCGGTGCAGACTGGCTCTCTTATACGTCGAAGGGTTGCATCGTGTATCGATGCATATTTGAAGAAGAATTAGGGTGAAGATTCGAATGCCGTCGTTATAGTGGAGGGAAGCCTTGGTTGTAAAGATATCATCTTACAAAGTCGTATACTATTAGTAGCCGAATGAGCTAGATATAACACTATGCGCATGTAACAATTGCTCGGAAATCTTACACGCATAGGCTGCATACTGGGGCACAAGATGTGGAAGTGCCTGTGGTTGAATGTTATCAACTTTTGCTAAATGGCTTTCGGAGTTCCAAAGATGGCGATTATAAGTTCTGAGCGCACAGCGCAACGGTTGTACGCGCGCTTGAGACTGTCCTTTCGGTGACATAGAGGTCAGCGACTCTCAGACCCTTCCATCTACTTTCAGCATATGTACTGAGCATATCTACAGAGACAGAATAAGAAAAGTCGACACTCAAGATATGCAATTATAGCGTCAAATAGACAAAAGCTAGTAGTAGCGATGCCAAAGCTCGAGCTCGGTGTTTCCTTGCTATTCCAAAGTGATATTTATTTCGACAAGGGCTCTAGAAGAAAAGTTTTGCTTTCTTGTATATATGTAAATTTCAGAAGAACGAAACTGAGTTGTTGCGGTGGAAAGGTGAAAAGTGCTTTGCCGGCTGTCTGTACCTCAAAGCGCTTCAAGTTGATTACTAATTCGTTCTCACACCTCCGCCCAAAATTTATGTACCTTGTTGTCACTCTTCGTTAACTTTCCCAAGTGTCCCTTATCATTCATGTAAGTGCAGGAAAGCTCAACTTCTGTGCTTAAAACTAGGCGTTGAACTCGATGTTTTTTAGGAATCTCTGTCTTTCTTTCCTTCAACACGTTCCCACCGAAGACCTAGACATCCGACCTGAACCTCTCTTGAGTAGGGGATTGCGAAATCCTAAGACAATTTTTTTTCAGATAGTAAGTCTGCTATCAACACTAACTGAACCGTCTAACTTCATATGCTTTGGTTAATATAAGATGTTCCCCGAGGGCCGAGTCGCGGTCCTACGGGTAGCAAACCGATGTTGCCAGCCTGAGGGTTTACCCCAGAAGCAACCCTGACGCAGTGTCAGTGAAGGCTCCCTTGCACTCTCTTGATTTGCTCACAGACCTTGCGCAGACTCGAGCCACTCCCCCTCGACCTCTACCGTGTCTCTGCCCACCTGTGCGAGGTCGAGACTTGCATCTGTGCCTGCTCGGCTAGAGATCGTAATTGGAACGCAGGACTTGTGCTCTAAACACGACAAGTATCGCGACCACGGCTGCAGACGAGCCCCTCGGGCTACTACCGTACCTCACCGCCCTTCCCAAGTACCAGCTCTATCTACCCGTCAGAAACGCGACGTACTCGTATGAGCACAAAGGCGTACTTTATGCCGACGAGCTTCGAGATGATGCGCGACGGCATGCACAGAAACAGCACCAGCGACGGAGGAGGACCCGGTGTAGTCGATGGAAGACCAAAGAAGGGCAGAGAGCTTGGCAGGAGGAAGACTTGGACTATGCTGGAGGAAACTTTTCGAACGAAGAGAAAACGGGTGACGGCAGTCGACAGCGAACTCTACGGGGTGGCCCTTGACAAGCAGTGGGTAGGCGGGGTTCATCACGTGGTACCCTGCAATCGTGATCGTACGACAGACCCACCTTTTGCAGCAGCTGCTCATCCTTTCAGGCGTGAAACTTGACCGCAGTTCAAATAATGGTGACCAGCGATGGTGGAGACCGTGGGTGGAATTCAGAACGATTTGTGGTGTTCAGGAGGAACTTGGGCGCCAGGAGAAAGAAGTTTTGGACAACGTGAATAGTACAGTACGTCGCCGAGTTTGTCGGAACCTCTTCCACCCTTCCGTCATCTCTCATCTCTCGAAACCCGACCCCATTGTTACATTGGGCTTGCATCTGCAGCCACTACGCCAATCGTCTGAACATGAAAAAGCAGCACAGTGTCGTGGGAGCTGTAGGAACACCACTCTCCAGGCTTGCACGCGGAGAGACGCGTCTATCAGCCTGCACTACTTTGGTTCAAGTCCAGCGAACTGTCGCGTGGGTGACGCCGTGCTATCCGATGCTCTCGAACGCCATCATCACGGGGATCGTGATCGTTACCATTGGCATAGGCAAGATCGACAGGTATGTGGATGGGGAGGATGGTATCCACGAGCTCAACATCCGTACCCTCAATTAAACACGTACGTTCCTTCTGCTCCTTTCTCAGCACACTTACTGATATCCATGTTGTGCTTAGCGCTGTTAATTAAAACAGTGTCTTAACATCGCTACGGAACAACATCGTACATCGCGATGGTGCAAGCTTCCGATTTACTCATCTCAATCAGTGGGTATCTTTGCATTGCCGACTTCGGTCCCGCTCGCACATTGAATCCTACGATTGGTACCCCCGCCGGTCGGGTTAGAGACCAATGCGAATGATGGTATGATGGTACACAATTTGTGCCGTTGCACAATACATAGTTTAGACCCACTGGACCTTTGTTTGTACTCGGTGCACTTCACTGCGGCGGGAGGTTCGACAGCCCAAGTATCGGCTGCGTTTTAAGTGTATAAATCCTACCCTTCACAGCGGTGTTCAAACGGCACGAGTGGTGCTAGTCTACTGTATGAATTAACGGAGTTTGGGGACGTAGAGCTTAGAAATAGAAATCCGAGTCACCGCTTCTATTGTTATCTCATCTCCGCCCCGAAAGGATTTTCATCTTCACACAAGCGATCTGTCGCTGAACAGTACTTAAACAGTTTGCATCATTCACTACACAAAAGGTTCACAACTTCAGCTCGAAGCACCAGAAGCAACTTAAAGCAGTGAGTAATTCCCTGTCCTTCTTTTCTACGGTGGCCCATTTCACATATAGGAATAGAGCAAAGATAAAGACATGGAACGGCTGAATAAATTCGACAACGAGAGATTCGAAAGGGCCTACGGTCAACTCGCTATCTCTTCCGGGCTACGCTTGTTCTCGAATCTCGAGGAGAAACTGCATTATAGATACGAGCCCATAGTATTTCCCCCCTTATCTGAAATAATCGATGGATATGAGGACGACATCGAACAACCTACTGACAAATCATTACATACATTACACCTGCTCAACTGGTTTGCATTGCTTCTCGCACAGTCAGATCGTGATTCCACAGCTGTGGCTATCGAGAGCAATGATAAAGTGTTCATTGTCCACGTTGCAATCAACAAGGATAAACTGGATGATTCTGATCACCAACGAGCGAGAACGTCATTAAGCTGCGTTTATCAAGCGATAGGTCACGGAGCAACAGGAGCGCAGGGAACTAAGAACATGAAACATGACATCTTGACTTGCCACCTGGGTTACCCACAGTGGTGACTCTAATTAGAAAGGGATAAGGGTTCCTTATCCCTTTCTAATTAGAGTCACTAAGCAGGCCTCCTGTATACTGCGGTTAGTACCGCTGGTACCGGGGAGGTCTTCGTCGCCTAGACCTGGCTTATTGTAGCCAGGTCTAGACGACGCGTGCCGGTCTCGGCGGTGGCCGATAAACTCTGGCGCGCGCCACCACCAGGGTCACACGGCCCCGCGTCGTCACAGACAGCGAGCTCGACGTTGCCAACAGCGAGCACGCCTATCACACTCATTTTTTATCCATTTGGGCCCATTTCTTCTGTATTATATATAGTTTAATGTACATATCATATTACCAAGAGCTAATTTATAGTTATAAACTAAACAATACTCTAGCACCTTATTTGCTGTACTTTAATCCAGACCAAGAAATCTATACTAAACGTCAAGGAAATTCCATTGTACATATGATGAGAAGGGAGTACTTACACTTTTAGCATCCGTGTCAATCCTACAAACAATCTCACCAGACTCCCAGTCCCAGAATACAACGAAGCCGCTTCCACGAGCACCTAAGAGAGAGCCACCATGTAATCCCTCCACTAGCCATGAGCCAGCACCCTTCATTGCCAGGCTAGTCCTCTCCTTGAAGTTCTTATACACTCGCACTTTCGTCCGCCGTACTAGGACAGCATACGTGTTGGAGTCAGTTGCCCATGCAAACGATGAGCCGCTACCGAACACCTTGTTTCTCCAGGCCAGCGCGGTGAAGATGATGTACTCTCCGTCTCCGGCCACCGTGATGAAGAGCCCGTTAGGAGAGTGTTGAGGCGATGTCGCGAATATTACCGTGGTGCCAAGCTCACGCACGGAAAGCGGGATGCGTTGTCCCTCAGGCATCTCGTCGTCCGCAGCGCCTTGGAGATTGGCGGACAAGACTTCCGTGTTGCGGGTGTACACCAATTTTCCTGACGGGTCCATGCTGAAGGAAGGCTCGTCCCGGCCAAGTTTGACCACGAATACACCTTCGTCATAACCTACGGCAACCTCGTTCCTCTGTGGTCGGATGGCGATGCACCATGCGCGTTCGAGAGCGTAATTCAAGGTGTTCTCTAGTCGGTATGTGCCAGAGTTCCAGATCTTGATTGTACCGTCCTCCGAGACCGCTGACTATCAAGGGAAGGCTTGGGTGGAAGACTGCAAACGACACATTGTTGGCGTGTCCCTCTATCGTTTGGACACAGCTTTTGCTGAGGTAGTCCCAGATTTTGATTGTTCGGTCGTCGCCGCTCGTGACAAGGTATGGCTTGTCTGCACCAAGTAGAAGCATCTATGATGAGTATTGGCGCAGACGTGTCTGTGGCGTCCGTCGATGTGCCATAGAGTTGAACAGCGCAGACGTGTCCGTGGTGTCTGTCAGCATAATAATTAGATCTATAGTATATTATTAGTTAGAAGTAGAAGAGAACTTAAAAAAAAAAGAGAACTTACCGTAATAATTTGAGCCTCACGGCCGTGTTGGATGGCCATGGACGACGCTGAACGCAGAAACAACGACGTCCACGCGCGTCCAACGTCGTCCGGAAGTTGCCGAAATTGGCAACCGAAGCTTCCCCGAGCACCTTTCGTGCTCAGGAACGCTTCTGTATCTTCCAAAACTGTCAGGCACATTGTGCGATATGCAAGGAATATAGTTTATAAACATATTCTAATTTTTGGAATATTTATTGATTGTCTTGTTATGGTATGGTGAGCAAACTATTGATTTTACAAGTGATCATTCACTTGTTTGCTCAATAGGATATTTAAATTATCTTCATAATTTATGATCTCTTTTGGATTCAGAGCTAGTTGTAGAGTAGAAGTGAGTCCAAAAAGAATGGTAGCTGTAGGTATGCTCGAATATAGTGATCTCGATTTCGTGCACTCGAATGCATGAAATCAAGCTAAACTCACCTCAAACTCTACGGTCTCAGATACATCTGAGCACTGACAACACACTCAGGTTGTGGATTTTCTTCAAAACTTCAAAAAAGGTTCTTTACTATCTCTCCTTGAGTTAGATATGTGTTTTCAAATTTTTGATTGAGTGGAACATGTATTTATTCAATGAACAACACCAAATGCTCATGATTTTATGCAGAAAGTGCCGGTTTTGAGCACTGTTTAGATATTTACAAGACCCAGAGTCTTCCTAAACCTCTCCAAATTTACGATAGTAGTAACATATTTGCTTATAAGATATACACAAACTTACAGAGCTAAGCAAGCATCCAATAGATTTAAACAAATCGAAAACATACACAATTGCATGCATAGAGGCTGCATTTCAGCACTTATTGCTCTATTAAAAGCCCAGTTCTGCTCGGATTGGCTTATAATTTTATATGTACACTCTTAATTACTGTTTAAAGACTTCGAATAGTTGTGCCTGATGCTGTATGTAACATGAGGGGAATTATTTGATATGTTTCAATATGTTTGAAAGTATGAAAAAAGCGAGACATACCATTATGGGTACCGCGTTCCCACGCTTGACGACAACGCGCGGCCTCGTCGTCGTCGTTCGTTTGAGCTTGCTCACTGTCATCTACCCCTCCCCACCACCTCATGAAAGAGCTTCGTATCAGAAAACTCATGGAAGGTATGTTTATTCAACTTTTTTAAACTAAAATGTGCTAATATTCATGTTCCATAGGTGCTATGGTGGCCGACAGGCTCACTCAAGCATCCAAGATGCTGGAACAACCCTCGCCGACTTGCTCACATTTGTGACAACAGATAGCCATCGAGCTCGCCCACAATGCACACAAACACCTTCCCTTCCTCCCCCCACCACGACTCTACAACCTTTGCGCGTCGCCAGCGACGTTTAGCCTCCGTCGCCGAATCAGCGTCAGCTCACTGTCGAAACAGATATCAATGCATCAACGACCAAGAACTACCTGCAGCTTCATCAATAAGGGAGCAATCGGTCGAAATGACCCGCACGTCCTTACATAGGACCGTCCGAGGGGACACAGACGACATCGAGAAGCAGCAGCATGACGCAGAACCATGTTCTCCATCGCTACCGTCCCATGGTCCTCAACCGTCTCTCCATCTTTTACTTGCACTCATCTCGCGAAGGGATGTATTCTCGCTCCTTCTCGCGGCAGCCGGAACGTCCATCATGGCTGGCGGTGTCGCGCCTTTCATGACACACGTCATTGGTCAAGTCTTTGATGCCTTTGCTCGATTCCCCCTCACTGACGCAACATCTCAGGACAAGTCCGCACTCCGCCATGATGCTGGTATCGCAGCTATCAAACTGGTTGCTCTCGCTCCCGGTGCTATTGCACTCGGAAGTGTCACGAGCGCACTTTGGATAGCTACGAGTGAGCGGAACGTCATGCGCCTTTGCAAGAAGGTGTTTGAAGCTGTGACGACTCGCGAGATGGAATGGCTTGACACAAAGATGGGTGCCGAAGACTCCGTGATAACGACTGAGGGCAATTGTCTTGTTGGTGCTGGTAGCCTTATGGTAAAGTATGCAAAGTACAGTATATAGTATATAATTATTAGTTATTCTCTTGCAATATAATCTACATATAAAACTATCTCTAATACAAAAGAAATGGGCCCAAACAGATAAAAAATGAGTGAGATAGCCGTGCTCGCTGTCGGCGACGTCGAGCTGACCAGGGTAAGCCAGATTAAGACAGTGCATGTCACTGGCCTTGGCTGTGGCATGGCACGCTACCACCAGGGTCACACGGCCTCCGCGTCGCCACAGACAGCGAGGTTTATACGACCAAGACCTCCTCAGTACCAGCGGTACTAACCGCAGTATACAGGAGGCCTGCTTAGTGACCCTAATTAGAAGGGCATAAGGGTCCCTTATCCCTTTCTAATTAGAGTCACCTCGGTGGGTAACCCAGGTGTGACTTGCTGTCTTTCGGATCATTGCTAGCCTATGATATTTCAAAGATTACAAGAGCTTCAGGCTGCTATCGAACCCGCTGGAGATGTCAACGCATTGCTCCGTCTTTGGCCACACAAGCCTAAAAATCAGGCCAACGTTCCCGACACTCATCTACAATCACAAATTGCAACGCTGTCGACAATGGTCGTTCCAAAAGCATCTGAAGGCACTCTAGAAACGCGCTTTCAGTGCTTGTCGAAAGCATTGGACGTCTGTGAAGCACTCGCCAATCAGCACTCTGTCCCGAGTTCGGATGACGATATGTGGTTTACAAAGCTCGACAACGCAGCATATAGGGCTCTTGATCGAATATTTCCAGCATATCCGTTCTGTCTACGACTATCGCCTCACGACGACCGAGCTTCTAGCCGGAGGAGTCGACCTCCTCCGTGCGCACATAGGGACACCAATCTCCGAGAAGGTGCTGCAGGAGCATCTGAAAATCGTCTGGGTTCGCGATACCCCAAACTTCTCCATAAGCTCGACTTGCAAGTGGGACTTATCACCCAAGGAATAGATCGACGCAATCCTCAAAGATTACTTAGGGCCGATTCCCGGTTTAATATCCCATCCTCGGGATAAAGAACCTCAGCTCAAGCTCACGGACTATTGTGCGAACTACTGGACCAAAGGCAGTCCTATTCCTACACACATTCATCCAGAAATCAAACTTCTGTATTACCTGGAGCAGAAGAAAATAGAGGCTGTTTGCGATGCCATAGGAACAGATAGCAAACTATGTTACGCTTGCGACCTTTACTTTGACAGGCTGAGAGGGCCGCAAGAGAGACATTGGTTAACAAGGTCGGGATGTACGAACAAAATCGAGACGAACTGGCTTCTACCGCCGCCAAATAGCAAGCACTGTGTCGGAAAAAACGATTGGGCAAGGTACACTGCCTTACAGACGGGGTCCAGAATTCGCTTACGGGCTGGATCGTCCCTTGATGCGTTCCTGAAGAAGAACTGACAACAATCAATTTAGTGATCAGGGCTAATCTGTAATAAGGGATATGTTTTAGAAGGTCATATGCATAGACATATGAATAGCTTGTAAGAAGTCCTTGTGTTTGATGTATTAGCTCACACAAATTTTAGAATGATGATTAAAAATGCTTGATGGCTGAAAATAAAATGCACTGTGAACGACGTGGATTGCTGAACCAAGCGGAGGGGCTCCACATTTACAATCAGATGAGCAGAATAGTTATTGGTACCTGACTTTTGTAGTTATATTGGATACTTATTAATTCCAATGAGTGAAATCAATACGTACAGGATGAAGCATGGTCGTTATTTTCCTCCACTTGTAATGTGACTGCGCAAGAAAGGAAATTCAAGCTGTAGTTATGAGAAGGGAAATGGGTAATTTGTGGACAAGATGGTGGTAAGAACTTGAAATGAGTCCGAGTCCGAGTCGGGTATCTTCGACATCGGTGCAAAATTTAAAGTTTGGAGTTCGGAGTGCCAAATTATTGCTATTTTTGGTGCTTACATCAGGGAAACTACTTTTTGCTTACGGCGACTGACGCGTCCTGACGCTGCCTTAAATGGACTGAAGCTGTCTGAAATCTACATCACGGAATCCTCCCGGTTCCGGTAATGCCCGGGTAAGGTCCAGGTAAGGTGTTTGTAGGGGGTTGGCAATGGCCAAAATCAAGGGCAATGGGCTACCTTTCCAGTGGCCACATTGCATATCTAGACCCCCCCCCCCCTTTACCATAGCCGGGCAAGGGACAGGCAATGTCCCACCATATTGTCATTCATGACAATTTGCATACCATATTCACATCTTATGTTTAAGATTTAGGTTAAAAAATTTATTGTTCCCTTATTAGGCAGTATTATGATAGTAATATGATTTATATTAAAACTACTACTATGGACATGCATCACTCAATACAATTGACAAAGCCAAAGGTAACCGCATTCTCTTAGAGGATGTTGAAGATGGGCTGCGCATCAAGACCATGATCTGACATGTTTCTTCTGGAAAGCTTTGATGGACGAGGCTAGTTGCAAGTTGTAATCGGCGAGAGCAAGCGTAATTCTTCGCACATCAGTCTGGCCTTGCTCAATGATGAGCGGTGCACGGTTTGTCGGTGGGACGGTCAGAAACAGGAAGGAACGGGCGCCCTTCTGATACAGGTCTTCAACCTGCGAAAATAATGAGATGATTGACGATCATCAAGAAATACTGTATTACTTGCCTGACCGAACAACCTCGTCATCAAAGTCTGATGGAACCCATGCTGAGTAATGTTTGTCTGCAGATATAAGTCAGACAAAGTATGCTGTGGTATATCTTAATCAGTGGTGGTACCCAGGAGTAAGAGTTTCCCTACGTGATTGTAAGTATACTTCTCGGGAATATGATCTTTTTAAAACATGTACGACATCGTTGATACCAATCTAGAAGGAAAACAGGCTGTTGTCACTGCTCCATGAAGCACTGGATGCGAGATACTTGTCGAAGAGCAAAACTTGATCCACAATCGACCTAACGGACATTTTTAGTATGTTGTTTTGTAAAAGAATAACAACAAGCTCTCACAAGACAGTTGGCAAGTACGGACTCACAAGTTTTGAGTCAATAGTCACTCCTCCGTGAGCCGAGTTGAAAATCTTTGCGCCCATCACGTTATATGTGTTTCCTGAACATTGCCAATGAGATTGAGAGTAGAACCAACCGGAGCAAGAACTCATGAAGGTATAACACCCAGATGGGTCCATTGGATGAAGCCTAGATATCATGATTGAGGTGAACAATGAATGAATATCAAGTACATCAAAACACGCTTCCTCACATATCCGGGGACGGTCGCAGAAATTTTATATCCGTGTGTCGTGATCGAACCACCAAACCGCGGGTTCAGACGCATTGCCTCGCAAGCATATCCCTTCAGGAGCTCCTTGCTCTTTGATTCGTTGTGCTTGCACACGTTGATGAGTTCCACGCGTTCCTGAGAGTGGGCGTTGCTCAAGTAGAAGTCAACGACCTGCGCGACGGCATGTGCGTAGTTGACCGAAGAGCCGACGGCCAGACGATAACACACTCTACAAGGTTGCGTGTCAGATGTCGGCAAGGCGCTGGAGAAACTCGGAGCTTGCCTTGGGTGGCATTGGCCACACTGTCTCCTTGATGGATGTGAAGAATCCAACCAGAGGGTTATGTCAAAGCAATGAAGGTTAGATACATATATAACAGAGTGTGGAATTCAAAGAAATGTGGTACATACGGCTGCAGTGCGGGGAGCGGCTTCTGTAAGGCTTTGCTTGATGAGGCCGTTGATTGTCTTGGAGACAGCGAAAGCAGCGGGGACCTGTCGGAATGAGAGCGAGGAGATCAAACCACTTGCACAACAACATCACGTGCTATATATAGGGGAGGCTCAGAGGGACTTAAACAGAAAACTGTACACAACCAGTGGGAGAAATGAAGATGATGCATCTTAGAGGTGTATGGTAAGGCAGTTGAATGTCTGGCATAATATTGCACATACAATTGCATTGTACATGCCATGAAGCTACAATACTGAACAAATATGGTGGGCTACTCACAATGTTCCCACAATATTTCGAACCATAACAAGCCACTTACAGAGCACCTGCCCTCATTGAACCATATGTTCCCACCTTACATGGCCACCATTCTTGGGAAGATTCCGTGATGTACTGACTCCGTAGATTTCAGACAGCTTCAGTCCATTTAAGGCAGCGTCAGGACGCGTCAGTCGCCGTAAGCAAAAAGTAGTTTCCCTGATGTATTATAGTGTAGCGCCGTTGTCGTCGCAGAGGCGTGACTCTCCTCCTCCTTCCATCTCCACTCCTCCTCTCCCTTCCACATCAGCACGAATATAAACTCCTGTGTTCAAACTGCAGGGGTATGTAGGTGTGTGCAATCTATCATACGGACTTTACAGCGTGTTTGCTAATGCGCATTTACAACGTGCGCAGCATGACGGAGCCCACGTAATCTATGATGTTTGTACCATGCAAATAAACTGCGCGTAGCTGAAGGCGCAGTAGTAATTGTGTCTGGCCCATCCACTCTTCTTACCTGCGATTTTACTGTGCTTCACCTTCATCTACGTTCTCTGCTGGCCCTATTGAGTCTCTGCGACTGCGTATCAAAATGGTGCAAATGAAGCCTGTTTTCATGCTCTTGCAAGCAGAGATAACGTCAATCTTGTACCCAAACGGGAGTCCTAAGATTGATGGTAAACATATTGTTGAGCCATGGGGATACGAGAAGATGCCCACATTCCTAAGGTTTCAGAACCATAATGATCCTAACTATCCGAGGGAGGGTGTGTCAAGAGTGTCGAAGGATAACGTGGACATACAAGAGTTTTTGACACGAGACGGAGACTGGGAGAAGTATCAGGCATTCCTGGAGGAGTTTAGACAGAATATCTTCTCACCTGATACACTATATGAGTTGACCGTGCAGACGCAGCGAAACACACACAAAGAAGGGGCGAATATTGCAATGAAATATCTGCACAAGCTGCTTGACCGTGCAAAGACCAATGTAGTGGTGGACAAGTTGCTGAGGGAGGAGAATGGTGCGCCGTATCAAGTATATGAAAGATTTCTGGCCAAGTGGCCGTCAAGGAAAAAGACAGGAAAAGTAAGCACACAAAATTAATTAGTTGAGCTTCAATGGTTCTGACTTTCTGGAGAAGCGCGAGACTGCACCTGAGCCGGAATCTGTGAACACGGTATGGGCAATGGGAAGCAAATTATTGTGGCGACTGTATGGGAGACCATTCACGTATGATGATGAGCTTGGAGCGGCGTCGCTTACAGTGGCTAAGGCGCTGATTTGTGCAGCCTGGGCGCGGCAACGGAACAGGGCTCGAAAGTTGGAGTCACGGGTGTTGGAGCTACGGGAAGAGAAGGAAAGGACAAAGAATGCAGTGAAGGAGAGCTCAGATAAGACACCATTGCAACGTGCGGAGCTTTTAAAAGCATGGGAGAAGGCACTGGCAGCGTATTGGAAGGAATTTGAATGGCAAAGCACGGATAGTCAGGTAGCGGAGATCACGGAGGAGCAGAATGAGATCAAAGCGTTGATTACCGCCTCTGCAAGAGCAGGCAAAGGTGAGTAAAAGTGTGGCACGGCAGCAGGGTGCCGCTGTAGTACGTCTGAGGTTTTGGGAGTTAAGGCTTACATGGACTTGTTTGTATAACAGTGACTGATGCAAAACTGAAGGGCTTGGAGAGGGTGTTCATGGGACCGGATGATCCTGTACTAATCACCAAAATGGAAAACGACTATGCCGACTATGCCGACACATTTAACAATATGAAGAAGGGAGCTTTACTCAGGAGGGGCGGTTCGGAGAAACGAGGACGGACAGAGCTGACAGATGATGTGTTGCTTGCACCGGCGACCAAGCATCGGCGGATTTATTGTGAAGACGGGGCAGGATTAGAGAAGGCGATCACCACAGACCATAAGTTGCATCGTATTCTGTCAGGACAGCACATACGATTCAATCCTTATTTGGACTTGTATCTGATACAATACCATATTTGGAATTGTATTCCCATTATATATTTCACATGTAAATAGATAGTAGGTACATGAGAAACTTGATTGTATGTCGGACAACCAGACACGAGGGAGGGCGCCATCTCCTTCGTGCCAGAGGGATCAGCACGCTTGTCAGAAGGTAGAAATCACACATTTTGTCAAAATAATAGAGGACAACGGAGAGGGACAAGGGGACGAAACCGAAAACAAACCGGAAGTAGCCACTCACTTGCCATCATCCGCCGCAGGGAATAAATAGGTGTACTAGAAAAAAGTCTAGTTAGTATTCTGTTTGGAAGAAAAGGAAAAGGAAAAGAACTTACGCCCCGTGAAGGGGCCCCTTGCACAACCCGGGTGAGTCGCACATCTCAAGGGACCTGGAGACCTATATATCCAATAGGAGAGCTGACAAGACATGCAATATCGCCCAGATTAGTAGCAAACGGGCTAACAAAACCAAAACCAAAATCAGAGGAGTTGAAACAAAACCCAAGCGTGCATCGGACAACCAACCACGAATGAGGGCACCATCTCTTTCGCAGCCGGAGGGGTCAGCACGCCTGTCAGAAGGTGAAGAAGATACATGACAATGAAGGCAACATAGGAACACGGGAAGAGGACGAGGGAACAAAAACAAAAACAAAAACGAATCCCAAGACGTACCGGCACACCTGCCATCACCACTCTTGTCATCGACGCCCACTGTTCACTCCGAGAGCTCCATCGGTACACCATATAAGTCGGCCACCTTGTCCAAGTCCGCGAATGGTTTGGCCATTTTCCTGAAGATTGGAGGGGGGATGTTGGAGGTATGTGCAAGGGACGCGATTTAAATCCTACAGGCCTTATCGGGATCAGCGGGGTAGACGGCTCCTGCTTGACCTGCGGGAAAGGGTGGATTTCTTGTCTCTCCATAGCATGCCATACCACATTTACGTTCAACAATATGCCAGGTCTTGAGTGTGACTCCTCGGGCGCTGGAGTGAGCGGCGACGGCATCGAAGGTAGCGTCGAGTTCGTGGCGAAGGTAGTAAATGGGATGGCGTTCAGATCAATCGGAATAGACTCTATCTTGATTTTGGGACTGGTCGGCGTTGCTTGGATGTGGAACATGGGGTAGTCTTCTGCGCTGATGCTGTCCGAGAGTCCACTTCCCCGGGAACGTATTCCTCCACTGCTACGATAGACACATTAAACAAGGAAAATCCGGAGGGGCCCTCTCTAGACTTTGGCTTTCGCGGGAGAAACGGGGAAGGCACCAATAACCTTGTTGCAGATCATCTCTGGTGCCTTATACACAGGAGTGCCACACTCACCTGCTGTGCGATGTCAGAAGTCGTCGCTCCCCATTGCCTCGAGACCGACGCCTATGTTGTGTCGGAACATGTACCCTAAGCTGAAGTTGCCAATAACCAGCCGACCGTGTACGCCCAGAAAGATATTCTCGAGCTTGATGTTGTGAACTTGCATGACGCTCACAGCGTGACACTACGGAGAAGGTTAACTAGAAGAATAAAATTGATCAAAGAAAGAAAGGACATACGAGCTGCGCCGTGAGGAACTTGATGTCGTGCATGCAGGACTGCACATGGCGTCAGGGACCGTGGGATTAACACGGTCATGTGTCTGTCAAACAAACACGCGTCAGTCATGTGCTCAAAGTAAGGGCAGGCCTCACTCTTTCCATTTATGTATTGCCGAAGACTTCCGAAGCTTGCCCTAAATGTGGTGTTTAAGTAACACTTAAGGCTTCTCAATGGTAAATCTGAAGACCTCTTTTCTCTCTTGTTCGCGTATGTCGTGCAACTAGGTATGTTTATCTTACTTTCGAGTACAATGGCTCACCTTTTCCGGGCTATTATGCCAGTGTTCGCAAACCACACCAAGTGTAAGCTCCTGTTGACCAGTACCGGCACTGGCACAAACGCAGACGCAAAGCCATACTACATCACAATGCCGGTCTGTCTATCTCTCCTTGTACCTCCTCCCATGCCTCTTGCCTCTAACCGCACTGCTATTCAGACCCGCATATCGGACACCTCTATTCGCTCGTGCTCGCCAACATCTTCGCGCGCTACCACCGTCTCGCATCCTCCTCGGCGCCGATGCACTTCACCATGGCCACAGACAAGCACGGGCTCAAGATCTAAAAGGCCGCGCTCTCCCGTGAGCTTATCAACGAGGCCAACGACCTCACAAATGTACGGAAGCCTTGCACCGGCAAACATGTATGTGAACTGGACAGATTTCTGGAGGGTGTAATCAAGTGTGTCCCACGTCATCGGAACTCTGGCTTGATTTTGATTTTACTTACTTATACATAGGGGATTCGATGCAATTCATTCCGAGGTCCAAGCTCTCATCCCAAAATAGGACAAGGGACATCTCGAACGTGCGTTCAACTTGGGCAAGAGTTTTTACACTGTTGATTCTGTGAGAAAGAAAATATTATACCTGCTCGAACGAGTGCGCGATACTCTGCAAAAGTTCTTGGTCCGTACTTGATTACACTTCGCATCCCCAAATACTGACAACTGACCGTGTTTGCCTTAAGTTAACGCAAGCATCCGCTGCAACTCGAGCATCTGCTGCAATTGATGCATCCGCTGCAACTCGAGCATCTGCTGCAATTGATGCATCCGCTGCAACTCGAGCATCCGATATAAGTTGAGTAACTGATACAGCTCAAATTTATTTATAACTAACTCTAATCTCCTTTCCCATCTATCTATCATGCTTTGCTATTACTCCGGCGTAATTCAATATTTTGACTCTATATTATGTTCACTCAAACTGTATGCTATGAAACTCTGATGTACATATGTATTATGATTGAAATGACCATGAGAGCTTATTTCCAAATATGGTATTGAATCGGATGTGCTGTCCTGACAGAATACGTTGCAACTTATGAACTGAGGTGCCTGCAGAAGGAGTTTGGCATGACTCAGATATCTCCTCGGATTAACAAAGTACCAGCATCAAAAAGCGAGCTGGACTACTATCAATGAGTGTTGTCAATGGAAGGATGGGCACCGGACAGGAAGTAGAGGTCTGGGGGTAAGGAAAGATTGTTCAAAGGTACTTTGAGTGATGCCCTCGAAGCCAGAATCTTATCTTAACTGACTTTTCCCCCTGAAGGACATACCCATGCTATTGGTCTGTGAACTTAATAGAGATTAACTGTGCACTGCAAGCTTTCATCGAGAAAGCAATACAGCTCGTTCGGGAAATAATTCAAGGTATGGTTGTAGAAAAAGACTATCTTATCCAGCGATAGAATGGCCGATCATTATCTGCACCTGACACTTGTGTACAGCTCTGAAGGAAGTGTCCCCGGACTCAGACTCACCCGCAAGAAGAAGATCACATAGGGTGCTAGTGGTGCGCTCGAAAGAGACGCAGCTCGTCAAGTCCACCCGCTGTAGGTGTAGCATGGCTGATTTCTCACGCCAGCGTCTGCTTAAAGCACAAACGTATAGCAATAAGTCATAGATGAAATATAAAGCAAGACAAAAACGTTCGTTGTCCATTGCACTTTCACGCAGTGGCCAACGGCAAAGTAATAAAGTAGAAGTTAACATAACTTCACAGCGCAGATGCAGTCTGCATCTGGTGCACCCAGCGGAGGGCCTCTGATAAACAAAAGAGCGATGATAGCTGTAGGATGTTGAGTGCCATTCGGGAGTTCCTTCTCCATCCATCGCTATTCAGGGGAAGGACATTCCGATGGCCGATGACCTTCCAGAGAAGCAAGTTGTCCGGCAACAGTTCTTTCGGCCAAATCACCCACATCCATTAGCAGCAGTCGATGACGCTGAGAAGAGTGATGAAGCGGCCTGCGACGTGGCATTTGTGATATCGTGCGGCAGAGGAGCGTTGTTTCAACCGTGATCGGACATCGGTGCCTGATTTGAAGAGAGTTAGTATATCCGTCAGTGACTGACGATGTATAAAGTGTCAAGCAAACGCACCATAGTTCGACGCCCATTCCCAGACTATCATCCGAAGCACCATCGCCTCCATTTCCGGCTTCCATGATGCTTCTTTTGAGTCTAGAGAGCAGTTCAATGTAAACATATGTTAAATTGGTATATATGAGTGAACGGAGAAGCACACACTCTTGATGTTCGCTGCAATCACTACACACCAAGATCTCGCTTGACCGCCGCATTCGGGTACCGGGATAAACTCACTTCACTCGGAAGGGCTACCTAGTATAAAGACTGGACGGACGGGTTCCTGCAGTGCAGGTGAGAGCAACAGGGATAGCAATGTCCGTGAAATCAACGGTCTAAGGCCAGGCGAAGGCCAGGGTTCATGAGGCCAAGTAGCCCACCTGGCCTTACTGCCTCTCTCTGCGCTATCCAACATGTATACAAAAGGATGAGGAAAGGAGCAAGACACAATCGGCCTGCTTCAAGTTGGCAACACACTTTTTCGTACTAGTAAGAACTATCTAAATACGGTGGCGTGACCGTGACCGGGCGCCGGTCATCTCGAATACTGCCAGCGGGTTCGGAGTTCGGAGTGTAAATATATTACCATTGCTGGTGCTTCGTCGTCGCAGAGAATCAACCCTTCTCCTCCTTCCATGCCCATCCCTGCATCCCTTCCTCCCCCTTCCACAACAGTACGAATATGGACCCCTGTGGTCAAACCGCAAGGGTACCTGTTCAGAGCTGTGCGATTCGTGTCACAACGTACGCGGGATGGTACACTTGTAGTGGAATGATGATCCGAGTCTTGGGTGGTACCAATTCATTTCAAGTTTCTTGAAAGGGATGGAACTCTTGTGACATTGTCTTCCTTTCATTTCTGTATAGCATGTAATGATACGATGCAATACAGTTCTTTTGGAATAAAAACCCCATGTGAAGTTAGTGAGAAGAGCTCGAGCTAAGCTGCTATGAGCAGACGTTAGGTGTATATACTATATAGAGCTCTTAAGCAGAAGATATTGACGAAAGAAGACGAGATCGACTATAGATTACATTGTTATTCATCTGGCCATATCATGCTAGCAATAAATTGAGCAAATGAACTGGAAGGTCTGTTAACGTCAGGAAGGCAGATTCGAAGGGGACTCTATAAAGATGCAATAAATCGAGTGCAAGCTTCTTCGTTTCTTTTCTTTAGCCATTTGGTCTTATTGTCAAGCTTCAGCGGGTCTCGCCATTGCGTGCCAGTTCTGCAGTTGAAATCACCGCGCCGGATGCCTGCGCTGCGCAACTGGAACCAACTTTCGTTGTTTTGAGTCCAGTATCCCAGGTCAGCACCGCTATCAAGCCATTGGTGCGCCTGCGGCCACCAAGAGCTTTCGCTGTAGACGTAGGGTGTTTCTGTCATAGACTGTTAACAACACTCGCGTTTTCAATAACAACTAGACTTACCGGTCCATTTCTTGTAGAGGCCACATATTACACCGAGATCTTCCTGAGTTAACGAAACGACCTCAAGATCCTCTTCCAATAACTCTTGAAAGTCGAATTTGTGGTGAATCTCAGACAGAGCCTCAACTGTGAGTCGCCATACGATTCCCCCATGTTGTAAAGCCGCCCGAGCAATAGCTCGGTCTCGCAGAAGCATGTTTCTTCGCCGAACATACGACTGATAGTCATAATAAGTCATAACGAAGTCCACACCTCTATAGCCAAGACCTTCCGTTTTCCCTGGAGGAAGTTGTAGGATTGGATGACCAGACGTTGAATCGTCTGTGCGCCATGCGAATGGCGTACCTCGAGTAATGTAGTGTAGAGCAAGATCTGACAAGCTGTGCAACGTCGCGTGCCGTAGTGCCTCAACGGCCATGGACGGCTTGGGTACGAAGAGCTCTATCAGCGTATCCGTGGAGGTCGATTTGATACGATAGATGCTGTCATCTTCAAGTGTAAGCACATATGATCTGTTGTGATGCGTCCTAAGTGCATGCATGTTGTTGTCGTCTAGATCCCACAGCCCCGCAGGCATTGGCTGGGAAGTAGCATGTGCCCATACGAAGTATGCTAATCTATCGGCATCGCTGTCCGATAAAGTACCGTCCTGCCGCTCGGCCACTATTCTGAGGGATTTCTCCAAAGCGTATCGTTGACTCACTGGGGTGTCGTGTAGCTCTGTTACGTCTGTCCCATCCGAATGGAAACCGTACTTGAAGTATAATGCATAGGAAAGTGGGTGAAATGAGATCAGAGGGTTTCCCGGCGATTGTTCGTCATTGGCTGCGACAAAGGGTGCATACTGAGATGTCAGATCGGCGTCAGATGCTTTCTGAGCATCGGGGCCACACTCAGGTAGTTCGGGTGGTAGGGCTTCAATCTTGATTTCCTCGTCGCCGTTGTCATCATAGATGGTGTTCGTTGGAGCAGAAGCTGGTGCGAACTCTTTGCATAGGTCCCATTCGTCTCGAACGCTGTTGTATCGCTTTTGTTCTTGCGCATACTGCAGCCAGATGGTTGACGCATCCTTTCGTGATATTCGACAGCGCTTGAGATATCCAGACTCTTCTCTCCACTCGAATACACGTGCCCCGCGATGACCTGGACAGATGTAAGCTTGAGCTCTGCGCTCTTCAAATTGTCGAACATCGCGCTCATTGGCAGTCTCGGTGCTGAGCATATATTCCCTGTACCTGGCCTCTCGCTCAAAGAACTGGTCTATCGTCTCTCCATAATATTGCCGGGTTCCTGATTTGTTCTTTCGAACTTTGCGCTGGGTACCTGTAAGAGCCAGAGTCACTGTTGATCTGTGCTGAGGAGAACTGGAAGACGGATTCGCCTGTTGATCGCGACGGGCTGTCCGCAATATATCTTCTTCGGTAATGCGAAGGATGGGGTGGTCATGAGGATTTGGGACGGATGACGTTACCCGAATCCAAATAGGAACATTGAATGCAATCATGGGTGGGAGGAGGTTATGCAGGAGCACGTCTTGATCTACGTAGATGCCTACGCGGAATTGGGTCGTGGATAATAGCTGTGATTGAGCGAGCGAGTTTGCCCATTCGGGATTGACGCGAGCTTCATGAATCAGAACATGCACCAAAGCCTCGGCGTCAAACGGAGCGCAAGTTCGGTTGCTGGCAAATGCGTATACACAGAGAGCCATGAGTGGTACGAAAGCGTTCCTGGAGTTCATCACCCGGATGCGTGCCGCCTTCTCGCTCTCGTGTTCCTTGCGGTATCCCCATCGGTGTGGCTGTCTGAACGCCTGGATGTCTAGTGAATGAGGGAGCGACGCGCCCGAGCGCGTGAGGAAAAAGTTGTAGATTTGTGTGAGTGTGTATTCCAGGCGATACCAGCTCTCTTGAGTAGCGCGATCCAGAGCCCATTTTCCTTCGCGGACTTCTATGACTCTGAAGGTGTGCGTTGTTCCCGCTAGACGTCCGAATATCGGACCGGAGAAGAATGGTTCTGACGGCGCAAAACCCATGAAGGGGTGGTTGTGATGAAACCATTGGGGTCGCGTCCAGCAGTGCTCAGGATAATACACGCGGAAGGTGCGAGACGGAGGTGTATGGGGTACAACAGCTGAATTGAAAGTGATCCAGTGATCATCTCCGATCTTGTACACCCGACGCATGTCATAAAGTTTCTTATCCTACTTGCAAAACTCATGTTAGAATTACGCATTGCATCTATGGCTGTTTTGCGCACAAGGTCGTCAATCCACTTTTTGTAGACATCTCGGGGAACCGTACTACTCGTCATGATAGAAAGTTGTAAAAGACGGTCCGAGATCAACGCTACGGAGCGTTGACAAAGGAGGGGGAAGGCCAAGATGAAAAATCTTGCAGAAAACTTTCCGGCTCGGGTAGGACTTGAATAATGCCCGGATACCACTATTAAGGTAATGTAGCGGCACTAGCCGGAATCACGGAACATTCGCCGCCTGGGCAAGGGACCGGCTTTGGTACGTCGGATTGATATTCAGCTTACTTTTTATTACAACTTCCCCGCTATGCAATTATAAGAGTCATCTCATCACCTTTGTCTTTATTCAAATTGATTCAGAGAACATTATTTGTACATTGCACAAGTATTTTTCTAAGTACACAGAGGTCACAGTTCTTCAGCAGAATGAACAAAAGTCCTTACAGTATGAAACCTGGCATTGTATACTGGCCTTTAGATTTCTCCAAATTGATGCCCCGCCCGAAGCAGACATTCTCCAGCCGTTCTGCAAAATGCAGTCCATGTTTGGGGTTGATCACTATGTGATTGAGAGCGAGGAACTTCTCCGGGGTTTCCAGGCAACGGGAAAGGTTGCGCATCTCGTCTTCTGAGATACCAACCTGTGGAGAAAATCGCAATCTCTCAAGCCGCGAAAGGCCTGCAATCGAGTTGAAGTCCACGTCCGGCGCGGGCCCGCTGAATATTTGCAGCTCTCGAACTCCCGCCAAGGTAGAAATCGACTCGAATAGCAAGTGGTACGACGTGTATCGTACGTTAAGACGCAGGCGAGCACAATCAAGAGTCTGGGACCATGCGCGTAAGCATTCGCACAAATTCTCTAGTAGCGAATCTTCCCGAGTCTCGAAGATGCTAATATCGATCTTTGTTACGCAGCTTGACGCGGCACGTAGGCATTTGAGGTCGATGCTTTTTAACGAGGTTCCAACAAACTGGATGTAGTTAAGCTCTGGGCAGCAGTTGGGAGCAGTGAATGCATCAAATGGGCCATGAGCGGAGGTCGCAGACGGCAGGCGTTCAATGGACCTGTGACCTTTTAAGTGAATGCGAGCCGAAGCACCTTCAGCCCACTTTGCGACTTGCGCAAAGCCCACGACACGGAGAGTCTGAAGCTTCGGCCACCTCTGCAATAATTCGAATATCCTGAGCTGATCCGCTGCGCGTGGATAATTTGGTTTCGGGATTACAAGACCGTGCGGGGCTGATGTGAAAAGAAACGAGCGATTTCTCCTTCAGCGCTTCGGCCGAGACATCGCGTTCGGAAGCGTCGAAACCTCGGATTTCCACGTGTTTTAGGTTCGGACAGCTCTGAATAATGTGAATGTTTGATCGTGTCCATTCTCGCGCGTCTCCTTGTGTGATGTCCTTGATGGCCAGCTGTAATTCTTCGACATGCGCCGCCAAGCGAGAGTTTGTCGACAGTGTAACCAAAAGCTCGTTAGCAATTTCAAAACCCTCTCGTATGGCCCGCGATTCAAGAGCTTCGCTGTTTGTCGTACGTGGGAATGACTTTCCGATGGATACAAATTTGTACATGTATCTTTCGGTTACTGCACACCATAACTTGGAGACGTGCAGAAGAGGCGCGAGGTTCCATTGCCAGTGAGGGAGAAACTTGTGATCCTCAGTCACTTCCGGGTACTCTGCTATGAAATCTTGAATAACAGCATCAAGGACCTCGACAGGTATGGACGAATTGTTCATCGCGGATGATCCGTAGGTACAAGGCGGTCCTTAGACCTTATATTGTGATATGTTAGACCTTGAATACCGGTATAGAGAGTGAACTACTCACTATAGCAGATACAGGGCGTATTAAGTGAGAAATAGAGTCGGGCAAGGAGGCGAAGACAAGGAGTGAGAAGTGGATGATCCATGATGATGATTCATCAACAACTCCCACGAGAAAATTGTGTGAATAACTGAACGATGCCTTGGTCGAAGGATATTTCAGAGTCAGTCAGAGTCAATGTGCAATATATCTCAGCTCCCGAAGATTTCAAGATGGTACATACATGTATAAGCATAGCGTAATGGAGGAGACTCAGGAGGTTGAGAGTTTCAAGCTCAGTTTTTTCCAACGTATCTGCCACGTCATCCCTGATACAACCAAAACCCTCGTCCAATATTCTTCTCAAAGCTCGAGACACAAATAGACGAAGGATCTCCAAATATTATATCTTGAGCTTGAAAGTATGTGACTGGGATGTTGCGTAGGTTGAGGTTGAGTGTAGATGGGAGAATAAGGTGAAAGGCGCCTGCTTCAGCAACGTGAATTGAAACTCCGCATTAAAAGCCGTGTCCAGACGCCATAATTCACTGGTGATATTCATGAAAGTACTAATTTCCTTTACACTTTACAAAGTCAATACTTGAGGAATCTCATACTGCTAATCTAGTACAGTCATCAGAGCAAGATTCGTATTCCTTAACTGAGATATGTTCCTGTAATTGAAAATGCTTCGTGATTGCTTCGTTAAAGTCGGCTTCTACACTGAGATACATGCTTCTTCCTTCCACACTTCCATATGCCCCGCAATGGCGTCCTCACTTGCAGTCTTGCAGATCTGCTCGACCCTTTTAAAGCAAGCGTCTAACCACAATTTATGCGGACCAGAATTGACTTGCGGAATAATCCAGTCACCTCGATGGAAACTGGTAGTTTTCTGTAGTTTCCACCGGCCATTGCGAGTAGAGACAACTCCCTCCGCAAATATATTACAGTTATAGCACGATTGTCTTGCAGTGCCAATAGCCGCGAGCTCCACATCAATGTTGTTCTTCTTGAGATAGTGCTATCCATTGCAGAATATCGCGGAGAACCTTAGCACGATCTTTCTCGCTCTCTACGATAGTGCTTGGGAAGCTAATGTCAACAAACTTTATCTTCGACAGCTTCTCGTCAAGTGTTGAGCGAGCGCAAAGCTCCATCTGTTTGGACCAGGGTGCGAGTGACATTAGCTTTCTACAGATGACTGCTTATTAGAGATACGATAAGTTAAAAAAGGAAGCTGTAGACTCACTACGAATAACGAAAGTTACAAAGCTTTTGATTTGTTTGAGTTCGGAAGTTGTGGTTGTGAAGTAGATGCAGTGCAGGTGAGCATTGAGATTATCGAAGAAAGATGACTCGTCCGCGCTCGCTGTTTCGGAGAACTAAAATGTTAGCTCCGCCGGGTGTTGCTAATACATAATACTACTTACCAGTGCAGTTCAAGTTGCCCTGAGTACTTAAACTTCTTCCCACGCTGCCAGGTGATAGTTAAGTAGTTGACGGTTTTGTGATCGTTCCACAACATCAGAAAACGTAGCGATCTACCAGCAAACAAAATGGCTTCTTCAAAGGTATGAAATAAGGTACTGGATACTCTTCTTTGACTTGTCTTATAGCTCGTACACAGCAAGAGAATTTGCAGTCCAGCATCTCATCAAGCCTTCGACTCATCAAAAGCCTTGACAAGCGGTTTACTCTACCTCCGACCTTATACATTCCCTTAGGTAGCCGCGGAAATGACCCGCAAATGACACTATCTATGCTGGACTGGATTGCGTCTTATTTTACAAACGGGAACGACTCCGCCGCAGCATCGATTACCGTCGATAGAAATAAACACGTAACATTGCATATCGCCTGCAATAACGGTCCACCGTCGCATGAAAACACTCAGAAAGCAAACAAGCTAGTGGAAGCCATTCAGAAACTCGTGACTGCAAGCAATTCTGAGATACATACTGTGGGCGACCGCACGGGGTATAATATCACTCGAGAGCTACTCATTGACACGTGCTGGGCAACAGTATGGCAGAAGATCGTCGCCGTGCGAGATATCCTTCGGGAGAAAGACGCTTTGACTCGCTTCGATTCTATGATACGGTCATGGCTGGCCTACTGCGATGAGGAAGAAAGAACAATAAACGGATCGCCTCTTCTCAACAAAGTGTGCGAAAGGACAGGGAAGAAAATGCCTCTCGCATTGAGGGACCTGCTCGAGGAATTGCGGGATATTAATGAGGAGAAGGATGCTCAGAGATCCACGCAGAAAGATTGGAAGATCAATGCCTTCACGGTCTCGGGAGGCAATTGCGAGATCCTCCTTCACTCTGACATAATCATGTCTGCACTTGACTACAGTGACCGACGCGAATTGCCCCAGAACTTGGGGGACGACTCTTCCGATTCTTCTGCGGGTTCCGAAGGAGATGCTAAGGAGCAGCCGGATCCACTCTGGACGTTCTCGCTCCCTGTTGGGGATTTTATTCTGCTACAGCGCCTCGTGAGTGCTATACAAGAGCTGTATCAGTATCACATAGGAGCTCTGATTCTGGGGCTGTATGGTGCAAGGCTCTTCAAGCGCTTTTGGCGTTCGGACCTCACGACCAAACCATTCTCAGAGCTGTTCTCTATAGCCTGGGACCACGAGGAGCATGCGCTTCCGACACAAAACTCGTGTACGCTCCACGACTCCCCGATGGAATGGGCTACATCTTCATTTAATATGTTCGATGGTAGAAAGCTTTCCGCCGAGGGTCGCGATGTTATCGAACCACATTGCAGGATTCTATGGGCGAAAGGCGCGTCCCTCTCAGGAAAGGTGCACGAGGAGATCGCTATGGCTTTATTCATCGTCCAGAACCGGATCCAGGTCTACCACGGGGCATTGGGAATTAGTGCACCACCTTGCTATACATGTGGTATCCTCTGCAGATTCTTGTATAGCGACCTGCTTATCAGGAAGAGATCGAACACTGTTATCACGGATTGGACTATTCCCTCCTAGATAGTGGATCAAGAAGTCCTGGATGCGCTGAAAAAGGCGTCGGTACGCCTTCGAGGAAGCCTCAGAAACATTATCATAGACTTCGTAGAGGATTCACAAAGGAAGAAACAGGGGATTCTGGAAATCAATATTGATAATTTGGTTTCACACATGGGCTCATATGTAAAAACTTAGATAGCTTCCATTACGGCATTAGCTAGAGCCTTCGCGCGCAAATCTGCGCCTGTAGTCAGAAGTTTGAATCAACGAGTTCAGAATAAATAATAGCATTAAATGAAATTCAAGTTTTACATACAGTATGTGCTGCGTCGTCTACTGACGAAGAACAAGCTACCTTTTCTCAGAAAATTCAAGTTGAAGGGAAGTGTAATATCCTTCACCTACCTTCGTCCGTTCTACATCCATCTCTACAGATGGGCATCTGGAACACTGAGAACTACTTGTCAGTTTCTCTCTGACTCCTCAGGAGCGTAATGTTGAGACACTGCACTCGAGAGTGTTTCGTAGTCGTCTTTTGGTTTATCTAGATACAATCGGGCTATTAACATACAGTATTTGCAGCTATTCACAAATACCTCTTATTCAAGCACTAGCGCTAAATCTAATGCACTTTTCATGTAGCCACCGATTGAAGACACGACAGAGAGTGAAACATGGAGAAGTAAGAGAGTTTCTTGCGTCCGAAGAAGCAAGCGTCCGTCACGATTGGACAGTAAGAAGAATCCGATGCGATGAGGGACGTACCGTTTGAGCAAGACTTTGCATTCTACATCTTGTTGAACCTCAGTAGCATTGTACTTTACGGATTTCCGACGTGCTACCAGGGTGAAGTATGACAATAAGGAAAAAGACAATAGCGATATGCGATGCTTGTATAAGTATATCACAGCGTAATTCCGAAATCGGATGCTCGGGTTCTTTATAACCACTCGACTTGACTGAGGTCGCTGAGCCGATGGCTTCTCACTACTACTTTTCGCTGAGCACCACGGTACTATTTGACTTTGAGATGCATGTCTAATAGACTGCTTGTCTTTTAGTAGTGTATGAGTAAGTTGTAAGTTCCTGTGTCATCAATCACTTCAAGTTCATGTCAGTAAACTCATCTTCCTAAGTTATAAAGTCACTCACTAAAGTAGCTATGTATCTACATGCATTTTATGTAATTTCTAGCAATGAGAACCAGTGACAGAGCTGCGTGTATCGTAGAGTTTATGAGCGAGAACGACTCGGAAAATGTTCAAACCGGTGCTAGTAGTCGTGGGAATTGCAAAATTTTCAATGTTTGTTCGTATTTGGCTTCGACTACAGTTTGACTGAACGGACAGTGAGCATTCTCTACTTCACATTCACTTGCGTACAGTATTAACTGCCAAGTACCTAGCACAATTTAAACAACTGTGAACTGTCTCCGGTGTGTATTATCCGTTTTATTTGAGCATTGTTGCGTATGGTCGACTCTTACTCAAATTTTCTCGTTCTTTTTCAGAAATTGTTTTTTCCTGGAGGTTTGTATTCTCTCAAGGCTCGGTGATTGAAAAATACAAGGGCTGGCGCCTTCTCGCTACGCTATCCCTCAAGTCAATTTCAGATTGCGAAAACGACTTCCATACCATTCCATAGATGACGCTCCGCTCGTATGCGTGACGCTCTCAGTCCACACCCGATCGCAGCGCGTACTGGCATAAGTTGTCTGCACATGGCTCGAACTCACTTGTGAAAGAGATGCGTCTTCAACCTCAAACATTCTACCCCCTGGGGTTACTCTTATCCTCGCTGAAGCTGTCATTAGCTTCTCCTATCAACCATGCCGCATCTTCGACTGGTCTGGCACCTCTCTATGTTCCACCGGCAGCTGCCCACGATCTCGTCAACAGCTCTTACATCGTGATGCTCCGGGATGACATCCTGCCCTCTGTATTCAGCGCACATTTGAGCTTCCTCGAGCTGATGAAGGAGGCAAGCGGGGCCTGCGCAAGTGACGTCAGCCTCGAGCATGTTTACGATAGTGATATCGCGAAGGGCTATGCAGGAAAGCTCACCCCAGGTATCCTTGAAATGATCCGGAGCAGGCCTGAGGTCAAGTACGTCGAGCAAGAGCAAGTCGTCTATGCGGACGATGTTCAGAGGGACCCACCTTGGGTGCGTATATGTCGTTCAGTAGATGGTTTTTACTGATAAAACGACATAGGGCCTTGCGCGTATAAACCATAGGGTCAAGGTTTCTGAAAGAATAATGCACTACGTTTATCCCAGCAACAGTGGCGCAGGCGCCCTAGTGTATGTCATTGACACGGGCGTCTATGTTCAGCACAGGGAGTTCGAAGGCCGCGCCAAGTGGGGGATATCACTTGTCCCAGGCGAGGGGAACACAGACGGGGATGGCCACGGCACACACGTCGCAGGCACTATCGCTTCTCGCAAGTTTGGTGTGGCCAAGAAGGCTGAGATCGTTGCTGTGAAGGTCCTTGATTCGAAGGGGAGTGGGTTTACCAGCCGAACTATCAAGGGCGTCGAGTGGGCTCTCAAAGATGTTCGAAGCCGACATGGATACAAGGGTTTCGTGGTCAACATGTCCCTCGGCGGCAGCAAGTCGCGCGCATCAGAGGATGCTGTCAACAGTGCCGTGAAGGCCGGCCTACACGTCGTCATTGCCGCTGGAAATCAGAACATCGATGCGTGTCAACACTCGCCTGGGTCCGCTGCTCTGCCGATAACGGTCGGGTCGTCCACCAGAGATGATAAGAAGCGGCCGAGCAGTAACTTTGGGAAGTGCGTGGATGTGTTCGCACCAGGGAGCGATACGCTCAGCTGTGGAATTAAAGGGCCGACCTCAACAGCTCAAAAGTCAGGCACGAGCATGGCAAGCCCCCACGTAGCCGGAATCATAGCCCACTTCCTTTCAATTTACCCGCATAAGACCTTCAATCCGCGGTTGACATCCTTCGAGTCGCTGTACATGTCTGCTCTCGCCAATGCCCACCAATTCCTCCCAAGCTCCGTTGTGGGCCTTCTTCCATCCCTCGAGTCCCTACCGGATGCCACGGTGCAAGCTTCCAACTTGCCCCCTCTAAAGATGAAGAAAGCTCTTCTGGACTTGGCGGTGAAAGGTAAACTTGTTGGAGGCCTCCCAGCTGGTACGCCGAATCTAATGGCGTACAATAACTACATTCACGGAAATCCTGGTCTTTGGGCGGAAGAGACTTCCGAAGTGATTCGGTAATAATGGAGGACACTGGATGCAGTTTAGTGAGTCCTTGAGTCTTTAGGAGCATCAGCGATTAAGATAAATTTCGTACATGTACTTGCACAACTTCTATTCTCCTTAGTCCTGAATATACAAAACTAGCTGTGAATATAGGTGCCATACCAGTACACAAGTGCAACTTCAAGAGATTACAATTGTGAGGAAAGGTTTAATAAAACAGAGTATGGCAACGAAGTTGAATATCCCGCACTCAAGGCTGCCAGTGGCAAAAGTCTCACGCGTTTTGCGCTGGAAATAGTCCGACGCGCGCGGGTTACCTCTTACAGTAGCCTGAAATAGTTTCGAGATAACTTATGAGCACCTACTTATATTTTGACTTCACAGTCCCTCTCAAAAACATAAAGGAGATCCGCTTGGGTACCGATGCTCGGTTTGACCGGAAGAGATTCTGTCTTTCGCGAGATTGTAACAATCATCTACGTTAGGTGCCAACTTGCGGCCATCGCAAGACGTTACGCATGATTGCTTTCCCCATCGATGTTTTCACATTATGGGTAGGCATAATCAAAGGTCTCTTCCCCTATCTGAATTAGCTACGGGACGGCGACGACGTCACAAGACCTTGAAACTCGGAACTATCTCTCTATACTCCTGCCTTGATTTCCGCTATGATCCATGACAAGAAGATATCTTTAATGACACATACCAGCCCAAATATCGTTCGCACTATAGTTTCGAATAGACTAGCAGACAAGTGATGGTATGGAATAATTATTCATCTATCTCATACTGCAACTCAATTGCACAATATAATCACATAAATATTCTTTATTTCAGTACGACTAGACATCAATGGCGCAAAAGATTATTCTTAAAGTATATGTACTAATCCTCTTACGTGTAGATGCTTCATTCTCTCCCCCTATTCTAATATTTCATATGGCTGCAGAAACTCCGATGCTGTGCTGCTGTCCGATCCGACAATAACATCTCGCGTTAACCCAATCATAATTTGGTCGCATATCTCGCCTATTATTGATGAAAGAGTTCCGTCCGCTGCCACTTTCACCTGCCTTCGGAAGTCCTTGTCGGTAGCAGAGGCGCTATCTGGAAGGAGCCAATTAGGGTGAGCTTTTCCAGACGTGCCCGACATGAAAAACCCGGAACTTGACTCGGGAGTCATAAGGGAGAAGTATGTATCACACGACCAGCAGTTGAGTTTAGAGACACCAATGATACTCTGTTCAGGATCTAAGTTCTCGTTCTTGATATAGTGCATCATAGCTATTTCGCAATGAAACTTGGGTCGGAATTTAATTGTATTGCCGTTCAAGGAAGTGGCCAGTTTACTGATGATTTGATTCTTTTCTGTTATGTGTTCATCATTTGGGAATTTCGTGAAAACAGTATCAGTGAGCAAGTCTCTGAAATCTGTCACCGCAAACTCCTTAAATCCAGGGTTGTTGAGTATTGCCTTAGACTCTTGCGGTAAGTGTTCCGCAACCCATTTGATGTCAAACTGAAGTGGGGTCCCCTTTTTTACCCCAGTTCTTCCTCTAAAATATGTAAGTCCTCTTTGTAAGAGTGTCTGAGCCCCAGTCTTGTATTTGAGTACCCTCCATAGGCGATTATGCATGCTGACCACAAATTCAGTCCCGATGTCTTTGTTCTGAGGGCAATCATAACCCTCTAGAGCGCCTGATTCTGAGCGATCCATTATTGCGTCCAGTACAATCAATATGTGTCTGCAGCTATTTGCTGCAGAATCGAATGCTTTGAACCTGAAGTCAGTTAGGTCACCCTCGGCTTCTTGAGGTACTCCTTCAGGATAAAGCAATTTCTTCATTGTTCCAATCAAGTTTTCAACGCCTTTTGAGACGAAGTCATCATCAGTTTGCTTTGGATCACGAGATACAATCTTTGAAAGTTCTCCCATACAAGCGTGCAAATGTCCTTTCTCTTTCCAATGCTTCAGCAGGACGTCAAACTTCTTTTCTGTAGATGATGGATTTTGTGATATTCTCCCAATATTCTCCACTTTGGCCCAGAGTCGATCCCAGCCAACTGTAATAACATGCTTAACAAGTGTTTGAACCCCGGTTTGTAATCAGATGCGGTTTTGAGATCAGTGCCCTTCAACGTATCAAGGAGGCTCTTTAGCTTAGTCCAGTTAGCCTTGCTCGTTGCAAGTTGAGTAGTATCTGTCCCATTGTTGTCCGAAATATGGAAAGTGACAATTCCCCTTCTGCGATTTATGGTTGCAATGGCAGATCAGACGTCTCCCAGTTTACCTGCAACGAAAGCATTTGCAATCCAGTTCATACTCTGCCTAACAATTGTTCTTCGCTTTGTAGGCTCTTCCATGCTTTCGAAACGCTCCAAACTTTTGACCTTGTTCTTTGGCAGAAGAGAAGACCGTTGAGACCGGCCTCGTATAGTACTGATTGTATATAGATAAGCGGGCATTTTAAATTTCTCTTTGATTTTAACCATTGTCTAAAATCAGTGACTATGTTAAGTACAACCGTTAGAGTCATGGGTGATAGAATTACTCACCGCTTATAGTAGGAGATACGAAGCTGGTTTGAGAAGTCTTGCTTGTACAATTTATTGCTGCATCGCGAGGCCTTTTATACAGAATCGGACAGAGTCTTTCGGAGATGTATCATACGCATATCCAAAGCCAGGAAAGCCCTAGTGCGGCCGGAGCTGCAACACAGGTTCAATTTTGACGAGTAAATGGAAGCTAAGACACTCACAGCTTCCGAATGTTGAGAATCCTGCTGATGGTGGTTTGCTAATTCACAGACTAAGTTAGAATATACCCTTCCAGTTAGTTGCGGCGAATACAGTAGAGTGTGCGGCGCCATCAAGTTGCAATTAAGGTTGTATTTCCGATTCTACCGATATACCCAGATGTCCGATTTTGCAGGAGCCAGGTGTCGAGGAATGCCACAGGTTGTTACGTCTCAACTTACGGTCTCGTATAGTTGGGTTTCGCAACGTTGGTTGCTAAGACTATTAGCGGAGCTAGGGCTCAACACTTAGAGTCTTTAAGTATGGACAAAGGCCTACGATGTGGAGTAGAGACAAAGCAGATGTATAGTGTGACTAGAGACGGGGGGTTTGACAAAGGAGATCAAACTTAGGGTTCGATCATGCTAAGTACAGGGGTTTATATACTATAGCTGCGGAGCGGAGATACATCTGATGAACAATAAGCAGAGAACAATAGGTCCGTAGACAATAGGCTACTAATAATAGTGTGGGAGTGGGGCAGAGGGTTAGGGCAAAGGGTTACATGTGGGGCTCCGGGATTGGACGATAAGAAACAAGGATGACTGAGCAAAAACAAGAATAGAAACAGATAGGGCAAAGGGTGCGGAGTCGCGGGAGTCCGTCGGAACAAAGGGGGCCGCTGACATAGTTAGAATTTGTAACATTACCCCGTTCTTAAATTGAAACGAGTGGAAATCAGTTAATAGATAAAGAGAAAATGGCCGTTATAGGGACAAGTTAAGTCCAATAAAGAAAGTAAGAAAAACGTGCCATATAGGCGAAGTTAACGCCAATAGGGTATCCGGTGGTGAGCAACAGGTGCTTTAGTCGCTTTGAGAGGAGTTGCGTTCCTTTATACGTCTCTGAACACGTTGTTGAAGGACTCGGAAGGTAGCGCATTCATCGTCATGCCCTTCTTGTTGTCCGCATGAGACGCATCGATGATCGTTGCATTCTGAGGCGATGTGTCCAGGTGCTCGCTTATGACAATATGGACATGTATACGATTCGCAGGTGGAGGCGGCCAGATTGTATTGGTGTTCAACGGGGGTGTGCGTCGAGCAAGTGGTTGAAGAATCGAGAGCCATGGTTGAGAAGGGATTGTTGTCCGGTTTTGGACTGGTGACTGGTGATGGTGGTGCGGTGTGGACTTTGTATGCAGGGCTTGGTGACTTGAGCTCCATAGGATCCGATAAGCGATTGGCGAGGCCTGGGCGTTCAGGGACTTGAATGCCGACCGAATTGATGAGATCGTTTGTGAGATCCACGACTTCATCTTCTGTAGTGAGATCGATGACTGGTGGTGCGGTGATTGCGGGTGGTGCGTGAGTGAGGAATTGGTCCAGGGCGTAGCGACGGGCGTCTTCAAATGAAGTTTGAGAGGATCGGAGTAGTCAAAGGGCTCCTTCCACAATAAAGATGTTGGTTTCCATGACCTCTTGACCGCGGGTGGCGATGTCGTAGAATTGAGTCCAAATGGTGAGTAGAGGGGTAGCATCGGACGTCGAGGTACTGAGACGTTGGTGAATAGTTCGATTGGTGAAGAGGTTAAGGACCCTTCTTGATTCTGCCTGGGTGAGATGGTCGATGTCGATGTCTGTCGGTCAAAAGGTTGGTATAGGTGTTCGAAGGGTGGGATTGATGCGAGGCGAAGGTCGTTGAGTGCGGGACGGGGGCATTGTCTAAAGAGAGTGAGTTGGACAGTTGTAGTGGCAACAACTGCAGGTACAGTAAGGATCAGAGCGTTGAGGTTCGAAGTGACTGATGTGTTTGCGGCGATGTCGGACAATTGGTCGGGTCAGAGTGAGAGATGGTTGGACGCGGGCAGAGATGTTGAAGTAGTTGACGAGTTGTTGTGCGTGATCAGGGTTGAAGTAGAAGCAATGAATGAGGAATGTAGAGAGGGTGGGGATGTGCAGACGGTTGGAGTATACTTTCTGCCAGTCAGGTATAAAATGTTTTTCTGTTTTTGTTTTTATGAATGAGGGTCGGACAGCGTCTAGGTAACCAGGGCGCGTTGGAATCGAGGTAGGCGGTAGTACGAGGGTTGTGGGTTCAGGAGTAATGGGTTGTTGGTATGATGCAGAGAGAGTGGCGTCGTTGACGATGTTAGAGGAGTGGGGATAAGAGAAGCAAACAAGTTTGTGGGATGCGGGCATTCAGGCAAGTTGGTGGAGCTTCTTATAGGCTTTGAGAATGGTCTGTGCGTTTCGGAGATTGGACTCAGGTTCCCATGAGTTTCCAGAAGTGGGGTAACCTTTCCATTTTATAAGGTATCTTTGTCTAGTGCCGTTTCCACGGTGGGCACGGATGGCTTCGACTTCGTATTGTTCTTGTCCTTCGATCAGGTCAGGTGGGGGATTACTGTGGGGCGGTCCATATGCTTCGGTCTCGGTGTATCTCACAAGAAGCGCAGCGTGGAATACCGGGTGTATCTTCCATTTAGTCCGTGAGAGATCTAGTTCATAAACTAGTGGCGATAAGACTTTCTTGATCCGGAATGGTCCGTCACGTTTCTCCTTGAACTTCTGTGATAGGCCAGGGATTCGGAGGTTTTTGGAGTCTAGCCAGACTTTGTCGCCTTTATTGAATGGTTTGAAGTTCCGGAAGGTACGTTCTTTCATAACCATGGCAGCAACTGAATGGGCGGCCAGGGCTTCTGATCGGTAGACCGTGAGATTGGCAAGTCGTTGTGATACTGATGGAACATTCGACTTCGGGTACTTCATGGGTAGTGCAATTGGTTCATATCCCATGAGAAGTGAGAAAGGGGTTCTTTTGGTGACCGTGTGAGCGCGGTTGTTATGGGTGAATTCAATGTTGGGAATATGTTGAGACCAATTTTCGGGTTCTCCGGTGCAATAGATTCAAAGATAGACTTTGATCTCTTGATTGGTTCGTTCTGCTTGTCCATCTGTTGTTACAAATTCTAACTATGTCAGCGGCCCCCTTTGTTCCGACGGACTCCCGCGACTCCGCACCCTTTGCCCTATCTGTCTCTATTCTTGTTTTTGCTCAGTCATCCTTGTTTCTTATTGTCCAATCCCGGAGCCCCACATGTAACCCTTTGCCCTAACCCTCTGCCCCGCTCCCACACTATTATTAGTAGCCTATTGTCTACGGACCTATTGTTCTCTGCTTATTGTTCATCAGATGTATCTCCGCTCCGCAGCTATAGTATATAAACCCCTGTACTTAGCATGATCGAACCCTAAGTTCGATCTCCTTTGTCAAACCCCCCGTCTCTAGTCACACTATACATCTGCTTTGTCTCTACTCCACATCGTAGGCCTGTTACGTTCACGGCTTCGGTAGACTTATCAGGGAAATGATAAGTGACAAAAGCGTTGTTTAGTGAACAAACAAGGTTGAGCAAAGAGTTGGCGCTTTAACGAGGCTCTCTTATGCTCGGAAGTCGTGGGTGAACAGAGTCTTTGGTACGATGGTGTAAAAGACTATAGGAGGATTGACTTAAGTGTCATCCAGAGGCGTCTATGTACATGCCTCATATACTGTAGAGAGAACAATAGATAAAGAGAATAATACATTGGGCTAACTCGGGCTAAGTTGAGGCATCTCGGGGCATCGTGAGGCAAGAAGCGTTACATGGGGCAACTTGGGGCAAGAAGCATCGAGTGAGGCTACGGAGGGCAAGAAGAAATGAAGGGGGCACAGTAAGGCATGTTGAGGCATAATGGGGCCCACTGGGGCATCGAAGGTAAAAGGTTAAAAGGATAAATGGTAAAGTCACGGAAGGTCACATAGGTTAAATAGAGGGAGGGCCGTATGCGGTAACGGAGTAAATAGAGGCCAAATAAGGGCACGCATGCTTGATGCATAACAATACCCTGTTTCTACGATTGAAATTCCGTAGTAGCAAGTAATTGCGGATGCGAAATTTCAAAAACAAGTACAATGCTTATAGGATCAAGTTAAGATCAATAAAAAAGAAAAGCATGAGAGAGGAAAAGCGAATGCTATAGGGTCAAATCAAGACCAATAAGGTATTAAGCAATCGGAAAATCAAAGAACTAGGCCTTGGGGAAATTAAAGTCCGATGGGAGGGCGGCAGAAATGCTGTCCCAGTCTACAGGCTGCAGGGGGCGAGGCTGATAGACAGTGGGGGAGAACTCACTTGGATGAGGAGTGTGTACGACGTATGGGGGTGATTCTGGAGTAGGGGGCTGCTGTGGCTGTTGCGGAGGTTGCGGAGGTTCTGACGGTTTGTCCTGGGCATCGAAGAGGTTCCTGAGCGATTGATCGAAGATAGGCATGTTTGGCTGATCATGATACGACTCTGGGAATGCTGGCGGAGGGATGGTAAGCGGAGACGGAGGGGGCATAGGCTGAGGTTCCACAAAACGCGGAGGTTCTTCTAGGCGTCCATTCTGCACATTGTAAGCCAATAGTCTCTCGAATTGAAACTCATTGAACTCATTAGCTAACTGTCCAACAACGACTTGATTCAGGCGCAAGATGAGGCGCTGGATGTATGAGTAGTTGAATCGTCGATGTGTACCTCGGTGGAGATCCATATAATCTTGCATGTTGACAAGAAGATCATGGATGACGTTGAGTGAATAGACCGAGTGATGGAAGTGGTTCTGAGGCGAGTCAAGGATGAGGGGGAGTAGACCATTGTGCAGTAAGGTAGCAGAGTATTGTTGACGAGTGGGAGCTGTTTGAACGAAGACCTGATTGGGGAGTAGGAGTTCTGTGGGACACGAAGGAGGAGGAGGGATGTTCTCCTTATTGGATTGCCTGAGCACGTTCCGGATCGCGGGCATGTCGAAAGGGATGCAGGGGACAATAGATACAACACTCGCAGGTACAGAAAGGGTCTTCTGGGTATGGTGCGAAGTGTGCGTGTAAGGTGCGTCGATGTCTGATGCGTCGGGTGATGTAAGGCGAGTAGGGGAGGTCAAGAACAATCTTGAGTCCGTATAGCAGGGGTGCAGCGTGTTCTGGGTTCCAGAATGTGTGTCGGAGTACAAGTTTGACGAGTTCAGGGTATGGGGAACAGGATTTGAGCCGTTGGATGTTGACAAAATCGGTGTGGTGAGGGTCGAATAGATAGTGGCGGACAAGGTCGATAGGATTGAGAGGGAAGCGTTCGTTGTTAGGCTTGGGAGAAGGAGGAGGAGAAGGGTATTGAAAGTCGATAGCGATGGAGTTGTGACTTAGCTGGGAGTACCAAGTGTCGCCTTCAGGATTCCAGTCAGGAAGGGTAGGATTTGGTAGTCCCCAGCCGTTGTTGTTGAGTGGTAGGTTCCAAGCGTTGTCGGGTTCGGAAGGTGGTGGTGGTTGTTGTTCTTGCTGTTGGGGAGGTTGGTCTTCTTCGTTGTCGAAGAAGGAAGGCAGTGGCTGAGGATAGAAAAAGACTTCGGTGGCATTTCGATGTTCTTCTGGGTCAAAGGGGCGAGGTTGATATGTTGGGATTGGGGTGTCAAAGTTAAAGGGCATGTGTGGGAGTGGAATCGTCTTCAGTCGGGGTGTTGGTGGGGGCAAGAAGGGACGGTGGAATTGTGGGTGGGTCTGAGAAGAAATGGCGGATGTTGGGGATGTTTCTTGAGAGGTAGGTGGTGAGGAGACTGTTGCGGAGGATGCGAGCAATTTGTTCAGGTCGAGGGCCGTTGAAGTCGCGGATCTCAATGGTTGCGTCGTCGGAGTAAGGGGTGAGGATGATAGTGCAGGGTTCTGAGTCAATCTCAGTGTGCGATTCCTCAGGGGAGGGGTCGATGGCTGTCGGTGTGGGGCTAGGAGAGGGAGATATGGGTTCAAGGTCTGGCAGGGAGTTGTCAAGGTTGGGTGGCGAAGGTGGTGTAACCGTGAAGGATTCCAGGGGGGGGCGTGTGGTGATAACTTGGAGTTGAGAGCTATAGATGGGGAGTTCTCTGGGGTTTTTAACGAGTTGGAGAAGGACATATAGAGCGGATGCTCTTCTCACTTGTTCGAGGTGGTTGCAGTTGTGGAGTCGGAAAGAGATGCTGTTGACCAGTGTTTCGAGATACGGAGAATGAGGGTAATCAATTTGATGTAGAAGGTAATGAAGATGATAGCCAATAAGACTTTGGGTCGCATGTGTCGAATGATCTACCGTCTCACGGAGTTCCGATAAGAGATTGTCCACAGTGTCTGAGAATGAGTGGCTGTCAGTTGGATGTGGCAATGAAAAACTCGTCATCGGGCCGTAGGCCTATGAAGATCCGGGTGGTTCTGTCTTCGTCGAAGTGGAAACAAATGCCTTGCACCCAGGTTCCTCGTGGTCTCAGGTAGGGAAAGAGATACCACAGGGTGAAGATGTGTCCAAATCGGGTAGCGAGTCGGGTGATGGTAGGGTGGAAGTTAATGCGGACTATCCAAGCTAGAAGTTGGATAAGGTCGAAGAGACTGTGCATGGGAGATGCGGAAATTGGGGGTTGCTTCTGGTGTTTATATAGTGACGTTTGGCGAAGCTGAGGGTTGTTCATGTGATTGTTCTGTCAGGGGGAACACTTCTAGGCAAGAGGGGGCATGTTGGTTCTTCGATATCAAGTTCTGAGGCAAGAAGTTCCTCGGTTGCATGCTTCGGAGGCAAGAAGTATGCTATCTAGGCAAAGTGAGGCAAGAAGTTTGATTGATGTGTGAGTCCGGGGTGTACTAATCGGGTAATCGGTGTCAAACGCGCGCGCGGTTCGCGCTGATTACAAATCAAACATATCAGCGCTGAGACGTTTGGTTTGTAAGCGACTTAAAGTGCGTTGGGCCTGTGTGTCCAAGATCGCCAAATCGGGTCAATCAAGGTGATGTAGCTTCTTGTATCCTTCAAGAAGTTCTTCTGTGTGCTTCAGGGCGTCTTCGGATTCCCATGTGTTGCTGCTAGTGGGGTATCCGAGCCATTTGATCAAATATCTCCGACGGTTCTTTGCTCCTTTGTGTTGTAATATGGCTTCGACTTCGAATTCTTCTTCTCCATCGATAAGGTCAGGTGGAGGTTTAGAATAGGATGGTCCATGCTCTTCTGTCTCGGTGTTAGGCGTTAGAAGGGAGGCGTGGAATACAGGGTGAATCTTCCAGGTTCTAGGCAGTTGAGTTCATAAACGTTGTCTCGAAGTTTTTGTTTGATGATAAAGGGGCCTTCTCGTTTTGATTGAAATTTCGAGGGTAGTCCGGTTCTTCTTAAGTTCCTGGCTTCTAACCATACAGATTGTCCTTCTGATAGGGGTTTGAAGTGTGAAGATTGAGCTTCACGTTGGTATTCCTGTGCGAGAGTAAGGGCTGCTTCTGCGTCATTTCGGAGTTCTATGATCTTTGATAGTCGGTTCTTGAGCGTTGGAATGTTGCTATCAATGTCCGATGATTCCGAGGGAATGAGGTCGGGTCATATCCCATTAGTAGGCGAAAGGGGGTCTGGTCTGTCGTTGAATGCTTCCGATTGTTGTGTGTGAATTCCATGAGGGGAATGTACTTGCTCCAGAGGTGGGGGTGGTTTACTGCATAGATTCTGAAGTACGCTTCAATCTCCTGATTGCTGCGTTCAGCTTGCCCATCAGTCTGCGGATGATATGCTGTTGACATTGCCTGCTTGATGTGAAGCAGACGGCATAGTTGTCTAAACACCATAGATGCAAACTGAGGTCCTCGATCTGAGATTATTTTCCTGGGTAATCCAAATCGTCTGTACACATTGTCGAAGTACAGTTGTGCAGTGTCTAGTGCAGTGATTGCCTTGGTGCAGGGGGTGAGTACAATCGCTTTGGTGCAGTCATGATCCACAATAACACATATGCTGTCATATCCATCAGATTCCGGGAGGTCTGTGATGAAATCGATGTTAACAGTTGCGAAAGGGTATGTGTCTTTGTCTGCGATGATTGGGTTTAGTGGAGGTACAAGTGGATGGTGGTTGATCTTCATCTGTTGACAGATGGCGCATCCTTGGATGTATTTCGATACAAACTGCTGCATTCTTGGCCAGTAGTAGGTTCGTCGGATTTGTTCCATTGTGTTTGCGACTCCGGGATGGTTTCGAGTGGGTAAGTCGTGATATAGTCGTAATATGTTGCGCATGATTTCCGTATTTCTTGGCACATAGATCTTGTTCCTGAAGTGTACCAGTTGATCTTTGATTGTGAATTCGGTCATCTTGGGCTTTGTGAGGGGTAATTCTTTCTGTAGAAGGGACATTGCTTCCTGAATGTCTCCAGTTTTGTGTCGGATCTGAAGGTGAATGTCATCGATGTCCATGATATTTCTATCATCTTCTTCGGCTTCTTCAATTCGGGTTGCTAGGAGTTCCATTTCTTTGAGAAAAACTTTCTCTGGTAGAAGTGTAACTTCGTTGTTAAGTTCTCCTTCCGTTTTAAAATGGTCCGCTCGTCGGGATAGGGCGTCGGATTGGATCATATGTTTTCCGGGTATAGCCTGGATTTTATATGGATATCTTGAGAGTTCATTCTGCCATCAAGCTTGTCGAGGGGTCAAGCGTTGGGGTTGTCTCCAGTATGTCAAGTTCTTGTGATCACAGTGAATCGTAACTGTATGCGGGCTTCCAAGTAGATAGTGTCGCCACGTTTGGAGTGCTCGTATAATAGCAAATAATTCTCTATCATATATTTGCCAGTTTCGTTGTGTCGGATTAAGGGCTTGGGAGATGTATCCAATAGGTCGGAGTTGACCGTTTTCGTCAAGTTGGCATAGTACTGCTCCGGTAGCTACGGCTGATGCGTCCGTTTCAAGATAGAAAGGTTTGCTGGGGTCCGGTTGCATGAGTAGGGGCTGCTTTGCAAAGAGGTCCTTCAGCGTTTGAAAGGCTGTTTCTTGTTTGTCTGTCCAGACAAATGGTACATCCTTCCGTTTAAGTTGGTCCAGTGGTCTGCTTATTGTTGCATAATTCGGGATGAATCTGCGATAGAAGTTTGTAAATCCTGTGAATGATCTAACTTCTTTCAAATTCTTCGGAGTCTTCCAGTCCAATATGCCTTGAATCTTAGACGGGTCTGTCTTGATCTGAGATTCGGAGATGATGTATCCTAAGAAGGGTACTTCGGTTTGATGAAATCGGCATTTTGCTGGTTTAACGTATAAGTTGTTGTCCTTGAGAATTTGAAACACTTCGGTTGTGTTTGCAATAAGCTGTTGCAGAGTGGGGGCATGGATCAACAAGTCGTCCATGTAGACAATGACAATGTTCCGGCGTATCTGGTCTGCCAGAATATCATTCATGAATCGTTGAAAGACTGCGGGGGAGTTGCAGAGTCCGAAAAACATAACCGTAGGCTGATATAGCTTCCTGTCACAAACAAAAGCTGCTTTCCATTGGTCCTCGTCTTTGATTCGGATGTTGTGGTAGCCTTGTCGGATATCAAGAGTGGTGAAGTACTTTGATCCTAGTAGTTGATCAAGCAATGATTGGGCGTTTGGCATAGGATATGCGTCTTTGACCGTATGAGCATTAAGATATCGATAGTCTTGTACTGGTCGAAGGGATCCGTCTTTCTTGTCAATAAAGAAGAAGGGGGATGCCATCGGTGACTTTGATTCCTTAATAAACTTTTTGTTGAGTAGGTCTTGGATTAGTTCGTCCAAAACTGGTTGCTGATGTATCGGAACTTTGTAGGGTTTATGTATCTTCGGGATGAAGCTGGGTAGTGTCCTGATTTCCATATCGTAAGGTCGGGCTGGTGGATATGTTTGTATTTCGTTCTCAGAGAATATGTCTGCAAATGCCATATACTCTTTGGGGATGTCGAGTTTCTTTTTGGATTTTTGTTTCTGTTGCTCGAGTCGAGTAGAGACAGTGATTTTGTTGATTGTAATCGTATCATCATTCCAATTAATTTGAGGCTTTGCTTCCTTGAACCATGGTAGTCCTAGGATGATGTCGTCTCGTGGAATATGAGTCGAGTAGAAGGTAGCTGAAATTGAATGAGGGTGGATGAGATCCAGTCGGATTCGTTCATTAACTGATCCTTTCTTGTTAATCGTTCCGTCGGCGTTACTAACTTGTAGTGTTCGGTTGAGTTTCTGTGTTTTTATGTGTAGTTTATCAACTAGATCGGAGTTGATGAAGTTGAGTTGTGCTCCAGTATCAAGTAGAGCGTTGAGAGTAGTGAGGCGTCCGTTTATGCGAAGTTTGACCGGTATGCGAAATGAATTGATGTTGCCATTTAGAACGATGGTGTTGAGTTGAATCGGATTAACCAACTCAGGTGTTATCAAAAATTTCCGCCATCATAGTTTCCTTGTTCATCGAAATCTTCTCCATTTTCATTGTCCATGCGATCCAGCATGTTGAAGAGTTCAAATCGATCTTCGGGAGCGAGACTAGTGACAATCTCGTTGATTTGATATGCCTGATCTTCTAAATCGTCCGGTTCATCGTATTCTTCATCATCCACTTCCATTTCGTTGATTCTAGGTTTGAATCTTCGCTTGTTGCCTTTGAATCGTCCGGGGGGTTTGCTTCGGAATTTAGTGGGGTGTGCGGGACGTGTGGGGCATTTATTCGCCATGTGACCGGGTTTCATACAGAAGAAACATAGTCCTTTTGCTCTAGCTTCCTTCTGCTTTTCGTCCGAAAGCTTGTTGAAGTACATAGCATTTATATCGAATGCTTTCATGTCTTCGTCTACATCGGGTTCCGGTTCCGGTTCAGAGTCTAGTTCCATTTCATGGATCCGATATTTGCGTCTGTATTGAGGCTTGGGACGTCCATGACTATACTTCTTTCTAAAGAAGGTGGAGGGTTTCGAATCCGAGTTATTAGTTCCAAACATTCGTTCCCATTGAAGTCCATGATGTAGCGCATCTCGGTAGTAGGGTTCCATAGTAGCGCGTTGTCCTGCTGCTACTGGGTATGGTTCTAGTCGGACAATTTCTTTCCTAATAGACATAGGTAGTCCATCTTTGAACAGGTTTGAGAGTACAGTGAAATCATTGATGCCAGCGTCTCGGGCTAGACGTTGGAATTCATGCACATAATGTTCCGTTCGCATGCCTTGTGCCTTGAGTTTCTGAAGCTCCTTGAATGCATCTGCAACATAGTCTGCAGAGACAAACTGTTTCTGAAATTCATCTCGGAAGTTTCGCCAAGTATAGTTCCATGGGAGTGCCGGGTTTGCGGTGAGTCTGGCGTTCTGTCCTTGCAAGATGTAGTTCGAAAATGATTCTGCTGCGGGTCCACCATTGCAGAAAGTGAGTGCAAGTCGAACTTTGTCCTGATCTTCAGTGTAACCAGGGGTGAGATAGATGTAGTTCTCCATCATATCTAACCATTTTCGGGCATTCCTGCGGTGTCCATCAAAGTTGAATGGTTTGTTTGCACCATTCCTTCGTTCGGGTTGTTCTGCCATGACGCCTACTGGGGGTGGTGGTGGAGGTGGTGGTGACGGTGGTGGTGACGGAGGTGGAGGTGGAGGATTTCCTGGGGGTAAGCCTGGGGCTGGTGGATCTTCCAGTGGAGGAGGGGAGGGATTTGGGTCGTCTCAATCGGGTGAAGGAGGATTAGCCGATTCGGAGCGTCGATCAAGTGGTTGTTCAGGGTCGAGAGGATCGGCGTCTTCAAAATAGTCTAATTCTTCGTCGGTTAATTCTGTCTTTGCTTCTTCTGCTGCTTCTGTTTCTTGAGCTAGTCGGAGCTGTTCAAGCTTATCTAGTATCCGGAGTGCTTCAAGTGTTTCGGATAGGTTGGGTACACCTTTTCCTTTTCCTGTAGGTGTTTCTGTTTCCGTTAACTGGGATACTCCTTTGCCTTTATCAGCAGTTGCAGAAGTTCCTTCAACTGAAGTAACTGAGGGTGCAGTTAAGGTTCGAGTATGCTTCTCTCGAGTGGGGCTTCCAAGTAACGGATGAGCTGTTTCCTTGGGTTCAGCTTTTACTTGAAGTTCAGTTGGTTTGTGGGGTCGAGATGGTCCGGGGATAGATGTTTCGGGTTTCGAGGAGGACGGAGGAGGTGGTGGTGGGGCAAGAGGGGAGGGTAGAGTAGTGTGTTGTTGAGAAAGAGATGAAGCAGTAAGTCGAGGAGACAATGTAGGAAGGGGGTTGGTTACTACTCGAGGTGAGCTTCGTTGGCTACGAGTTCTTCCTAGTCTTAGTCTTTCTCGTTCTTGCTGAGCTGCAAGTTCTGCCTGATGTCTCTCCTCTGCGTCGTAAGGTTCAATGTTTCTCCAGTTGGAGTTGTATCGTTGATAGAAGTTGGCTTTGTCGGAATATTTAGAGGGGATGTTAGTCCACTTCTTACTGTGTGCGCTAAAGTAAAGGTATGTCTTGACAACACCTTTCTGTCGATACCAGCAGCGTAGTAAGTAGTCAAAATATGCGTTATCTGGTTGAGATGGTGGTAGTGATAAGTGAGTTGTGTCAATTCGAGGGAGGTTGTCCGTTGGTGAGTTCTGGGATGCCAGATTGTTTACTGGTTAGTTGGAGTTGCAGTATTGCCGTTCAGGTATTGAGCCGGAATGGGGGGTACTGGTGGGATACCAATGGGGGTTACTGGTGGGATGTCAATGGGGGTTACTGGTTCAAATTCTGCTCGGCAACCACAACGATTGATAACAGTTTCAACGTCTACTGCGGATTCAGGCCAGTAACAAATGTGGTCCAGTCGGTAGTGGGTGGTTTCGGATGTTGCGTGGTAGTTGGTTTCCGGGTCAATGTGTGCTGACTGAATAAGGAGTGTTCGAAGGGATTCTGAGCTTCCAATGTACACTCTTCCTTCTGTCCAAAGTAGGTTGTTTCGAGTTGACCAGTTGGCAAGTCGTCGGCTTCGGATGAGGAAACTGAGAGAGAGGAAAGTGCTGTCGTAAAGATAGCTCTGTTGAATTCGTTGCACTAGTCCGTTGTTAACCAAGATCAAATAGTTTTCTGAGATCTCTTCGTTCTCAGTGCGTCCGGGTTCAATTGGGGTGACTCGAGTTGTGGTGGGAATAAGGTGAGCCAGTTTGCCTTCTGGGGGAGGTAAAACTACTGCGGATTCTTCGTCCGATGCGGCGCAGTCGAGAGGGTCCTGGTGTAGGTGTGTCGGGTCGAGGTGAGGATGTGAATTGAGGGACAGAGGTAGTTCTTCGTTGGATTGGAGGGGGTGAATGAGGTTGAGGGATTCTCTGATGTACAGGTGTTTCGTGAGGTCTATGCCTGTTATGTTCTGCTATGAGACTTGAGTAGAACTGTTGTGGGTCTTCAGAGGTGGAGAGTTCGGAGCTGAGATAAGTTTCCTGTGTAGGTTCTTGTTCTAATCGAGGGGCAGTGATGTATCGGATAGCCGGTAGGTTGTGATCGTTGTTACTATCGGTTGGGGTGCCGTTTCGATAAGATGAATCTTCTTGTTCAGGTTGCTCGTCTGAGTGATCAGGATCGGATGGGTTGTGTGGGGGTGTATTGTTTTCGGGTACAAATATGTCTAGAATCTGAATGGGGTCTAGAATAATGATCCGGGTCACGTTGTTCCACAATCGTTCCGTATTATCGGCAAAAGTTATTTGGATCCTCAGGTTGGGCAGTTCCTCGGGTGATTAACCCTTTGAGCTACTTGTTGTTACACACAAGAGGGTATGGTGGCTCTCTCCTTGTATGCTCGTCCGGTATTCTTCTTCGGTTCGCTGGATAACAGACTATTCCTTAGTCGTGTTCACCGGTATTTCAGTCGTCAACGAGTGAAGCAATCCTCTTCTTGGACAACCGCCTATATGCGTAGCAGTTTCTCTGGTGTATCAGACCTTTCCTCTGCTTGCTTTCTTCTCTTCAAGTTACCCTGGCGTGGCTCGGCTTTCTGATCGGGTCGCTAACCTCTTATCGTGCGTATGCCAACCAAAATGTAACAAGGACCGTTAATTCTGGGCGTGAACCTGCTTAGTACGTTGGATCGGTTCCTGGTGCTGTGTAGGGGCTACACAATACAGTTGTGTATCGATAATATGTCGTTCGAGTTCCTTCGTTCCTAGTTTGAAAGTTAGTAGACAATGGCCAGTCATTTACTTCCTTGCAAGTATTCCGGATTGGTTCTCGTAGGGGTTGATTGTTTAATTCCAGTTGTTGGAAAGGGAGGTCAAGTGAAGGTAGTCTTGGCTGCTTTCCGAGTTAAGGAAAGAAGTCAATCCTAATTGTTACGTTCACGGCTTCGGTAGACTTATCAGGGAAATGATAAGTGACAAAAGCGTTGTTTAGTGAACAAACAAGGTTGAGCAAAGAGTTGGCGCTTTAACGAGGCTCTCTTATGCTCGGAAGTCGTGGGTGAACAGAGTCTTTGGTACGATGGTGTAAAAGACTATAGGAGGATTGACTTAAGTGTCATCCAGAGGCGTCTATGTACATGCCTTATATACTGTAGAGAGAACAATAGATAAAGAGAATAATACATTACGCTAACTCGGGCTAAGTTGAGGCATCTCGGGGCATCGTGAGGCAAGAAGCGTTACATGGGGCAACTTGGGGCAAGAAGCATCGAGTGAGGCTACGGAGGGCAAGAAGAAATGAAGGGGGCACAGTAAGGCATGTTGAGGCATAATGGGGCCCACTGGGGCATCGAAGGTAAAAGGTTAAAAGGCTAAATGGTAAAGTCACGGAAGGTCACATAGGTTAAATAGAGGGAGGGCCGTATGCGGTAACGGAGTAAATAGAGGCCAAATAAGGGCACGCATGCTTGATGCATAACAAGGCCTTTGTCCATACTTAAAGACTCTAAGTGTTGAGCCCTAGCTCCGCTAATAGTCTTAGCAACCAACGTTGCGAAACCCAACTATACGAGACCGTAAGTTGAGACGTAACATTTGTTTGCGGGTGATAAGCGGTTGACATTGATGATTTGATTCCTACGATTTTGCATAGTTCTTGAAATGCTTTAGAGGCAAATTGAGGTCCTCTGTCGGAGATGATGCGGATGGGAAGTCCAAATCGTCGGTAGACATTATCGAAGTATAGTTGCGCTGTTTCGATGGCGTCTATTGTCTTTTCGCAAGGGATGAGAACAATAGCTTTGGAACAATCGTGATCAATGACCAATAGAAGGGTGTCGTATCCATGGGACATTGGAAGGTCGGTGATGAAGTCCATATTGACGTGAGAGAATGGAAAAGAGTTCTTATCGGCGGCGATAGGCATTAGTGGTGGTGCGGTTGGGTGGTGATTGACTTTCATTTGTTGGCATAGTGCACATCCATGGACGTAATCTGATATAAATTTCTGCATTCGGGGCCAATAATACGTTCTTCGGACTTGTTCCAGAGTGTTGAATATACCAGGGTGAGCGCGTACTGGGATATCATGGTGAAGTTGTAAGATTGTGTGTTTTAATTCGAGATTATCCGGGATATAGATGCGGTTCTTGAAGTATAAAATGCCAGTGTCGTCGAAAAACCAGTCTTTGAGTGCGGTTCGAGCGGGTGGTAGCTTCTTCTTTAGTTGAGAAATGGTATTGGTGAGGTATTCGTCTTTCGTCATTGATTCTTTGATGGATTTCGTCAGGTTATCAGTGTCTGGAAGGTCGTCGTCAGACTCGTAGTTAATGCTTTCTTCTTCGTCTTCCGAATCATTGTGGTCTTGTAATGCGGAAATGAAGAGGTCATTCGGCAGCATTATAGAAACTTCGTTTAGATTCTCCCCCTGTTTAACATGGTCCGCCCGGCGTGATAGAAGGTCAGATTGTATCATCTGTTTGCCGGGAACATGTGTAATGTGAAGGTCGAATTGTGATAACAACAAATGCCATCGAGCTTGACGGGGTGAAAGTCGTCGGGCTTCTCTCCAATAGGTTAGATTGCGATGGTCACACCACAAGGTGACTTGATGTGGTGATCCGAGGAGATAATGTTTCCAAGTATTAAGGGCACGAATGATGGCAAGTAGTTCTCTGTCGTAAATTTCGTAATTACGTTCGGCTGAGTTGAGTGATTGCGAAATGTATCCAATGGGTTTAAGAACACTGTTGTCATCATGTTGGCGAAGGACAGCTCCGGTAGCGACTTTGGAAGCATCGGTTTCTAGGAAGAAAGATTTGTGTGGATTCGGCATTAGAAGTAGCGGATGTTGAGAAAATGCAGCTTTGAGTGCGTCAAATGCCTTCTGTTCAACCTTAGTCCAAATGAATGGTTGGTCTTTCCGTTTGAGGTTGTCCAGTGCTTTGGTAATCTCGGCGTAATGAGGGATAAATCGGCGATAAAAGTTGGTGAAACCAGTAAATGAGCGAACGTCTTTGACGTTAGTGGGTACTGGCCATTTGGTGATGCCTTCAATCTTGGTAGGATCTGTTTGGATGTGATTAGGCGTAATGATGAGTCCTAGATAAGTAAGTTTCTGTGTATGGAAGAAACATTTGGTGGGTTTGAAGTATAAGTCATTTCGTTGAAGGATTGTGAAGGCGCGTTTGGCGCGGTGGATAAGTTCTGGTAAGGTTGGGGCATGGATGAGTATGTCGTCCATATAAACCAAGAGATGGTTCAGTAAGATTTCTTCTCCCAGGATGTCGTTCATAAAGTGTTGGAAAGTTGCTGGAGAATTGCATAAGCCGAAAAACATAACTGTTGGTTCGAAAAGTCCTCGTTGAGTGGTAAACGCAGCTTTCCATTGGTCGCCTTCTTTGATTCGTATGTTATTGTATCCCCATCGGATATCTAGAGCGATGAAGTATTGCGATCTGTGGAGTTTGTCCAAAAGGTCTTGAACAAGTGGTAATGGGTACGCGTTTTTGATTGTACCATTGTTAAGGTAACGGTAGTCTTGTACGGGTCGTAGAGTTCCGTCTTTCTTGTCAACAAAGAAAAGGGGTGATGCCATAGGTGACTTGGAAGGTCGTATATATCCATTTTTAAGGTTTTCGTTGATGAAGGTGTCGAGAGCGGCGCTTTGTGGAAGAGATAGTGGATATGGAGAATGTCGTTTGGGAATGAAGTCTGGTTTGAGATCGATAGCATGGTCATATGGTCGTTTTGGTGGAAAACGGTGTGCTTTTTCTTCGTCAAATAGGGAAAGGAATTGGTGATATTGGCGAGGTACAAGATCTAGAAGTGGCTTAACAGCTTCAAATCCTTTTCGAGCTTGTTGTGCAAGCTGAGTCGAGATGTTGACGCGATTGAGTTGTATGGATCCTGTATCCCAGTCGATTTTTGGCTTATATTTCTTGAACCATGGTAGGCCAAGAATAAATTCTTCTTTTCCAAGAGTGGTAACATAGAATCGCATAGCATATTGTTGATTGCCAAGTTTGACTCGAAGATGTGTATAAGCGGTGATACGTCCGGCATTGTTGAGTGTTCCATCAATGTTCTTGGGTCGCAGTGGATGTCGTAATTTGATTGTTTTTAGGTGGAGTTTTTCTACAAGTTTTCGGTCGATGAATAGTCCTTCGGCTCCGGTGTCTAGAAGTGCAGTCGCTTTGTGGATTTTATTGTTATAGCTGAAGGTAATCGGAATTCGTAAGGCATGATTGTCGTTAATAGAGTTGATGAGCAGCCGAATATTCAACGAGAGAGATGGCTGCGGAAGCTCTTCGTCGTTTAAAAATTTGCTTCCTCAACTTTATCAAAGACTTGATTGACCGTGTCATCGTCAAGACCAATGAGAAGTTGTTGAATTTGGGCAGCGCGATCTTCGGTTGAAAGCGGTTCTTGGTTGTCATCTTCGTTTTCGGGTTCCGAGTATTCATCTTGATCATCCGTGGCTGTGATCTGACGGATGACTTTGGCTTTAGGTGTGCGTGAGTTTGGCCATCGAGATCTGTTGTTGCGTTTGGGGTGTGGCTGAGGACATTTAGCGGTATGATGTCCTGGTTTGTGACAATTGAAACAGAGGTTGTCTTTCATGTGTTGCTGGTATTCTTCCGTTGATAAACGCGCAAGGAATAGATGGTTGACTGCGGAGTCAACAAGCTGATCTATGTCATTGAGAGAGTTATCGGAGGGTTCCTCTTCAATGTACGCTTCGTTGGTAATGGCGCGGATTTGTCGGTTGGCTTGGCGTGTAGGTTGTCGAGTAGATTGGTATTCATTCGATCTGGGGCGTCTGTCCATTGCGCGACCAATTTTATAGCCAGTGTCCAGTTTGGTGGCAAGATAGTACCATCCGTCCATTGTAGTAGGTTGTGGATGACAAGCTAGTAACTTTTGTAGGAGGTTGTTATTGAGTCCTTTCCAATATTGGTTACGTTGAGCAATATATCCAGTGATTCAAGCGCGTTGTATCAGTGGTTTAAACGCAAGATTGTACAATTCAATAGATCCCGTTTGACGAAGGTTATCCAGTTCTAGTTGAGCTTGGACAGTGAGTTCCGATGATACAAAGGTTCGTTCAAATTCTTGAATAAACTCTTCAAAAGTATCCGTTTCGAGTCGACCAGATGCGACATATTGAGTGGCGAATGGTATGGATCCTGGTTCTGAGCAGTGGGAAATTATGAATGCGATGCATCGATAATCCGTGTTATATTGTTGTGCGTTGAGTCGTAGGAAGACGTTGCATTGCATGAGAAATCGATTGACATCCTTTTGAGTTCCGGTGAAGGGCTTGATTTTCATCGGAATAAAAGCTTGATTGACGTTATTCGGTTCGTCATCATCTCCTCCAACTGGTCCTCCAGGTCCTCCAGGTCCTCCTCCTCCTCCAGGTCCTCCTCCTCCTCCTCCTGGTGGGTTTCCTCCAGGTGGTCCGTCATCTCGTCCACGATTTCTTGCTGGTCCCCACATTCTTCCTCCTTGTCCAAAGCCATGCCAGGCACTAATACTTTCTTCTCCAGGCGGGGGGCGAAAGAATGAGGCGTCTGTGACTGTAATAGTTTGTGTACCAGCCATTGTATTTCGTGATAGTGGTTCGATGTGAGGGCGAGTGTATGTGAGAGAGGGTTTTGGTTTTATGGGAGGTAGATTAGGATTGGTTGTTGGTCGAGTAGGAGTTTTTTCTGCAAAAGAGTAGTGGGAGGTTCCTGATATAGAAGACTGTTGTGATACTGGTCGTTTAAACGGTTCTTCGAAGAGGTCTTTGGGTGGATCCTGAGGGGCTGGGGTAGGCAATTCAGTAGATGATTCGCGAATTGGTGAGGGTTCACGGCTCGGTGCTGGTTCACAAGGGGTTGATGTTGGTTGGCGGGTAAGTTCAGGGTGTCGGCGGTAATATTCGTCTTTTAACTCCCTCCAGTTGGGTGTTGAAATTTCGTATGCTTCTCTCGGGTCCCAACCTGGGGGTACAGTAGTCCACTCGTCGTTGATAGGGTTCCACACCCCAGGTGTCTCTGAGAGGGTTCCGTCACTATTTTGGAAGTGAAAGAGTTGAGTTTCTTCGTTGAAGGTGAGGGTTGTAGGAAATGGTGGTGGGGGTGGTTCGAGATTATCAAATTCTCCTGCTAGAGATCGGCTGGCAAGGTCTTCCCAGTTAGGTGTATTGGCAATGAAGAAGGCTCGTCCTGCCGTTGCTGATTTTGCTGCAATAGGCGTCCACCTACGTACAGATGGGTCGTAGGACCAAGGTCGTTTCCCTACTTCTCCTTCGAAGGTGAGGTAAAAGAATTGTGTCTCTCTGTTGAAGTGTAGGTTTCGATGTGGTGGTGGTGCTTTAACAACGCTGGTGTACGTTGGTTCGGATGTTTGACTGGTTGAGGCTGTAGGAACAACAGGTGTTTGCGTAGTTTGGGTTCGACTTGGTTTAGTTGATGATGATGGTATAGCAGGTGTTTGAGTAGTCTGACGCGAGGAAGACTTGTTTTTGCCTTTATCTGCCGTGGTGACTAATCGGTTCCGGAATGATATCCGTAACTGTCTGAGTCGTCGTAGTAAGAGTTGAGAGTATGAGCAGTAACGTGGTCTTCAGGTATTTCGATGGGCGGGGCTAGGTAGTGATGGACGGTGTTATTGGGTGTGGGTTGGTGGTGTTGACAGGTGCACTGAAAGATGTAGTGGTTGACGTCGTCGCTGAGATTTGCCCAACAGAAATGTCTTGCTACAAGACGTGTGGTTTCTGCTTCACTTCGATGTAATGTTTCTCCGTGGTTATCGAAATGTATGTGACCAATAAAGAAACGGCGTAGGTAAGTTTCTCGAGGGATGAATAAGCGTGTATGATGCCACAAGAGCCCGTATTTGTATATCCAAGGTTGTTGTTGATCTCGAGTGTATTGTGCGTATTCAACAGCTGAAATCCAATCATGATATCGTTCGTCCAAGACTATTCGGATTCGATTTAGGATGTCGTCGAACTCTTTGGCAAATGCAAGGAATCGGTTTCGGATGAGGTCTCTGGTAGAGTAGATAGGATCGTCAAGGGCTGGAAGGGATAGGATGTCAGCCACGATGGCGGTATGGTGTAGTGTATCCTTAGAAGTCGATGGTCACTTCCACAGATGTGGATTATGCGGACTTTGTTGGGGGCAAAGTTTTCGAGGTAGAAGAATGCGTCTGGGTTGGTGTGGTAGAGGATGAAAGTGTCACTGTGGTTGACAATGGGACTCACAGTTCGAGTGATTGTCCAAACAGTATCGTCGCAGTATTGGGTGAAACTGTATGAATCGTATTGATAGCAATTGGTGACTGAGTATCGGATTTCGTATATGGGGCGTCCTAGGTTGTCACGTTGATTGGTGTTGGTCTGGTCACACTGCTACCAGCAAGCTGCATGCATGAAATACAGCTTTGGCTGTAAATATAAGAAATTGGTTTGTGCATGAAGCTCAGCCATGGCTGATATTTTTATACATAACAGATCAGTAATGGCTGAGAAAAATTCTTACTTTACAAGGAGATGTAGCTGTATATTAAATGCACAGATCAGGCATACAGCAGATAATACATTATTTAACTTGTATGCCACCGCATTTTTGAGCTATTTATAGTATTCAGGCACTGCTGATTGACAGCATGCTGTAATAAATCAGAATTTCATAATTTCCATCCGTTTTGGGATATAAGGCACATCAGGGTCTAGGACCCTGAGGTCCGGCAGGTTCCAGGTCACCTGGAGCTGTTACCGCTTCAGGAGGCCGTGGGAATAAATTCAAATTAGCCTTTGCAGGCCCTACTGGCATCCTAAAATAGCACGAAAATAGCCAATAAATCAGAAAATATTCCTGGGCACTGCCGCTTCGCAGTAGCGTGGGAAATACGCATTGGGACGACCCAAATAGGGTACGGGGGTGCTCTGGGCCACCCTGGGCCCTTCCTAAAGCGGTAAAATCATTATAAAATAGATAATTATATTTGCACTTGAGTGCATATATGCAGGCTTCTCCTGGGCTTACCAGCTGCATATAAAATACAATAAAATCGGATTATATTAGTAGAAGCATATTGAACATGTTCTAGATAGCTATATATGGTAATTCTAGCCAGGAACATACCAGAAACATCAAAACACATTCTGGTTGACATGCTAATACTACCGGGCTCATTTCACCACATTGGAATACCCCCGGGATGCAAATTTTGATGGGGTTCTATTGGGGCATAGTACTAGAGTCCAAAAAGCCATCAATCATGGCGGGGGAGGCACTTTATGTAGCACAGTAGATTATTCTTTTATTTAAATGGTATTTATATTATCACTTCTACTGCACGTAATGGCGCGTGTAGATAGCCTAAATGGATTAGAACAACGAGGGGAACAATAATCTGCAACCAGAATGGTCACACGGTTCCTGGTGATGTCAATAATACACTTTTATGTTTACGTGCACATGCAAAGATTGTATGGCCTTCACAGACACTCCTGTATGCTCCACATGTGTACTAATGACTTTGATCAGCTCTATACATGTTTCACGTATATCTCACGAAGTTTTACGGTAATCGGAGCTTGTGTTGAATTGATATTAAGTGTATAATATTGAAAAAGAACAGTCATTTTTAATTTTACGGGAGGCTTACGGGTCAGGCACATGATGCCAAACAACCGTCTTAAGTATCCTAAACATAATCCAAATGCATGTTTGAGATGTAGTTGGAATATGCAAGTCATATGCAACATTGTAGGGTGGATTGCTACTTGTAATATCACTATATGTATAACATGTCCTAAACACATATAACCTGCATATTCCATCTGTGCTCCAAACATGCATTTGGATTATGTTTAAGATACTTAAGACGGTTGTTTGGCATCATGTGCCTGACCCGTAAGCCTCCCGTAAAATTAAAAATGACTGTTCTTTTTCAATATTATACACTTAATATCAATTCAACACAAGCTCCGATTACCGTAAAACTTCGTGAGATATACGTGAAACATGTATAGAGCTGATCAAAGTCATTAGTACACATGTGGAGCATACAGGAGTGTCTGTGAAGGCCATACAATCTTTGCATGTGCACGTAAACATAAAAGTGTATTATTGACATCACCAGGAACCGTGTGACCATTCTGGTTGCAGATTATTGTTCCCCTCGTTGTTCTAATCCATTTAGGCTATCTACACGCGCCATTACGTGCAGTAGAAGTGCAGTAATATAAATACCATTTAAATAAAAGAATAATCTACTGTGCTACATAAAGTGCCTCCCCCGCCATGATTGATGGCTTTTTGGACTCTAGTACTATGCCCCAATAGAACCCCATCAAAATTTGCATCCCGGGGGTATTCCAATGTGGTGAAATGAGCCCGGTAGTATTAGCATGTCAACCAGAATGTGTTTTGATGTTTCTGGTATGTTCCTGGCTAGAATTACCATATATAGCTATCTAGAACATGTTCAATATGCTTCTACTAATATAATCCGATTTTATTGTATTTTATATGCAGCCGGTAAGCCCAGGGGAAGCCTGCATATATGCACTCGAGTACTAATATAATTATCTATTTTATAATGATTTTACTGCTTTAGGAAGGGCCCAGGGTGGCCCAGAGCACCCCCGTACCCTATTTGGGTCGTCCCAATGCGTATTTCCCACGCTACTGCGAAGCGGCAGTGCCCAGGAATATTTTCTGATTTATTGGCTATTTTCGTACTATTTTAGGATGCCAGTAGAGCCTGCAAAGGCTAATTTGAATTTATTCCCACGGCCTCCTGAAGCGGTAACAGCTCCAGGTGACCTGGAACCTGCCGGACCTCAGGGTCCTAGACCCTGATGTGCCTTATATCCCAAAACGGATGGAAATTATGAAATTCTGATTTATTACAGCATGCTGTCAATCAGCAGTGTCTGAATACTATAAATAGCTCAAAAATGCGGTGGTATGCTTGATTATTATATAGACATTTATTTTAATTGCATATATATCCCTCAAATACAGTATAGCAGCTATAGATATACTGTGATATATAATAGTATCAGCCATGGCTGAGCTTGATGCACAAATCAATTTCTCATATTTACAGCAAAGGCTGTCTTTTATGTATGTGGTTTGCTGGTAGGACTGCTGGTCAAGAATCTGAACTCCGTTTGGGATTAGGTTTGCCGTGGTGAATAACTATTGATGTTTTAACAGCTTGTCTGTTCTTCGATTTCTGGATCGGTCTCCCTTCGCTGTATCAAGCGGCACGTCTGCAAATGTTTGCTCGTTGTCCAATAGGCGTCCCAAAGACTAGGCTAGCAGCTTTTATGCCTTCTTTGCAGGTACTGAGTCCTCTTCCTGTGTGCACAGCTACGGTCCCGTTGTATATAACAGAAGTTGGTTCCTGTTCTTCGTAACGCTACTGTCCAGGGTTTTAATCAACCAATGAGCTGGAGCGGTTTTCTTAATCTTCGGATCGCGACTCTCGAAGTTTTCCTTGGCCTCCCTCTTGCAATCGATGAGCACCTTGCTACACTGAAGGGATTACCTCGAGCGGTAGTTCTTCTGGACTAGATGGGCTTACAACTGGTTAGTAGTACGTGGAGCTAAAGGCTCAACACTGTAGTCGTAAAGACGGATGTCTTCGACGGTAGATAAGTTCGATCTAATTGTTACGTCTCAACTTACGGTCTCGTATAGTTGGGTTTCGCAACGTTGGTTGCTAAGACTATTAGCGGAGCTAGGGCTCAACACTTAGAGTCTTTAAGTATGGACAAAGGCCTACGATGTGGAGTAGAGACAAAGCAGATGTATAGTGTGACTAGAGACGGGGGGTTTGACAAAGGAGATCGAACTTAGGGTTCGATCATGCTAAGTACAGGGGTTTATATACTATAGCTGCGGAGCGGAGATACATCTGATGAACAATAAGCAGAGAACAATAGGTCCATAGACAATAGGCTACTAATAATAGTGTGGGAGTGGGGCAGAGGGTTAGGGCAAAGGGTTACATGTGGGGCTCCGGGATTGGACGATAAGAAACAAGGATGACTGAGCAAAAACAAGAATAGAAACAGATAGGGCAAAGGGTGCGGAGTCGCAGGAGTCCGTCGGAACAAAGGGGGCCGCTGACATAGTTAGAATTTGTAACACAGGTGGTGCGCCACCGGCGCACAAGTTCGGAGTTTGAAATAGTACATACTACTAGTAGTAGTACTAGTACTAAAGTAGTATCCAAGTCCGAGTCCGCGTCCGCGTATTGTTCGTCGTAACAGTACAAAAACCCCAGCAGATCTTCATCTTCTTTACCACCGGAATAAACTTCAGCGTTCGAACAAGATACAACCCGTGCTGCATCACCCCCCTCACTGATAGTGAGTATATACTTATCAATCTTTCTGATTGTATTCTGACAAATAGTTGCGTGTCTCAAAGAACAACAAATGTCACACTCATCATGGTCCAAAGAGATGGAGCTCTGCGCTCGCTCAACACTTGACGAGAAGCTGTCGAAGATAAAGTTTGTCGACACTAGTCTCCCGAGCACTATCGTAGAGAGCGAGAAAGATCGTGCAAGGGTTTTCCGCGATATTCTGCAATGGATAGCACTATGCTTCGCCCCGGATACAGAAAACCTCGGCGATAACGTTGCAGCATCAATGACTATCACGGAGAGCTGCATCATAATACATCTGTCTGACGACAAAGGAAGTACAAGAACATCTCATTATACAAATGTTGAAACCGAACTCCTCAAGTCCTCCAATACTGCATGGGGAAACCAGGTGACTTCATCTAAAGCGAGCACCGGGACCGGGTACAATGTGAAGAGCGACCTACAGTTTTTTGAGACCACATTGATTCGGCTTCACTGGACGAGCATACTGCAAATTATGCACGAGTTCAAGTCAGAGATATTGTTCAGTCATGGACAAGGAATCCAGGAAAGGTTCAACAAGCTGGTTGACCGCTGGGAGAAACATTGCCAGGAAACAAACTGCGCCGGTGACGGAACAGCCAAGCTGAAGAGTAGCCTTGCCAAGCTTATCGAAGGTCCACCCAGTAGTCACAGCACTCTTGATGAGAATGCGAAACTTCGCCTATACCAACTCTTCAAGGCTAATTGCATCGCAATTGATACCTCCAATTTCTTCCATCATTCACTTTTTACGGCTACTCCAGATCTCTTGGACGTAGAATGGTGGAGCAAACTCGACAAACGCGATAGATTCTTTCTTCAGATATTGCGCAAACGCTGTCGGAGTCTGTGCATATACAGTACCGGTGCTCAGAAGTATCTCACCACTGGTCTGGGTCATTTCCCCAAACAACTCGGTCGCTCGTCTACCGATATCAAATCATTTCTTAAGTTTGAATGGATCGGGGACAAAGATAACGATGTTTGTTTCGTTCCGAAGGAACTTACCTGGCCCGAGGCATCGATTCCGTTTATCACGTCTGTTGTCAATAGCTCAACCGACAGAGACATCGCAGCAGTCAAAAAAGGCAAGAAGATTGATGACTGCTTCACCGAATTGTGGAAGAAAGGTGACAAGGTAAAGGTTAGGGTGCATTGCGAGGTGGCAATGCTGTATTATCTCAAGAAGAACAACATTGATGTGGAGTTCGTGGCGATTGGCACTGCTAGACAATCGTGCTATAACTGTAATGTCTTTGTGGCAGGAGCTGTATCTACTCGCAATGGCCGGTGGAAGCTACACAAAACTACCAGATTCCATCGAGGAGACTGGATAATTCCACAAGTCGATTCCGGTCCTCATAAAGTGTGGATAGACGCTTGCTTTAAAGATGTTGAAAGGGCCTGCAAGACTGTAAGCGAGGACGCCATTGCGGGGCATATGGAAGAATGGAAGGAAGAAGAGTGTATCTCAGTGTAGAAGCCAGAGTGTAGGCTGTAGAGGATATTGAGACATTTGACTTTAACAAAGCAATCACGAAGTATATTGAATTACAGGAACATGTCTTAGTTGAGGAATGCATATAGTTCTCTGACTACTGTAACTAGATCAGCGATCTGAGACTCATTGACTAGCAATTATCATTGAATTATTTACGCTTTCATGAGTGTGGTCCGTGGACGTCAGGAGTCAGGATGTCGGCTTTTGACGTGGAGTTTCAAATTGCTGGAGCAGGCGTGTTTCACCTTTTTCTCGGGCAACTATATTTTTACATGCAGGACTTCCGAGGGACGTGCGTGCGTGCGTGAGCCTCGATACTTCCGAGTATTTACATGCAGGGTCCAATGACACTTCCTTGCAGGGTTGTAAGCACTTCCGTGCAGGGTTGAATTGCACTTCCGTGCATACTATGTAGGCTCACGCACTGCTTGTCTTTAGATTTGATTCCACTGCTGAAGATGTCATTATGATTACCAGCAGTACAATACATGCATTGCTTATTCTTGTAAGATATGCATCACAACTATCTTCTAGTAGGTTGAAGCAGTGATTCCCACGTCGTGACTCCACACCTTGTCTTGCAAGACAAGAAGAAACAACAAACATGAGGTCATATGAATCCATATGACGCAGGGTATCCAGAGTGTCACTCTCCCCGGCACTGTACGGCTTGATTGTCTAAAGAAAAAAGGTAATACCATGCGTATTCCAAGGAGTATTAAAGGACGTACCAACCCAAAGTGCGTCAATCGCCCATGAGGAGAAGAACCATGATCAGGTGTGTTGAATCAATGTCGAGCCTTTCTAGCGTCGATGTATTCAAGATAGGCACCTGAATGAAGCATGAGCATAGGAACAAAAAGAATGAGAAGCTCCAACACCTTATTCAAAGACCCAAAGTGTGAGAAGTGCGTTTTATTTGCATGCATGTATCTCTGTGAGGGTGGACATGTCAAAATGTCCATCGGTTAGCTCCTCATTCTCCTTGCGTACTTCTTTGTACTTGACCACGCGCAAGGAAAGAGAGTCTGGACGGGACAAAGTCGTCCGAAATGAGACCAGCGCATGAAAGTGGGAGCAGTGAGATCATCTTAGGTAAAATGATTATGTCGTCGTCGAGGTCGCAAAAGATGGCGACTCGTTGAGCACAGTCTTCAGTGTAGTTATTGCAGAGGAAGGACAGAAGGTCCAGTACCTTAAGGCAATGCTCCGCTCCGCAAGCGACAAGCTTCAAGGCGAGTTCCGCAGGGCAAATGAGGCAGAGGAGAGAGTCGCACAGATGCATAAACGCAAACAGGAAATCCTCGTGTAAGCCATCAAGTCTGAGCAGGCAAGGCAGCGGGCGGCGCATGAGATCTCTTGTCAGCAAGAGGAAATCAAGAGATGCCAGAAGCAGATCAAGATGATGCAAGCTCAGTTGCATAAAGCGGACAAAAACGCAAGACCCTCAAACAGCAGAGAGACGAGGTAGAGAATTCGGCCTCTAGGGCTCGCAAGACTGCTAGACAGTACAACCAAACGCCCGTCGAGTGGAAAGCCCGCAAGGAAGGAAGAGAGGAGGGCCACCGTTCAGGCATGGTCCGAGGTTACAGCGATGGCCACATAGACAGTGTCCGGGACGGGCGCCATCGAGGATTTAAACAAGGACATCATGCTGGTGTACAAGAAGAAAGAGCTATTGGAGAGCAAAATGGGAGAGCCTTCGAACGACAGAGAGCATTGCAAGAATTCAACCGGTTTGCAAAGGCGAGCGGCCTCGATGAGCTTGCGTATTGTTTGTTTGTCAAGCACCAAGTCTGGAATTAGCTTGAGAACAGGGTTATTGTCCATTGAATATCAACAGAAAGAGGAACTGTCTTGTGTTAAAGCAGTTATCAAAGATAGAAAAAAGAGGTGCTTACATTAAGAAATTGAGCACTCTGTGTATGCACTGTGGTTGATGATGAAGAGACGCGACGACGCAAGGAAGTTGCACTCACGGAAGACCCTGCACGGAAGTCTTGGCGGCACGGAAGTCTTTTGTAGGAAGTCTTGGCGTGCCAAGACTTCCTTTCCACAAAGTTTTTATCTAATACATACTTTCTTACAACACAAACATACAAGCAATTTAAGACTCATGCTCTTGTCTATACTAATGTATTATATTTCTAATTTTTTCCCTCGTAAATGTTATGGTATTTTATAACGGACACATACAAGGTAGGAAGCCTTTACATGCCTTCCATGCGTACCAAGGCTTCCGTGCAGAGTTGTGCTGACAGCTGTCACAGTGCCGTGAGGTGCCGTGGACTTTACCCTGTCTTCCGTGCCTTGGTTCAGGCACTTCCTTCCTTTTTGAGCACGCTTCCTTCCCTTCTGGGTAGGTGTTCCTACCCTTCCTTCCCTTACATGCACTGACTTCCTACCCTTCCTACCCTTCCTACACTGATTTCCTACCCTTCCTTCCCTTCCTTGCGACTTCCGTGCAACTTCCGTGTCTTCCTTGCAGTAAGTTCCTTTCCTTCCTATCTTTCCTTCGTACAGCTCCTTGCCTTCCGTGTCGCAAGGTACGTGAGCTCCGTGCGTCGCATGTGTTCTTCCTTGCTGCTAACATTTCCCTCCTTTTCTTCTATATGTATCACTGAGTCCAATTTATTAGCTATAATTCCGAAAAAAAAGGCTTGTATTGTAATCAACTGTAGCGACATACATGTATTGTTTATACTATAATATATGCCTTTTTTCGAAGCTGTAAAGAGCATACAATGAGTGAGAGGAGCGTGGGAATACTTACTTGCGTCCAAGGAACAATACTCGGAAGCATGTAACATTCACGCATATACGCACGTTACACGCATGTCACTACGGAAGGCATCCGCATGTCCCACGGAAGGGCCTGCATGTAAAAATATGTTGGCCCCTTTTTCTCTCATTTTCTCATCTCAGCGTCAAGCTATTCAACGCACATTATCTTAAGTTTGATATTACATTTTTAGATATCCGAGTTTCTTGTGTTTTGGGTTCTGAAAATACCAGTTGTGGATGAGGGTCTGGGTTGAATTACGGAGCGGAACAGACTACTCAATCGGGCATCAGCCTGAGGCTGACTTGAATCATGATGGCGTGGTCACGCGGCTCAAAACATGTCTTCAAGAAGTTACCTCCATCATGAAACCAGCGCTTCACTCAGGCTTCGCCGGCGTGCCAGCGAACCTTCATATTCTATTAGCTGCGCGCTACGCTCACCTCGGTTGGTTTGATGTACCTACCTGTCAGCTCTCCCTACTAGTATACATACATTCTCATCACTATGTGCCGACTGCGATCACCACAGACCATAAGTTGCAACGTATCCTGTCAGGACAGCACATCCGTTGCAATACCATATTTGGAAATTAGGTCTCATGCTATAGCATTTTAGTCATGTGATAATTATGTACAAGTAATATTTATTAACTAACATGCACTCCGAGAGCCCTCCCCCGCCCCGGACATTGTGCTTAAGATCGGTTCCTTCCGTGGCTCGTTGTCGAATGTCTGGTTCTCGTCGCGCTCGTGCATCTCTACAATCTGCATCCCGACGGCGAGACGTTCCTTGCGCATGTCTACGGAGTCGGCGGGCGCAAGCATGGGCGGTGGCTGGACCTTCGATTCCTGATTCCCATATCCATATCGAACCGCTGATACGAAGACGTGGTCAGCTAGTATAGGACGCCAGCGCTGGAGCTGACAAGGATCGTCGATGAGAACGCACTTGCTGATGCATTCTTCAGTCTTGATCTCCGGAGCTTGTGGCTCCCATCCGACAGGGACTGGTTGTGTCGTGTTCGCAACCTGACTCTAGTTCCTGAAGGAAGCTTCAGCATTGAGAAGATGAAAAGCGACAAGCAACTTACACATCGTTCATCATTGAAGAAGATGCTGTCCTTGGCGTCCTTCATTGAAATGCGATGGTCTGGGTTCTTGGCGAGTAACCTTCGCATCAATGTGTAGGCCGGGTAGAAGTCTTTGCTGAACCAGTCGGGGAACTGAGAATCTTTGTGGTGCACCCTCTCTTGTAGGTGACTCCGATTACGGCCACGGAAAGGATGCTGCAGAGTCATTCAGTAAGTGGCGAAGGCAATTAAGGGTAAGAATTAGACTCACTCTTCCGATGACAAGTTCGTAGAATATAACTCCGACGGAGAAGTTGTCGACCGTATACGAGTAGACTTCGTCGCGGATCATCTCTGGCGCCATATACCTAGGAGTACTGCACTCCCCTGGTGTACAATGCCAGAAGTCATCGCTTTCCATCGCCTCGAGACCGACGCCTATTATGTATCGGAATTTGTGCCCCAGGCCGAAGTCGCCAATAACCAGTCGATCGTGTACGTCCAGAAAGATGTTCTCGGGCTTGATATCGCGGTGGACGATGTTATATAGTGTGATAATATGGGGAAGGTCAGCTAGATGAACAAAATTGATCAGAAAAAGAAAAGACGTACGAGCTGCGCCATGAGGAACTTGACCTCGTGCGTCTGGAGTAAGGACTTGGTGTTGTACATGCCACATGGCGTCCCTCAGGTTGCCTGAGCGAGTCCTTGCACGATCGTGAAGTTGAGGGGATCTGTATTCTATGAAAGGGGTGAATTATGGTGAGTTAGTTGTTGTCAAATGAGAAAGGATGTACTTCTCTGTAATCTGTAAACACGAGCTCCCGCAGAGAATCTACTTGATGGCGGCGACTTGGCGAGCAGAAGTCATGGACCGTGGGACTAACACGGTCTCGTGACTGCCAAACAAAGACGCATCAGTCATGTGCTTTATGTAAGGCAGGCTTCAATTCTTCCATTTTTGGTTTGCCGTTGGCTGCCGAGGCCTGCCCCAAATATGGTGTTTTAGTAACACTTAAGGCTTCTCAAGTGTAATTAGGCACCTCTTTTCCCGCCATCCTCACAAACGTCGGACACATGCCTCCGGTAAGTAAAAACTTGTAGCACACTTGAGGTCTTTTTCTTTTCTCTGCACTCATTGAAGGACTGCAGATCTCCATGGCAGACAACAACGTGCGACAGCGACAACCAGCAGCCCGAGCAGATACTGAGCGACCCCCGAACCCGCCTGTCCGAGATCGCGTCGAACCTCTGAGCTTTAGCGATGCCACCCATCTTTTCCCTCTATTCATCAACCTATCCATATCCTCATATGCCACGCAAGCGCACGTCACTGCAACGTTTGGGAAGACATCTGGACTTATGTCTTTCCGTTTCGCCACTGTTGTATCCGTGCTGTTGTTTTCATTCGTAGATTACACTTCGGCAGCCGCACAAAGAAGGACGCTAGCGGCGGTGACAGCGCTACAAGCCTTGACTGCCTGCGCTCTTTTCGAGGGGCACATCAGCACTCGCAGCGGAGAAGCTGGATAATCCGACGTTGGGGGCGCTGATGGTTCTTGCTTTGTTGAGTCTGCCGCTAGTAGGACTTGGTAGATGCGTGTGGTTGCAGTGGATTGTGAGTTCACGCTTCATTCTAACTAAATTTCGCATCAATGTATTGAAGAATATGATTTAGTCGAAGCTGTTGGATCCAGAGCCAACATTATTTGGCCAAAAGCTATCAGTGGCGTTGCTTTTGCGACCATTGCAAACTTTTTGGAACCGCTCATTGGGCCATCAGTACTGCGGTTCACGAAACCTAGTTTCTTTGTCGCTGTACGCATTTTTACGATGTTCTTTTGTCACTCACGCTCTAACTGTATTTTGGCTGAAAGTTGTTGTATCGGCTGCAATCCACACTTTGGCTGCAGCTTGCGCATCAAATGCAGCTCATCTATTGGCTTTAAGGTAAGCAAGTTTCCGCTGTAAGTCTAATAATGAATTAAGCTAATAAGCTATATTCTGTCATCACTTTGGTTTGATTATATGTTTCTATTTTATGTGTTTATGTCCAAATTCATTAACTACAATTATAATGCCTGTACATATTTATTACAACTGAAATGACCATGAGAGCTTATTTCTTAATATGGTATTGAATCGGATGTGCTGTCCTGACAGAATACGTTGCAACTTATGAACTGAGGTGCCTGCCGACTGAGCCCCATTCTCAAGGGCAGCATCCTCTCACCGACTAGCGACTCGGACCTGGCTGTCGGCTTAAGCTGCAGATATGAGCACGCGCATATTGTACCATGGACGATGACCTACTTCGAGCCGTGCAGGATGGTTGTAAGCTGGCGCCGGTCGGTGTGACCCAGCTTGTGAGGCGGACAGAAGAGGGCGCGTCGCTGTGGACGTTGATGAACAAGGTCGGAATGTCAAGCCTGAAGACCATAAACGGGTTTGTACATCGTGTAGCCTCTGCGAAGACCGATAGCACAGATGGAACCTACGGTCGAAATCCACAAGCGCAGCGAGCACGAGGCTACAGAGAAAACCCACTCATGAACCCGTTATCGGGAGCTACTAGCAAAGGTATGCATACGATAATTTATCATATCTTCACACGCTAAGAACCCTACTTGACCTTTATAATTTTCGATACCAAACTTTGCTGCTGAACTCGAAATTAACACCGAAGAATCGGCGAACGATGCCATCGGCGATGTCATAAAAGTACCTGCGCTCTTGCAGGAGGGTACGCTAATGAGAAAAGCGTCGTCTGCGAAGAAACAGAGGACAGGCGTGCTCCGAATCGACGCGGACCAAGGATACATCTTCTGGTGCTCCAAGAAATCGAAATTAAGTGCGTACCCTTCTTACGGCCTCTCGTGGACTCGTAGTGGCGAGACTACCCTTCGGACGCTTACTTATATTCTAACAACGCAGTTCCTATCGAAAACATCAAGGAGATCCGCTCGGGTACCGATGCTCGGTTTTACCGGGAGAAATTCCGACTTTCGCAAGAATGTGAGGATCGGTGGCTCACAATCATCTACGTCGGTGACGGTCGGTACAAGACGTTACACATCATCGCCTTCACCACCGATGTTTTCGCGTTATGGGTAGGCGCCCTCAAGGATCTCTTGGCCTATTGGAAAAACCTTAAAAGCGGTCTTGGCCACTTAGAGCAGCGGCAGGCGGTTTGGGAGCGTCGGTGTTGGCGAGACGCCCTCCTGGAAGGGGCTGAAAAGCTATCGATGGAAGGGGTGGAGAAAATGTGCAAGCTAATAGGTGTTAATCCGCCGGGGGAAGGCCTAGTTGGCCGATTCGAAGACGCCGACTCGCGGAACAGAGGCTACCTGGACTTCAGCGATTTCAGGAAGTTCACCAAGCTGCTAAAGGAAAGGCCGGAAATTACTCGACTATTCAACGCGCTTGTGGTCCCAAATAGCGATGTGTTTGATTTTGCAGTGTTCTCCTCGTTTATGACTTCTCATCAGAAGGTCTGTAGGAGGGATAGTGCTTGTTATGGGACATAATACTGATATACATTCTCTGCAGATGTCACTGAGTGAAGATGAGCTGGAAGCATTGTTCAGGAAATATGCCTCCCCAACGTGGGCATCAAAAGAGAGCACGTGTGGACAATCTTTTCCACCACCTAACGCCACTTCTATGATGTCTGCCACAATTCCAGATATGGACGCAGAAGTCCGGCCTTATACTTCTCACCCGGAGGTATCACCGAATGGCGCTCTTCCAAACGTCATAAATCACGAGCAAGCAGTTGAGGATTTCTCGAAGCTATCATGGACTCAGGATGCGTTCACTTCCTTCCTCCTTTCTGCCGACAATGCCGCATTCAGAGATGCACATAGAGAAGTCTGGCATGATATGACAAGACCGCTTCCCGAATACTTCATCTCGTCGTCGCACAATACATATCTCACTGGACATCAGCTAATTGGCGAGAGTTCGATTGAAGGATATATACGAGTGCTGCTGCATAGCTGTCGATGTGTCGAACGTAAGCTGCCTCATCCCTTTCGATCCTTTGGTGCGCTTTGTGACGGTCAATAAATCAACAGTTGACATCTTCGACGGCGAAAGGTCACCCATCGTCTATCACGGGAAAACTCTCACCTCGAAAGTACCCCTGCGCGATATCTGTGAAGCGATCGAGAAGTACGCGTTCATCTCCTCCCCGTACTCAGTCATTATTACCGCAGAGATACATTGCACCCTCTCGCAACAACACCTCATCGCCCAGATCATGCAAGATACGTTTGGTGACGGCCTGGTGCAGGCCCCCGTCGAAGGCCGTCCCAGGATCGAGCAGCTACCGAGTCCCGAAGATCTGAAGGGCAAGATACTGCTGAGGGCGAGGAACCTACATCTGTCGAATCTGAGATTACCGGAGTACAAGGTCACAATTGCCACGGTGACGACTTCGACCAGCACATCGGAAGTTTCTACTTCTGAATCATCCATGTCGAACGTAGGACTAGATTTTAATGAGAAAGCCAGTGCAGATGAGAGCGTTTCTATGGTTGACGGTGTGACATGTCCCAACGTCTTGTTTTTGCTTTCCTGTGCTCACACACTTAATAGGGACAAAAGAGGAGGAAATTCGACCAGTAAAAGGTACGTCGGTAACGCCGCTACTGCTTCACTAGGTAGGGTGAACCTTGTTTGTAGGGATTAATAGTTTAGAAGCCAAGGTCAAGGAAAGAATTGGCAAGTCGCGTACCCTTAACATTTGCGTCCTTCAAAAGAGAATCCTATCACCCGTAGGGCGTATATTCTCTTCAGGCCTCCTGCCTTGCGTCCCCTCCGCCCCTTCCGCTACCGTTGCCTCGCACTCCGACATTACGATCTCAGAGCCCGTCAAAGCAAAGATGTCTTTTGCTCTTCTCTCACTCTTAGTATACACTGTCGGCGTCAAGTGTCGAGGCATCAACGAGAAAGAGACTTATGCACCTGAGCACGTCTTCTCACTCTCCGAGCGCATAACAACTAGGATTATGAGACGAAACCTACTTGACCTTGTGGAGCATAACCAGACGCACCTGGTCCGTATCTACCCGAGTGGCACGCGCATGGACTCTAGCAACTTCGAGCCTCATAAATTCTGGTCTGCAGGTGCGCAGCTGCTGGCGATCAATTGGCAAACATTCGGTGAATATGTCTACTGCTTACTGGCGAAAGTTATTTTCTTATTTAATCGATGATTATTATTTCAGATCTTGGGTCCATGCTTAACCATGTAATGTTCCAGCGCAATGGCCGAGCGGGCTATGTCTTGAAGCCCGAGCCTCTACGCAATCCGGTCAGGCACGTGGTTTACAAGCGAGTAGCGCACATCGTAGACCTCGAGGTATTCTTCCTCTACGAGTTGTCCGCTAGATCAACTTCCTTACCTTTGATCAGATCATTTCAGCACAACAACTGCCACGACGTACGAATTCAGCTGGGTTCGAGATCGTGCACACCGGCAATATCAGCCCTTTCGTCGAAATTAAGCTTCACGTTCCGGACTGGTCACGATGGCCATGTTCCTCTGTGTGCGCATCAACATTAGCTCCTCTAGCGAGAGCAAAAAAATCACCGGTCAGCTACCGCACGGGCACCGTGAAGAACAATGGATTCAACCCGTTGTGGGAAGAGAGACTCTGCATCCCATTCGACTGCGTAGAGGGCATGCTTGATTTGATTTTTGTCCAATTCACGGTGAAGGATGGGAACTGCTCCGAGAAGGATGTGGTAGCGGCGTATTGCGTTCCTCTCGGGAGTTTGCAGCAGGGTAGGTTGAGGAACTTGACACTTTGATTTTACTACTATCATATACTAATATCTCGTCTTAGGCTACCGTCACCTCCCACTATATGATGATGTGTACCTTTCTCAATACCTCTTCTCAACCTTGTTTGTCAAGATTGGCATAGCCTCTGCTCCGTTAGCTTCTCCTTGACTTTCCCGTCTCGATCATTTGTCCTTGACGTTTGTGTGTATATGAAAGGAGTTTTAGTACTCGTCTAGAAGCTTTAAATCAGTTTAATCTCGATCTGGAGAAGGCCAGTGCAAATGGTATTAATCTGCATACAAATTCAGAAAGTTGCTGATACTGTGCTCTCTTCATGTTGTCGGTGACAGCGTACATTCATGAAATGTATCCTTGCCTCAAACATTTTCAAGACTGGAAAATCCGAATTCTCGTAGTTTTATTAATCTTCGTGTTGTTTGAGTTTTATGTGGATCTGCAAGTGTGAAATTTAACTACTTTCCCGGAGATATCAAGTGGTCAAAGTCTTGAGGACAGTTTATGATACGGATAAAATTATTGCTTCAAGTGATACTGATACTGATGAGTAGATGCAGAAATTCATGATCTCTTTGACTCCTCAAACACTAATCTCATTCACATTTGCATCTGAGTCATTCATAATTTTGAGTAAGTTCAAGGATAAAATGTAAGATAAAATTGATGATACTCAGGCGGTGACATGAACTGAAGACAAAGTACCTCTACGTAAGTAAAAGGAACGAGATAGTCTGTAGAGAGTAGGTATAAATTTGTGTAGACTAACAGGATAATAACCTTCAATTAAAATGAGTGCCAGAAGCCCAGGGAAACTTTACGAAGAATAGAGCCACCAAGGAGAGTAATGTTGCGCCAACTGAGACAAAGAATATGCCCAGCGGGTATGTCTCAACAATCACACTAAATACTAGTCTATATATTGCTGGACCGACAATTTGTGATCTAGCAAAACCCAACCATCAGCGAATGCATAGATATGCTTTAAACTTGTTAAACTCTCACGCAATCGAAACGATGACATTCAATGTACCGAAAAGCTTTCCGGACTCCGTACCTCCTTGCCTGGTATAAAATTCGTCTGCAAGTGATTGCAGCGCTGGGTTAAAAGCTGCTCCACACTGCGCAAGGACGGTCAGAGTTATAAAAGCCAGTTTGAGTACGTTGAGCGGTGCTGGCGCAAAGAGCGGAAAGATGCCGAAACAGACGATTTGGAGAAGAAGCGACAGCCGCGCGATGGTGAGGTAGAATACAGGTATGCGATTTGGGTGTGAGCGGTCCTTTGACGAGGGTTTGGATAATGGCCGTCGATCGCTTCCGAGAAGAGGTGTGTTATCATCGGTAATTGAGTTGCTCGCGGACTCTGCCACAGTCGAGGACAATTTAAGCCGGTGGTAAACCGTAGTGATGACTTCGTACGTCGTTAGTCATTACGCAGTGGAACTAAATGAAGCCCGTACTAGGAATGATAACCGTAAGGGTGAGTGCTCGAGACACCATTGTGCTACTCGACCAATAACCAATCTGAAGAAAAATAAAAATAAGGACAATTTGCTCATAACAGAATATATCGACGAACTTCAACAGCTGACCATCCAAATGTAGCAGCACCGTATTGGCAGAGTGTATAACGAGAAGCATTGACCACTGACGCGAAGCACCAGCTCACAGCGATAAGCGCCAAGCTCCAGTCCTTATGGGTTCGGTCCAGAAGCGCTGAATGAACGACTCTGGGCTTGAGGATATTGAATGGCCGCAAGAACATGCATACGAGGGAAACGACCTTATTAGCTCGGTCGGAGGCCCGTGTTGCGTCCCAGATTCTGCGATTCTCTTCTCTGTTTTTTAATCCAAGAGACTCTGGCATGACAAAGACGACGACAATAAAGTATACTGCGTGGCTCCCCACCATGAAATATACCGAAGCGATAGGAGTCCCAAAGAACTGGACAAGAAAGGAGGCGAACGCTGGCCCAAGTGCCATCCCAGTATAGCGCAATCCATGAGTGAGTGTTAGCATCCGAGCACGAGCGTGCTGTGGGGTACAATCGGTGATATATGCGGCCGACAATGCGGATACTGCTGCCGAGCCTGGACACTAGTTAACGTCACAAACTTTGCATGAGAGGCGTAACAATTCACATACCTCCAAGGAGTCCATAGATAGAGGATCCGACGATACAGAACCAGACGCCGCCTGGGAGATGATCTGTGAAGGAATATACAAGTATCAGGATAGAATATCTATGTTCATATTAGAAATCTAAATTTCAGACAGAGCAGCGAACGAAAGCTGTACCGGATCATTGAACCAACACTCGTAAGCGCAAGCACGGGCTTCCGGCCAATTCGATCCGATAAGGAAGCCCAGGAAGCTGCAGTGAGACAGCTCAGGACACCTACAGAAGTTACAATCGCTGGTGATAACTCTGTCAGAATGATAGGCTCATCATGGTACATCACTTGAGCTCACATGCCATAAGCCACGAAACAACAGCTTCAACCTTCGGATCTGAGGCGCAGGTAGGGCCGAATGGGACTGGACGTAAAGACTTGCACACGAGATCTGTAAATATCTGGACTGCAGAAGGATCCATTCCAGTCGAAGACATAGTAGAGAATGGGACCAGAAAGAGCATCCTAGCATTCAAATAGAGTAAGTAGATCTGTGCTATACTCAACGCTACGTACCACCATGCTGATGGTTTCCTGTACCAAGGTGGTTTGTATTCGCAGATTGCGCCATTCAATCGTGTATCTTCGGACGACACATGTGCATCTGGTATAGCGAAGATGTAGTCGTTCTGTTGTGAGGGCTTGGAATCAACGCTGTCCATTGAAACAGAGAAACTCTGGGGCTATGACGTGGAAACTCTGAAATTGTGACCAATGTTAAGACATAGACGTTCATATAGAAATCATGGGCATCCGGGCTCATGTTGAAGTGAGTTATGTGTCGAACAGTACATTTCGAGGCACAATATGGCTGCTCTGTCGGAACCAGAAATGAACTTCCTTCACGCTCGGGTGCCAGTTTCGAGTTTTGGATTCATCTATCGCGTCTAGGTAGCTAAAGCTTCCGTGAAGTGAGGTGAGAGGCGGGGTTTCGGCGATTTGTATTGGATAGTCCGGAGGGAACTCATAGATGGATGTATATCAGTGATCAATGGGGAACCGGATGATCATGACACAACGGTGAGTTACAATGCGTCGCATTATTGCCTTCAAATATGTTCGTCAGTGGAGTAGTGTCTTCCGAGTTCGTATGCCGCCACATTGCTCATATGCCCGAGCCATTCTACCACCTTCAATCAATTCGTTTGATGGATAGTTAAGACGCAGAGCACCTGTAATTGACAGCTTGTGATCGCGAACATAGCAATTGCATGCAGTCACTCACATACTATAAGAAAAAGAAATTGTTGCGGCGATGATGAAAGAGGAAAGATGAATTTCAGAGTCGGATACACCCAATCATGAAGAGCAAGGACAATTCAGCTTGGCTGAACTGGTGAGGAAGCTGAAGAAAGGGGACATTGTTCGGCACAAGCGACTCCTGTAACTTCAAAGTGCAAGTTAATTTATGGGTTTACCTCAGCCATCCGATCTTCGCTAGTGGAAATGATTGTACGGACCTCTAGCCTTATTATCAAAACACCTTTCCATCTCTTTGACTCGTTTACTCAGCAGTAGTCAATTATCCACTCTTGGGTTACAAACGCTCTATTCAGACCGATGTAGCTAGCTTTCAGCTTGGCCGGGACTCGAGCTAACAAAAAAGGAGGTGATAGAGGCTGTCAGAGTGGAAGGAGAGCATTTCTGAATGGAAGAAATCGACTGTTCTCGTACTAGCCGGGAGTAGACCTGCCGATGGGGACCGACGGATGCAATTTGTTGATAGAGCGACATGGTACCGGAGAAGCGAAGGAAAGCTGCAATCAGGACGGATCGGAGATAGCTAAGCCAGATACAAACTTCGGTGAGCGCTGTGTTCAGATGTAGAGTGAGGGCGCATCGCATTCTCACTTGAGATGGGCCGGAGATAGAATAGAAATGAGCTTCAAAGGCTGTAACCCCGCTCTGAGATGCTTCCTAGATCCGGTGAACCAGAGCGGTCGCCACTGAAGCTCGACAGCAACGGAGATGGTATTCTATGATTGGGAGCAGAAAAGTTAGAGATACTATGAGGCCCTTTGAATCAGTCCCACAGTTTCAAGTACATTATCAATTGAGTTTACATACCAGTATCATCTTGCCATAAGGTAATGTGTGGATAATGAGCACTGAGGATGAGAGGCGACTCGGTCTAAGATACAGTGAAAAAAAGTTCGATGTCTTACTTGATGCGTGGGAATTTCAAGTTGAACATGTGGCTAAGTTATACTACTAATTTCGGTCTAATACTGATTCATTTTTGCAGCTCTTGGTCTTGGTCTTGTAGTAGTCCAACGCTCTGAGCTCAAATCTCAGTAGGCCTCTCTCCATTATGAGCTGTGGCGCTGAGCTGAGAATCTGTCTGCCCAGTCAATTCCATGAAGTGACTCTATGATAAGTGACTTCGATATGTATCAAATTCGGAATCACTTGCACATAAATAACCTAAATCATATGCATACGACAGGGATGCACTCAACGGTCGAAAAGCTTTAGAATTCTGCATCAACCCCAGTCAGCCTATTATTACTCGAAGTCAAAGAAGTCAGCATGTCGGTCCGTAATTCAGTTTTACGAACTACTATTGGCACCGTGCGCTAATTCAGCGCATGCATCATGTCTTTCGAAATACATATGCGCGGTGGCATGTACCACTACACAGTACATCCTTCCAAAGGACTATACGTTTGGCCCAGGAGGAGAAGTGGTGTATAGCTTCTCAGGTCTATGGCAAGAATATCTGAACCTCTATTCTGTAGACGATTCCGACTCAGCGGGTGAGATTGCTCGGACATACAAAACTTCCGTTTGTTATAATACTCACCACATTTCTCTTCCCGTCTATTTGTTCGTCTAAATACTGAAGATGATATCATCAAGAATTCCCACAGTGTAGTCACCTACTTGGACTATACGGTTGACGAAAAACTCTGGCATGACGCCTGGTCAATAGTCAACCTGCTCTTCATTTACCTGGACGCATTCGCTGATAAATGGATCTGTGCGTTCATGATTTCTCTCCAGGAGATTGAGCTTGAGAATTAAACTGCTGAACTGTATTATAGCATTAGAGGATAATGAGGGAATCAAGATCACCAACGCGCTCTTTGGCGCCTTCGTCGTAGAGATCCTCCATGGCTTAGACGCCAGCTTGTCTCTGAATGTTGACTTCCTTCCTGACCTCGAGATTGGACTTGAGCGGATTGCGCGGTGGGGTACCTTTGCCGAGGAGCGTCTCCAATGCGACAGCGCATACCTTGAGGTAGTTAAGGGATATGGCGTGAAGCTGTTTGGTGACAGAACCCCGGAGGACCGGGCGAGGATGCTGAAGGCACGGGTGAAGGCCTATAAACGGTTTCTGGAGACCTTTCAGGATACGTATGACGATAAAAAGGAACACAGATTACTACCCAATAAGAAGTATTACAAGGATGACGACGAGAGAGAAGATGACCTGGACCCGTGGAAAGGTGCGAAGGAGAATGACTCTAACGTGGCAGTGTTCTTCAACGCATTCGAGGAGTGAGTCCACCTTTCTCTCTGATATCAAATGATGCAATTTACCGACATGCTTGTTTGCCTCTTCGCCATTCTCAGCTATGTTATTGAAGATAGAGACGAAGAACCCGGCACTATCCCAGAGGGGACCTCTGATTTGGAGTCGGATACATGTTCAGGTCCGGACGCAAATTCGAACTCGGACACGAATTTGAACTGGGACTCGGACGCAAAGTCGAACTCGGACTCGGACGCAGATTCGGACCCGGGCTCGGATTCGGAATCACGTTGGGATGGAGGAAAGGGGAAGGGGAAGGGGAAAGGAACAGGCAAGGGCGGGGGAGAAGGAAAGAGCAAAGGCAAAGGCAGCGGTAGAGGCGAAGATAGTGGAAAAGGCAAAGACAAAGACAAAGACAAAGGCAAAGGCAAAGGCAAAGGTAGAGGCAAAGGCAAGGCCACGGGGATGGGAAAGGACAAGGGTAAAGATAGCTCGGACTCAGAGCCTGAGTCGCAATCGGAACCTGAGGATCCAGAAGTAGATCCAGAAGAGCTACAGTATAAGTAGATACAGACACAGAGTGCTCGATGGCTCCCGTGAAGCAAATCCACTGCGAAATGGTGTCTTGCAAGAATTTAGCAGTCGTGAACAGCGTTGCGTTTCCTTAATGAGATCCGTGCGCACGCAAGTTGTGGGCACAACATAAATTGTTCAGCAAATGTGATATATTTGAGCGACTGTAAGTACTGCTGTAATGAACGCGATCTTGCTGACCTGGGCCGCTTAACTTGTTCAACACAATTGAGGGTAAAGATCAGCCATGCTTTCACCTTCGCAGAGAACGAATTCACCTTCCCGTCTGCAACACGGCTCTTTGTTTGTTCACGCGATGGGAAAGGTCAGCGAGAGTGTCCATTGCGATACCAGAGTCCCTTCTCACTCGAAAGCAATCGAGGATTTGGCCGTGCCCGGCCGCACAAAGGATCGATGTCTGTATTCGTCACATTGGTCTAGCAACGGAGCACGACGGCCTTGAAGTCACAGATACGGTCGAAGAGGCGTTCAGCAAGAAATCTCAACCAGACGATATTGAAGCAACCTACCCATTCAAGGTACTGCCATACGCAGAAGCAAAGGCCTACATATCGCAAATCACGTTTACATGTCGCCCACACTCCATTGGTAGCTCTCGAGACCCTTGCGCTTGCGCTCGTTCGTCTTCTGAAAGAATTTCTTCTCAAAGCCGTTTCCGCGATCTGAGTCCATTTGTGTCCGAAGCGGGCAGTGAAAGAAGACAGGTTAGGAAAGATATTAACTGATAAGAATAGGCTGGATTTGGTACGTACCTACGCCATCCCAGCGATATCCGGGTTTAATGGCAAACCGATTCGGAGGTGATGTTGGTCCGGTGTATTCTGGTTTTCTCGGCCCTTTCTCGCGCTTTTTCTTTGCGAAGGAAGGAAGAAGGAAGAATGGATGAATTTAGCAAGTTTTGACGAGAGGAAAGGGTGTAGAATGTTGGGGGACATACAGTAAGAAACGCCGCCGCAGGATCATTCCACCTATCCTTGGCCTTCTGCTCCTCATTGAGTTCCTTATCATCTGCATAAACAGCAAGAGTACGGTCGCGCTCGCGCTCGAGTTGTACCCTTTGTCTTTCCTCCTCCTCACGCTGCACAAGACCCTTCCCCCACTGCATTTTCTTTGCCTCTCGCGCCTCCGCTTCTCTCTTTTTCCGCGCAGACTCTGCACGCTCGGCCTTCGTGTCAATCTTCCGGCCTGACGCATCTCGATATATCGTTTCTCGCGCAAGCCGGGCAGCGTCACGTTGTGCCTCCGTCTCGGTTGTATGACTCTCCTTCCCTGATAACGACTTCTTCAGCTGAGCAGCAGTTAGCAAGCCTGCGACGAAAGGTGTTCTCGAGCATGAAGAGTCTTCAACGATATGCGGTTTCTCATCGCCTGCAGGCGACGGGGCCTCCCCTTCACGTACGGTCGCCCAGCCTGCAGTTCCAATCGCAGCTTTCTTCTTGAAGCTTCTGTCTGTCGCCACCACTGCCTCGTCAGCATCGTCTCCATCGTCATCCTTGTCGACCCCCCAGCCTCCATCATCATCGTCAACGAGCTTGTACGACAACGTCGAAGTGGTATTTGGTTCCGTCTTTCGCTTCTTCGCTTTGTGACTGGTACGTGCCAGAATCGCATCGGCTTTAGGACTAGACATGTAATTTTTAGCAAGATACGTAGTTCTGGTCATCTTTGTGTCACTGCTAGAGGAAGTAAAAGAAAATAATACAAGTATAAAAGTGAGGCCTTCGTAAGAGAAAGTAACAAAAACGGGACGAGGAGAGCCACAGCGAGTCGCCGGCGATTCAATCGCGGACTCATTTAAAGTCGCCGGTGTCGTGAAAGCAACAATTCTAGAGTCGCATGCCGACTAATGCCGTTTTCACTCGCTTTCTCCAGATCGAATGTTATCTAATTAAAAGCTACTAGGAACTCCTTTAATTTACACACAAACGTCAAGAACAAATGATCGAGACGGGAAAGTCAAGGAGAAGCTAGCGGAGAAGAGGCTCTGCGAATGCCAATCTTTACAAACAAGGTTGAGAAGAGGTATTGAGAAAGGTGCGCATCATCATATAGTGGGAGGTGACGGTAGCCTACAGGCGAAGTATTAGTATATCATAGTAGTAAAATCAAAGTGTCAAGTTCCTCAACCTACCCTGCTGCAAACTCCCGAGAGGAACGCAATACGCCGCTACCACATCCTTCTCGGAGCGGTTCCCATCCTTCACCGTGAATTGGACGAAAACCAAATCAAGCATGCCCTCTACGCAGTCGAATGGGATGCAGAGTCTCTCTTCCCACAACGGGTTGAATCCATTGTTCTTCACGGTGCCCGTGCGGTAGCTGGTCGGTGAGTTTTTTGCTCCCGCTAGAGGAGCTAATGTTGATGCGCACACAGAGGAACAAGGCCATCGCGACCAGTCCGGAACGTGTAGCTTAATTTCGACGAAAGGGCTGATATTGCCGGTGTGCACGATCTCGAACCCAGCTGAATTCGTACGTCGTGGCAGTTGTTGTGCTGAAATGATCTGATCAAAAAGTGAGAAAGTTGATCTAGCGGACAACTCGTAGAGGAAGAATACCTCGAGGTCTAAGATGTGCGCTACTCGCTTGCAAACCATGACCCCGACCGGATTGCGTAGAGGCTCGGGCTTCAAGACATAGCCCGCTCGGCCATTGCGCTGGAACATTACATGGTTAAGCATGGACCCAAGATCTGAAATAATAATCATCGATTAAATAAGAAAATAACTTTCGCCAGTAAGCAGTGGACATATTCACCGAATGTTTGCCAATTGATCGCCAGCAGCTGCACACCCGCAGACCAGAATTTATGAGGCTCGAAGTTGCTAGAATCCATGCGCGTGCCACTCGGGTAGATACGGACCAGGTGCGTCTGGTTATGCTCCACGAGGTCAAGTAGGTTTCGTCTCATCATCCTAGTTGTTATGCGCTCGGAGAGCGAGAAGACATGCTCAGGTGCATAAGTCTCTTTCTCGTTGATGCCTCGACACTTGACGTCGACAGTGTATACTAAGAGTGAGAGAAGAGCAAAAGACATCTTTACTTTGGCGGGCTCTATGAGCGTGATGTCCGAGTGCGAAACAACGGTAGCCGAAGGGGCGGAGGGGACGCAAGGCAGGACGCCAGAACAAAATATACGTTTTACGGGTGACAAAATTCTCTTTCGAAGGACGCAATTTTTAAGGATACGCGCCTTGCTGATTCCTTCCTTAACATTCACTTTTATACCATGTATCGCTGAAAACAAGGTTCAGTAGATGCTTCCCTGCTTAGTGAAGCAGCAGCGGCCTTCCCGACGTACCTTTTATTGCTCGAATTTCCTGTGTCCCCTCTTTTGTCCCTATTAAGTGTGTGAGCAAAGGAAAGCAAAAACAAGACGTTGGGACATGTCTCACCGTCAACCATAAGAACGCTCTCATCTGCACTCGCTTTCTCATTCGATTCTAAAATGGATGATTCAGAAGTACAATTTTCCAATGTGCTAGTTGAAGTCGCCGCCGTGTCAATTGTGACGTTGTAATCCGGTAATCTCAGATTCGACAAATGTAAGTTCCTCGCCCTCAGCAGTATCTTGCCCTTCAGATCTTCGGGGCTCGGTAGCTGCTCGATCCTAGGACGGCCTTCGACGGGGGCCTGAATCAGGCTGTCGCCAAATGTATCTTGCATGATCTGGGCGATGAGGTGTTGCTGCGGGAGGGTGCAGTGTATCTCTGCGGTAATAATGACTGGGTACGGGGAGGAGATGAACGCGTACTTCTCGATCGCTTCACAGATATCGCGCAGGGGTACTTTTGAGGTGAGAGTTTTCCCGTGATAGACGATGGGTGTGCTTTCGCCGTCGAAGATGTCAACTGTTGATTTATTGTCCGTCACAAAGGGCACCAGAGGATCGAAGGAGATGAGGCAGCTTACGTTCGACACATCGACAGCTATGCAGCAGCGCTCGTATATATCCTTCAATCGAGCTCTCGCCAATTAGCTGATGTCCAGTGAGATATGTATTGTGCGACGACGAGATGAAGTATTCGGGAAGCGGTCTTGTCATATCATGCCAGACTTCTCTATGTGCATCTCTGAATGCGGCATTGTCGGCAGAAAGGAGGAAGGAAGTGAACGCATCCTGAGTCCATGATAGCTTCGAGAAATCTTCAACTGCTTGCTCGTGATTTATGACGTTTGGAAGAGCGCCATTCGGTGATACCTCCGGGTGAGAAGTATAAGGCCGGATTTCTGCGTCCATATCGGAAATTATGGCAGACATCATAGAAGTGGCGTTAGGTGGCGAAGAAGATTGTCCACACGTGCTCTCTTTTGATGCCCACTTCGGGGAGGCATATTTCCTGAACAATGCTTCCAGCTCATCTTCACTCAGTGACATCTGCAGAGAATGTATATCAGTATTATGTCCCATAACAAGCACTATCCCTCCTACAGACCTTCTTATGAGAAGTCATAAACGAGGAGAACACTGCAAAATCAAACACATCGCCATTTGGGACCACAAGCGCGTTGAATAGTCGAGTAATTTCCGGCCTTTCCTTTAGCAGCTTGGTGAACTTCCTGAAATCTGTGAAGTCCAGGTAGCCTCTGTTTCGCGAGTCGGCCTGTTCGATTCGGCCAACTAGGTCTTCCTTCGGCGGATTAACACCTATTAGCTTGCACATTTTCTCCACCCCTTCAATCGATAGCTTTTCAGCCCCTTCCAGGAGGGCGTCTCGCCAACACCGACGCTCCCAAACCGCCTGCCGCTGCTCTAAGTGGCCAAGACCGCTTTTAAGGTTTTTCCAATAGGCCAAGAGATCCTTGAGGGCGCCTACCCATAATGTGAGCACATCGATGGTGAAGGCGATGATTTGCAACGTCTTGTACTGGCCGTCACCGACATAGATGATTGTGAGCCACCGATCCTCACATTCTTGCGAAAGTCGGTATTTCTCCCGGTAAAACCGAGCATCGGTACCCGAGCGGATCTCCTTGATGTTTTCGATAGGAACTGCGTTGTTAGAATATAAGTAGGCGTCCGAAGGGTAGTCTCGCAACTACGAGTCCACGAGAGGTTGCAATAAGGGTACGCACTTATCTTCGATTTCTTGGAGCACCAGAAGATGTATCCTTGGTCCGCGTCAATTCGGAGCATGCCTGTCCTCTGTTTCTTCGCAGACGACGCTTTTCTCATTAGCGTACCCTCTTGCGAGAGCACAGGTACCTTTATGACATCGGCGATGGCATCGTTCACCGATTCTTCGGTGTTAGTATCGAATGTAGCAGCAGAGTCTGGTATCGAAGGTTATAAAGATTAAGTGAGGTTCCCCAGCGTGTGAGGATAAGACGGATCACCGAATGCATACCTTTGCTAGTTCCCGATGACGGGTTCATGAGAGGGTTTTCTCTGTAGCCTCGTGCTCGCTGCGCTTGGAGATTTCGACCGCAAGTTCCTTCATACCCTGTGCTATCGGTCTTCGCAGAAGCTACACGATGTATAGACCCGTTGATGGTCTTCAGGCTTGACGGTCCGACCTTCTTCATCAACGTCCACAGCGACGTGCCCTCTTCTGTCCGCCTTACAAGCTGGGTCACACCGACTGGCGCCAGCTCACAACCATCCTGCACGGCGCGAAGTAGGTCATCGTCCATGGTACAATGCGCGCGTGCTCGTATCTGCAGCTTAAGCCAACAGCCAGGTCCGAGTCGCCAGTCGGTGAGAGGATGCTGCCCTTGAGAATTGGGCTCAGTCGGCACATAGTGATGAGAATGTATGTATACTAGTAGGGAGAGCTGACAGGTAGGTACATCAAATCAACCGAGGTGAGCGTAGCGCGCAGCTAATATAACTTGAAGGTTCACTGGGCCGGCGAAGTGAAGCGCTGGGCTTCATGATGGACGTAACTTGAAGAGAAGTTTGAACCGTGTGAACACGGGATTCAAGTGTAGATACCCGATTAAGTACTACTACTTGAATTGCCCAGCTCTCCTTTCTTCACCATTTTATTACACTTCAAGTTGCGCCTGGATATTGGTATAGCGCCCATATTGACAGCTAGTTATTTTTGTATTTAGGGCTAAGGAGAACAGAAGTTGTGAAAGTACGTGTACTAAATTTATCTTAATCGCTGCTAAAGACTCAAGGACTACCGAATCACTTCGGAGGGCTCTTCCTCCAAAAGACCGGGATCGCCGTGAATGTAGTTATTGTAGGCCATTAGATTCGGCGTACCAGCTGGGAGGCCTCCAACAAGTTTACCTTTCACCGCCAAGTCCAAAAGAGCTTTCTTCATCTTTAGAGGGGTCAAGTCGGGAGCTTGCACCGTGGCACCCGGTAGGGACCCGAGGGATGGAAGAAGGCCCAAAACGAAGCTTGGGAGGGATTGGTGGGCATTGGCGAGAGCAGACATGTACAACGACTCGAAGGATGTCAACCGCGGATTGAAAGTCTTATGCGGGTAAATTGAAAGGAAGTGGGCTATGATTCCGGCTACGTGGGGGCTTGCCATGCTCGTACCTGACAATATAGCCGTGGAGGTCGTCCCTTTAGTCCCACAGCTGATAATATCGCTCCCTGGCGCGAACACATCCACGCACTTCCCAAAGTTACTGCTCGGTCGCTTCTTATCATCTCTGGTGGACGACCCGACCGTTATCGGCAGAGCAGCGGACCCAGGCGAGTGCTGGCACGCATCGATGTTCTGATTTCCAGCGGCAATGACGACGTGCAGGCCGGCCTTCACGGCACTGTTGGCAGCATCTTCTGCTGCGCGCGACTTGCTGCCGCCGAGGGACATGTTGACAACGAAGCCCTTGTATCCATGCCGGCGTCGAGCATCTGCGAGAACCCACTCGATGCCTTGTATAGTGCGACTAGTAACCCCGCTCCCCTTCGAGTTCAGGACCTTAACGGCAACGATCTCAGCCTTCTTGGCGACACCAAACTTGCGAGAAGCGATAGTGCCTGCTACGTGTGTGCCGTGGCCAGAGCCATCTACATCCCCCTCTCCTGGGACGAGTGATATCCCCGACTTGGCGCGACTTGGCGCGACCTTCGAACTCCCTGTGTTGAATATGGACGCCCGAGTCGATGACATACACTAGGACGCCTGCGCCACTGTTGCTGGGATAGACGTAGTGCATCAGTTTACTCGAGACCTTATTCCTGTGGTTTATGCGCGCAAGGCCCTATGTCAGATCATCAGTTAATTTGACGTTTACCATCTACTGGACGAACTTATACGCACCCAAGGCGGGTCCTTCTGAACATTGTCCGCATAAACGACTTGCTCTTGCTCGACGTACTTAACCTCAGGCCTGCTCCGGATCATCTCAAGGATCTCAGGGGTGAGCTTTCCTGCGTAGCCCTTCGCGATGTCACTATCGTAGACATGTTCGACGCTGACGTCACTTGCGCAGGCCCCGCTTGCCTCCTTCATCAACTCGAGGAAGCTCATATGTGCGTTGAACACAGAGGGAAGGATGTCATCCCGGAGCATCACGATGTAGGAACTGTTGACGAGGTCATGGGCAGCTACCGGTGGAACGTAGAGAGGAGCTAGTGCAATTGAAGATGCGGCATGGTTGATAGGAGAAGCTAGTGACAGCTTCAGCGAGGTTACGAGTAGCCCCAAAGGGTAGAATGTTTGAGGTTGAAGACGCATCTCTCTCACAAGAGGACTCGAGCCATGCGTAGACAACTTATGCCAGTACGCGCTGCGATCGGATGTGAACTGAGAGCGTCACGCACACGAGTGGAGCGTCATCGATGGAATGATATGGAGGTCGCTTTTGCATGGCATTCTGAGATAGAATTGATGTATAATGTAGCAAGAAAGCGTCAGCTCTCGTATTTTATAGTGACTGAGCCTTGAAATATAAACCCCTAGGAAAAGAGGATTTCAGAGAAAGTTTGCAAACGAGAGAGATTGTATAAGACATGACTATACGCAACAATGCGCAAATAAATCAGATAATACACACCGAGGAAAGCTCACAGTAGTCTGGATTGTGCTAAGTAAGTAGCACTTAATACTGTACGCAAGTGAAGGTAAAGCTGTGAGCTGCAAGAGAGAAGGCTCAGCGCTCCGTTCAACTTGAAGTGGTCTTGAAGCCAAATACAAGCAAACATTGAAAATTTTGCAATTCCCACGACTACTAGTACCGCTTTGAACCTTCTCATTCTTGTTCTGACGATACACGCAGCTCTGTCACTGTTTCTCATTGCTATAGAATCATGAAAAGACCTATAGACATTAACACTACTTTAGTGAGCGACTTCATCACTTGAGAAGATGAGTTTACTGACATGAACTTTTAGATCATCCATCAACTGATGTCATTCCAACGACATATACTACTTAAAGACAACTGGAAGTGATCTATTAGTGCTTCTAATTTTCATCTTACGGTCACATAGTACCGCGGCGCTCAGCGAACAGTAGTATTGAGAAGCAATCGGCACAGCGACCTCAATCAAGTCGGGTTATAAAGAACCCGAGCATCCGATTTCGGAATTACGCTGTGATCTACTTATACAAGCATCGCCGATTCGCATATCGCTAACGTCCTTTTCGGATCATGTTATAGTCTGCAACATTATTGATTTGAGCACAAATAATCCCATTGCCCACTGGCAATTGATGGTTGGAGCCAACAACGTTTAAATGCAAGCACTTGTGATGCTCTGCGTGCTCTTAGACTTGAAACGTTGTCAACCCATTATTCTCATCCTTTGCCCTGTCAGTATAACCGTAACATACGATGCTACTGAAGATCAAAAAATGTAAAATACAAACTGTTGTCCAAACGGTACGTCCCTCGTCTCATCGGTTTCTTTTTGCTGTCATCCTGTCAGACACTGATTGCATCATGTCTAACGCCGTACCCTCGCTCGTGAAAATCATCTCGGTCAACTTTGCTTGACGCGCAGATGTATGTAATGTACAGTGGTGGGTAGTACATTAACAATCTCAGGTAATATTTGGCAATTGAGGGGCGGATACTACAAGTAATGAGTCTAGGATGCTTTATATTACCAGAAGAAGCGACTGAAAAGTGAGCATACGTAGAACCCCTACCATTTACAATTTCCAGGCCCATCAAACAAGTGTATTATGTCTTTAACGCACTTTCGATTTATTCAAAAGGGCATGGCCTTGTGCCTGGGCTCGGTACAGCTCATCTTGGCTATCAGCTCTCTTTCACTCACTTGCATTCTCGCATGACCAGTCGGGCTTGAAGGACACCGTTCAGATCACCACTTTCTTAGATAAATTTGCAGATGAATTAGTTTGAATCAGATTTGACAATCGGCCCCTCGATATCATACATATATGTAGATCGTAGTGATGTCATTGTACCTTTAGTATGCAATGGCAATCCGGTCTGCCAGGCTCGCAACTTCATTCCAGGAGTTCGGGTCGATGTCGATGTAATGGCTGAATCCTGCGTGGGCATGGCCTTGGATAGGCAGGTCTTCAAAGCAAGCCTGAAGGCGAAGTTTTGGATGATGCCGAACGAAGTCTTCGAGTGCTGCTTCTCCTTCTCCGCCCTTCAAAAGCTTCAAGATGAACTTCAGGGCGAACTATGTATATCGGGCCGGTCTGCTTTTAGTAGATGGTTAAGACTCGTATAAGCGAAAATGTTCGTACATCATAATCATCCTGTTTAGCGTATAAGTAAAACAAAAGCTTTTCGACATGACTGAAGTACACACCCGCTTTCCATCCTTACTCCTCACGATATGGTGGCGTGCAATGATGGCCGACTTTCCATTTTGGTCTACGACGACAAGAAGCGTGTCTCGGACGAGGGCATACCTTTGCTGGACGTTGTGTGCGCCAAAGTCAGCTGTCTGTCCCCTTTTCTCCGTGTAATTTGTGTTGAGATGCGTTTGGCCGGCTCCAGGAGATGTATAATCGTCGTTCCTCTTATCTGCCGGAAGCGGCAATGGTGAACGCGGGTTGGCGGGCAGGGGCGGAGGCCCGGGATACAGCAAGTCAGGAAACAACGAGAGTGGTGCTGGTTCGGCCATGTATAATTTTGATGGATAGTTAGGACTAGTACGGTGTTCGCTTGTGAGTTATGCACTGACTCAGGTCTCGCTTGAATGCCAGGATTTATAGACGAGGAGCTGCATAAGGAGAGTTCCGTACACGGAAGCTCGGTAGCTCGAAATGAAGGTCACCAATGGTAGGAAGCTAAGAGGTCGGACAAAAGCAGTGCATCGCGTCTATAGTGTTTACGAGCTGAGGGGGTAGCAGGGCCGGGGCGAGGCAATGCAGAAAGTGGGAGATCTCCTTTAGAATGACGCGTTGTCGCCTATGGGTGCAGATTCTGACGCGGCAAAGCTCGCAAAGTAAGTGACCGGGATGAGGCCTCAACTCGATGCACATCCGACCAATATCAATCACCTTCGCGCCATATGTGGATGCGGAGCACGGGGAGAGCACGCATCTAGTCGTCCTCTCACACATAGCAGTAGGATGCGGGACATAGCACGGATGTCAGAAAGGACCAAGTATTGGACGACGAGCTTGTTTTGATATATATGTACGCGACGCAGTCTCGGGACAACGGTACCTTCCTGCTTGAATATTTACGCGCCTAAATCGACGGTAGTACGCGTTGTCAGAGTCATTATCCGATAGCGAGAGTGCGGCTTACCTTCAGGTGTCCGTGTCTGAGATATAGAGCATTATCGCATCAAGAAGACATTTCCATGATTTGCTGCACCTCCAAAACATCCCTCTCGAAGTCACTACCCGGGACCTTCATCGCTCTTCGAGTGCTCTGCCTTATTTCCATAAATATTGAACGGATTAATATGACAGCGTCAAACGTTGCTTGATGTCAGTTTTATCTATCAACGGATTTTCGCTTCTTCTTTTTGAAACTCGTACGCGCTAAGATATTGCAAGATCAAGGTAGAGATGTACATCAAGCTGTAAGTAGTAGCGTTCATTTGCATGGCCGGTGCGCCGCCTGACAGAAAACCAGGAAAGATAGCGAGGGAGAACGAGAGACTCGACGAGGTTGAAGACACGCCAAAACACGTGGCGCGTGACAGTCAGTAGCATGGGATTACTGTGACATATTGTATTCGGTCAATGTGACCACTAGTAGTAAGGTTCTGTCACGCATAGTCTACACGGGTGACGGACGGTTTTTCTTCAAGTTTTTGTGCTATTCAGTCTCCGTTTCGTGCAGTAGCTTAAGGCGCCACAGCATCACAACTCTGAGGCAGCAACGTTTCAATATGAATACAGCCTTACTCCGGAACATCCGCAGCCCATAGTAAGCAGTTCCCAGCTTTCGATTTCGAACACACAGAGTTTATCTCATGGATATAGGCAGCTATAGAAGGAGGCAGGGCATCCCCTGGATGGCAGAGCTAGAGACAAATATCCCATCATGCCGCAGCATTGAGAAAGAAAGTACTATCAAATGAAAGTTCGTGATTCCAAGCGTAACTGTGCTGCTACAGTTTACCGTTGAGGTACATAGTACATGCTCTGAAGCTTCAAGTTATCTAAGCTCCCTTCCCCGTTCCAGAAAGTGAGGGACCTTCAATGACGCGTCGGACAAGCGGCGCAATTGTCTTCCGAGTCTGCTTCGTACCACATTGCTCGTATATACGGGCCTTCCTCCCTCCATCCTCTATGATATCACTCCGCTTAAAGCCATAGTCTGGAGACTCTATACCATCCCACACGCGGAGCTCAAGCCCATGCTCAGCAAGTTCGCGAACGACAAACAATACTTGCCGAACCTGAGCCTGACTTTTCTTCTTCTTCTCCTCCTCCTCTCTCTCCTTTCCCTTCTCTTTCTCTTTCTCTTTCTCTTTCTTATGCTTCTGATTCTTCGCCTTCTTATCTTTGCTCCAAGCGACCTCGGCATCTGAGTTCAGTGAGAGGTTCTTGTTCCCGTTACTCTCTATCGACAATGTGGACTTCGTAAGAATACCCAGGCGTCCAGCCTGTGCATATCCATGTATGAATCCACATCCTTCCAGAATGTCGCACTGTCCCTAGATATCCAAGACGTCAACGATGTAGGGCAACTTGCAAGACCGACTTGCACAATCTTGTGGTCCGCCGTCCAGTAGGAGGGAAAGGTGTACTGCTTGTAGTCTCTTCGCAGAAGTTCGAGCGTTGTAAGATCTTCAATTTCGCTCTTCTTATTACGGAGCTCCTTCGCAAGGTACCGCACTTGTGCTGTTGCGTTCAGCTGACCCGTAATAGCCGTGGAGAACTCGAAGGCACCTGATAGTGCAAGTGAGGAGCGTGGAATGAGATACGCGGCAGCTTTATGGTCGGCAGCAACTGCCTTCCCGCCCTCCTTCAATCCGTTGGTATCAATGAGGATGCCGCTGAGAAGCAAGGTTGCAAGGTCGGGAGGGATTTCAAAGTCTGGACCTGCTGAATCGAGAATATGCAGTGTGACGAGTGATGTGCAGCTACCAGTTGGCACTCGGACGATCCTAGGGTTGGCGCTATCAACGTAGAGACCCTCGTCCTCGTGATGGTCAATGACGGCGACGACGGAAGCGGAAGGGGTAGAGTCGGAGAATCTTTGAACAAGCCGGTTATGATCAACGAGGGCGAACTTGTCTGAAGGGAATGGCTCCGAAGGTGAGTAATGAGGCAAGTCATCGATGCACAGCAGCTCATGTAGATCAGCTGATAGAGAGGCCAAGAAAGACGCGAAGAGGTTTTCGGGCCTTAACTTCAAATCTTCTCGAGGGGTTTGAAGCTGTGGGACATGGGGGGTGCCAGTGGTCACCGAAGCAAACCAAGCGTAGGCCACAGACGAAGCTATTGTATCGAGATCTATGAATTCGTTCCTGCTTAGTTATTCAATCGCCAATGCAACAAGTGTACATACCTCCAGCCTCATTTCCCATGACTACTGTCCATTCCGTCGCATAGCCATCCGTAATAGCGGTCAGATATCGTTGCTTGCAATCCCATAGGAAGCTCGATAATGTATCGTCGTGCAGATACTCCGGTGCCGTGGTAGCATCATTGTCTCTGGAAGAGAAGAACTGCTCTAGCATGCGAGTTAGCTTTCTGTGTCCCAGCGTAATGTTGCTTGAAGGATTAGCGAAAGAATAAGAGAGAGAGAGAGAGCTCATTAAATAGCTTTTTTCTATTTGCAGGAATGCAGGTGATACCGCAGATTCCGGAGTGACCTACTTGCGAAATACCGCAACGAGTAGAGTGCGCGGAATCAAGTGCTGAAGTCATGGACTAGTACAGTATCTAGTAGCGATGCTAATGTCATTACGGAAGTTGGAACATTGATGAAATAAGAAGGGAAACGCGCCTTTTTTAAAGCGGCGTTCTACTGAAGGCTTTAGCTTTATCAGTTGAGAGTGCAATTAAATCGGCCTCGAGAAGTTGAGTATATAGTTTGGGGAAGCCGGATCCATTCCCGATATGGGTAGCGGGAGGCTAGTGAAGGAACCGTACCGACAAATACATAGATTAGTTGGTCCATGAGGTCTACTTGAGTACAGTCTCGTTTAGTCGGACTTGATGAGAGTTGCTGCCTTTAGTTGCGGCCAGAATGGCGGAGATGAGCAGTGAGACACCCCTCGAAGGTGAAGGAGCAGATACATATAAAGTTCACTTTGACGGAAATTTTGATGAATGAGCTTGTTGACCATGAGAGCAAGAGGTATCGAATTGATATTACCTTCGTATCTGTAGGTTCAGATAAGGCGAGCTATACGGATGTGGTCATCGATTGACGTCTAATAAGTTGCAATAGACAGCACTTACAAAAGAAATCGGAAGTATCCTCCGACTATCAGTAATCCATCTAGATCGGGGTTATGGAAGTCCGGATGGAGAGAACCAAGTGCCTGGATGCGACGGTAGGTTCCGGTTAGTGAAGTTCTCAAACGCATTTTAAGGTGGATTAACACCAACCCAATTTTAATAAGTCGACGAGATATAGAAGTGCTATGAGTGAGTAGTGTGCTTGTCGGTGGAATCATGAGAAGGATGGATAGATGGGAAAACGAACTTGAGGAAGAGAGGCATGCTCAGTAGAGACCACCACACTTCAGAGCATCACGTTGACTACATGTACGAAAATGGATTAGACAGTGCGGGCAAGTGGGTCACGAGAGGTTTGAGTAGTTTTTCTTTTTTATTCTTCGTCGTCTCGGTCGGAGTGAGAATACTAGTAGAACCTGGGGTGAACATGACACAGTGACTTTAATGTTACTCACAGTCACAAGCCAGTGCTCCAGTTGACCACTGATATAAAAAAAAACACTCATCCCTCTGCGCTCCGTTTGGCTCAAAGATGGCAGCTCCGACCTCTCAAATGCTCTGAGCAGGCGAGTCATTACATTTATTGTGTTTACCTATCCGTGACTAACTGAACTCCAATCGCGCGAAGGTCTAGGTTCGCCGACGAGTGGTGGGCTGAAGCCGCGTAAGGATTGCCCGTAGTTGGGTGTTCCAGAGGAAGTTTAGTGAAGGACTGTGTCGCGGTTGTGGGTAAGAGAGGAAGAGAGACGATGCAGGCTCAGTAACGGTGCATGCAACATCCTCAGGACGGCACGTGACCGTGGCTGCCAGCGTAAACGTGAGTCTGCAAGTTCGCCACTCTTCCTTCTATTCCTCATCATTCTCCAATAACCCCAGGAGCTTGGTTTAAACCAAAGACAGGAAACGCGTCGCCCAGGTAGTAATTACTGGTAGTTAATATAACCTTGGTAGTATTGTTGGTAGGTAATATTGCCTTGGTAGTAATGCTGGTAGGAACATTTACGGTCAGGTAGTAATGTTAGTAGATAATATATTGTCTTAGTAGTAATACAGGTAGGAAACTGTACAAGACCGGTAGTAATACTTGAAGAAATCTTACAAGCTTGGTAGTAACAATTGGTAGTATATGTTGTCTAAATAAATAACATACAAAAGAAATAGAAACGTACCACGGAGGTATTCGAACTGACAGCACTATAATTATAAAAGATCTACTTTAAGTAAGTCACTTGTTACAACTCATCTATAGAGGCCTATAGTTACTTACTTAACTGAATATATATATACTTTATTTCATACTACTTTTGGACTTACACTTTTGGACTTAGACAAAATTCATCTTCTTAACAATATACAAGCATGACTTAGCTTCCTGTAGCTAATAACCTAGAAAGGCTTCGGTGGTTCAGTGGTTAAGTTGTCAGGTACTTGTTCTATTATGTAACATTTATTTGCTGCGAGTTCGATTCTTGGTGTGGACGCTTGTTTATATTTTAATATTTTACGTTTCCTTACTATACTTGTATTATCTACCAATATTAATACCATATTACATTATCTACTAAGGTTATATTAACTACCAACAATTACTACCTAGGCGACGCGTTTCCTGTCTTTGGTTTAAACCAAGCCCCTGGGGTTCCTGCATTCTCCGCGTCGGGAGCTAGTGTATCTGCACGACTATACCTACGGTCTGCTGAAGCATCATCTTGTACATGAAATGAACCTCCCCTTAGCAAATCCAGTTCCTCAAACAAATGCCCATTTTCGTCGCGCAATGGTTCGCTCATCATGTCAACAACACTGTCGGTACTAAACGGGTTCAATCTCGTCGCGAATGTACCAAAAGCCATCATGAAAGATGAACTCGGTGCAAGAATAAACGAATGCCGAAGCACCGACAGGGGGTAACACTACAAAGATAAAAAAGTACTATTAAATGAAAGTTCGTCATTTCAAGCCTACCCTGAGTATGACATGCTAATGTAGTTTACCGTCAAAATATATAATAGATGCTCTGCAATTTATCTAAGCTTCCTTCCCCGTGTCGGATGGAGAAGGACCTTCAATGACGTGCCGGATAAGCGGTGCAATCGTCTTTCGAGTCTGCTTCGTACCACATTGCTCATATGTGCGGGCCTTCCTCCCTCCGTCCTTTACAGTAGCACGCCGCTTGAAACCATAGTCTGGAGACTCTAGACCAGCCCATAAGCGGAGCACAAGCCCACCCTCAGCAAGTTCGCGAACGACAAAGAACGCTTGCCGGACCTGAACCTGAATGTGAACTTTCTTTCCCTCTTTCTCTCTCCTCCTTCTCTCCTTTCGACTCTCTTTCCTCTGCTTCTGCTTATTCTTCTTGGCTTTCTTATCTTTGCTCCAAGCGACCTCGGCATTCGAATTCAGCGAGAATGTCTTCTTCCCGTTACTTTCTATCAGTACGTTGGCCTTCGTAAGGATACCCAAGACGTCCAGCCCCTGCACATCCATAAAAGTATCCACATCCTTCCAGAATGATTCACTGTCCCTAGATATCCAGGACGTCAACGATGTGGGGCAACTTGCAAGACCGACTTGCACAATCTTGTGGTCCGCCGTCCAATAGGATGGAAAGGTGTACTGCTTGTAGTCTCTTCGCAAAAGTTCGAGCGTTGTAAGATCTTCAATTTCGCTCTTCTTATTACGGAGCTCCTTCGCAAGGTACCGCACTTGTGCTGTTGCGTTCAGCTGACCCGTAATAGCCGTGGAGAACTCGAAGGCACCTGATAGTGCAAGTGAGGAGCGTGGAATGAGATACGCGGCAGCTTTATGATCGGCAGGAACTCCCTTCCCGCCCTCCTTCAATCCGTTGGTATCAATGAGGATGCCGCTGAGAAGCAATGTTGCAAGGTCGGGAGGAATTTCAAAGTCTGGACCTGCTGAATCGAGAATATGCAGTGTGACGAGTGATGTGCAGCTACCAGTCGGCACTCGGACGATCCTAGGGTTGGCGCTATCAACGTAGAGACCCTCGTCCTCGTGATGGTCAATAACGGCGACGACAGAAGCGGAAGGGGTAGAATCGGAGAATCTTTGAACAAGCCGGTTATGATCAACGAGGGCGAACTTGTCTGAAGGGAATGGCTCCGAAGGTGAGTAATGAGGCAAGTCATCGATGCACAGCAGCTCATGTTGATCCGCCGACAGAGAGGCCAAGAAAGACGCGAAGAGGTTTTCAGGCCTTAACTTCAAATCTTCTCGAGGGGTTTGAAGCAGTGGGACATGGGGGGTGCCAGTGGTCACCGAGGCAAACCAAGCGTATGCCACAGACGAAGCTATTGTATCGAGATCTACGAGTTCGTTCCAGATTAGTTATTCAATCGCCAATGCAACAGGTACACATACCTCCAGCCTCATTTCCCATAACTACTGTCCATTTCTTCGCCTTGCCATCCGCAACAGCGGCCAGATATTGCTTCTTGCAATCCAACAGGAAGCTCGATAGCGTTTCGCCTTCCAAATAATCCGGCGCCGCGATATCCTTGTCCCCGGAAGAGAAGAAGCGCTTTAGCAAGTGAGTTAGCTTTTCGAATACCGATGCCATGTTGCTACAAGAGTGAGTGAAAGTAAGAGTTCATTATAAATATTACTCTACCAGCGATAAGGTAGGTGATACCTCAGATCCAGGAGCGACTTACTTGATGGATACTGCAGGGAGCGGAATCAGCGGAATCAAGTGCCGAAACTAAGAAACAACGCACATCCATTATACGCAAATACAGTCACAATACAGTTGACATTCATGTTTCATATCACAATAATGCATCATCCGGAGTGATTGTAAACAGGGATTCAAGAGTTTGCTGTCCGTCAGGGACGTAAATTGACGTCCAGAAAAAATCGATATGCAGACGAAATCGGAAGTATCCTCCGATTATCGTAACCTTGATTTTGTATATTGGAGACTCGCTTGCGGAGAGCTCACACATGAGGAGTCAAATAGCCACCTTGCGTTAGTTTGATGAATACAAGGATGTTTTGCTGGTCGATTGTAAATATAGTAGGAGCCTAATTGTATATGGTGAGATGAACGATGTAAGAGACATAGAAGTCTGTGCGTACCGAGATGAGTAGCGTATGGTTCTAGCTTGGAGATATCCTCACACAAGGCTCGAGACGTTCTTCTTTTGGTATTTCATTCGACTCCTTAAGCAAACGCTCCCGAGACCTTTCGGCATCATGCGCTCGATGAGCGCCAGGATACGACGATAGGTTCCGATAGGTTCCAATAAGTGATCTCTCCAACATGAGCATTACTACCAACCAAATCTCAATAAACCACAGGGATACTAGATGCTACAGACGAGAGGGGTGGATGTCGAACGAATTATGAGAAGGATAAACGGATGGGAAAACGAATTTGATGCATGGAAGAGAGGCGTACCAGTGCTCGGTAGAGACCATCACTCGTTAAAGCATCACGTAGACAGCATGCATAGCCCTAGAATAGACAAGACGGTGTGGACAAGTAGGTCGCGAGAGGTTTGAGTAGTTTTCACTTATAGTCGTCAGAGAGCGTAGGTAACTTGAAGGTGCACTAGTGGGAATTAAGCGTGATATTCTTAGTCACGGTCTGCGTCACAACTTAAACGTTACCTGATTCAGGCTGAACATGGCAACCCACCACTTGTGGTGGATTGTACCCAGCTTAAACTAAATTAAGGCAAGCATTGAACCTTAAGCTGCTAATCTTTAACCTAAGTTTCTCAATATAGATACATAAGGTACTAAATCGACCAAAACGGTAGCAATGATTTTAAAAAATTGGTGTGGGAAATTAAGCGAAGTAAGGTCAATTAAAATTTTGTGCCGCACGTTAAGTCCCCCCCATGTTTGCAAGAGTTACATTAGCTTATAAGTATATGTGAGTGCTACGATGCTCACTCTACAGCTTAGCTTGATGATATTCCTTAGGTACAAAAACTCATGGGCCAACCTAACGCTAAACCTCGACCAGCCGGAGGGTCAGAGAGGGTCATGGCGGGTCAGGCGCTTGCAGTAATTGCCGACACGACCCGGCCTCAACCTGAGGATATACCTATTCACCAATGCAATGCAGCCTGGCTCACCTAAGATGAGCAGACCCACAGATAGTCTGCAACGACTCGGACCTAAGTCGGAAACATATGTGTGCTTATATACTACACAGCTCGCGTTCATGGCACACATAGGCACGAGAGCTTTTCGGAGAACTCCTTCAGACATCCAAAGAGTCGAACAATGCCGGTTTGTCTTTTGCTTAGCTCTATCCCTCCATCACGGCAATGTTCACATTATTATATTTCATTATCCTTCATATCATTGTGTCTGAAACTACGCACTCGATGCAGTACACCCTTCCGGACAACTACACATTTGGGCCGGGTGGTGAAGTCCTATCTGACGAAGCATTCCACAGTCTGGATGGCAATTTAATAGTGTCGCTATGGAATGGTATGTGCCTATACTGCGCATCTAGAGTTTAATTTAATAATCCCATCTTGCCCTCGTTTGATATTAGATGACGTCAATTGTATTAACGCAGCCTTAGATCCTATCGAGTCTGTCTTTGAAAAGGTGCAAGAAGAGAATTGGGTTGCGGCGTGGCACAGTCTCGGCGCTCTCTGCATCTATCTGCAAATCCTCGGCGACAAATATCTCTGTACGTCGTCATCTATTTCATTCTCTTTGTTTTAAGGACTTCATTGTCTTAATTATATCTTCAAACCCACATGCTCGCTTTCCAAAACCTGACGAACGTAAAATAGCACTAGATGACAAGGAAGGGGTGAAGAACATCAATAAGACGTTCGGCGCCCTGTCGGTCCAGACGCTCCGGGGCTTGGATTCTAATTCAGAGCTTACTGTCTCTACCCTCCCAGACCTAGAGATTGGACTCGAACGAATCACGCAATGGGGTACATTTGCCGAGAAACGTCTCAAGCTTAAGAGTCGGTACCTGACCGTAGTTAAAGGATACGGAGTGAAGCTATTCGGAGACACGACAGATGAAGAAAGGGAAGCGATGAAAAAGTCGCGCTCGAAAGCCTACAAGCGGTTCCTGAAGACCTTATCGAAAGTTGAGAAAGACAGCAGGAGGCTTCCGAATGGAAGTTATGTAAAGGACGAGGATGATGAGGATGAGGAAGACGAAGATGAAGACAAGAATCCTTGGAAAGGCGCGAAGAGCACGGACGTGGATTTTGATCATGCTGAGTTCGATGCTGAATCGGCATTTAATAAGTGAGCTAAATTGGCTTTTAATCCTGTTCTCTTTCTCTATGGAATGCAACTTACGATATTCTCCACTACTTATAGATACCTCTCTGGCCTACAGAAAAACAAGAGCGGAGACGAAGAAGAACCAGAAAGTGCTCCAGCTGATTCCGATGAGGGTTCTGGTACAGAGTCAGACCCAGATACGGACTCGGACTAGAGTTACGGGAAAGGATCAGACGCGGAAGTGGAGTATAAGACGAGAGCCGACTTGAAGCTTGGATCCTAAGTCAGAAATTGGACAATTTTATATGTACAGTAATCAATATCACAGGAACTCTTTTATTATCTCGTACTTCTGTCAGTCAATAAAAATCCGGGAAGATTTAGATGTTAAATTCTAGATTATGGTGGGTTCAAAATCATACATTAATGCTTGCTGGTAAGGTATACGAAGGAATCCAAACAATTCTCACGAATTAGTACTTGACACTACGGCCCACCCTAAACTGTGCGCGTGTACGCAACCCTAGACTCCATCTTGGCATTGACGACAGCTCTTGCCTTGTGACCGTACGTTGTCGCAAATTTGGCTATATAGCAAATAAATACCTTCCGAATCTCATATAGTGAGTATGGGGAGTTGAGATGTGCGAGACCATTGCGGAATGGAACCAAAAGCTTTTTTCAACGATGTTCTTCCGCTGCTTTCCGAACACATTGGTAGCACGGTACGATGTCCAGAGACCTCGCAGGAAGATCTCGTATCCTTTTTCACTTCCAGGTAAGTTTCACATTTGCTTCAGGTTGAAACCTCGCCGAGTTCCTAATGACTCACGTTTAGAATACAAAACATTGCGAAACCTTCGGACGTCTATACTGTGGCTATCGGGCCGAGAAACTACCGGGATAATTGCGGAATCTACAGAATGACAACGTATTTAAATAAGGTGCGAGTCTGATCAGGGATTTGGTCAACACTTATACTATAAGTCCTCCTGAAAGGACCTTGGATCAAAAATGCCGGTTCGTAGTTTTACACATTCATGATAATCTCTCTCTGAAAACGACACTATCCGTGGACTTTGTGAACGTCTGACAGTACAAACTTCCAGACGGGTACACGTTCGGCCCAGGGGGCGAAGTCTTGTCTGATGATTCTTTCGAGAGAGTGAAATTCGACATTTTCATATCGCAAGAGCTTTGTGAGCAGTGATCTTTCTTCTGACAATATCTACGTGGAACGGCACCGAACTGAAGCCAAATCGTTCTCTACATCGTCTAGCCATAGACAATCTTGTCAGCGTGACATTAGACCCCCTCGACTCTGTGCAGGGATACATCACGAACGAAGACTGGAAGGCGGCATGGCACAGCCTCAACACACTTTGCACTTTCCTACTCATGCTTTCAGAAAAATGGCATTGTACGTCGTTATCATGAAATATTATATTATGATCAATGGCTAAAACAATAAAAGCCCTGGATGACCAGACGGGAGTCGATCTCATAAACAAGGTTTTCGGCGCGTTCCTTGTTGAGACCCTCCGGGCATTAGACGCCAACTCGGAGCTCAAAGCCTCAACTCTTCCAGATCTTGAAATCGGCCTCGAGCGCTTCACGCGGTGGGGCAATTTCGCGGAGCAGCACCTCGGTTTCAAGAGTGCATTCCTCGCCGTAGTAAAGGGTTTTGGGGTAAAGCTGTATGGAGACCGGACTGAGAGCGAGAGGCGGAAGATGCGGGAGTCTCGTCTGGATGCCTACAGGGAGTTCTTGAAGGAGATACCAGAGTCACAGCGGGTAAAGAGAAAGTTGTTGAATGGGGAATACGAAGGGGACGAGGATAAGAACGAGAATCCATGGGAAGGCGCGACGAAGGAGGATACAAATTTTCAGCATCCAGATTTCGACACGGAAAGGGTGTGGATAATGTATATGAGAAGAGTGTATCAAGCTCTCTCTTTTTAGATAGGTCAAAAGTGCAAAGGCTCACCTTTTCCAGCTCTACGAACACCAGATTGAACAAAACGCGGGACTGAAATCTTAATTTAAATTCCCACGATTAAATCAGCTGACATCCGAGTAATTTTTTTTTTCACTTCCTCCTCTGTTCTTGAAAGCTCCTTGCTCACACTACTCTCGCTGCGAAAGATCGAGAGGGAGCAGCTGAGATCAGCGGCTCTTCTGTATACTCACCTCCTTATGACTGGTATCGTGGTCGTTACGCACGGTTTACGATGTGCGGATATACAATTTCCGCTTTTTCGAACCGCGATCTCAGTATCATGAGCTCGCTCGATTCATTTCTGTAAAGTGAGGTGCGACGAGCTCTGGATATACCTGATGCGCTGATTAACCGCTTGTGGAGCTTAGGAAAATGAGAAGTGTTTGTACTTCGTAAAGCTGAGTTCCGCTCAGGTAAAGATTCGACGGTTGAGTCATTCCCTGTACTCGAAGGCTCGAAGGCGAAGATGCGACACATCTATAAACTAGGATCTACTGTTTTTCGGCGTGCCTCTCAAGTCAACTCCATCGGTGACGTTTGCATCTCGCCATGATGCTTCCACGATTTTACCCTTTTGCTGTACTTGCGCTCGGATCTCGTCTCGCCAACGCCAGTCCTGGACCTTCCCTTGCTCCTCTATACATTCCAGATGCACCTGCCCACGAGCTCGTCAACAGCTCCTATATCGTCATCCTCGAAGACGATATAGTACCCTCTGCCTTCTCTTCCCACCTATCGTTCATCGAATATGCTAGCCAGGCTCATCTCTCTCAGACTGTGAACGGCAATGGAGGCTCAGTCCTTGCACACATATACGATAGCGAAGTCGCAAAGGGCTATACGGGGACATTCTCCAAGGACGTGGTAGACATGATCCGGCGGCGTTCGGAGGTCAAGTATGTCGAGCAGGAAAGCTACATGTACCCACAGGTTCTTCAAGAGCCCGCAACCTGGGTACGTATCCTCAAGTTAGCTCAACAATAACTCGCAGTTTCTAACTAGTACTTTTTCACGATATAGGGCCTAGCCCGTATCAACCACCGCGAACGACTCACCCGTACCGATATGCACTACGCCTACGTTGACACCGCCGGAGAAGGTGTTATGGTCTACGTCATTGACACGGGTGTCTTCATCCAGCATGTAGAATTCGAGGGCCGCGCGCGTTGGGGCACGACCTTCTTCCCGGAAGAGGGACACGAAGATCTAGTGGGACATGGCACACACGTCGCTGGAACAGTAGCATCACGCCTGTATGGCGTCGCTAAGAAGGCTGAGGTCACGTCGGTCAAGGTCTTCAGTGTCGACCGTCCGAGCGGATCTGGCGTGATGATAGCTGCGCTTGAGTGGGCGGTAAAGGACGCGAAGGCGCTGGCAAAGACAAGGGGGAAAGCGCTGAAGGGCACCGTAGTCAACATGAGCCTGAGCGGCCCAAAGTCGCGCTCGGTGAACGAGGCGGCGGAGAAGGCCGTGAAAGCGGGCATGCACGTTGTCGTTGCCGCTGGAAACGACAACAAGGACGCGTGCACAGGCTCGCCGGCGTCTTCGGAAAAGGTCATCACTGTCGGTGCGAGCAACATGCGCGACGAACGCGCGAGTTTCAGCAACCATGGCCAATGTGTGGATGTACTCGCTCCGGGTGAGGATATCCTTAGTCTTGGATACAAGACAAGGGACGGAACGGATGTGATGGACGGCACGAGCATGGCTGCCCCGCATGTCGCGGGGCTCGTCTCGTACTTCCTGTCCATCCACCCACATGGGACTTTCAACCCGAAATCCTTCCTCTGGCCGGGGGGAGACGATCTTAGCCCGAAGAAGATTAAGAAGGCTATCCTTGCGCTTGCGTCCAGTGGAAAGCTCTCCGGTCCTAGCCTACCTCCCGGCACACCCAACTTATTAGTCTACAATAACGGGAGCCATAGCCATAGTACGCCCGTTTTCAGGGGCCAGGAAGTCCTCGGAATTCAATGAGACATTCCACTCCTCGAGTATTGTAGGCCATGTATGGGTATAATTGGTTAATAGGTAGAGTACACTTATTCGTGATGGCGGAGTTTATTTTACGACTTAATATGAACCAATTTTTATTAAAATCTCCACTGAACTTGTGTTAGTATCACGAATGCTTCATGTTTAATGATATCAAGTGCGCAAGCGGGATGTAACATGCGTCATATTTGGAATCTCCTTCCGATTCTAGAGCAGGTGCATTCCCTCTCTTCGTACTCGAGAAAAATAAAGAACAAGACGGGTCAGCCTGAGTTGCTCCCAAAGCCGCATAGTCGCGGTCGTCTCAGCTCGCCTTTTTATTTATTTCGATGATATAAGTAGTTTGGTGTTCACAATGTTTCCCCAGCAGCAACATTTGTCAGCTATGGTCTCTGGGTCGACATCCATCATGACCCTTTCATTCTTAGCGGCAGCACTTTTCCTTACTCCTCCATCCTTTGCTTCTCCTGTGGATGTAGCGTCCTACTACGTTCCGGAGGCACCAGCTCGAGACCTCGTCAATAATTCATACATAGTCATGTTCAAGGACGACATCCCGACCACCTCATTCGCTGCGCATATGAGCTTCTTGGACTATGCGAATGCAGCTCATCCGCTCCATGACTCGGAAGTCGGAGAGAATGGCGAAGTGGGAGCAGCCGTAGAGCAAGTATATACTAGCGTCGTGAAAGGTTACGCCGGGAGGTTCTCTGGCGATGTTCTAGACATGATCCGGCGCCGACCGGAAGTCAAGTACGTCGAGCGCGATAGAAAGCTTTATGCTAATTCCGTACAGAGAAATCCTCCCTGGGTGAGATTTGAAGTTCACAATGTCTAATAAATGGCGGTCACTGATCAGACATCCTATTTCAGGGTCTCGCGCGTATCGCACACCGAGATGTGCTTCAGTCAAACAAGATGCATTATCTGTATGATCCCCGATGAGGCGAAGGTGTTACGGTCTACGTTATAGACACTGGTGTCTACATTAATCATCCGGAGTTCCAGGGAAGAGCAAGATGGGGGAAGACAGTCAACAGGCACTGGAGTAATGCGGATAATCAAGGGCACGGTACGCACTGTGCTGGGACCATTGCATCCAACAAGTATGGCGTTGCAAAGAAAGCACATATCACCGCAGTGAAGGCGCTCGGAGATGATGGCAGCGGAACGAGCAGCGACTTCGTGGCGGGACTTGATTGGGCAGTTAATGACGCAAAGCGTCTAGCAAGAATTGCCGCCGCAGAGCTGAAAGCTACTGGTAGAACCAGTTTCAAAGGAGCCGTCGCTAGCGCCTCTCTCGGGGGACCGAAGTCGAGATCAGAGCTCGAAGCGGTGAACAATGCAGTCAAACACGGCATGCACATGGTCGTTGCTGCCGGGAACGAGGCGGAAGACGCCTGCAATTCGTCGCCTGCAGCAGCAGAGTTGCCCATTACCGTGGGTGCCAGCGAGAAGGATGATAGTGTGGCAGACTACAGCAACCACGGCAAATGCGTCGACGTATTCGCGCCCGGCACTAATATTCTCAGTACCTGGAACTCAAGAAACAAACTCACCAACACTATATCTGGAACGAGCATGGCGACCCCGCATGTTGCGGGTCTCCTTGCGTACTTCCTATCGATCTACCCTCACTCAACATTCAACCCACGCTTTACCGGACACAGGAGCTCTCTCCTCACCTCCACGTACGCTGCATTGTATAGTGCCATGCCCAACTTTATGTCCGGAAGCCTTCCAAATCCTGAACAATCGACATTCTCATCAGAGAGTGAAGCGCTTTCGCCTTTGACTCCAGAAAGGCTTAAGAGGGCTATACTCAAGTTGTCAAGTCATAATAAGCTGCGCCATGTTCCAAGAAATACGCCAAATTTGCTAGTCTTCAATAATGGCAGCCATGCCACAATGATGTCAGCGTTCGAGCATAGTGATGATTTCTGGGCCGACATCTGAGGTGGCATTTACATGACACGCCAGGTGAAGCTTTTGGATCTTCTGTCTGAAACGCTACAGAGCTGTATGATGGGGAGTTATATAATGTGTTTGCTTGTAGACTTCATTCGACACAAACAAACTTACTTTCAGTAATGCAATATCTCATGTAATTGGACAACTTTCTATTTGTACAGTTATTTTCATGTTTAGCTTTGGGCTTGCCGCGTAGTTGTTGGCCGCTGGGCAACTGGTAAAATCTAAGGTCAAAGGAAGAAGGAGAAAAGCCAACCCAATCTTGCCAGTGGGGAGTAAGGGAAAAAGGATTAGACCAGTCACCAATGTGATTTATCATGTGACTGCGTCACAGCTTGAATTAAGTAACACCATTTGACCGTCACGTGTCGCCTCCGAGTCGACGCGTGTCCAAGTCGCGTCCGCAACTTGAAGAGTTCACATCCATTAACCACGACAACCTCAAGACCTCGAGATTCTCGCAAAAAGTTCACCCGCAGCTGTGTCTCTACTCTGAACGAAATACGCTGGTAGGATGCCTTGATTTATGCTTTGTCACCCCCCGGTAGACCCAAGTTGTTTCCGGAGTGATTCGCAAACAATGAGCATGCTCCCTCACAACCTGCCTGGTGAGGTCCGCCTTCTACATCTTATCTTGTATTTATAACAAGAATGCACTTTCATTTCCTTTTATAATGGAAGCGAACTACACGAGTTTAGTTATTGTGCCGGAGTCTGATCAACTCGCAGGTAAATGAAGGACATCCCTCTATATTATGTAGGAGATATCAGTTGATACTCGTACCATTACTGACAAAGCAACTCTACTCCTGTGCCGGCACGTCGAGCTGAGAAGTCAACGGCTCAGTCAAGTTGATGAGGTGATGTTGAAGGTGGTCAAATAGTACCGGTTTCGGAACATCAAAACGAGCTTATACATTTTACAAGAGCCATAGATTCGATATAACAGGCAAGGAGCGTGTTCATCAGTACTGAGAAACTCACTCCGTCGTTCATCGAACGAAGTCTTCTCCGAAGAACTCAGCGATGCCGGTTTGCAATGGTTTCATTTATCTATTGTCAAATTAACTGATATTAAATTCTCACAATATTCAGTTCAGACTCCCGGATGGCTACATGATCAGTCCGCATGGTCACATTGTGCACTACAGCCTTCCCGATGACCACACGTTTGGTCCAGGTGGCGAAGTTATGCACATCAAGTCTTTCAAATTGCTAGACTTCAACTTTTTGACGGCCGTTGAGATCAGTATGTTGTTCTTTATTTTTTCCTACGAATGATTAAGAATTGAACTCGTTCGCTCCTTTTGTTTGTTTGTTTAGCAATCACTCGTATTCTCAGTGTGACATTGGATCCGCTCAACACTGTTCGCGATCGAATCAAGGAAGAGCACTGGACAGAGGCGTGGTATATCCTCGACGCTATCTGCGTCTACCTGAGCATGATTTCTAAGGAGCTTAGCTGTGCGTTCTCTTTCCCTCTCTTCATACAGAAGCATCGTCTCTAAACATTTAATTTACATCGAGCAGCTTCGGGTGACAAAGAAGGAATCCGATCCGTCAACGAGACATTTAGCATTCTCCTCGTCCAAACCGTCCAAGCTTTGGACGCCACCTCACAGCTCACCACTTCAGTACTCCCAGATCTCGAGTTTGGTCTCGAACGCTTCACGCGGTGGGGATTATTCGTCGAGAAGCAGCTCGGCTTAGAGAGTGCGTTCCTTGATGTAGTCCAGGAACTCGGAGCGAAATTGTTTGGGGACAGGACAAAGAAAGCGAGGGCAAAGTTGCGGAGGGCGCGAATGAGGTCGTATAGACGGTTTCTGAAACACGCATCGAAGTCCGACCGGGAGACGAGAAAGTTGCTGAATGGGAAATACGAGGTTGAGGTGGATGAGGACGAAGAGCTATGGGATGCGAAGATCAGCCACGAAACTTCCGCTAAGGCAGAATGGCTTGACTTTTTGGAGTGAGTCGAATATCCTTTCTCTTTGTGATTATGCAAGTGCTCACTTACATTCCCTTTCATCGTATAAGACAAGCCGAAGACGACGAAGACGGACACGAGAGTACATGTGAGCTTCTGTTTCTTCTTGATCCATAACTAATTTCTGAGCCGAGTTTAGTGGCGGACTGGGATTCGAACATGGAGAGTCGTTCAATCTCGGATTCCGTTTCGCAATATAGCCTAACTGAAGGCGAAGAAAAGGATACGAAGATTAGCGACGCGACTGTCGGCAAGATACAATATCTTGATATTGGGGGGTGAGTTAATTATCGTTCTCTCCTTGTGATTTTGCCCGTACTAGCTCACATATCTGTCGTAATTCTAAAAGAGATGACGAGGACGGACACGAGAGCCTGACCGAAGGTGAAGGTAAGTCTGCGGAGAATAGCCACACAAACGAAGCTAAGGTAGAATGGCTCGACTTTGGGAGTGAAGACTGATAGGCACTCAAACACTCTGTACCATACCATGCATCATAATTTCTCATATTAATCAAACATTCTCACAAACATTCTGTTTTGACTACCTTTGCGAGCGTACGCTCCTCAAACCAGCTGCAGGTTCTCTAACCTAAGAGAACGTGACGAGTCACATAGATAATGCTGCCATACTGTACATAAGCGAGTTAAGTTAAAAGCGAGACGAAGGGGTTGTCGACCTCGGCAGGGACTAGCATCTGAATTGAGCGCGTCCATCTAAGCCCATCGGAATGCTAACCGGGGTATTCACGCACGGACCAATAACATACAGTAACAGTATTGGAGGAATCCATCACACGTAGACATGCGACGGAGAGATCGAACGTAATGTACTGATTGGTCCTTTTCAGCCCTCCGACTCGGATACCATAAAGTCCGTGGATTTAAAGGTGGTCTGATCGACATAAATCCTTCCGGTGTCAGAACTCTTCTTTGAATGCCTTGAATCCGTCAAGTCAAGGGAAGACATCTCCACACCATCATAGAGCTCCTGTGGAGAGTGCAGGCGTAAGAACGAGCGCGCGACGACTGTCGATACCATTGATGCTGAGAATCTGTCAATTCAACGGGTCAGCGCCCATCGATATTGCACAGCGAAGGAAGGCGGGCGGAGCGGCGATGGTCCAGAAATGTACAACCGAGAGAATGATCGCGTCTCGAGGGCGGTCGGTATATAAATAGAATAGAAGGCGGGAAGTCAGATAGACGAAAGAGAAGACTCACACAATCGCAAGGATGATCAGAGATGGCTGATGATCAAACGCAATCGAACATGCGTAAATCGTTGGTTAGCTATCCCTTACAAGGCAAAGAGGACTGGCTTAAGAATCACTTACTGGTGCTACAGCGCTTATGATGAGGTTCAGAGAACGTGTAGCTGGTAGGGATTCGAGGCGTGTCAGTAATTAGGTAGAGAAATGAAATTGTGGGACACACTGAATATAGTCTAAAGATCCTAGATCAGATCGCTTATCAACAGATGGAGAGGCTAAACTCACGAGGAAGAAGATGATACCGTCGCTGTAGAGAATGTTGAGCAAACGCTGGCTGGTTGACCGAGGTCTGGATAGCGCATTCAAAAGTAGTAAAGTGAATGCAAAAACATCGTATGCGACCTGCGGTTGTTCATTAGAAATTAACATCGGTGAAGGTTAACTTTAAAACCTTACACAAGTAATCCATACGCCAAGAAACAAGCGAGACGATCCTGTCGCGCCGCAGAAGCGATTCGAGCCTATTGTATCAAAACTGATATACTCTTAGATATGAAGCTTCGTCAAGAAATGATGGCATGTACTCCGAGAGATAGAAAACTCACTCATAGTCAGAGCAATTGCAGCTCCCGCAAATGAAAACATGACAACCTTCGCCACAAAGAATACGACCAGTATGAGTCTAGAGGCAAGACGCCCAAACTCCCAAAGCGAAAAGAGGCGATGAAGAAGGACACCTGAACCTCAGTTAGTGTGTACATCTATGAACGGTTTGATCTACTTACCGCAGCTGAGTGTTTCGATGATTATGTCAATGCAGAAAATGAAGACCGCAGAGCCTTGGCACCTGACCAACATAAGGAAGGTTCAACGAGATGTAAAGCGTATCTTAGCTTACTGTACAACAAAGTTAGTCTGCTTCAGCTTTGAATAGAAGGTAACAGCAACTCACCCAATCAGTGGTCAGATTTCGCGACGGAATTAAATCTAATAAGGTGTTTAGAACGCAGACATCACATCCGGACCATTGACGACGTACCGTACAGATACAGAAGGCCTATGGCGCACATCGTATACCTCGCTGCTAGGAACACAATCTTCGGCTTCGTGATTCCTCGCGGGGTGCCGGACTTTCGAAATATGCCTCTCCAAATAAACCTGACTTCATCTGAGAATGTGAGCGTCGCATCGTAAAGAAGAACAACGATTCCTGCGACTAATGCAAAGGTGGTATATGTTAGCTAGTGGAGACACTTGAATAATGGTATATCTATCGTACTCGTGAGATAGCGGAGGGCGTTCAGCCTCTCGATTGTCAAGCTCTCTGAGGCACTGGAGTCGGCCATGACCGCTTAATCGTTAGGCGACTCCTGGCGGTATGGATCCTTATTAAAGATCAAGGCCAGTGATATAAGGAGCGTCTGAGAGTTTTAGCCTGTCAAGTGTGTATGATATACGGAGGACTACTACTAAATGCGATACGTAGACCGTTTTCGAAGCTCCGCTGATGGGAAGCTAGTGGAGCATCAAGTGAAGCTGTACTGATGCGAGAGTACACCTCGGAAGGCTGCTGTAAATTATATGTTATGATTGTATCACGGTAATATCAGCCATTACATACTGTGGAAGCAAAAATGTTGTCCATTGATATCCAAGCGTATGAATGCCTGAGAAAGCTATCCGGTGATCTACGGAGAGAAGAACCAGGAGATGCGTACTATTTGAAATGCACGTCAGACCAGCGCACGGTGAGAGCACAGTCCAAATGACATCGCATTGTTGCCACTGATGAGCTTGAAGTTTTCGGTATCAATTGTCGCGAGAAGCATTGGCCATCATTTGATATGTGAAACGTAGTTGGCATCACGAGTATTACCATTTGGTGTGGAAAGCCGCTTCCTAAACATAGGCGTGCTATGCCAATTCCTTCGAAAGGTAGGAAGCTCATGAGAAAATTTCTGCGTATGCATACCAAATCAAAGATGAAGGAAGAGATGAAGTTATTGCGTACTTCCTGGAAGTAATTAACCGCGTGAGAAGAATACTCCATATCTGCCGTCAGTGATACTGTACAGTATTAGATTACTTAATCATTTGGTTCGGAAAAGACCGGCATGATGTAACTCAGCTCTCGCTCATTTGACAATTGACATTCTGACACCAGCCTCGGGTTGCAAGGAACGACAGAGCTGCAAATCTTCTTTTTTACAACACCACCATCCTACTTCCAAAGACGTTACCGATCTAGGTCTTGAATCTACGGCCGTGCTAAAGTTCCTGCCCCTGTGTTAAAGCATGATTTGATAATCTCTTTCTGAATTTATTCATTTGCTGGTTGCTACTAATCTCTCGACAGGGTACCTACTATCTGTTGGGCTTCTTCTGACAACCCGCTGATCTTTCCTCGAAATATAAACTACCTTGATCACCTCGTCACAAGAAGATTGATCAAATACCACACTGTTCTACAGATGTCCCTTCAAAAGAAATCTCTGCATATGGATTTTCGATGCACGAGTGGCAGGTAAATAATCGCTCTGTCGGCGGTACTGGTACGTTTTAAACCAGTCGAGATACATCCAATAAACGATTTCATATACTTTTTCAGGAAAGCAATGACCATCGATTACACTTGCTCGATGAGTAATGCATGAAATCCCAAAGATGGTAATCATGGTGATTGGATGTCGATCGCGATGCTACCCGGCGAGCTCGTTGGCTGAGATGATCCCGGAGACGAACAGCGCCCTGGACCTTCTATGGGGCCTCACTACGATATGGGTGTCGCGATATTCTCGAAGTTTTGCCAGAATCAGATGCGATGTAACCCCATGCCCCTCATAAACGTCCTTGGTATCGCCTTGAGTGCGCCTGGATGTCATCCGCGATGGTATTCACTATCACTGCGGAAGAGGAAGCAAAGCTGCTGGCGGCCGTCCAAGACATGCGAATGGCGCAGGTTAGTATTCCTGTTAACCTATGTGTCTAAACGGTGGCTGAAATTGATTATCCTAGTACGTGGTATGTGAGTACCAACATTCATCCTACCAAATTATCTCGCCTGACTAGAGTAACAGTCGCCTCATTCGTCGCTATCTTATATGATATTGTACTGACACTCTCAGAGTGAGCTTCCTTTTTGCTTACTATTCTATTGAATATCCTAACGCGTTGTGTCGGCCTTCAGAGAGGTACGTACTTCATCGTCATGATCCAGCTCAGATGAATTTACACTACACATGCTTCCCAAAGTGCGAGCTCATATGGTCCTCAAAGCAAACTATACCGAAAGTGCTATACGCATTCGCGCGGTATCCGGCGATTATTGACGGCCTACTATGGCTCATTTGTGAGGGACAAATTCATCTTAATCCAATTTCAATACTGACGTCACTTCAAGGGATCACTGATCTATCCGCACCAGTCACTGTGAGCTATACACGCATATCACTTCAAACTTCTTGCTAACTGTCTTTCATGAAGTTGTGAGCTTTTCTCATCTTAGGTGTCTACGCATTGTCCGACGTAACTTTCGTTCTCGTTAGTTGCTCATTTGAGCTCTACTTATCTCTGTGGTGCGCATTTGAATGAACATCTCAAATCCGTGCTTTCTAACGCTTTCTGCTGCAGGGATAATGTTACGTTCCTGATTCCGTTGCAAAGTGAGTGTCTTCCCTTCTCATCGACGAAAGTTTCTGATGGGTTCACCGCAGTTATCGTTATTCAACGAACAAAAGCATTGTGGAGCGGAAGCTGGAAAGTCATATCGATCCTTCTGCTTACTGTTGTTGTGAGCTCTAATTTCGTCATCTGTTTGAACGGAGAAAATTGATTTGCTGATAGGCTACCGACTCCGTCATAATTTACACTATTGCACGACTTACTCAAACAATCACCATATCACCTCCATCTTTTAACTTGTGAGTCGGTAAATCAACTACCTCTATGACCAGGCTGACTTTAAAAACTCGCCTTCAGAGGTACACCTATGGGGTGCACAAATTACTTTACATTCCGAGGCAACTCCACAGTAACCTTACCTGCTTGGGTTTCTCTCATAGTCTTTGATACTGTTGTGTTTCTATTAACGCTGTTCCGTGCACTATACCACTGTAAGTTCTCCTTGAATATGTAGCCCTGTGGAAATCTTACGATCTACACACAGACCGAGGCTGCCGATCACACCTCATGACCGTGCTCATAAGAGACGGCTTCCTGTACTATTGTATCCTTCTCGGTGCGTTGTTAAGATATTCATTCGGAATAGCGTGATTCTCATAAGAAACCACGTTCTAGCCCTCGGAATTGCAAACTTACTCCTGAACCTGCTCACGATCTCTTCCGTCTCCGACAGGCTCTCGTTCTTGTGTACCCCGGTCCTTCGTGCGAGTTTCAGTATCATCGGCAGCCGGATCATGCTCAATCTTCGCAGAGCGGCTTCGTCGCCTACTCAGTCCGATTTCACTTCGGATAGCTTGTCCGCATAATCAACGATCATGCTGACCGGGCTGGAGATTGCATTCGAGATGTCTGACTCCCTTTTCACTCAGCTCTCCCGGAAGGAAGTAACACCCATCACTCGTTCTCAGTATTGCACCCGGAAAGATCGGAAACTAGATACTGTTCAACTAATTTGGAATATATTTGATAGTTGATGATCGGTTGGATACAATCTTACAGCTCACTACAAATTATGTACCAATAGTGTATGGGAATTCCAGGACCATTTGCATTTCGACCGGACTTCTATGATGCTTTGTTCCTAAGGCCCAATATAGCTATGTGTATCATTGTATGTGTGAAAAGGCAAACAAGGAGAGTCAATTAATTACCATTGTCATATGCATGCTCCGAGAAGCCACTGTTCAGGCTATGGGGATTTTTATGATATAGCGTAACTGTCAACGATAACCGGCTCATAATAATAGAAAACGACTTCAGTACAATACATTAAATCGTAGAAACAAGTGAAGATCATAATAGGAGCATGCATAGCTTTTAGCATATTAATACTTGCAAGTAACATGTTAGTCTCAAGGATGTCTGATGCATTGAGTTGTGAGCAATGAACATAAACTATAACATCAAAGGAACCCAAGTCAAGGCCAATCTAATCCTCAAAGAAAGACAGACCTTTCGAGCTCTCGCACTCTTCATAATGAGACGAACGTACGTCATCCGAATCTTCATCAGCAAACCTCATCAAGAATGACCTTGAGACCACAACGGTAATCATGGAGCCCGAGAACCTGTGATAGGAAATGCGCTCAGAAGACACGCTTTCTGGTCGACTTCAAAATAGTAAACAGCATACGTTAAGGTTAAAAATGCTAGCGTCGGCTGTGTGAGAAAGTGAAAGACAGATCAATCTAGCTGTCTCCGTCTAGATGACTTAGGTACTTACGATCCGGTAAGATGTGAGGATGAGATTCAACGATCTCATACCTATGCTATGTAAGCTGCATCATTATAATCGTTCAGTAGTGAGACCTACTGACCGATGGTAGTCTTTGTGACAAGTCTGTCAGTAGTCACTTAATCTCATGAAGAAGAGCGGCTCACCAAGAAGAAAACCAAGCCATCACTGTACAGAATATTCAGCAACTTCTGGCTCTCGGTTCTTGGACGATCAAGCGCATTATGAATGAAGAGAACGAAAGAGCAGATATCGAATACAACCTTTCAGAACACAAGTGTCAGTGCGGACACTAGCCGAGATGTGAGTTCTTCTGATACTTACAACCGGCGCCCACGCTGCAATTGCAACTGGAGAAGCAAATGCTACGGAACACGTCCTTATGTTTCCGATATCCACGAGATACGAAGTCTCTGGTTTTAATTAGATATAAATAAAGGAAATTCGAACGTAAGAGAGTGAGCTGCGAACTTTGTGTAAGAACGCCCCAAATCATCGCGCATGTGAATGCAATTGTGTGCGCAACGGAGAATCCGGCAGTGAGAGTCCGAGCTATGACTTTGTTGAAGTTCCACAGATTGATGAGCGTATAGAGGACGGCGCCTACAGATGTGTTAGCTCTACGAGCGTTCCGATCGGAGGATCACCACCCACCGGAACCAATGGTATCGACAATTATGCTAAGTAAGGAGAGTATCATGGTGACAACCTGGCATCTTAAGTAGAGCGAAGGCACATAAGTACAATCCTATAGACAAGATGTGGACCTCATTCTCACTTAGTATAAAGTCGTTAGTGTAAAATCTAATGTGAAGGGGAAGACAAACCAACCTGCTGTTTCGTAGTATGTTCATCCGGAAATAAGACTGAATTTGTGATCGATTAAATCCAAACGTTTAGCCAGACAATCTTGCTTACGGCTCAGGTACAAAATGCACGCTACCAGAGTTATGCAACGCGTAAGATGAAACATGATCCTGGGTACTAGCCATTGAAGGCTTCGTCGGTACGCCTCGTACTTTTTCCCATATAGCTGCGGCCAAAGATGCTGAACTTCCTCCGGGAGCGTTATAATGGAATCGTAGATGAGAGTTGTAGTCCCCGATACTGCATGCAGCTTAGAATACATTGAAATTGTATTGCTGAAGGATACTCACTAGTAAGGTATCGAATTGCATTCAGCTGGACGAGATCTGTCAAGAGTTCAGCGGGGAGCTGTAGATGTTCAGTCATGATGTTTAGCTTTACGGATGCCTGTGAATCCTTAAGGCTATAAGAACGATGGATATGACATTCCAACGCTATTTGATGATCAAACCGAACTAAAATAACAATTCTTCAATTTTTGAAAGACTCACTTAACTCGGTTCCCGATTTTCAGTGAGATCAACGCTCTAGCAAAATCAAAGCATAGCCGTATTGAGAGGAGAACTCGATGGTAGAATACCAACCATGATCTTTTGACGCCTTATATGATCTATGGGGAAGTGATGTTTAGTGATGGAAACTGATCTTGGGATTGCCAGCGATGGTCGTTGTCCGGAGACCGCCGTAACGAGATCGTTGATAAGATATGTGATATTTAGGATGTTAGAGACAACTGATTTGGAAGTACGATACCTGATAATAAGGTAGTACGGATAGTTGTTGGGTGTTGATTTGCAGCGGTTGCGTCGAGGATGCAACTGAGAGAGATAGCTCGACAACTGTGGCCACTTAAGTCCATACATAGTTGCGTCGTCGGGGTCTGAAACCCTTGGCTCGTCGGATAAACCTATTGCCGATCCGTCGAAACCCAGACGTAGTTACAAGCAGGGATGGGGTTTACGCTAAAATTAATTGGACTCTTGACATTAATGTGCACCATAACTCAATTACTAGAGCGCTGCACAAACTCAATACACAGCGACTCGGACATACTACGCGTCTATCAACGTCAGCCACACTTCCCAGACTCTGGTATCATTACGAGTGTAAGCGAAGAGTATCCTTCGTCGTCCATGGCGTCATCTTCGACCATATGATTTATCTCCTGCAATCCGCGACTTTCGCTTAGAGCGAAAAGGTTGAGATAAGACCGGCAAGTCCCAACGGTAATGACCAGGCTGGAGAAACTAAAACAGAAAGAGGGTAAGCGATTGCAGAATTTTTATGCAACGATAACTTACACGATCGTAAGGTAGAATAATAGCGGCTAGGTTGAGCTGAGTAAATAATTGACAGGAGACTATGATTTGACAACTAACTCACCGAACGAAATGTGACAAGGACAAGATTGATAGTTCTCATGCCTTTAAAGTTGAAACATTAGGCCGCAAGTGAGTGACAATCTAGCATGAAGGCGTACAGATAGCAGGCTGAAATTGACACATTAGCGAACGATAAAGTGTTTGATGTTTAGGTGCTTACGATGAAAAAAATGATCCCATCTTTATACAAGATGCTTGTCAACCTCTGACGGTCGGTGCGGGGTCGAGAAAGAGCATTCAAAAGAAACACCGCGAAAGCGCCGATGTCAACGGTGAGCTGCTCTAGAGCATGAGGAGGTTTTGTCGCTGAGGATGGCGAAAGATACGCACAGCGGTGATCCATGCTCCAATTTCAACGAAAGGGGCAGACGAAGCAACGCAAGCTCGGATTGGACCTACCCGGACAAAAGCAATTTGTTCTTATAGAAGCTGGTCAGTCCAACTATTAACTAAGAGTCAACGTCGTGAGCATACCTAAGATGAGGACAATAGTCGCTACTGCAAACCCCACCGCAACAAGTTTTGACAGCACAAATACGGTAGCCATCCTCCGTACGACAACGCGATCAAAATCCCAGAGCATAAGGAGACGATATAGAATGACACCTATCAATGTTTTAGCTCGTTGACAAACAGGTTGGTCTCGACTAGCTTACCGTTCCCTACAGACTCGACAAATAAGTCGATGCTGAATACCGTGGCAGTCAGTTTTCTGCAGCTAAAGACTTCACAATTAACGTATTTTCCAGAGGTTTCATAACCGTGAAAGTTACTGTATGAATGAAGTTAGAGATGCGCTTTATCACTTTTGAGGTCTGACTTGCCCGTTTAGAAGTCATCGTGCTAGGAGGCATAATGACTGGAGGGTATTGAGATGTTGAATGTAGGTACAGCAGATGGAAGGAAATGGCACACCGTAAAGATAGAGTATACCAACTAAGAAAGCTGCAGCGCGCGTGCACATGTATAGGATTTTTGAGGTAAGCCGCCCGCGGCTAAGTTGCCTTTTTTTGTAGTAGAAGAGAGATGTCCAAACATATTTTATCTCTTCCGAAGTTGTCAGTAGCGAGTCGTAGAGAAGGACTGTGACCCCAGCAACTGAAGAACGAATACATCAAGATTGACCGATAAAAGGAAACGAGATAGACGAACTTGTGATACACCGCAGTGCAATTAGATGAAGGATTTCGGAATGCAACACCTTCTCCAGATCTGATACGCTTGTCATCCTGAAGCCGCATGCAGGAGGGAAGAAGAAGAAGTCGACAGGCAGCACGCTTTGCTACGAAGATGCTGGAGGTCAACCCACACTGAAAAGCGAAGGCAGCTCGCGGAGGATGGTTAAATGAAAGCCATCGACAGGCGTCCAAGTTTTTGGTCCCGAGACATCCTCCGAGCGCGCTCCGATGGTGAGACAAACGATGATCGCACATATAGCCCCTAAAGACTCAAAAATTCCTGATTAAGAGTTACGACCGTGTATCCGAGACATTTAAAGTCCAGCCTTCGTACGTTCGACTACGATTGTGAGCTGAGTATACGTATTAGCATAATCGCTGACCCGAGTGGAGTTAACGGACATGTCGAAGAAATGATAGAGACCCTAGATATAGAAGATCATCACTCTAGTTCACTTGATGGTTGGGAACCTAGATTGGGTAAGAGAAAATAAGTAATATCATGACCGTCCCAAAACTAACACTCAACTGGTGGCATCCGTTCATGGTTCATTCTGATGCCGATAAGAAATTGACGATTCTTGAGTGAAGTCATGGCGACGAAAGTGGAATCAATAGTTGACAGAAACGCTGATGCTCAATGAGTATACCGTAGATCTGTGATAGAAGAGTGCCAGTGTCCACTGACCGGTACACTTATGGGGTGTGTATATGGCTTGATAGTTGTCAACCCAGGACAACAGACATAAGCAAGAATGAACTGTGCGACGTGACGTGAGTAATCCACGTGACTCAGTTTTTCAGGGCCGGTTTGTTGCACTTCCAATTCAGCTCCGACTCGGAGTCGTGTTGAACTGGGTTCCGCAAAAGCAAACAAACAAACTCTATTTGGGCTCCGGTAAAAAGCTTCTCTCTCATGGACCACAACTAACATGTGTCCGAACCCACTTCGTTCGCAATGTTACCCTTACATGATATCTATCTTAAGAATATGTTTAATCGTCTAATCAGATAGACTGATGTTATCTGTCATTAGGGGAAAAGTGGCAGGTGCGTTTTTCTTCTACCCTGATCAGTCGCTTATGTTCACCATCGTCTCCAAGCCCTATCCCGCCTTAAAGCTACAATTTACTTATAAGGACACTCTTGCACTACGCTGTTCGACAACTCTCACTGTCGGGAGGCACATCATGTTGAAACCGTTTTGGGAGCTTATAATTTATCGATGTACATTTCGCTGAAGCACAAGTTCGCTAATATATTGATACAGTATATGTACGTACTTATCTTCTAAATCGCTTCTCTAACATCTCCAATGTTGATAGATCTGACAAACGAACAGAAGCGGCATGGCGCAGTGGTTTAGCGCGCAAGGCTCATAACCTTGAGGTCACTGGATCGATACCAGTTGTCGCTAATGAGCATGATGTCCGTTGTTTTATACTTTTTTCATGTCAATTTTACTGGAGACGGTCATTTGATATGCTTCATGATGAAAGGAAAAAGGCTCTGCAGTTGTTTTGCTATGCAAAGGAGTAAATTGAAGTAAGTACCATTACTAATGCTTCAAGTTAGCCTATTTTAAAGTTCTCAAGATCGCTGGCATTTAGGGTCAACGCTTGGTTTGGATTCTTGTGTTTCTGTCATATCCTTCGACAATGCCAAAGACGTGATACCAAATTGAAGCAGGGGTGGGTCTAATAACAACATGTCCCAAACTACCTTGCTCAATCTAGAGGCGCCATGTACGTCTAGTCTTAATCTCCAGTTAGACCCCTGATGCTTACTACGAAGAATCCTAGGGCTTGTCTATGCGCTAGATTGGTGCTAGACACCCGCATCTGGGCAGCGTACCGAAAGTGAAAGTACCACCAATAAAAGTTGGCGATAACCGAATCGCGAAAGGGCGCCTCGCAGAACTAGCGCTTTGGATGAAAGATGCTGGGGTTGACGAATAACGAGTTGAAGCGCATCTCCGAGCTCTTCGATCATAGAGAACCCTCCAGCTCGAGAGTTTGACTACTGTATACGCGAAAACTGGGGTCTAGTAACTGGGAAAGCTAATAACCGAGTTAGCTCAGACGAGACCAAATTTCCGACACAGGTTTTCTATTGCATCTCACAGCAGCAAATTCTGCACCTTCGGAGTCGGACTGTGATCTATTGTATTTCATTCCGATCACTCCATGGCTATACGAAGAGCGGGACTAACAGTGGCGCAAGTTAATTTCTTGCGCATCTCCTCCCAAATACAAGGGCGACTGAGCTGGAAAATGCATCCGAAAGCGGCACATCCCTTGGTTACGTTCTATATAATCATGACGACGATGTCAATATATGGCACATCGACGTCACGCCAATGGCCTCCAGACTCGCATATCTCCTGTTACCCCTTCTCGCGGGATTCGTGGGCGCCTCGGTAGTGTCAGGAATCGCTCCTCTGCACATTCCCACCGTAGCTCCTGGTTCACTCATCGAGAACCAGTATACCATTATTCTCAAAGACGAGACACGTTCCAATGCCTTTGAAGCTCATGTGAACTTCGTGGACTTTGCATCACAATCCCGCCCGCTTTGGGGCGAGAACGGCTTCATTCATGTGTGGAATGGGGGCCTCTTGAAGGGATATTCTGGCCGTTTCTCAGAGGACGTTGTCAATATGATCCGCCTCAGGCCCGAAGTTAAGTACGTGGAGCAGTCGCAAGTTGTGTCTATTGCAGAAAAACAAAGTCAGTCAACTTGGGTATGTTTTGTTCCGAATGAATCAAGTTTTAAGTACCCAATATCTGATGAAACCCTTGTTAATATCTTACGTAGGGACTCCATCGCATCTCTCATCGCGAGAAGATTGAAGGTAGTGACTATGAATATCTATATGAGGAGGGGGATGAAGCAGGCAAGGGAGTCATGGTTTACATTCTCGACACTGGCATTCGCCTTACACATCAAGATTTCGAGGGCCGAGCAGTCTGGGGCACTACTATTCCGAAGGAAAGCCCTGATGATGACGATCATGGCCACGGCACTCATGTCGGAGGTACCGTCGCTGGAAAGAGATGGGGAGTCGCCAAGCACGCTCAACTCACCGCCGTCAAGGTCTTCAACGCTTCTGCTTCCGGATCCTCCGACGACATCATTGCGGGCCTCGAATGGGCAGACAATGATGCTTCCTCGCGCGCTCTCCGCGCCGCAGAGGAGATCAAAGCAACCGGTTACTCAAGCCACAAGGGTTCAGTCATCAACTTGTCTCTCAGCGCCGGCCTCTCGGAGGCACTCTCGGACGCGGCCAAGAAAGTCTATGACCATGGCCACCATGTCGTTGCCGCTGCAGGGAATGAAAATGTCGATGCGTGCCAGGGCTCTCCTGGCGATGTTCCCGAGATATTCACCGTCGCTGCAAGTACAGCTGCGGATAGCCGCTGGGAGAGCAGCAATTGGGGCGACTGCGTCGATATATTCGCACCTGGCCATAGAGTCACTAGCTGCGGTATACGCTCAGACACGTCCGCGGTCACGGCGGACGGCACCAGCATGGCCGCGCCGCACGTGTCTGGCGTCCTCGCATATCTAATCTCCATCTACCCTCATGCAACTTTCGACCCGAAGCTTACGTCCCATAACGCTCTCTTAGAGGCCTACTCTATCGCGCACAGAGCTCTCCCTGCGATTGTCTCCTGTATGCTCCCCAAGCCAGAATCATTCCAGCAGGTTGAGATGGTTACCGTTGCCGATGCCCTCACACCTGCTAAGTTGAAGAAGAGTGTCTTGGACATCGCCACATGGGGCTGGATCGATAACGCGCACAGCAAGAATAATGCGCTTCTCTTCAACAACGCTACTGGAGATAACTTCCGCGCGTGGGCTGAGACGAACTTTTGGGCTAAAGCATGAGCCTCTATTAACAGGATTGTGTCATTTGAGTGTATAGCACAGCCTTAGCCAATTCTATAATGGACAAATCTTTACATTGTTCCCCATCTACGCAGAGAATTGGTCACCGATCAAGCCTTGACTGTCTGATATGTCAGTAGTCCATCGCCACTATATCGGGGTATCTAGAATATAAGAATAAGAGAAATTTGACCAGCGAGGTTGTCAATGATCATAACGCTCATAGGTAACCCCAAGTGGGTCGGAGATCGAATGCCCTCGATACACTAGCGTCTAGTCAGTGATGGCCTCTTCATCGCTATTCTACCATATCGGTGATGTGTTCCGTTTTGCTAAAGATAATATTCTTTCCTGCTCTTTAAGATGTTATTTGAGGCCAGTTCATTGGAAGAGTAAGGCGCGCGAGTGAGAGACTGAAGTCGACACTGAGACGTAATGAGATTCCACAGTTGATTTAAAGAGCTAAGACTCGCTATAGGGAAGCGTCGAAAGCTATGCCTGATAGAGTGATTTCTGTCTTATATATCATTTAAAAGGAAGTCAAGGTAGTGATTGAAAAGCAAGTGGCGGGTGAAATTATCCTTGACTAAATTTATATCTCCGACTCGGAGTTTCAAGTTTCGGGCAGGCTCCGGGTCTTGGAAGTCACCGGACGACAGGTACTCTTGTGTTTCAACCATCATCTTCAAGTTGTCTATTTGCTCTACGTGCACGGCTTTGTTCTTAAGGATGATACTCAAAAGGCTCCTGTTCCTCGTTCGCTATTAACACTTTTACTCGTCCGTAAATCAGAAGTTACGCTGCTGTTGATACCCGGGCTTCTTTAACAACCTCTCCGAGTCACTTCATCTCAACTACCGACGTGTACACTTAAATTATCATCTCATCACAAGATTGCCTTCCTTAGAATCTCAATAAGCCCTTAATCGCCTAAGATTACTGTACCGTTTTAGGTACTCAAACTTTGTTAGACAAGGTTCCATGGTCTCGCAAACAGGGTCATCTACGTTCCTCGGCCTCGCTATGGCCATGGATCAGTCCTTCACGTCTATGATGTCAACGGAGGGAGATATTGAGGCGCTGGAAATGGTATAGGAAGGGTATCTGCCGCTAGCTCGCGAAGATAATTTAACATGTTTCTACTCGCGGAAAGCGGCTCTATCTACGCCATCTATGAAACTTGCGCAGCGCATCTTCCAGTGTCCTCATGTACGTGAACCTTATCCATTTGCGAGCATTGAATCCTCGTTGACTAGTACTATTAAAAGCTTCTGTATCTGCGACCTGGTGGCGCAACACCATTTTTATTGCGTGCTTAGTCCACGCTGACTCCAAATAAAGGATATATTGATTATGGGACTCAAGTGCTTTGCTTAGTACGTGTCATTAATTTTTATAGTCTGCCATGATGTATGGACTTACTGTCTTGAAATCTAGTGACTAACCTTCTTCCACAGAGATAGTTTGCCCCATCACGGCCTTGCACCTTGTAAGGCTGATGTTGCGTACTCCGGAAACCCCTGTACATGAGCTGAAAATGCGCTTGGATGAAGGTCTCAGCCCGTGTATCAAAACCGAGCCATGAATGAGCGCCACCTCGTCATTCCTTTCACATAGTCACTGAGACCCAGCTCCCCTTGCGCAGCACTTACCAGAAAGCTCAATTCGGATGGAAACTGAAGAACTCTCCGAAAGCTGTACGCAGGCGACTCGCTTTGTGCGTGCGTATTCTATCGTAGATATATATAGTCGGTAATCCCCCCCTTGGAACCGTCACTCATCCTGCTTTCTTCAGAGCTCGGAACCTCCTTACTATTCTTTGTAGACGGATTTCAAACATCAAAGAATGAAGAAACCTAACCTTTTCCGTCGCGGTCGCGGACGCCGCACTTCGCAACCACCTACCGAGATCGTCACGTTCGAGCAGATGTTCCAGTCCTTTTCAGACGCTAGACGACGAATTGCCAAAGGGGAACATCGGAACCTTGTCTTTGATGCTAGCGACGATGCCGAAGACTTCCCGGACGAAGAGCAATCATCATCAGACGCCGTGTCCATTATGACTCATTCGACCATGGCTACTATGGACAACAATATTGGTACTGGACGTACGGTCGACAACTTTTTCTACCAGCCAGCCGGCAGATTTGTCGAACGGCTATACGTGTATCTGTCCAATTCGATGCGCGGCACAGGCGTGCACCCTCCTACTCGAGCCTCGACCATCGACTCCAGTGGTGATAACTGCTCGATGTTGACGACCTCGACAGCTACCACCACAGACCTTCCTGGTACCGGAAGGATCTTTGATAAGTACGTCTATCAGGTGACCGGAAGGCTGCTGGAGCAATGCGCAGGACGTATAGCCATGAGAACATTCCTCTCAGCGGAAGCAATATCAGGCAGGATAGTCGAGTTATGGCAGAAACACCACACCGAGGGCCAGTGCTCCGATTGCGCGAGCGGCGCTAGAGAAATGTCCGACGTTCATAAGGTTCAGCACGCAATAATGCACATAGAGAAGGTGCCACCTGGAAGCTTTATTCTGTCAGCTGTGAAGGAACTTATCAACAGGTCACGGTGCGATTGTATTGCTATTCACATGTATCTGGCTTATCAATGATCCTCTTCAGCTCTAGTCTTGTTATGCGAAGATACGGTGCTAAGACGGCTTGGCTAGGAAAACTCAGAGAACTTGAGGCGATCAAACTTCTTGTCTATGTCGAACAGCTTCAAATTGATCTAATACAGGATCCCGGCGATATAATGAAGGCCCACCATAAAGTATTCGGCAGGTCACATAATGGAAGACACCTCACAAAACAAAATGATCATAACAACGAACTCCTGGGAGAGTTATATGAACTTATGCGAACTAAAGTAGTGGAAGAATCTGGAAGGTGGACTCACGATTGGTTGAGTTCAATCGTGAGAGAAAGCATTGATGACTTACAGTGAGAGAAAGCGATTATATACGCCTTGCAGACTGCTGACATTCAACCCTTTACTTCAGTAGTATGGTCAGCAAGTTTACAAGAGTTCACGAAAGAAGTCTGATAAAGTTGAGCAAGCGCATCGGCGCAGCGATCATGTGGAGTCTCTTAAAACTCCTTGATTATTTGGACTCGGAAGAAGAGATAGACTGTGATCAGCTTGTTAGTGCTCTGGAAGGCGTGTACGCTGCTATGATCGTCGGATTTGTTTGGAAAGGTGACTACGATGTCACTACATCTACTTTGAACGATGAATACGACGTCACCGGCAAAAGGAATCTTGAAAAGATTATGCTCATTGTGCATGAGCTTCAGGATGAATATGTGCCCGAACTTCAATCTAAAGGAAAGCGGAAAGGGTGCCTCTGCTTACGCAAATATCTCATTCTGGAGCGCATAAACTACCTGTGAGTAAAGTTACGTGGACATGATGTTGCATTTAGCTGAAATATATAATAACTATTTAATTATGTCAGGTTTCTTCTGAAGGGCTGTTACACTGGATGGGATAAAAGCACTGCATGGGCTAGACTCATCCAACTGAGGTTTATGATCACAGGCATGCAAATTCTCACCAAAGACAGGCCATTCATAAATAGGGAGTCAGGCGTTTTGGAGCAGGGACGGATGCTCTTTCTTCTTGCTCACCTCTACCTTGATGGTGCAGTCAGAGCAGAGAAGCATATGCTCTATGTACCATTCTTGAGAAAGTATATGGAAACTGATACCTTTGGTTCCGAGTATGCGCAACATGCAAGTGGTCACATGGACCTGACATCGTATTGGAGCCTACTTCAGCAGGAAGGGTCGAATCGCTCCAGTATATTCGAGAAGCTCTCAGATGATGGTTTGTGGGATTTCGCATACATAGCCCACCGCATTCGCGTCCATAGATCCACGGAAGAGCTCACGGATTTCCTGGCTCAGAAAATCAGTGAGATCCAGGAGGGAGCGCGCGAGCTTCGAAGGTATGGATGCTCAACTTCTAGCATGTAACTTTCGAGGCTGATGTCCTGCAAATAGCTTGCGAGATGAATCTCTTCTTTCTACGTGACTGTATGTTATGCGGGTGAGTACGCGGCCTCGACATTATCACTCCTAGACTCAATAATAATGGGATCTTGTATCTAGGGAGACTACTCGATTGTGATATACAGATGGGAAAGAGCGTTCTCGGAGAGATGATCTGATGTAGCCTGTATAATGTATACGAGCTTAGTTTTGTCTGTCTACCATTCTAGTATACATGCGTGATGCGCTACTGTACGCGCAGTGAGAGCGTGTGAATTTTGCTTATTACTATTTTTGTCTTCAACAGCCTGCGCGTTGCACTTCAAGTTGCGCACCGACGTCGATGAGCTCGCACTTTTCTACGACCAAACTATCGTTTTGGCAGAGAGAAACAGAAAACAAACAAGTCTTGCATGTAAGCTTCCCAGCTTTATTCCTCGCCTGTCCCTCAGCACTAAATATGTTTATCGAAAGCCTCAATTCTCAAATCTACGCGCCGAACCTGTTGAACCGTGATTGTCTATAGAAACATTGACAACATATAGTCATTGAAATTGCTAAGCAATACGCAGGGGACTGGAATCATAATATGGTGCAACTTAAAGATCTACCTGATGAGATACTCGTCGCCGTCCTCCAGCAGCTTCCGGTAGAGGACCTGTTAACTTGTCGCGCCGTACGCCTTCACATTATCTTCCTAAGCATGTACCTCTAACTTGAGGTCAAACTACAGGTCTCATCTTCACTTAAAAGCCTCATCAGCTCTTCGCTTCTGCTCCAGTACCGCATCGTCCTCGGCGCTCAAGCTCTCCTTGACAACGCTCTGTCCACGGTTCCATCATCTCGAAAACTGGGCCAGCTACGTTCCTCGGCCAAATCATGGCGAAGGCTCGACTTCTCGCGTCTATACGATCGAAGGAGGATGCTGTGGAGGTCATGGGATCGAAATGGGAGGGTCGGGGAACCGCCGTTAGTCCGCGCAGCCGAGGATCGCCACAAGGAATACAGCACGAAGATACCCGTGCACAACTACGCGGCGGTGTACGAGCTTGCTGGCGGCTGCTTCTTCCAGGACCTGAACAGCGGGTGGCCGTTTGGACCTGCGCCTACGCCCGGCGCCGCTATCGGCAACGTTGGACACGGGGGAGCTGTGGGATTTGTAGATGATCTGGATATGATGATGGGTGTCGATGAAGCGGCAATGCACCTGATTTTCGCAGAAGGGCTACCGTTTGCAGGAGCTGGAGATGAAGGAGACGCACCACTACCTGTCCCTCCACCATTTTTCGATCAAAATCAGGGCAACGCTGGAGTCGAGGCGAATGACGACGACGCACCTATACTTATTCACGACGCTACCCCGGCAGCCGAACTGTCAGATACGGTGAATGGAAATCCCTACCGTCCTCGTCCGAGTACTCTGGCTTGGACCGCTTTGCCTTCGAGAAGGACTCTACGTCTTAACGTTGACGAAAATCCGTTGCCGACTGGTTGCGCTACGGGTGGACCTACACCTTCTGTGGATAATCTTTCTTCACCTCAAGCTCGACCATCTTCAACTCCGGAGCAGCCTCAGTCAAACGCGACACCGATAGGTGCTAACGCTTCCAGTGACACGACAGGGACCACGAAATATAAGCCTCACTGGCATACCAGTCCGTTCGACTTCAAGGTCGCTGACCTTTGCGTCGACGTGGAACGTGATCTGTTAGTTGCTGTCGAGAGATCAGATGAGAGCGAGCATGTGTGAGTCCTATCGTGTCTCATATCGCGATGAATGTCATATTCAAATATCTCATCCCTCGATTACATAGCGTTACAGCGTCAGGGGTGCATAAGCACGTTTGGCATGCAAAAATTTCGCTTTTGTTCCTCTCGCTTTCCAAGTCCTCATCAGGATTCGGCTCGACTACATCTACCTCTTCAACCGACGCCTCCTCAGCATCATCATCCAGCGCATCGGGCGTTTCAGCCGACCCGCTTTCCACTTCGTCACTCGACGAACCAGGACCAGACAGGACAGCCCGACACTTCCACCCTGATGCCTTAAATCCAACTTTACAAGCCACGTGTCCCTCGGAATTCGTTTGCATGCGTCCCGGAGACTACTCCATGGTCGTCCAGCTCGCAGGCGACTACATCGGCGTCTTGCTCAGCTGTAGGCATAATCGGCGAGACCAAGGAGGAATCGATGGAAAAAGTGATTGGTTTTGGCTCTGGAACTGGGTGCGAGGGACGTGTCTGGTCGTAAGTTCTGCTCTTACGTCTGTGAAACGTCCGATAACAATCTTTGATTGGATTATCTGCAGAGTACGGACGGCGGGCATGAGCAATGGGATGCGTTTTGCTTCGTTGGGTCGCACGCGATCATGATACCGAACTCGACTGGTCATGGCGCATTGAACGTATTCTTCTTTGATGAAGATCGTAACTCAGCTTCCAGCGGAGTTGATGCAACGGATGAATTTGAGGAAGATGATAAAAGAGGAAAATGGACGTCACCCTTCAGACACGCCCTCACCCTGCAGCTCCCAGAGACCATCTACGCCCATGCAATTGCGCACATTGCCATACGGAGCGAGCCGCCACCATCTGGTCGGAGCGTTCCCCGTTCTTCCGGTCAATGGGGTGCCTCAGATCACGGAAAAAGAGGCAATAACGAAGAGCTCAACGGTGGCTCGAAACGCAAGCTACCAACTTACACGGATCCTCGACCCTTCGGCCCAGATCCGGAAGAGGGAATGATTCTCCTAACGATTGATTACCTTGTCCCACCTCGTCGTCCGATGCAGCGCGTTCCGGCCAGTGCTCTCCAACCTCTAGGTAACCATGCACACGCACACCTCGACGCGAACGAAGGTCAGAACGAGCACGTCGACCCCGATGACCTGGAGCATGTTGACGATGCGGCACATTGGATGATGGGCGACGGGTGGGGCGACGGCCCAGCGTTGGTGATCGATGGCTTCCAGATCAGCCTCGCGCACCCGCAAGTCGTAGCTCTGCGCCGGAAGGACGTGATGCGCTGGGCCCGGGGCGCAGAGACCGTCCACAGGCGGCGGGAGAGGGAGAAGCGCCAGTTTACAAATAACAAGGGGAAGGGGAAGGGCAAAGCGCGGGCGGACGACTTTGAGAACTCCGGAGAACACACCGCCTCCCCGTCGTCCTCCAACGGCGCATCCACGACCTTCGACCCAGTAAGAAAGCGCGTGCCGCACATGCATGCCAAGGACTGGATCCGGCGCACACGCTGGGGGCTGAGCGCGCCGCCCGCGCGGTGGGTGTTCTACTCGTCCGGCACGCGCTTCGTGAGCATGGAGGACCGTCCGTTCGGGAGCGACCGGCGCGTCGGCGTGCGCGTGTACGACTTCAACGTGCGCCCGCTCAAGCGGCGCAAGCAGGGGCTCGGCGCGATCGACAGCGAGTCGGAGGACGACGTCGAGGAGCTTGATTTGATCGACGTGCGCGAGTACGAGGACGGGGCGGGGCAGCCTCAGGTCTCCGCGCAGGCCCGCCCGCATCCGTACCCCATCAAGCGCGTCGTGGTGCAAGACAAAGCGACGCGGGTGCACTTACCTGAGATCTTCCGCTCGGACTTTAATGTTGAGTTGCCATACCGCATGATAGAGACCGATGCGATATTCGATTGGGATAGCTGTATGATCGATGACGAGCGGATCATTGGCTTGAAGGAGGAGGAGCATGACGCTGGTAACTTGGAGAGATTAGAGGTACTTGTATTATGAAACTATGGCTTGCCGACCAACACAATTTTCATCATTTCGTTGTTATCTTATGTCTATTCTAAAACTAAATAAACCTACTCATGATTAATAATAGAATTACTGAAAGCTATCATCGACAAAGGGAGACCAGTCAATCTTTTCCTCGGGAAGGAACTCCAAGAGATAGTTCATTGTGACCTCTGGACACCCCAAAACCCTCAGCTTCTTTATACTGCTGCATAAACTCGTGCCATCTGGATTAACGTGCGTGAGCAAATAATCCAAAAGGTTGCGGGCCCCGGAATTGCAGGCTACGAGTGTCACGAGTTGGAGGTTCAACTCGTAGTTATTGTATGGGAGGGGATCGAAAGGCCTGAGAACCGGAGAGCTGATGTACAGGCTCCTCATCGCCGGCTGGTCTAGTAGCTCATCCACTTCTATCATCGGTTCATGAGTTATTCCGTATTCCTTGTACGGTGACAGTGGCCCCGGTCTAGCGATGTAAGTTGCGGCCTCCATGTTTGGGAAATTTTGAGAGCTGCGGCCGCGATGCAGAGTACTGAAAATGGAGGCATAACGATCACGTTTCTTTAGCATGCCACCCATTTTTAGCACGACTTTCCGGGCACTGGCCATGTTGATATTGGCCAGGAAATTCTCAACTCCGTCAAGGCATATTAGGCCCCGGAGCTCTACGCTAACGTATTTGAGAGATCGTAGGTCGCATTGGCATGAGGGTTCGTTTGTTGTCAGCATTGTGTCACGAAGGGTCAGCGACAGGGTTTGCAGGTTGTGCATGAGGCTGAGCTGACGAAGTAAGCCTGCATAATAGACATGACTGTCATCCGAATCCAGTTCCAAGGATGTGAGTTTGGCTAACATGTGTGGAGGTAGAGCTGGCGTAACATTTTGGAGACTAAGATGTCGAAGGGCAGGGACGTCCCACTTGAGGTCAAATACATCGAGCTCGAACCAGTACCCACGTTTGACAAACATGGCCTTTATTCTGGGACAAGAGAGGCTTCCGAGAAGAATTTGTTCGCTGCCCCGACCTTCCTCCAGAACATATTCCCAGCGATGGCAATCACCCAATGGATTATAATTGTATTCAATCACACTATTCGTCAGTGTTGAATACAAAGATTGCTTGAATATAAATACCTTCTAAACCAATACTTTTCAACACAAACACCTGAGAGAGCCCCTTTTTTTTCAATAGTAATCCGTTCAAACGCGGGACAAAATAATATTGTCGATGTCAGGATTCGAACTCGTTAACTCCATCGGATTACATAATATACTATTCTCACAACCTCAGAACCACTGAGTCATTGTACCATGCTATTCTATCAGAATATGTAATATATATGTATACGTCTACAATAAAGCCTAAGTCCAAAAAAGCTTAACTCGTCATTCTAGTTCCCAAATAGTGTTCTATCCTAATTAGTATGCCCGAGACCCGTAAGGGTAGAGGGCTTTGGAATGCTAAATCAATCACCACTTTACAAGCAAAAGCTGAAATTGCACGTGACACTGGCATTTCTCACGCTTGCCTCCGAGTCTGCCTAATCTTTTTTCCCTTTTTGTGGTATATCCTACGTCTTCACCTAAACATTGCTACAGCAACTCTATTTCATGTTGCAAATAAGGCTTTGCAAAGTTTGTACATGAACGTGAAACTGAAAGTCTTGCTTTGCTCTTGTTCGATACTCTCTTCCGTTCATTTGGATACTCCATTCCGTTAACGATGACAGACATGGTGCTCGTCGCTATATCACTGGTCGACAACTGTACTTAAGCTGAGGGCAGGAATAGCAAGCTTCGGTGTTAGTGAGTGTTTCAAATTTTGATGACAGTGCTTTTGGAGCGTTGACATAAACTGGTAGGCTTTTGACTACGGTGCCGCCTTCCGCCCGGGTCAAATGTCTGTGGAACTCAGTCTCTCTCGCGTGGAGGCTGCAAGTGCTTTCCGGTCCACCGCGGGTACAATGGTGATTCACTTACCGATTACTTGCGCAAACCCAACTTGCGACAACATACTGTATTTTGTTCTATTACCACACCCACATTGATATACGCCATCCTGAGCCTCCTCTGGAGAAAGCCCAGTCTATTGAAGTAGTGCTTCCTATCAATCATGAGTTGGGAAGTGACGGCCAGTTTTCTTTTCTTCTCCTTGTGATCATCTGGTTTGCTCAAAGTGAGTGATCGGACCTGGACAATGATGGCTCTCCCTTCATTATAACTGTTCTGATTATGATACCCTGTAGATGTATCACACCGCGACATCGTCACGGTCAGCGTCGTTTACAAATAGGCGGAGAATTTGCAGGCGCACTGTACAAATTGGACTATTGGAAGCCAATAGAAGCCAACGTAATACATCACAACCTGATCAAGAGTTGACGGAACACTATGTTTCCCTGGTTAAAATCGATCTGTGTTACACACTACTGTCTGTCGTATCACTACCGGCTTCTGGTGAGTCGGACCTCCCTCTCGAGTTTAATTTGAGGCTGGACGGCTGACGCATAGGTGGCGAGCACCGGCGATTATCCGTTCTCATCTGACCTGGATTTGCACTGCACCGCAGCCGTCCAGAACAAAATAACAAGCCCAAAGTGTCTGTTTGTTCGCCATTCACCACAAATTCAGATGGTATAAAGGAGTCGATGGCTGGGCGTCGAAGCACCACCTCCTCTTGACCTCCTACCTCTACCACCGTCAACTTCTTCCGCCAGCATGGACCCCTTTGACGAGTAGTTGTTCCACCGAGTCTCACCACCACTTTCGACATGGGTGTGCTCGTACTCTCCACGGGGCTTGTCAATATCATCTCCTACGTACTTCAGTTACCGTGCACGTCATGCCCGTACGCCGTCATGGTCGCAGAAATGCCACCCTCTGCTCCGCGGAAAGCGTGACCGAAGATGGCCGTCGGTCCCCTACATTAGGCAGGGAAACTTACCCGATTGACGGTCACCCCGTACTCCCAAGCCGCGTCTGCATGCCCGGTTTCGTAGAAATGCAGAGTGCTGAACCTTCTTTGGGAAGCGGTCTCTGTGGCGGGGAAACATGCGTGTAGAGCTAGTCATGTCTTCGGACGGTCGCTGGGACGACGAGTTCAACAGCCACCTTGTATACCCAGGTCGTGTCTGCATTCCCGGCTATGTTTAATGCAGTGGCTGTCTGTCCTCAATGAGCGGCGGTCTTTGCAACGGGGAAACATGCGTAGAATTAGGTAGAATTAGGATTCTGGATGGTGGTGGGGCAAGTCCGCTACTTGCTACTGGGATTTTTTCGCGTTCAGCAAGACCCAATCCGGTCTAAACTTGGGTGCTGGTTATCCCCCCAAGGCTGACGTGTTTTTTTATCCACATCCTCCCTTCAATGGGAAGAATAGTTAGTTTTTTTTTTTTTGTGGGGAGTATGCAACAAATTCCACCCTCCGCATTGTACTTGCATGATCCAAGTCTTGAGTGATTGAAACTAAAAGCTTCAAGCACAACTTGAAGATGCCTTGCAAGTTGAGTGCTGTCAACTTGTAAATGATTCTGATGAAGATTATGGATCCATTTAACAGGGCATTTATTGAAAAGCCAAGTAGTTACTGTAGCTAACTTAGTCTATTGTGATATGCCTGCGTACCCCTCTGGGCTGGCTGGCAGAGAAAGAAAAAAATGGGACAAAGGTCACTACAACCAAGCAGCAGCAACTTGAATGTGAAGAGAGCCTGAGGGAAAAGGTAATACCATGTTCCCAGGGAGAAATTGGCACACAACAACTTAGGGTACAGTGCCCTTTACTCTATTTTTTATAATTATTAATATTCTACAACTTTTGCAGTTATGGTGCTTACATTGTGCAACTTGAAGCCTGCCGCAGACACTGGTGTCCGAGTGCAAGCGCGCGAGCACGGGCGAAGCACGCTGCAGCCTCGGACAGCAGCGCGGATGGCAGTGAAGGCATAATTATTTTATTTTATTTCCTTTTACGCCCCGAGGTGGTCTCGGGTGATGCCTGCGCAATGCAGGCCCCTCGGGGCGTTATTGAAGATAAAATTTTGAAAACAAAGTGACATCATTTCTTTTCAAAACAAAGCATAGGCTCACGCAAAGTATTGAAGACAATTACAAGTCAAATTATTGAAAACAATACAGATGCAAGTCCATTTCATTGCATCTCCTGTCTCTCCCGCATAAGTCGCATACTCTGACTCCGCCAATCCTAGAATGAACGCCGCCGTGGCCGAAGCGTCCGCCATGCCGATTAGCGATTTTATGCGCGGGTCGTTCTTCGATGCACTCGATAGCTGCTGCCTGACGTACGCCCGCACGTCCGCACCGATGTACGCGACAGGGTCTTCCGTGATCGTTTCGGACGCCGCAAGCTTCGAGTAGGCCGCTTATTATCCTGCGCCTTGTTCCTCGAAGTCGAGTGCACGCAGCGCCTCGTCTGGGTCCTCCGCCACTGTCTGCTGCGCGGATTTTAGGTGCGTGGCCGCGCTGAGGAGTTTGACAAGCTCGGTGAAAGCTGCCGGCCTAAAGGTGCTCGGTGAGTACGCTATAACGACATCGACAGGTTGATCCTGGACTCACCACTGCCTTACTGAAGGCTCCGAGACCATCAACGAGCTCTGCGTCAACATCCTCGTGAAGCCTACGATGACCACCTTCCTGTCTTTCGGCAGCATCTTAGGGATCTGTGGCAGGACCACGTTCGCCAGCAGCTGCGACCAAAGCCTGCCCAGGCACGTCAGTAGGGATAGATAACACGCAGCATTCAGAACAGAACAGGACTCACTGGGGCTGTACCTCCTCCACAGCGCTGATCAGGAAACCCGGGCCGACGCCGTCCACGGGGATCGCCATGATGAATGCAAAGAAGTAAACCAGGGCATAGGCGTGCGCGCCTGTCCGCGCCGTCTGCAGTCGCGTGAGTAGCATCGTCACCACACTTTTCATCAAGGGTTTCAGCGTCGCGCTTGGGATATACCTCACGACGCTCTGCAGTAGCTCGAAGACCCACGCAACGTTGACACGCGAAGCGACGAGCTTCTGTTGTACGACCGCCAGGATAGCGGTGAACTGGCCGGTCTGCGCCATTTTCACAGCGTCCCGAGCCAGGAATGCGTGTAGGAGGCGGACGAGAGCGGGAATGGAGCCCTTAGCGCCCAGGAAGTGGGTTGGAGGAGGAAAGGCAGATAATCGGGAGGAACGTAGCCGTCGTGGCATTCGTGCTCGTAACACCTTGCTGTAGATCCCCATTAATATTCACTGCTCATTTATAATGATTTGTAGCACTCACCTGTGCGGTTGCGCCCACCGTAGCCACAGCCGTGAGGAGGTACACGCTTTCGTCCTTTCCCTTCCAGCTCTCTTCGTCACCCTTCTTCCTGTTGTGCTCCTCCAGCCCGTTCCCAAAGAACTTCAGGACGACTCAGCTTAGAAGCCAGACGCGACAAGTGCACGGAGGACGTTGGCCGCAGCTTGATGTCGAGTAGTTCCCTTGGCAGTCAGGCCGCCGATGGACGACGAGGAAGCCGCGAAAGAGAGATCCACTCGGACGTAGTCCAGAGGATCGTCTTCGAATTGCTCCACCTCGTGTTCTGTGGTAGAGATAGATTTAGTAAAGTGAGGGAGGATGAAAGAGAAACACTGCATGCCTCGTAATGTGACATTAGGCACCACTACGCCTTTGATCAGAACGTTGATCGTCTCTTTCTCTGCAATCGTCGCTTTGTAGTTTCCTGACCGAATAACCGTGCCAAGGAGACGTTGACCTTGACTGAGCGGTCCGTCATACGCAATTCCAGATCTCTGACCACCTCCGAAAATTCCCCAAAGAGCTGTGACAAAGGCTGGTGCGGTATTCGAAGACGAGAGGACCTCCGGGCAGCGATGGGTATATAGGAGTAGAAGTTGAGGCTGATCGTTGGAAGTGCCTTCGGGGTGGCACAAACGTTCTCCCACGGCTACCTGAGACAAAGCGTGAGCGCAACGAACGCAACGATGTACCATTACTTTAAGCTTCACCTATAATGTTCTTGGCTTTAACCACCCTCAAGCTATCTCGAAGCGCCCTAAGGAAGTTATACGCCAATATCTCAAAGCCGCCTACTACAATGACAATGTCAAGCCCAACAGCCGCCTCCTCGCCAACTGCGCGCTGGTCTGCCAGGCATGGTCGGCTCCAGCACTAATGCAACCCATTCGACACGTCTCTTTGTGCTCAGAAACAGCGCACAAATTCTTCGTCCGCGCAGGTTGACAGATGGGGTGCGAGCTCGGTGAGGCTGTTGCATGTCAAGATTGAGCTAAAATCTTGTACTGCAGGTTTTGACTCTGCTTCCTCCACTGCTATATTTCTGATTGACAAGATCGTAGGTTGAGGGGGTAAAGACACTGATCACAGTACTGGGACTGGTCTGCTTGGAGGTGCAGGGGGTGCGACCGATCATGGTGCAGGCCTGTTCGAGGGTAGGGGCAGCGCAGATTCCGGATGCGGAACATGATGAATTGGGGCACAGGTGCGGTTCGGGCTGGAGGTGTAGGATGGGATGGCATTGGCGGTGCAAGAGGAAAGGTACCGGCTGGCGGTGGGGCTAATGGTGTTTCACGTTTTGGTATTGAAGGTGGTTTCCCAGGATTCAAATGTCTTACTACTTGACAGAGACAAGTTCTTTCGAATACAAATCATTTTTATTGAATAATAAGTGCTCTCTTATATTTATTGAATAATATGTGTTGTCTTGCATGCAAGACCCAGTCGAGCGACTAAAGTCAAAATTTACTCTATCCCAAATTGCGTACTTATATGGTTGTAGATAGTAAAGTTTATAAGACCTTATGGTCTAGTGGTCTTGACTCTTGAACAAATGCTTAATTGTGCCTCACTGAAGGGCCGAGTTCGAATCCAGGTGTGGTAATGTATTTTTTCAGCTGTTACGTAATATCTCCGTGAATTGTATTCGAAAAAGAAGGAATTGTATTCAATCAGTATTTGTATTCAACACTGACGAATAGTGTGATTGAATACAAATAATCCATTGGGTTGCTCGCGATGGGTGGGTTGCAGCACCTCTTCCTTATACCATCGCGGGGTATTCAAGTTCCCTAAGACCACCGATAGCCCCATATTTCTACTTCTAGCGAGATAGAAGCTGCACTCAATTCTGTGTTGGAAAGGTGTGTTGGTACCGGCAGAGGCTCTGACCATATGTCTGGGTATGCTGATCGTGAACTGTATCTGATCCAGAAACTTGGCCATATCCATTTTGAGCAACTGTGCCTGGTCAGCTTTACCAACACGACCAACACCGAAAAAGCCTGTTGGTTGTGTTGGAAAGGTAGCGGAGTTTCAAATGTCACATGTTCTAATGTATATCATGCTTTGTTATCAACCAAATTTGGATGACTTTGTCCGAGTCGACAAGAATGGCACGGCTAACAAAGGTGCAAAAGCAAAGATGCCACCGATTTCGAAGGCTTGCTGCTTTACTCAGTTATGATGCTCAAAATGAAGAAGAAGACCTTTTGGCTATACTTTTGGCTCGAATGGGAACCCGCAGGCCTGACAAAATTCCTAGGGGACCGTATGATGGAGTTCAGTCTGTGGACTTCTTCGATAAATTGATGAACTCTTTCACTCCGCGAGTCTTTAAATCATTTGTCCGGTGAGTAAACGGTCTGCTGTGCATGAGATTGAATAAGTCTAATATGATTTGCTAGTATGGAGCGAGAGAGTTTCTGGTATCTACATGATCTTATCAAGGATGATCCTGTCTTTCAGTCGACTGGCCGGAAACCCCAACGGCCCTCTTGGTATCAACTTGCGGCATTCCTTATCCGTTATGGTGAAGATCCCGCAATAAAATCAGCCAAAATATCTGGGGTATCTGAAGGTTCAATATACAACTATGGAGATCGTGTCACTCAGGCACTTCGGAACATTCGAGGAGATCATCTCTCCTGGCCGGGCAGAGAGCGTCGAGCCTTTCTGAAACATGAAATGGCTGATTATGGGTTCCCCGGATGCATTGGGATAGTAGATGGGACTCTTATCCCTTTACAAAGGAAGCCGCAGAAAGATGGCGAGGTTTATTGGTGTAGAAAGAAATTTTATGGGGTGAGTACCAGTTCTAATGTTATACTGTTTTCATTCACTTTCTGATTTTGTTCCAGCTCATTGTCCAAGCAGTTTGTGACCATCGGTCGATTTTCACTGAATATGACATGGGTTGGCCTGCAAGTGTTCAAGATACAACAGTATTTAAGGAGTCCGAGCTTTGGCTGAAGAAGGCAAAGCATTTTGAAGATGACGAATATATCTTAGCAGACAAAGGCAAGTATCTTCAAGTTTCTATTGCCGTCACCCATCGCTCTTCATCCATTGTAGACACTGTCTTCTTCCGCCCTAGCCGCAGTCGCTTGCACGAGAAGCCTTCTGTCAATTCACAAAACCCATCCGTGACCCGTCTAGTGTCCTCAAATGCCAGGCCAGGTCAGGTCAGAGGTACTTTTGGTCCGACCTCGACCTGACCAGGTCAGGTGATTACACGGATATTCCTGACCTTGGCCTTGACCTGCTCTGACCTATAGGTCAAGGCCAATACAGGTCAGGTCAGCAGTCGGCCTGGGCCAACCTTCATGGACATAGTATATCAATTAAAAAGTAATATTATATTTTAATATATCACAAAATGAACGACACAACAACAGTTGAACAAAGTTTTAGCCCAAGACTGTTTGAGCTCGACGTCTCTCCATCTGTAACTGAGAACGAAGAGTCTGCAGTGCAGAGAACATGTCTGGTTTCATTCTGTTCCGACGACTTGTGTCAGCAAGACCTGCCATAGAAAAAAGACGCTCGCATGGAACCGATGAGGCTTGGATAGCAAGATAATCACGGGCTATCTTCGCAAGGATAGGAAACCGCATTGCATTTGCCTGGCACACTCAATTAGACGAGACATGGATAATTTGAATACATTGAAATACCTTCCACCATTCAAGAATGTCGCTTCCATCTTCATTCAATACAAACTCATTCTCGTAACGAGTGAGTTCCTCTCGTGGGTCCTTTGGAGCATTGTTATGCTTTCGGCGGTGTCTGTCGAGAGCAAGCAGCCGATTCTGTCCATAGGTCCTTTCTTGCCTTGACGATGAATCTGCGCCGACCTCTGGTGTTAGTGCAGGCACTGACCTCGTGTGCTCCTTGTCAAAGGCTGACTTATATCTATCAAACTACACCCAATTATCCTATTGAAAGCAGAGACAAGAAGAGTGAAAGGATTTCTTACCACGTCATCAATGACTTTATCAGCATGCTCTTTTCCCTCATCTTTCCAGTATATCTCGAAGTAGTCACGTTTGGCAAGAGGGTTAAGATCTGTAAACAGAACATGTTATGCTATGTATATGATATACAATCATTGACTTACAAAGATTCAATATCTGAGCAGATGACCGTGTTGCTACTCCGAAATACTTTCCCATTGTTTGGAGGCCCGACTGAATTGCGGGGCACAGAATTTTATAGTCAGGCTTCACCGAAGTCTCTGTCCAATTCTGCATAAACTCCTCGATCATAGGCAGTACCTTCCATACCAGCGGAGAAGCATCAGACGAAAATTGTTGTTGAATCTTGCCGGACTCCTGAAAATGACTAAACATAGTATACGTGAAAACAGAAAAAGGACAAACCTCAAGAACACTGTGTATCTTCTCAATAAGACTCCATTCTTTCTCTTCAAATCGATATGATGCATACGAAGGCTGCTTTGCATCAACCCTGGGTACGTTCGGCACAAAGTCTGCATTAGAAATAAATAAGTCAATAGCCTGTGTCTCAATTTTGTTAGCTTGCTCTACGCTCTAATCGCGGAAAGCTTACCGCATGGACCTTAAGGAAACGAGCAAGAACATCTTCCCAAGACTGCCAGCGAGTTTTGCAGAAAGCAAGAAGTTGCATTTCTATGTTGAGGGCATCTTTACAGCAATTTGAAAAATGCCGCTTTGCTTGCGGTGACTTCCTGACCTATTGAAATGAGATTAGCTACGTAAATAAGCACAATGAAAGAGAAGAATCAGAGAGGAAAGGATGAACAAGCACGGCGCGGGCGTGCAGGACTTCGTGCTCAACCCCGACAACGCATTGAGCATGTACATGACCAACGTCGAGAGCAACACGACGTCGATTCTCCCCAAACTGGTCACGAAGGATGCGGGCGTGACGAGCATCATGTAGCTTGCGAGCGACGGCAGCCTGAAGTTCCTCCCCAACACGCAGGAAGATGGAGCATCTTTGCCAAGGTGCCCATGAAGCCACCCGTTCCTCCAGAAGGATCAAGGAACAGTGTTACAGCACCCGTTGCATGCGAGCGAGCGTGTCAATGATTCCATCGATGTGCGCTTTGCCGCACACGAAGGCTGGTTCGCCACAATTCCTATCAATAACGAACCGCCCTCCTCGTCCATCTTCAAGAATCCCCAGCGTACGTCGCCACAGTTCCTAACAACGAACGCCATGTACTTGTTGTAGGCGCCGCTGGAGTTCGGAGATGTGCTCGTCAATCATAGCTTCAATGACGAATCGGCCCACCTCGTCAATCTGCAAGAACTCCCAGCGTACGTCGCCACAGTTCCTAACAACGAGCACCATGTACTTGTTGTAGGCCTCAGGCTGTGTCCAGCCAAGACAGACGTAGTGGCATCAAGTTGCCGCTGAAGCTCGGAGATGTACTCGTCAATCATAGCTTGGTCAATGACGAATCGACCCTCCTCGTCCATCTTCAAGAATCCCCAGCGTACGTCGCCACAGCTCCTACCAACGAACACCATGCGCCGCTGAAGCTCGGAGATGTACTCGTCAATCATAGCTTGGTCAATGACGAATCGACCCTCCTCGTCCATCTTCAAGAATCCCCAGCGTACGTCGCCACAGCTCCTACCAACGAACACCACGCGCCGCTGAAGCTCGGAGATGTACTCGTCAATCATAGCTTGGTCAATAACGAACCGCCCTCCTCGTCCACCTTCAAGAATCCCCAGCGTACGTCGCCACAGCTCCTACCAACGAACACCACGCGCCGCTGAAGCTCGGAGATGTACTCGTCAATCATAGCTTGGTCAATGACGAATCGACCCTCCTCCCATCTTCAAGAATCCCCAGCGTACGTCGCCTCGTGGCAGATTCCAGTGCAGCTTCGCACCTACGCAGACTGAACCCGTATCTCGTCCATCTTCAAGAATCCCCAGCGTACGTCGCCTCGTGGCAGATTCCAGCGCAGCTTCGCACCTACGCAGACTGAACCCGTATCTCGTCCATCTTCAAGAATCCCCAGCGTACGTCGCCTCGTGGCAGATTCCAGCGCAGCTTCGCACCTACGCAGACTGAACCCGTATCTCGTCCATCTTCAAGAATCCCCAGCGTACGTCGCCTCGTGGCAGATTCCAGCGCAGCTTCGCACCTACGCAGACTGAACCCGTATTCTCCTGGTAGAAAGACACCCGGCCAACACGGCATATTTGTTCATCTCCTTCCAGACTGCTACACAAGACTTTGGAGCGCTGTGTGCCAGAACCAGAAGACATCGTGGATACGATAGAGGAGCAAACCCCTACTAGTACACGCAGGACGACGCGAGTGCGAAAGAACGTGGCGCGGGCCACGTCTTGTCGGTTTCGATGCCTGCCACGGTCTCGTCCGCAGGCACGAGCGCAAAAGCGAGCCAGACGCCGTGCGTGGCTTACGAGACCTTCCAGACATTGCTGCACAACAGAACAGAACAGTAGAAGTACCAGTGTGCATATTGAAGTTCACATACCTTTGCAATGAAGCCACGAATCTTCAAAAGAAGCGTTGCCATTAACACCTTCTCATCGGAATCTTGTTGAAGTGCTTCAATGGCTTGTTCCGCTGCCTTAAGTAGCTCCTGCACATCGTCTTCGTGGTCTTCATTGTCTTAAAATTGCATAGCATCAGTAAAGATCAACAAGTAATAACTAGTGCATACCATTGTTTGTTTCCACTGCCAGTGTTGCCGGAGTCTTAGCTGAGGGCGAGATTGCAGACAAGAAGGCCTTTGAAGCCAAATTCACAGCATGTGCAAAGCAGCTTGTCTTGTGTTCAGCTCCGAATTTGCCAGATAGTAGAAACTAGTAGTACTGACTTGCACCGTTGTTCGAAGGCATCAAAATCAATATCATCCTCCCTTTTCAAAATTTTGCTGAGCTCTTGCATGGTTTTGTCGTTGACTGAAACATTGTCACCGGTGAAGAAGCCAAGCTAGATAGGCGAAAGGTGAAACAGAAGTAATGACCAATGTAAGCTGAGCACATACCTTATGAAGGATTCCAAAGTTTTGCAATACACCGTATATGTGAGATGCCTGGTTTTCGCCTGTGTGACTTCCGGGGAGTTCATTAAAGGAGAGCAGTTCTGAACGCAGCTCCCAGTCATCGGTGATGAAATGAGCCATCATTCCAAAGTACGCTGTCATGTTTCGTGATGTCCATCCATCATAAGTGACTGATATTCGACCGGGAGCACTCTGCACCAGAGGTCAGACTTATAAGACAAACAAAGCTATATATGAGTTGTCGTGCACACCTTCATTTGCTCTGCCAACTTCTCCTCAATGACCTTCGCCCGTGCCTTTATGTTATTGATTGCCGTGTTGGGGCATTCAAGATCTTTCTCCTTGTGCTTTGCACCTCGTTGGTATGCAAGAAGCTCACGGAAGGATGCGTTGTTGAGTACCTCTGGTGCCTGTGAGTGTAAACAATTGTGAATGTCATAATCATATAAGATCAAAATCATACGCACAATGTTTGCCTCCGCAATAAAATTTTCAGCGCGTGAATTTAGACCTTCTTTAGTCCATTGTTGTACAGGTACTGCGAAAGTATCGAGTGTTGATTGCTTTGATAGAGAACTGATGCTTGAATGTCAATACCAAGATGAATTTGATAGAGTGAACACATACGGGTCATTTTGCCTTTCTATTTCTTCCTTCACTGCTTTTGGAATGCACAGTTCATTCAATTTAATTCCCTCTGAGTCGCAGTGGGCTTTGTAGACATTGTAGTGTTGAAGAGACTTATCACGACCTATGTGACGCCGCATTGATGTCCAGCTGTCGCAATAAGATGTCTTCAATGTCTTGAAATTCGGTGGATTACTGGCCTGAATTTTGCTGAAGAAATAAATGAGCTACTATGAATCTGACAGACTAAGGCTGGGCTACGTACACACAAACAGAACATTCAAAGTTCTTCACTTCCTTTCCGTCCCTTGTCAATGTACTTGTCATCCGAAAATTTGCTGCAACATCCGCTCCCGATTCATGGTTGATTGCTGCACCCGTCCTAGACAAAGTAAGATCCAACACATTATTGGTTGTTGATACTACAGGGGTCCGAGGTGTTGGTGGTGACTGGATTGTGGGGCTGGGGGTGGAAGAACGTGGTGAGTGAGACAGTGTTGGCGGTAATAAGCCTAGCCCATTATTCTCGTGTGCCTGGGAACTGCAGGTTGAAGTAGCGGCGGCAATCTCTGGCTGGCTTGGAGCACCCACGGAAGCACTTGTAGTAGCGTGCACTGCGGAAGCAATGTCCTCGGGCCTCTTAAGGAATCGTGACACTGCACTGTTAGCAGCTGCCTTTGTCTTATTTGGTTTTGTCTTTGGCCCGGGTTTCTTTTTGGAGGTAGTGGAGATTATCTGAGAATCACTGTCGCTGTCATTTTGAGCATTCTTGCGTTTCCGTTTTCGAGTTGGCTTTAATCTTGGACCTGGTAGATTAATGGAGATGATGGCATCTTGATATTTTGATTGGTTGGAGTTCCTCTGAGGTCTTTGAGAGATAGTTTCCGCAGCGACAGCCTGAGGGGTAGGTGACAATTGTGTAATATTAGGACCAGAGATAGGGTGTTCATCACTGGGAGAGTTGAAGAAGTTGATTCGGCTAGCTTCCATGAGATTTCCATCTGCATCAAGAGCACAGTCCCTGTCACGTAAAGGGGTGCCACAATCATTCTCCATTAGTACTAGTTCAGTGGTATGAAGTTGAGTTAAGCGAGTTTGACTAACACATAGCAGCTACTGATTTGTTGACACGTACATTTTCAGTAGCCATATTTGGAAACTGTACAGTTTCACATGCAGTATCTTAGTTGATATTTCCATTTATAGTTTCAAGGTCGGCCCAGGTCAGCTCCGGCCGACACAGGTCACACTTTAGAATCATGGCCTGACCTGTGACCTGACCTAATAATGGCCTGGCCTGGCTTGACCTGTCCCTTACGTGACCTACAGGTCAGGTCAACGGTCGACCTGGGTCTGTCCAGGTCTGACCTGACATTCTGAGGACACTAGACCCGTCGCCGTCACCCATCGCTCTTCACCCATCGCTTCTCCCGCTGCCGCCCTAACTGCAGTTGATGGCGAGCCGCAGACGCTGGCACCAAAACGTTGGGCACCTACGCCCTTGAGCAAACCGGGCTCGCACCAGTAGTGCTCCTCAGACGGGATCAGTCGTTGCTTTGCCTTATCGAATGCTGTTCGCTGTGGTGACCATGGTTACGGTTACTATCCACGGCACTCAACAAGCTATTCCGATTTGCATACTTACGAGGTTACATTATGATGAGTTCACAGACATGGCATGGTAAGCTTTAATTGACATGTATCTTCAGATGCGATTGATTAACTCAATTTTACAAGGTCTCCTAACGGACAATGTCTTATTCTGACTTCTCGCGATGGTCGCTGCATCATCGTCATATTCGACCAGATCCTTCCTGCACATCATACCCAACAACAAATTCTCAACTCTAGTCCATCGCATACTCGCATTCACACTCGCACAGTCATGGTCGCCACCACTCCTCGTCTCAGCATTCCATACGTGCACCCACACCGTCTGTGCCATCCGCCTATCCGCCAGCTTCTCTGGCTATCACGCCCTCACCCACTCCCGCCAAACGAAGTGCGCCTCCGCCTCCTATCTCGTCTGTGAGCGAGTTGACCTCAATCAGCGAGTCGTCGAGCACGAGCACTGGCAAGCGAAAATGCTCAGACCCACAGCGAACGGGCCCAACTACTGAAGAAGAAGCGACGAGTTGCTTTCACTCGCAGCATGAGGATGATGATGATTACGGCGCTATCATGGCAGAGACTGGGGCAGAGGTGGATTATTGAGTGCACGTAGCACCGGGCGAGGAAGAAGAACGTGCTAATCTGAATGGCAAGGACTAACACCTTCACCCGCGGCTTTTGTCAACGGGAAGGACTCAAAACTTCACCCTTATTCCTTCACTTTACTAAGTCACTCATTTACCTAAGTGAATACTTCAACTAACCTTCGCATTCTCAGGTTACCCGTTGACAAAATTCACTATCCGCCCATTCAATGACAGCGATCTAACAAATGATCCGAATGAGGCAAAGCGACGACGTGACTGGAATCGACAACTTTCAAAACTTCGAATTGCTATTGAACATGCATTCGGAATGCTCAAAGGCCGATTTCCTTCCCTTCGCAACATGCCCGGTCATGATCTGGATAGGATATTCAAGACAATTGAGGCATTAATGGTTATTCATAATATTTTAGTGGAGATGGATGATGACCCGGAGGAAATTGATGGATATAATGGTAGCGAAGACCTAGGATTATTTGGGCCAGCTCGTAATGGACTTGATGAAGCAGCAGCTCGGAGGACAAGGGAGGTAGATAGATTTGGAGATGAACATTTACATCGGGTTGGTGTTTATCGTAGAAAGCTACTGCTTAACGGTGAATATTAAGTACAACTAATTCAGTCAAAATCCAATCCCTCTGCTGCTGCAATTTCCTTTGCAAGCTTCTTTGCAAGAGCCTTGTCTAATCCATCATCCGAGGACTTGAGTTCATGGTATTTTGATAGCATATCAAACAGCCTTTTTTGCTTTGCTTCGTCTGCCTCCCTTTTGTTCCTCTCACGTTCAATTTCAAGTCGGGCCTCATCCCGCCGTGCACTCTCTATCAGCTTCTGTTGCTCCAACGAGAACCTTTCCTCTTCAATCACCAGCCTCTTCTTATCAATATGAGCTGTCTCTTCGCGACGCTCACCCAAGCCTTTGATTGCGACCGCCAACAACTCATCCATGTCACCGGATTCGGACCGCTTACGCTTTTGTGACTTCCCACCCTCTTCCTTCGCTTCAATTTCATTGTCAATATCCTCTGTTGTCCTATGTGAGCTGTAGACATTCTTTCGCATAACATCAGGACGGCCCGAGGCTCTAACTAAGATGTAAGTGATTTGTTGTTGAGCATAACATGGATAGGCACACTCACACTGCATCAATTTTCTCAAAGAGGTTAGACTTTGCAAATGCGTCAATGGACCGCAAAGATGGCTGGCGCTTGTTCTTTGAGTTCTTTGTATCCTCTGTTGTCTTCTTGCGCTTTCCTTCATCCTCTTCTCCTTCGTCCTCACCATCCTCATCACCAGAAAGAAGAGTGGTATTGGCAGATTCATCAAGATCATCGGGATCACCCAGAGGAAACCCTTGTTCATCTCCATCGCCACCTCCAGTGTGTTTCTGCCTTCGCACAGCAAGCTTATACAGCTTCCAGATACCCAACCAACATTGGCGAACTTGTTCAACTGTCCGTTGACTTTTGAACTTTACTTGCGACAGCTTTGCATAAAATTCTATCAGTCTTGCAGCAATGGAGTAAAAACATTGCAAATACCTCAAGACAGAGTTCCTTCATATTCAAAGGTGCCCGAGCCCAGTTTTCCGGTGATACCATGTAATCAACAATGATAACCTTCTCCTCATCAGACCATCGCCTACGTGGCTCTGGTACAACAAGTTGTGCAGCCTCCTTGTCCTTATCTGTCAGCTCTGCAATCTCGTCGTCGGAGGCTCCTACAGTTCGTGCATTCTTCCCAGAACGTGAACCCTTTCCTTTTGGCTTACTGACTTGTGACTTTGCAGCTTTTGCAGCTTTTGAAGCCTTTGGAAGTACCTTCTCTTTCTCCGGAAGAGGCTTGGAATGCTTTCCAGCTCGTCTTGGAGAGGTCCGGTGGCCTTCCTTGTCAATGCAATAGACTCCATTGGGATGCTGCTGCAGACTTGGAGCTGCCTCTGAGTGCAAAGCGTCACTAGTGCTGGGCATTAATGGCACTGGAGCTCCAGCAAAGTCAAGAAGGCTGGGAACTACGCTTTCTTGCATAACCAATGAATGTATCTGTTGATGGTTGCTGTTGTTGACTTGCAGGTGAGCTGCTGCATGTTCCGGGGACATTTGAGAGCTGGAATTTGGGGTGGGAAGAGGTATTGCATATCTGTACACATTTACAGGTGCTTGAACGTGCCGCTGAGGTGTGGAGTACGTCTGCGAAGACTGAGACATTACAGGAAACCCGTAAGGATGAGCTGGACTTTGCGTGATTGTGTCACTGGGGAGCCTCGGAAAGGTGTTGGATTTAGCGGGAGTCTTTGGAAATGTTCCGGGAGTGTTATACTCCATTTTTGTAAACGAAGCAAAGGCAGAAGGGTTACTTTGAGTGTTTTAACAGATTTTTTGTCTCTCATCGGTGTTGCAGTGTACATAGTTACCATTTTTGGAATTCAAGCTCAGATGGACCCTTGCTGACTGTTATTTGACTTTCTATCATGCCTTCTCATTTCTGACATCGTGTTGGAACTGTTGGATAGACCCAAGCTAACGGTAACATGTGCAACAACTACATGCCGGCGAATTTACCAACACATCGCAAAATCAAGAATTGAGTAAGACTAGAGCTCGAACATTTTCCTCCCGCGTAAGTAAGGCGGGGAAGTCCATAATTTCGGCAGCGACAATGTGACGTTTCGGAAACGGCGATTTACAGCCGCGAGACGAAGTGTAGTAGCAGACCATGGCATGGACTCAACGGTTTTCTCGAAGACCATTGCAAGGGTGTCCTCGGGCATCGAGTTCATTCCATTGTGAAGAACTAGAGGATGCAGGGCATCTTGAATCTTGCAGATCGAATACTCCGCGTGGTTAAGCAAAGAGCGAAGAGCATTACGAAGCCCCTTAAGACGTCGTAATGCTGCCTTCCCAATATTCAAACTGTTTTTCACGCTGATAGTGTCAAGGTAATCACTGGATGAGTTGAAATCAGCAGTTCCTCTTTTCCATATGTCGATCAAAAACTCACATCCCCGTATAGTCCAGCCCCAACTTGGGATTCCCGACTAACTGTTCTCGAAGTCGGCAAGCGCGAGCTTCACAATCGGCTATGTCACGTAGTAATTTCTGAAGGTCCATATTTGAGTCCTCGATAGGAAACTGTTTCGGTAGTAGAAAGGTTTGGAGATTGCGACTCATCAGTGCGTGGTGAATTAGAGCGGCGAACAAACTTGAACATTTACTAAGTTATGTAACGGGCGTCTATTCCGGGCGTCTGCTAAGTACGCGGCTGCTGTAGTACATAGTAATGAGAAGGAAGACCGTGAAGAAGACAGCTTAACGTCAGAAAGATACAGAGATAGGCTTGTATACTTTGTAGTCAACTAATGACTTGATATTGACACTAGAGTCGTAAGCCCGTGAATTCATCGGGTGGTTGTTCATCATCATGATAAGCGGCTGCTTTACGAGTCTATAAGTCGACACACTGACCTAAAAACTTACGAGCGCGATCTTCAATAAACGGGCAAACGAAGACGTCCACACGAGGATTCAATAGCAATAATTATCCCTAAGAAATATAGTGTGGTGAATCGCTACATATAATGAGGAGTTCCGTACAACTATAACAAATGTAATATTTTGAATATTGGAGGAAAATACAAAAGGAGAGTAAACACGGTAAGAGATGTCAGGGACTAAGTTAATTTTGACAACGTCGAGTTGTTACAACTGCTTTGAGCAAGATAACATCAAATTATTGCGAAAAGTTATTATCGACAACGGAAGACCATTCAATCTTCTCTTCAGGAAGGAAATCCATCAGGTAATTCATCGTCACCTCTGAACATCCGAAGATCCTCAGCCTCTCGATGCTGTTGCATAACCTCGTACCATCTGGATTGACGTGCGTGAGTAATTGGTCCAAAAAGTCGCGGACTCCGGAATTGCAGCCAACGATGGTCACGACGGGGAAGGTCATCTTGCTATCCTCAAATACTATGGGGTCGACACGCAGCGTGTCCGCAGAGCTGATGTAAAGGTTCCTCAGCGTCGGGCGGCTAATTACGTTCTCCAAAGCCAGGATACCGACTCCTTCCTTCGCTTTCGGGCCAATGAGGACGGCGGACTCCATGTTTGGAAATCTATGTCCGAAATTCGAGTTAATCAAAATGGAAAATAGGGCCTCGGGATCAAATCCGAGTTTGGGCCGCAGGATCTTGTTGTCCAATTTGACAGATAGTCTCTGGACGTTCTTCATGTTGATGTTGTCCAGGAAATCCCGAAGGTTGCGAATGGTGAGCTCGCCCGAGAGCTCAATGTTGAAGTCTGTGAGCGACGATAGGTCGCACAGGAGTGAGGGGTTTGTTTCACCGAAACTTGCGTGACGAAGGGTCAGCGAAAGGACTTGCAGGCTTTCCATACGGCTCAGCTGGTGAAGTAAGGCTGCATTTGAGAAAGAATAGGGATACTTGTTATGCATATCGAGCCTGAGCTCTAGTGATGTGAGGTTTTCCAAAACACACGAACGTAATTCTGGCGTAGCGTTCCGGAAAGTTATGTGTCGAAGGGCAGGAACCTTCCATTCGATATTGAATTCCTCGTACCACCCGAGAAACTCTGCTTCATGTGACATATCAACAGAGATGGCCTGAACCCTGGGGAAAGACAGGCTCTCGAGATTGACATCTTGTATCTCCTCGTGAATGATTGACACAGATTCCCAACGATGGGCAAGTTGCATCATCTCTTCCCCGTACCATGACGACACGTTTCGTGAGTCCACTTCCACTATCAATCCCACATCCCTGCTTCTAGCCAGATAGAGGTCAAAAGCCTCTTTCCCGCTGTGTTCAGGCAGAATAGACCATAATCTAGGCAGCGACAACGCAACATTTCTGAAGCGGCGATTTACAGACGCGAGATGTCGAGTGGACCCCGGCGCGAACTCGAAGGTTTTCTCAAAGATCATTGCTAGGATGTCGTCGGGTACCATGTTTAGTCCGTTGCGGAGGACCAAAGGACGCACGGCATCTTGAACCTTGTATATCGAGTAATCGACATAGTTAAGAAGAGATCGAAGAGCTTTGCTGAGATCCTTAAGTCTACGTAAGGCGGTTTTCCCCATATGCAATTGGTTCCTCACATGGAGAGTGTCCATGTAATCACTACACAGATTGAAAATCAGAACTTGAAGCTGGTATCGTTCGGATGTCAACGGAAAGACATGCAAACTCACATCCCCATGAAGTCGAGCCCCAACTTCGCATTTCCGACTAGCTGTTTCCGAATTCCGTGAGCGCGAGCTTCACAATCGGCTATGTCAAGTAGTAAATTCTGAAAGTCCATATTTGAGTCCTCAATGAAAGAAAGTTTCGGTAGCGTAGCAAAAGGCAGAAAGGGATGGAGGAGGAAGATGCGAGATCAGCGCCGCGGGCCGCCTTAGAGTGACCAAGTCAAATTTTTAAGTTATGTAACGGGCGTCTAATTTGGGCGTCTACTAACAGTTAGCATCACCCCTTTGGGGGTACCTCTTAGATAGGGACCCAATAGGGTATGAGTGTGATCTAAAAGGTCGAAAATGTAGCACTCTTCCAAAGACATAATTTGGGTGTCCCATTAATGTAACTGGGATTCCCAACGTAATAATAGCTTGGGACTCCCTATCTTAGTAATATTTGGGACTCCCAGCACGTATTTGGATTACCCAAGTACATACTACAGTTGGGAGTCCCAAGGTACTTAGTTTGGGACTCCCAAACGAGGGGAAATAGATTTTTTTTTGGGATTCCCAAGGACATAATATATACGTGTTTGGGGATCCCAATTCTAACTTAATTATGGTTGTAACTCAATATAACATAATATTAGATTAGTGCTTGTAGGTCACACGATTATATACAGAGACTTATTTGTAAGCAACTCAATTTTAATATGTTTTTTTTGAACGGTTGATGGTTCCGACATAAAACACTATAAACTAGACATTATAAACATCACTATTATCATACAAATTTTGTTACTCCGTACATTGACTATATCATTTTTTGCATTCTTGCATACATAGAATGAACTACACTGATAGTTGAGACAATAACAATACTAATCCTCCATATCATCATCCGCTTCTTCAGCCTCATCCAATTCTTCAGCCGTCGAAGTCGGTTGCGGAGGGAGAGTCGAATTGCCATACATAGGATATCCAAACATGGGAAAAGATGCCTGGATCCCCGTTGATGGTTGGGAACCTTCGCCGGAGGGATTTGCTGTAGGATTATAAGCCATGTAGAGCTGTTGCTGTTGCTGTTGCTGCTGCTGCTGAGGCATATGCATCGGTTGACCAGCGAACTGGAATGGCATTTGAGGAAAGAATTGTGGCGGCATCTGAGCAGGATTATAGAACGCGTAAGGATGCGGTGGAATGGTAGGGAAAGCATCTGCGAAGACATTAATGATATAGAGTTAAACAAGAAATCAAAACGCACTTGTGCTGGGTAAAGACCTTTCTGTCTGCCTCGTGCTTGCCTTCTTCTTGCGATTGCCAGTAGTCGAAGGGCCTGCAGGTGCCTTTTGCTTCTGCGTAGACTTTGAAGATCCAGCAATCGCGTTAAACTTCTGTTTCTTCGCAAGTGGCGGGTTACAGTTACTAGCATCGACCGGTTCGATCGAGTTTTTTTGACTAGCTGGAGGTAAGCGAGGCGCAGACGTCTCTGGTGTTAAAGAAGGCACCAACACAGGTGCGGAGGATACAGAAGGGGTCCCAGAATGAATAGTCGATTGAGGCTGACCGATAACATCCCTAGACGTTTGAGTAGCTGAAGGCGAGCCTGCATGCTCATCCTCTACCGTTGGGTCCAGAACAAGTTCAGGCGATAGCGCGAGCCCATCGTCATTGTCAGATTTAGCGTCATCGTCTGCGACATACTCAGTTGATGCCGATGCGTCGCTGACCGTCAGCAAAGCAGTACCAGACACACTTGTGATTAAGTGTAGACCGTCGTCTAACGATTTTCCGTCTTTATCGACGTTAGCCTTTTCTTCTGTATCAGTAAGCAGAGTTATTAGTTAATATTAGTTGATAGATGGAAATATGTACGAACCGTCTGTCCATGGCCTAACTCTGAGTTGGCTAATCCTTTGTGGATTCTCAAGAGCTTGTTTCTCTAGTTCCGACGGTTCGTCGCCCTTTCCGTTTAGTAGCTCCCATCCGCGAAGGAGGCGCCTATAGTGGCCATTCTTGTACTTGCTACGGACATTGAATGACGGATGCCCAGGAATATACTTCTTTGACGTTAATCTGTCACTCCATCCGGTGATGCGGCATTGACATTTCTGGAGTTGTGCTCCCAAATTCTTCCATTGAACGACAGACTCGGATTGCATCCCCTCTTTCGAACAGTGGTTAACTAGAAAACAGGTAAGACATTTAGGAGTTAGACATCTTGACTCAAAGACGTACTGCCACTGAGCAGATATTTTCCCAGAAATTTATGATAGTCGTCACGAACGTTCGAGCTGCTCCCCATGACCGTGTCATAATCTAGCTGCAAGATGGCATCTGGATCATCGTCTTGCTTCCTCACAATTGCAGTGCTAGAAGATGACAAGTCAGGCGGGCAATGATAACCAAGCAAAAAAAAACAGACTGTAACGTAGACTGTAGGTCTCGCTGAAATTTCGGAAAGGCGGCGCCCATTAAATTTTGTATTTGGTGAAATAAAGGGGAGCCCCCAAACGCTTCCGACCGAGCATTGCCATCATTGTCGACGTGCAACGCAAAACCGACTACGTGTACGCCGTAATCCCTGAACCACTCGTTGTTCTGCAATTAATTCCATTAATAACATGCATAGCGTTTACTGTGGAGACGTACGCGTTCCCGGTTATCCTGCGTACACTTTTTAAGCCTTGTCTTCACATTCATCGTTTTCTCCTGCGACAACTCCTTCACATTGTTGTACCAACTTATCATGGGGCTAAGAGCTTCCTTTCTCTCTTTCTCGGTCTTTCCCTCGGTCAAGGCCTTGTATGCGACACTGGCTGCTTTCACAATCGCTGATCTGGAGGCAGCCTCATCTTCCACTACATTGTGGTTATCTATCAGGAAGGAATATGAATCATAATATGAAGGAGATAGGTGAAATGTTTGCGCACTGTTCTTCGTTTCGTTGTGTCCATAATGCGCTAAAAATGCGTTCCATTCGTTCGTACTACGCTCCCTCGCACAGTGTCCGAAAAGCTCCCTCTCTATCCACGATGGTGGCTTGCCTGTCTCTTCTGCAATCTCCTTTATTTCCCAAGACACCTTGTCACGAAGGTCGTTGATCCTGGCTTGTGATGCGTCGCTAATCGGCCCTGATCTGGAACCGCCTTGTGCAGCTGACTGCTCGTCATCTGAACCTTCATCGTCATTGGTCACCCCAGAATACTCTTCATCAACATCAATAACCTCTTTCCCTTTCCCTTTCCATTTCCCTGCCTTGCGGCCGTGCTTTTCCGTCCGCGGTTTTCTGCTAACTGTACTTGCGTTCTTCTTCGTGTTCTTGTCCTTTCTCGTCTGTGAATTCTTCGACCTCGCTTTGGTTCCCTTCCCTGATGACTGTTTATAATCGTCGTCCGACAACTCGGACTCATCGGAATGTACACCCGAGGGTGGCCCGCGAGAAGCAGGTAGACCTTCCGTCCGTCTTTGCTTTCGCGTCAACCTTTCCAAGTCCTTATAGTCCCGTGATGGCACAATATTCTTGCTCTTCTCCAAAGCATTGCATCGACTTTCGCACCTTCGAACACTGTCTTTGACAGCTGGGGAGAATAGAAGCTTCTCCTCTTTCCTAAGCACTAGAGCCCGGTTAACAAAAGCATTCATCGCCTATTAATATAAGTTAGTCCTAAATCAACCATTATAATGTTGATGTACTTACCATTATCACACGAAAGGTACAGGCCCACTTCTTAATCTCCTCTTCGTTCACTTCATCTGCACACACCAGAATGTCGTAGCACTCTCCTATGGCAGCTACAAAATCTTCATGAGCTTTCAGGCACTCGTCGCTCGTCATAGTTTCCGGGTTTCGCCATTTAACCGACGAAGGGCATAGTTTGCCGTTGTCCATCCGCACGCCCCACTCTTCTTCGTCTTCGTCCCTTCCACATGCTCCTGCGTGCGTTGCATCGTTAACGCTATCGGGTCGGAGAGGCGAATTCGTCTGAGCTGCGGTAGTGATAGTTGACTGAACGCTCGATATTAAGATCGATTCTGATTGCGCATTTCCGATGCCTTGTTCATTTGGCAGAATCAAGGTAGGCTGCTCTGCTTCGAGCAATCTCGTATTCGTACCCAATGTGGGAGGCTGTGTTGGTACCTCAGATATTCGCAAACATGATTCTTTTGTTGGCGGGTGGCCTCGAGTATTCGTATCTGACGTGAGAGGTTGTGGCAATACCTCAGGAGCTGGTAAGCATGGGCCTTCCGCATTCGAGAACGGTATCGGTGGTGAGCACTGCGACTCATTCTGCACAGGCCTTCCCACCAGATCATTTCCTTCTTTCGCCCCATTCGAGCCATCTTCCTCAGCTTCCTCCTGACGTTTCCGTTTCTTTGTTCTCGTCTTGCTCTTCCCTGCACACTCGCTGTTTACGTCCAGATTCGCTTTCTACGTTATTTTCGTCAGTCCCATCTGTGTACGTTAACCAGAAGTTAGATACTAACTAATTGCGCTCGCTTGCGTGCTCGTTCACCGCGATCATCCTGTGTCTTATTTGTATCCCTATCGGACCCTTTCTCAACTACGGTCGTCTTGCGTTTCGCAGCCATGGATGGAAGCACACAAAGTGAAAGTGAAGGTGGTCGGGATGCGGGGGAAGGGATTCAATGGACACGAAAAATGCAACATTTAAAGGCGTCCTCAACCACAACCACACCATGGAGTGTGGTTTCCATCACTGACCACAGTATCAGGACAAATAAACCATCTCGTCATCATCAATTCGAACGTTTAGCATGATGATAACAGAAGGTTACAAATTATGAATGACAGAAAAGCTTGAATATGTACAAAGATGTTATTTTGAATAGCTGATTGTCCTTGATAAGAATCAAAACCTAACACCCATTCCCCCAACTAAGACCATGAGCTTAGATGAAAACTCGACATTATTACTGTGGCAAGACGGCGCTTTCACGTCGATAAGGTCAAGCTTATGAGAGATGAAGTCGACATATTATAAGCGGTGTACTCACTTTCGTACATCCCCCTTTAATTTGATTGTCATCCATGTCGTGGTTGAAGCTAGCGCATAGCAAACTTCATAACGAATCTTCTGTACGCCGGCTCAAGGCAGACATATAGAGAACGTTAGCGGACAGCCAAATGTTGCCAGTCATAAGTAGAAAGTTGGGATGGTGTGAAGGGAAACGATGCGCTGGCATTGTACTAGTACCATTCACTGGCAATTCGCCGTTCGCACGCCACCGGCGACGCCCTTATCCTCTCATCTGCGTGAATCTGAGTACTGCACAGCTGCAAGCTCTCCGTTTTCTGTGCATGGATATGTAGGTGTCTCAGTTATCTGTTACTAAAATTTGCCTTTTCTTACTCTTCTGTTATCGAAGTAGGTGCATCTGCATCTGAAATTTTCACGTGTGCCTTGAGCTCGCGCGAAGACCAACTGTCATCGTCTTGTGTGCAATCAGCTCGCTCGTATGACAGTCGTAGCCATATTGCTACCCTTTTTCTACACGGACTAATAGTCAAACCGCCAATGCCAAATTATCAACCTCTTCAAAAGACTCATGACTTCCGTATGCATTTTTTCCTATGTTGATAAAGATTGAAGTTGAAGCTGATTCTGGCTGCAGCCTCCGACGGTTACCGGTGCAATGCCTCGGATGCCCTTGTTGCCTATAGGATATGGGGAACCAACTATATGATTTCCTCCCCAAGTGCCGATTGGATTCCGGAATATCCTATCGCTGGGCCCAATGGTATCCGAGTATATGACGATGGATTGCTAGGCGGACAAGAGTTCACCCGTTGGCCGCAGCTTCACGTACCTGGCAATATCCACCACGCTCTTATCCCCTTCCGAGAGCCGTACCAACTAATTATCTGTAGAATTGCCCGATAGTTATCGCGGGCCGTTCTCAGAGTTATCGACGATAAGCAAAAAGTGATGTTTTGGCCTACACGGCAGCTTGATGCCGGGTTGCCACTTCACGGCACCTCTCGGCGAGCACCCCGCGTCAGGGACCAGGCTGAATTCGGCAATACAGCCTGGTTTTGATCACTGGCGCGTTTGTATTTTTAATAATTTGAATATTGGGGCCCTGCCCCTGGCAATTTGATATAATATAGCTTGCCTCTAGATCCAAAGGTAAATCTTTTTATCTTGTAATATGATGCAAACGTTAATTTACAAATAATGTAGCGACATCAGCGCAAAGCGCCGGCGCTTACGTCGGTGGCACCGCGCGCACGCAATGCTTGTCTTTATCTTTGTCTCCCCTACACGACATCGTCGTCTGTTCTGCTCTATCTTCTAGCCATGTTGCTTCGCAAGTTGGAAGGATGTCAACACAATCTCCTCGCCGCAGAGGAGCAGGAAGGCTGCAAATGTGGCAGGTGCGTCAGACCGGATGCTGCACTTCTTGCCGTTAAGAATGGAACTAAAGGCTCAGCAAAACTTATAGGGCCCGCGCAAGCGAGCGTGCGATGTGAACCCTCACCCTCGTCTTCATTGCAAGAACGCCAACGATGCCACAGAACACAGTTCATGCCCATCGTTCCTCCGCTCTCCCAAATTCAAGGGCAGCAGCAGCAAAGTCAAGCAACCCATTTCCCTCTCATAACTCGCTGCAACACAACAAACACAACAATCGCAGTGACAACAGCGACAACAGCAGCAGCACGCGCAAGCACTCGGCTTCGTGCACCCGATACCGATTGCCGTACGAGTCCTGGTTCGAGCCAGTTTCTTGGTGATAGCGGGCATTGGACGATGACCGATGATCTGGCTGCGGATATCGAGCGCACCGATAGATTGCAACAAGCAGAGTATCTGCTTGCTACAGGCCAAGCACCGCCCGGGTGTGGTGGGGTCGCGTATGCGGGAGGGGCTGTTTCCTTTGAACAACTCAAGACTGGGACAACCCCGCCCAAGAACTCGCCCATCAATGCGACCGCGGTTACACTAGAGAGGGAGAAGGGGGAAACAGGTCATGCAAGCGGTGGATCGATAGGCAGGAGGGCAACTGTCACTCTAGCCTCTTATCAGCGTGAACGGAGATGTCAGTGCTGCTTCAGGCAACACGAAGAGAACTGGCTTGCGTCCTTTGACACCAGAGGTGAATGGCAATCCCATACGTGCATCGCCCACAGATCCGTTCTATCAAACGCACCCTAATACACCACCGGCACTTCGCCTGGCTACTAACGACTCACTGTCATATCCTAGCATGTCTTCACAAGCCCGTGCGGTGAAAAACCAAACGCCAGACCGTTCCTGTCCAGTGGAGGAAGAACCTGATGACCACAACCGAGGTCATTGGTTTTTATTCATTTTTATTATTACAACTATGTATATTATAAGCGTGACACTATCTTATATATAAATATGATTGAAACATACAAAAAGGCGGGCAAAAGAGTGAAAGATATAATTTAAAGACGTTGTCGAAGGTGTCCTTCGACACGTCCGTGTCCTCGAAAGTGGGTTCGGCGATTCCCGGACTATTTAGCCGAGGCATCGCCGGACACCTTTCTCTCTCGATATTAATTCAATTCCTTATAATACTATCAGGCACATTATATAGAGTACTAGAGCTCATTGTCTAGTAGATTATCATATTTATTTTAGCAGTAGTTATGTACTTCGTTATTGTGCTGCTTGTAAAACAATGCTAAAATGTGCTATGCTTCCAGTATTTATTCGTTTGTATAACTTTGAGAGTCTCTAAGACTCCAGTTCTTTTGCTAAATAGATGTATTTTACATTATAAACAAGTCTAAAAAAGAATTACACTTGTAGGTGTAGTGGAAGTATGTGATCTCGAAAGTGGTGCTTGGAATGCATCACTTCGAGTGAAACTTGTACGGATGTGTTCGTCCCTCGAACACATTTGAGCACTTCAAGTTTGTTTCCCTAATAAATTCCGATCTAGCACCTGAATAAGTTTCATTTATATGTCTATTAAAGCTATCAGACTAATACGAAATATTTGAACATCAGAAACATATGGAATTGAGCTGTAAATGTTGAGAATTGGCTCAAAAGTGCCAAAATGGTCAGTTTTCGAGTGTTATTCAATTTAGTACCCTCATATAGGCAACGCATGACTTCCAAAAATTTATGTGAGCTTCATTATTATATTATACACCCATATGTAAATTTACAAGTCAATCAGATCACTGTAAGGTACACGGAAAATCGAAGAATCAGTCAAAATATGCATGATTCATGGATTCCCATGCTATTATCCAATTTCTTTGCTTCTGATTCACTCCTTCGCCTCCTTAATTTTTGTGTAGCTAGAATACTATTTAATCAATCTAAACGCATACTGTGCCTGAAGTAATATGAACTGTATAAAATACAAATCATATGTTTTCAGTATGTTTGAAACCAAAAAAACATTGAGACATACCTTATGAGGTAAGTTCACACGGCAATTCAGGGTTGCGACGTGCCATCTTTGGTCGCACGTCAGCCCAGGATACCTACTTTAGATACCAATAAGGTATAACATACACCCTTTTATTAATATACCTAACTGGTATACTTTATTCTGGACTATCCAATACATATGGATCATCCAGAGATTCTATGGATCATCCATTATATAAATTAATATAATACAGTATAATAATAGTAAATGTACATTTATAGACTGTATATTACAGCTGTTTACATTTATAGTATAGATTGTCAACAGAGCTTGCTGATAAGATTCCAGGCAGTTCTACCTCTATAGTACTAGTTCTAAGCCTCCCTACTATAGATCCCAACATACAATCCCAAGCAGCAAATCCCAAAGCATATCAGACTAACCCTTAAGGTGGACGCGCCCCATGACCCAGCAATGCGCAAGCATATACGCACTCATTTACAATGTCCAACTAATACAAATTTACATTCATTGACAATTATATTTCTTTAATCCCTGATGTACATTATGAGATGCCTAGAACACACATGTCAAGCTAGATTGTGTTAGGCATTGGTGTCAGACCAAGCACTGATGTACTTGGCCAGACAATAGCTATCCTACAATCTTGAGATTTACGCCAATCAGCATATAGATACAATATAAACAGTCAGTAGTAGATAGGAGTGTATTGCACAAGAACACTTAGTACAGTAGTAACTAGACTCTCATTCACAAGTAGATAAATATCTATATGCACTGTAAGGAGCACTCTACTTTTGACCTCTTGTGGAGTGCTTCCTTAGATGCACATTTCTCTCTCTTTTCATGTGTAGTTAGTTTGTGCAATGTTACTTGTAGAGTGCTTTTTTAGTTATCTGCTTACTTGATGTTTAAAGCAGTAAAGAGTCCTTGCTGGCCTTAAGCAGTTTCTGTGTACATCTCAACTACAATCTCAAGACTGTATTAATCTTTCAGGAGAACATAGATCATCTATGCTGTATGGATTGTCCGGTATGTACTGGATAATCCATGTTGTGTGGATAATCCAATATGCACTGGATTGTCCACATTATATGGATCATCCAGAAGAACATGGATTATCCACACTATGTGGATTATCCAGTATACATTGGATTGTCCATGTTATATAGATCATCCAGAAGAACATGGATTATCCATACTGTGTAGATTATCCACTATACACTGGATGATCCAGAATGGGTGGATAATCAAATATATACTGAATTGTTTATATTGTATGGATGATCCAGTAAAGTAAGATGATCCCATATACATAGCAGGCAAGCAACAGCTACAGCATCAACCGCAGTTGCGCCATGCTTGCTCTCAGCTTGTCTGTACTTACCAGCAGTGTTGACCTCCAGTAACCTGTTCCTTGAATGATTTTACAAAGCCAGCCTTAAGCCTGTCAACAAACATACAGGCAGTGGCAATCTTGCTTGTAACCCAAACTCAAAATCATACAGGGACCACATAGTGTGCGCACTGGGTGGGGGTGGTTCTGGATCTGCAGGGAATGCATGTTGCTTGATAGGCATAGTAGACTTGAGGCAGGTCATATTGTTGGTTTATTAGATGTAGTAGCTGTTAGGTCAATAATAGTTTGTGGAGAGTACTGCCCGTTTAGATCAAGATACACTTGGTCTTGGAAACTTGTTGGTGAAGGGGGGCGAGAACTGGAGGGAGCAGTTTAAGTAGCCAATAAGAAAGAGTAGAAGTACCGGTGTACGCTATACTCTTACAATTGGCAGTAATCAATAAGGAATCCATGCTGGAAGACTCACAAATAATACTCACAAACTCTCATATGCGTCTCTGTCTGGTTTCTCTCTGTCTCAACCTTCATGAATTCCTTTACCATTACACATTAAAGTCTGCATATATTTTCAATGCCTCCGCAAGCTCTTTGTTTGCTTTTAAGAGCTCTGCAAGAAGCTTCTCTTCACGTGTTAGCTGTGTCTCTGCATTCGCGTTAGCATTTCTATAGTCAATTTCAGCGGATCTTCAAGCCTCCAGAGCCTGTGCGCAAGAGCGCTCGGCACCTGCAATGGCACAAGAAATTTGTGGAACAATGAGTTCTTGTGAGGAGAGACACTTTTTATGAAACTCCTGAGTGCACAAAATTAAGTGTATCAGAACCAACGCAAAAGAAAATCAAAGATGAAGGATGGTTGACTTTAATAGTGCCCTTCTCTTTCAGATCCTCCGGTTTCGCAAACGCCAATGTTTCGCTGAGAAGCACTGCATTCCCCCTCCCGATCTTGCATTCCTGAAATAGTTGCCAAATGTCCTCATTGACAGGAATGATGCCCGCCCGCGAAGACAAACGCTCGCGCACGCGGGGACGGGGATACTGCTTTTCGCAAGAGGTCAGTTGAGCGAATCTACGAACTAGAAAAATTGCATTTACCAACTGCTCGTCAGAAGTCAGCGAGGGGTCTGAATTGGTTCGGCGATAGTCATATTGGTATCTTTGAGTGGTTTGCATGTAAGGTGTAGCTGCGTTGGGTGTGCGTTCTTCAACAACCATTGGTAAACCCTTAATCTATCATAAGCATTGTGATTAGAAGAGATGACATGATCAGACAGGATACAAATGCAACACGTACATCATCGGGCATATCAGGAGGCTTGACTTTGCGCCATAGCGAACGATAACCTTCTTTGAACAGTGGTTCTTTCGTCCCTGAAGTTTGCATGCATTGAATTAGCTAAACTTTGCCCCGTAGCAAACAAACACCCATCGTTACTGTTCACGTACCTCTGCTCGTACAAATGTACACAGCCGTCCCTAACGCGTTCAACAGGGCGTCTCGCACGAGCGGCGGGGTGCGAGAGCCAGTGATGAGGTCCTCGAGCGTATTGAGGAACTTGCGCGAGCTTGTTTGGGCTTTGGCGTGTCAGTTCGAGAGCGTAAAGTGATGATGTTGATGAAATAGATACTAATGAAGGTGTCGGCGTAGTTCTGGACCATGATCCCCCAAAGCTAGTGAGATAATTGAGACAATTTAGTTCAACTCTACTCTGTCATTTATGGAATAAACCAAGCAGTAACTTACCCGAGTAGCACTGATCTGGCCGGATGGTTCCCCGTACCTACGAAACTGTTATTATCTACGCAGAAATATTTTTTGTATAAATAGCTCACTGACTTCAGTTCTCTCCATAATGCCTTCGCGGCCTGTTTGGCACAATGCTCACTATACGACGCGCGGTCGCAGATCTCAGAAACCAATGTCATGTCCAGTGACGCGACTGCAGTAGCAAAGCTTGTGATAGGATTAGAATATGCATAGATGATGAATATGAGCAACCACACCGATCATACGCGTTAGCTCCTCTCCGATCTGCTCTTCGTTCTCCTTGTCCTTCCCCCTTCCTCTGTTCTTCTCCTTCTCCTTGTCCTTCGAGCCCAGTAGAAACGCGCCCCATGGCAGCTTCCTCTCTTCTTTGCCTTCCTTCCCCTCTTTCCCGTCCTTGAGATATCCGGCCTCGCGTGACCGTCTCCGATCCTGTCTCTCATAACTCCCGTCTCGACGCTTTCTCGCATCGCCCCCGTCGGATCGTGACTGCGGTTGAAGATGGAGGCGCTCCAGGAGGTTCTTTGGCTCCTTCTCTTTTTCTCTTTTGCGGTCTGAATGGCGGCCGGTCACAGAGGACAACGATGCGGGGAGGATGGACGAGACAACGCTGCCACCGCTGCTGTCCCTCTCTTCGGAAACAGGTGGGGGACGCACCTTTTGAAATAGCCCCGGCTTGTCTCTCCGTTTCGCCTTCTTGCCGTCCGCCGATGACGGAACACTGTATATCTCCATATCGCGCTCACGCCACTTCCGCTCACGCTCAATCTCGAGCGAATCGCGTTCGTCGTCGTCGATGCTGAAGGTTAGTGTTGGGCAAGCGGGAAGACCTCAACACTAGGCCGGGCGGGGGAGGGATGAACAAGTTTGATTGATTGCGCTTGGGGAGGAGATGAGATGGCGGGTTCTAATGCTCGCAAGATTGCAGCAGGTCCGGCATTAGTAGTAGCTGGAGAGCGCATGCTGTAATCAGATTGTGGCGAAGTAGGATTGGGATCCCGATTCTTCTTGCGTAGCACATATGACTGGCTTTGGCCCTGGCCTGAGTGAGAATGTGAATGTGAGTGTGAATCGATCGGTGGCGCATTCACCGTCTGCGACGGTATTACTGGCGACACCGAGCTGATGCTAAACGGACTGGAAGAGCGCGGGGCCGACAAGGGTGACGGCGACGGCAGAGGTTGGGATGCAATTCCAGGAAGCGAGTTGAGAGACGATGACCGCGTCGTGGGTACGACGGGTGGGTGGGGATTAGGGAGCCCAGTTCCGCTGGAAAGCTTGCGTTCTAGGTAGGGCGAGTGCCCCTGCTGCAGGTCGTAGTCTGATGGCTGCACAACCTCCCAGTTGTCTTCAGACGATCGAGCTGGCTGCACGGAAGGGTAGACGGCGCGTGAGTTTTTGTATGCCCTATCTCTCTCTGGGCGCTGCAGAGATGCATGGCTGGGATTCTGGCTCTGGCTTTGCGAATGAGAACGGGTATGAGTGTGCGTATGGTGATACTCGGCCTGACGCTGCGTGGCGAGCTGTGCCAACGCAGCGTCAGGTGAGGGAGGGACGGCCGCGTCAAAGTTGGGACCAGCATTCATGTACGGCGAGCCAGACAGCGGCGCCTGCGCGTCGACGAGCGCGGCTGCTGCCATCGCCTGGGTGACGCTCGGTTCATTGGGATCAAAGGGGATCACCGTGCCCACTGGCGGATTCTGCGTCGAGCCGTGCTTGGGGTGCGTCTTGAACAGCTTCTTCATTGTGTGCGCTCACTGCGCTGTCGCTGACCCCCAGCGCACCGAGGCACAGAGACTCAGATATGCAAATAGAAGCCTGAGAGGACGACGTTGAGGAGAATGGTTGTCGGATGTTGCGGGCGGTGATGGGAGGTACGAATCTCTCAATGCTGCAACAGCACACAAATACTACCCTCATTGAATACCACAAATTCACCGCAATGATAGAATAGTCACTCTCTTTCATTTCCGACGAAATGTACGAAACACAGTGGACGCGAGCGGGTCCACGACGCTCCTGGAGAACCCGGGTGCGAGGTAAAGCGACAGCCCAATCCGTACCGGGAGGAGTGCCTGCAAGTCAAATAAATCTCAGTGAGCTCGAGCTCAAAAGTGCTGAATAGCGAATATTGAATTATAGAAAGCAGAGAATAGACAGATAAGTAACAGCAAAGAAACAGCTAGCGACCTACCATAGTAATACTATACGCGAGGACAGCATTCGCAACGTCGCCCGCTATCCTCCTCGACACGACATATTCCCTCTCCCTCTCCCTTTCCTTGTCCGCCATCGGACGCTCCCCCTTTTCAAAGCCCCAGATCCCATACCGTCGCCCAACACGTCCGACCCAGCGCTCGCCCTCGTCCACCCACTCTTCTCCTTTCCTCCTCACCCATGTCCCTTCCAACAAGCCGCCACTCCTATCCGCAGACCGAACCGCCCCAACGACGCGCTCGCCGACTCCCGCGGCCTTGGCTGCGTAGAAGAAGACGATGAGGGGCGCGAGCGCCGTCGCTTCAGGATCGCGAAGCTCGTGATGAGTGAAGGCAGAGCCGTCCCTGTCCGCGCGGATATGCCGGGGAGCATCGCTCTGTACCGCTGGACTAGACGGCCGGATCCGCTTCATTTTTGTTTGCTGGGGTCAGTCATTTGGGAGATAGGAAGAAGTACTGGTGGTAAAGGATGACAGTGGATGATTTTTGAAAGCTAGCAAGAGGTTACGAACTTACCGCCTGAGAATATATATATAGTACAGTCACACCGAAGACCTATGCAACAAAAACAATCATAAAGACTCTATTTTCCAAGTATCATAGACATAAAAATATATCAAACTTTAGTTATCTGACGAAGTCGTATCTAGAGAAGGCATAACAAACTTCATACATTCCATATTAGACCTGTTGTGCACTCAACGCCTCCGCGAAACTCAACTCAATCGCTAGCTTCAGATCCGCGTCGTCTTCCTCTTCATTCTCTATTGAATTGCTAACAAGCTCTAATGCTGGTGCACTTTGTCTGTGCGTTTGCATCCGCGTCGAAAGCAAAGACAAGCTCGTCCAATTTGTGCTGACACTGGCACTGACGCCGTTCGATCCATGTCTTAGTCCGCGTGGCGTAGTGTAAACCTCAACAGAGTTCATGCTCGCATTCCTTTGCATAACCGGCGAAGCATTCCCCATACGGTCCCTCACCATCTCATTCCACGATACCGACATGCTCGTGCTTGGCGAAACCCTCGGAGACGTCGAAGCTCATGCTCACCGAATTTGCGCTCGACACCGCCAGGCTACTTATACCAGGAAACTAGTCGGCGTCTCCAATGCTCGGCGATAAGCTCGACGTACATGAGACGCGGCCAGCGGTCGCGGACCCAATTCCACCAAAGGGGCTGGTGCTGAACCCAGCTTCCATCGGCTCTGTCCTGAGAGGCGGCGTCACCTGCACCTTCATGCTCATCAGAGACGTCGACTGCCACACGTAGCGCGGGGGACTGCCAGTCTGGTACCTCACATCCACTGCCGAAGATCCCCTCGATAACCAAGTCGACGGCGCAAACACGGGTGCCTGGTCAAACCTTGATATATCAGAGCGACTTGGAGGCTCTCCAAGAATATCGTCAAAGTCATCCTGAAAGACTCCGTCCTGGCTTGCATCAGCGGTGGTGATATTCCTGTTCCTTGCTTCTTCCTCATCTCGACTGAGCATAAGAACATACTCCACCGCTTCGATTTCATTGAGACCGAGGCTGCCCAAAGTTGACAACTGCGCACGCTGACGCTCATATGATCGCCTGATCGAGTGCGTGCTCATCATCCGCAGCAGAGCGTGGTTCTGATATGTCTTGCTTCATTTCCAGACGTTCTATTCAAGACGATGATATGATTAGCAGGTGCTCAAACAAAAAGAAACAAAGAACGCACTCTGCCACTTCGCTGATGCATTCATCCTACTCTTCGCCGATGTCGCCTTCGTTGTCGGCACCTGCGACACCGTCTGCCATGGATGATGATCTTGGAAGCCTCCCCAACTCGATACAGAGTGCGACAGTGGAGATGGTGCATTATGACGTACAGCTAGAGCATGTGAAGTTGTTCCTCGCTGTACAGAAGCCAGCGGCGGTGAGCCGTGATGGTATGGACAACACGGCGAGTGGTGGCGAGTCTGGAACGGAATGGGACGCCTTCAACTATGGTGGTGGTCCAGGATACTTCAATCAGAGGCGGAAGCGGTTAACGGATGGCGCAAGCAGCGAGGAAGAGGCAGCCGTCCGCAAGGTGCTCGTCATGCGCGTCCTGAACATGCCGAGCCACGACGCGAAGTTGAGTTCTGGATCAGTGCTAGGCGTGCACATCCAGGCCACTGGCGTTGGTGCTGGAAAAGAGGAAATGCCGGGTGCAGGAAAGGTGTGGCTTGAGGGCTTGTACCTTGCAGACGATGCTAGCTGCGTGAAGGGTACTGTAAGGGTCCGAAATATAGCGTTTGAGAAGAGCGTAGTGGTGAGGTTTTCCTCTGATGGATGGCAGACGACAAGTGAGGTCAGTGCGCGGTGGATCCAATTGTGTTCACCTCCCCCGCAATGTACAACGCTCAGCTTTGAATCCGAGTCGAAATCCGAGACACCAGCAACTTCGTCAAGCTCTGCCGTGCGGTGTTCGATAAACATGTTTCGGAAAAGAATGTGCTGACACTCGTCGGTACGGCTGTTGTGACACCTGGATCTGGATCTGGGAGTACCAAGCAAAAGATGAGAAGGAAGGCGGTGGCAGAGATATCGCTCTTGGTTTGAGCCTTCAAGGTGCATTAGAGAGGGAGTCGTGTCAGTGGTCATGCCAGTGGTGTTGTGGTCACGTGCCACGGTGTGGTCAGACGTGCCACTCAACACAATGGCACACACGCATGTTCGCCGCGCTTCCTTTGCTTTCATGGCCTTCTCAGATTCCTCCTCATCTCATGCAGGCGACTTCGTTATGACCTGGTAGCAATGCTGGAACAGGTATGTAACAAAGCCCATGCTTTGCGATCCTATGCGCCAACTGAGCACTTGCCAGCAAGTTTCATCCGTATGAAGGCTACCCGCTATTGATTGTCATGTATCCCTTGCAGCGTATCTAAGAGGCTCGGGCTTGAGTATGTTATCAGTGAGTAATTCGACATGTACCAAACCATTCAACCTCTAAACTCTGCCTTGCAGTCACGGATGCGGCGGGCGCACTGAATCCCAACATCACCGTAGGCACCAGTGCGTAATAAAGCCTCCATGCATCCATTTGGTACTCATAATAGCAGTTGTCGTCATCCGGGACCACTTTGCGACCCGTCGTTCGGACCTGTCACTTCGCCCTCACGTCGTTGGAATGAGTACAATTCCGGAGGTCGTCATGGCAAGGGAGGAGTGGCCATGGTTAAAGCTTGTCATCCCTGATGAATACCGGAGTATCAAGTAAAGTCTGAGGTTGGTCATCACATCAACATTCTGGTAGACTATGTTTGCTGAACCCTGGTTGATTCACAGCTTGTTGGACAGCCCATTCAACAAGCGCCGACACTGACCGTACTCATTGTGCGTTTGTTCCACTCCATCCTCTCGCGCTGCTGCTGATGTTTGCTTTGGTTGACATTTTCGCCGACATACAAACATTTCAAACCCCTCCAAAACCCGCCTGCATCTAACACACCATATCACACGCATGGTGGTATCATGTCCCGACTCGAGTCTATTGATGCATCAATATGATTTGCGTACTTGCTATGGTACCAGGATTATTCACGGACGCGGTGTAACACCCTTACTTGAGGCACAAGCGCACACTTCTCAACTTGGTGCAAGGAGAAATGGGAATCATGCTGTAATGTGCAAGAACAGACCTTTGTTGAGCTCATGTGAGTTTTCGCTGGCTTACCTTTCATTGGCCTACTTGTTCGGCGCTCTAGCGCCGTGTAATTATGATTAAATTTGGGGCACATTGCTGACATCCTTCTTCTCATTTACATAGCATCCGATTCTATCATGTTTGACATTTCTCAGCCACATGATCAAGACGTTTGTCTACCAGCGCAAGGTGCACGACGCTGTCGCGCATTCCCCACATGCACTTGAAAACAAGGTAATTGAACTTGCGAAGGCACTTCCGAACCCCAAAGAGCTCACACGCCAAGCAGGGGCAAACAGATCAGGTACAGGTGGCTTGCAAAGAACCCTTACGTTTGCCACTCTCAGTGTAAACTCAACACCGACTAATAATGGGAGTACACCAAATGTGAATGACGGGTTAAGTGTCTTAACCGTAATGGCACAACATCTCAAGCGTGAGATGTCAACATTAAATCAATGGTTATCAACATTTGTATTAGTTAACTGTAATCATTAAATATTGAAACACTTGTGTAATAACAATTATATTAAATATCTTTATAGCTCTTTTCTGTGATTTAAATTACACAGACAGTAAAATTAGTTCAGCACTTTTGAATATTACATATGTTTCTGTCTATAGACATTAAAATTCATTATTTCCAGCTGATACTGCTGGTGCTTATTCTGTAGTAATTCAATGGTATATGGATCATCCAGACTCATGTGGACAATCCATGCTTGCATCACTGATACATGGACTATCCAGACAAGTCTAAACCATTTATTCAAACATGGATCATCCACATAAGTCTGGATAGTCCATGTAAGTTTGGATTGTCCAGTTTTATATGGATGATCCATGCTTTCTGGACTATCCAATTTTGTATGGATAATCCAGAATTATGTGGACAGTCCATGCTTAAATGGATAGTCCAGGAAGCATGGATAGTCCATTAGTCCATCTACTTATATCTGACTATATAAACTTGTAATGTAAATTATTATTATTTAATATTTAAATATACATGGATTATCCATTGAAATTACACCTCTTAACTGTATCTAGTAGCTATGGACTGTCCATATTAACCTATACCAATAAGGTATGTCTATCAATAGGGGTATAATATACCTGAGTGGTATCAGAAACAGGTATCCTGTACTGTCGCACGTCGCAACATCCCCTTTGCCATCTTCCTCTGTCTACCTCACATCCTACCCTCCGCATCGCTCTCACTCTTGACCGCGCACGAACAGCAAGATGACACGCACCCAGACACGTACGCCGTGCACCTACTCCGCCGGTCGCCCTTGCCCTCAAACCACCGCATTCCGAAAGCGAGATTAAGCGACATCGAGCGCCAGCAGCGCATAGCGAAGGAGCTCTGATGTCTAGACATGTTCTATCAAACACTGGCCGCGTTACTGCTCGAGATAGTAGCCGCTCTAAGGCTAGCTTGTTCGACTTACATATCGCTTTGTGCGAAGACGAATCTATCTGTGGACAGGCTAAGGTGTGTTTGTCTTCCCCATGCTCGGAGCAACTGTCACTGATTTCGTTCGCTACCCTATGTTCCATGCAGTCCACAATCAGACCGAAAGTCACAGTAAAGCTGTTGCAGGATGTCCTCAGCGAGCCACGTCGATTTCTCGGAGACTCTCTCCTGCTATTACGGAAGCGCAAAGGTGCAACAGCACAAGCGCTGAACAATCCGGAGCCTTCGCCTGTTAGAGGGATCTTAAACGCGCTCGGAGGGACTCTGCTCGGCCCACAATTGTTCCACCTTGAAGTCAATCTCCGCAGGACGGGGCTTAGCAGCGTACGGGTGTCTCGACGCAAGCTTCTCCTCTGCCTTCTCCTCGACCGCGTCCTTCTCCATCGACCGCGGAACACCAGGAAGGTACTACGACGTCGACGCGCTTCTCCCTCCTGCCATTCGCATTATTGGCTTCGGATTCAGAGGGACAGGAAGAAACAGCCTAGACAGAGATCGCCCCAGCGCGACACGCGATTTCGCAGATCATTAATTGCATCCTGCGTGCTCGCGTGCTTCCCAGGAGATCCCTTCATTGCAGGTCTCACGGGTGCAGGAGGTTGAGGGGATGTCGAAACCGCGTCCCTCTTCCCCATCGCAAAGAAACGCGGACCCGCCCACAAACGGCGGGGTCTGGACGACGGCGAGCGGGGCCTACCACCGCGCGCGTGCACGCGCGCCGGCTTTTTTTTGTATTTAAAACATTAATTAGAGTATTAGGGTAGCTGGCCTGGACCGTTACAGTGGTCCAGGCATTTGAAATACATTATTATTATTATTATTATATAGCGCTATCAGAGACAGCGGTCCCCGGCTCGAATTTCTGTCTTTACTCATTGTACAAGTAGCTCTATATAATTTGTTTGTAGGTGCATATTTTGTATACTGTTAGTGTAATGGTTTTCATTGTTGCTAGTCAATGTTATGCGTTTGGTTAGCGGGTTCTAATTTGCTTTGGTATTTTTTTTTGTCTCGCACTGCGGTTCACGTAAAATTATACATCGTTTTGTTGTGCTTGCATCTTTGGCTTGTGTTTGGTACTTGTTTGAGAGTTCTACTTCGGTTTTTGCACTGTCTATGTAGTGTATCATGCCAAACATGTTGACCCTCCATGCCTGTATTCTGAGCTGCTGTATTAACAATGTATCTTTTGACAAAGATAATCTTATGGAATGAACATCAAACCACTATTCAGACATCTCATTATCATATGTAACTCTACAAGCTTTATGGCTACGCTAAGTCACTCAACGGTCGAATAGTATCGAAAGCTCATTAAAGAACTAACTGAGTATTCTCTCGCAGTCTGGAGGTCCAGGCGTAATCCGTACTCCACTTGCCAGCCGCCTGTATTGGAATCCTTAGTGCATAAAAGGCGGGGAGCAACCGTTTCCTCTCCTCAGTTTTTACCACCACCATCTCTCCACTCGATTTCAAGGGGGCGTCCCGCCATCCCAGGCGACGCCCGCCCGCGACCTCGTCATCGAGCGGTGATTTGGACCTGGTACTCCTGCAGCTATGAGGCGCGCGCACCTGGCGGCCTCCCATCAGGGCTGCGCCGCCCAATGGGCCCGCCCGGGTGTGCTTGAGACACGGAGCTGCAGCCGAATCCCTGTCAGCTTGGATCCAGCGGGTGGGATACTGGCGTCGGAGTCCTTAGTGCTCCCCCGGTTCGACGTCGGACGGTGAGTGGGCGCGGGAGCTGAGAGGTACCGCTCAGTCTCTCGATGCTGCTTGCTTTCCGGCGTGGACTGCGATGCTTTTGGCTCCGCTGTTCGAGCTGACAAGGCTAGTCGTTGGGGGAGCGGCTGGTGCTTTGGGTTTATACGATGCTTGGACCGGTTGGTGGGGGTGGTGGGAGTCGCTCCAGCTTCTGTGCCACTGCGTCGTAGTGGTACCGTCGATCTGGGGTGCGGGATTTCCTCCGACCGGTCTTTAGCAGACTCCTGTGTTTCCCTTTCGGTGTCTTGACTTCGGTCCAGCGTCTGACCCCTACGGTCTCTGCGACTAGTGAGCGCCGTCCTTTATGTCTCTCATACTTTAGCTTGCTGATCGTCCCCATCCGATGTAGCGCGTATCATGAGTCGGGTAGCCTTGAGACATACGATAATACGTTCGGTGGAATGAAGGTACGTAGGTTTCTATCGTCACTCGGATCGTTTAGATGCTAAGAAGGGTCCGCTTTGCATGCTTTGCGTCCGGCTTCTAGGGTGAAGAAAGTAAGTCTATGCTTTCTCTGATACGTTGAACAATCGAGCTGAAGCCCTTATAGGTAGCCGCTTTCCTTTGAGCCATAGGACATTCCGCAGAATGCGGTAGCATAGAATGACTCCCGTCAGTATGGCAAAGGTGCGCGCTTTTCTACGTCACTCGGTTCGTCCAGAAGCTAAAGAGGACCACACTTGTTTTTTTTGTGTTTGGGTCGGAGAACGACCTGCCACTAGACTCCTTTAGTTTCGTCAGGCCGCTGTGAACAAAGGTGAGTATTTCTACATTGTCCTTAACCCGTCTAGAGGCTGAGAAGAAATATGAAATCAGATGCAGCGAGGGGTCTTCAGTGGCAGTAGGATCGGTGCTATCGCTTTTCACGTTTCCAGCCGCTTTCTCTTCAGTAACTTCGTGGGTTTTGTGCGCTGCCTGCCTGGAATCTGGAGCTGATTGGGGTGCAGGAGTGTCTTCCGCCACGGTTACCGTAGGCGTTGGCCCACGTGTTGCTGCTGCTACCGGAGGCCTCTGTACGACCGCTGTCCTCGCTATCTGAGGAGCATGTCCAACGGCTACGGGTGCAACAGAAGGAGCTGCAACGAAAGGCGCGCTGCTTGCATTCCGCGCATGCTGCTGGTGATGGTAACGTTGATTCTGCATTGAATTTGATGCTGGTGGCGAAAGTAGAGATTTTCCACTTCATTCAGGCTTTGCTTTTGCTGCGTGTCATGAAATGAGACGGGTGGATATGGTCGAAGAGACGCAAAGACATACCCAACCGTGCTCCACCTTCAACCGTGCATACTGCAGGCGCAATTGCAACTGGCGAGTCAGCTACACCCAAGTATTTGCTTTTCGACTTAATTGGCCCAATGATATGTGAAATTAGATATGTTGTTAACAACTCTTAAGAAACATGGTGCGTACTGCCCATAAAGGTGAGTTTGCCGGTACCGACAACCTGTTTGTGCTAGGCATGTGTGCAAGCTTGAATGAATGTTTACGACTTTGACTTTGAGCTTGATTTGAAGAGGATGGAATATCGGAGGACATGACATATGCTGCCTAATGCGATGTGCAAAACAATCGTGGGTACAAGATGAAAGTAACAGCAGAGTATGTACAAAAGAAGTAAACTATACGGTTTAAGAGTGGCATAGTGGGAACGAAAAAATAGCTAAGACTGAGTTAAGTATAGAGCATGACGTCACAAGAGTTCACACAATGAAGCAAAAGACATTGAAAAGGAAACAAGACATTAACTAGTAAAGGCAACTACGGACAAAAGAATAACCAAAAGAGCTTGATAAGGAGATGTAAAGCACGAAAAGAGCAAAATAAAATGTATGCATGATAAGAGGCAACCAATGAGATTAGAGACAAGCGTGGGAGTGCTGACAGTAAGCATTGCAACAACGCGCGACACATCCCTCTCTCAGCTACGCTTCGAGCCGGGGATTTCAAATTTACGTGGCCATCTGACGGGTTCAGGTGGCCCCGAAGGCTAAACCCTGCTGTGCCGTACTCGGCAGACTCGGCACGAGCGCCAGGCCACGGCATCAAGCTGCCGTATGGCCTAAAACACTGCTTTTTGCTTATCGTCGATAACTCTGAGAAAGGTCTTCGATAACTATCATAGATTCTACAGAATATTAGTTGGTACTGGTGCTTCCGACGCCACGTCACGACCTCGATAGTTAACGACGATGACGCTATCTGGTATAAGCCCTCTGATTCCGATACAACCCATTGCGAAGGCTTAGATGTTCTGAGGCAACCTTTGTCAAAGTTCAAAACGGACCTCGTGAACAGCCTTACGAGGTGTTTCGAGATGTGCCTGGCAAGTGCCCGCAATTCGTACAACACTCTATCAGAAAAGGAATATACTTCCCTCATAGATGACATGGCCAGACGAGGCCGCGCGAATCTAGATGTTCTATCTTCTACGCCTCAAGGCTGGTATCAAAATATCATTTGCTTCCGAGAAGTCCAACGCATGAGTCTGGAGCTTCTAGGCATTTCTAAATATGCCTCTGTGCTCGTTCCACGTATAAAGGATGTGACGAGGAACCACCCCCGTTGCCTGTACGGGGCGCCTTCACCTACGACCCATCAACTGTTGCCTACTTTCATGCTCTCGGTGTTCCCATCTGGCATTTGCGGCCCCTTCCCACAACTTCGTCACCAATCAAAGTGTTCAACGTCCTTCAAAAGTCGACTGATTGGGACACTGTGATGAGCTCACAGGTGTTCTACATCAACGAAGACATAAGTCGCCCTGACGTCGCTCATGTGCGCCGAGGTCTGGATATTCGTACGGCCGACTTCGTTTGGACAGATCAAGGAATGAAGGACCTAGTCTCATCCATGATTCGGGAGGGAAAGGAAGCAAGGAGACGCTTTGAACAGTCAGAAACACTTCATCCAGTCCAGCTGCGTTCGACGGTCGAATATCCTTCGTCCGTATCGTCTTTACGCGCCACGTCAGCCTCAAGGAAAGACGTCGATCTCGCTCGCTCATCAAAAAAGAGGAGCGCGGCCTTACACCGTGCCTCGCGACCAGAACGCAAAACATCGAAAGCTACCGCGCACCATGACAACAACCGTCCTCGCTCGCAATTTTTTTTCGTTCCGAATTCCCCAATAGATGGTACTCCCGATTTTCCGCCACATTGTGGTTTCATTCGCGAGATTCTTGATGACATAGGCGAAGTGGACAAGGACTCAAATACTCCAGCTTATTATGTCATGCCACCTCCCTTTCTTCTAGTAAATCATGATCACGACAAATCCGTTCGATTCTACCATAATTACCTCAATATCAGAGGTGCTGTCATGCGGCTCGCTATGCGTGACGGCACTTTTATTCCAGCATTTCGCAAAATAGGAGAGTGGGTTAACGTCCTGGTAGGAAATTATCGCAACACCGACCCCGTATCCCTGGAGTTCACGAGTGAAGCAGTGACCCGTCTATACGCAACTTTGGAAATTGCTCAGACTACACACGGTGATAGACCTGAGCAAGACGTCCGGCCCAGTAAGAAGGCGAAAAGAGCAAGTCTGGCCGCCATGAAAGTTACGTTCGGCAGCGAGTATAATCTGCCGGCATATACTCCGGATCTACGACCTTTATGGCGCGGTTCAGCAGTCACGCCGGACATGATTCGCACCGATAAGAACCTTCGCATGGAGATTCAGTGGGAATTGAACGAGTTATCTTTCCGTTCAGAATTTGCAGCGTTGCACAAGGCAATCAGTCATGGAAAGTCTGCGAATGGTGTCTCCCAGAGTAAAGAAGACAGACAGCAACTCCGACGAATATTCTGCTGCATCGACGATGGATCTGAATTATCTTTCTTTCCTGACGTTTCGCAACGTCAGGTCGCCTACTGGCGCGCCGATCACGTCGATCCGGAATCCATCAGAGCATTATCTTCTGTTCTCAGCTCATGGCCTGGATTCGACTCGACATGGATCCAAGGTCCTGTTCATGAACAGAGCCACGGGACTTTATGCACCCTACTGCGATTTTATGTGCGCACCTTCATTTCCTACTTTTCGCGCATTCCGGCTCTACCTATGGTGCAGTGCGCTAACAAGTAGCCACTTGTGTGCAGACGCCAATTTAACCCGCGAGTGATGACCCGGCGCTCAAATGCGCCAAAAAAGGAAATTAGTTTTATAGGAGGAAATTGACTGTCAACGACGGTGTAAAGGCAGGCGAATTTGAGCGCCACGAACCATAGTTTTCGTTGTTTGTAAGATAGATAGTTAAATACACTTTTAACGACAGACTCGATGGCAAAAGCAGCGCAAAAAATCGCTGCAAAACGGGCTAGAGATGCACGAAGAACAGAAACAACCATTTCATCCATATCCTCCCTTCACAACTTGAAAAAATCTTCTGTTCTTTCTTCCGAGAACCTGCCAGCATTACTTGAAGAACCGAATGATAATCAAGCAAGATCTACCTGTATTGACCTGGTCTCAGAGTCAGATTCAGAGCCTGAGGCTTCGTATGAAGGAGGGGTGAATGTCTTCTACTCAGATTCTGAGGCTGATGATGAAGGAACAGATGATGAACTCACTGAGTTGGAGGAGAAGGACTTGCTTCCAGTAATACCTGTCCAGCAGGTGGAAGCACTTTTCAAGCAAAGAACATCGAAGGAGTGGGCAAAAGCAGAGCAAAAGAGGGGTTTGGGGTATACAGGTGTCTCTAAACGGACACAACAACGAAAAGCGCAAGCGGCGCGCGTTGGCGAGGCAGAGAGGCGGCGCGCAAAGGTTTCGTGAGTAAAGTTCAACAAGAGATTAGACAGAGCTCTTACCAGAATGATAGCAATGATCCTCAAGTTACTCTGATGAGAAACATGTTCCGACAACATGCAAATGAACCTGTGCTCCCCCTTGAAGGCTCGAGTGTCCCTTTCCCCACACCTTTGCCCAATCCACAACCATTACAAACATCCAACAACATTCCAGAGGACCTTGAAGATTTCGGTGAATGGGTCACATATGCTTCAGATGATGCAAGTGAGGAAGCAAGCTCTGATGAAGAGGTCATTAACAACATTGAACACAACCATCAAAGGACAAACGAGCAAACCTCTTCCAACTTGCCATCCATCTTTAACCACCTCTCTTTCGCAAGAACAGAGCCAACCATCAGTGATAAAGCAGCATCTGCTTTCCCAGATACTGTTGAACCAGATGTCAGTGAAACAACGAGAGCGACAGACTTGACCACTGTGCCACGGACTGGCAGAGGCGGTAATTTTGAACCTCGCGAGAAACTCCAAGTCATTACCAAGCCAGCACTGCAACCAAGAGTCCCTCCTCTGAAACGAAGGAGGCTTGATGTTTCATATCGCAAGCAACGAGAGGATGCGAGATTGATGAAGCTGGACAAAATTAAAGAATCATGGGATGTCATTCAGAAGAAATTGAAATCAACGAAGAGCAAGTGGCAAAGCGGAGGCCTTCAGAAGCGTCGCGCTCACGCAATTGAATGCATTCTGAGACTTGTGATTAAAAACGGACGCACACTCACAACGGCGACAAGAATATCAGCTGAGGCCCACAGGTTTTCGTTTTGGAGTGGATCTCGCAACCTACGAGTGTGGACTCGGAAGTGGATTGAACTGCGAGAATTGCCAACATCAGCGAGAGGCCGGCATGCAAAAGTCTATTCTGTCATCAGTGAGCCCAACAATGCAGCAGAGTTACGAGCATACCTTCGCAGTAACAAGTGGGCCATGAATCCAGAAAAACTCCAACAATTCACCAAAGGTGAACTCATCCCAGCTGCTGCCAACACATATCTCAAACGTATGATTGACGTGGAGATGCCGAAAGGGTTGAAGCAATACATGGATGCTGTGCTATTCCCTCGGATTCAGATGAAGGTCGTGCGTGGAGTCTCTTTGTCAACAGCTCGACGTTGGATGCGAAAGGAGGGCTTCCGATTCATCTCGCATAAAAAGGGGTTGTACTTTGATGGCCATGATCGTCCTGATGTTATCGACTATCGCCAAAAGAGTTTTCTGCCAATGATGGAAAAGCATGCAAAGAGGCTTGTCAAGTTCTGTACTGGAAACACGGAACAGGAACTTCTGAACCCACCAGAGAACTTTGTTGAGCGACGGCTTGTCCTTTGTGCTCATGATGAAATGACAGCACAGGCCAACGACTCACCACAGAAGTCATGGGTTCTCAATGATGAACATGCCTTGCGTAAAAAAGGTGTTGGTCGTGGAGTTCATCAGAGTGACATTATCTGTTCCACCGTTGGATGGCTTCGTGATGCAAGTCAGACACTTGAATATGGGAGAAACTATGAGGGCTACTGGACAGGCGAATTATTCATTAAACAGGTCAGTTTCATTTGTCCTCCGAGATAAGAACAGTTTCTTATTATCAAATTACAGCTTCGCGAAAAAATAATACCAGCGTTTGAGAAGGCACATGGCCCGGGATATCAAGCATTGTTTATGATTGACAATTCCCAAGGTCATTCAGCTTATGCAGAAGATGCACTGTTGGTGTCACGTATGAATGTCAAGCCTGGCGGCAAACAGGCTCGCATGCGTAACGGATGGTTTGAAGTCAACGGTCAAAGAACTGTTCAACCTATGATTTTTCCTTCCAACCATCCCACTCATCCAGGAGAGCCAAAGGGACTAAAGGCTGTTCTAACAGAGCGAGGTCTCTATCGGACAAAGCTGCGAGGGAAATGTGAAAGCAGGTGCGACACCGAGGCTACCACATGTTGTGGAAAAAGGATTCTTGAATTGCAACCGGACTTCATGGAGCAAACCTCACTTGTACAAGAGGTCATTGAAGCTGCTGGTCATCTCTGCATCTTTCTCCCAAAGTTCCATTGTGAGCTGAATTTCATTGAATTCTTTTGGGGTGCAGTCAAACGTTACCTTCGAGAAAACTGTGATTACACTTTCGACACATTGAAGACAAATATGCCAATTGCCTTGGCTACGGTGCAGCTACAGACCATCCGGAAGTGGGAGCATAGAATTTTACGATGGATGGATGCATATCGATCTGGTCTTTCAACGCAGGATGCACAGTTGCAAGTCAAACAGTTCAGCTCGACCAAGTACAAGTCTCATCGGCGTGTCCCGGATCTGGATAATTAATTAATTACATAATAATATTGCTACTTTAGGGTTGCGCCAATCTGACCAACATCCGAAAAAAAAACTCACTCAGTTTTTAAGATAAAAAAAATCCCTCTTGGGGAATTGTTCCAATTGTGAAAAGAATCACTTCTGCAAGAGGAAATAAATTCTGTGTTTTTTCCGAAGGCTCAAAAATGTTTGCACAAAAGTGGCTACTTGTTAGCGCACTGCACCATACATCACCGCCCCCCACATTGTTATAATTAAATTAAGGCCCCCTCGTTATCTTTATCTTATCTATATTTATTGGCTCGGCCATACCCAATGCAGTCTCACCTCAGGCTTCCCTTCCCACTCGGGCACAGCCTCTCAGGGCCTCCACCAATCAAGCCATGTAGTGGGTTCAATTAGCCTTCGGTTTGATTACGTAACATTAGTGGTTCGAACATGGTATTCTCTCCTGTTTCTCAACCATGGCCCTCTCCTGTTTCTCAACCATGGCTCGATCTCGCAAGCCACGAATGACCCGTAGTACGCGGAAGAAACTGGGGGATCAAGTTGATGCGGCGACTTTGACAACAGGCGCTCCCATCATCGAGGGGGATGACGACGTAGTCGAAGTCCTTGATCCAGGAGAAATCCGACCCGGAAGATTGTTCAGAAACGCGCATGGCCAGAAGGACACGGAACACCAACTTCTCTCTGCGAATGAGCTCACTCGTGATCAGCGGAAGAGTCTTAATCAACGAGATAACTGGCAGCGGATAATACCTCTTCTCATTGATCCGTACCTAGAGCTTATCCGTATAACGGGCCACTTGAGGAATGAGCCACCGTCCGTCGTGTTGCACGAGTGCCGGTGCAAAACGAAGATACCATTCAAGGTGTACTGTCTTGACTTTAAAAGTAAGCCCTGTTGGTCTTGAAGTGCGTTGATGAGACACTGACCTATCCTTCTCATAAAGGTTGTGGGGTGGTTCAGTTGTTTTCCTGTCAATGCAAGCCAGCCGCGCTAGCGGTATTAGAGCGCGGGCTATTTCCTACCTCACCGGTGCAACCAAGAACAGCCTTTCATATGGACATTCTGAACTTCGCTTTGGCGATGTTCATTAGGACGGCGCCGAATAGAACAGCTTTTTTAGAAACGTTACTGGACGAGTTACACATCAAGGGTTTCCAAACTCCTTCCATTGTTAGTAAACCGAATATATGTGCATATCAAATACTAATGAATGAATAGAATGGCTTACAAACGAACCTCTCAAACGCATTGTTATGGTTTTCAGATCTGAAGATGCGCGCAGCGAGCAAAGTCGACCACATTATCCACTCATCGAGTGTGCCTTACTCTGACGATAAGCATGCGGAACCTACAGAATCCGGTGAGGTTATGGATCCCTTCGTGGGCAATGGTTCCACATCTAAGGAGGCCCCGAACAACACTATAAAACAAGGACAGGAGGTTTCCGAACAACGTAAAGGTTCGCGCATGACACATCTTAGGATACAACTGTATTAACATGCTTGTCAGATGACGAGAGTAAGAGGCATAGTGCGTATCTTCGAGCGACTTGTCCTGCATGTTTCGGGTTGGCGGATTCTACCCTTACAAGGTCGGCAGCGAAATCATATATCATTTGCGAGATTTCTAAAGAGGGTGTGCAGTGTTCTAGTACAAATTGATGCGTGCTTCGCTCAGAAGAATATGGAAGACCGGTGGGACCCTTCAGTGACGCATATGAAGACGAAATTCATTCCGGAAGCTGAGCTTGAAGACACGCGAGCATACGTGGAAACTCTGCAGATGGGCTCGGCGCCTAAAAACGAGCGTGACACGAAGTCGAAGAGGAAGAGAAAGCACCAAGACGAAGCCGAGGAGGAAGATGAGGATATCATTGAAGAAGGCTTAGAAGTGCCGAACTCAGTGCTGGACAAGTGTAAATCATCTTATACTGCAGCAGACGAAGGCAGGAAAAAGGCAGATGCCTCGCGTTTTCAAAGTACGGGTTTGGTGGCGTTAACCTGTAGGCATGACAGACCTCTTTTCATTGCCGACATGACAACGCCAGGCGAGCGCCAGTTTTATGTTGTGGCTTTACTGAATCGGCTACTGCAACATATTCCAAAGCATACGAAGATCGGAATTCTGTACGATATCTCTTGCCATTTCCATCGCAGTGCAAAAAAACATGGTTTTTTTGGTTCGGACTTGGACCGAATGTTTTTTGGCGTCTCTGTTTTTCATGCGTACGGTCATCAGTGGCCATGTCAACTCAAGTATCACCCGCGGAAAAGACTGGGATTCGGTTTGACTGACGGAGAGGGCTGCGAAAGACTATGGGCTTCCATAAAAAAGCTCATATCCTGGTTGAGGGTTGTCGGAGTAAGTCATTTGTGCAACGTTGTGCCATAAGATGCCTTATCAAATATTTATAGCCAAACCAGCGGCGTTATAGTTTGGATAATCAGTTTCTCTTTTACCAAGAGCAACGGACGAAGAGTCTGGGCCTCTGGTTGCATACGCAGCGGCTGCAAATGACAGAAAGGAGGCAGGCTGCGCTGGCGGTTTTGAACGAAGTGAAAAAGCATGGGATCACTGAAGACGTATTACGAGAGCAGTGGGATCTGCAGGTGACAGAACAGACGAAGACTGCGAAAAGTACATGTAGTCACTTTTTCTCAGCTCAAAACGCTGACATGATTTTGCTTGGTTCACAGGAGTTACGGCAAAATCTACTGATAGACTCATCAACGCGCTTCTGACGGCACAGGACCGCTTGTCAATTGCGGAAGACGCGCTAAAGAGGTTAGACCGAAGTATCGCGGACGGGACAGCAGTAGACGATAGCGATTTTGTTATTCGAGAAGATGCTGCCAAGGCTGTTGCGGAGGCTCGTCGACTTGTCGAAAAACACTCTGCAGCTCTGGGCACAAATTCATTGGAAGCTCTGACCTTAGAAGCATATAAGGAGTATTTCAATGCGCGGAGAAAAGCTAGAGGAAAGAGGGATATGTGGATGAAGAGAATTCAGGAGCGGCATCGAGAGCTTGACAACATTGAACGTCCACATATGAGTGAGATCAACAGTGAGGATTTCATGCATGCAGTCGTGAATAAAAGCTTACAATCTTATCAGAACATAAATTGCGCAATCATACAGAAGCAAACGCAAAGAAGAGGGACCCACATACAGTGACTTTAGTAAAGCAGTACAACGTCTTGTGCAATGATATTGCAGACCTCATCAAACGCGGTCGAGCGCCTCCGGACGTTGTGGCTCCGACGCCAATACCTCTCAAAGGGTTATTCCAAATGGATGTCGATTCTGAAATATGGTTTGAACACGGTCTGGGCGATGACAATAGTGTCCCAAGATGGATGAAGGAGGAACTTATTCGGAGAGGAATCAGAGCTGTTATTGAACTCGACCGATGTGCAGAGGAGGATTCAAGGATTGTATTTGAAAGGAGAGCTATGCAAGAATGGTTCGCTGAAGAATGGGAGCTTCATTGTAGAGCTTTACAGGATACAGGTAAGGTTTCAAGTTGATGATTATGTCGGAGTTACCTGTCTTAACATTTCCTTCATAGCAGTGATACATAACTCGACTCTACTGTTCCATATACAAGAACGCAAAAGGGACCTGTACGAAATCTATGAGGGGTGGAAGGACGATCTTTTTGTGGTTCGCCTCCCTCCCCGTTCCGAAATCGTGCCATGGGGGCCGACAGTCGCAGACAAGAAACTACACGTGGACCACTGCGTTCCTCTTCGGCAACTCTGCGAGTCTGCACAGCATTGGAATAGTGTACCGGGAGAATCCGAGGACGAGGACGAAGATGACGGCGAGATCGATGCGGGCGACCTTAACTCTGTGGATGAAGACGAAGCGTCATTAATAGACAAACTGGATGCCTTGGAGATTGCCCGAGCGGCTCGAGAGTCTGGAAACGCAGCCGATGATTTTCGAATGGAAATAGCGCAGGATGCCAACGTGAATCGTAGACAACCCAGGACGAAGGTGCCTCGGATATCTTAACCACATTTTGCCCGAAATGAATATCAAATATCATAGTCATCAATTGTTGTGTGGCCGTCCTGGTGGTTGCATTTATCATTTAGGAAGAAAACTTATTGTGCGGTGGAGTCTAAAGTGGAATGAGTCAGTCATGAAGGAATGATACGCTGTGGTTTCCCAAACCACGCTCAGGAGAGTTGTGGTTGAGTGTGTATATAAGGAGCGGGAATGCATTGTTCCCCTTCCTTCAACACCCCCATCACTTCAATCGCCCTTCATACCTCTCCGTCTTCCCAAGCAGAACATGACTATCTTTTCTGAAAACGGGATACATGTTGACTCTCCCGTCTTGCAACCTTATGTGGACAGCGAAACTACTTACATACAGGTAACAGTCCCCTTACTCCATCGAACGATATGCTGACTGGGTTGGACAGGGAACGACGATTTGTGCGGTTTCGAGTTATCCCGATGACAAAAAACTCCATGCATATGTGTTGGATGGTAGAACCGTTGCGCAGGAGCTCGGCGCCCTTTTCCCACTTTGTGAGATGCATCCCGTTGGTAGACTCACTCGATACGCCTGGCACCATGGCCTCGTGGATAGGCAGAACGATCAAGATTACGAGGTGACAGAACTGGAGGATAAAGTGAGGGAAATCTTATCCACTACAGAGGGACAGACACTCCATGCCGACGGCCAGGACGGAGGCATGGTTTGGACAAAGACTTTCTCCGTGAGTTTCCAGCATATTTGTCATGACTTTCAGCCTTTAACCAGCATGATAGACGATGGGATTCAAGTCCATCACAATCGACTACTTTCTCGTTGCGGATCACTTTTTAGAGCTTCTATCTCTATACAAGCCCCACGTCTATTCCCGTCTTCACAATTTCCCCAGCCGCATGAAGATGATGAAGAAGACCGATACAAACCAGCTGCTTTGGATTGAAATGATGGATATCGTCGAACCACACGCACTCGAGGGTACGAATGAGAATTCTCCTGAGACTCGAGCACCACTGCCCGTGTCCTTCTTCTCGACTGGCATGCCTCTTTGAATAATACATGTCTTTTATATATGTAAACTATATGCCTGTCTATAGTCGGTATGGCTTCATAATCTACGTAGTGGTACGACTTATGTGTATAGTCATTTGAGATAGTCTTGTGGTATACTTCTTCATATTTTTACATGCAATGCAGTCGATTTCGTCGTGATTGAAAGATCCCATGTACCTATCAGTAGTCAGCATTGTTCTGGGAAGAAATGTGCATATTACTGTCTACTATAATGACCAAATACCATGACACGAGTACTTTACGTCCAGCTCTTGGTTCGAGATATATAAGACAATTATTTTTGTTCATCTCCCCTTGCTTCTTATTATGATATTTTGTGCCCTATTTGCCAAGCCCATCCGATGAACACGATCGAAATGGTTTCGACGATGGCTTTACAGTTCCTCATCCTGTGCAAGGTGCACTCGCGGCAGGCGTCCCGCACAGATACTAGCTGGCGCATGAGTAAGTTTTTAGATATGTTCCCTGTTCGACGTTGTCTTACGAGCTTTGTTCAGATGGAGGTGTTGTTCCGATCAATGTGAATCCAGTATTGCTTGACCTGGCACAAGGACAGGACTAGTTATAGAGCTTGCAGTAGTCTCGTGCTGCAGCAGGAGAACACCATCAGAAGCTACCCTCCTTCAACTTCCCGAACATGTTGCCTTGGCATCCAGCATGAGTCTCTCACAGCCACTACCATCTGTAGTCTCCAGGTCTGGGAATGCGCGCGGGCTATTGTCACTGATGCGGTTCAACCCCTCTTCAAGAACTTGATACAGCGCTCGGGATCCATTCACTGCAATCGCATATCAACTGGCATTGTAGCAATATAAATGTACGGGACAAGACTCAGAATGTAGACGAAGACGGATGACAGACAATAGACACTTCGATCAGACTTTCCTCAAGAATTGGAGAGACTGCAACAAACGCGAAGACACTAGTGGAAGAAGAAAAAGTAAACACATAGAGGAAGCACAACGAACAAAAAGAAAGTTAACAACGGCCCAAAGATGTAAGCTCGCCGAACTTCTTTAGAGACCGTCATTAACGCCTCCATTTCCTCTTCGTTTCGCATCTTCTATGGCAAGAAGTCAATGATGTAGGGGTTAAAAAGCAAGGGAGGACACGTACTTGCATCTCTGAGACGGACAACTTCAACGCCGTCTCCGCTTGCGAAAGCCAATGGGTTAACCGGAAGTAGCCCAAAAAAAGCTCACAACGGCCAGTCTTGCGAACGCAGTTGCATACTCTCACTATCTCTTTCAGATCTCTGTGTCTCTCGTTAAATAGAATGCAGCAAGATAAAAAAAAAGGTTTGTACGTGATCATTTGTGTCACTTTAGCGTCGTAACCTTCTTTCGGTTTTAGGTCGTCGAAATCGGACAGAGCTCGCTCTGCGCGCGCTCCGACATCGCCACATCTGTCGCGGACGTTGGTGGAAGCCTAGTAGATGAGTAAGAGCTATGTAGAATGTCTTTGTAAAAATGAGATCAATTACCGTCATTTGTCGTATGACACCCCCAGTGCTTGGAGGTTTTACTTCTTGTGTGCCCATCTCAGCCGCACTAGGCAGACCAGCGTCCGCGACACTCAAAAAAAAAGCTCCCACCCCATCTGCACGCACGCGATCGCGGCCAGGAGCTTTGCGTTCGCGGAGAACTTGAGTATGAAGGGTAGACATTGATGATGTGGCGGTAGCTTGACAAGGGTCGGACAAGACGTGGACACGTCTCCGACCTATTTATCTGGGTGAGTCTTCTGAAACCTAATACACGAATTAGATGAAGAACAAAGGCTGCGCTGATTTATTAAGCCACGAGCGCTGCGTTCTTGCGTTCTGCATAGCAAGAGCGGTTCGCAAATAAGGACTTCGATTCATGTATTTTAAGTCATACAGGCTGATTTCGGAATGAAAAAATATGCTTGAAAGATGTACGGGTAGCTATAGCATCGCTGAATTGCATGCTCTCTGGGGATGAGAGTGTTTCTGCTGCTGTACAGAGAAATCGATGATGATTCTCCTGTGAGAAGCAGGACAGCACAATCACAAATCGGGCGTGCTTCTCTTCGGCTTCTCGGCAGCGCGGACGCAGCAGCAGCTCGGACCTTCATCAAGACCGGACGAACAGAAAGTGAAGAAGAGAAGAAGAAACTGAGGTGGTCCTGGTAATGAAAGGTGTATCAGAGCGAGCGGAGCGACTTCTCGGGACAGCAAAATGGCTATTTCTGTTCGAACTATGTCAACGAGCAAGCATAACGCTGCGAGCTTTGTCTCAAAGTTACTTTTCGGTGCGTAATCTCTTAACTAAATTGTCGACACAAGCTCATTTTATTTGAATGCAATTCAGCAAATATGCGAACTTGCTCTCCTGCTTCGAAGCATGTATTCAAAGGATCCCTGGTGTCTCAACAACCAATCCCTTTCACTACAATGGCTTCACTTGTCGCTGTACTATTGACATCCACTTTCAAAGAGACGCAAGAGGACCTCAAACGGCATCAATCTAAGCGTGAACTCAACGCTCGCACGGCCAAGATTCTTCACGGTGATGGTACCTTTGAAGCTCGGAAATGGAAGAACATACGGTCCTCATACGGCTTGAATCCGATGACTTCATTTCTACAGAGTTTGTCTTCGCCGCTTCCAGTTCAGAACCAGAGGGGCTGTGCTACATCGAGAGGAGCAAACTCGATGGAGAGAAAAAAATGAAGATCAAGCACGTGGATACATCGGGCGTGATCTATACGGCAATGTTGTGTTGTCAAGTGCGTACAACCATGTACCCTGGTATTGCAGACCGTATACATAATAAGCTTACTACTCTCTCGTCATTAGCATGAAGGTGAAGATTGTCGATCTCCGATGTCCCTGGCAGAGATGACTACCAAGTCGTTTGTGAGTAGTTGATCCAGTCATCTCCCGTTATATGCAGCCTCTGACTTCGTATCATTCCTTCTTAATGTTTAGTGCTCGGTGAATGTCAACGAAAGTCCCTTCTTCACGATCATTTGTTCTGTGCTAGCTCCTTTCGTGTCAATGTAATTTATGCGTCTTCAATCTTGGGTCTCGATGTAATGATTTAATTCAAGATGTTTATTCCATTTCCCGCCCGACATCGCTACTACTCCGTCTGGATTGGTGGTTCCATCTTGGCGTCTCCGTCAACCTTCCAGAACGCTTTCAGAGAGCGGCATCACTATATGACCGTTAACTCAATCCTTGCACGACCAAAGCTCTTCGCGGTGACTGTACCTTCAAAGCTCGCTCGGGGTATTGAAGAACGTACGGGTCTTGTGACGGCTTGAATCCGATGACTTCATTCCAGAAAGCCTTGCCCTTGTATGCAGCTCGATAGCGAGGCGAACTCCCTCTGTCTCGTACAATCTTCTGGACAGCTTGTGAATGCGTCGATCGAGCTGAATTTTCCGAGCTGGCTAATGGCGCACTGCCCCATGCCTTGTGTCCTCAGTTAGGAAAGGCATGAGATGCGAGCAGCCGAACAACTCCCTATATACTCACCTTTATCCCGGTCTCTCTTTGGCTCACTCACGACTACAGGGACGTAATATGTACCCTCACCAATACCCACTGCATCATCCAAGTCCTCATCCATCATCGACCGTCGTACTGTCTCCTTATGTACAGGCGGAAGCGGAGGTACGTTTCCATCCCATGCTATTTTCAAGAACACTTTGAACCGTTCACTATCTGTAGAGTCTTTGGTGCTGAGCTATAAGGTTCTAACAGAGTCACGTCTTTATTTTTGGGCTCGGAGGAAGCAGTGAAGACAAAACCATTGGTAAAGAAGTGCATCACATGGGCTAGACTTCATTCAAGTGGTAGGTAATGAGCGTGGTTGAGTCATTGCTTGTCCTTTTATTTTATACCCTCTTTTAAAGTATTTAATGTATATATAACTTATTACCTCTTAATATATTCTATTATCCTAACGTTTGGGACTCCCAAACGTTCTACCCGTAATACGTATGAGTCTTGGGATTCCCAAGAGCGCAGAGGAAGATGGCATTGGGATATCCAAAGTTGAAGAGGGAGTCCCATTATGTCTTGGGACTCCCAATTTAACAATGTAGACTCTCCAGGACATACTTGGGACTCCCTAGCTTACATCAGGGGGTCCCAAATTGCGAATGGGAGTACCAAAGTTTTACGTGGTCTCCCAAAAAAAAATGCAATTCACATGGGAATCCCAACAAAAGCATAGACAGTGCCAAGATAAATCACAAAGGACTATGCATTACTGTTTACTCACTGATACCTCACTACATTCCTTGATACTCATGCTTGTATTTACGTTGTATATAATGTGCAAGAAAAAAAGGGGGGCAATAAGTAATATAGTTAAATGTAGTCGTACTTACTGGGACTTGAACTTGCATTGAAAGCCATGTTAATATTAGAACGTAACTGAAACAAAAGTAGTAACTGAACTCGTAACCACTACTCTAAACAACCATTATATATTATGCAAAACAAGTAATATATAGAGCCCAGTAATCTACTACAGTATATAGAACTTAGTTTTGTACTCTGTTACTTATTTTTGTTCCTGTTGGGTACCCCTGTACATATATGGGATACCCAACAATAATTACGTTGGAATACCTATTTATTTTTGATACCATTTAGATCACACTCTTACCCTATAGGGTCCCTATCTAAGAGGTACCCTTAAGGGGGTGATGAGTACTGTCTACTAACCATCAAGTTCAGGAACTACCTACAACTCTAACGAATGTGATTGTTGCAGGAAAATACAAAAGGAGAGTAAACATGGTATTAGATGTCGGTGACGAAATTGGTCTTGGCAACGTCGAGTTTGAACATAACTAAATAACATTGAATTATTGAGATAAATTATTATCGACAACGGGAGACCATTCAATCTTCTCTTCCGGAAGGAACTCCATCAGGTAGTTCATCGTCACCATCAGACATCCCAAGACCCTCAGCCTCTCGATGCTGCTGCATGACCTCGTACCATCTGGATTCACGTGCGTGAGTAAGTGGTCTAAAAGGACGCTGGCCCTGGATTTGCAGCCAACGATGGTCACAAAGCGGAGGCTCAGCTTGCGATCCTTGGGTATATGGGGATCCAGAAGCAGGGCGTCCGCAGAGCTGATGTGAAGGCTCTTCAGCGCCGGGTGGTCGAGTATGTATTCCATAGCCAGGTTACCGCTTCCTGGAACTACCATTTTCGGTCCAATGATGATAGTAGCGGCCTCCATGTTCGGGAATCTAAGTCAATGAGCCGAGGTAGAGAGGAGGGAAGTTAGGACCTCGGGATTGTATATTTCGTGCTGCAGGATCTCATTGTCCATTTTGGCTGAGAACCTCTGGACGCTCTTCATGTTGATCTTGTCCAGGAATGCCTGGAGGTCACTAAATTTGACCACACTTGATAGTTCTATGTTGAATTCTGTGCATCACGAAATTCTCAGATTCTTGATAATGTAGTTATAAGAATATTACAAAGCCGTAATGCAAGATAATAGTGTGACATAAGTCAAGAAAATGACAGGCCTAAGACGGTACTTTACCTAGGCATTATACAAGCCCGTAATGGTACATAATAGACCGTAATAATGGCCAGTTCTTGTAATAGACCGTAATAGTGACCGGTCCTTGTAATAGACCGTAATATGACCGTAATAGGTAATACAATGATAAGAGCGTATACATATGTTATACCATTTAGGTACTACAGTTCAAATATAGGGCTCGCCTGTCGCACTTAGTTTATTTAAAAAATGAATATATATTGATTAAAATATAAATACAATTGCACAACTATCTACAATCTACAGAGCAGATACGAAAAAAGACTCACAAAAAATGCAGTACAAAGCCCTTCAGAACACCCTAGACAAGCAAGACCAGAGACCAGAGCATGACAAGAAGCAGGTCAAGAAACCGAGCATGAGAAACAGTAGAGAATGTCACAAGCAATAGACCAGATCTAAGAACAGAGATGAAGCACCCCAGAGCATACCCCTCAGAAGACAACATGACAAGCTTACGAAACTTTCAGAGCAAGATAGACAAGATACACCAAAGGGGTGGCAAAGCAACAAGCGTACACTTACGTTCAGACCGAGAAGGAGAAACAAGGTGTCACTGCTGCGGCTTTATCCGCAAGCGCAGGTCACGTCTCATCGGACTTGCCCCGCTAGATCCCCGCTGTTGCGTTGCGTGTGTCATTTGAGGGATCGAGGATGACTTCATATGACTGAGAAACAGATGGAATTGCGCACTAGCTTCAGATAGAGATGAAAGGCGGAGGTTGCGGAGCAGTGAAAGACCCAGACTGATATGGCGAAGGAACAACATGTGTCATGGAAAGCACTTCATTGCCATAGTAGACTTCGCTGATGCAGAAGGAGTCTTCAGACCGCAGCGTCGCGTCGTCCGACTACGACCAGCGTCCACGCGAGTGCGGCAGGGCACTGATGTTCAAGCAGTTAGATGCAGCCAAGTTGGGAGGGAGGCGGTCCATGACACTCACCCATCCATGTTGCCGTAGAAGTAATCATCGAAGCCAAATACGTTGAGCTGGGATACATTGGCCAAGTATATTGTTGCGCGCGTGGAGGAGATGGTGGAGAGGGAGAGGGAAGTGCGGACTTTGCAGCAACGCAGTTGCGAACTTGAGGGACAGTGACGTGTAAGTCACATGACTGGTTCGGGAGTTACAGTGACCCGGTAACTAACCGGTAACACAGCATCATATTATGGCACATTACAATCGCATTACAAGGTCTAGCATAATATGATGCAAAAATTATCATTCAATTATCAAGTTGGACAATATTCTATAGTGATTACAGCCCCAGAGAATATGACAAACTTGCAAAATATGTCTTGGGTATGGTATCCTTATGATAAACTTATTATAAACATGAAGTCATATATTCTCACATTACAAATACCACCATACTTTGGAGAATTTCGTGATGTGAGAGACGATAGGTCGCAAAGGAGTGAGGGGTTCTGTTCACTGAATTGTGCGCGATAAAGGGTGAGTGAGAGGACTTGCAGGTTACCCATGTGCCTTAGCTGGTGAAGTAAGGCTGCATTTCGGAAATGACAGTCTGGCATAGGAGATCTGAGGCTGAACTCCAGTGATGTGAGGTTTTCCAGGACGAACGGCGGGAGAGCTGGCGTAGCGTTTCGGAAAGTAATGTGTCTAAGAGCAGGGAGTGTCCATTCGATCTTGAAGTCCTCAGGCCACCCCGGATCTCCTGCCACATGACTGAGCTCAACAGAGATAGCCTGAACCCTGGGGCAGGACAAGTTCTGGAGATTTACCCCTTGGCTGTCCGTTTGAATGATTGATACAGATTCCCAACGATGAGCAAGTTGCATCATCTCTTCTCCGTACCATGACGTGAACACGTTTCGAAAGTCCATTTCCACTATCAGACCCACGTCCCTGCTTCTTTCTAGATAAAGGTCAAAAGCCTCTTTCCCGCTGTATTTAGGCAGAATAGACCATAATTTGGGCAGCGATAACGCGACATTTCTGAAACGGCGATTGACGGACGCGAGATGATGAGTGTACCATGGCGCGGTTTCGAAGACTTTCTCGAAGATCAGTGCAAGTATGTCGTTGGGTACCCCATTTAGTCCACTGTGAAGGACTAAAGGAATCAGGGCATCTTGAAGTTTGCTTATTGAGTAATCGACATAGTTCAGAAGAGGCCGAAGAGCTTTACTGAGCTCCGTAAGTCCTCGTAGGGCTGAATTACCCATGTGCAATTGATTCTTCACATTGAGAGTGTCCATGTAATCACTGCACGAATTAAAAAATCCAGAAGTTGTAATCTTTCGGATGTCATTGGAAAAGCATGCAAACTCACATCCCCGCGAAGTCAAGGCCCAACTTCGGATTTCCGATCAACTGTTTCCGAACTGCGTGAGCAAGAGCTTCGCAATCGGCTATGTCATGTAGTAGCCTCTGAAAGGCCATACTTGAGTCCTCGATTAAAAGAATGTGGTAGTAAGAAGGGTAGAGTCGGATGACAAAAAAAGCCTGGCCACATGAAATTATGTAACGGGCGTCGAATTTAGCAGTTCGGGCGTCTACTGGAATTTAAAGTTAGTGATAACATCAAGCTAACGCTTTAGATCGATGAAAGTCCTTAGGGACCTAACGAGATGCTTATTGCTGAGAACAGGTAGAAGCTAGCTTGCATTGACACACTGATTTAATAATTTACAAGCACGAAATTCAACAAACGAGCGAACGAAGACGCCCATACGAAGAATCAAAAACAATGATTATCTCCCTACAACTCAAACAAATGTGAATATTGCAAGAGAGAGATAGAGAAGAGTAAACACGGTAAGAGTGTGGCTGAATAAGGTAGTTTTGACAGCTGCTTTGAGCAAAATAACGTAAAATTATTGCGAAAAATTAATATCGACAATGGGAGACCATTCAATCTTCTCTTCCGGAAGGAAATCCATAAGGTAATTCATTGTCACCTTCGGACATCCGATGACCCTCAGCCTCTCGATGCTGTTGCTGGATCTCGTACCATCTGGATTAATGTGCGAGAGTAAGAGGTCCAAGAACTCGCGAACTCCGGAATTGCAGCCAATGATGGTCACGTCTCGGAGGCTCAATGTGTGATCCTTGAATATTTGCGGTTCTAGAAGCAGGGCGTCCGCAGAGCTGATGTAAAGGCTCTTCAGCGCCGGGTGGCCGAGTACGTAGTCGATAGCCAGATTACCATTTCCTGCAACCTCCATCTTCGGCCCAACGAGGAGAGTGGCGGCTTCCATGTTTGGAAATCTAAGTCGATGAGCCGAGGTAGAGAAGATGAAAGTCAGGACCTCGGGAAAGTATAACTCTTGCTGCAGGATCTCATCGTCCATTTTGGCTGAGAATCTTAGGACGCTCTTCATGTTGATGTTGTCCAGGAAGGTCCGAAGGTCATTAATGCCAATCCCGCCTGAGAGCTCTATGTTGAAGTCTGTGAGAGATGATAGGTTGCAAAGGAGTGAGGGGTTCCGCTCTTCAAATCGTGCACAGGAAAGGGAGAGCGAGAGGACTTGCAGGTTATCCATGTGGCTTAGCTGGCGGAGAAAAGTTCCATTAGGGAAATGAGAATATGACGCGCTATTATCGAGCCTGAAATCCAGTGATGTGAGGTTTTCCAGAACGCACATAGGGAGAGCTGGCATAGCGTTCCGGGAAATGATGTGTCGAAGCGCAGGGAGCTTCCATTCAATTTTGAGGTCCTCTGGACGTCCCAAATATCCTGTTTCATATGTTACCTCAACAAAGATAGTCTGAGTCCTGGGGCAAGAGAGGCTCTGGAGATTGATCCCTTGGATGTCCTTGTGCATGATGGATACAGATTCCCATCGATGGGTGAGTTGCATCATCTCTTTCCCGTACCATGACAACACGTTTTGTAGCTCCACCACTAGGCCCACATCCCTGCTTCGAGCCAGATAGAGGTCAAATGCCTCTTTCCCACTGTGTTCAGGTAGAATAGACCATAATTTAGGCAGTGATAACGCGACATTTCTGAAACGGCGATTTACAGACGCGAGATGACGAGTGGACCCCGGCGCGGACTCGAAGACTTTCTCGAAGATCAGTGCAAGGATGTCGTTGGGTACCCCATTTAATCCATTGTGAAGGACTAAAGGAATCAGGGCATCTTGAAGTTTGCCTATCGAGTAATCAACATAGTTGAGAAGAGACCGAAGAGCTCTTCTGAGATCCTTAAGTCCACGTAGGGCGGTTTTCCCCATATGCAATTGGCTGTTCACATGAAGAGTGTCCATGTAATCACTACACGAACTGAAAATTAGAAGATGGTCTCTTTAAAAAGACACTGCAAACTCACATTCCCATGAAGTCGAGTCCCAACTTCGCATTTCCGACTAGCTGTTTCCGAATTCCGTGAGCGCGAGCTTCACAATCGGCCATGTCAAGTAGTAGCTTCTGATATTCCATATCTGAGTCCTCGATAAAAGAACGTTTCGGTATGTAGTAAGAAGGGTAACGTGTTAGAGTCGGGCGAGAACTTGAAAAAAAAAGCCTGACCACATCAAATTATGTAACGGGCGCCCAACTTCAAGACAGCGGGCGTCTACCAGAGCTTGATTAGTGACGGTATCAAGTTACGCTTTAGATCGATGGAAAACCTTAAGGAGTTAACGAAAAATTTAAGACTGAGAGTACGAAGAAACTAGCTTGCTATTGACACACTGATATAATAATTTACAAGCACGAACGAGCGAGCAAACGAAGACGTCCATATAAAGATTCAAATACAATAATTTATCCCAAAGAAAAGGAATGTGATGGATCGCTACAGTGCAAAAGGACTGTGAATATTGCCGGGAAAATGCAAATGGAGAGTAAACACGGTATCAAATGTCAAGGCTTCGTGAGAAATGCTATTTGTTGCGAGGCTGGGTATTTTTTTGAGATGATAGTCCAAAAGAAAATATACGAAATAGTTTATTCCATCTACAGTTGCATTGGTAATTAGTGTCTTGGGTATACTATAAGAGAGGAATTTTGACACTCACGTCCATGAACGACACGTAATCTGCTCTTTGTTTCCCTTTCGCCTTCCTACGCGCCTCACGCTCCGCAGAACGGGAAGAGCGACGCGCTGTACCTGGGCCACGCGAATTGTTCACAGTCATGTCCGCCTGGGCACGACGGATAGCCGAGCTTCCCTCCCCACGAGGTCCAGATCCAGTTACAGATTCAGAAGGCGCAAGACGTCTGTGCGGTAGGCCTCCCTCTTCTCTCCGGGTATCTCGTTCGGCGAAGGGCTGAGGGTGAGCACCCGACGTGCCCCTCGTCTGTGGGAGAGGCGGAGGGAGTGCATGTTGAGGCGGTGTGGGGAAGTCTGCAGCAAGCCGGGATCGTACTTCCGAAGACGACGTGCTCGTCGTCATCGTAAGCGACTCTAGCGCAAATTCGGGATCCTTGAGCTTAGGAGGTGGTTTTTCTTCGACACGGGTTTCTGGAGGCGCGAAAGGGTGCGTGCGCGGTGAGGAGTCGCTAGGCTGCGCTGTGAGGGGCCGCGGGCGTGGGCCGCGTGGGTGCTGTTGCTGTGCCGGGGATGGTGGCATGCGATAGGAGTCGGGAAGAGCTTGAGACGCACGTATATAGTGAGAATGTGCTGATCCAATGATCTGCGATCGAGGGCGAACTCGGGTCTGTGATTCTGCGCGTTGGCGAGAGGAGATGAGGAGCGCTTGGGAAGCCGGGATGTAGTGTGCCGTGGACGAGGGTACTTCTAGGGACGAGCGAGGTCGCACTTTTTTCTGTAAAGGCGGGATTCTGGGACCTATTGGAAGTCGCGAGGGGGTGGTTACGGTCGCCAGTGAGCCCATAGGAGGATCGACGGTTTCTGCTCGTTTTGGAGCCGGGGTGCTAGGAGCCACACTGTGGTGTGTCTGCACAGAGAACGTAGCAGACACCCTCGCGACGCTCGGCATTCTGCCCACCGCCTCGTTAGGGACGTTCGTCCACACCTGCGACATCCGACCCGAGTCCCTCCTCCGCCTGACCGGCATTGAATCCTTCGAAACAGTCTCCGGCGCCAGTTCCGGTGCATGCGCTATCGGCAGAGGCGATGGCAGAGCTTTCCGGAACCCGAGCCGGCTTCGCCTCCCGCCGAGCACCGCCCCGTTCTGCGATCGCGACGAGGTGCTCGCGGTCCGCTTCGAGCTGGTCCGGTCCACGCCCGTTCCCAGCACAAACGACGACCCGGCCGCGGCGTCGGCGTCGCGGAGCTCGTGCACGCGCTCGACGCGCTGGAGGTCCTCCCATGCCTGGAAGATGCTGCTGATGCGCGGGGTGGGGAGGTCGAGTGTCAGTGGCTTGAACGCCCCGGTAAAGCTGCCCCCGCCCGTGTCGATGGAGCTTGGCGATTCGAGAGGACCGTCGGCCCCAGAGGGAGAGGGAGAAGGAGACGAGATCAGTATGGGCGTCGCGGACGTCGGAGGCCGCTCGCGGATTTCTACATGTATTTGGATGTCGGAGATCCTCGGCTCCCGCTCGGGGGTCGAGGTTGGCCGAGACTGCTGCTGCCGCCGGCCGCGGAAGAGGAGGAGGTTCGGGCGCGTGAGCATGAAGAGAAGCACGTCGACGACGCCGCTGAACTTGAACACGACTGCGGTGAACACCGTTGCCGCAAAGGGTACGCTGAGCGAGCTGCGGAATTCGAGCCAGCGCGCAATAGACACTGGGAGTATTAAGGCCTGCAGTTGGGAGAAGAGAAGAGAAGAGACATTGATGGTGATTTAGTGGGATGATAGATGGGTTTGATTGCATCAGCGGGTTTGTTGCATATCAGAGATGTGGAATTGGCCGTTGCATGACGCCGACGCACCGTATAGCATAGCGGATACCACAGCATCTTCCGCGCCTCCCTCTGAGCCAGCGTCGCACTGTCCTCGCACACCATCGCCGTGCTCCCCGCCAACGCCGCCTGGCCTGCAAAGCTGTACCGCACCGCCGCCTGTTGTTCGTTTCCGTCTCGCGCGGGTCTCCACACGAAACGGACGCGCGCCCAGCGGTCGGGATTCACGACGACGTTGCCTCGAAGCTTCAGGAAAAGAAGTCCGTAGAGGACGATGGAGAGAAACGCGGCGAGCCAGGGGTACACATACCCTGCCACCAGCCGTTCGGCTACGAACCGCTGATTGATCCAGCACCAGAAGGGCGTGGGTGTATAGAAGTGCACACCACTCGAGTGATGGACAGCCCAACTGACGACAACGAGCAGAATCTAGCGAAGATAGATGGAGTCAGTCACAACCTCTCTTGCAAAGACTCTCGCAGACGTGGTATCATGCGACGTAAGGTAAATAAGTGCAGTAACGTACGAGGAATACCCAGATGATCCCGACGACAGACAAACCGAGAACGCGGCTTGCTGGAGGCGCCCATTTGTAGAAGATAACGAAGAACGTGTGCACTGCGATTGCCTAGTAAAGGTAAAGGATATCAAAGTTAGCAATGAGTCACTGATGAGGTTATTTAGAGATATTAGACTCACGAGAGTAGACAGCGCTACACCTGGGGCGCCAATTTGCTGGAGAACGCCTACGGTGAAAAGTTGATTGATCAGTATCGGTTTAAACGTTGTTATTATTACCGTTCGGCCAACGTAATGAGCCTGGAGGGCAATTCATAGCTGACCACTCACCTTGGACTGAACAATAGCCCCCGCATGTCGAGCGACCCTCGATTACCCATTTCAGGTTCATGATCCCTCCAAGCGAGACGAGAACGTCGGAAAATAACAAGGAAAGCTGCGTTTACTGCATAAATCACTCTGAAGACGAGAACAAATATATTTTTCACTCAACGAAGTAAGCATCTATGTCTGTGTTGAAGATTGTCCACGTGAAATGAGGAGAGCGGTAGGTTCGGACGAGATTTCTCTACGCCACAATGAATAAGTGAAGATTTGCACGATTAAATTGAAAGGACTCACGATGTAGAGGAGTAGGAGGATTAAAACAGTGAAAAGGCTGAAGAAGGAGGCTACGACGATGATCTATCAGACAAACCAGCTAGTCAACACTCTGGTACAATAATTTCACAGAGAAAACACGCACAGAAAGTCCAATCCGCTGGCCTTTCTCCAAGTCGGTCAGGCATACCTGGCTGTCCGGCAGGTCTTGACCAAAACCCATTAATCCGTCTGCCCATTAAGCCGTTATGAACGCTGCATCGCAAGGTAGGAGAGCAGTCGAGTGAAGCAAGAGACGATGGCTTTCGAGATGGAGAGAGAGAGAGTGGAGGAAAGGGAAAGCTCTCGTTTGAGCTGGCGGAGGGCTAAAAAGAGCGTGTTCGGAGCAAGGGATGCGGAGGCGCTGCCTTCGCTCTGTTTCTGACTCCGGCCAGGCGGAACAAGTAAGCAGGCACTGGACTGTGGCTGGGGTGTTATATGTGGGCTGTGATTTGATCACGCCGCAGGTGATGCAGATCATTCGCAGACACACTCCGAGCTGTTTCCCGTGCCGTGGTCGCGTTTCAGCCTCGCTTAACGTGGTGAAAAATGAGATGGTTGGCCATGCGCATCCCAGGCTGCGCAACGCCCGAGTCCGACTGTCTCTCACCCCACAGGGGCCTCCACAGGTCGCATTTTAGACATACGGACCATCGAGATAAACATGAGAACAAAAGGCAGCCCCATCAGTGAAGATTGCACAGGTTGATGTCCCATTTGTATCGCCCGGAGGCAATCACAGGCGGAGTAATGTCGCTTCGCGTTTTTCTTTCTGAGAGACAGGAGCTTTCAGCCTAAGTCCATAGAGTTTTCGTGTAGCTAGTGTGCAGAGATATATCGCTTGTCAAGGCAACAAAATGAGATGGCATAGTGGAGGCTTGATAAGTGCAAACACATGATGGTGATGGTTAAGAAAAGAAAGCAACAGCCGAATTTGGAATCATGGTATTGCAACATAGCCGATTAGGCAATATAGTCCGGAAATGTATAGCAAGACGGCCGTGGGACTCTTATGATACTCTCGAAAAGGCAGTTCCTCCGGCTCAAGTCACCAAATTATGTAATTTCACCACTTGAAATTGTTTGCCGAATGCCGGTGCCGCTAACGTCCTCTTCATGAGTCCCTGGAACACAAGCAGAACTCTGAACCATGTCTTTGTCTCTTATCATATGATGCACCAGTCCTCGGACGCTCTTAATGTCCTATCGGTTCGGATATGTGGTCCAAGTCACCGCAGTCATGACATATGTATCTTCTTGATGCGCTTCTCATCACTCTTCACTACGTCGCGAATATCTCAACACTCAACTCAAAGTACACAGACATGCAACCTTCAGAACGGCTGTAACAGTCCGGCAGTGTATTAAGAGCCTAGTATCGAGGTATACGCAAGTGTGGAGTGAGGGGAGGAGGAGCGCAGGGAAGAAGGATACGGATAGGAAGCCAGCGGCTGCCAAATGTTGGTTCAGTAATCTTTTCACGTTTTTAAATTATCAAACGCAGACTCGGACGATCAAAATTATGGTTACTGTGAAGAAGATATCAGAGAGAAATGAAAAGGGTCATGACGCACGGTTACTCCTGAGACGTATCAACTGCCGAGGTGGTGTCATGTACTCTCCTGAGCTGACTGTACTGTACTTGACGTACTATACAGTACGTTCAAAGAGGTTTACCTTGAGTCGCAGATGTGTCCTCTGATATGAGCCTATTGTTGCGCTTTTCTCCTAAATAACACCGGAAGCACATCTCACGGTGGTTGCGGCTATTCTGTCCTGAAGTGCACCTTACCTCCTGAGGTTCTGCTAATGGTAGTCGGAGTGATTTAGATTCAAAATATTTGTCGGTCGTTCTAACAGAATAGCTTAGCCAAACTGACACCAACTTGAAAGTATACAGTACATACATATGTGGTATGCGATGATGTACATATGGGTTGTGTACTACCATTTTTTAATCGAAGTCCGGACATGTATCACCGCAAATATGAGTATTAGTCCAGCGCACCTCCGCTTCTTTGAATTCCCGGGAAGCGCGAAGCAATATTTCGTGAGCTTCGTGTATAGGAAAGGCGAGTTCACTGATAAATGAGCTGCCGCCTGTTTTTCCTATTCTCCCTAGCTCAATGTCCCTACGACTTCGACAACGCGCTCCTATCAGCTTCGCAAAGTCCTCTGCATTTGGGCGATGGCGCGAGATAAGTCGATCGCATTCGGGTAACGGGCATTCGTTATATATCGATTTCAGGTGTGGACACACTGAATGAGTGAGGGCCTTCAGAGTCGCAAGGGGAAGCAAGAAGCCTTCACATCTGAGCTCAACCAAGCCGGGCATCGCAATCAACATCTCTTTGATAACGTCGCTCTTCTGTGTAGACCTGTAACAAAACGACTTTATAGGGGCCCTGGAATGCCGGAGAAAGCGAACAATGTCATGATCGCGACTGAGAAACCCATCATCAGCTCCTTGAATCTCACTGTCCCTTCCTTCGATAGTCAGATGCCGCAATGCAGGCGCCACCATCCAAGGCAATGGGAAGCAATTGTAGATGTAGGGCGAGTTTAACCTGAAGCTGGAGAGTTTATCCAGAACTACGGTATCGATGACCTCGCCCTGCTGTGCGCCGCGGCAAAGGCAATTCATAAGTGTGAGCTGCTCGAGGAGCGGGAAAACGGAAGGAAACCTGGCAAAGTCGGTTTGGTTAATAGTGATGCTGAACAACACAAGCTCCCTGAGTCGATGTCCGTTTTCATTTTGAGTAAATTGCAGCGTCATGCAGGTGAGTTGCAGCGCTCGTAATGTAGGGGGAAGTCCATCGGGAACGAGCACGTAGTCGGTGGAGGTAATGCCGGATAACGCCAATCCCTTCAGCCCGGGAGTCGAGTGTATGGAAAGATCCCGACTGGGCGCCGTCTCTAACGTGCTCTCAGTATTGGGTTTGTCAAGCTCGAAATATATTAGTAGAGGGAGGCTTTGTTGAAGGTTGTCGTAAAAAGGCAGTAGGTTAGCCTTTGGAAAAGAGAGGAAGATGTTTTCCCAACGATGTGCGTGCTTCAATAGTTCTTGAGAAAATCTAGCAGCAACGGAATATTTTGAAAATATGTAGGAATCGTCCTCACGATTGTACCAGGCTTGGCTGCCGTATTCGACCCTCCAGCCAACCGTGAAGTACACGGATATAGGACAGTCCCGAGATGTCTTCAGCCAGAATTTCAAGGCTGACAGTCGGTGTTCGATAAGCGGGCGGAAGCCGACGGTCGAAGACAACCACGGATTCCTATATATGTGTTCGGGAATATGAAGGTGCAGACATGCCCACAGCTGGGGAGTATCGAGGGCTGTCCTACGCCAGCTGCGGCAGATATGTGCCAGGAGCAACGGTGCCTCCTTTCCCGACATGAGTGGATATCTTCGCCTCGAGCGTTTGTAGAGGTTGAGGGACCAAGGACGCGGGTCAGTGTACCTGGGTTCCTCCCCATCTTCGGCTACGCAAAACAAGAAAATCGTGCGGAGTAGTTCGGAGATTATGAGTGCTCGCGAAACCGGAGACGACAGCGGGTATATGCCTGGGTTTGTGGACAAGACCGTGACCGTGAGCTCGACCGAGGTCGCATTTTGCGACATTTAATTGACCTAGCACAGGTCAGTGAAAGTTTAAGTAGAGCAAGAAGGCACAGAATCAGACAGCACACCAATATAATCGCGTTCTATCCTCTTATTATGAGCTTCAGTAGCGTTCGGGCCAATGTGGTCTTAAGCGAAAGACGCCCACGACGCGCTGAAGGGCCTCGCACCGGCCCTGAGCTTACCATAACGTTTAGGGCCGGTGGATTTGCAACGGTGCCACGTGCTAAGGTTACGCTCTTTCTTGTCGTCTGACTATCACATCCGTCCATAAAAACGATGTAGCTCGATTTTCTATCATGGTCACCTACTTATTCACCTCTCTACACCGTGTCTTTTGCCAAAGCAAATGGTCGGGTGCAGGTTTTCCTCGAGAGCTTGAGTCTCATCTTAGTCGCGGCGACATGCACTTGCTCTCGGGCCTCGGATCTAAGTTATCTTGCTCATTCTCAATGCGGACCTCGCTGTATCAGTTCAGGCTTTACTCCTTACTTCTACACTAGCCAAAAAGGACAACCCTTTAACACACCCATCATCGTTCTTCTACAATCTCGTCACCAGACGTTCCATTGCTATGGCTGCCGACAGCCTCAAACCTCAGTCACCATCTGCAACCTCATCAGCGTACGACGTGGAGATGGACGACGCGTTCTGGACGTTTGTCGGACCCAGTAAATCAATACCAGGACACTACGTCTATACGAAGCCCATCCACAAGTCCGAGCAAGATGATCGCGAATACCGGCTCGTGCGGCTTGAGAACGGGCTGCAGGCTCTGCTCGTTCACGATGCAAAGACAGACAAGTCCGCTGCGAGCATGGACGTCTCCGTTGGGCACCTAAGTGATCCTGTGAGTGTCTCAGTACGTGATATGTGGCTCAGATGCGATCGTTGCTTCGTAAAAATATGGATTCATATTATAGAAGTCGTTCAACGGCATTGAACTCACTCCGACCAACGTTGAACTTGGCCCCGTGATCCGGCGTCTGCTGGTCCAGCGAAAAATCATTTTGCGCTTGACAGTGCCATCGTCGCCGCCTTCCGAGTCCTAGTCAACTTCAACGATCGACACCAAGCACATATCTGCATACTCAAAATATTCAGAGCCAGCGCAGAGGTGCTCAGATAATGCGACTATAATATTTGGTTTATCTGAATGCAAACTACGCCTAAATTCACTTAACCTTCTGTCTGAAAAAAATACAGTATTGCTATTCTGGCTAACATGACTTTTTAGGATGACATCCCCGGACTTGCTCATTTCTGTGAACATCTACTTTTCTTGGTCGGTGAACTCTAGTTGTTTTGATTTCCTGCCTGACTATTTCGTAGGGCACAGAACAATATCCGAAAGAAAATGAGTATATGGAGGTGGGTAATAGGCTATCATATCCGAGCACTTGTACTTTCTGATCCAAATCTAATGTTCAGTATCTGGTAAAGAATGGTGGACGCCCCAACGCATACACAGCTGCATCCAACACCAACTTCTTCTTCTCCGTATCCTCTACGGCCCTATCAGGTGCCCTCGAGCGCTTTTCGGGGTTCTTCCATTCCCCGCTCTTCAGCCCGTCGTGCACTCTCCGGGAGTTGAATGCAGTAGACTCGGAGAACAAGAAGAACCTGCAAGACGACATGTGGCGTATATTCCAGCTGAACTGTCATCTGTCTAAACCCGGGCACACGTGGAGCAAGTTTGGTAATGGAACCAAGCAAACGTTGACTGAGGCGGCTCGTGAAGCGAAGGCGACAAATGAGGCGACAACTGGGAACGGAAAAGAGGCACTATCTCAGGCGAATGATGATATACAATCGGTTAGTGGTAGCGCGGCCCCCTCGCCGGTTGGTAGAGGTGTTGCGTCAACTACGCTATCTGCCGCTAGCGCTGCTAACGGGGAGGCGGAAACGGATGGCGGTATGGTTGGACGAGAAACGCGCAGAAGACTGATTGAATGGTGGAAGAAGGAGTATTCAGCTGATCGGATGAACTTGTGTATAATTGGAAAGGGTAAGTGTTTCAATTAGAGGAAAAATGATAAAGTCTTACCTGTGTCATTCAATCGAGAATCCCTTGACGACCTTACTGGCATGACAGCGTCGATGTTCTCCCCCATCGCAAACATAGGCTCAAACCCAGCGCCGGTTATTACTGATCATCCGTTCGGTCCAGATGAATGCTCGGTACGTTTTTTTCTCTTCTTCTTTTCCTTTAGTCAAGGACGTGGACACCAGATCTCAATTTGACGTTTCAATCCTCTAGAAACTCATTCACGTGAAGACTATCATGGACTTCTACGCCTTCGAAATCTCGTTCCCTATGCCATACCAACCACCATTCTGGCGGTCCAAGCCGGGAAATTTCATCTCCCATCTTGTTGGGCACGAAGGTCCCGGATCAATACATGCCTATCTGAAGAATAAAGGCTGGATCACAAGCTTGAATGCTAGGTCCGAAGATCTTGGCCGTGGATTTGCGATGTTTAAGGTGATGGTTTATTTGACAAGAGATGGATTCAGTCAGTGTCTTTCCGTCTGCCTTTCCGAATTGCATAGCCAGGCTAATACAGATATGTTTACGTACGTCAGAAAACTATCGGGAAGCTGTTTTGACTTGCTATAAGTACCTCAATCTCCTTCGTGCATCCTCTTTCACGTCACGATATCAAGAAGAGATCCAAACTTTGTTTGCACTAGACTTTCGGTTCACAGAGAAGTGGAGTCCAGATGACTATGCGACGTGGGTCTCTGGGCTCCTCTCCTACCCTACTCCTCGATCTCTCGTACTCAGCAGTCCTCAGCTCATTTGGGACTGGGATGAGAAGCTGGTCCACGAGATGGTTGTGGGATTGAACGTGGAGACCGGTCGCGTGATGGTGATGGCCAAGGACCATTCAGCGGTAGGAAAGAGCGCCGAGACTGTGTGGCAGAAAGAGCCTTGGTATGGCACGGAGTATACGGTAGAGACAATGGATACTGAGTTGATGGAGGCGGCAAAGCAACCGAATGATATTCCCGAGCTATTCCTCCCCGGCCCGAATGCGTTCATCCCGTCCAATGTAGAGGTGGAGAAGATGGATATTCCTCAGGTATCTTAACCATGCATTCCAACCCAAAGCTAGACACTGATTTAGCTCCGATGCACTTTAATGAAGCCTTTAAAGCGGCCGCTTCTCCTCAAACATTCACCTTTAACGGAACTGTGGCACAAGAAGGATGATCAGTTTTGGGTTCCGAGGGCTATAGTGACAATCGAAGCAAGAACGTTCGTCCCCCCATCATTATTATAAAAGTTGGAAGTAAAAACCCTGTTTTGCTTACCCATTATTTTTTATTCCTTTGTCCAGGCCAGCTGCTAACGCGTCAGCAAAATCATCCGTCATGACTAAACTATTCGTTGATCTTGTGCAGGATTCGCTCAATGAATTTGCTTACGATGCAAATCTTGCTGGTCTCCGATACGATCTTGAGGCGACGGTGCTCGGGCTGTGCATCACCCTTGACGGGTACAATGACAAACTACACGTCCTTGCTCGGCATGTACTTGAGAAGATTAGAGATCTTCAGATTGAAAAGGATAGACTGGAGGTCATGAAGGAACAGGTTAGTTGATTTAGTTGATGTACGGATGACACTGGTTGATTCGTTGAATTCGTGATTTTCTCTGTTAAGATTAAACTCACATGGGAAAACTTCTTCCTCGGGCAAACGAAGCTTCTTTCGGATTATTATGGAAAGTATGTTCTTGCGGAACAGGAGTTTTCATTGACAGAGAAATTGCAGGAGATAACAGGTACGTCGAGATATTTTCAATCATGAAAGAAAGATATCTGGCTCATAATGGAAAAGGGATCACAATTGAGGATATACGGAAACATAAAGATATACTACTTTCAGAATTGAAATACAACTTACTCGTTATCGGCAATCTGAAGAAAGAGGTATGCAGCGCATTGAAAATTACTTATTTACGTTGACCTTTCGTTACATAGGATGCGCTTAACATCGCTTCTATTACTGAGACTGCCCTCGGCGCACAATCTTTACCTGATGAGAAAGTTCCCCGGGAGTTATCACGTATGCTTCCCGAAGGTAGCCTATTATTTATCTGATCGAATAACGATTCTAATAGTAATTTTAGGCTGCAATTATGTTTGGGATCTCAACGTCCCAAACCCCAACGAGCCTAACTCTGCCCTCTCATATTATTGTCAAGTTGGAAACATATCAAATCCTCGTTTACGAGTGACCTTCTTTCTTCTAGCCCAGATCCTCAAAGAACCTGCATTTTCTATCTTGCGGACAAAGGAACAGCTTGGCTACGTCGTTTCCGCCTCAGAGTGGCAAGGCACGGAGGCAGTGGGCTTGCGGGTCCTCGTGCAGTCTGAGAAGGATCCGAGATATCTGGAGTCACGCGTAGATGCATTCCTGATCCACATGCACAGTACGATCGAAATGATGGATGAGGCGCGCTTCCAGGAGCATAAAGATGGTCTGATCCGACAATGGGACGAGAAGCTGATGAACATGTACGAAGAGAGTACTCAGTTCTGGAATCACATTGAGTCTGGATATCTTGATTTTTCTCGTCGTGAGTGTTGCTTTCGAATTTAAAGACTTTCTTAGCCCGATTGGCGAATGAGTTATGCTGATGGTATGTGCCAAATTCATCAGGCGAGCGCGATGCTATAATGCTGCAGACGGTGACGAAGGACGAAGTCCTAGCTATGTTCGCCACGTACATCGACCCCGCTTCACCCGCTCGTTCAAAGCTCTCCGTACATGTCCGATCGCAAAGGCCAATCCCCTGCAAGCTCAGTCTTCGGGCAGCACAGACATTCCTTGTCCTTCTGAAGACACACAATGTGCCTGTTGACGAAGAGAGTTATTCAGCGCTGAGCGCTAGCGAGCCGCTTGTCGCCGCCGTCAAAGCACACTGGACTGACGTATTGGTCAACGGCAAGGACCCCGGGGTGAGGGTCGATCCGGCGGTTGCCAGCATGTTGCTTAACGAACTTGATGTGTTGGTTGCCAATTATCCTGCGGTCGGGGAGGGCGTTCTGGAGCTTGGTCCAGATTTTGTCTACATCAAGGACGGAAAAGAGTTCCGCGAAGGATTGAGGCTTACAGGTCCTGCGAAGGCTGTGGAGGAATTCCAAGATCTAATATTGTCGTGATTTTATTGAATCTCGATGAGTGATTTTGTACACAAGCTACGAGTTTTTCCGTGTGATATCTGATTTTTTTTGTGATTTCTCTGAATTTTTATCACACTTGTGCCAATATGGCTTACTAAGTTTAGCCTTCCTGACTTCATAACTCGATTTCATAACTTTGTTTTGAACGGATAATACTTGGCCCTCGTCATAGACCCCACATCCGTCCCTGTTCCTTTCCCCACAATTCTAGTCTGAACCCGTATTTGGTTCCGACTCTTCGCTAGAATTCTCATCAGAATCATCTCGGAAGCTGACTAGCTCTGCTCCACTCTTGTCCCTTTGTAGACTGAGGTATCTATGAAGAATGGAGAAAAGCGTAAGCAGATTAACAGGAATGTCATAGAGAACATCAGAGAGAAGGAGAAGACAAAAGGAAAGTCCGATTAACTCACTTGTTGTACTTCTTAAAGGCCAATTCAGCATCGAACTCTGCATGATCAAACTCTACGTCCATGCTCTTCGCGCCTTTCCAAGGATTCTTGTCTTCATCTTCGTCTTCCTCATCATCCTCGCCTTCGTCCTTTGCATAGTTTCCATTCGGTAGCCTCCTACTCTCCTTTTCATATTTCGGTAGGTTCTTCAGGAACCGCTTGTACGCTTTCAAACGCATCTTTCGCATCTTTTCCCGTTCTTCATCTGTTCTGTCTCCGAACAGCTCCGCTCCGTATCCTCTGACTACGGTCAGGTATAGGCTACTAAGCCGGAGACGTCTCTCGGCGAATGTACCCCATCGCGTGAATCGTTCGAGCCCAATTTCGAGATCTGGGAGAATTGAGGCCGTAAGTTTTGAGGTGGAATGCAAGCCCCGGAGCGTCTGGACTACAAGGGCTCCAAACGTCCTGTTGATGATCTTCACCCCCTTTTCATCATCTATTGCTATTTTAAGTTTGTCAGATTTCTGGTTACGGAGCAAGTGTGTTACAAATTCTAACTATGTCAGCGGCCCCCTTTTGTTCCGACGGACTCCCGCGACTCCGCACCCTTTGCCCTATCTGCTTCTATTCTTGTCTTTGCTCAGTCATCCTTGTTTCTTATCGTCCAATCCCGGAGCCCCACATGTAACCCTTCGCCCTAACCCTCTGCCCCGCTCCCACACTATTATTAGTAGCCTATTGTCTACGGACCTAATGTTCTCTGCTTATTGTTCATCAGATGTATCTTCGCTCCGCAGCTATAGTATATAAACCCCTGTACTTAGCATGATCGAACCCTAAGTTCGATCTCCTTTGTCAAACCCCCCGTCTCTAGTCACACTATACATCTGCTTTATCTCTACTCCACATCATAGGCCTTTGTCTATACTTAAAGACTCTAAGTGTTGAGCCCTAGCTCCGCTAATAGTCTTAGCAACCAACGTTGCGAAACCCAACTATACGAGACCGTAAGTTGAGACGTAACAATTAGATCGAACTTCTCTACCGTCGAAGACATCCGTCTTTACGACTACAGTGTTGAGCCTTTAGCTCCACGTACTACTAACCAGTTGTAAATCTATCTAGTCCAGAAGAACTACCGCTTGAGGTAATCCCTTCAGTGTAGCAAGGTGCTCATCAATTGCAAGAGGGAGGCCAAGGAAAACTTCGAGAGTCGCGATCCGAAGATTAAGAAAACCGCTCCAGCTCATTGGTTGATTAAAACCCCGGACAGTAGCGTTACGAAGAACAGGAACCAACTTCTGTCATATACAACGGGACCGTAGCTGTGCACACAGGAAGAGGACTCAGTACCTGCAAAGAAGGCATAAAAGCTGCTAGCCTAGTCTTTGGGACGCCTATTGGACAACGAGCAAACATTTGCAGACGTGCCGCTTGATACAGCGAAGGGAGACCGATCCAGAAATCGAAGAACAGACAAGCTGTTAAAACATCCATAGTTATTCACCACGGCAAACCTAATCCCAAACGGAGTTCAGATTCTTGACCAGACCAACACCAATCAACGTGACAACCTAAGACGCCCCATATACGAAATCCGATACTCAGTCACCAATTGCTATCAATACGATTCATACAGTTTCACCCAATACTGCGACGATACTGTTTGGACAATCACTCGAACTGCGAGTCCCATTGTCAACCACAGTGACACTTTCATCCTCTACCACACCAACCCAGACGCATTCTTCTACCTCGAAAACTTCGCCCCCAACAAAGTCCGCATAATCCACATCTGTGGAAGTGACCGTCGACTTCTAAGGATACACTACACCGTACCGCCATCGTGGCTGACATCCTATCCCTTCCGGCCCTTGACGATCCTATCTACTCTACCAGAGACCTCATCCGAAACCGATTCCTCGCATTTGCCGAAGAGTTCGACGACATCCTAAATCGAATCCGAATAGTCTTGGACGAACGATATCGTGATTGGATTTCAGCTGTTGAATACGCACAATACACTCGAGATCAACAACAACCTTGGATATACAAATACGGACTCTTGTGGCATCATACACGCTTATTCATCCCTCGACAAATCTACCTACGTCGTTTCTTTATTGGCCACATACATTTCGATAACCACGGAGAAACGTTACATCGAAGCGAAGCAGAAACCACACGTCTTGTAGCAAGACATTTCTGTTGGGCAAATCTCAGCGACGACGTCAACCACTACATCTTTCAGTGCACCTGTCAACACCACCAACCCACACCCAATAACACCGTCCATCACTACCTAGCCCCGCCCATCGAAATACCAGAAGACCACGTTACTGCTCATACTCTCAACTCTTACTACAACGACTCAGACAGTTACGGATATCATTCCGGAACCGATTAGTCACCACGGCAGATAAAGGCAAAACCAAGTCTTCCTCACGTCAGACTACTCAAACACCTGCTATACCATCATCATCAACTAAACCAAGTCGAACCCAAACTACGCAAACACCTGTTGTTCCCACCGCTTCTACCAGTCAAACATCCGAGCCAACGTACACCAGCGTTGTTAAAGCACCACCACCACATCGAAACCTACACTTCAACAGAGAGACACAATTCTTTTACCTCACCTTCGAAGGAGAAGTAGGGAAACGACCTTGGTCCTACGACCCATCTGTACGTAGGTGGACGCCTATTGCAGCAAAATCAGCAACAGCAGGACGAGCCTTCTTCATTGCCAATACACCTAACTGGGAAGACCTTGCCAGCCGATCTCTAGCAGGAGAATTTGATAATCTCGAACCACCCCCACCACCATTTCCTACAACCCTCACCTTCAACGAAGAAACTCAACTCTTTCACTTCCAAAATAGTGACGGAACCCTCTCAGAGACACCTTGGGTGTGGAACCCTATCAACAACGAGTGGACTACTGTACCCCCAGGTTGGGACCCGAGAGAAGCATACGAAATTTCAACACCCAACTGGAGGGAGTTAAAAGACGAATATTACCGCCGACACCCTGAACTTATCCGCCAACCAACACCACCCCCTCGTGAACCAATACCGAGCCGTGAACCCTCACCACTTCGCGAAACATCTACTGAATCGCCTACCCCAGCCCCTCAGGATCCACCCAAAGACCTCTTTGAAGAACCGTTTAAACGACCAATATCACAACAGTCTTCCATATCAGGAACCTCCCACTACTCTTTCGCAGAAAAAACTCCTACTCGACCAACAACCAATCCTAACCCACCTCCCATAAAACCAAAACCCTCTCTCACATACACTCGCCCTCACATCGAACCACTATCACGAAATACAATGGCTGGTACACAAACTATTACAGTTACAGACGCCTCATTCTTTCGTCCCCCGCCTGGAGAAGAAAGTATTAGTGCCTGGCATGGCTTCGGACAAGGAGGAAGAATGTGGGGACCAGCAAGAAATCGAGGACGAGATGATAGACCACCTGGAGGAAACCCACCAGGAGGAGGAGGAGGACCAGGGGAAGGAGGAGGAGGACAAGGAGGAGGAGGACCAGGAGGAGGAGGACCAGGAGGACCAGGAGGAGCTGGAGGAGACGACAACGAACCTGAACCAAATAACGTCAATCAAGCCTTTATTCCGATGAAAATCAAACCCTTCACCGGAACTCAAAAGGATGTTGATCGATTCCTCATGCAATGCAACGTTTTCCTACAACTCAACGCACAACAATATGACACAGATCACCGATGCATCGCATTTATAATTTCCCACTGCTCAGAACCAGGATCCATACCATTTGCCACCCAATATGTCACATCGGGTCGGCTCGAAACGGATACCTTTGAGGAGTTTATTCAGGAATTTGAACGAACCTTTGTATCATCGGAACTCACTGTCCAAGCTCAACTAGAATTGGATGACCTTCGTCAAACGGGATCTATCGAAGCGTACAATCTTGCGTTTAAACCACTAATACAACGCGCTCGAATTACTGGATACATTGCCCAACGTAACCAATATTGGAAAGGACTCAATAACAACCTCCTACAAAAGTTACTGGCGTGTCATCCACAACCCACTACAATGGACGGATGGTACTATCTCGCCACCAAACTGGACACTGGCTATAAGATTGGTCGCGCAATGAATAGACACCCCAGATCAAACGAATACCAATCCACTCGACGACCTACACGCCAGGCCAACCGACAAATCCGCGCCATAACCAACGAAGCGTACATTGAAGAGGAGCCCTCCGATAACTCTTTCAATGACATAGATCAGCTTGTCGACTCAGCAGTCAACCATTTATTCCTTGCGCGTTTATCAACGGAAGAATACCAGCGACACATGAAAGACAACCTCTGTTTCAATTGTCACAAACCAGGACATCGTACTGCTAAATGTCCTCAGCCACACCCCAAACGCACAAAAAAGTGAGAGAAAGGATTTACAGACGTTGTCGAAGGTGTCTTTCGACACATTCACGTCCTCAAGAGTATGTCCGGCGATTCCCGGACTATTTGTCCGAGACATCGCCGGGCACCTTTGTTTCTCGAAATTAAATCATACCGTCTCAAGAGTATCAGGCACATGTTGCGCCTTGAACGAATGCACTTGCTAGTAAATTATCATATTTCTTTTAGTAGTAGTTGTCTACTTCGATATTGTACAATGAACAAAACATTGCTAACATATGCTATTCTCACAGCATTTATTCATTTGTATAATATTTAGTGGGCCTGAGACTTCAGTTGTTTTGCGAAATAGATTCTATACATGTTATCTAAAAGCCTCAAAAAGAATTAGATTGATAAGTTATGTGGAAGTGTTCAAACTCGAAAGTGGTGCTTCGAATGCATCACATCGAGTGAAACTTGTACAGATGTGCTCGTCTCTTGAACACATTTGAGCACTTCAAGTTTGTTTTCCTTATAACTTCCAATCTAGCGCCTCAATAAGCTTTATTTATATGTCTAGTATAGTTTTCAAATGATTGCTAAATTTTTGAACATCGGAAACATATGAAATGGAGCTGCGAATGTTGAGAAATGGGCCAAAGTGCTCAAAATGGTCATTTTTCGAGTGTTTTTCATTTTACAATTCTCTTATAAGTGGCGCATGGCTTCCAAACTTTTATGAGCAGTCTATATATACTGAAGGTATATGTTTGTAAGTTGGGAAGTCTAACCGATATCTGGAAGGTACTATAGAAATTGAAGAAACTGTCAAAATATACATTAATCAAGGATTCTCTTGTTCTTTACTTATTCCAGCTCCACATTTATCACCAATGAGCTCCGTAATTTTTTGATAGGTACATAAGACTATTATAAAGTGCTTTGAATACTGTGCCTGACAATGCATGTGCTGTATAAAATTGAAACGCTTTGTTTTAGATATGTTTGAACTGTTAAAAATGAAGAGATTTACCATTTGTAGTAATTTCACGCGCCTCTCAGGGTCGCATCGTGCCACGTCGCGACGTCGTCGTCGCTATCGCTTTCCTCACAAACTTCCTGCTCCTTCAATTTCTGACAAGCTTATGTTGCTCTTCTTCGAGCAGAAGGGCATAGGTGAGTGTCATTTATCCTCTCCTACGGCCGTTCACCTCACCAGTCAGCGCGCAACGTTATAGGTCTTATCTCACAAAGTTACTACACCCACTGCACAACACCCGCACACCCATACGCCTCTCGTTCGCTACCACGGCGCAGCTTCCCGCCTCTGGTCGAATAGACGTTGAGTCGGAACTCACTTCACACCGCCTTTGATTGCTACACTCGGTCTTGGTGAGTGTACTGGTCTTAATTACTTATATTCTTGAACAATCCTAATGTTCACGCGACAGCAGCTTCGCAGGTCGCTGCAAGGTCGGTGACCGTCTGCGTCCTCTCTCCAGAGACGTCAGACAAGGCGCACATTCCCGCTATGGCACACATGCGCGGGGGTCTGGTGACCGCGGACGCAGAAGTGCCAACACCCGAGGCAAAGGTCGGGATTTCAACGATCGGTCCCACAGAGGAGTTCTGGAACCGCAACGGAACGTCTCTCGCTAGGACTTACGCGTGCAATATGCGCGCAAAGGCCATCGCTATGGCTAACTAGGTCAGCGAGAAAGCTGGCCTCTCCCTCATCCGAAGGCCTGAAGTAGGCTACATTCACGGCGTCGTCAAGCCCGGTTTTGTCACCATTCTTAAATCACCCCATCAACCCCATCAAACATGGATCTGCTCTTCAAGCAGGTCACCGTGTCCACTTCCGCGAGGGTAAATGTGCCCATGAGCATCGTCACCATGGGTGGCGCACGACGTCGTTCTCCGGCCGCCGCAACAAGGCCTTGATGTCAGTCGGTCCATGGGATATTCATCCAATTGCTTTCGTCCTCGGTAAGTCCGTGTCTGATTCATCTTAAAGTCGCAAACAGTTGGCTGATGATGCAATCAGGCTGCGGTATCGGCGGCTCCCTGTCGAGGATGCTCTAAATGAGCCCACAATAGTACGGCCGTACGCGGTGAGCAGCACGCGTACAACGAGACGACCCGACGCGCCACGCACGGGCTGCGTACCCAGACCTCAGGCCATCTCCTTGGCCAGGTTGTAGTGGTGCCGCGCGCGAGAAGCGCAGCGGCGGACGGCGGATGCAATTCCCCGCCGCGCGCGCACGCGTAGCGGCGGGTACGCGTGCTGCGCTTTTTTTGGAGTATTTTAAATATAATGTCATTATTGTAATTAATAGCTTGGCCTGGACAATGGTCCAGGCTTTGCATATGAATATAATTTGAATTTCAAACAATTTTGATGCCTGCCCATGCTGCCGGACAAGCCCTGAGAAGGCTTCTTCGGCATGCACGGCACATGCATTGCAGAAAGGTCCTGTGAGCTGCCGAAGCCCTGCCGAAGTTATCACGATAACTTATCAAATGGGTGTGATAATTATCGCAAATCTATAAGAATTCTAGCTGGCACTGGTGCTTTTTCTATCCTCAACCACTGCCTTCCTTCTTCGACAACGAAGAAGACCAACCTCCCCAACAGCAAGAACAACAACAACCACCACCTTCCGAACCCGACAACGCTTGGAACCTACCACTCGACAACAACGGCTGGGGACTACCAAATCCTACCCTTCCTGACTGGAATCCTGAAGGCGACACTTGGTACTCCCAGCTAAGTCACAACTCCATTGCTATCGATTTTCAATACCCTTCCCCTCCTCCTTCTCCCAAGCCCAACAACGAACGTTTCCCTCTCAACCCTATCGACCTTGTCCGCCACTATCTATTCGACCCTCACCACACCGATTTTGTCAACATCCAACGGCTCAAATCCTGTTCCCCATACCCTGAACTCGTCAAACTTGTACTTCGACACACATTCTGGAACCCAGAACACGCTGCACCCCTGCTATACGGACTCAAGATTGTTCTTGACCTCCCCTACTCGCCCTACATCACCCGACGCATCAGACATCGACGCACCTTACACGCACACTTCGCACCATACCCAGAAGACCCTTTCTGTACCTGCGAGTGTTGTATCTATTGTCCCCTGCATCCCTTTCGACATGCCCGCGATCCGGAACGTGCTCAGGCAATCCAATAAGGAGAACATCCCTCCTCCTCCTTCATGTCCCACAGAACTCCTACTCCCCAACCAGGTCTTCGTTCAAACGGCTCCCACTCGTCAACAATACTCTGCTACCTTGCTGCACAATGGTCTACTCCCCCTCATCCTCGACTCGCCTCAGAACCACTTCCATCACTCGGTCTACTCACTCAACGTCATCCATGATCTTCTTGTCGACATGCAAGATTATATGGATCTCCACCGAGGTACACATCGACGATTCAACTACTCATACATCCAGCGCCTCATCCTGCGCTTGAATCAAGTTGTTGTTGGACAGTTAGCTAATGAGTTCAATGAGTTTCAATTCGAGAGACTATTGGCTTACAATGTGCAGAATGGACGCCTAGAAGAACCTCCGCGTTTTGTGGAACCCCAGCCTATGCCCCCGCCGTCTCCGCTTACCATCCCTCCGCCAGCATTCCCAGAGTCGTACCATGATCAGCCAAACATGCCCATCTTTGATCAATCACTCAGGAACCTCTTTGATGCTCAGGACAAACCGTCAGAACCTCCGCAACAGCCACAGCAGCCCCCTACTCCGGAATCACCCCCGTACGTTGTACACACTCCTCATCCGAGTGAGTTCTCCCCCACTGTCTATCAGCCTCGCCCCCTGCAGCCTGTAGACTGGGACAGCATTTCTGCCGCCCTCCCATCGGACTTTAATTTCCCCAAGGCCTAGTTCTTTGATTTTCCGATTGCTTAATACCTTATTGGTCTTGATTTGACCCTATAGCATTCGCTTCTCCTCTCTCATGCTTTTCTTTTTATTGATCTTAACTTGATCCTATAAGCATTGTACTTGTTTTTGAAATTTCGCATTCGCAATTACTTGCTACTACGGAATTTCAATCGTAGAAACAGGGTATTGTTATGCATCAAGCATGCGTGCCCTTATTTGGCCTCTATTTATTCCGTTACCGCATATGGCCCTCCCTCTATTTAACCTACGTGACCTTCCGTGACTTTACCATTTAGCCTTTTAACCTTTTACCTTCGATGCCCCAGTGGGCCCCATTATGCCTCAACATGCCTTACTGTGCCCCCTTCATTTCTTCTTGCCCCCCGTAGCCTCACTCGATGCTTCTTGCCTCAAGTTGCCCCATGTAACGCTTCTTGCCTCACGATGCCCCGAGATGCCTCAACTTAGCCTGAGTTAGCCCAATGTATTATTCTCTTTATCTATTGTTCTCTCTACAGTATATAAGGCATGTACATAGACGCCTCTGGATGACACTTAAGTCAATCCTCCTATAGTCTTTTACACCATCGTACCAAAGACTCTGTTCACCCACGACTTCCGAGCATAAGAGAGCCTCGTTAAAGCGCCAACTCTTTGCTCAACCTTGTTTGTTCACTAAACAACGCTTTTGTCACTTATCATTTCCCTGATAAGTCTACCGAAGCCGTGAACGTAACAGCTTCCGCGTACCGACTTGTTCGAGTAGCTTCCTCTCGAGGGCCTCAAGCCCACTTCCCTGATCCCCATAGTCTGGACGGGGACGGGGACGTGCCACAATAGGAGCTAATATTGGCTGGGGAGGTAGTCTGGGTGTCTCCGGTGTCTCTTCCTCTGAGGGCGGGCGTGCAGGGAGGGTCTTGTAATTCCTTTCCTCTTCTGCAGCCGCCATGCGTTCAAGGTCTACGACACGATCACTTTTGACAGTCCCACGATCGACTGAGAACGAATGTTTAGGGCTAAGCACGGGACGAGGAGATAGGACTTCGTGGTTTGATCTTGGACTCGCGCTAAGGAGCTGTGCGTCTTGCTCTACATTTGCTGTAGAGATGAGTAGAGGGTGCAGGCTGGACATTGCCTCCGGCGACGTTTCCAAAACCGGCTCGGCACCGGGAAAACGATGCGATTGGGGTGAAACGGATCGATTTCTCGACGTCATACGCAAGTGAACTGCAATGCGTGACGCACGCTCTCCCTTTCCTACTTGTCGTTCAGCAGATACATCCTGACTTTCTAGCGCAGGCAGGTTGTGTCGGTGTGGCGGTAGAATGGGCAGCTGTTGTGCAATAAATGGATCTGCACTAGATGGCCGAACAGGGTATGCAATTGGTATAATGGGTATGTCAGTTGCCCATGCGGACGAAGAGCCGCTACCGAACGCTTTGTTCCTCCAGGCCAGCGCGGTGTAGATGATGTACTCTCCGTCTCCGACTACCGTGATAAAGCGCCCGTTAGGAGAGTGTTGAAGCGATGTCGCGAAAATTTCCGTGGTCCCAAGTTCACGCACAGAAAGCGGGATGCGCTGTCCCTCAGGCGTCTCGTCTTCCGCCACACCTTGGAGGATAGTGGACAAGACTTCCGTGTTACGGGTGTATACCAATTTGCCCGATGGGTGCATGCTGAAGGAAGGCTTGTCCCGGCCAAGTTTAACTACGACCACACCTTCGTCGTAACCTACGGCAACCTCGTTCCCCTGCGGTCCGATGGCAATGCACCAATTGCGTTCGAGAGCGTAGCTCAAGGTGTTCTCCAGTCGGTATGTGCCCGAGTATCAGTTCTTGATCGTGCTGTCCTCCGAGCCGCTGACTATCAAGGGAAGACTTGGGTGGAAGACAGCAAACGACGTCGTTGGTGTGTCCCCTCATCGTTTGGACACAGCTTTTGCTGAGGTAGTCCTAGATTTCGATCATTCGGTCATTGCCGCTCGTGATAAGGTAAGGCTTGTCTGCACCTGGATGAGAGTCTACGTTGTTTACGCCGCCTTTCTCGTGTGCCTTCAGAGTGAAATTGGGTGTTGAAGAACTGAGCGACCACATCTTGACGGTGCGATCAAGACGGAAAGAAGCGAAGGTATCGGTATCCTTGGGTTTGAACAGAAGATTCATAATGGAATGTGTATGACCTTCAAATATCTTTGAGAATAATTAGTATAGGCCCGAATTTGAAGTGGTGAGTGTACGCAACCGAATACACCTCCACTGCTTATCCCAGTCCCAAGCTTTGATTGTCATATTATCACAGCCCGTCGGCACAATGCTAAGTTTCGGGTGAATAGCAAGGTATCAAGTGTAGTCAGGATATGTCTCAAAAGCAGTCACTTTCTCGTGAGTGTTGTAGTTGAGGTTGTCAGTCGTCCAAGCTAGGTTCGGACTTAGCGATCTGAGGCCCGCGCGGTGACGCTGCGGAGTTTAAATCACAATGGGTGACTTACCGCGACGCATTTGTGACCTTGCCCCCCATCCTCTCTCTCTCTCCTTCTACTTCATCCTCCTCCATCCATTCTCCTCAATGTCCATCCACCCACAGGATGGCCATCAATCTTTGTGTTTCTGTTGTTAATGGTATGTCTTCTAATATTCCTCTTATATTGTCTTGTTTCTGATGACTTTCTACTGTGCTGGGCCGTGACTGTATGCATCACTATATGTCACGCTTGACCGGTGAGTTCACGGGTTCTATTTTAGGCTTTAATTTCTCACCCTCCCTTCCCTCCTAGCTTGAGCACCTCTTCCTCGCCATTGCATACTTCCCATCCTGATTCCTACCTGCCCTCTCCGTTACTGTCACCTTTATCATCTGGCCTGCCTTCCCCGACTTTCCTTCCCTCTAGGTTGACCTTTCCTGCGCCAGGAAGCGCGCAAGTTCCGCATCGGTCAGCTGTTATTGACATCGGTTCGCCGCCCACGTCAAACGTGAGCATCAACGAGGACCACTTTGATTACCGGGTTCGTTCATCTCAGCCACCCACGCAACCGCCTCCACCTATTCCGACCCAGCGCCAGTACTGTTCTTCAGTCTCCAATCCGCTTTCAAGCTCGACTTCAGATTCGACTGGATCTTCTGCTGACAGCAGCCCGCCCACCTCACCATGAAGTGTGTGATCACGGACGTCGTCGACCGTGCACAAAGACGTTCTTGCGCCAGGCGACCTTGTCGGCGAGGGCCTCTTTCTCCAAGGCGATGTTCTCCGCTGGGTTGATACGCCACCTCAGGCGTCGGGCTACGAGTCACCCACAGCCGACTGGCGACTGGCAGCTCGACCTCGATCACATGCTGGGTTTAAGCAAGGAGGGGCGCATGAAGGAGTTGGAAGTTGTGCGGAAACTTGGCTCAAGTAGCTACAGAAGCACAGTCCAATAAACGGCGTGAAGATCTCCGGTCAGTCTCATTCTTGTCTATCTCACGCACTCAGACGTTTGACGCGCATTTACTCGCAGCCATCGATGACCCACACAGGATCATTAAAGTGGTCGCCTCCGATGGCAAGTCCGGTGACCAAAAAGACGTTTCCTACACAAATTGCAAAGTCATCGGACATGGATCCTTTGGCATCGTCTTCCAGGCCAGACTTGTTGGCGGGCCTGAGGAGGGTGGCGACATCGCCATCAAGAAGGTCCTCCAAGACAAGCGGTCCAAGGTCCGTTCGGTCTTGCCTTATTCTGTCAACGCGTCAGTCACCTGTATTTCTTCTGCATTGCTCTCTCGACGTCTTCAACTTCCAGATAATGCTCAGAACCGTGAATTGCAAATCATGAGGCTTGTCTCTCACCCGAATATCGTCAATCTCAAAGCGTTCTTCTACTCTAATGGGGACAAGGTTCGTGGCTATCGGCACTGCCTTCAAGTTCATCGTCTCTTTACGTCTTAATCTAACACTTAATTTGGTTTCGCTTCGGATCTTATCTGGACGCCTCCCACTCCAAGTCTCCTCGCGACGTTGAATGAGCAGCAGCTGCTCAGTAAGACACGTATGAAGTTGGTAGCAAGTTATGCAGGTTGCGCCGCCACTGTATGTTCTATTTGGGTTCCGTTCCTCAATACCCCAGTCTGACAAGTCTGAATCGTCCGAATACATAGGTTGCTTGCGCTTGGTATCTGCTTTCGATGATGCCGCTGCAGATATGGTAGCCTCCTTAGCCCGTGTTCGCTTGGCTCGTTCCCTCTCAATCCTCTCAATCCTCTCAGCCGCTTCAGCACTTATCGCCGCCTCCTTTTGCTCGCAAGTGTTCCTTACGCTGCGCCTCAAGCTATGCTTCTTCGCGTTCGACTTTCCGCTCTTGCTCCGGCACTTCCCCAATCTTTACTCTCCCTTTTACCAAGCTCAGTCTCTACCACGTACTCCGTGGTCTTTACATTAGTCACTGTATTTAGAATTATATATAATATATTCTGATTTATATTCATTAATCCCTGTGTGCTAAAATGAGCTGCAAAATGTAAAACCCAGTACCATGCCTGTCTGGTAGCTGGGATTTGCAGCAGATTATAGGTACTACAATATCTATAATGCAATATAAGCCTCCAGAATAACATACAATATGTACTATGATTATAGGCATTATAATGCATTTCAGGTATTGTATATGTCATGACTCGTTATCAAGGGTGTCATAATGACAGGCAATATACGTCATTCTGCTTATTATAAACTTTAAACAGCATGACAGCATTTCCTAATGCCTGTCACGAAGATGGACTTATGTATCAATTTGTAGTTGTCATTAAGTCTAGGACAATGTTTTGCACTACATATGGATTGTTACATTTGATATGGCTATATACGGGTATGTCATCATCTTCCCTTTTTCCTGATGAATATGTGAACATCGTAGTGACAAGAGGAATAGGTATAAGACAAGACAAACCAGCATTGTTCAAATCTTCGGATGTTCAAGAGTATTTTGACTGTGTGTATTTGAAAACTGAATGATTCTTCGAGTGGTTCTCGTGCTTATGAATGTCATGAAGGCGATCCTGTGTAGTATATAAGCACCATGCTTGTTTCCGAATTGGGTCGTTGTGGACTTTCTGTGGTTCCGGTTATCCACTTAAGTGAGCCAATGGCTTCCTCGCAGTGGTGAAGAAGCATAATCTAGAGAGTAAGTGAGGTCAGAGTGATGTAATGAGCGGGGGGGCACTGACTTTGACTTACTCTGTATATAGGAGGACGCAAAACTATTGTTTGTGCGATGACGTTCTAAAGCTCGCAAGAATGAATGTAGAAAAGAAAAGAGAACGAAGTCTGACTCAAAGTTACGTACATATATCACTTATATCTGTGTCTGGCAGCGTCGATTATCAGAGTGCAAGGAGCAAGGTAATGCGAGCTTGAGCATTATCTGTGTTGTGCAACATCAGGAAAAAGGAAATAATCTTACATGGTACTTATATACGGTAAAAGAGACAAAATCAGGTAAAATACCCGAATCGTACCACTACCGTGTATAATGATATTATATTACACCTGAAATTTGTTGTATAGTGTGGCTGTTAGTTAACTATGGTAATGTATTAGCAGGCTGTCGCACATTCCAATCCATAAAATGTAGTACATGACTTAGCTGAATGATAGACACTGCACCGGTTTTTAGCTAATATATTGAGTGAAATTTGGTATCATTCCCATCATTACGACGGCTCATATTGTAGATTTCACGATAGCCAACAAGATTACATATATGACAAATGTCGAATTTGACTACAAAGTCTGGCAGAATGATGATGATTGCAACATAATTCATTGAAGATACTGGCTGATAGGGCTTGCAGTAGTTATCTTTAGATACAAGTCATCTCTTGCTGACAGCTCTGACAATGGATTACAGCCTCAGACCGCGGGTTCCATGCCTTACAGAGTCTGTCTAAAATTACAATCGATGTCAGGCTGATAGTTCTGGTGACGTATTGCAACTTTTATCATCAAATCTATCTTTGACAGAGTCTACCATTCACTGCAAATGTTGGTTTACTGCTAGTATTTTTATTAGATTATTCCCCCTGCCAATGGCTGATGATAGTTGATAATGTGTAGATTTTATATTTCAATGTAATATAATTAATTACAAGTCATGCGCCAAAGCCCTCCCAATTACGGCCACCCAACATGACGCGCCCCATGTTCATCACGGGTCCAAGAGTGGACGTTGACACCCTTGCCTTTGTGCTCCAGCCCGACAGCGAGCCCGCGCGCATGCATGAAGCTTGCGTTGGAAGGTCGCTTCGTGCAGGGAAAACAGTGGCGAAGTCGGTGTCGCGCACGCCAAGTGGTAAATCCTGAGCAGAACTTGATTGTGAGAGGGTGTTTAATTATTTAATTGGTTTACGCACCTCCAAGCATAAGCCCTTGAAGACACCGTTGCCCGTTGCCGGTACAGCAGGGATCTTGCCTACACATTGACCGTTCACCCAGCGCACACCATTTATAATATTGACCTGAGATAAGTGTGAGTTGCGCCAGACAAGTGTGAGCACTCACCCTTGACCGGGCCTACTCCTCTGCCCGGTCCGTACCCCCCACCAAGGCCTGCCTAAGCGTCAGGCACCTCAGAGTCAGACCACCGCAAGGGGGCGGTAGCGAGGAGGACCTTTAGGCGATCGAGGTGAGCGAATAGCTCCTGCTCCTTGTGCGTGAGTGGGCGGGACAATGGTGTCCCGGCCACGAGAGCGCTTCCTGCCAATGATGATTGGGCGTGGGCGATGGGAGTGGATGACGAAGCCTGTTGTTGAGCGCGCAGACCCTGGGAGGAGGATGCGGGTGAGGAGTGGCTCGAACCTGGCCGCAGGTGGTGGTGTAGAGACGATGCGGAGGGAGGTCGCAATCCTGTCAATCCCTGAACCTGTCCCTGAGCAGCATACGCAGGATACGAGAACTTGTCGGCAAACGCCCCGACGTCTGGCGAGGGATGCGCAGAGCCAGAGTACGCCGACGACGGCGCGGAGTGCACGGGACGATGACGCTCCGTTGCCATTCAGTGACCCGTTCGACATCGTCGAAGCCGAGTACGCCGTAGGCTCGGGGATGAGTTGTGAATTGGAGGAGGTAAGGTGCGGTTCGAGGATGACGAGGAGGGCGCGGAGGTCGACGATGGGATGGCCATCTGCTGCTGGTGTTGCGTAGAGTAGTACGACGTGGTGAACTCCTGGTAGCGCCGCCCGTAGTCCGCCACCTGGTGTTGTTGATGCGGGTCGTATGCGTCCATCATCGTGGAAGCCTGGTACAGCTGGTCCTCGGACGAGAAGGCTCACGAAGTAGGCCGGTTAGAAATGGTGCTCGAAGAGAACGGATACAGCGAAGTAAGGGAGGAAGACCTGGCGGAAGTAAGGGGTGAGAAAGTAAGTCCTAAAATAAAAACCGGGAACTCACCGGTTGTTAAGCTTGCCGGGTATGACAGATTGCATACAGTCACATAACCGAGTGGCACATTAATGAATGATCAGAGAAAGAGAGAATTGAAAAACAATTGAAGAGAGCTTACCATTAGCAGCAGAAGCATGAAGCTTGTAGGCCATCCTGTGGGTGGATGGACATCGAGGAGGATGGATGGAGGAGGATGAAGTGGAAGGAGAGAGAGAGAGAGGATGGGGGGCATGTCACGATGCGTCGCGGTACTAAGTCACCCTATGATTCAAACTCCGCAGCGTCACCGCCAGGCCTCAAATCACGAAGTCCAAACCTGGCTTGCTGACGACTTACAACACTCACGAGAAAGTGACTGCTTTCGAGACACATCCTGACTGCATTCGATGCCTTGCTATTCACCCAACACTTACTTAGCATTGTACTGACGGGCTGTGATACTATGACAACCGAAGCTTGGGACTGGGATAAGCAGTGTAAGTGTATTCGGTTGCGTAACTACCACTACAAATTCGGGCCTATACTAATTATTCTCAAAGATATTTGAAGGTCATACACATTACATTATGAATCTTGTGTTCAACCCTAAGGATACGGCTATGTACCTTCGCTTCTTCCTGTCTGGATCGCACCGTCAAGATGTGGTCGCTCGGTTCGTCAACACCCAATTTCACTCTGGAGGCACACGAGAGGGGCGGCGTAAACTATGTCAACTTCTATCCCGGTGCAGACAATCCATACCTTGTTACGAGCGGCGACGACGGCCGAACAATCAAAATCTGGGTCTACCTCAGCAAAAGCTGTGTCAAAACAATGGAAGGACACACCAACAACGTCTCGTTTGCTGTCTTCCACCCTAGTCTTCCCTTGATTGTCAGCGGTTCGGAAGATGGCACGATCAAGATCTGGAACTCTGGCACATACCGACTAGAGAAGACCTTGGGTTACGCTCTTGAACGCGCATGGTGCATCGCCATCCGACCACAGGGAAACAAGGTTGCCGTAGGTTACGACGAAGGTGTAGTCGTGGTCAAGCTTGGCCGGGACGAGACTTCCTTCACGTTCAGCACGGACCCGGACCCATCTACGTTCCACCCATTCTCCCTCCCATTAACCGATATACCCTGCAAGAATTGGATTTAGAGGCTATCATGAAGAATCCACAGCTCCGTGAGTACTCATCTGAAATTCTTCCGTCTTCCCCTGTATTCATTATCTGTTCGCAGGACATGGTCTTTTGTTTGATATCGGTCTCCAATTTAGACCGACTGACAGCAAGCGCAAGCGTGAGACTACAGAGATGTATTGATGCGCGATTTTATCGGAGCTTGAGGATGGCTGCCCATGTGTTTCGTTCAACGATACGAGGTGTCTGCGCCGCCACGTTTGTCATTGTGCTTCGAGTTCTCGTATCCCTCCGAGCCGTACATTGGATTCGAAGGTCCATCTTCCTTTCGAGGATTCACTTCCAATCCGCGTGCCGTCGCGCATTCGTCCTCTCATCGAAGAATTGCGTGAGGTTATCCTTGCCGTTGTCCTTCCCCCTCCTCCTCCCATACCCGTGAGATCGAGCGCCGTGCAGTCTTTAAATCCTGGCCTTCGCCCTCGGCGACTGTCTGCTTCGGATCAGGCAAGCGTCGCGTGGCTTCACGAAGCATTTGATGTTACGCTTGTTGAGCAGCATCTAAAGCATGGCGTATTCGATTTGGGGAAGCTCTTTTCGGCAATAGGCGATTTACTGAAGAAGCACTGCGCGCCAGCAAGAGACACGATGGTGCAGAAAATGGTGGAGTTCGCATCGAACTGTGGGCCTGGAAAATCTGGTACGATGATGGAGGCTCTATCGGCGATTCGGACGTGCTTCGAGCTTCTGGAACTTATGAGGCTTGTGAGTTAATTTCCTCTGATAACTGATCGACGTGAGCCAAACTAACCGGTTCTTTACCAGGATCTGGCAAATCACCTCCTGTCACACCTACGACCGCATCTACTAGCTTCTGCGCCACAGTTCGAAATGCATCTGTTCAATCGTCGGCATAATCTTGATGTTGCCGTTACGCGTCGGTGGTTTACAGCTGCATATGAAAGAGTGACGGCGTCATCGGAGCTTCATGATGCTTTGGGTGGTCTCCTGCCTGCACCAGAACAGGTGAAGTCTCTCCCTTCGGTTCATTAGATCGTCGCCACCGTTCTCCCCGCTCTCGTGGACCTCGTACTTTTCCCACCGAGTCCAACATCCGCGACTCTCCCACCCAGTCCTACGATCACACCAGTGACGAAAAGCCACTATACGCATCTGCCGAGCCTTCAACCTGGGTATCCTGAGAGCCTGTATCTCGACCATTCTCGGCTGTTGATGCTTGCATCGGATGCGTCAGATGTCACTGCGAACTTCATGCTTCTGTCGCTCTTCAGGCAGTTTGTATATGCGTCTCCACCGAAGGATGGAAAGCGCCCTCAGCTCTCGGACTCTGACCTTGCGCAGATTCGAAGAGAGATTGCAGCTATAGGGCCGCCACGGCCGTCGGGAAAATTGGTGTACACCCGCAACACGGAAGTCTTGTCCGCCAATCTCCAAGGCGCTGTGGACGACGAGACGCCTAAGGGACAGCGCATCCCTCTGTCCGTGCGTGAGCTTGGCACCACGGAAATTTACGCGACCTCACTTCAACACTCTCCTAACGGGCGCTTCATCATGGTAGTCGGAGACGGAGAGTACATCATCTACACCGTGCTGGCCTGGAGAAACAAGACGTTCGATAGCGGCTCTTCGTTTGCATGGGCAACTGACTCCAACACGTACGCTGTCCTAGAAGGGTGGACGAAAATGCGAGTGTATAAGAACTTCAAGGAGAGGACTAGCCCGACAATGAAGGGTGCCGGGTCATGGCCAGTGGAGGCAATGGTGCTATTCTCTGATGCTGTTTCGTAGAGGAGAAGCGCCAAAACAACCTAGCTTTTGCTAGCCGGCTTCAACTCGGCGACACGACTGCATGTGTCGACCTCCTCGTGAAGACTGACAGAGCACCGGAAGCTGCGCTGTTCGCTCGAACTTCTTACTTCAGAAGGACAATGTTAGTGTCGCTGAGCACGCTTATCCAGCAGTGACGCCTGACACGTCGGCGGCGGAAGCGAGAGTTCAGCGTCGTCAATCTATCACCAAACGACCCACTGAAGTCACGCGTTAAACGCGGAAGGAATGGAACGCGGATCGCTAACGATTCATTCTCAGCGAGTCTGCCGTTAGCCCATTGTTCCGCGACTTCCTGCGACTGAACTATTGCGAGGAAAATCTCTCCTTCTGGCTGGAGGTGGAAGTTTTCAAATGCAAGTTTAACACGACCTCAAGTGCCAAAGGAGGAGGCGATGCATACCGACTGCAAAACGGGAAGGCGACATCTGGTCAACTGGCAACGGAGAAGCATCATGGCTGTCTTATTCAAATTGCCTTCGTCATCTACAATACTTATCTCGCACCCTCAATTCAGCGCAAGCTGAACATCGATCACGACCTTCGCGGAGAGCTTGTCAGTCACTTGAGCCAGGTGATGACCGATATCACTGGGAAGTCCTTCCAAGGGCGCGTAGACACGGAACAGGCGGTGGCGATGACTGCCACTATCTTATACCGCAGGAACCAGCCAGTGTGCAGAGAACCGGCGTTCATTGTCGAAGAAGCACAGAGGATGCCAATGTTTGGCTCTTCCTTCTTCAGGGAAAATTTAGGTACATCTGGCCTTCTAACCTTTGGAGGAAAGGATGAGAAGAATTTGTTGACCATTCTCGAGCAGACCTAAGTAGTGTATCGAGTTTATCTTGTAACCTTGCTAGTTTACGCTTTTGTAATCCTTCTCATACGTATGATATTATGTTGAGAGAATGATTTAAAATGAAAACTCCTGGATATCTGCTCTTGTGGTGCTACATTCGTTCCTTGTTGTGCGCTGCTAAGCTGTGTGCGTCTACGTATGTAACTATCTTACCGTATAACTGCCAGACAGGCACAATATTATAAGTGATTTCAAGAGTTTATATTTAACTTTAACTACATACATAACTGCAATCAGACTGACACTATGTCCATAATATAATTACCTGAGGCTGTCCGAAAGGTGGAAAACTTGCAGGATAACAGCAGGCTGATAGCTGCTTATAACACTTCGTCAGAATGACAGCACCCTGATATTGCTAAATCAGGCTGACATCTGCTTATATACCCCGGAATGTTCCAAAATCAGGTATCTTTTTTGAGCGGTTTTCCCGATGAACCTGTAAACTGTTCACAGAGTATCGCAAGCTTAAAGTACATTCACGTACCTTCCTGAGAGCGATTCGGCATTAGCTCATATTTGTGCTGAGTAGATCCTTCATCAAGTATTATGGCACATTGGGCTTTATAATAGCATCAAACCCGTTTTGCGCCGACAATGCCACTGACATGGTTGGCGAACCATTACGCGACGTAACCATCAATGACCTGCCTTCAAGTTTGAGGAACCAGTTAGTAAGCAGAGATACATATTATATAGCGCTATCAGAGACAGCGGTCCCCGACTCAAAGGGTGGATTTTATGGGCTGTGATCACAGCTCAGCTTCAGAGATGTGGCACATTCCCTTACTCCCATTGGGAGTAAAGGGCACTGTAACCTCTGAATTGCCGTGGCATACCTGCAGATTTTGCCCTGGGGACATTTTACCTTTTCCCTCAGGCTCTCTTTACATTACGTTCAAGTTGCTGCTGCTTCTTATAGTCACCTTTGTTCAGTTCTCTTCTTATGCAGTCCAAGGCGTCGGGGTTAATATACGTCAGCCCAAACGGAAGACACATACAAGTGACAGTAGCTTGAAGACAGAATTCCAGCAGTTACGTGCAAGACATGTATGGTGTATTTGTACTATTAAGCACCACCCTTTGGCTCTGGAGTAGAAATGCAGCTCTCTCGATCAAAGGTGACATGACAAATAGAGTCGAGTTGAGCGAGAGTGAATACACGTAGGGTGCGTTTAGAACTGCATTATTCACACGTATTTTACTCAGCCTTTCTTAGAATCTCTTAAGGGCACGCAAATGAGGTTGCGGGTGTGGGTGTTGATCGTTACTTCCACAAAAAAAAAAGAAAAAAAAAAACGATTCTGCCCATTGAAGGGAGGATGGGGATAAAAAATGCGCCAGCCTTGGGGGGATAACCGGCACCCAAGTTTGGACCCGTTTGAATCTTGCTGCTTGCAAAAAACTCCCGGTAGCGAGGATTTGACTCGCTCCACCACCATCCAGAATCCTAATTCTAACTCAACTCTACGCATGTTTCCCCGCCGCACAGGCCGGCTGCCCGTTGAGGGTACAGCCAGTCAGTGCATTACCGCAGAACCGGGCATGCAAACGCGGCCTGGGTATACGAGGTGGCCGCTGAACTCGTCGTCCCAGCGGCCGTCCGAAGACCTAATTGTTTCCCCGCCACAGAGACCGCCTCCCCCAGGAGGTTCAGCACTCTGCACTTCCACGAAAACCGGGCATGCAGACGCGGCTTGGGAGTACGGGGTGGCCGCCGGTTGCGGGTGTGTGTTGCCCCGCATGGTGACCGACGGCCGTCTTCCATCACGCTTTCCGCGGTGCAGAGGGTAGCATTGCTGCGACCATGACTGCGTACAGGCATGACGTGCACGGTGGCTGTAGTACACAGGATATACTGTGGGCAGGCTAGCAAGGAAAGTACGAGCACACTGATGTCGAGCGTGGTGATAAGACTCGGTGGCTGGACTACCTGTCGGCAGGGGATTTGGTGGAAGGGTGCTGAAGGCCGAGTACCGACATGCCGGATGCTGGAGTCGGTGGCTGGAAGTCGACGATGGTAGAGGAAGGAAGCCAAGAGGGGATGGAGTGTCGACGTCCAGCCGTCCACCCCTTTATACCCTCTGACTTTGTGGCGAACAAACAATCGCATCCAGCCTGTTGTTTCATTCTAGACGAGTGTGGAGCTGACGTCCTAGACGTCGGAGGAGGGCCTAATCACCGACTTTCGCTCTCTCGCTGTCCGCCACCCGCTACGCCGAGCCTGGTCAATGCGTGAGTGTGGTGAGACTCGGTGGAATGACTACCCGTCGAAGGGTCCATGCTGGCGGAAAAAGTTGACAGTGGCAGAGGTAGGCGTGAGTAAGGTTTGAGAGAGAGCCGCTAAAAGTCGAGGGTGCGTGGTGGAAAAGAAAGTAGCTAAGAAGCTAAGGCAGGTAGTGTGAAGGGGAACACTGCTTGAATTCGAGCTAGTGCCTAGTACGCGTTGAGTGATCGCCAAAAGTGGCGCGACCTGCGTCAAAAGAAAGCCAGGTAGCCCGTCAATCAGCTGAGAAAGCAAAGCAAAACCTGCTTGGAGAACTGCGAGCGGCGTCTTCGGTGAGCGAAGTTGAGCTAGGAGTGCTTTCGCAAGGCTCGGGGCTTGAGCATGTGCGAGCGTGATGGGGGACTTGGGAGCACCTTTGACTTCCATTATTTCGAACGTGGACGTATTGCTGCTTGTACGTTTGCGTTTTCTGTCAGGCGCACCGTCTGCTCACGATCTCCGAGACGCTGGACAAGCACCGGTGAGATTTCCTTGTAAAATGTCGTGAGGAACTCGAGTCGCGTCACGATGAGCGCTGAAAGGAGTTTGGTGGCGGACCGCCGGATCTTGCCGGTGTACGGCGTATCTTCATCGTCTGGATATGCGTCGCCCAGATCGTCGTCGTCGTCGTCCTCGAAATCCTCCATTTCCTCATCTTCGTCATCATCTCCAGCATAATTAGGGTCGTACTTGATTAGCCGGGTTCCGGTCTGCAATATTTGCCCTAAGAAGCGCGTGACCTCCGTCGGACACCTCAATACAAACACATCCAGAGCCTGATTTGTGCAGCTCATCATCCTCCTTGCTGGATACTGCGAGCACACCAGGGACTTTTGTCGTGCGACTGCAGCGACTAATTGAACTGTCGTCCTCTGATTCTCAAGCCCGGTATTGACTGATCCTGATTGTAGATTAGGCAGAATCACAGTTGAGAGCAGTTGATCGAAATAGGACTGTGGCGCAGTCGGTAGGAACTGTGCAAGAGTGAGAATGGCACGCTTGCGCACTGCAGGCCGTGCGTGGCCCAGCAACGGCATAAGTATAGGGAAGGGTTGTGATGAGAGGTTGGGCGATGACTGAAACGCAGGGAAGCGGGAAATAAGGATGGAAAGTATAGAGAGCGTCTCAATGAGCGTTTCCGGGGGTGTTTTTTCCTACCATGTACATAGTTAGAACATTATCCTCAGCATCATTGATATACTCACGTTTTGCACTTGTGCTAGTAGCTTAGGCGTGAGGTTGGCGCAGGCTGTCGGTGCGAGTTTGCTTTCCTGCGCAAGTTCGGCTGTGATCGTCTTCAAAACTAGTTGTACGTGAGCCCTGGACAACAAAGGATACAATATCGAGACATACCGAGTCCAGCAATGTCACTTAGCTCTTCGTCTTTACTTCCAGAGAAATCAATGAGTTTCTGCGCGATGAATTCCATTTGGGTCTCAGCGTACTATCTTGATGAGGACACCCAAACTTGATGAAAGCCACCATTAGATACATATTTAGCAGCGATTTAATCAAGCCCACTCACCATTTCACAGCTTGATTTTTAACCTCCGAAATCTTATCCTCTACCAGCTTCAACACATGCTGCAAGACCTTGTGCTCCATCGCCTCATCGCCATAGAAGTTCGCCGAGTCTTGTTTGATCTCAGAGAGCGAGGCAGGGACCAAGAAGGACGTGATATGTGCGAGTGGGCAGCGCGAGCAGGGTCGGTATTGCATCGTTATGAATCGAGATCTATTATGGAACGAACGCATTGTGCGCGAACGGACGGGAAAGCAATGCGTGAGAAAGAAAGAAAATTAAATGTACAGACGAAGTAATAAATACGGTCTAGAAAGACAGATGGGAAAAAATAAATAGATGAGACCTAAGTAAGTGAGTATCGATGACGTCGACCACGTGGCGAGATGGTCGCACGATAAGAATTTAATGGAGTGGACACCAAGTGGCAGGGCTGCAATTTTAGGAATAAAATCTAAGAAAGGGAAGAAGAAAAGAGAGAAAAAGAGAATAGGAGATAACAGATAAAAAAATACCGAGAAAAGAATGGAGCGAGATAAGCGCGGACCAATGAGAAAGAGACAGGCGTGGGAGTGCTGACAGTAATCATCGAAATTCACGACGACACATCCCTCTCTCCGCTACGCTTCGAGCCGGGGATTCAAGATGACATTTTAGCAGAGTCAATTCAGGTATCTGGTGGGGTATTGCAGAGGCCCCAGCTCCCGCATTAGAGAATGAAGAGGAAGAGGAAGAGAAGGAAGAAAGGCAAGTGGACTCGCATCGCTAGCATTTCAATTGCCACAATGGCCGCGCGTCAGTTCAAATTAAACACGCAAACTGACCTTCCCTAAAGTTGTCAGCATGTGACATTCTGGAAGCGGGCACCGAGGAAGAGATGTTGGGACGGAACATAGGAGCGCACACCTCCCACGCAAACGACCCCAAGTGTGGTTCTGCATCCGCTTTTTGACCTCTACCCTCAGAGACAGAAGTGATGTCGGATTCTAGACCGAGACTTCGAGTGCGCTCTGCTACATAAGTCGCGTCGTGGCAAGAAATTCGGAGACAAGAAAATACTATACTTCCGGTGAGCATCTGCTTTTAAAATCTAGAATCGACATTAAACCAAACCTCACTATTACAGTCGACTTACGGATGTAGGTGAACCAGGGTCAAGAGCCAATTCTGAGCCGGTCTCGAATTCCTCCGTGGGAGTTTGTTGAGCTCACGCATCGATAAGGGTTGATGCCCCTCAATTTCAACCGTCACATTGTCAAAGGCTCTCATCCTTGTCTTTTCGATTTCATAAAAGTCATCTTGCACTTGTGCCGGTAAGAAACTCAATCTGCTACATATGCCAATATGAAACGATTGACGAACCGCTTGGCAGATCGGAATCAAAGATCGCCAGCTGATCACACACTTGCGATGACCAGCTCGATATTCCCCGTCGAGATTATCGAGCTCATCGTCGAAGACTTGATATCACAAACCAGAGATCCTCATGTGACTGAGCCAACGCTCAAGTTCGTCCCTCACTGGCAGCACCACCTCACGCCGCTTTTCCGCGTTTGCAAGTCTTGGCATATGATATCGGAGCGACTCATGTATCAACGTGTATCTTTGGGATCTGACTTTTTCCGCGTCCCTCAAACAGGGAGAGGGCTACCCAAACGACGCGGTCACTGGGTCGCGAGAAAACTGCTGGAAACGTTGACGGTTAACTCCAGAATAGCCACGCACGTAAAAGAGCTACGTCTGGCTATTCATGACGTTCAAAATGCCCAAGCCCTAGAATGCACACGGTCAAACCTCCGCATCCTTCAACTCTGCCCGGATGTGAAGTACGTCGAGATCCGAGGATTTCATCATTCCACGAGCGACGCTTTGGTCGATCTGCTAAAGACGAAGTCCGGGTCGCTCGTTTCTCTCTGCGTTACCCCGCACAGTATCTCGACTTCGAGCCTCCGCGGAAGCCCGTTCAAACTGCTGGACCTTATGAAGAAGCTGCCACAGCTTCGCACTATCAAGGTTGACGGCCTCCCGCCATTTGCAGAGCGGAATGGACCAAATGCTGGCGATGCTCCCGGGCCCGGTCACGGTGCTTTACGCTGTTGCCCGGATCTTGAAGAAATTCAAATCGTTAACTGCGCTTTACGTCACAGCGACTTGGAATCCCTACGCGGCATGTCAGACCGTGTAAGGTATCTCAGCATTGTTACGAAACATTGGTCCGGCAGCGAAGCACTGCTAGAGGGATTATGCGGATGCTTATGCGTATGGTCCCGGACCCTCCAGCACCTCAGTCTGCGCATCGACCAGCAATTCATTTCCTACCGTCCATTTCGAGAGGCAATATCTACCCTCAAAGGACTACAGAGACTGGAGATCAATGGGTCACTCTCGGATTTCAGCGCCATAGCAGACCTCCCGTCGCTTGAGCGACTGCGCTTCAAACCAGACTGGATGATCTCAGATGCGGAAATGGGCAGTCTCATCAGTCACCTGGACGATTTAACAAAGTTCCCTGCTCTCAAGCACGTTTCAGTGTGTTATCCGCAGTGGGAAAAGCATGACAAGCAGTTGCATGATATCTGCATCGGGCGGGGCATTCAGCTGGAAACGAGGTGGCACGAGAACCATGTCCCGAGCTACTTGCTGTGGTAGCAGTTTCTCAATTTTGTTTGAAGGGATCATCAGGTTTCTGTGCACAACAAATATCTTGCGTGAAACGAGAACATCCTCAACCTTTGCATTTCTGTGGTCAAATTGATTTAACCTTCACCACCTTCAACCTCCAACTATGACTCTCTCGATGAATGCAGTAAGCGCCTGCCAGTGATGTGTATTACATTTACATCCGGTGACTGCGATTATATTATGTACATCCGCTATGGAGGTATCGATTAACTGCATTCTCAGGCTGAGCGGAGCATTGAGGCGATGACCTCTGATGGTTGATCTAACCTATCAAATGCCGGTATACCATTCTTAGCACATTTCGAAGTCTGGAACATGAGCGGCGGTGAGACAAGGCTTGATGGAATGGGCCAGGCTGCTCTCATTGCTCCTATTCTTGTATTTGTGTACACGTGCGACTCGGAGGTTTTCAACATATAAAAAGCCCCCGCAAGGTGCGTGCTCACATTGTCGCCTCCTCCATCAGCTTCACTATCAGTTGTACACTGCACCATGACCCCGCACCCCCACAGGAAACAACGAAAGGCCCGCGCTAAAGACCTGAAGCTTCTTGAGGGCAATTGGGGGCAGGCTCGGACACAGTGGGAGTTAACATACGTCTACGCTAAGCCAGCACAACCAGGACTCGATGGCGACGCAGCGACCGCTAGCACGTTCTCGACCAATGCGACCATGGACAATAATCCCGGTGCGGGTCGGATGCTCGATAGATTATACCAGTACCTCGGCAGGAAGATCGAGCAGGGTATATTGAACCTCCGCATGCGCGTCGACCCCGTTCCCCCGAATAGGATCCTTGACCGCCTTTTGGATAAGGCTCGATATAAGGTGGTATACAGTCTCGTAAATATGGACATGGACTTCACGTTGGAGAAACTTCGTGAGGATAAAGGGAGTGTCGCAGTATCAGGGGTGCTTAGCCTCCTACATCAGACGCGGTGAGCAAATGCGCTGAGTTTCAGGGAATGGCCATTGACACCAGCCCAAGATCGAAGTCAATACATCGATCTGCTGCAGCACTCATGGCGCTCATTCAGCTTTCAACTTCAGATGAAAAGTACGGAGATGTATACTTTAATTCCGCTAAGGATGAACAAATATTTAACTTGGAGACACTCGTGCAATCTCTCGATCACTCGCATCCTCAGAAAGCCCTTTTCTTCTCTTTGGCTGTTCTGGCCAGGGCACATGTTGTCCTCCTACAAAGCATAATAATGATTGATCTCCCAGCTTCTGTAGATGCCTTACAAGAGGAAATGATAGAGATTGTGGAACTAATTCAGTACGTGTTTTACGTTCTTCTTGATGTTTAGTTCACATGAAAATACTAATCTAACAGAGAAAACAAGCAGAACGCACTATTGATTTTTAGCAAGGCATACTATCTGTTGGTGAAATTAGACCGTATAATCACACTCAACAGGAATCGGAGAAATGCAGATTGGGTTTCGGAGACAGCTTATTTTCTCTTTTTGATCCTCATCAGATGCTATGGTCGAGTTCGCTGCACCGGAAGCGATCGTCGATTCTCAGCTTCTGTCTTGTCGATATGCACCAGCTACATCGATATTCTGTTCGAAAATATATGGCAGATGCTATTGAGACCCGTTGCTAGCTACTTTCCTTGGCATGACGTGCGACTCCTTCGGCATATTATGGCATTAACAATCCTACTTGTTATGTACGTGTAAACCAGTCTACTCCACCTCTCAGTGTCTTACTTGCATCAAGGTTCCAGGATACAGAAATCAGAGAGAGATTTCCCAAGACGATTGGTATGATAAGGGAGGCCTATGTTCCTCATAACTTCACTGTCCCACGAAGGCTTGAAACCAAGAAGGAACGTATACTGGTTCAATTCACCTTCGCGACTCTCCCTAGAACCTGCCGCCTCTTTGAAAATCCTGAGGAGCTTGAAAGAGAGGCTCGAGAGCAAGCAGCAAGGAACATATATGCAGCCCCGATGTCAAAATCCAGACCATATCGGTTATGTCACGACCTGAATCATTCTCTCCGCTGCGCACGGTCGATTCGTATCCACGACAAGAACAACATTATGGCGGCGGAGTTTCTACGCGCACGGAGTTATGAGCTCACCTGCGACTGTATCCATTCCTACTCGCCTAGATCGCGTATATGCGAAGATTGTTACTCGCGCTGGCAAGCGTATAAACAGAAATGTCATTTTCGGAAAGTATGGGGAGAGTACCTTTGCAACGACTTGGATTGGGACTGGGATTTATCGAGCTGTTTGCGACGTCTCTTCAAAATCGAAGGTACAATGGAAGGAACACCTCCGAATGAGACTTGTAGCTCCGAGATTCAAGGAGACACCCTAAACATCTGCGTCAATGCAATGCACTCGGATTCGCTCAAGAAAGTTCGCATGGCTTATAGGACTGCGTCAGGCGAGACCAAGTACAGGACATTCATCGCACACCCGTCCACGGAAGACCTTCCTTCTCGTCCGGAGCCCAACACGTCCGGATCCCTGACACGAGCTTGTATCCCGCTAACGCAAGGTGGCGAAGTGGAGCATTTGGCAGGTCGCAAGGATGTGGACAAGGATATCCAGGCTGAAGCAGGGAATTTATCAGGAAAAGAGGCCGACTATAACGACGGGTCAAGCAAGAGAAAGATGAAGGCCTGGGTCTCAGAGGACAGCGGTGCTATAGGTAAAGACGGTAAGTCATCGGAGAAACAAGCCCTGATGCGACTTTTATCCTGATACAGTGTTCCAGTTTTCGCAAGAACACGAGACGCACCTTGAACCACCGTCGAGAAGATGCATGTACATATGGATTCGCCAGAAGAGAGTGTCACTGGCTTTAAGAGTGAAGTCGAGAATGGCAGCGAGGATGAGCTGGTCTATCGATCTACAAATCTATCAAAATGTTAGTGATTAGTTGTTGGCTTTGCAGAATATATATCCTACGAGAGCGCATAGAAGGTAATCTTCCATTTAACTAGAACTCAAGCCCGAGAATGAAGAACTTGAAGACGTAGTAGAAGGTGAAAAATTAGCGCGATAATTTCAAGTTGAGACTCCCACGGTGCATCAGGGAAACTACTTTTTGCTTACGGTGACTGACGCGTCCTGACGCTGCCTTAAATGGACTGAAGGGTTGCTATGCCTGTCTGAAATCTACTGATGTGTTGCTATGCCTGTCTGAAATCAACTGATGGCCTTAACACACTGAAATAAGCAGATTTTCAGGACACACTCAGTACGTCAGTACATCAGGAGGTCAGCCAAGCATAAGTAAAGACTAAGTACAAGCATGTACAATTCAAATGTCATAGTAAGTACAAATCAGTACACCAGTACTTCAGTACGTCAGTACTGTAGATTGCGCGCTATTTTCCTCTCGCCTTCGCTGTTAAGGATGTTCGTGCCTTTTGCTGTCAGCTGAGTGAAGTAAGCACATTTGTCTTGTGCATTTCGTAGAACTGCCCATACTTATTAACCCAATGGCCTCAAAAGTCGCGCTTATTCTTTTCCCTCGCAAGCTTATTGGAGTTCACGACCTGCGGCCCGATGCTTATAAACTAGATGTAGCGGGACGAGGGTTGGCAAAGAGGGTGCTACTGGAGGCACGGGTGGAGGAGGTGCAGATGCAGGTGCGGGTGCGGGAGGGGTAGGGGTAGGGGTTACTGCACTGGTTGGTGCACTTGCAGCGGATCTTCTAGCGGCTGCCAACCTTTCCTTCTGAAGCCTTTCAAATTTTTCATCCTGACGAGGCGCCTCTTCTTCCTCACGCTCAAGTTGGCGAAGCCGCTGCTTCCGCAGCCGCTCCTCACGCTCCCTCAGCATGCGTTCCTCAGGGTCTTCTTCGGGCTCTGCTGGAGGAGCTGGAGGAGGAGGAGGGACCGGTGTGACAACAGGTGGCGCTGGAGGCGGGACAGGCGCACGAATAGTCGGGACTGACGAGGCTGAGGACACCGGTGGACGTGTAGCAGCACCCCACGCGTCTTTGGAGGCGGCGGTGCTGGCGCACTCTTCGGCGCAGGAGGTGGAGGCGGCCTCACAGCACTAGCAGTGGGTGTTGGTGCTGGAGGTGCAACTGAAGAGGTGGGTGTCGGGGTGGGAGGTGCCGGTGTAACGGATCTACCATCCTTCAGCGCACGCTCGCTTTCTAATCTCTCCCTCCTCACACGTTCGCGCTCTTCCGCATCCTTTTCGGCCTGACGTGCCTTTTCTTCCGCCTCCTTCTTATATTGTGCCAGTCTCGGTTTCCACAGAGTATCCACCGCGGGCGACTCTGGCGAAGGTGCAATGTCACCTAACGCGCGCATACGTTCTTGCAGTTTTCGCTGAGCCTGCTCCCTGGTATACGCTTGACGCTCCGGGCTTGGGTACAGCAGGTGCCGGAGGAGCCGCAAGGGTTGCAGCAGGTGGTGGTGGAGGCGGCGGAGAACGAGCTGCGGCAGGCGGGCTGCGAGGGCGGTCGCGTTCGCGTTCACGTTCACGTTCGCGCTCACGATCTTTCTCCCTGTCCCAAGAACGGTCGCGTTCGCGATTGCGCGAATAAGGCCGATCCCTGTCATAATCCCTGTCTCTGTCGTAGTCCCTATCCTTATCATAGTCCCTACCACGACTCCGCTCTCTCGCGATCCCTGTTGTAAACATGCCGCCCATAGTCACGTTCCCTTATCATAGCTTCCCTCGTCGTACCGCCCAAAGCGCTCATTCCGCCTATCCCGGTCTGTCGTCCACTCCCTCTTCTTCCGTTCGCGCCTACGCTCCCGATCTTCCATCTTCTTCTGTACTTCCGGAATCCTCTCGTGCATGAGGTGCAATAAGTCACGCTCTAGTTTCCGCCTCTCCTCATCCTTCGCGGTGCTCCTTGGTCCACGGCTGACGTACTCAAGGTCTTCCTGGATTTGCTTCACTCTGTACGTGAGGTCTTCCATCTCATGCTCAAGCTCCTCGTCTTCCCTTGTTCTCTGAGAACTTTCGTCTGTAGCATGCTCCAAAGCCTGAGCAGCTCCTTCAAGCTGGCGTTTCATGCTCTCACGATCCTGCGAAGGGGACTCATTTCCAACACGAACATCACGTCGGTCAACATGCCTTCGGCGACTCTTGTAATATGAATCGCCGTCGTCATTCTCGGTGTACTTGTAGACTGTTGCATCTTTTCTTCCACCTGCACCCGGAGCCGAAGAGTCATTGAAAGATCGGACCTTTGAACGCGAAATCGCATCACCGCTTCCCGCAGAGCTCGGCCGCGAGTTGTCGTGCTTCAGGATGTCCTTGAGGAAGTTGACGGATGTGTTAAGATCACGAGCTGAAGGAGGCACTAGTTCTTGAGGAAGTTCATCCGGAATCTCCATTCCAGTCAATTCTTGAAAAAGTCGTTGATATCAAATGTATATTTATATAATTATCAAGGAGACTTACTGTGATAAATGAGACCCATAGCAACATGAAACCAGCTAGATTCAGTTTACCCTTGTTATCCCAATCAACAAGGGCCTGAAAACAAATATTCAATAAAAAACCAGGCCTGCGAGAACACTAACATACCAGACTTTTGCAAGATTATTCTTTTCAAGACCACTCTGACCAAATACCTCAAGCGCCATCTGCCCGCTGATATACCCAGTGCTCCGAGTGTCCCATGCACGGAAGATCTGATCATAGTTCTTTTTCTTCGCCTTCGTCAAAGCTCAATTTATGCAAGGCTCTGTGCTTGGTAATATTGCTGGATACTCTGTTGCAGTTGACCTCCCAATAACCTCAGTGGTCTTGGGGAAGGAGCCGGGGGGGAAGCGTTAGGAACAGGACTGTGCCGATGAAGGGACTTGGTAAATTTCAGCAAAATTCTATTACTAATACTTCCAAATTAGGACATCATGTTGTCATGTTGACTTTGCTTTCATCTTTCGTCTTCACTCTCCCCCCCCTCCCCCCTCCCCCCCCCCCTTTGGCAGGTTCATAATTGCACGCACAGGCCCCTGATGCATATGAGCAATAGCGCTTGACGGCGACAACCCGGTATGGTGAGGTGACTGGACAGTAGGGGAGAGATGTTGTTGCTGGCTTGGGAGGTAGAGCCTTTGCGGTGCGATGGGTGCTGAGGAATTTGCGGACGACGGCGAGGTGAGTTGCTGAATGACCTGGTCCTGTGCCGGAGCGCTGAGTGGTCCGCCGACAGAAGGCGTGTGAGGGATGGAGAGCTGCGTGAGCGCGCGAGGGCGAGCGGGTCTAGCTGCCATTGTCACTCTTTGCTGATCATACATCGAGAACATATGGTTCGACTGTGTATGATGGTGAGTCTGGAGCACGCTATTCTCAAATGTTTGAGCACTTACGAGAACATCGCCGTTAGCATTTGAGTATGTTGGAACCTGTCCAGAAAGGTGGGCGAAGTTCAGTTGTCCCATGCTGTTCGGCGGGAACTGGTACGACTGAAGGGTTTGCTGCTCCTGGCTGACGCCTTCCGAAGATGCCTGCAACTCGGGCGAGGATGCAGAGGACGTAATATCTGTAGGAGGCGCAAGCATCCCGGAGCTCTGCTGCTGCTCCCGAGTCGCATCCTGCGATGACTGACCGGTGGCTTGTGAGTTCGACTCCGAGGCGTTTGTCGATAGGAGCTGTGGAAGCTTGATGGACGGATAAGAATTCGGCTGGGGCGGAGGCGTGGGTGCACCAGGTGCAGATGTTGAGCGACGGTTCTGCGGGAGGACGAAGGACAGAGGGGGCCCGAGGTGGTGAATCTGTTGCGCAGGGGTCTGCGCAGACAGAGAGTGGCCATGTCCGTGTCTGTGATGGCCCTGTCCGACAAACTGCGTCATCGGGTTCTGCGTGTTCAACTGGAACTGCTGGGACATCGAAAGACCAGGTGGGAGCGCCATGCTGAGGGAGGCGCTGCTCTCCGAGTCGGTCATCTCGAAGACCAGGTCGCCCATGTCCATCTCAGTCCGGATGGCACGGTACTGGCCCGCGAATACTTCAGATCCGGAGTCAAAGTCGTCGGAGTCTACAGTGCTGCAAGAAGGTGCGGTCGACGTGGTAGAGCAGGCGGACTGGTTGCGGCTCCGCTGGCTAAGTCCATGCGACAAGCGTACGCGAGAGTAGGATTTCTCGCGACGTTCCTTGCGCTCCTTTTTCCTCTCCTCGCGCCTCTCCTTCTCCTTTCCCTCCCTCTTGCTCTTTCCACCCTTTCCCCCCACCATTAAACCCTTGTTGCCCTCATCCTCGCCACCCTTGCCCTTCCCTTTCTTCTCCTTCGAACAGGCTGGCTGATAGACATACCACAGATACATAAAGCATACTTCTTTGGATATATGATCCATCGACTTCTATTGGCCGCACTCGAGCGCCGGGAACTGGACGATAGTGACCACTTTGGGAAGAAGCGATTGGATCTTGCAGGACCGCTACTTGCAGGCTTGTTCCGTATGTTGTTCCGGAAGGTTACAAAAGATGTTTACCGTTACCTACAAAAGGTTCGTAAAAAAGTGAAACAAATCTCCATACGCTAATATATATACTTAGTGCGTCGAGATGCACAAAGAATTCAACATCAATCTAGCCTGCTCCCTCTTGCGCTGCTTCGCGAACTTGTCCCAGTGCTTGCGCTCTTCCGCACTGACACTGCGCCACTGCTGGCTGATCGTTTTCGACAGGTCTGCCTTGCGCTGTCGGCGCACATTGGGGTCCTCAGCGCCACTGGCCAGCGCGTCTGCGTTGCGTTTCTGGCGACAGTCCCTGCGGAAGAGGATGAACGCATTTTCGGGTCGCTTGATGTAATCCTCGTCACCGCGCTTCGGACGGCGCTCGGGGATACCGATACCACCCAGCGCGAGCGTGTGTGTCTGCGGAGGAGCTTGGGAGTGCGGGCTTACGACGGGACCCAGCTGCAAGGAGGAGATGGAGGAGCCGCGACGCCGGTGAGCTAGTGTGATAAGGCCGGTTGCAAGTGATGGCCCGAAGGAGTTGAAGGGGTTGATCTGTGCTGCAGACAATTCAGTGCGGGCTCATAGCGTTTTTATTAGGCTTTAGATACATTTGTTACATTACTTTTTATTGTACTTATTGTGTCCTTATGACTTCCTTATTTTACTTATTTGCTAACTGAACAACTGCGTGTCTGACTGCCTGAAACACTTAGAGCACTGATTCAGCCAACTCGTCCTTATTTCAGCCAACTCATCCTTATTTCAGCCAACTCGTCCTTATTTCAGCCGGCTTGTCCTGAATAATGGGAGGACATGCATGAATAAGGCAAGCTTGCCTTATTCAGACTTCAAGTCACTCAGGACGTTTAAGTAACGCTTAAGTCACTTTCAGCAAAAAGTAGTTTCCCTGATGTGCAGAATTTCAAACCGTCCAAATCGGGTACTACACTTGAACTTAAACGAGAATTTAAGTTTGCCGCGAGGATTCCGTCCGTCCAAGTCATGGTGTGTTCGCGCATTGACTTAGTCTTCGTCGCTCTTCTGACATCCACTTTCACTTTCACCACGTCGCCCATTGTCATTGTCCTTAGCCTCAGACTTTAGTCTACAATGAAATCCGTATATGTACGTTCGTCTCTCTGCTATACCAATATCTAACAAATGACGTACTTGTTGATAGATGGAGCGACCAACTTCGCATAACATTACCGGCAGAGTTATGAACAACTCAACCTTACCCGTCGAGATTCTTGAATACATCATTGAAGATCTAATATCAGACTATAACAACGCCTCGAATGACATCGAGTTCCTTCCTCAATGGTACCTCACACCTCTTCTTCGAGTCTGTAAATTATGGTACATAGTCACCGAGAGGTTCTTGTATCGACGTATATCCATCGGAAGGAACTTTATCAGCAGGAGGAACCGGAGATGGGGAGGATATTGGGAGGCGCTGCCCGTGCGGGAAGGCTTCGAGATTGCCGAGGACCTTCTGGAAGCTTTAATGTCCAACCCTCGCGCTGCTGCGTTAGTTGAAGGGCTTCAACTGGAAGTTGAGAGTTTTAGTAAATCTATCAAGACTTGGGCGCAAACAAACTCCTTCATCATTCGTACCTGTCCGAACTTGAGGTATGTAGAGGTTCGAGGATTCCATCCTTCCAAACTGGACGCTTTAACCGAAGCACTGGAGGAAAAATCGCTTGTCTCATTTTGCATCAGTCCACATATTGTGCGTACTATGTGTATTGGGGTGAAGAGACTCACGGTTCCTATACAGGACTCTGTATCGATGTACAGAAGCACAACACTCGACGCACTATGCAGATGCTTACGCGCATGGTCACCGACATTGCAGTGCTTCCGGCTGCACATCTGGTCCCAGAATGCGGCTTACCATCCGCTATCTGAGGCACTGTCATCCCTAATGAGACTCGAGGAACTGCATATCCATCACTGTGAATTAGATTTTGGTGCTATCTCGAGCCTGCCGAAGCTGAAGCAATTGCACCACACTTCGTCAAAAATGGAATCGTCGATGACCTGCTTGGCCAGCCATTTAGAAGACCCGGCGAAGTTTCCCATTCTCAATGACATTGCGTTTTATGAATGTTATGGTCGGATGGGAAGGGGAGGCAGGATTCTGAGAGATGCGTGCTTTAGGCGGGACATCAATTTGAAAATGACATGGTACAGTTATAATGTCTCTTTCTGTAGTGGAAGTAGACTCTTGTCTTCGCATTGAACAGATAAGCATTCCATCTTGTCGTTAATTTCTCGCTCCTTTCGTACTTATTCAATTCATGACTTTTCCATATGCTCAGATACAACGTATCAGCTTGCTCGGCTATTAGATATGTAGAGACGGGTTTTAATAAGAGGACGGCAGAATAGTCCATGCTCGAAGGCAATGCACGTCCTTCGCGCGCATCTTCAAGCAGGATAACTTGAAGCCCCAACTCCGCGAAGTCCAGAACTGAGATCCAATCGTGGGAGACTTATATTGATGTTTCAGATGTGTATTTTTTGCAGATGTAGGATGGGGCGTCACTGCCAGATTTCCTTTTGTAACTTGCAGTAATTCCATAAGCTCTAACGACTAGCTACTATACTTAAGACGAGCCGAATTCGCTCAAAGAGGAACATAGCACCAGACGGCAATAATAAAGTATACCGAATCCGGACAACAAGTGCCCATTTCAGTAAGCGCTCGATGCTCAACTTGAAGTCGCCGTGTACGCCATGGACTCTTTCTCTTCAACCCTTGTGAATATCCTCCTTTGTCCTTCTATTCTCTTAGTCACTGTCATGAAACTGTTTCTTTAAGATGCTTCAGATGGCTAACGGAACATAGGACTAAAGTTTGAATGGAAATCCGTGAGTTTTTTTGTTTACCAACTCAGACTCCCGAGTAGTATCTTTATCATTTGATTTCTTACTTCTCGATAATCTTTTCAGCAATCTAAAGACTGCTCAATCTCACCGAATGCTGATGAGATCAGTCTCTACCTCGGCGTATCGCTGTCCATGGTCACTTCTCTTTTCACGTCTTCGCCCTTTCGGATTTCCGACACCCTTTCGGAGGATTTCTATAGGACAATTTGATATCGCAATGGTTTGTTTAGGACAATATAGAAGTAAGGTGAGCGGTGGAATTAGTTTATTAATGAGTGAATATGTTGCTGACTAATCGCAATCATGATAAGGATGACCAGCATTGCCATCGTCCTTCTAACTCCTTCAGCCATCGCGTCGACCATCGACCTCATCCTTGACTTCTGTTGGATCTAAAGCGATATTGTACTCTATGTCATACGGGCATCATTCAGTTATATTCTGCTTTTGCCCTTCTATCGCCTTCAGTCACTGGCCCACCGCGTCATCTTTGTCCTCCTCGTTGACTCCCGCCTTGTGTATAAAGCCGTCTTGCATCTGTTTTTGTAAGAGACTCACGCCACTCTACCAATACGAAATGACTGACATTTTTTGTTCGAAGGTCTGAGGACCGCCGCCTACTGATCACCCACGATGAACAACAATACATCCTTACCCATCGAGACTCTCGACGCCATCGTTCGAGAGTTGATCTCAGAGCTCCCGGAAGGAAATGAGGATGACAAGTTTCTTCCGCGCAGGCAATGGCAGCTCGCGCCCCTCCTTTACGTATCCAAGTTATGGCACGTGGTAACCGAAAGGCACATGTACAAAGCCATCTCCATCGGAAAGCCAATCACTCTCGCGACGGAGGGTGAAGCTCTGAAGACGCGGCCCTTACGAGAGGGTTTCGAAGTCGCTCAGAAGTTGCTAGAGACGCTCAAGGCTAATCCTCGGCTAGCTGCGTGCGTGGAGGATCTGCAACTGGCCATCAAGGAGTGCATTGATAGACACGATGAAGACGCGCAGAAATGGACACATATCAACACCCATGTTCTTGAAATATGTCCAAACGTGAAGCACTTCGAGGTTCGCGGGTTATTTCCATTCCCGACCAAGGGTTGCCTGGACTTCAAACATCTGAAGACCCACAAGCGGGCCTCGAGATTTTGCCATGCGAAGTGTCGAGCGTGTCGTGCATAGGGTCGTGCGTAGTGTCGTGCGTAGTGTCGTGCGTGAGAAATGCAACGTGACGTAGATTAACCAATGAGAATAAAGGAAATATATATCTAATTTAACATGAGAAAGGTTCTGGCCAATGAGAGAAGAGAAGAAGTTAGTCATCATTTGGAATACTAAAAGAAGTAAGAAGGACATGCCTAGTGTCGTGCGTAGGGGTCGCGCGAGGGGTCGTGCATAGGTCGAGCAAAGGGAGGGGACATGAAAGGTGTCGTGCAGGTGCCATGCAAAGGTGTCGTGCATCCTGCCAAAAAAGGATAAGTAGTCATTTTCATTCAGGCACAAATCATAGCCCCCAAGGCACAATTCACAGCCCCTAAGGGACATACACAGCCGCTTATTGAATTCGGTTAGATCTTACTCAGATCTAATACAAAGGATTGCCTTGCCCGAGCTATCGCTTCAATACATTCTCAACCAATCGGCAACAAGCATGTTCATAAGTACAATATAAACAAATTAACAGTGAATACAAAGACGAAGCTAGCAGTATAATGTTCTATAGTACAGACTTCAAGGTATCTAAAATAAGTTGCGCAATAAATTTTAAACTGGTACATGAAATGGGGGTGCTGGAAGTCTGTGGAAAGTCTCTACAAAGCTATCAACGTAGAAATTTATACAGTCCTGCAGCGAAGATTTCAAGGCCTCCTCAGACCGATTTCGACTGTCAAAGCCAGTCATCCATTCCGGAGAATTTGGCCAAAACCGTAGAACGTCCACCAAGCCGTCCAGCAAGCTTCGACTACCAGTCGTGTCCCATATATCGCATACGCTGGTAGAAGTATCTGGGAATAAGCGAGGAGTACCATCGACATCCTTCCATATCCTCTGGACACCATAGGTTCTTAAGCCTGCAGCCATTGAATCGCCAGTCTCTTCTACTCCAGTCATTAGCTGATCAGCTTCGATGAGGTCCATTCGGAATTGACATTCGCATACATCCCAAAGAACTCGAGCACGTAGCGTAGAATCTGAAATGATCGTGTCGTAGTTGACCAGTCGACCTGCCCATGACACGTCGCACGTTCTCGAATATGGAGTGAAATTTCCTTCGACAGCGAAAATTACCTTGATCGACTGCTGGTGTGCGTTTCTGGATATCTTTGAAAGCGATTTGCCAATCGCATCTGGGTCGATTTTAGGTACAAGATCGTTTCGCGAAGGTAGTGTATCTTTTAAACGCTGAAGTGAGGGGGTGGCGATACTTTTGTCTAATGGAAGAAACCCTTTGGTATAGTCGCCAAGTAGTGCAACCCTCCAGTCCTGGATTTTAAGTCCACCTCGCTCGGTCAGGTAGACGGACTGTCTCATAGCTGCACGTTCGCAGAACGGCTTAATACGCATCCAGTTGTGAATGTGTTCGTAAGTCTTTCCCGTGGACTGAAACCCGAACAAATGAGGAGGCGGGAAGTAATATCGCGCGGGTGCATCTCGGTACACAGGAAGGGGGGAGACGCGCTCAAGAGCAGTACGCCAGACAGTAGGAATTCCGAGGAGTTCAGGAAGGTACGGTGGCGAGACGAAGGATATGGAGAAAGACAGTGGTTGGTAGTCATTTCGAACAGACACATCCTGTCCCTGTTGTGTCGACGCTTTCGCCCGTTTCTTTTGTCTTGACTTCAATTTCTTGCGAGGGCGGTCGTCATCAGAATCACAAGCGTGCGGCGGTGAGGCAGGCGAATCAAGGTTTTCCCGGGGACGCTTCGTTAACGACAATCCGAATTCCAGTGGGTCCCGGTTGAGGCCTTGATCTCGACCCATCGCGTGCTTCATATGTGCAATAAGTGTGGCCATGCCATCTTCAGTCATGAGTGACATCCGTCCTGAGCGTAACCCTACGTATGAGGACGATGAAATTGCCATGAAGAGCTCTCTTCCGTCTACTCGGCTACGCCATGGATGGGGGTCGAGAACTTGTGTCCATGACAGTGGATCTACGATCTTGTAGATGCGAGTGTCGTGCCGAACACTCTCATACGGGCGAATGAACCAGACTGGGATTCTGGCTCTCCGTAATTCTTCCGCAAGTGCCCCGTCGTCGACAAAAACACCACGGAAAGCACGGGGATGGGGGTTGGTTGACGGAACGAACGTACGTCGTGCCACATATTTAGCGTAAAAATGTAAACCAAATAGCTCTCTAATGGACCTCTGGACTTCGCGGACACGCTGAATGACGTCGCGCTCAGCCCTTGGCTCACGCCGAAGTTGCTCGACTGCAAGGCGTGCTTGATTCGTGATCTGGGGCATTAAAGCGTTCAAGTTGAAGTTAAGGTCCTTTTCGGACGCTGCACATAAGGCGATCGTGAGCTCAAGCGCCTTCGAAAGATCATTGGAGAATTCGAGTTTCAATTTGCCGATCGGTTCGGTGAAAAGTTCAAACGGAGAAGGTCCTGACTCGATCCAATCGGAAGGTTCCACTGTACGCCAGACAATACCGTCGGGTTGCAGAATATCAGGCATCTCCGAGTCTGAAGTCCGCCGAGGAATACACATATGATGAGCGAAAGCGTTGCAGTAGATTTGGGGCCATATGGAATATTCCTGAGGACCCCAGTGTCCGTCAGCGCGTTGGTACAATCCTCTTTCTTCAACGTCCGGAAAGTCTGGGATCCAGCTCATATTTGGCGACGAGATGATTTTATATGTGTCCCGATTCCACTTGATGATGGCGGCACTCTGGCAATCGTAGGAATTGCGAATATGACGAGGACAATCTGAGAGCGTTCTCTGTCAGACACATTGCATTCAAGAGTATTGATGCGACGAGGTTTCGACTCACCATGGGGCATATTGACTTTGAAGTCAGGAAACCGTGGACAAACAGCCTCACGAGTGTTCTCCATTCTGCAACAGATAGCAGCGGTATATCAGACGTCCAGCCCATTTCGCGACAAACGAAGAAGTACTGACCTGGTTTACGCGACTTCTTTTCGTCGCTCCAGCAATCAACAGGTCAAAGTGAGGGTCCGTAGGCCTTCACTTGATTCCTGATCTCACAGAGAGTTTAGCAGTGACGCTAAGTCAATACCGTAACTCTGAGCAACTTGAAGGCTGAAGTTGGTTTGCGAGAGTGGCGGAAGCAAATGAGGTGTGCCAGTCTGTATTCCAAACGCGGAAAGTTCACACGGCGCGCCACTCATCACTGGCACTGGCATGCGTGGCAGTCGCCTCTCATCCTTGTATTCTCCCACCATGACGACGCTACCCGTTTCTCGTATCCCTTCGTTCATCGTCTCTATCGCCTTTCGACCTCCATGAATGACTTTGAACTCCATGGCTGACCCAGTATCCATCACCAGATCGATTTGGTTCTAACTGTCTGACTGTAAGGTAACATGACATTCTTCAACTCCTCCCTTCATTCCTATCCTTTCTTTGGTTTATGTCGTCGATACCGCTGATATTGTTTATCTCATAGATCACTACAGCATTATCCGTTACCTTAAGAGCAAACAGATTGGAGAAAGAGTCCTCGTATCAAGCTACCTGCCCCTTAATCGCATCGGCTATGCGCTGCTGTTGATTGGGATGGACGACTTTTGGTCAGCTCCGGCTGCCTCGAGGTTTCAACAAGTTCGACAAACTAGCCCGCGGGAGGAGAGGCTGAATTAGATTGTCGTTGATAATGGGATTGGTTTATGAACGTTTTGATACACGTTTTAGGGAACATTGCGTAGACGATGTAGCCACGTACGTTCAACTCTCCTTTATTTACACTTAACATACGTTACTTAATCCACCGTTGCTTTCAACACTCGTCATATGCTCACGAAACTCTTCAGCGCTGGTTTGCAGTACCGGAATTGCTTAAAGGTGTCCAGCCCTTGGGGTCCTCATGAAAGCGATGCACATCCGAGATGTGAAAAACAATGATCCGTAGCGATCGATGCCTTGACGGTTAGTAGTTTATCCAACAGAAATTGCGAAATTTTCTAATCCGACGGCGTGTTCAGATAGCTTACCGATGTCTTGCATCCGAAATATTGTACCCTGGCATTATTTATGTCCCATATTGCGACCACTCGACATATTCCCCCAGAAATTTTGTCCCAGTTTCTTCTTCCCCGTATCCTCCCATCTTCTTTCGCTGTGCTTCATGTAAATCCACATCGATGGTCTTGCTCCGCAAATGCCTATCGTTTCTCTCTTTACCATTTCCTACAATCGATTTCGCGAATGCTACTAGTTCTATCTCTATCTATTCCCAAGGCTATACGAACTTCGTAGATATGGAACGGTTTACTCCTTTGATCCAGCAATATCTTAGTCTAACCGGAGACCAAAGGAGACGGTTGTATAGTGTTCTGCCAAATAGCTCGGGTAATTTAATCATTCGTTGTCTTCTACTCATTATGCATACTCATATTGATGTGTTAGGCGGTTATTGGGTCAAGTCCAATGTGGACTTGGGTACGATTTCTCTTGAGCAAAACAACTGTATGTCAATCATTTCCCTCAAATCGAAAGCAAATGTGTAAATTTATGTTATGTAGTTCCGGTTGGAGGCAACAATGAATTTCGAGCACCTGTAGCTCATTTCGAAGTCCCTACCTTCTCTGATTTTGCGATTAACGAATGGAATGCACCTGCGCCTACTGCGGCGTTTATCGATCCACCGTATCCTCCTCTCGACCACGCGGGAAAAACGCACGGTGTGTTTGAGAGCAATATATCAGCGAATGCTCAAGAAATTCCTGCTGTACATGTGACTCATCCATTCGGTGTGTCCGACAGCAACATACCAGCGAATGGTCCTCCGCAAATCCCTCCCATTGGACATGTCACAGCAATACCGCGCCAGATTCGCGACGAACCTCCTTTCCGACCATCCTCCTTTGGGCCCCACGTTATCCCCGCCAATCGCGGTTCAGATTTAGTGCTGTCCAATGGTTATGCAAACACTGCACGATACAGGGATGGAAGAAATCACCATTACGGCGGCCAGTACCCAACTTATCATGCAGACCGTCGACATTCCAGGCGAATGTCACGTTCGAAATCCCGTTACAGAACCAACGACCGTTCACGGTCACGACATCGTCCCCGCTCAATGAATCGATCCCGCTCTAGACAACGTCAAGCCAGATATGAAACGAGGTCTCGTTCCATAGAACGGCACTACAGATATGAAACGAGAGACGACCGTCCTACATACCAATTCCGACATCACCACTCTACAGATCGTTTCCGCTCGAATCACCATCTTCAGATGCGTTCTCGCCCTCGTAGACAGGATTACGTTCGAGATCAATCATCTTTACCTTTCGATGACTTTGTGGAGGACTTTCCAATCCCATCTCCTAGAGGAAGGTCGCCAACCCCTCGTGCAGTACATCCTCCGTCTAATTATGTGGATCGCCCGACGAATCAACGTCATGCTGATAAAGATGTGTCTGTCCGCCCTCTCGATAGAGTGAATAAAGATACACACACAAATGTTGATCAGGCGGAAAAGACCGGGAAGGTACAACCACCACGTAAGACGCAAATCAACGGTACGACCACGACGGGAGATTCGAATCGGAAACGTGCTCGCTCCCAATTCTCTGACCATAATTCGACATCCTCATTGTCAACGAAGGATGATGATCAGAACAGCAATGTCGAGGGTTCAGTGGATGATGATGATGCCGTCGCAGACACGTCTGCAGATGCAGAACTGAAACTGTCCGGACTGTTGGTTGATCCTTGGATCGATGGAGATTTTTCCGGTACTTTCAGCCTTAAACAACTCGGCATGGCTGACTCGAATAAAACAACGTTTAATTCATTTCCTATGCATTGGGCATTCAAAAACCCAGGCGGACTACACAGTAAGGGTTCGATAAAGTCGAAAACCTCAGCAGGTGCAAAACTCTCGAAGCGTCATTGTTTGGGTATCTTTCGATGCCCGAACTGGAACAGAGACCAGGATCCGTGTCAGTACATCGTTCGACCCAAAACCAAGTCTGACAGAATGAAGGCCCAGACTATCGAATTTTGCAAAATGCCGGAATGCAATAGAGCCAGTCTTGAGCACGTCGACTGCGACGTCCATCAGGAGATGCGAGTTTGGGCAAACGGAGTCACATTCAAAAATTTCGGGCACCACGCTCATGACCGTCCATCAGTTGTCTTGCACCTTACTCCGACCGAACGGAAGCTCGCTCAAGGTGTAATGGAGGCCAACCCCAAGTTAGGTCCCTCGGCGCTTCGCAGTGGGAGACCAGACATGGTAGGACCCACATTAAACGTTCGTTCTATATCATCTGTGTTAGGAAATCGGGGGCGTATTGCATACGAAAAGAAGTTGTTGAAAGACTCTGGGACAAAGGGCGTTGGGCCTCTTGAGCAGGTTGTCGAAAAGCTTAAAATCATCGAGGACCAATATCCGGGCGTTATTCGTGAATCATCACTTGGTCCTGGACCTGTTTATTTATCAATACAGTCAGAATTCATGGCACGACTTGCCCTCCATATTGACCTCGACTACACCCGACCTAATAACGGGCTGATCACGGACGCTGCGATGAAGTACTTCAAGTCGGGGATGTTCATGGTCATCGTCACATCTGGATTTGCCACTCGTATGCTCAAATGGGCTCCTGTCATGATTACTGTCGCCGTAGGACAGGACGCATCGGTTTACGAACGTCACTTCTATCAGTTATTCGTGTCCATTTATGAACGATGTTTGGAGCTCGAAGTTTCGTTTAGTAACGAAATGTTGTCAATGGTACGTCATTATGTATGACTGTCGCGACGCACATCACTCACTTAAACATCAGGTTGCAGACTTTAGTGAGGCTCAACGGAGAGGTTTCTTGAACGCTTTCATACGATTCAGAAGGGATAAACTTGGCGACATTGAAACTGATGACGAACTAGAGGCCATTGGGCGGACTTTATACAAAGGGTGCGCTCGTCATTTCGCGGACAGTGTCGACCGGATCTGTAAAATGGTGGAAGTGTCGGGTAATGAGGCCGCTTTTCGTAAGCTCGTTGACGAAATGCTTTATCATGAGAGCGTGGAGGCCTATAACGCTGCAGCGGATCGCATACAACAAGACTTTCCTTCGGTTACCAGGTGGCTTGAGTGGTGGAGGCGCCCAGCTAACGCCGGTATGATATTCCGTTCTATGAGGTCTATGGATGATCGTCTGTGGAACGCCATTCCCGATACTACAAATGCAGAGGAGTCCATGCACTGGTGCATTTATTCTGCTGTCGGATTCGGACATGATGCTTTGTCAGGGATTTTGGGTCTTGTGATGGTCGCAGAGGACTTCAGACGCATGTACATTGACTTTAAACGTGAGTGGCATTCAGTTATAATATATATTTGCGGTCTCTAACGTTGTATAAATTATACAAGATGGAAGGAGCATAGACTACGGCGAGATTGCGCGTTGGAACAAGTATTTCGAAGCTCTAGGCACTACTCACCCAGACCGCATGCCGTCCGCGAAGCGAATGGCCAATAAATTGCTCAATGACGGGCGCCCTCCTGATACGGTAAAAAAACTGCTTGGAAAGAATGGATCGAAGGCCAGACCAAAGAAGAGAGTTAGGGTAGAGTCTCACTCGACATCCCGATCCCCTTCCAAGTCTCGATCCCCTTCCAAGTCTCGATCCCCGTCCAAAAAGCGATCTCCTGCCAAGTCACGTACTCCATCCAAGCCACGTTCTGCGGTCAAAATATCAAAGCCACAATCACAGAATGTTATCGCCGAAGATTTAACCGGAAATGATGGCAGTATTAATGTGGACGACTCGGAAGACAACCTGCCACTGGCTTTGCAACCATACACTGGGAACAAAATCGAGAAAAAGACTCTGATACCGAAGGATGTAACCGCGCAAGCCACGGCATTGCAAAGAGTCGGCTATCCATTTGACGACAACTCTTGCTGGCTGGACACGACTCTGGAAATAACATACAGATGCGCGATAAGAAGTGTTGTCGACTTCAAGCAAGCTATGTCAACATCTGATTCCAATAGTTTCGTCCATGAAGTAATCCAGCATTTGCTACAACGCATAGCTAATTTTGGCCTGAGTGAAGACAAACTGCAAGTTAGCGCTTTAAAATCCGAGCTCATGCGTGGTCGAAACGAGCTGCGTAAGGAAGTCGCCAGACTGAAGGTCACTCAACCAGGTCATGGGTTTGATGTTCTTTGGGTGAGAAAACTTAATTTGAAAGCGAGCGCGATGGTCTAACTTTCTATGCAGAATATTCTTCTCAATGGATTCCAAAGAGACTACCAGCTCGGAAATTGGAACTACAAAGTGGGGACGTTTTTTGAGGCGACTACAGTAGTTCTAAACGATTGCGATGGATCTGATGACTTTCCCTCTCATCGATCTATAACACCAGTACCCAGACGCAAAACATTTGAACTCTGGTCTGATGACTGCGAGAGGTTGAAGGGAGACGTCCGTTCCTACTTAATGGAATATATCGAGCGCAAAGTTACAAATACGACAGACAAAGTTTGCAATCGGGTCTCCAGCGCGAACTCCACTTGCAGTAATAGGCGTAAACAGTACGAACTCGTAGTCACAATGCCGGTAATGCTTGTCTTCGAGACGGTGCAGGATCGTATCCCCCCTCTTTCGTGGTCGTACAGACGGACTATCGACGTACCGGGTGAAGATGCGTCTGGTCGGCGAGTTGTTGCGCATTACGATATCATGGCCCGAGCGATGCACCAGACTACTCCTGCCCACTTTACAGCGTACATTTGTCATGGGTTGAATCATTGCTATCTGTACGATGATACGCAGTCTGGCGGGCTCCTACAGAGGCAAGAGCAAAAAGTGGCGGTGGATATGTTGATTGCAGGAAAAATAGATCCTATAGTAATCGGTGAAGGCGAAAATCAAAAAACACTGAGCACGAATTCCGTTGTGTATCATTTACGGGAAGGATCTATGGGTCAGGATTGGATCTCGCGGGGAATTCGGAATCGGATTGAGCGTATTTTCAATGTCTCAATTGTTAACGTCGATGGGGCCCACTTTCCACGAGTGACACTCACGAGGCCTTCTGAAGTTCTTGTAAAAAGGGCAGAGGATCAAACCAAGCACGACGAGTACGAAACACGGTTAAATGCAGACCCACCTCCACAATCTACATACGGCGAGCCCGTTGAAGTCCTTCAGAATGAAGGAATACAGAACCGGGAGAATATCATTACAGACGCACCGAGGCATAGGGTCGAAAAGCCTTGGCCGTTCCCACCCATCGAACTTAGCGATAAAGAGACGGACATTGTATCTGTTCACTCAGACAAAGCGAATACAGAACGTGTGTCGCAAGGAGATGAGACGCGTACGAAACTCGCTCAGAGGGTATCCCAGGCTTCGTCGTCTGATGTATCTGTTGGAAGGGCAAACATTTTCAGGTGCAGGTGTGGTTTCGAAGGAGAAGAGTGGGACTGGAACTTGGATCAAAATATCATTCAATGCGATAATTTCGACTCTAGTGAGGGTAAATGTTTGTGGTCCCACTCGGCGTGTCAGCTAGACGGATGGACACATTCTATCGGGCCCAAGGATCCTTTCTTTTGTCCGACATGTTGGCCTTTACACTGGAGCAGTAAGACAGGGTACGCAATTGAGATTGTATATATGGTGGCGAATTCTGACAGCCCTTTGAAGGCTAATGTCGAACGAGCAGTTACTTCAGCAGTCAAAATTGCCCCTCTCAGTGAGATTACGGTGAGTGTTACTGTAGTAAAACCGATGTAGCTCGATAGCTGATTTTTGCTTAGACCGGGATTGGGAGTGTTGGTCAGACTTGGGACGTTCTGGTACCCTGGACGTGTGATTGACTGCCCGGGAGAAAGAGAGATGTCGAATAAGTCGTATATGCTATATACAGTCCGCATGTGGCGAGGATGCGAGTTTGATGAGGAAGCAAAGCTTATCATTCAAAGCCTTCTTGTCAAGATTCCAATTGAAGACATACTTGATTGCCTCTGGCGGGCCTCGAAGCTGAGGCGGGAAGTGAGGGTAAGATCGATAACTTCATATTCTTTTTGAACGTAATCTCATTGTCACTATTCAGATCGGCAAATTTAGGCATGCAAAGATTGAATTGGACAACGACCTAGACAATTTCCAGGAATACCCTTACACGGACAACATCAATAATATTCTGTCGCCACATATGGATGCGTTTCTCGCAATGATATCAAAGTCCAGCGGCTTAGATCTCAAACAAACCCCAGTCATTGCCTATTTGCAAAGGAACGTAAGGGGATATGATTCCATCTCGAGGGCGAACATAAACCGAGGATCAGTATCGCTTCCCGGGGACGTCTCATTGGAAGACCAAGCTCGAATTGTGAACTGGTTAGTGGACAAAGTACAGTACATTCTATCGAAACCTCCTACCCAGTCCACGCCATTGGAAATCGAAGTGCAGTCTCTATTATTGAACCAGAAACTACAACCTATGTCTTCAGCTCAGGCCAGACACGCCGAATCAGCTGCCATACAATTGGAAATAATCGGAACAGCTGTACTTGCTCATGCTATTACGCTATTCATATCAGCTACTCGCCACCTTTCTCTGGAAAAGGCTTTTGAAATCCAGTCAAGTCCAGCATCGAAATCCAAGGTCGTCGATGTCGATCGCGAATGTTTGTCAGTATTGGAAGATCGGATGTTCAACGCAGGAGAAGAGGACTGGGGAGTGGACTCCGGAACGCATCAAGGTAATTGGGATCCGTACGATGGGATTCGCGATAAGAGACAAAAGATATCGAAGGTATGAAACATCTCTATTCAACACATAGACTGTTATTGAACATATAATTATGCAGAGAAGGCAAAAGACATCAGACAAGAAGTCGAAGGCGACAGGCAAGGGAAAAAAGCCTGCTGCAGACCAAGTGAAGGCGAAAACGAAGGGGACGGCGGTAAAACCGCCAGCCAAGAAGGTCGCGAACCCTACTGAAGGAACAGAACAGCAAGGACAGGCAGTGGATGTTGAAGTGAACGAAGGAGAAGGAAGGCAAGGGCGAGGTCGAGGTCGAGGTCGAGGTCGTGGTCGAGGTCGGGGTCGAGGTCGGGGTCGGGGTAGGGATATATGATAAAGGGAAGAAGAGTGCAAGTGAAGGGTGATACAATATTCGGTTGGCGCAATTGACTTCACATGTTATATCTCAACGTAATTGCTATAAAGAAACACTTCCTGAAGAACATGCCAGAGAGTCCCGATGATGTAGTCTTCTCTTCAGAGTTCAGAGATCGTGTCCGCACCTCCAACATCCGGACACTTTCCTGCGTGTGTGGTTGCGAACCACATCAAGATCGAAGACCGTTTCCTCTTCTTATTCAGCGATCTTATTATTATCACGAAGCCAATGCTGCCAGATCATGCAATTACTCGCACATCATCACCTACGTCTTCAAAGCGGATACAGCTCTTTCGGTTCTCATCCTTCACCAGGTGCGCCTGCTGGTCAAGCACCACATCAATTGCACAAGAAGCAATCCACAACAGTCAGTGCTGGGCAGGGGAAGATGCAGACGAAGCTGCCTCCTGGCTTGGCGTATCTCAGCCAAGCGAATTACGAGAAATCGGAGGTGACAGAATCGTACCAAACGTGGGGAATACCTAGCTCGACGGACATCGAGGCATGTGCTGAAGGCTTACATCAATGCCTTTGTACCTTCGCATTTGCTCGCTTAGGGATCGAGGAGGTGCTCCGCGTTTTCTTACTGTCTATGCACATGCCCTCGACGCCTGGAATCCAGCTGGTGAGTGCAATCGATGTTCATGCCAGACAGTTCAAGGCTAACCATGGCCTATAGCAGAGAAATCATCCCGGTGGTAGTGCGAGCCATAGTTCAACTGAACGACAAGATACACTCCTGTTTGGTTCAAGACATCGGGCCGCTTTCGTATTTAAGATCGGTTGTTAACTACAAGGACTTCACCGATGCATTCAGAGTGCATGATCATAGGGAATGGTCTCGGACATGTATTGTACATTTTCAATAGAACAGAGTGAAATCATACAGTTCAAAGCTATGCTTCAACGCCAGAGAAAGAAAAACAAGCCAAGTAACGCGACCGTGATCGCGAGCATCCAGAGCACGTTCCGAATCTTCTCTCCGACGCGCCTCCGCTTCAAGTCATTAAAAATGATCTATGGGGGTTCGTTAGTTAATGTTACGATCCCCCAAAAAAAGTTGAGTTCGTACCTCATGTAGCTCAATACATGTCTTCATTTTGGTCATGTTCTCGACCATCTCCTTGTTCAACCGGATCGCCTCCTTCTCTATCGCGTCACCATCCATCTGCATGACTTCGTGCGTATAATGGACAATCTCTGTAGCGTACTTCTGAACCAGACGCAAGTACGGATGTACCGTAGGCTCGCAGGTGGCTTGGATGTGGCCCAGAACGACCAGAATGACAGACGCTTCGCGGTCGAGGCGAATGGCGTCCGACTTGACGTTGGCCATGCTGGGCTTGTACGGCTGTAACTACGTTGACAAGTGTAAGTGACTTATGACTTCCAGCTTAAAACTTTGTACTCACCACGAGTTTTAGCGACATTGAAAGTGAAGGCTGTCGAGGACGAGTGGTAGGTCTGGGACGGATGTGTACACCGTGCCACAAGAAGCTCATCATCATTCGGTAAGCTCGTCGCACGTTCATTCAAATCTAATTATAACTAAACCATGATTTACATTAGATTTACGCATATCATTGCTTTAAATCCATAGCGTAATCTGCATCGACTAGCGCAGATATCGACGCAGCTCCGGAAGTTCAAAAAACCAGCTAAGGAAGAACCTACTCACACGTTCTTCTCCCTCTTACAGGACGCGCGTGTAACAACTGTATCAACGTCAAGATGCAACAGTCTACAAGTACACCGAGAATGACGATGGCAATTCATATTACAAGAGTCGCCGAAGGCATGTTGACCGACGTGATGTGCGTGTTGGAAATGAGTCCCCTTCGCAGGATCTTGAGAGCATGAAACGCCAGCTTGACGGAGCTGCTCAGGCTTTGGAGCGTGCTACAGACAAAAGCTCACAGAGCACAAGGGAAGACGAGGAGCTTGAGCGTGAGATGGAAGACCTCAGGTATAGAGTGAAGCGAATACAGGAAGGCCTTGAGTACGTCAGCCGTGGACCAAGGAGCACCGCGAAGGATGAGGAGAGGCTGAAACTAGAGCGTGACTTATTGCACCTCATGCACGAGAGGTTCCAGGAAGTACAAAAGAAGATGGAAGATCGGGAGCGTAGGCGCGAGCGGGAGAAGAGGGAGTGGACGAAGACCGGGATAGGCGGAATGAGCGCTTTGGGCGGTACGACGAGAGAAGCTATGATAGAGAATGTGACTATGGGCGGCATGATTACGACAGGGATCGCGAGAGAGAGTGGAGTCGTGATAGGGACTATGATAGGTATAGGGACTACGACAGAGACAGGGATTATGACAGGGATCGGCCTTATTCGCGCATTCGCGAACGCGACCGTTCTTGGGACAGGGATAAAGATCATGAGCGCGAACGTGAACGTGAACGCGACCTGCCGCAGCTCGTTCTCCGCCGACATATTTGTATACATATTGTTATATTATAATCAATTAATACATAGCTTTCTAACTACATGACTTGTGTGCAATTGAATTGAGAAAATTAAATCTGTAAGTACTTACGACACGATCGGGGCACGATCTTAGTGGGGAGATGAATCGGGGACCCTGCATGCCCCTCAGCACGACCCACAGGCATGCCCCCTCGCATGCCCCCGGACGGCCCTGCCAAACGCACGACACCTACGCATGCCCCTACGCACGACACGCACGACACTTCGCATGGCAAATTCTTGGTGCCGCCCACAAGCTACGTACGGAGATCGACAATTTGGTTGACGTGCTGAAGGAGAAATCACTTGTCTCCTTTCGCATCAATCGGAATGGTCTTGTGGCAGATTCAAAATTTCCTTATTGCGAACTCGATCTATGCGACATTTTGCCCAGATGGCCGAATCTCAAAGTATTCAGCGTCAAGGACTTCCGACTTCGCCACATCTCAGGCGGAGAACTTCCCATGCCCGAATGCCCAGAGCTTCAGGAGATTAACTTGGTGGGCTGCAGTCCAAATGGAGGACAATTTGATTGGTTACGCAGCTTGACTACCTGCGTAACAAAGTTCCGGACCTCTGTTTATATCAAACATGATAGAGAGGCATTTTACAAATGCTTGGGTACATGGTCCACATCTCTTACGGACCTTCGGATACACGTCTACAAAAGACTCACACAGCTTCGGTCATTCTGGGCAGTGATTTCCACTTTGACACAACTTCGGGAACTACAGGTCTACTCGCACGAGAGGCGTTTGCGATTGAACTTCAGCTATATTGTGGGCCTCTCGCAGCTCGAGCGATTGTGCATCGGCAAATGGGGCTTTACATTCCCTGGAATGGAGAATTTGGAAGACCTTGAGACGTTTCCTGCTCTACGTCACATTATCTGTTATCATGATGTCAGTCCTGATCTAGGAGTTGGAGAGGATAAGTTGAAGCTGATTTGCAGTAAGCGAAACATCAAACTGGAGAACTATGAGTTTCACTGGGTAAGTACAAAACCTCCTGGTTTTGTGCTGTAATAGTTTGACTGCACTCTCTTCCTTGTATTTAGTTGCTGACTCGGATGTGTATCTCTGGCTCTTTGTCTTGCTGATATTATATTTCTGACTCCTCTCTGTGAATCTCAATTCTCAATGTGTGATTTTCTCGTTTCAATTGAGATGGACCGAATTTAAAAAGGAGAGGATAAGGATGATCATGGTGAAGAGGTAAGAATCAATGTGAACATGAGTATATTTACAGTAGTCACCGCTTGCGCTGATACAGTTGAATGAAGCGTGACAACTTGAACACGTCTAAATGTATCAATACACAATGAAGAGAAGTCATACAAAGTAATTATGTGAAGCGTCTGAGAGTGCGTAGTTGCATTTGGACCAGCTCGCTCGGGCAGGCGTGCACACGTAGATGGTCCGAGGCCCTTCAGAGTGTGAAGCTTCTCGCAGAAGTGCAGCACTCCAAGTCAGAAGTCTACCTGCTATTCAAGGGATTTCCAGCCTTGCCGTGACTTCGAGAGGGAGTTTCAGGAGCTGCAGCTCCGCACATCGATCATGGACGTTGGCTATATAGTAGACCTGATACAACTAGAGCAATTCTTGCTCGGACCATTTATTGGGTTTCCATACTAAACTTGTGCTTTATCTCTTTGCCCGTTTGTGTACGTCTAAAAATTTCACGATTCTGTGCAGTGCTATTCTTCCCGTGTGGGAAATGAAAGACAAATCGGGAACGCATCATGATGGGCGTTTGTTTGATTGTGAACGACAACTTGATCGCTTTTCTGTCACCGTCTACCATCTCGTCTTACACCGCTCTCCTCGAACGCATTTCTGAAGTTCACTCCGAGCGTACGCTCTTCATAAGTACGTCCTTTAATGTGCTGTACAGGTAACAAATAACTAGTTGTTGACTAACCATGTTCATACGTTAAAAGATCGCCTACGTATCTAACTCGGAATGGCCGACTCATCACTGCCTGTTGAGATACTGGAAGTCATATTTGAAGACCTGATATCGGAGTATACGAAAGGAGCGGAAGGAGGGTCGTCTGTCCCTCGGTGGTACCTTTTGCCTGTCCTCCAGGTCTGCAAGTTATGGCACCTCGTCTGCGAAAGATACTTGTATCGAAGCATATCGCTCGGAAGCTTTTTCCGTATCCGATGGGATCAACCAATAAAAGGACCCTCGTCTCCGGTACCTAAACGGAAGCCCCATATGGTTACCTATGCGCTTCTAGTAAATTTGAAGGGCAACTCCCGACTTGCCGCGCTGGTTGAGGAGCTTCATATGCACTGGCAATTCCATTACATCGACAACGTCAGTATAAACTTGCTCCTTATCAATATCTGCCCAAATCTACGACACGTGAATCTCCGATCTGTTCCTTCGTCCGAAATCGATATGTTATCCGAAGCGCTGGCGGAGAAATCACTTGTCTCATTTCGCATCAGTATACTGGACGGTTCTAAATTCTCCTCATTGCCAGTCGTCGATCTGATGCAAAGATGGCCAAAGATTCGGTCGATCAGAGTAGAAGGAGGGAGATATAGGACGAAATGGCAGGAGGAACTGCATGATTCTCAAGCATCGGATGCTTTCAACTGTTGCCCCGAACTGCGAGAAATCATCCTTCCAAGGAATCTGCGCGGAAAAGAGCTCACATCTCTCCGCTGGATGTGTAGTGGTTTGGCGAAGCTCGATGTATGTGTAGCTTCTTCAGACACAGAAGCGCTTGATGCACTATGTGGATGCTTACATACATGGTCGCCGACGCTGCAGATGCTCATTTTCGCCGCAGAGGGCGAGCCCATGACCTTCTCCTCCTACCGTCCTCTTTCGGAGGCGCTATCCTCCTTAATGAGCCTCCAAGAGCTGACGACCACCAACATTTATGTGGACATCGACGGCATCTCAAGCCTGCCACAGCTAAAGCGACTTTACCATAGTACACCACGTATCGACATGGTAGTGAACCGCCTTGCGAGTTGTTTAGAAAACCCGGAGAAGTTCACTGCTCTGATCTACATTGCGATCAATGGCTATAGTGGTTCAAATGCGATGAGGAACAGCGCGCTGGCAGATGTGTGTCATATGCGGAACATAGTGTTGTGGATGTGACTAGTCTGCAATTTTTTATCTTGAGAATGCCGCTTTCAGTGGATTTTTTCCTTTCAAGTTAAACCGGATACTCATGCCTGTCATTTTTGTCTTGTGCATCTATTGTACAAAATCATTCAATCTCTCTATATGTCTGTACATATTGAAATGTCTTCGAACATCTGTTGTGGTTTGCATGAAGACAACAAATATTGGTTGACGTGGAGTCTCCTATAATATCATAGGTGAGTCTCCGACAACCTGAAGCTAATTTTTGTTGCTAATGATTGTTATGGCGAGACAGGTCATTCTGAGGGAAATTTCGGAGAATATTAGCGCCCATGAGCGCTTACTTGTAGTACTACCTCGGCGGCGGCCCTGACGCGTAAACCTTGAACCGAACCATCGTCTTTTTTCCACTGTTGTTTATCGACATGGAGCCAAATGACTTTATCTTCGATGGGCCTCACAATTACTAACCCTATTCGTGGCAGCAGCATCCAGGAGAATGATTGTATGGCCAGGAATCGCCAAAGGCTCGTAGACCTCAGTACAAGGGGCATCCAAGTCACGATTGCTAACTCGTGCGTTATCTGCGACCTTTTTGTTTTCTCTTATTCATCGCTATTTGCAGGTCTTGAATTTTGCACATAGCTCGAGCTCACCATCAGTTTTTGCTTGGCTGTTAGCCGCTCGAAGCTCTGTCGTCAGTGTTCAAACCATGCACCGAAGCTTGAATAACGGACTTGGTACGTGCCTCGACCTAAATCTCTGAGCTCATTATCGACTGGATCCTTTTCGACAGGAAGAAAGTAGGGCCAGCCCTACATGTAAACCAAAAATTCATCCGAAAACACCATCGACAGATGTTGCAGCGCCTTGGACGCGATGGCTGCCGCGAAGTGGGGGAGGGTACGGGTTTTGAACAGAGTGCGAGTGGGACGATGTGATAATGTTGAAAAGCGAGTAAGATTGCACAACAACAAAAGTGTTATTGTGTTTGTACTTTGCTTGGATCCGGAACTGGGATAGATGTGAATATGCATGCGCCGCTCATTCTCTCACATTTCCGTAAGAGCACACATTGCCTGTGAGTGTGGGAATTGCTGACAAGACGTGCACTTGAAAGGCACCGTCAGCTCGGACAACTTGCTCTGACACCCTCTTCCATCAGATCGTCTAACGCTCTCATCATCATCAAGATTTCGCTGAAGGAAATTTGGACGTACACTTTGCATTCGTACGTCCTTCGCTCTACTGAGTGCGTGACGGATATTCCATGGCTGACGTTGCGTGTTTGTAGGTTAAAAGGTTGTCTACGTATGTGACGAGAATGAACAGCTCATTGCTGCCTGTCGAGATACTGGAAGCCATATTTGAAGATCTGATATCGGAGTATACGGCGGGACCAAACGAACGAAAGCTTCTCCCTCGGTGGTACCTCCTGCCTCTCTTCAGGGTCTGCAGGTCATGGCACATAATCTCCGAGAGACTCTTGTATCGAAGCATATCAGTCGGAAGTAGATTTCCTGACGGGAAGGCTCGCATGATAGGAGGTCGTTCTGTGGCAGCCGCCACACGGAAAGCCTATAAGATCGCCCGTGATCTTCTACGTGCATTAGAGGCAAATTCTCGAGCTGCCGCGTTGGTTCAGGGGCTTCGACTGGGAGGCAGGTGTACCGCGTCATGGATGCAGATAAGAGTCTCCCTTATCGAAATCAGTCCAAACCTACGACACGTAGACCTGCGGCAAATCCAATCCTCCGAACTTGACCGCTTATCCAAGGCGTTGATGGCAAAATCGCTCGTCTCATTTTGCATCAGTTTACTGGCCAGTTCTGAACTCATTTCGTTGCCGATATACGCTCTTATGCAAAAGTGGCCGAGAATTCAGAAAATCAGAGTAGAAGGGAACTACAGTCTAAGGTTCGTAGGGCGGGCACCTGATTCTCAAACTTCCGATGGCACCAACTGCTGCCCCGAACTTCGGGAAATCATGCTTAAAAGTGGAAGTCTGCTCGAAGGCGACCTCAGATCTCTTCGACTTATGTGTAGCGGCGTGGCGAAGCTCGGAGTCTATGTAGCTGGGCTCGACGACGCAGCGTTTGACGCACTATGTGGATGTTTACAAGCGTGGTCACCAACTCTCAAGTGGTTCAGCTTACATGTTACGGCCTGCCCTACATCCTACCCTCCTTTATCAGAGACTCTAGCATCTTTGAGGAGCCTCCAAGAACTGCAGGTCTGCAACTTCATGGTGGACGTTGGTGCTATTTCGGGTCTCCCGCAACTGGAACGATTGCGCCACACCTCGTCACACACGGACGTAGTAAGGGATCACCTTTCGAGCCATTTGCAGGATCCGACGAAGTTCACGTCTCTCAGAGACATCGCTGTTTATGACAAATACGGTCGGCCTGGGAGTGACAACAAGAACCTAATGGATGCGTGTCGCAAGCGGAATATCAAGCTGCAGGCGTGAGATGGGCGTACACCAGTTTGCGAGGTTTTTTTAGGTATTTTTCAGAAGTGGTTTCTTACCTTCGTATTGGATTTATATGCCTTCCATCTTCTCGTTTATTTCTCGAACCTTTTTTGTACGTATTCATTCATGGCATCTCCGAATGTCATTATTTATGGAAAACCAATATATCAGGATTTAGGTTACGCAGCTACTACATGCATTTGTGTAAAAGCATGTTCTATGCGGGGACAGCAAAATCAGGCCATGTTCGAAGCAATGCAGGCAATGCGCAAGACTAGTTTCTGTGGCACTGAAGGTTATTGCGGTTCCGAATTGTTGATTACAAGAGACCGGCAACTCATTGGCAGCCGGCTTGACGGGCGCTCAAAGTAAACGCTTGGCGTTCTAGGTATATTGCCTAACTTGGAGAGGGATGACTCATGCATTGCATCCAATAAAATTTGAGCGACGCGCTCAGGCCAACTCAACCTTCAACTATCATGTCGTCAGTCGGTTACATCCTCGAATTTACATTCCTCTGAATCTCATTTAGAGTCTTTATCTTGTATGGGATCTACTATACAATACTGGTATCCATCCAAGGACCGCCTACGGAGAATCTACGATGAGCAACAACACCTCCTTGCCCATCGAGGTTCTGGAAACTATATTCAAAGACCTTATAAGGAGTACAAGGACACAAATGGGGGAAGGTCAGAGTTGATCAAGCTTCTCCCTCGGTGGTATCTCACATCGCTCCTTCGAGTCTGCATACTAGGGCACGCACGTGGAAACAGAGAGGTTCCTATATCGTAGCATATCCGTTGGAAGCAGGTTTTCGGTAGCACCCCATCGAGAAGGGTCTGAGATCGCTAAGAAACTGCTAGTAACTTTGGAATTAAACCCAAGACTGGCCGCATTAGTCGAGGTGCTGCAAATGGGCATCGAGGACGTCACCTACTATTGGGAAAGGCTTGACTAGACAAACGAACAACCGCATTCTCCATCTGTGTCCCAACGTGAAGCACGTCAATAGCCGTGGATTCCAATTCTCGTAGCAAGATACTCTGACTGGCGCGCTGAAGGAAAAATCACTTGCTTCCTTCCGCATCACCACGCGCCTCCTCTCATCGCTAAAAATGCTCGAAGAGTGTCCATTGAAACTTTCTGAGCTGATGCAGAGGTGACCGAAGCTACGATCTATTCATATCGAGAGGTTCAAGTGCATCACGGAGTTGAATGAACCACGCATCCTCAAAATATCCGAGCTTCCCTTCCGCTACCCGGAGCTTCAAGAAATCATCATTCTCGGTCGCTTTGACTATGGCAACATAGAATTCCTTCGTTACCTGCGTGCTGTTGGCGGCAGCGTAAGAAGGCTCAGCCTAATCAGACGCATTGACATCGAAAACGAAGCAGCGCCGGAGACGCTCTCCGGGTGCTTACGCACATGGTCCCGGTCACTCGAGCACCTCAGGCTGCACATTAGTAGCACAGCCTGGTCATATACTCCGCTATGGGAGACCCTTTCCAGTCTGACGAGGCTTTGTGAGCTGCAGTTCTCCGGGCAGCCTTTGGACTTCAACTCTATCGCGACCCTCCCACAACTCGAGCGATTGAAGTTCGACTCCGGTACGCACATCTTAGGGGAGGAAGCGGGTATCTCTCTCAGACACCTAGAAGACGCTGAGAAGCTCCCTGCTCTCAGGATCGTTGTAACCTATCCTTGGCATTGGCAGAGATTTCACTACATACAGAAAGAGCGTGCCCTTTTTAATCGAGACATTAAGATGACCGTCAATGTGTACTAGTCCTGAGATATTGAGCTGGTCTTACTTGCATTTGTACCACTGCATCACTTCTACCTTCGTGCTTGCAGCTACACTCTCGTTGCTTATGAATGGCGTTGTAGCTATGTACATTCGAGGCTGATTCTACTGTCTACATACTGTAAATCTATGGTCGTGCTTCTCTTAACCTCATATCGGAAATATTTCAAGGTTGAAAAGACCCACTGAAAGTCTATCAAACACCTCAAGCTCCTAATTGCGAATCCTTATGCAGTGATCATATCCGAACATTTGTGAATAATAAATGGATTAAAATTTACATCTAACGTTCCAGCCGTGGGAACTTGCAGATCAATCGGGTTGCATCGGATAATGAGGACGTCGTCATTTGTTCTCAGCTTCAGCATCTGCCTTTTGCTGAAAGTCATTTTGGAACCTGAATTCGACATTCGTACGTCCTTCCATTGACTCTGCTGATGTGTTGTGCTGATTGGTGAAAAGATTGCATACGCATTTGACGTACATACTTATAATGAGCGACTCATTGCTACCTGTCGAGATACTGGAAGCCATCTTTGAAGACATGATTTTGGAGTATACAAAAGAACCAGAATTCAAGTTTCTTCCTCGGTGGTACATTTTACCTCTTCTCCGGGTCTGCAAGCTGTGGCATCTGGTCTCCGAGAGATACTTGTATCGAAGCATATCGATTGGACGGAGATTCGCTCACGATACTCTGAGAATACGGGAACAATCAGAGGGAAGGGGGAATGAGATCGCCTATAAACTCATAGAGACATTAGCGGCTAACTCTCGATTTGCGGCGTTGGTTGAGGAGATTGAACTGATTGCCAAGGGCGCCCAGGTGTACTGGTCACGAAGGGCCTCGCTCCTTTTCGATATCTGTCTAAATCTGCGACACGTGGATCTCCGAGGATTCAGTCCTTACCATCTTGGCGAGATGATCAAGTCGCTGAAAGAAAGACGCTCGTTTCATTTCGCCTCAGTATAAAAAAGCGTGGCTTTAATTCGTTTCCGATCTGCAAGCTGATGCGAAGATGGCCGAGACTTCAGACAATCCAGATAGACGGGGTATACCAGCTGTGGTTCAGAGGGAGGGAGAATCCGTCTGTCACATTCGCTCCCAGTGCTTTCAACTGCTGCCCCGAACTTCGAGAAATCAACTTTACTCGTGGATATATGGCAAATGATGACCTCAAAACTCTTCGTTTCATGTGCAGCGGCGGCGTGACGAGGCTCGGGGTATCTGTAGCTATGAAAGACAACGCAGAATTAGTCGGATGCCTAAACGCATGGTCATTAACCCTCCGGTGCGTCAGGCTGCATGTTGGAGGCCACGATCCGCCTATCCCTAGGCTTCCTGAAGCTCTCTCTGCTTTGCGGAGACTAGAGGAGCTTCAGATCCACGAGTTTCACGTTGGCTTTGGCGCTCTCTCTGACCTCCCGCAGCTCAAGCGATTATGCTACAATTCGATTCTTACGGACAAAGCGCTGGGCCACCTTGCCAATCACCTGGAAAACACTGCGAAGTTTCCTTCTCTCGAGAACTTGGCTGTCTATGCTAGGAGGAGAGGGAGTGGTGTCGGGAAACTAGGAGATCTGTGTGTTAGGCGGAACATCAAGTTGCAGATGTGGGATGGTAACATTCCACTCTCCGGTTTCCTCCTGTAATCTGTAGTAGTGTCATATACTCCAATGGCTATCTACTACACTGAATAAGAGACGGATATTGTTAAAGAGGAAATCAAAACCAGGTCACAATCGAAAGGTAATGAGGTATATGTATTATGGGCAAGAACAGGATGTGTGCAAGACACTTCATACTGTTCTGTCAAAAGCTTCGCAAGTGTAGTGGATTGCTAGGAAGAAAGTTTATCTCTATGGATACAGGAGGCGGTATCATCAGTCGCAGTATAGATTGAAGTATAAGAGCGCACATTGTGGAGGGAGATGTTCAACGCGATGAAGAGCCGGGGTTTCGGCGAACTACATTAAAAACTGACTCGGAATACTCCGAGTCAGGAGTCCCACGATTTCAAGTTGTGACAAGTGGTAGCGCGCGAACGTCACGCGTCAAGTCGCGTCGCGTCTCTTGATCATCGACCACGACAACGACTTCGAGCCTAAAGACAGTATCAACGCACGATGAAGCTTTCAAGTATTTCGCAAGACTTTCACTTTGCGGTGGCACACGCTCCTATTTTGCTGCTATTGTGCGTCGGACGAGGGGTACCCTACCCATGACTCCTCCCCTCTCATATGCAGCATCTCTGTCTCTCGGCACTTTAATAAGTGGTGGCTACATTTCACCCTCATCATATGCTGTTTCTGTATAGAATCACTAATCGGAAGCTATCTTCGCATCTAGGCACTCACGGATCACCGGCTCGGACGTCGAAGAGTCTTAGGAGCATTCGCTTAAGAAGTCGAATAAATTACAACAAGAAGGGTACTCGCTTCCCCGAAATACGCAGAATATTAAGGCAGAACAAATTGCGCTCTTGGATAGCAATGCTACAACTTTTAGTAGAGCGCCACTTTAATAAAGGCGCGTCTCACTTCTTACTTCATTGATTCTCCATTTCGTCATCTAGATACCTCTGGGAACCATGCCTCATTTCGGACTGGCCTCAAGTATGTGACCACTGCTTAGGTGCTGGCTCATCTCACCACTGACCTAACTCTAAGCTCAATCCCTCGACTTAGCTCCGTCCTATTGCAACTTCATTATTCACTCGGATCCGTTGATATTATTCTCTTGCGAGTGTTGAAATGCCCGGTTATGTACAGCCTCAATTGCTCTTTCAGTTGCGACGTTGAGGCTAATATGAAATTTTCTCTCCATCCGCACAAACAATTCAACATTCTACACGACCATCTCAGGCCGCACACGAAGCTTGATGTAAATTCTTACTCATACCCGCTAAGGCATTTAACCATTTTCTGTTCCGTAGCATGTCCGAGTCCGGAACCAATGTACGGCCGCGACTCACTGCGAATTCTCGAGTCCCTGATAGCAATTACTCTGAATGGAAGGGGGCCATCGCTAATTTTTGAAACCCTGTGCAATGTACGCAATTATCCGCTTCATTATGACTGATGATGCATAAGTACATTTTGAGTCGCACAATGTCAACTGACTAGCGAATGTAGAGTGCGTATCACAAGTGCGCGCTTACTTCATGATTTCGGCACTTGATTCCGCTCGCTGTAGTACTGCGCAAGTAGGTCACTCCGGCACCTGAGGTATCACCTTCTTTCCTGTTGGCAAAGTAACGCTTTATAACAAACTCTTTCTTTCACTAGTAGCCCTCCTATCAATAATGGCGCTGGGGTTCAGAAAGCTAACTCGCTTGCTAGAGCGCTTCTTCTCTTCGAGTGACAAGGATGCCGCGGCGCCGGAGTATCTGAAAGGCGAAACGTTATCAAGCTTCCTATTGGATTGCAAGCAACAATATCTGGCGGCTGTTACGGAGGAAAAGGGCAAAAATTGGACAGTAGTTATGGGCGATGAGGTTGGAGGTGAGTAAGCTTGTTGTAACGGTAAGTAAATAGTTGAAAAGAACAATTGCTTTAGATCTCGATACGATAGCTTCGTCTGTGGCCTACGCTTGGTTTGCTTCGGTGACTACCGGCGCCCCACATGTCCCGCTGCTTCAAACCCCTCGAGGAGATTTAGGGTTTAGGACTGAGAACCTCTTCGCATTTTCCTTGGTCTCTTTATCGGCGGAGCGTCAAGAGCTGCTTTGCATTGATGACTTGCCTCATTATCTACTGCCAGAGCCACTCCCTTCAGACAAGTTCGCCCTCGTTGATCATAACCGGCTTGTTCAAAGATTCTCCGACTCTACCCCTTCCGCTTCCGTCGTCGCCGTTATTGACCATCACGAGGACGAGGGACTCTACATTGAAAGCGCCAATCCTAGGATCATCCGAGTGCCTACTGGCAGTTGTGCATCACTCGTCACACTACACATTCTCGATTCAGCAGGTCCAGATTTTGAAATCCCTCCCGACCTCGCAACATTGCTTCTCTGCGGCATCCTCATTGATACCGACGGATTGAAGGACGGCGGGAAGGCAGTCCAAGCGGATCATAATGCTGCCGCGTATCTCATCCCACGCACCTCACTTGCACTATCAGGTGCCTTCATGTCTTCCACGATTACTCCGGACCAGCTGAGCGCGGTAACGCAAGTGCGGGACCTTGCGATGGAGCTCCGTAATAAGAGATGCGATATTGAGCATCTTACAACGCTCGAACTATTACGAAGAGACTATAAGCATTACACCTTTCCCTCCTACTGGACGTCTAACCGCAAGATTGTGCATGTCGGTCTTGTAAGCTGCCCTACATCGCTGACGTCCTGGATATCTGGGGAGGGTGCAACGTTCTGGAAGGAGTTGGATTCTTACATGGATATGCACAGGCTGGACGTCCTGGGTATCCTTACGACGTCCAATTCACTGATAGAGGGTAACGGGAACAAGACATTCTCGCAGAACTCAAATGCTGAGGTCGCTTGGAGCAAGGCGAAGAAGGCGAAGAAGCAGAGGCAGAAGAACGAGCGGATAAGGGAAAGACGGAGGAGAGAGAATGAGGAGAAGAAAGCACAGATTCAGGTTCAGGCCCTACAAGTATTATTTGTCGTTCGCGAACTTGCTGAGGATGGGCTTGAGCTCCGCTTGTGGACCGGTCTAAAGTCTCCGGAATATGGCTTAAAGTGTCAAGATACTATAGAGGACGGAGGGAGGAAAGCCCGTATATACGAGCAATGTGGTACGAAGCAGACTCGAAATACTATTGCAATGCTGGTACGACGTATCATTGAAAGCCCCTCGCTCTCTGACATGAGGGAGGATGCGTAGATAGACTACAGAGCATGTACTATTTGAATATAGTAGCACGGAGTCTTCAGAGACTATAACTCACAAACTTTCTTTTTCAATGTTGCACTACATGATACTATCAAGAACCGTGACTATTACGCTGATAGGAGTGAATCTATGTTACTCACAAATATCTCCGAGTTCAGTCTCGGATTCAATGAATGCATATACAGCTTCTACTCAAGCATTACCGAATGATACTTACAGCTGGGGAAGATTGAAACTATGTAAAAAGTACTCAAAAGGAGTCCCACGACCCGTGACAAGCGGCGGGAACGTCACGCGTTAAGTCGCGACGCGTCTCTTCATCATTGACCACGGCAACAAGGACGACTTCGAGCCTCAAGACAGCGCCAGCACACGATAAAGACCGCAAATATGTTGCAACCCACCCTCCCTCTCTGATTTTGGACCTGAAGAGATCTCAAAAGTGGTTTTTTCGTGGCTGGCAGTACCAGGAGGCGATGGGCTTTTGTAGCCCCCCTTCAAGTTTACAGCATGAACCTTTTCAGCGAGCTCCAGGACAAGAACCTACCAGCACAATTTCACACTAAACTTCCTTCGTGGAAGTCTTGTCTTTTTGATTGTCAACAACGGACGGCAGCGTGCGGTAGCGCAGGAACGAGTCTGAAGATACTATCTGCACCTCTTCTTCCTACCATCACGTGCTTCGAAGGTACAAGAGCCATCTTTTGATGATTGGCCTATTTTCTCACTTTCAGCACCAGCTCAGTCAAGCTGTAGGTCATAAGACTCATATGGCGTTTCTAGAATTGTCAGATTTCTTTCCGCTTTCGTCATCTCCGCAGGGACGGCTGCTTTTCACTGTGAGCTATTGCTTATAATTGTAGCATCAAGATCCCAAACTGACATGTCCAAGTGCTCTGTATCTTACCTCAGTGCTCTGGAAGGTCGAAGGGCAGGACGCAGACCACAATACGGTCATATCTATTCCGCTCCGCCCTCAAAACATAAATTATCGGCAATTGCAGAGTCTGTGATGCTTGATGGCCATACATATTCATCAAGATCAGGTATGGTGCCTGTCGACGAACTATCTCAGTAGAGCCATTTTCCCCCTCCAAAACGCGACGCGAGCAGCGATGTCAAGGTAAAGACGGAGGGAGATTCGGCGGTCTTCGTTTTCGTGGGCACGCTGCTAACGACTGGGAGCGATTGAAAGTCGGCAGCTCAAAACTCGACAACGGCTTGCGGCGAGATGGAGCGGGAACGGGCCCAGCATATGAGCAATGTGGCGCTATACAAAACCGGATGACTCCGCACCCCTTGCAAACATATTGCTGAAGACCATAATGTAACACAATGTAAGTCACAACCTGCCTTCTCGCTATCCTCCGCTCCGACACCGACCATTGATTTGTTACCCTCAGACAACACTTCGAAATGCACGCAAAAAAGCTACTCCCCTATTACCTTCGGCCGGTTCGCCGGCTCACCTAAACCAAGTCACTGCCTGTCCAGCCTCTCCACTCTCTACACGGCTTCTCCGACTGCCCAGACCCTAATTGTAAGTTCAAAGATCTCGTTCAAGAGCGGAGAAAGTTCACTTCTGTTTACGACGGAATTACAGTGCACAGCTCCCTAAGTCATCATGTGCTGTTTGGTGCTCAACTCACCTCGACTACCGTCGGGACGCCCAAGGCCTATATGATCGCTTATGACTTAGCCGCTGCTATTCATAATGCCAGAGAATGTTTTTGGTCAAGTCCGCAACTCAGAGTGTCTTAGTTTCGATGGACAACGGTGATTCAAAACCTTTTCAGCAGAGCGACTACATCTTCGACATACCAGAAGCACCGGTTTCGGAGCAATCAGTTGAGGCATATCGTGATGAAGGCTTCGAGGAAGATGCTACAAGGCTAACCGTCTTCGAGAAAAAGCGGCCGTGGTATAGGAGTCCTTCGCCATGGTGGTGCGTAGCGTTGAGTAAAACATCGAAATCAACTTACTGAACTTGAATCTTAACCATAGGATGCTTCTTTTAATGCCATTATCTGGTATTTCATCGACTGGAGTCGACCCCTCTGCGGTCCAAATATACACAGACCTCGTGTGCAGGTCTTTACGTCCAACCTTATCCTCCCCTTGCGCCTCAGATCCGAAGGTCGAAGCTGTTGTTTCATGGCTTATGACAGGTGAGATCAAGCGATGTTCCGTGATGCACTCATCGTTCTGAGAGCTACCTCCAGCCATTGTGACTTCTGTGGGCGTACTGAGCTGTCTCACTGCAGCCCCATGGGCTTCGTTGTCGGATCGGATAGGCCGGAAGCCCGTACTTGCTATTGCGAGTATCGGATTGATGACCAGGTACTGGATTTGCTCGCTACTCTATCAGGGATCTAAACTTCTGAATTACACATAGATACTCCACCCTAATTCTTGTGGATTCGTTCTCAGACCGTCTTCCTGGCGGTTTCTGGTTCTGTGTCGTTGGATCCGCTATCTATGGGTTCCTCGGGGGTATGTAAAATGCACCCCTTATTCAAAATGTGTGATGTTAACCGTTTACCACAGGCTCAGCGGCAGCAGCCGCAACGGCGAGTGCTTATATATCCGACAGTACCCCACCGCACGCTCGTGCTCGAATGCTATCACTCACTCATGGATTGCGTTTTACCGGGATGGCTTTCGGGCCAACACTCGCTTCCTTCCTTGTCCAGCTCTTTGGTACCCCTGTAGCTTCGGTATACTTTGTCGTGGGCACCCACGCAGTGTACTTTATCTTCGTCGTCTTCGTGATCCCAGAGTCTCTTGGTAAGAAGAAGAAGGAAGAGAATCGAAGAATATGGGACACAGCCCGGGCCTCTGACCGAGCCCACCAGGCTAGCTCCCTCGTATCCATGGTCTTGCGACCGTTCGATGTTCTCAAGCCCAAGGCTAGCAGCTCGATCGTTCATGGACAAGGTCATAAAGACTGGAGCCTCGCACTTATCGCTGCAAGCTGGGGATTTGCGTCATTCACCATGGCAGCTCGCCAACATATCTGCCAATATGCTGCTGCAAAGTTCGGGTGGTCAGCTGTAGAAGTTAGTCTTTCCGTGTATCTCGCAGTCATCGACTTCCACTTACTCCCTTAACAGCTTGGCTATTGGACGAGTAGCACGATGGCGTCTCGGGCGCTCACCCTTACTGTTTTCATTCCAGGTAAGACAGTGCGTTTTAAGAACAGTACACCATCTAATTTTCTCAAAGTCATTAGTAAAAGGTACCTGAAGTCATCCTCACCCATGGCAGAGTCCACGGGAGACGCAGATAATACTGGTGACAACGCGCCCCTTCTCGAATCCGGACGACGAGCGTTGTCCGACCCACACTCAAAGGGAAACGCACACACACATCACACACCCGTTTTCGACCTCAGCACTGCACGGCTGTCGCTTCTTCTCGAAATCGTTTCCTATGGCATATTTCCACTATTCGCGTCAGCGCCGCTTAGCGTGGTTCGACTCAGTTTCATTATCCTCACCAACCTGGAGGCATTCGGAGCAGGCTACAATCCGACGCTGCAATCGCTTGCAGATGAAGTGTATGCTGGCCACGGTGGTACTGAGTCTGGGAAGCTCTTTGGCATAATGAGTGTCATCAATGCTATTTCGTGAGAGCACAATAATTCTGTATCAGATATGTGCTTGCTCACACTTTTACTACTAGAACACAAATTGTCGGCCCAGCGGTGTACGGACTAACATTCGGCGCCATTGTTGACACATTCCCGCAGGTCATATTTTTCATCTCGTTCGGTGTCACGATGCTGGCATTAGTAGCTTTGTTCTTCGTGAAACTACCCAAGGTTCCTGACACCCGTTTAAATTACAGTTCTACAGTGACTCAAAATACCGGACCGATGTTTTGAACTCTTCGCTTGTTTCTTGAATAACGTTGTACATACTCAATGTAATTACATGAAATTTTAACTTATAGAAAGGTCTGCTTCTCTAGTTTCTGTCGATATAAATTATGTGCTGTAAGTGTAAGAAATGATGGAGTTATGAAGAAAACAAAACGGAAAGTCATTGAGACAGTATTTTTAGGGGCATTTCCGGGAAGCTGAAGAAAATTCCGGGACGTTCAATCGCTTACCGGAAAGCGTCGGATACGTTGCTATGGTATCACTGCTAGTACTGCAAGATTATAAGCCACTTTAGATGGCGAAAAATGATCAATATTTGCCCCCAATCCTGCTTATTCTCCTTATGCAGCCTCTTTCTAAGCAAAAAGTCGACAGAATCCTCTACCTCCTTGACCATGGTGCTTCTGCCTCATCTATTGCAGAGCAAACAGGTGCTGGCAAGGCCACAATCTGTCGCATTTGCCAAATCCACCGTCCCAACCTCCCAGTTTCATCTGGTGGTTGTCCTCGGTCTCTGACAGATCAGAATGTTCAACATGCAGTTCACTTCATTGCATCCGGAAAGGCCAATACCGCTGTTGAAGTTGCTCGCAAGCTTAGAGAAATCACCAACAAGCCTCTCTCAGATCAGACAGTCAGAAACTACCTCAAGGCAGAAGGCATGAAGGCAGTGGTGAAGAAGAAAAAGCCAAAGCTTTCACCTAAGCAAATCAAGGACCGTCTTGACTTTGCAATTGCCCATCGAGACTGGACTATAGATGACTGGATGCGTGTCATTTGGTCAGATGAGACCAAAATCAATCGCCTACAGTCAGATGGGAGGGAATGGACATGGAAAAAGAAGGGAGAGGGCCTGATTGACAGAGAGGTGAAGGAAACACTAAAATTCGGTGGCGGAAGTATCATGGTGTGGGGCTGTATGCATTGGGAAGGGAAGGGGAACCTGGTCAAAATCAATGGAAGGATGGATGCAGACCTCTATGTGTCGATCATGGATGAAGACTTGATGGATTCCTTGAATGAATATGGCAAAACTGTTGAAGACGTCATATTCCAACAGGATAATGATCCAAAGCACACATCCAAAAAAGCCAAAAAATGGTTTGAGGATAATTGATTCACTGTCCTATTGTGGCCTGCTAACTCCCCTGATCTTAATCCCATTGAACATCTCTGGAATTACATCAAGGAGAGGCTTAAGGAGTATCCTCAGCTGCCAAAAGGAATTCTGGAGTTGTGGGATAGGATTCAGGCTGAGTGGGACAAGATTCCAGCCAAAACTTGCCAGGACTTGATAGAAAGTATGCCTAGGTGGATGGCAGCAGTGATTGAAGCCAAGGGAAAGCATACCAAGTACTAGATTTGTTTTCCAATGCTTTTCTTTTATCTTCCAGAATACCTCTAAAAATACTGTCTCAATGACTTGTCATTGTGTTTTGTCCATAGCTCGGTCATTTTTTATACTTACAGTACATAATTTATATCAACAGAAACTAGAGACATAGACCTTTCCATACGTTAAGCTTTCATGTAATTATGTTGTGTATTTACAAAGTTATTAAAGAAACAAGCGGAAAACACAAAACATCGGTCCGGTATTTTGAGTCACTGTATATCCTAATGATCTGTGCTTGTTTGAAAACTATGTCAAAGAATGGAGATCTCCATAACTACGCCTTCGGGTCCTTTCTTCCGCATCAGGGAGTGTCTTCATCAAATTCAAGTCTATATTAATGGACCATCCGTTCCGTACAGTGAGCTAAGTTGAAAGGGACTTTCCACAACAACCGCCCGAGCTCTATAGGAAAGCAAAGACTGCCCTTAGAGTACAAATCCGGACTCTTCCAGCCAGCATGGCTCGTATAAGTATTCCTGAAGGTGTATGTTCCGCACACTACATATCCCTCGAAGTCGTTTTCCGAAATAAGTCTCACAAAGAATGGGCCTGAGTAAGATGTGCTTAAGGGAGGGGAATTTCTCCAAGTCTTCTAGGCGACTAGAAAGGATGTCCAACTCTTCCTCTTCGTGGAGTGAAAGGCAGGAAAAGCGTTTGAGCCACGGGAGTTCGGAAATAGAGCTAACATCGAGTTTCATCCTTCCGAATTGCAGTTCCCGAAGTGCCCTTAAAGTGGTGATAGCCTCCTTTAGAGGCGGGTACGATTTGCGGTATTCCAGTACATCTATCTTGAAGTACTCCAGGGTCGGGGACCATGCACGTAAGCAGTCGCACAATGCATCTACTGATACATCGCCCCTGCTGCCGACCCGATGCCCGTATAGCGAAACAACGATCTTTGTTATGCTGCCGCTGCACATCGCACGTATGAGTTTGAGCTCGCTGGGATGTAGAGCAGTGCCGGTAATGGTGAGTTCTCGGAGGTCTGGGCAGCAGCCAGCGACCTGAGACTCAGATGTATCCGATGTTAACCAATCTTGCGCCATTTCGTTATCTGGGAAAGCCTCCACCCGGATGCTTCGAATCTTTGGCCACTCCTGCATCATGTCGAAAATGAGCGATAACATTCCTGCCTCTCCCCGTTTGAAGTCCAATAAGTACTGTGGGGATATGCAGAAAGAGACAAGCGACTTCGCCTTGAGTGCACTTATCAAAGAATCCAGTCCAAGCGGATGGAATCCGAGGATCTCCATATGTTCCACGTTCGGACAGAGCTGCAGAATGCAGATGTTTGTTTGTGTCCATTCTGGCCTCTGATGACGATCAGCCTGTTCGTCACCCATCTGCAGTCGTTCGACCAATGCGGCTAACTCAGCGTTTGCCGCCAGCGTTCTTTGCAATCCCTTAGCAGCCTTGTGTCCCATCTCTTCTCCACGAACTAATTGACCAGAATGACGAGGAGGATGTGAAAGTCTGCCAGTGGCTACAGAGGGTTTGGATGGATTCCGTGCACCAACAGCTATTGACCGATATAGATATTTCACGCCTACCGCGTGCCATTGCTTGCAGACTCGAAGGAAAGGTGTGAGATACCAGTGAGGAGAAAGCCGAGTTGTCCCCTTTGCCTTTGTTTTTGTGTATTCGAAAATGAGATCATCGACGACGATCTGCAAAATTTCGGTAGGTAATGATGAAGCGTTCATTCTAAACGCGGATGATACAAAGGCGCCTGTGGAACTTGGAACTCTACGCCAGAGCTGTAGTCGCGGGAAGATAATCGATGGCTTTTAGAGTGTACCATCTGCGCTCCAATTTTATCCAGAGAGAGATGCTACATGGGATGGAGTATGGTGGTGGAGGTGTTAATTGAAGATGGAAGGGCGATGCGTAAGTATAATTTTTTCTGTGCAGAGTTGAGTGGGTGTTCCGTGTTAAGATATATGTTTTCCGTAGATCGGTTTCGGTAGTCTGTACTGAGATGCGTCAGCCAAGTATGTTCTGTTACGGATACGAGTCTGAGTCTCACAAGAAAGGTTGCTTTTCAGAAGGAAAGCTTTCAAGATATAAGAATATAGGAGCATGGGTGACAATCTGGAGCTCGCTGACAAGGTCCTTGCTCTAGCACACAGGTAACGAAGGAATTCGATGTTACCACAGTCAAAGCCACCGAGAGTGATGATTTCTTGAAGCTGCCAGAAGGAAAGCTCGGACATTTTGAGGTTGCGCGGTTCATTCAACTCTGTGATGCACTTGAACCTCTCGATATGGATAGATCGTAGATTTGGCCACCTCTGCATCAGCCAAAAAAGCTTCAACCGACACTCTTCGAGCATTTTTAGCGATGAGAAGAGGCGTGTGGTGATGCGAAAGCAGACAAGTGATTTCTCCTTCAGCGCGCCAGTCAGAGTGTCATGCTTGGATGGAGAATGCGGTTGCTCGTTTGTGTTCAGTCAACCCTTTCCCGATAGTAGGCGACGTCCTCGATGCCCATTTGCAGCTCCTGAAATAATGCGGCTAGTCGTGGAGTTAGTTCCAAAGTTGCTAGTAGTTCCTTAGCGATCTCGGACACGTCAATATGGGGCGCTCCCGAGAACCTGTTTCCAACGGATATGCTTCGATACAGGAACCTCTGTAACCACGTGCCATAGTTTGCAGACTCGAAGGAGCGGTGTGAGATACCACCGAGGGAGAAACTTGATTAAGTCTGACCTTCCCCTACTTGTGTATTTGTACTCCAATATAAGGTGTTCGAATATAGTTTCCAGAACCTCGATGGGCGAAGGTGTGTTGTTGATCATTGTGGGCGGTTCTTTCATAAATAAAGGTAAGATAATTTTAAGAAACCTGTATTGTATAGTAGATCCCATACAGGATATAGTCTCGAGATGAGTTTCAGAGAAATGCAAACTCGAGGATGTAACCGACTGACGACGTGATAGTTGTTGAAGGTTGAGTAGGACTGAGCGCTGCAAAGTCGTTCAAATTTTATTGGATGATACATGAGTCATCCTTACCCAAGTTAGGCAATCTATCTTGAACGCCGAGCGCTTGAGCTGGGAGCCCGTCAAACCGGCTGCCAATGAGTCGCCGGACTTCGGTAATCAACAATTCTCGGACACGTGCATCGGGAAGCGCAATATCCGTCTCTTGCGCATTGCCTGCATTGCTTCGAACACGGCCTGGTTTTTCTGTCCCCGCCAAGAACATGCTTCTACACGAATGCATGTAGTAGCTGCGTAGCCTGAATCCTGATACATTGGTCTTCCATACATTCGGAGATGCCATGAATGACTACGTACAAAAAAGGTTCGAGAAATAAACGAGAAGATGGAAGGCATACGAATAAAAGACGAAGGTAAGGAATCAATTCTGAAAAAGACCTAAAAATCCTCGCACACCTGCAGCTTGATGTTCCGTTTGTGACACACATCCCTCAGATTCTTGTTGTCACTCCCAGTCCGACCGTATTTGTCACAAACAGCGATGTCATTGAGAGACGTGAACTTCGTCGGATCCTGCAAATGGCTCGAAAGGTGATCCATTACTACGTCCGTGTGTGACGAGGTGTGGCGCAAACGTTCCAGGTGCGGGAGGCCCGAAATAGCGCCAACGTCTACCATGAAGTTGCAGACCTGCAGTTCTTGGAGGCTCCTCAAAGATGCTAGAGTCTCTGATAGAGGAGGGTAGGATGTAGGGCAGGCCGTAACATATAAGCTGAACCACTCAAAAGTCGACGACCATGCTTGTAGACATCCACATAACTCCTCAAATGCTGCACGGTCAAAACCAGCTACATAGACTCCGAGCGTCGCCACGCCACTGCACATAAATCGAAGAGATCTGAGGTCGCCTTCGTGCAGACTTCCACTTTTAAGCATGACTTCCCGAAGTTCGGGGCAGCAGTTGGTACCATCGGAAGTTTGAGAATCTGGTGCCCGCCCTATGAATCTTAGACTGTAGTTTCCTTCTACTCTGATCGATTGAATCCTCGGCCACCTTTGCATCAAATCGTAGATCGGAAACGAAATGGGTCCAGTACCGGCCACTAAACTGATGCGGAATGAAACGAGTGATTTCGCCATCAACGCCTTGCATAAGCGGTCAAGTTCGGAGGGATGGATTTGCCGTAGGTCTACCTGTCGTAAATTTGGACTGATTTCGATAAGGGAGACTTTTATCTGCGTCCATGACGCGGTATACCTGCCTCCCAGGCGAAGCCCCTCCACCAACGCGGCAGCTCGAGAATTTGCCTCTAATGCGCGTAGAAGATCACGGACGATCTTATAGGCTTTCCGTGTGGCGGCTGCCACAGAATGACCTCCTATCATGCGAACCTTCCCGTCAGGAAATCTACTTCCGACTGATATGCTTCGATACAAGAGTCTCTCGGAGATTATGTGCCATAACCTGCAGACCCTGAGGAGAGGCAGAAGGTACCACCGAGGGAGAAGCTTTCGTTCGTTTGGTCCCTCCGTATATTCCGATATCAGATCTTCAAATATGGCTTCCAGTATCTCGACAGGCAGCACTGAGCTGTTCATTCTCGTCACATACTACGTAGACGACCTTCTAAACTACAAACACGCAACGTCAGCCACGGAATATCCGTCACCCGCTCAGTAAATCGAAGGACGTACGAATGCCAAGTGTACGTCCAAATTTCCTTCAGCGAAGTCCTGATGATGATGAGAGCGATAGACGATTTGATGGTAGAGGGTGTCAGAGAATGGCTGCAAGTTGTCCGAGCTGACGGTGCCTTTCAAGCGCACGATTTGTCAGCACATTCCCACGCTCAGCGTGTGCTCTTTTTATATGGGCAACTATATTTTCGACCCAGCGTTGCCGCTCAAGTCTTGGGAGGCTGCAGTCGGGCACGTCCGCTCTCGCAGTTTCCGACGAAGGTCCCAGCAATATGCTCAGGTCGTGGAAAGGAGTAGCGGAGACCCAGGGAGCTGTATTGTCCCTGGGTGTACGTATATTAGCACCGTACATAAAGTATCGTAGTTCTACATGAATATAATAGTACCTAATAGCTAATGAGATTTATATGAGAGAATATAAGAATGAAATGAAGAGTGAAAAGAAAGAAGGAAGAAAGGAAAAGAAAGAGCTCCTTCACGTAGTGAGAGGCGATGAGGGGGGAAACCTGGCTGCCAAAACCCTGTGGGAAAAAGACAGTCGCAGGACACCAACTGCGGGATGCCTCAACCAGCAGCGGACAAACCTCACTTCACCGAGCTCGAAGTATAAGGGAGACGAAGGAGAAAAAGGATGCCAGGGGATGTACAGAATGCGAGTTAGAGTGCAAGACTATTGCTGCTGGCGGCTACGTGCTGAGCAGCTGAGACAGCTCCATGGAGAAGGAGGTGTTGAACGAGTATGGGGTGTGTGCACAAGTACACCTTGTACGTCTCGGATGCCCAACGGCCTGCAGCTTGTATAAGAGATGGATCGGCTCCCATTCGTGCTAGATGATCTGCACCGCCACTCCGTAAGGATGCGCCGCCTATGCCCGGCGGTAGAAGAGACTTGAGTCTGGTTACGAACCATTTGTAGCGAGGGATGGTTCCATTGACTTTTGTCCAGAGTTCAGGGTTGAGGGGGAAAAGAGAGTCACGAGATGTCAGATACTGGCGTATACGGCGGACAGGGTCAGTCGCAATGTTCAACACACTCTGAGCGCAGCCAAACTACAACGATTTACTCATGCTGGCTGTCGACACCCTCATTTCAGTATCTATTGACCTTCGAGTAGCCCACATTCCAGGTGAACGTAACATCATAGCTGACCACCTGTCTCGCCGACGCATACTTGAAGCCCTTCAAATCCATCCGTCACTTGCAGTGACACCTTTCGCGCCACCTGCAATACAGACATGGGCGCAATGGTCCTGATGCCACTACAATGCAGACCACGTCAGGTCTCACGACCTACGTGGTCCATGCAGCAGTTAGTGCAACGCCGGGCCGAGCTTCTGGCGCTAGCCAGCGCTGCCGGAACCGAAGCTACGTATTCATCTGCCTTAAATTCATATTCCTCTTTTTGCACGGCCCCCAGTAATAGAATGTCGGAACCGGCCAGTTGTTGATCTGCCTTATGAGCGTGGAGAGGGATGCGAAGCAGGCCATTGGTGAGGGAGACTTCATGCCAAAGCATGATTTTTCGTGAGTTCTGCTTGTCTGTGGAGTCTGAAAGGCAGAGCTCGCTAGGTCGAAGTAGGCCGAAGAACCCCGTAAACGTCAATGCACAGAAAAGAAGGTCGTCGTGTGATGGTGGATTTGGGAGGGAATTTGCGATGGTGATCAGATCCGCAACTGTAAGCGGACGTTTCCGCAGTACAGGTGTATTGGCAATGCGTAAGGCACCTTGGAGTGTTTTGGATACCATTGGGTGGCCTCTGGCTTCGCGCGCACGGGGGAAAAATGGCTCGAGCTTGGCAATTATGCCAGACAGGTAGGATGCTACGGATGAAGGTTTGATGTAAGTGGCCATATATGTCACGTACAGGGATAATGTTTCGGGTGTGGGTTCTAAGGGGAGGGAATGGGCCGTACAAAAAGAGGAATATGAATTTAAGGCAGATGAATACGTAGCTTCGGTTCCGGCAGCGCTGGCTAGCGCCAGAAGCTCGGCCCGGCGTTGCACTAACTGCTGCATGGACCACGTAGGTCATGAGACCTGACGTGGTCTGCGTTGTAGTGGCATCAGGACCATTGCGCCCATGTCTGTATTGCAGGTGGCGCGAAAGGTGTCACTGCAAGTGACGGATGGATTTGAAGGGCTTCAAGTATGCGTCGGCGAGACAGGTGGTCAGCTATGATGTTACGTTCACCTGGAATGTGGGCTACTCGAAGGTCAATAGATGCTGAAATGAGGGTGTTGACAGCCAGCATGAGTAAATCGTTGTAGTTTGGCTGCGCTCGGAGTGTGTTGAACATTGCGACTGTATTGGAGTTATCGGTGAAGATCGCAAGTCGGGTGGGTCGTGCGTCTTGAGGAAGCTGAGCAGCCCATAATATCGCGCAGACGACAACGTATGCTTCGAAGTAGAAGATGGTACCAGTAGGTGGGTTGTGAGGGAGTACACTGTAGAATCCGAGCATTTGCTTAGGGCACCAGAACCCTATACCAAGTAGTGAGGCATCGGTAAAGAGAACAAGATCTGCCTCCGATGGTGCCCATGGGATAGCTTTCAGCATAAAGACCCCGGTACTCCGCTGTATGTGGTTTGAAATCCACTGTAGGTCTCGGACAATGACCTCTGACACGTAAAGCTTTGAGTGTGGTCGTGCTTTATTGATTGTCTTTGCGTAGAGGGATGCAAGGCCTGGACGTAGAAGGGGGAAGACATTGAGAGCCCAATTAATCCATCCAGCGAGTCTCTGGAACTCTCGAAGTGTTCGTCATTTTGAGGACTTTGACCGACCAGACGTGCAGAATTGATGAATGGATTGAACTAGGTCACTTATACGAGCAGTGTCGATTGAGATACACATGTTGGGGAGGTCCAATGTGAAACCAATGATAGGGAGTACATCGCCGTAAACTTGTTTCGGTTCGGAATGGGGAACACCATAGTAATCCCACATGCGCAGTAAGGCCGTCTGCTGTGAAGGATAGTACTTCTCGTAGGGCTCATAGAAGACTAAGTCAGAACGTAACTGTGACCAGAAATTGTCGTCAACGTAGGCATTGATTCCTTTTATGCCGTGAGTGTGCTCGGCTAGCCATAGTAGTACTGAATTGAAAGCAACAAAGAGTCGGCCAGATGCTGCTCCACCAAAGGTATTGCATCGGTCAATACAATATTGCCCGTTGATCTTGACTGCTTGCTTCGCCTGCCACGCGAATGCCATTGGAAGGATACGATAAGCACCCTTGATGTTGGACTTGCATAAGACACGGGTTTGCGTTCAAGAATGAGAGTGTTGAGCTCGAAGAGAGCGGCAAAAGTTTTGAATTCCATCAAGTGGGAAAGAGCGTTCTGTTGATGGGATCATTGAATTGAGGGAATAAGGACCAGCACTTTGGTTAGTTACGAGTCGCAACTTCCCGTTGTCGCGAGAAACTACATGCTGAGGCATGCAGTACATTCCATCAAGTAGCTGTGTGCCGAACAGTTCTGAGTAACGACCTGCTTGCTGCTCCGTTTCACATTGGAGAGAGATGAAGTTGCGATGGTCGGGGTCTGCTGGGGTGGGGATGGACTTGTCGTGAGTTAGTGGGTAGTCGGAGGGTGGCATATCAGCCCAAGGCCAAAAGCCTTCGCGCAACCCGTGTATGATCGACTGAACGAATGGCTGGTTTGGGTGTGATGCTAAGTCGTGTTCAAGGTGTTCAATGTTTATAGGTGTTACAATTTTGAAGAGGTCGGGATTCGAAGAGATGGTGTTTTGCAATGGTTTAGGGAGTGATGTAAATGGTGGGGGTGATGGCAAAGGCTCCGCCGAAAGTGAATATCGTAGGGTTGATGAGAAACTGACTTCATTGGCCTCCCATAAAAACCCTCTGGCGTAGCGCGGGCGACATTTACTCTGCACCTGCGTATCATTCCTTCCGAGTCCCTTCCTCACATTTGTTGTCTCGCAATGCGTGACCTCCTGCCTTGCAGCAGCTGCAGATGTGTCGGTACTGGCAATCATGAGCTGATCGGGAGCAGCGACCAGCATTGTAGTTGCGGCAGACTTCGGCAGACTTGGCAGCTCGTCTTTTGGTAGATAAGCGCCGGTCTTGTGCTGACTTCACAATGGACTGGTCAATGCTGTTGTTGACGCCAAATGGGCTATTGGCTTCCGCAAGGTCGGCATAGCGTGCAAAGTCATCGAAGGCAATGTTGCCTGACTCGGCGATGTGCAGTCGTACTTGCTTGTCATAGGCAATGACATAGGGGTGGTGTGCAGTTGAGAGGTGTGCAAAGCGGCGGTTGATGTGTCTGAGATAGCTGTTGAGCTCTGAGCGGCGAAAGTCCCCGAAGACATAGAGCATGAATTCGACGAGCATGCTTGCTGCCATGATCCATCCTGCATGGGTGGTGACCTTGACATCGCTAGACCTGTAATCCGTAGCTTCGGCTTCAACTTCGATTGAGATTTCATCGGAGAGGTGTGTTTTGAGTCCACGTTCTGGGACAATTGATGACACTGAAGCGAGCACCTTGTCCAGATCAACGACTTGTCCTTGCAAGACCCTTTTGACTTGTGTAGTGGGAAAGCGTGGGCGTCCGGGCGCGCGCATGAGCCTCTTGTAAATCGTTTTGAAGACTGCCTCAGATTGGCACCAGTCGACGATGCAGTCCTGCCAGCAAAAATGAAGCTTCAAGTATGAGCAATGCTCATTTATGGGTGAGGTCACTTACTGGGCATTTGCTTGACTTAGAAATTTAAAAAGGGGCTATAGCAGTGAGTAATCGCTCTAAGTGAGCTTTAAGCGATGCTTACCTCTGAAGCTCATTTTGCCCCTACCTATAGAGGGTAGTATACAGCATTATATATATGCCATTGTAATGAATGCCTATTTAATAATTGAGCATACCCACCGCTTTTTTGAGCTATTTATAGTGTTCAGGCACTTCTGATTGACAGCATGCTGTAATAAATCAGAATTTCATAATTTCTGCCCGTTTTAGCATATTGTTACAAATTCTAACTATGTCAGCGGCCCCCTTTTGTTCCGACGGACTCCCGCGACTCCGCACCCTTTGCCCTATCTGTTTCTATTCTTGTCTTTGCTCAGTCATCCTTGTTTCTTATCGTCCAATCCCGGAGCCCCACATGTAACCCTTCGCCCTAACCCTCTGCCCCGCTCCCACACTATTATTAGTAGCCTATTGTCTACGGACCTATTGTTCTCTGCTTATTGTTCATCAGATGTATCTCCGCTCCGCAGCTATAGTATATAAACCCCTGTACTTAGCACGATCGAACCCTAAGTTCGATCTCCTTTGTCAAACCCCCCGTCTCTAGTCACACTATACATCTGCTTTATCTCTACTCCACATCGTAGGCCTTTGTCCATACTTAAAGACTCTAAGTGTTGAGCCCTAGCTCCGCTAATAGTCTTAGCAACCAACGTTGCGAAACCCAACTATACGAGACCGTAAGTTGAGACGTAACAATTAGATCGAACTTCTCTACCGTCGAAGACATCCGTCTTTACGACTACAGTGTTGAGCCTTAGCTCCACGTACTACTAACCAATTGTAAACCTATCTAGTCCAGAAGAACTACCGCTCGAGGTAATCCCTTCAGTGTAGCAAGGTGCTCATCGATTGCAAGAGGGAGGCCAAGGAAAACTTCGCGAGTCGCGATCCGAAGATTAAGAAAACCGCTCCAGCTCATTGGTTGATTAAAACCCCGGACAGTAGCGTTACGAAGAACAGGAACCAACTTCTGTCATATACAACGGGACCGTAGCTGTGCACACAGGAAGAGGACTCAGTACCTGCAAAGAAGGCATAAAGCTGCTAGCCTAGTCTTTGGGACGCCTATTGGACAACGAGCAAACATTTGCAGACGTGCCGCTTGATACAGCGAAGGGAGACCGATCCAGAAATCGAAGAACAGACAAGCTGTTAAAACATCAATAGTTATTCACCACGGCAAACCTAATCCCAAACGGAGTTCAGATTCTTGACCAGACCAACACCAATCAACGTGACAACCTAGGACGCCCCATATACGAAATCCGATACTCAGTCACCAATTGCTACCAATACGATTCATACAGTTTCACCCAATACTGCGACGATACTGTTTGGACAATCACTCGAACTGCGAGTCCCATTGTCAACCACAGTGACACTTTCATCCTCTACCACACCAACCCAGACGCATTCTTCTACCTCGAAAACTTCGCCCCCAACAAAGTCCGCATAATCCACATCTGTGGAAGTGACCGTCGACTTCTAAGGATACACTACACCGTACCGCCATCGTGGCTGACATCCTATCCCTTCCAGCCCTTGACGATCCTATCTACTCTACCAGAGACCTCATCCGAAACCGATTCCTCGCATTTGCCGAAGAGTTCGACGACATCCTAAATCGAATCCGAATAGTCTTGGACGAACGATATCATGATTGGATTTCAGCCGTTGAATACGCACAATACACTCGAGATCAACAACAACCTTGGATATATAAATACGGACTCTTGTGGCATCATACACGCTTATTCATCCCTCGACAAACTTATCTACGTCGTTTCTTTATTGGTCACATACATTTTGATAACCACGGAGAAACGTTACATCGAAGTGAAGCAGAAACCACACGTCTTGTAGCAAGACATTTCTGTTGGGCAAATCTCAGCGACGACGTCAACCACTACATCTTTCAGTGTACCTGTCAACACCATCAACCCACACCCAATAACACCGTTCATCACTACCTAGCACCGCCCATCGAAATACCTGAAGACCACGTTACTGCTCATACTCTCAACTCTTACTACGACAACTCAGACAGTTACGGATATCATTCCGGAACCGATTAGTCACCACGGCAGATAAAGGCAAAAGCAAGTCTTCCTCGCGTCAGACTACTCAAACACCTGCTATACCATCATCATCAACTAAACCAAGTCGAACCCAAACTACGCAAACACCTGTTGTTCCCACCGCTTCTACCAGTCAAACATCCGAGCCAACGTACACCAGCGTTGTTAAAGCACCACCACCACATCGAAACCTACACTTCAACAGAGAGACACAATTCTTTTACCTCACCTTCGAAGGAGAAGTAGGGAAACGACCTTGGTCCTACGACCCATCTGTACGTAGGTGGACGCCTATTGCAGCAAAATCAGCAACAACAGGACGAGCCTTCTTCATTACCAATACACCTAACTGGGAAGACCTTGCCAGCCGATCTCTAGCAGGAGAATTTGATAATCTCGAACCACCCCCACCACCATTTCCTACAACCCTCACCTTCAACGAAGAAACTCAACTCTTTCACTTCCAAAATAGTGACGGAACCCTCTCAGAGACACCTTGGGTGTGGAACCCTATCAACGACGAGTGGACTACTGTACCCCCAGGTTGGGACCCGAGAGAAGCATACGAAATTTCAACACCCAACTGGAGGGAGTTAAAAGACGAATATTACCGCTGACACCCTGAACTTACCCGCCAACCAACACCACCCCCTCGTGAACCAATACCGAGCCGTGAACCCTCACCACTTCGCGAAGCATCTACTGAATCGCCTACCCCAGCCCCTAAGGATCCACCCAAAGACCTCTTTGAAGAACCGTTTAAACGACCAGTATCACGACAGTCTTCCATATCAGGAACCTCCCACTACTCTTTCGCAGAAAAAAAACTCCTACTCGACCAACAACCAATCCTAACCCACCTCCCATAAAACCAAAACCCTCTCTCACATACACTCGCCCTCACATCGAACCACTATCACGAAATACAATGGCTGGTACACAAACTATTACAGTTACAGACGCCTCATTCTTTCGTCCCCCGCCTGGAGAAGAAAGTATTAGTGCCTGGCATGGCTTTGGACAAGGAGGAAGAATGTGGGGACCAGCAAGAAATCGAGGACGAGATGATAGACCACCTGGAGGAAACCCACCAGGAGGAGGAGGAGGACCAGGAGGAGGAGGAGGAGGACCAGGAGGAGAAGGACCAGGAGGACCAGGAGGACCTGGAGGACCTGGAGGAGACGACAACGAACCTGAACCAAATAACGTCAATCAAGCCTTTATTCCGATGAAAATCAAACCCTTCACCGGAACTCAAAAGGATGTTGATCGATTCCTCATGCAATGCAACGTCTTCCTACAACTCAACGCACAACAATATGACACGGATCACCGATGCATTGCATTTATAATTTCCCACTGCTCAGAACCAGGATCCATACCATTTGCCACCCAATATGTCACATCGGGTCGACTCGAAACAGATACCTTTGAGGAATTTATTCAAGAATTTGAACGAACCTTTGTATCATCGGAACTCACTGTCCAAGCTCAACTAGAATTGGATGACCTTCGTCAAACGGGATCTATTGAAGCGTACAATCTTGCGTTTAAACCACTAATACAACGCGCTCGAATTACTGGATACATTGCCCAACGTAACCAATATTGGAAAGGACTCAATAACAACCTCCTACAAAAGTTACTGGCGTGTCATCCACAACCCACTACAATGGACGGATGGTACTATCTCGCCACCAAACTGGACACTGGCTATAAGATTGGTCACGCAATGAATAGACACCCCAGATCGAACGAATACCAATCTACTCGACGACCTACACGCCAGGCCAACCGACAAATCCGTGCCATAACCAACGAAGCGTACATTGAAGAAGAGCCCTCCGATAACTCTTTCAATGACATAGATCAGCTTGTTGATTCAGCAGTCAACCATTTATTCCTTGCGCGTTTATCAACGGAAGAATACCAGCGACACATGAAAGACAACCTCTGTTTCAATTGTCACAAGCCAGGACATCGTACCGCTAAATGTCCTCAGCCACACCCCAAACGCAACAACAGATCTCGGTGGCCGAACTCACGCACACACAAAGCCAAAGTCATCCGTCAGATCACAGCTACAGATGATCAAGACGAATACTCGGAACCCGAAAACGACGATGACAACCAAGAATCGCTCTCAACCGAAGATCGCGCTGCCCAGATTCAACAACTTCTCATTGGTCTTGATGATGACACGGTCAATCAAGTCTTTGATAAAGTTGAGGAAGCAAATTTTTAAACGACGAAGAGCTTCCGCAGCCATCTCTCTCGTTGAATATTCGGCTGCTCATCAACTCTATTAACGACAATCATGCCTTACGAATTCCGATTACCTTCAGCTATAACAATAAAATCCACAAAGCGACTGCACTTCTAGACACCGGAGCCGAAGGCCTATTCATCGACCGAAAACTCGTAGAAAAACTTCACCTAAAAACAATCAAATTACGACATCAATTGCGACCCAAGAATGTTGATGGAACACTCAACAATGCCGGACGTATCACCTCTTATGCACCTCTTCAAGTCAAACTTGGAAATCAACAATATGCTATGCGATTCTATGTTACCACTCTTGGAAAAGAAGAATTTATTCTTGGCCTACCATGGTTCAAGAAATATAAACCAAAAATCGACTGGGATACAGGATCCATACAGCTCAATCGCGTCAACATCTCGACTCAACTTGCACAACAAGCTCGAAAAGGATTTGAAGCTGCTAAACCACTTCTAGATCTTGTACCTCGCCAGTATCACCAATTCCTTTCCCTATTTGACGAAGAAAAAGCACACCGTTTTCCACCAAAACGACCATATGACCATGCTATTGATCTCAAACCAGACTTCATTCCCAAACGACATTCTCCATATCCACTATCTCTTCCGCAACGCGCCGCTCTAGACACCTTCATCAACGAAAACCTTAAAAATGGATATATACGACCTTCAAAATCACCTATGGCATCACCCCTTTTCTTTGTTGACAAGAAAGACGGAACTCTACGACCCGTACAAGATTACCGTTACCTCAACAATGGTACAATCAAAAACGCGTACCCATTACCACTTGTTCAAGACCTTTTGGACAAACTCCACGGATCACAATACTTCATCGCTCTAGATATTCGATGGGGATACAATAACATACGAATTAAAGAAGGAGACCAATGGAAAGCTGCGTTTACCACTCAACGAGGACTTTTTGAACCAACAGTTATGTTTTTCGGCTTATGCAATTCTCCAGCAACTTTCCAACACTTTATGAACGACATTCTTGGAGAAGAAATCCTACTGAACCACCTCTTGGTTTATATGGACGACATTCTCATCCATGCCCCAACCTTACCCGAACTTATCCACCGCCCCAAACGCGCCTTCACAATCCTTCAACGAAATGACTTATACTTCAAACCCACCAAATGTTTCTTCCATACACAGAAACTCACTTATCTAGGACTCATCATTACGCCTAATCACATCCAAACGGATCCTACCAAGATCGAAGGCATCACCAAATGGCCAGTACCCACTAACATCAAAGACGTTCGCTCATTTACTGGTTTCACCAATTTTTATCGCCGATTTATCCCACACTACGCCGAGATTACCAAAGCACTGGACAACCTCAAACGAAAAGACCAACCGTTCGTTTGGACTGAGGTTGAACAGAAGGCATTTGACGCACTCAAAGCTGCATTTTCTCAACATCCGCTACTTCTAATGCCGAATCCCCACAAACCTTTCTTCTTAGAAACCGATGCTTCCAAAGTCGCTACTGGAGCTGTCCTTCGCCAACATGACGACAACAGTGTTCTTAAACCCATTGGATACATTTCGCAATCACTCAACTCAGCCGAACGTAATTACGAAATTTACGACCGAGAACTACTTGCCATCATTCGCGCCCTTAATACTTGGAAACATTATCTCCTTGGATCACCACATCAAGTCACCTTGTGGTGTGACCATCGCAATCTAACCTATTGGAGAGAAGCCCGACGACTTTCACCCCGTCAAGCTCGATGGCATTTGTTGTTATCACAATTCGACCTTCACATTACTCATGTTCCCGGCAAGCAGATGATACAATCTGACCTTCTATCACGCCGGGCGGACCATGTTAAACAGGGGGAGAATCTAAACGAAGTTTCTATAATGCTGCCGAATGACCTCTTCATTTCCGCATTACAAGACCACAATGATTCGGAAGACGAAGAAGAAAGCATTAACTACGAGTCTGACGATGACCTTCCAGACACTGATAACCTGACGAAATCCATCAAAGAATCAATGAAGAAAGACGAATACCTCACCAATACCATTTCTCAACTAAAGAAGAAGCTACCACCCGCTCGAACCGCACTCAAAGACTGGTTTTTCGACGACACTGGCATTTTATACTTCAAGAACCGCATCTATATCCCGGATAATCTCGAATTAAAACGCACAATCTTACGACTTCACCATGATATCCCAGTACGCGCTCACCCTGGTATATTCAATACTCTGGAACAAGTCCGAAGAACGTATTATTGGCCCCGAATGCAGAAATTTGTATCCGATTACGTCCATGGATGTGCACTATGCCAACAAATGAAAGTCAATCACCACCCAACCGCGCCACCACTAATGCCTATCGCCGCCGATAAGAACTCTTTTCCATTCTCTCACGTCAATATGGACTTTATCACCGACCTTCCAATGTCCCATGGATACGACACCCTTCTATTGGTCATTGATCACGATTGTTCCAAAGCTATTGTTCTCATCCCTTGCAAAAAGACAATAGACGCCATCGAAACAGCGCAACTATACTTCGATAATGTCTACCGACGATTTGGACTTCCCATCCGCATCATCTCCGACAGAGGACCTCAATTTGCCTCTAAAGCATTTCAAGAACTATGCAAAATCGTAGGAATCAAATCATCAATGTCAACCGCTTATCACCCGCAAACAGATGGACAAGCAGAACGAACCAATCAAGAGATCGAAGTCTATCTTCGAATCTATTGCACCGGAGAACCCGAAAATTGGTCTCAACATATTCCCAACATTGAATTCGCCCATAACAACCGCGCTCACACGGTCACCAAAAGAACCCCTTTCTCACTTCTCATGGGATATGAACCAATTGCACTACCCCTGAAATACCCGAAGTCGAACGTTCCATCAGTATCACAACGACTTGCCAATCTCACGGTCTACCGATCAGAAGCCCTGGCCGCCCATTCAGTTGCTGCCATGGTTATGAAAGAACGTACCTTCCGGAACTTCAAACCATTCAATAAAGGCGACAAAGTCTGGCTAGACTCCAAAAACCTCCGAATCCCTGGCCTATCACAGAAGTTCAAGGAGAAACGTGACGGACCATTCCGGATCAAAAAAGTCTTATCGCCACTAGTTTATGAACTAGATCTCTCACGGACTAAATGGAAGATACACCCGGTATTCCACGCTGCGCTTCTCGTGAGATACACCGAGACCGAAGCATATGGACCGCCCCACAGTAATCCCCCACCTGACCTGATCGAAGGACAAGAACAATATGAAGTCGAAGCCATCCGTGCCCACCGTGGAAACGGCACTAGACGAAGATACCTTATAAAATGGAAAGGTTACCCCACTTCTGGAAACTCATGGGAACCTGAGTCCAATCTCCGGAACGCACAGACCATTCTCAAAGCCTATAAGAAGCTCCACCAACTTGCCTGAATGCCCGTATCCCACAAACTTGTTCGCTTCTCTTATCCCCACTCCTCTAACATCGTCAACGACTCCACTCTCTCTGCATCATACCAACAACCCATTACTCCTGAACCCACAACCCTCGTATTACCGCCTACCTCGATTCCAACGCGCCCCGGTTACCTGGACGCCGTCCGACCCTCCTTCACAAAAACAAGAATAGAAAAACACTTTATACCCGACTGGCAGAAAGCGTACTCCAACCGTTTGCACGTTCCCACTCTCTCCACCTTCCTTATTCACATTTTCTACTTCAACCCCGATTACGCACAGCAACTAATCGACTACTTCAACACATCGGCTCGTGTCCAACCACCCCTTACTATCACTCGACCCATAACCCGCCACCGCCGCAAACATATTAGTCACTTTGAACCTCAACGTTCGGACCCTTATTGCACTTGCAGTTGCTGCCACTATAACTGTCCAACTCACTCGCTCTAGACAAATGCCCCCGTCCCGCACTCAACGACCGTCACCTCGCATCAATCCCACCCTTCGAACACCTATACCAACCTTTCGACCGACAGACATCAACATCGACCATCTCACCCAGACAGAATCAAGAAGGGTCCTTAACCTCTTCACCAATCGAACTATTCACCAACGTCTCAGTACCTCAACTTCCGATGCTACCCCTCTACTCACCATCTGGACTCAATTCTACGACATCGCCACCCGCGGCCAAGAGGTCATGGAAACCAACATCTTTATCGTGGAAGGAGCCCTTCGACTACTCCGATCCTCTCAAGCTTCATTTGAAGACGCTCGTCGCTACGCCCTGGACCAATTCCTCACTCACGCACCACCCGCAATCACCGCATCACCAGTCATCGATCTCACTACAGAAGATGAAGTCGTGGATCTCACAAACGATCTCATCAATTCGGTCGGCATTCAAGTCCCTGAACGCCCAGGCCTCGCCGATCGCTTATCGGATCCTATGGAGCTCAAATCACCAAGCCCTGCATACGAAGTCCACACCGCACCACCATCACCAGTCACCAGTCCAAAACCGGACAACAACCCGTTCTCAACCATGGCACTTGATTCTTCGACCAAATGCTCGACGCATACCCCCATTGAACACCAGTACGAACTGGCCGCCTCCACCTGCGAATCTTATACATGTCCATATTGTCATAAGCGAGCACCTGGACACATCGCCTCGGAATGCAACGATCATCGATGCGTCTCATGTGGACAACAAGAAGGTCATGACGACGAATGCGCTACCTTCCGAGTCCTCCAGCAACGTGTTCAGAAACGTATAAAGGAACGCAACTCCTCTCAAAGCGACTAAGGCACCTGTTGCTCACCACCGGATACCCTATTGGCGTTAACTTCGCCTATATGGCACGTTTTTCTTACTTTCTTTATTGGACTTAACTTGTCCCTATAACGGCCATTTTCTCTTTATCTATTAACTGATTTCCACTACGTTTCAATTTAAGAACGGGGTAATGTTACAAATTCTAACTATGTCAGCGGCCCCCTTTTGTTCCGACGGACTCCCGCGACTCCGCACCCTTTGCCCTATCTGTTTCTATTCTTGTCTTTGCTCAGTCATCCTTGTTTCTTATCGTCCAATCCCGGAGCCCCACATGTAACCCTTCGCCCTAACCCTCTGCCCCGCTCCCACACTATTATTAGTAGCCTATTGTCTACGGACCTATTGTTCTCTGCTTATTGTTCATCAGATGTATCTCCGCTCCGCAGCTATAGTATATAAACCCCTGTACTTAGCACGATCGAACCCTAAGTTCGATCTCCTTTGTCAAACCCCCCGTCTCTAGTCACACTATACATCTGCTTTATCTCTACTCCACATCGTAGGCCTTTGTCCATACTTAAAGACTCTAAGTGTTGAGCCCTAGCTCCGCTAATAGTCTTAGCAACCAACGTTGCGAAACCCAACTATACGAGACCGTAAGTTGAGACGTAACACATATGAGGCACATCAGGGTCTAGGACCCTGAGGTCCGGCAGGTTCCAGGTCACCTGGAGCTGTTACCGCTTCAGGAGACCGTGGGAATAAATTCAAATTAGACTTTGCAGGCCCTACAGGCATCCAAAAATAGTGCGAAAATAGCCAATAAATCAGAAAAAATCACAGGGCACTGCCGCTTCGCTCTAGCGTGGGAACTACGCATTGAGACGGCCCAAATAGGGTACGAGGATGTTTCTGGGCCACCCTGGGCCCTTCCTAAAGCGGTAAAATCATTATAAAATAGATAATTATATTTGCACTCAAGTGCATATATGCAGGCTTCCCCTGGGCTTACCGACTGCATATAAAATACAGTAAAATCGGATTATATTAGTAGAAGCATATTGAACATGTTCCAGATAGTTATATATGGTAATTCTGGCCAGGAACACACTAGAATTGTCAAAACACATTCCGGTTGACATGCTAATGCTACCGGGCTCATTTTATCACAATGGGATACCCCCGGGATGCAAATTTTGATGGGGTTTTATTGGGGCATAGTACTAGAGTCCAAAAAGTCATCAATAATGGCGGGGGAGGCACTTTACGTAGCACAATTGATTATTCTTCTATTTAAATGTCATTTTCATTACTGTACTTCTACTGCACGTAATGATGTGTGTAGATAACCAAAATGGATCAGAATAACGAGGGGAGCAAGAATATGTGGCCAGAACTGTCACACGGTTACTACTGAGCTCAATAACACACTTTTATGTTTCCGTGTGCATGCAAAAATTGCACAACCTCCACAGGCACTCCGGTATGTGCAACACGTATACTAATGACTTTGATTAACTTTATACATGTCCCACGTATACCCTATGAAGTTTCAAGGTAATCGGAGCTTGCGTTGAATTGATATTAAGCCTACAATATTGAGAAAGAGTGGTCATTTTTAATTTTACGGGAGGCATACGGGTCAGGCACATGATGCCAAACAACCGTCTTAAGTATCCTAAACATATTTCAAAAGCATGTTTGAGAAGTAGTTAGAATGTGCAAGTCATATGCAACATTGTAGGGTGGATTGCTACTTGTAATATCAGTATACGTATGACATGTCCAAAACACATATAACCTGTACATTCCAACTGTACCCCAAACATGCTTTTGAAATATGTTTAGGATACTTATAATGGCTGTTTGGAATCATGTGCCTGACCCGCAAGCCTCCCGTAAAATTAAAAATGACCACTCTTTCTCAATATTGTAGGCTTAATATCAATTCAACGCAAGCTCCGATTACCTTGAAACTTCATAGGGTATACGTGGGACATGTATAAAGTTAATCAAAGTCATTAGTATACGTGTAGCACGTACAGAAGTGTCTGTGGAGGCTGTGCAATATTTGCATGCACACAGAAACATAAAAGTGTGTTATTGAGCTCAGCAGTAACCGTGTGACAGTTCTGGCCACATATTCTTGCTCCCCTCGTTATTCTGATCCATTTTGGTTATCTACACACATCATTACGTGCAGTAGAAGTACAGTAATGAAAATGACATTTAAATAGAAGAATAATCAATTGTGCTACGTAAAGTGCCTCCCCCGCCATTATTGATGACTTTTTGGACTCTAGTACTATGCCCCAATAAAACCCCATCAAAATTTGCATCCCGGGGGTATCCCATTGTGATAAAATGAGCCCGGTAGCATTAGCATGTCAACCGGAATGTGTTTTGACAATTCTAGTGTGTTCCTGGCCAGAATTACCATATATAACTATCTGGAACATGTTCAATATGCTTCTACTAATATAATCCGATTTTACTGTATTTTATATGCAGTCGGTAAGCCCAGGGGAAGCCTGCATATATGCACTTGAGTGCAAATATAATTATCTATTTTATAATGATTTTACCGCTTTAGGAAGGGCCCAGGGTGGCCCAGAACATCCTCGTACCCTATTTGGGCCGTCTCAATGCGTAGTTCCCACGCTAGAGCGAAGCGGCAGTGCCCTGTGATTTTTTCTGATTTATTGGCTATTTTCGCACTATTTTTGGATGCCTGTAGGGCCTGCAAAGTCTAATTTGAATTTATTCCCACGGTCTCCTGAAGCGGTAACAGCTCCAGGTGACCTGGAACCTGCCGGACCTCAGGGTCCTAGACCCTGATGTGCCTCATATGCTAAAACGGGCAGAAATTATGAAATTCTGATTTATTACAGCATGCTGTCAATCAGAAGTGCCTGAACACTATAAATAGCTCAAAAAGCGGTGGGTATGCTCAATTATTAAATAGGCATTCATTACAATGGCATATATATAATGCTGTATACTACCCTCTATAGGTAGGGGCAAAATGAGCTTCAGAGGTAAGCATCGCTTAAAGCTCACTTAGAGCGATTACTCACTGCTATAGCCCCTTTTTAAAATTTTAAGTCAAGCAAATGCTCTAATAATGAGCTTCATTATTGCTGGCAGCAGTGGACGATGAGCTTGCAAGTGCGAGTCTGAGAGGCGGACATAGTGAGAAGACAGGTGTCGACCTGTGGCTGCCATGGCTCTTCTGGGGGTGAAGAAAGTTCCCTGTTGTTGAGGTATTCAGTGCGAGCACGCTTGGTGTGTATGACAGACTTGTTTCGGGCGGTGCTGTTGAGAGCAACAGGTTCGAGTTTGTCGTCGTCGGAGTCGGGCTCGAAGGCTTTGCCATGTTTGCGAGCAGCGGCTTCGGGGTCTTCATCCATACCAGTTTCCGGGGTACTTGGTGATAAAGCTTGTAAGTCACGTGTCTCCTGTACCCGGCTTGTCGCAGCAGTTGCAGACGAGTTGGCGATGAGCTCCGAGAGATCACGCTGGCGTTTGGTGGCTCTAGTGAGACGGGTCGCGGCGTCAAACCCATCAAGGATGGTCTTGTAGCTTTGCAAGGCTGATCCCACAGCTGAGGCATCACAAGGCTCTGCAACAATGAGTGCTGAGATGCGTGCAAAGGCCAGTTCAGCTGATAGTTTCCCAGCTCGGAACTCAGCCATGGCTTCGTGGCATTTGGATTGAGTTGCAAATGACGGCCCTCTCGAAACATTGGCTGTGTCTCGTGCTGCGTCTTGAGGGCGAGAGTCTGAAGGCTCAGTTCCTTCGGTTCCACCTGACGTCGGGAGCTTGTCCACTTCATGTCCGAGAGTGGTTTCTTCATTGGTCATTGGAGGTAACGACGGTAGAACCGAGGTCTTGCTAAAGCGGCAACTCTGGCAACGAAGATGAGCGCTAGACGAAGCTGAGGGTGTTATGGGGAATACATACCTGGCAACGAAGATGAGCGCTAGACAAAGCTGAAGTGCTCTGCTATTGCTGTTGCCAGGTTGATATTAGTTTTCGGATGTCTCAGAAAACTTGTCATGTATTCCCTTAATCAATTAAGCGCTCCGATCTGTCCCGGACGCTTGTTTGATTAGACCCCTTTAAACTTTTGTCTAAACCACAATTTTACATGCAGGCCTTCCGAGGGACGTGCGTGCATGCACGAGCCTTCCTACTTCCAAGTATTTACATGCAGGGTCTTATGGTGCTTCCTTGCAGGGTCGTACACACTTCCGTGCAGGGTTGTACCGCACTTCCGTGCATACTACGTAGGCTCACGCAATGTTTGTCTTTGATATTCAATTTCACTGCTGAAGATGACATTATGGTTACAAGCAGTATAATTAATTATAATACATGTATTGCTTATTCTTATAGAATCTGAATCACAACTACCTCCTACATCGGGAAAACCGCTCAAATAAGATAACTGATTTCGGAACATTCCGGGGTATATAAGCAGATGTCAGCCTGATTTAGCAATATCAGGGTGCTGTCATTCTGACGAAGTGTTATAATCAGTTATCAGCCTGCTGTCATCCTGCAGGTTTTCCATCTTTCCAACAGCCCTCAGGTATATAAATTACAGACTTAGTGTCAGCCTGATTGTAGTTATGTATGTGGTTAAAATCAAATGTAAACTCTTGAAATCAATCATAATATTGTGCCTGACTGACAGTTGAATGGTAAGACATTTATATACATAGTACAAGCAGACAACATTGATCACAACCATTGCGAAGTGCGAGATAAGTGTTGTAGTTGACAAAGGCAATTGAGTAAGATGGTCATGATGCTTCTCCATCGCAAGAGTGTCGTTTGGTGAAGATCGGTGACGCTGAACCCTCGCTTCCGCCGCCGACGTGTCAGGCTTCACTGCTGAATAGAAGTGCTCCGCGGCACTAATGTCGTCCTTCTTCTGAAGTAAAAAAGTTCGAGCGAACAGCGCAGCTTCCGGTGCTCTGTCTGTCTTCACGAGGAGGTCAACACATGCAGTCGTGTCGCCGAGTTGAAGCCGGCAAGCAAACACAAGGTTGTTTTGGCCCTTCTCCTCTACGAAACAGCATCAGAGAGTAACACCATTGCCTAAAATGGTACAACTCACCAGCCTGCTCAGCGAGTTTCTTGAGACCATCACGGTTACCTATCGCTAGTAAAAGAAGCATGAGAGCACTCAGATCTCCTGCATTCTCAAAGCATTCTCGTGCGAGGTCAAAGCGCCAGACGGCCAACGCGCGGTCGCAGACAGCCTTCCATTTCGTCTCTGACTCGTTTTCGGGCGTTATACGAGCGATCTCTAATGCCGCGTCTATATCGTCCAGTTGAAGTGCGAGATCAAACTTATGGTCGGGGTCTGTTGTAACCTGTAACGCGAGCTCCTTGAGATCTGCGAAAAGAGGAAGTGTTTCGGTTAAGCAAGTTTATCATAATATGATCTTTCTTGAACGTACTCAGGACTTCGAGGAAATGTGCAACTCTACTCCGCTGGTCCTTCGGTACAGTCGGAAGAATATCTTCAGCTGCCTCCATATCTCCGCGCAAAATCGCACTCTGATATTTGATTAGGTTCAAGGACAGGGAGTAACCGTACACTTTGATGTCTTTGCGCGCAGATAAATTCGGTTGTGAGCGGGAATGTAGCCCAGCAGGTACACGCTTCCACGAGCACCCAAGAGAGGGCCACCACGTAATCCTTCCGCTGGCCATGACCGAGCACCCTTCATTGCCGGGCTACTTTGGACCTCTCCTTGAAGCTCTAATACACTCGCACTTACGTCCGCCACTCTAGCACAGCATACATATTTGAGTCGGTCGCTCATGCGAACGAAGAGCCACTACCGAACGCCTTGTTCCTCCAGGCCAGCGCGGTGTAGGTGATGTACTCTCCGTCTCCGACTACCATGATGAAGCGCTCGTTGGGAGAATGTTGAAGTGATGTCGCGTAAATTTCCGTGGTGCCAAGCTCACGCATGGACAGTGGGATGCGTTGTCCCTCAGGCGTCTCGTCGTCCGCGGCGCCTCGGAGATTGGCGGACAAAGCTTCCGTGTTGTGGGTGTATACCAATTTCCCGACAGGTCCATGCTGAAGGAAGGCTCGTCCCGGCCAAGCTTGACCACGACTACACCATCGTTGTAGCCTACGGCAACCTCGTTCCCCTGCGGTCGGATGGCAATACACCATGCACGTTCAAGAGCATAGCTCAAGGTATTCTCTAGTTGGTATGTGCCAGAGTTCCAGCCCTTCTTCGTGCCATGTCCGAAACGCTGACAATCAAGGGAAGAATTGGGTGGAAGACAGCAAATGACACGTTGTTGGTGTGTCCTTCCACTGTTTTGACACAGCTTTTGCTGAGGTAGTCCCAGATTTTGATTGTTCGGTCATCACCGCTCGTGATAAGGTAAGGCTTGTCTGCACCTGATTGAAAGTCTACGTTGTTTACGCCGCCCGTCTTGCATGCCTCCAGAGTGAAATTGGGTGTTGAAGAACTGAGCGACCACATCTCACTGCTACCAGCAAGCTGCATGCATGAGATGCAGCCTTGCTGTGCATAAACAGATAATGTTTTTTGCATTATGCTCAGCCATTACTGATATTGTGATACATGAGAATACAGTGAATGGCTGAGCATAATACTTGCTTTACTAGGGCATATAACCACATATATATACCATTGTAGTGAATGCCTATTTAATAATTGAGCATACCCACCACTTTTTTGAGCTATTTATAGTGTTCAGGCACTGCTGATTGACAGCATGCTGTAATAAATCAGAATTTCATAATTTCTGCCCGTTTTGGCATATGAGGTACATCAGGGTCTAGGACCCTGAGGTCCGGCAGGTTCCAGGTCACCTGCAGCTGTTACCGCTTCAGGAGGTCGTGGGAATAAATTCAAATTAGCCTTTGCAGGCCCTACAGGCATCCAAAAATAGTACGAAAATAACCAATAAATCAGAAAATATTCCTGGGCACTGCCGCTTTGCTCTAGCGTGGGAACTACGCATTGGGACGACCCAGAAAGGGTACGAGAGTGCTCTGGGCCACCCTGGGCCTTTCCTAAAGCAGTAAAATCATTATAAAATAGATAATTATATTTGTACTTGAGTGCATATATGCAGGCTTGCCCTGGGCTTACTGGCTGCATATAAAATACAGTAAAATCAGATTATATTAGTAGAGGCATATTGAACATGTTTCTGATAGCTATATATGGTAATTCCAGCCAGAAACATACCAGAAACATCAAAACACATTCCGGTTGACATGCTAATACTACCGGGCTCATTTCACCACATTGGGATACCTCCGGAATGCAAATTTTGATGGGAATCTATTGGTGCATACTACAAGAGTCCAAAAAGTCATCAATCATGGCGGGGGAGGCACTTTACATAGCACAGTGGATTATTCTTTTATTTAAATGTTATTTATATTACTGCACTTCTACTGCACGTAATGGCGCGTTTAGATAGCCGAAATGGATCAGAACAACGAGGGGAACAATAATATGCAACCAGAATGGTCACACGGTCTCTGGTGATAACAGCTCCAGGTGACCTGGAACCTGTCGGACCTCAGGGTCCTAGACCCTGATGTGCCTCATATGCCAAAACGGGCAGAAATTATGAAATTCTGATTTATTACAGCATGCTGTCAATCAGCAGTGCCTGAACACTATAAATAGCTCAAAAAAGCGGTGGGTATGCTCAATTATTAAATAGGCATTCATTATAATCATATATATATGCCTCTAATAGTGTAGGCTGACCATAAATGATCTATCATGCATAATGGCTACAGCAATGGCTGAGCATAATGCAAAAAACATTATCTGTTTATGCATAGCAAGGCTGCATCTCATACATCAAGCCTGATCAGCAAAGGCTGCATTTCATGTATTTCATTTGCTGGTAGGACTGCACATCTTGATTGTTGACGGTGCAATCAGGACAGGACAAAGCGAAGGTATGGGTACCCTTGGGTTTGAATCCAAGTTTCATAATGTAGTGTGTATGTCCTTCAAATATCTTAGAAAATAGTTAGTATAGGCCCAATTTTGAAGTGGTGACTGTACGCACCCAAGTACACTTTCACTTGTTTATCCCAGTCCCAAGCTCTGACTGTCATATCATCACAGCCCGTCAGCACAATGGCAAGCGTTGGGCGAATGAAAAGGCATCGAATGTAGTCGGGATGTGTCTCGAAAGCAGTCGATTTCTTGTGAGTGTTGAAGTCGTCAGTCGTCCAAGCCAGGTTTGGACTTCGTGATTTGAGGCCGGGCGGTGACGCCGCGGAGTTTGAATCATTGGGTGACTTACTGCGACTCATCGTGACATGCCCCCCATCCTCTCTCTCTCTCCTTCCACTTCATCCTCCTCCATCCATCCTCCTCGATGTCCATCCACCCACAGGATGGCCTACAAGCTTCATGTTTCTGCTGCTAATGGTAAGTTCTCTTTGATTGTTCTTCCATTCTCTCTTTTTCTGATCATTTATTAATGTGCCACTTGGTTGTGTGACTGTATGCATTTTGTCATACCCGGCAAGCTTAACAACCGGTGAGTTCCCGGTTTTATTTTAGGTCTTACTTTCTCACCCTTACTTCTGCCAGTCATGTCTTCCTCCCTCACTTTGCTGTATCCTTTCTCTTCGACCACCATTTCTAACCGGCCTACTTCGCGAGCCTCCTCGTCCGAGAACAAGCTGTACCAGGCTTCCACGGTGATGGACGCATACGACCCGCATCAACAACAGCAGGTGGCGGACCGCAGCATCAGCAGCAGATGGCCATTCCATCATCGGCCTCCGCACCCTCCTCATCTACCTCTGCCTCCTCGAACCGTACCTTCACCTCCTCCAACTCACAACTCATCCCCGAGCCTACGGCGTATCCGGCTTCGACGATGTCGAACGGGTCGATGAATGGCAATGGAGCGTCGTCGTCGGCGGCCGTGCGTGTCGCTCATTGAAGAGAACAATGTGACTATTTCCGAGAGTGCGTGTTTCGATGAATCACTTAACTTCTTATGTATTCAAACGATCTTCTAGTCACCTTGCAAGAGACGTGTCCCAAGTGGGCGTACAGCTCTGGTCAGAGTTTGGTTGATGCGTGGGGAGCGGTGTATCTTCCTCCCATCCAGAAACGGATAAAAACCATACTCAAGCCCATCCAACTTACGACTGGAGATGTTCGTTTGTTTCTTTCATGGTTGTCGTTGGCAGGTGACTAATAATGATTTCTCACAGGTACATGGAGCGCTGTACGCATGTGCATACGAGCTTGCAGCATTTGGGAATACAACTTGGTGTGATGTCTTCACGCGGAGTGAGATCCTGAACTTTGAATACGAGTGCGTTTCTTCATATCACCTTGCATACGATGCTTATTTGAATGTTGTTAAGACTCGACTTGCTCATGCGAGGTGCATTCGGATACGGCTTACCCGGCAATATGGGACCAGTGCTTGGCTTGATCTTTGCCGACAATCTCGTCGATCGGTGGGTATGCATCAAATGAATTCTACAAACATGAACTAACTGTTCAATCGTCCCCCCAACAGACTTACAAATTCGGCTGCTAACAAGACTTACATTGAAATTGGTCATGATACATCAATCGACCTTGCTCTAACGGGACTGGGGCTCGCTGCGTACGTATATTGTGCCAACACTACCGATACAAATGATTGAAGACCATGCTACAGAGATAAGACATATCCTGCAACAGGACCCCCTAACCCATCACGAAACTGGTGCACCTCTACTCAGGTACCCTTCGCAGCATATATGGTCTGGGAGAAATGGAGCTGCGGTTCATCGTACATATTCTTTAAAGAAACACCATCTTATGAATGATTGACTAATGTGTGTATTTGTTCGAATAGAACGCAGGTTCGTTTGCTGCTTATGTCAAACGGGTCAACGAATGGCAACGGAGCGTCGTCGTCGTCGGCTGTGCACTCCGCGCCGTCGTCAGCGTACTCTGGCTCTGCGCATCCCTCGCCAGACGTCGGGGTGTTCGTTCTCGTATCCTGCGTATGCTGCTCAGGGATCATCAGGATCGCGACCTCCCTCCACGTTGTCTCTACACCAGCAGCAGCCGCCAGGTTCGAGCCACTCCTCACCCGCATCCTCCTCTCAGGGTCTGCGCGCTCAACAACAGGCTTCGTCATCCACTCCCATCGCCCATGCCCAATCATCATCAGCAGGAAGCGCTCTTGTGGCCAGGACACCATTGTCCCGCCCACTCACGCGCAAGGAGCAGGAGCTACTCGCTCACATCGATCGCCTAAAGTTCTTCCTCGCCACTGCTTTCTCACGGTGGTCTGACTCTGAGGTGCCTGACGCTTACGCAGGCCTTGGTGGGGGATACGGATTGGGCAGAGGAGTAGGTGGCATGGCACAGACGGGAACCCCGTTGATGCCCCATCCCAATATGCACCCTGCGCTGAACCTGTTTTTGTTGCCGAGTGGTGAGTACTTGCCGTCTCTTCTCTAATGTTGCTACTCAATCTCAGACCAAAGCAACGAGACGTATGCTTGCCAGAACGATAGGATGATGAACCAGATCCTGAAGGGCAAGTCTGGTTTCCGAGAATGTAAGTTGCAATAAGCACTGTATTCTGTGCTGGTCTAACAACATCTCGTAGTCATCATGGGTCCTCAACCGAGTCAACGCTCAGTGCAGTCAGCGGTTTAGACGTGAGCACTTCCTTTCATCCGTCGCTTTACATTGTGATCCTGATGGTCTGCTAACAGATGACAATGCCCGGTGGCATCACACCGGGCTGTCCTACTTTGACGTACGTAGTATACTACGGGTTAATAAAGTCGAGTTTGGTTTGTAATCAAATATATTACTTTGAAATATAAAATCTATACATTATCTGCTATCATCAGCCATTGACAAGAGGAATAATGTAATAGAAATGCTGGCAGTAACCTGACATTTGCAGTGAATGTTAGTCTCTGTAGAACGTAGCTTTGCTGATAGGAGCCACAATATGTCATCAGAACCAACACTTTGATGGCAAATATAATTTTAGATAGACCATATAAGGCTCGGAACCCGCGGTCTGAGGCTGTAATCTGTTGTCAGAGCTGTCAGCACAAGATGACTTATATGCAAAGATAGCTACTACAAACCTTATCAGCTGATATCTTCAATGAAATATGTTCTCATCATTATCTTTCTGCTAGACTTTATATTTAAATACAATGTTTATTATATATATAATCTTGTTGCCTATCACGAAATCCATGATATAAGCTGTCTTAATGATGAGATTTATACCAAATTTCTCACAATATATTAGGTAAAAACCGGTGCAGTCTCTATCAGTCAGTTAAGTCATGTACTACATTTTATGGTTTAGAATAATTGAAAGGCTGCTAATACATTACCATAAGTATCTAACAGACATACTCTGCAGCATATTTTAGGGGTATTATAATGCCATTGTAGACGGTAGTGGTCCGATTTGGGTATTTTGTCTGATTTTATATATTTCACCGTATATAAGTATCATGTAAGATTATTTCCCTTTTCCTGATGTAGTAGGTCGAAGCAGGATCATCCAAGTCAACACCGTGTGCAGGACATCCTTGAACGGCATCTTGTGTCCTTTGGGAACGCGCAGGTGTTGCGCGTAAAAGATGCGGCTCCCAAACCCGGCGCAGCCTATGATGAGTAGTGTGAGCTGGTTTGCCGATGAGCATGTTGATATAGAAAGGATGGACGCACAGAAACGGTGGTATCTGCAATGTGTTCTATATCAATGACATCATTGCTCTGCCAGACATTGTTGATCATGTCGAGTGCAATGTGTGCCGATTCCTCAAAGACGAGCTTGTTGTTCGGCTACATGGTGTAACATCAAGAAATTCCCATCGGTAGTTGATCATCTCCACCATTGACTTGCAGTCCTGACTCCCAAGATCACAGCTCTTGAAGACAAGGGTCTCTAGTGTTGGGCACCGCAGTTCCTCTCCCACCAGGATGCTATTCAGCGCAAGAGATGGGATGAGGGGCGTATCGGCGGGGAACTTTGCGTGCCTAATCTTCAGATGGCGTACTAAGGTGAGAAAATACGAGAGCGCGGACGTCAGGTCTTCGTCGTTGATCACATGTGAATCGATGGCAAGGTAGATCAGAGGGCACGCCGACTACTTGAGGAACAAAGCGAGGCCCAGTGGGTTCCAGACGTCCGTAGAGAGCACGCGCAACCGCGATTGAGATGTATGCGGTATGTGATTTCCAGACTGCGCAGCGATGGGCAGATGATGCTCGACAGGAGCAAGGACAGGGGCATAAAGCTCTCTGGGCACCGGTTGCGGATGTTGAGGTTCTTGAGCCGCGGAAAAGTAGCTGGCTCCAGCAGGAAGACGAGCGGCCCGCACAACAACATGTTGAGAGTCAAAAGAAGAAAGGTAAGCCCATGCGTATCCCAAGGAGTATTGAAGGACGTACCAATCCGAAGTGCGATAATTGCCCACGAGGAGAAGATCCATGATCAGATGTGTTGATCTCAATGTCGAGGTTTTCTAGTGCCAACGTATTCAAGATATGCACATGAATGAAGCATGAGCATAGGAACGAAAAGAATGAGAAGCTCCAATACCTTATTCAAAGACCCGAAGTGTGAGAATTGCGTTGATCTGCACGCATATATCTCTGTGAGGGTGGACATGTTGAAATTTCCATCGATTAGCTCCTCTCTCGTCCCCATTCCGAAGGCTTGAACTATCGTCGTTGTCTCTGTGCTGAGATACTTCTCTGATTCGGCGCCAGAATCAGCTACTGCTGAATTGTAGCGACCCATGAGCGACCTGATCTCTGATTCGTTGGCATGTAATGGAGAGAGCGAGTGTGCTTTCTTTGATTATCGATATACTCGCACATGTTTGAGGTGCAAACCTCTGCTCAAATTACTCAACGTAAGAGTTGAGGAGAATCGAATGTGAGCACGTACCCTCGATAATCAGGTTTGTCAGCATTGAGGCGATGTATTTAGAGTGGAATCTGAACTGCTTGCAAGAGATTTCTCCAAGGAAAGCACACCATGACGTCTATGATTCCGGTACAGACTCTCGACCTCCTGTATCGAGTCTATAATCTGTTCACTCAACTTTTTCAAAAGACCCTTTAGTGTTTGAGTAAGCTTAACGACTGTTTCGCCGCCCTCCTGAAGCTTTCGTAAATGTGGAGGAATATATGTTGTTATTGGCAAGTCAGGTTGGATGGCGGTGGTAGCCTTTGAAAGCAACTCACAGTGTGACTGTCTTGACGAGCTTGACAAGCTTGCATATCGTCTGTTTGTCAAGCGCCAAGTACGGAAGTAGCTTGAGAACAGGCTATTAAGGATATAAGAAAGAAGTGCTCACGTTTTCAGAAGTGGTTTGCTGTTAAGAGCTTGAGTCTCTGTATATGCGTTGTTGTCGATGATGAAGAGACACGACAAAGGAAATCACACTCACGGAAGACCCTGCACGGAAGCCTTGGCGGCACAGAAGTCTTTGCACGGAAGTCTTGGCATGCCGAGACTTCCTTGCAACAAAGAATCTATCTAATACATGCTTTCTAACATCACAAGCATACAAACGATTTTATTATTATGCTCTTGTATGTACTAATGTAATATATATCTATTTTTTTCCCTTGTAAATGCTAAGGTATTTAATATCAGACACATACATGGTAGGAAGCCTTGACATGTAACTGCAAGGAAGCCGTGGCCTTCCGTGCGTGCCAAGGCTTCCATGCAGGGTCTTGCAGGGTCGTATTGACATTTGAGTGGCTGCCGTGAGGTGCCGTAGCCTTTACCGTGTCTTCCGTGCCTTGATTCAGGCACTTCCTTCCCTTCCGAGTAGGTGTTCCTACCCTTCCTACACTGTTTTCCTTCCCTTCCTTCCCTTCCTTGTGACTTCCGTGCATCTTACATGTCTTCCTTGCAGTAAGTTCCTTTCCTTCCTACCTTTCCTTCCTTGCCTTCCGTGTTGCAGGTACGTGAACTCCGTGCGTCGCATGTGTTCTCCCCTGCCGCTAACATTTCCCTACTTTTCTTCGATTTGGTCCTCTGAGTCCAATTTATATGCTATAATTCCGAAAAAATTGGCTTGTATTGCAATCAAATATAGCTACATACATGTACTATCTACTCTACAATATATGCCTTTTTTTGAAGCTGTAAAGAGCATACAATGAGTGAGAAGAAGTGTGGGAAAGTTATAAGTCACTTACTTACCTCGAAGGAACGTTGCTCGGAAGCACGCAACGTTAGCGCATATATGCACGGCCCTCACGGAAGGCCCTGCATGTCCCTCGGAAGGGCCTGCAAGTAAAAATATGTTGGCCCTTTTTATATGTTACAGAAATGTGAGAGAATGAGCGGCACATGCATGTACACATGCGGTCTATCGCCCTCATACTTATGTTCAATTGTAACCCTATTTGTTGAATCCCCATAGAAGAACACGCATCGTCCGAAGTATTGTACAATAGCAAAGCGTGATAATAAACTAGAATCCACACATAAGAAGTACTGAGTCAAAAACGTACGAAAACTTAGCAACAAGATCGTAAGGAGATAAGTAGATCACCACTACTGGAATTTACAACAAAGAATAAAGGATCTCACGCCTACACATTAGTGTTTCGCCTAGGACACACATTTTCAGCCGCTTCCTGCACTCATCCCAATCTAATTCGGGTTCGCGATCATCTCTACCACCCGGGTAGTAGATTTCAATGTTAGTCAGAGCTGCGAACCTCTTCGGGTCCTCCAAAAGACTCGCAAGGCGGCCCATTATTTGTGGTCATACGGAGCGCGCTCATATGAAGCTTTTGCTGTGGAAGGCTTGAGATGGTGTCGACGTCCACATAAAATTTACAGGTCCTAAGCTCTTGTAGGCTCTTCAAGGACATTACCACCTCCAAAAGAGGACGGTAGGAGGAGAGGCTCGTGGGCTCGCCCTCTGCGGCGAAAATGAGCATCTCCAGCGTCGGCGACCAAGCGTGCAAGCATCCACGCAATGCGTCAAGCGCTTCTGTGTCCGACAGAGCTACACGCACATGGAGCCTCGTGACGACACTGCACATCATACGCAGACATGTGAGGTCTCTTTCGTAGAGACGTGCTCAAAATGAAATTCCAAAGTGGCTTTCAGCGGATGCTAAGCTGTGTGGATGAGAGCGATGGACGACGTGTAAGTGTGACTCAACGGTGCTGCCCTAACCCTTATCATCATGTCCGACTTATATTAATCTTGAAGTTCCCACAGGAGGAACATTACTAAGTTAGTACTTTAAGATGGACTATTATCATCACTTGAGATTTACTACTTACTCTGAGAGACCTCGCGATTATGAGGTGAAGGGCTCTTTGAGGTGATGGGGATTCACTAGGCAAACTAGTCGACACAAGTGCTTTGGGCTATGAGGAGAGGCGTTCGTAGCTTGGTCGTGGATTGAGCATCAGACTTCACGTGAAAGGAAAGAAATCACAACTGAAAGAAGCAATAAATAAGGGGGGGAAATTACAATCTGGTCACACCGTCAACACGATGTTCCGCCTATTACACACATGTTGCAGCGTCCTATCCCAACCCAGAGTTCGAACAGGAATAATAATGTCAGTCAGAGCAGTGAACTTCTCCGGGTTTTCTAGTAGATCTGCATAGCGGCGCATTAACGTGTGCGTACGTGGTACAACATGGCAAAGTCGCTTCAGCTGTGGGAGGTTTGAGATGGCGTTGACGTCCACGATAACGTTGTAGGTCCTTAGCTCTTCGAGGCGGGTCAAGGACGATAGCGCGTCCGAAAGTGGAGGGTAGGATGATCGCATTGACTCCACACGGACACTACACTCCTGCAGGGTTGGCGACCATGTGTGCAAGCATCCACATAGTGCGTCAAATGCTGCTTGGTCTGAGTAGACGCAGACATCGAGCTTCGTCACGACACTGCACATCAGACGGAGAGATGTGAGCTCTTCCTCGCGCAGATTCCCTGGAAGGATGATTTCTCGCAGTTCGGGGCAACAGTTGAAAGCATCCAACGCTTCAGAATTGTGCAGTTTCTCCTGCCATCTCGTCCCATAGGTCTCTTCTTCTACCCTGATCGACCGAATCTTTGGCCATTTTCGCATCAGATCGATGATTGGCAATGAGGAGCATTCAGAACCGTCCAGTATACTGATGCGGAGCGAGACAAGTGACTTCTCCGCCAGCGCTTCGAGTAACATATTGATTTCGGACGAAGGAACAGATCTGAGATCCACGAGTCGTAGATTTGGACAGAGATCGATAAGGAGCACGTTTATACTGACGTTGTCGGTGCGATGGAGTTGCCAGTGCATATGAAGCTCCTCAACCAGCGTCGCAAGTCGGAAGTTGCCCTTCAATCTCACTAGAAGCGCATATGAAATCATATGGGGCTTCCGTGTAGCTACCGTAGACGGAGGTCCTTCTATTGTTTCAACCAAACGGTCCGGGAATCTGCTTCCTAGCGAAATGCTTCGATACAAGAATCTCTCGCAGACGAGGTGCCATAACTTGCAGACCTGGAGGAGAGGCAGAAGGTACCATCGAGGGAGAAACATCCCTTCTTCCGCTCCTTTCGTATATTCCGATATCAGGTCTTCAAATATGACTTCCAGTATTTCAACAGGTAGCGATGAGTCGGCCATTCCGAGTTAAATATAGGCGATCTTTTAACGTATGAACAATGTTAGTCAACAGCAGGTTGACTGTTACCACCACAGAACATTGAAGGACGTACTAATGGAGCGACCTTCAGAAATGCTGAGGAAGAGAGCGTCGTCGAGATGGTAGACGGTGACAAAAAAGCGAACGCCAATCATGATGCCAGTGCGTGCCCGATTTGTCTTTCATTTCCCACGGGAGGAATAGCTCTGCACGAAATTGTGAAATTTTCAAACGTACACAAACGGGTAAAGAAATAAAGCACAAGTGGTTTGATAAGGAAGTCTAATTCATGGTCATAAGACAGTACTTCATGTGAAGCAGGAAACAGAGTGGTGTTTAACGAGTCCTGGGTACGGCTTTTTGTGCAAGCAAACAATCAGAGAAGTGAGAGCGAGGCTATTTGGAATCTGGAAGAATTATGGTGTACAATTATTTTTGCTCATTATTGAGCTAATTCCACGTCCAGATATGGCGGGAGGAAGGTACCGAAGGAGTTGAAGATGGAGGTGTAGGTGCGTTGACGCGTGTGCCGTTGGAAGGCTATGTAGCTGGGCTGCCATCAATAAACCATCGTCCCAGTGCTCTCTGCACATTGCTACCGTTCTTATTCAAGGTTCCAGAGCACGGAGAGGAGCTTGTTCAACTCGAAGTGGTTTTCGTTGCAAGGCTAGAGAACTACGCCCGTAAGTTTAGTCAATGTAACGAAGAAAGCTGTGACGCACCATCGATTTAGAGACCTTGCACCACTTAAATGCACAATGTCACAGAGCGATCCCGTCTCCTTAGCTACCACGCCCGCTTCTTAGTTGGTCCGAAGAATAGGGAAAAGTCTAGAGATTAGATTGGCGAACTGGTTCGTTGTTAACATGGTGGTGACAGATGGGGGTCGGACGATGGTGGAATTCGTCCTGCATCACAGATTCTGTAGATGAGCATGGACACAGCTCGGCGCAGGGGATTTAGAGGCTCGCCTATTAGCACATCCCAGCTCCATCTCCAGTCCTGAGCTCTATCCATCCCCTCTTCACGACACCCGTACTCGGGCCCAAGCCCAACCGTTACAGCCATCACTTCCAGCTCACATGCAAGTATGCTTCTTCAGATAGCAGGTATCCATCGTAGATTTATGGGTTCGTCGACGTTTTGAAGTGTGAACGACAAGCGCCGACGGCCCGATTAGTGTCCACGTACTGTAGAGCCGTCATCGTAACACAGGCAAAGCGTCACAGCTTCCAGTCCGGCCCATCCCATCATCTGAGTACCATTATGAGTAGCAGGCGTGGTGAGCGAAGCCTAGAATGCATTGGGGCTGCTGACTGCAAGTGTATTGTAGATGAGCCTGAAGCAGAATATACAAGACGACGGAGACGTACGAAACGGTTGTAAAACCAGCTTGATATTGTTCTTGCTTTGGTTTTTGTTTACCGATAGTGCGGTAGGTAGCCTAATCTCGCTCTATTCGTGAGGTGATTCAATGTGAGCTCAAAGATTAGGTCGAAACAAAGTCAGGTACTTACTAACACCGCCACTCAAGCTTCACGATCTCCGGCACACAGTTCGAGCTTTGCTGAGAAATCCTCACGTATTGAGCTCGAATCATGCTTGCTCTAATTGCAGAGGGCCGAGCTCTGCAAATACGGTTGAAAGAAGAAAACGAGATGGTCGAAGAAAACATACGAGTTACACCCTCAACCTCCCCCCCGTGATTGCCTCTGGAGATTCGCAGCCACACAATCATCCCAGCTGAGTTACAGCTAATTGGAATAGGTAAAGTGTCTCTGAGACCCGCTCAAATTAAAGAGTTTCGACTCATTCATGATAGATGAAGAAGAAAAAGAGACCGTGACGTTCTAGACTCGACAGCCAGTCGTGAATTTATCGGATGGTTGGTAGTTAGATAAATTAAGCGACTGGAAGGACTCAATCAGGAAATAGGAGAGTCACCTCAAGCTCTCTTCAATCTCCTTTTTTGCATTCTGCTTTAGAGGAAGGACCCTAAGTTCGTGTGAGTCTCAAGCCAAAATGAGTATGCAAGGCCAAATAAGTAGAGCGCGGCAATTGCCCGCCAAAGTCACACGCAATTTGTGCCGGTTATAGTGGCGACGCGCGAAGCGCGTCTTCTCCTTTCCTACTATCGCATCGTATTTATGTAGATAAAATTATGAACTATAGCACACCATTAAAGCGCCCATTAGGGGTAAGTAAATGCAAGCGTCTTTCCGCTCCCTGTCCCTACGTCAAGGACAACATCCTGGCCCGACAATACAGCTTCGGCTGTATCTAATTGCCAGTCGAAAGGCTCGGAACCAAAAGTTTGACGGCCCAATGACCTCAGAGCTTCTCTGTCGATCTCTCTGGGCTCATAGGACTTCATAGTAGATAGATAGCATTGTTTAAAACAGAAAAATCTTCATGTATTCGCTATCTGATTCTAATACACAAGTTATTTCAAAAACAAAAAAGTCCCGGCCCTCGGAAAGCTTCCGGCTACTTAAGAACCCGGCGAAAATCTGCGCCGCTAGGCTTAATAATCAGGCACACTGTGACTTACTGGTCACAATGAGGTGACTGACCTAAGTCCTGATTGAGTCCGACCAGTCGCTTCATCTACTCAACCATGAAGCGCTGGTTACGAGTCTAGTGACGTTCAAGCTCGACGAAAACACGCGTGTCAGGGTCTCAGGGACGGCTCGGGCATTGATAAGCGCACATGGGCGCTAATTAAAACAACTTGTCTTTCCTTCACGATCCCAGAAACAATACCAACTCTGCATTAGCTTAAGCTGTATGAGATCTACAATCTCCTAGATATAATCCCGAAATTTATTAGATCCATGCTATTTCTAGCCTCCTCGTCCTTACCATCGCCAATTTTCGTAGTCTCCATGTAAATACTACATACTGTTAAAGTTCGTACAAACATGGGTGACTTTTCCCGGGTATTGTCAAGTGGGATAAAAGAAAGGTAGGAGACAAAATTGACGAGTGGGAAGGCATATAGGTCCAGTACAAAGGCAAGAAGCTATGACTGTATTACGCATTAATAAACACGAAAACTGCCAATGATGCGAATTAGCAATGCAATATTCCTTCTATGACACACGTCTTGCAGCATCTCTCCCCTACTCTCACTGTGACCACCGAAGACAAAAAGTTTAATGTCAATCACAGCGGCGAACTTCTCCGGGTCTTCTAACAGACTCGCAAGGCGGTCCACTGCCGAGTTCGGACGTGAACAAGTGTAGATCAATCGCTGCAGCAGTGGGAGGCTCGAAATAGCGCCAAAGTCCACTGACAAGTCGTGGAGATCCAGCTCTTGAAGGCTCGTCAAAGAAGACATGGCATCTGAAAGAGCATGGTAGGAGGAGGTCGTGGGCCACACGTGGACGTTGAGACACTCCATGGTCGGTGACCATGCATGCAAGCATTCACAAAATGCGTCGAGTGCTTTTGTGTCGGAATACTGGACGCTGACTAGGAGCTTCGTCACGACACTGCACATTAAACGGAGACATGCAAAGTCGTTTTCGCGGAGACATGTATAGCCGCGAAGGATGATTTCTCGAAGTTCGGGACAGCAGTTGAGAGCACCGGAGGCTTGCGAATGGCCTTTGAGCCTTAGATTTACACCGGTTACTGCGATCGTTTGAATATGCGGCCATCTCTGCATCAGATCGAAGATCGGCAACACGGTGTGTGCTTTAAAACCAGTGATGCGAGATGAGAAAAGTTGTTTGTCCTCCAGCACCTTGAATAGATTGTCAATTTCGGAGGGATGGATCTTTCGGATATCCACGTCGCTCATTCGGACAGATGTCGACAAGCTGTGGGTTTGCTGTCGACCGAAGCTCAGAGCTGCTTCCCATTTGAAGCTCCTCAACCAATGTTGCAAGTCGATAGTTTGCCTTCAATGTATGTAGAAGTTCATCGTAGATCATGGAGGGATCCCGTTTTACCAGGATCGGCGGAGCTGGTAGTCCCCGAAGCTCGTACCGTAGGTGCTTGAATGAAAGTCCGATCGATATGCTTCGATACAAGTACCTCTCGCCGACCAGGTGCCATAACTTGCAGACCCGGAGGAGAGGCAGGAGGTACCACCGAGGGAGAAGCTCGGATTCTGCTATTACTCTCGTATAGTCCGAAATCAAGTATCGAAAGATGAGTTCCAGTATCTCGACAGGCAGCGATGAGTCAGACATTATGGAGTCAGATGCGTTGGCGATTTTTTAACCAAGGAACGCGAAACATCAGTAACTGCATATCCGTTGCCCGTAAATAAGATATATGGACATACGGTTGCAGAATGGAAGTCGAGAGTGAACTACAGCGAAACGTAGGCGTGGATGATGAGAGCGATGAACGACGTGATGGTATCATGATCATGATCTATATACATATATAGTACCCGATTTATATATAAATTCTCACGAGGGAGGGTAGCTTTCTACCCGGCTACGAAAGAGAAAAAAGGTGGAGGAAGCCACTCTCCCGAGCTAATATATAATACATCAAGATGGAGAGTCCATGCCTTCAGAGTGAGTAAAACCGATGTATGTTCTCTCGATTTGGCTACGACCTGTAGAAGGATTCGCGGCCCGGTCAAGGGACACGAGTCCTGCAACGCGATGGGCGGCGTTTGAAGTTTGGAGTTTGGGACATGGACGAAAAACATACTGTAGCCTAACCTCGGACAGTCCGGGGGATACTCATACGCACCGTGCTGGCTCCTGGCTCCTGAGTCCTGAGTCTGAGCACCGGGTGCCCTGTAAGCACTCGTTGGCACCAATATGCATTGCCATTCCTCGGCTCTGAATTCCTGCTGCTCTAGCCTCGGGCAAAGGACCCAGCTTTTTAAGACGTAACAGGTGGGAAGAGGGAGAAGGACACACACCAAGACGTGAGAGCGTAGCTGCAGCCCGAGCCCGGATTCCGCTCACTGGCCCTTCGCTCCTATCACGTTCTGCCTGCACCAACGTCATCTGCCCCGTCGTACACCGCTTTTTTTATCCACGCATGCACATTAGCCAAGTCGAAGCGTCTGCGGAAACACAAAGAGGTTACGTCGCAGGCGGGTGAGTCGAGACGCTGAGGTTGCAACTCGGACTCAGCAATATAATATGTACAGTACATAGAGGGTCAGGTCATGTATCATCAAGGCAAAAGAGCTAGAGATACACATCGGAGACTACAAGGAAGAGACTGCAGACAGACTATTACAGCACAAAATTAGGAGGTTTTGTTCTTCCCCAGTGAAACTCGTAGTTTTCCAGTTTGATGTTTCGCTTACAGCAAATCAGCTTCAATTTGTCCTCTCCAAATAGCAGATAATGTGACGTAGAGCAGGAAACGTCTCGGGGTCTTCCAGATTCTCGGTGCCAGGGAATGTAGAATCCCATTTGCCGATGCACAATCGCTCGAGCTTCGAGAGGCCCACAATATAGCTGAAGTTAAATCTCAAACGCCTCTCGTGCGAGTAAATTTGTAGTTCCCGAAGTCGTGCCAAAGTAGAAACGACCGCCCAGAATGACCGAAGCTGTGTGAGTCTTTTGTAGACGTGTATCCGAAGGTGCGTAAGAGATGTGGACCATGTGCCCAAGCATTTGTAAAATGCCTCTCTGTCATCTTTGATATAAACAGAGGTCCGGAACTTTGTTACGCAGGTGGTCAAGCTGCGTAACCAATCAAAGTGTCCTCCATTTGGACTGCAGCCCACCAAGTTAATCTCCTGAAGCTCTGGGCATTCGGGCATGGGAAGTTCTCCGCCTGAGATGTGGCGAAGTCGGAAGTCCTTGACGCTGAATACTTTGAGATTCGGCCATCTCGGCAAAATGTCGCATAAATCGAGCTCGTAACAAGAAGATTTTGAATCTGCCACAAGACCATTCCGATTGATGCGAAAGGAGACAAGTGATTTCTCCTCAGCACGTCGATCAAATTGTCGAACTCTGTACGTAGTTCGTGGGTCTTCAGATGCTTGAAGTCCGGACAACCCTTGGTCGGGAATGGAAAGAATCCGTGGACCACGAAGTGATTCACGTTTGGACACATTTCAAGAATATTGGTGTTGATATGTGTCCATTTCTGCGCGTCTTTATCGTGTTTATCAATGCACTCCTTGATGGCCAGTTGCAGGTCCTCGACGCACGCAGCTAGCCGAGGATTAGCCTCGAGCGTCTGCAGCAACTTCTCAGCGACTTCGACACCCTCGCGTATGGACCGCGTCTCTAGAGCTTCACCCTCCGCCGAGAGAGTGATTGGCTTTCCGATGGAGATGACTTTGTACATGTGTCTTTCGGTTACCGCGTGCCATAATTTGGATACGCGAAGGAGAGGCGCGAGCTGCCATTGCCTGCGCGGGAGAAACTTGTCATCCTCCGTTCCTTCCGTGAGCTCTGAGATCACCTCTTGAACGATGGCGTCGAGAGTCTCGACGGGTAAGGATGTGTTGTTGTTCATCGTGGGTGATCAGGAGGCGGCGGTCCTCAGACCTTCGAACAAAAAATGTCAGTCATTTCGTATTGGTAGAGTGGCGTGAGTCTCTTACAAAAACAGATGCAAGATGGCTTTATACACAAGGCGGGAATCAACGAGGAGGACAGAGACGACACGGTGGGCCAGTGGCTGAAGGCGATAAAAGGGCAAAAGCAGAATATAGCGGAGTGATGCCCGTATGAGATCAAGCACAATATTGCTTTAGATGCAATAGAAGTCAAGGATAAGGTCCATGGTCGACGCGATGGCTGAAGGAGTCATAAGGACGATGGCAATGCTGATCGGATCATCCTTATCATGATTACGATGAGTCAGCAACATAAATAAATTAACTCTACCGCTCACCTTACTTCTAGATTTCCCTAAAAAACCATTGAGGTAGCTAGTTATTAGAGTATATGAGATTACTGCAAGTTACAAAAGGAAAACTTGCAGTGACGCCCGGCCATCCCACATCTGCAACTTGATGTTCCGCCTAAAACACACATCTTTCAGTCTCCCGACACCACCCGCTTTGTCGCTGGCATAGATAGAAATGTGCCGGAGGGCGGAAAACTTCGCTGTATTTTCCAGGTGATTGGCAAGGTGGCCCAGCGCCTCGTCCGTTGATAACGAGGTGTAGCGTACTCGCTTGAGGTGCGGGAGTTCCGAGATAGCACCAAAATCCACTTCAAATTTGTGGGTCTGTAGCTCCTCGAGTCTCCTTAAAGTAGACAGCGCCTCGGAAAGCGGACGATAAGATGAAGCGTGAGACCAAATATGCAGCTTGAAGCAATTGAGGGTTGGTGACCATGCTTGTAAACATCCACATAGTGCATCTAGCGCTGCGTCACTGTCTGACGCACGATGTATAGGGACCACGAGTTTCGTCACGCCACTACACATAATACGGAAAGCGTTCAAGTGGCTTTCAAGCATAGATCCAAGGGTAAAGATGATATCTTGCAACTCGGGGCAACAGTCGGAGGCACCGGAGGCGTAGAAATCAAATGGTTCCGCCCGCTCTGTGAATCTAGGAAATCCTTCGATATCCAGAGCTTGAAGCTTCGGCCATCTCTGCATAAGCTCAAGGAGCTTCAACGAAACCCCTTCGCGGAAATCTGGATGCTCCAAAGCCGGGGTGTCAATGCCCCGTGGACTGATGCGAAAAGAGACGAGTGATTTCTCCTTTAGTGCTTCGGTTAATGTGTCAAGCTCGGAAGCATGGAATCCTCGAACCTCCACGTGCTGCAAGTTCGGACAGATCTGTACGATGTGGGTGTTTGTTCGAGTCCAACCGATCGACTTGAAAGAGCTAACATCCTCGACCCCCAGCTCAAGTTCCCCAACTAACGCGGCAAGTCGAGAGTTGGCCGTTAACACTTCCAGAAGTTGCTCGGCGACTTCGAATCCCTCGCGTACTGGTAGTGCCTCCAAAAGCCCTCCAATTCTGCGAGTCTTCCGACGAGAGAATTTCTTTCCAAAGGATATGCTTCAATACAAGAATCTCTCGGAGACCACATGCCATAGTTTGCAGACTCGAAGAAGGGGTGTGAGATACCATCGAGGAAGGAACTTGATCCTCTCCGATCTACTCGGGCCCGTACTTTTGTGTTTAATATGAGGTCCTCGATTATATATTCCAGAATCTCGACGGGCAACGATGAGTTGTCCATTGCTCTGCCAGTGGTCTGATTTTAACTCGATCCTTTGATCTGCTATTCCAGTACGTCAATTGACAGATATGTTAATGATACAGAGGAGCGAAGGACGCACAAGCCCAAGCTCAGATTGACTATACTTGAAACCAGAAGATGAGGTCGAGAACTGTTGACGACGTGAATGATGGTGGTAGGTGCCAGAAGCAACTTGGCCGTCCCGAAGTGGTACTTAGAACATAATTAGTCACCATCACGAGTTTAACCGGAGCTTGAAAAGTCCACTCAGCGGCACGTGTCAGGGTCTTGGATACACATGGACGCTAATAAGAACGACTTCTCGTTCTGTCTCTCCTGTACAATGCTCAGAAACACTACCAATACTAAACAAACTCCAATAATCTGAGAGCTTCCATATCTTAGATTTGATCGCGAGCTTTATAAATGCATGCTACACATCGCCTCCTTGTCTTTACCGCCGCCAATTTTCGTTGCCTCCATGCAAATAACACCTGGTTTCGAAAAGGTCACAGCTTAGTATAGGCTCATATTCAGTCGCATGGAGATTTATAAGTATACGGGACTCATATTGTTGAGTGCCAGGTCACAAGTACCATACGGGACTCATATTGTTGAGTGCCAGGTCACAAGTACCAGAATTTCAGAGCCATGACTTACAAACTCAAAGAAGAGGAGTAAGGAACCATCTAGAAAGCGCCTTGACTTCTTCTGATATGAGCTCCTCAACGATGACCGCGAAAATCTCCACAGGTAAGGTTGAGTCGTTCATTGTGGTGCCATCAAACTGTAGCTATCTGTAGCAGAGTGATGTACTTACGAATATATGTACAGAGTGGTTAGCTAGAACTCTAATAATTGGCGACGTGGTTGAAGAGTGGCAATATAAGTCGTGTGTGATAGTCCTTATCGCACATCAATATAAGTCTCCCACGATTGGCTCTCAGTTCTGGACTTAGCGGAGTTGGGCCTTCAGGTTATCCTGCTTGAAGATGCTCGCAAAGGATGTGCATTGCCTTAGAGCATGGACTATTTTTCTGTCCTCTAGTTAAAACCCGTCTCTACATATGCAATAGCTGATCAAGCTTATATGTTGTATCCGTACATACGAAAGGTCATGAATTGAATAAGTACGAAAAGGTTCGAGAAATAAACGACAAGATGGAATGCAGATCTGTTCAATACGAAGGCAAGAAAGAGACATTATAACTGTACCATGTCATTTTCAAATTGATATCCCGCCTATAGCACGCATTTCTCAGAATCCTGCCGTTACCATAACATTCATACAAAGCAATATCACTGAGAGTGGGAAACTTCGCCGGGTCCTCCAAATGACTGACCAGGCAGGTCATCGACGATTCCATGTCTGATAAAGTGTGGTGCAATCGCTTCAGCTTCGGGAGGCTTGAGATAGCGCCAAAATCCAATCCACAGTTATGGATATGCAGCTCCTCGAGTCTCATTAAAGATGACAGCGCCTCAAATAGCGGATGGTAAGCCGCAGTCTTGGACGAGATGTGCAACCGGAAGTACTGCAAGGTCGGTGACCATGCGCGTAAACATCCGCACAGTGCGTCGAGTGTTGCGCTACTGTCCAATGAGACAGTGCCTTGTATAGGAATCGTGAATCTCGTCACCCCACTACACATAGTACGGAAGGCGTTGAGGTGGAGGTCGCGTACACAACCGACAGTAAAAACGACTTCTTGTAGCTCGGGGCAACACCGGGAAGCACCGGAGTTATCGAAATCAGACTGTTGCATCCGATCTGTATATTTTGAGAACCCTTCAACTTGTAGAGATTGAAGTTTCGGCCAGCTCATCATAAGCTCAAGGAGCTTGAATGATGATCCTTCGCTAATTTCCAGATACCGCAAATCCCGGGATGCAATATGTGGACTGATGCGAAATGAGACAAGTGATTTTTCTTTCAGTGCTTTGGTTAAAGCGTCCAGTTTGGAAGGATGGAATCCTCGGACCTCAACATGCCTCAAGTTCGGACAAGTACGAATGATGAAGGAATTGGTTTGCGTCCAAGACTTGGTAGATTTGCTAAAACTCTCAACTTCCAGTTGAAGCCCTTCAACTAACGCAGCAGCGCGAGGGTTGGATATTAAAGCTTCCAGAAGGTCCTCAGCAATCTCGAAGCCTTCCCGCACGGGTAGCGCCTCCCAACATCCACCCCATCTCCGGTTCCTCCTGCTAAAGAAACTCCTTCCGATGGATATACGTCGATACAAAGACCTTTCGGCGACCATGTACCATAATTTACAGACTCGAAGAAGAGGTGTGAGGTACCATTGAGGAAGGAACTCGATGTCATTCGAGGCGTTGTTATAGTCTGATATTAGGTCTTCAATGATGTATTCAAGAATCTCGACGGGTAAGGTTGAGTTGTTCATAACTCTGCCGGTAATGTTATGCGAAGTTGGTCGCTCCATCTATCAACAAGTACGTCATTTGTTAGATATTGGTATAGCAGAGAGACGAACGTACATATACGGATATCATTGTAGACTTAAGGTAGAAAGTCTGAGGCTAAGGACAATGACAATGGGCGACGTGATGAAAGTGGATGTCAGAAGAGCGATGAAGACTAAGTCAATGCACGAACACACCATGACTTGGACGGACGGAAACCTCGCGGCAAACTTTGATTCTCGTTTAAGTTCAAGTTACCCGATTTGGACGGATTTGAAATTCTGCGCCGTGGGAATTTCAACTTGAAATTATCGCGCTAATTCTTCACTTACTACGTCTTCAAGTTCTTCATTCTCGGGCTTGAGTTCTAGTTACATGGAAGATTACCTTCTATCCGCTCTCGTATTATATCTATTCTGCTAAGCCAAAAACTAATCTCTAACATTTTAATAGATTGGTAGATTGCCTTTTGGTCACTCCGTAATGAGCAACTCCATATTTCCCATCGAGATCCTCGAGCACATTGGAAGACTTTGTATTCAAATTCAGAGAACCTTATACTCGCTGGTCCATGTTCAAGTACATCCCTTACAGGTTCTTGTCTTGCGCAATACAACGTACATTGAACTATCTCGTAGTAACAAGTTCCTTCTTACCTTGTCCTGACATCTTTCTCGCTGTCGAAAGAGTAAGATATCTTATTCACTTCAGATCAGCCAGGACTATGAATACCAAGCACTATATTCAAGCTAGCTAGTATCGATAGAGACATCGTCCAGCTTATCCTCGCTGCCATTCTCGACTTCACTCTCGAAGCCTGTGACACTCTGTTCTGGCGAATCCACATGTGCATGCATCTTCTCGACGGTGGTGCAAGGTGCGTCTCGTGTTTTTGCGAGAACTAGAACACTGTATCAGTATATAAGTCGCATCAGGGCTTGCTTCTCCGATGACTTACCGTCTTTACCTATAGCACCGTGGTCCTCTGTGACACAGGCCTTCATCTTTCCCTTGCTTGACCCGTCGTTATAGTCGGCTTCTTTTTCTGATAAACTCCCTGATTCAGCCTGGATATCCTTGTCCACATCCTTGCGACCTGCAAATTGCTCCACTTCGTCACCTTGCGTTAACGGGATACAAGCTCGTGTCAGGGATCCGGACGTGTTGGGCTCCGGACGAGAAGGAAGGTCCTCCGTGGACGGGTGTGCGATGAATGTCCTGTACTTGGTCTCGCCTGACGCAGTCCTATAAGCCATGTGAACTTTCTTGAGCGAGTCCGGAAGCACTGCATTGACGCAGATGTTTAGGGCGTCTCCTTGAATCTCGGATCTACAAGTTTCATTCGGAGGCGTTCCGTCCTTTGTACGTTCGATACTGAAGAGATGTCGCAAGCAGCTCGATAAATCCCAGTCCCAATCCAAGTCGTTGCAAAGGTACTCTCCCCACAATTTCCGAGAATGGCATCTCTCTTTATACGTTTGCCAGCGCCAGAAACAATCCTCGCATATGCGCGATCTAGGCGAGTAGGAATGGATACAGCCGCAGGTGAGCTCATAACTCCGGGCGCGTAGAAACTCCGCAGCCAAAACGTTGCTCTTGTCTTGGATATGAATCGACCGCGCGCAGCGGAGAGAATGGTTCAGGTCGTGACATAACCGATATGGTTTGGATTCTAACATCGGGGTTTCATATGTATCCCTTGCTGCTTGCTCTCGAGCTTCTCGTTCAAGCTCCTCAGGATGTTCAAAGAGGCGGTAGGTTCTAGGGAGAGTCGCGAAGGGGAACTGAAGCAGTATTTGTTCCTGCTTTATTTCAAGTCTTCGTGGGACAGTGAATTTATGATGAATATAGTGTGCCTTCTTTACTGTACCAATCGTCTTGGGAAACATCACTCTGATTTCTGTATCCTGGAACCTTTATAAAAGTAAGACACTGAGAGGCTAAATGGACTAGTTTACACGTACGCAACAAATAGGATTGTCAATGCCATAATATGCCGAAGGAGTCGCATGTCATGCCAAGGAAAGTAACTAATGTGGGGTTGCAATAGCATCTGGCATATACTTTCAAACAGAATGTCGATGTAGCTGGTGCATATCGAAAGAATAGAGTTTGAGAATTGACGGTCGCTTCCGGTGAAACGGGGAACTCGAAGATAACATCTGAAGAGGATTAGAAAGAGGAAATATGCTGTTTCCGAAATCCAATCTGCATTTCTCCGATTCCTGCCGAGTGTAATTATACGGTCTAATATCACTAACAGATGGTATGACTTGCAGAGAACCAATAGTGTCTTCTGATCATTTGCGCTATGAGAATCACATTGTCATATGAACTAGACACTAAGAAGGATGTAAAACACGTACTGCATTAGTTCCACAATCTCTATCATTTCCTCCTGTAAGGCATCTACAGAATCTGGGAGATCAATCAAGATTATGCTATGTAGGAGTAAAAGATGCGCCCTGGCTAGAGCAGCCAAAGAGCAGAAAAGGGCTTTCTGTGGGTGCGAGTGATTGAGAGATTGCACGAGTGTCTCGAAGTTAAATATTTGTTCATCCTTAGCAGAATTAAAGTATACGTCTCCATAGTTTTCATCTGACGTTGATAGCTGAATGAGCGCCATGAGTGCTGCAGCAGATCGATGTATTGACTTTGATCTTGGGGTGGTATCAATGGCCATTCCCTGAAACTCAGCGCATTTGCTCACCGCGTTTGGTGTAAGAGGCTAAGCACCCCTGATACTGCCACACCCCCTTTATCCTGACGAAGTCTCTCCAATGTGAAGTCCATGTTCATATTTGCGAGACTGTATACCATCTCATATCGTGCCTTATCCAAAAGACGGTCAAGGATCCTATTCGGGGGAACGAGGTCGACGCGCATGCGGAGGTTCAATATGCCCTGCTCGATCTTCCTGCCAAGGTACTGGTATAATCTATCGAGCATCCGACCCGCACCGGGACTATTGTCCATGGTCGCATTGGTCGAGAACGTGCTAGCGGTCTCTGCATCGCCATCGAGTCCTGGTTGTGCTGGCTTAGCGTAGACGTATGTTAACTCCCACTGTGTCCGAGCCTGCCCCCAATTGCCCTCCAGAAGCTTCAAGTCTTTAGCGCGGGCCTTTCGTTGTTTCCTGGGGGAGTGCGGGGTCATGTCGCAGTGTACAACTGAGAGTGAAGCTAATGGAGGAGGTGACAATGTGAGCACGCACCTTGCGAGAGCTTTATATACATTGAAAACCTCCGAGTCGCACGTGTACACAAATACAAGAATAGGAGCAATGACAGCAGCCTGACCCATTCCATCAAACCTTGTCTCATTGCCGCTCATGTTCTAGACTTCGATTCGTGCTAAGAAAGGTTTACCGGAATTTGATAGGTAAGATCAACCATCAGAGGTCATCGCCTCAATGCTCCGCTTCAGCCTAAGAATACGTTAATCGATAACCTCCATAGCGGGTGTACATAATATAAGTCATCATATATTTGAATTTCATCACTCCAAAAGCACTCGCGATCAAGAGCTCGAGGTCATTTCTAGACTCAGAGAGGATAGTCTCTTTCTTCTGTATAATTGAAAGGGGGCGACGTACAAGAGGTACTACATACAGTTAAGTTCGAACAAACGCGGGTGACTTGGCCCCGAGTAACGTTAAGTAAAATAATAGAAAGGCAGAAGACAAGATTGACGAGTGGGAAGGCATAGGCAAGAAACTACAACATTCGCAATGCTATGTTCCTTCTATCACACACATCTCGCAGCATCCTTTTGTCTCTCGGATTTTGAATGGTGAAACTGAGGAGAAAAAGTTGCATGTCAATCAGAGCGGCGAACTTCTCTAGGTCTTTTAGTAGATATGCAAGACGATCCTCTTCGACCTTAGGGTCCGGGCAACGCGCCGACAGGTGCAATCGCTTCAGCCGCGGGAAGCTCGAGATAGCGCCAAAGTCCACCAAGACGTTGGTGACCTTCAGCTCTTGAAGGCTCGTCAAAGAAGATATTGCATCCGAAAGAGGAGGGTTGGAGGAGGACCCATACATGGTGATGTTGAGATACTCCAGGGTCGGTGACCATGCATGCAAGCATCGACAAAACGCGTCAAGTGCTTCTGTGTCGAAATAATGGACGTCGACCTCGAGCTTCGTCACGGGACTGCACAGCAATCGGAGTGATGCAAAGTCGAGTTCGCAGAGACATGTATTGTAAAGGATGATATGTCGAAGTTCGGGGGAGGCCTGCGGATGGCCTTTGAGCTTTAGATTGCCTCCGCTTATTCCGATCGTTTGAATCTGCGGCCAACTTTGCATCAGATCGAAGATCGGCAACGAGATGGGTTCTACACCAGCATTGAACCGAAATGAGACCAGCCCTTTTTTCTTCAGCGCCTCGAATAAACTGTCGGGACGGATGTATCGGCCTTTCGCTCCGAAATCCACGTGACGCAAGTTTGGACAGATGTCGATAAGTGGTGTGTACGGTACCGACCCAGGGTGAAAGTTGCTTCTTAATACAAGCTCCTCGACTAATGCGGCAAGTCGAGAGTTGGCCTTCAATGTGTGTACAAGCGCATCTGAATGCCTAGGGCCGTAGAATGAAATCCATATGCTTCGATACAAGTACCTCTCGCCGACCAGGTGCCATAGCTTGCAGACCCGGAGGAGAGGCACGAGGTACCGCCGAGGGCGAAGGTCCCAGCTTCTTTCAGATTCCGTATAATCCGAGTTCAAGTCTTGAAAGATGTCCTCCAGTATCTCGACAGGTAACGATGAGTCGGACATTCTGGGATCAAATTCGTTGGCGATATTATAACCAAGGAACACGAAACGTCAGTAACTGCATATCTATTGCCCGTAAAGTAGATATAAGGACTTACGGTTGCAGAATGGAAGTTCACAGTAATCCACAGCGAAAAGTAGGCGTGGATGATGACAGTGATGGTGGTGGACAGTGTCAGAAAGGCGTTCAGAGAACGGTGCCGTCTCTTATCAAGATCATGATTTATGCCCGATTTATACAGATATTCTCACGAGTAGGGTGGGGTATTTGTCTTCATCTTTCATATGTTTGGATTTAACGATGCCAGAACATAACCAGGAAGTAACATTCTACAGGCGTAAAGGGTGGCATCAGATATGTCGGCTGTAGCAGATGGAAGAGAAAAGTTTAAAATGATTCCATCTGAGCACTTTGAGTGACGCCTCAACTTAACAGCAAATCTTATTCATGTTACAGCAATAAACTCGGTGTTGACACCTAACGTTTCTCTCAAGATTTTCAACGATGGGACAGTTTGGTAGGGTCGTAATATTCCGGAGAGCACAAGCTATATTTAACTCACATTAATGCATATAGAACTGTATGAGCTCCTTGGCCAGAGAGCTGTATACGTTTGCAACAGGGTGCGGCTGGTACATGTTTGCTTGTACATGTACAAGCAAACGATCAGAGAGGCGAAAGCGAGGTTATGTGAATGAATTAAGGCGTACAATTTTTTTGCTCATTATTGAGCGAATGTCACGTCCAAAAATTGTTGGAAGAAGATGCCAAAGGAGTTGGAGGTGGTGGTGAGTCACCGTCGAGTTTAGAGGAGAAATCGCCTGTGTCATTGGACGGCTATAAAGCTGGACTGTCATCGATAAACCATCGGCCGAGCATGCCTTGCACATTCCTACAGTTCTTATTCAAGATTCCAGAGCGCAAAGAGAAGCTTATTCAACTTGAAGTGGTTTTCGCAACGAGGCTTGAAGAATTACGCCCGTAAATTTAGAGTCAATGTAACGAAGAAAGCTGGGATGCACCACCGATTTAGAGTCTTTGGACCACTTAAATACACAATGTCTCAGAGCGATCCCATCTCCTTAGCTGCCATACGCGCTGCTTAATCAATGGTTCGAAGACGCTGCGGTAGAGAACAGATAGGTGAAACCGGTGTATAGTTAACATGGTGGTGACAGATGGGGGTCGGACGATGGTGGAATTCGTCCTTCATCATAGATTTTGTAAATGAGAGTGGACACATCTGGCGCAGGGATTTAGAGGCTCACCTATTTGCACATCCCAGCACCATCTCCGGCCATGAGCTCTATCTATCCCCTCTTCCATCTCCACGGCATTGAGCCCATAACCACCCGTTCTCGGGCCTAATCCCAGTCGCTACAACCATCGCTTCCAGCTCGCACACAAGCATGTTTTCTCAAATCGCAGGTAACCATCGCAGAACTATGGGTTCGTCAACGCTTTGAGGTGTGGACAATAAGCGCCGAAGGCCCAATTAGTGTCCACGTAGTGCAGAGCCGTCAGCATAGCACAGGCAAAGCGCCACAACTTCCAGCCTGGCCCATCCCATCGTCCGATGCCCATTATGAGTAACAGACGTGGTGAACGCAGCTCAGAATGCATTGCGGCTGCTGACTGCAAGTGTATAGTCGATGAGCAAGCAGAATACGGAAGAAGACGAAGACGTACGAGAAATGGCTGTCAAGTCAGCTTTATGTTGTCCTCGATTTAGCTTCTGTTCCCCGATAGTGCAGTATATACCCTACTATCGCTCTATTTATGAGGTGATTCAATGTGAGCTCAAAGATCAGGTCGAAACGAGGCGAGGTGCTTACCAGCTCCGCTACTCAAGCTTCATGATCTCCGGCACACGGTTCGAGAATTGATGAAGGAACTTTGCGTATTAAGCTCGAATCATGTTTACTCTAATCTCAGCGGGTTGAGCTCTGAGAATACTGTGGATGTAAGAAAACAAGAAGGTTGAAGAAAACATACAAGTAACATCCTCAACCTCCCTTCGTGTCTGCCACTGAATATTGGCAGCCACACAATCATCCCAGCTAAGTTAAAGCTACTACAAAGAGGGAAATTTTATGAGCTTCGGTACATTCACGATCGCTGAAGAGGAAAAGGATGTGTTGGTTCAAGCTCGACAAAAACTCGCGCGTCAGGGTCTCCAAGTCAGGGACGGCTCGGGCATCGATAAGCGCACATGGGCGCTAATTCAAAACAACCTGTCCTTCCTTCACGATTTCAGATGTAATGCCAACTTTGCATTAGCTTCGATATTATGAGAGTTACCATCTCTTAGATTTGATCTCGAGTTTTATGAGATGCATGCTATTCATAGCTTTCTCGTCCTTACCATCGCAAATATTCGTAGTCTCCATGTAAATCCGATGGTTCCTGCATCCCGTACTTCAACCTCCCTTGAGCCGGTCTCTTAGAATTTTATAGTTATGCATTCCCCGCACAGAAATTTAGATGCTACGACGTAGGGCTAGTGTTGATGAGGCCTACCGAGATATAGGACATTGGCTCGTTCGTGATGGATGTTGAGGACACAAGACGACGTCGCAAGTCCGTTGTTCAAGTTTGGCGCGTCGGGGTCGGCGTGTAGCGTGTTGTTCTTAACATATATCTGATTTTCATCACTCCAAAAAGAGCTGTCATTTCTAGACTCAGAGAGGATAGGCTCTTTCTTCTGTGTAATTGAAATCTGTGTAATTGAAAAGGAATGACGTGTGTATTACATACGGTTGAAGTACAAACGTGGGTGACTTGATCTGGCTAATGTGTAAGTGAAATGAAAGAAAGGTAAGAGTGGGAAGGCATATATATCCAGTACAGAGACAAGAAACTACATCTGTCCGCCGCATGAACAAGCAGAAAAACTGCAAACTGGTGCGAGGCAATGTCACATCTGCAACGCAATGTTCCTTCTACCACACACGTCTCGCAGCATCCTGTGCTCTGTCGGATTTCGACGACGCGGGGTACGAACTTTGACGTCAATCAGAGCGGCGAACTTCTCTGGGTCTTCTAGTAGACTTGCGAGACGATCCATCACGACTTTAGTGTGCGTGTTACTCGGCGACAGGTTCAATCGCTTCAGCCGCGGGAGGCTCGATACGGTGTCGACGTCCAAATCGAAGGTGGCCGACAGCTCTTGGAGACTTGACAAAGAAGATAGTGCCTCCGAAAGAGGTCGGTAGGAGGACTCGGGATGGGGTTTGACCACGACGTGGACACTGAGCCACTCCAGGGTCGGGGACCACGCGCGCAAGCATCCACATAATGCGTCAACCGCTTCTGTGTCGGAACAATCTACCCAGACGTTAAACTTCGTCACGACACTGCACATCAATCGGAGAGATTCGAAATCTCTTTCGCGGGGCCATCCACCGTCAAGGACGATTTCTCGAAGCTCGGGGCAGCAGTTGAGAACACCGGGGGTCTGCGGATCAGTCTCCCCTATGAGCCTTATTGAGGGCTGCCCGAGTACTGTGATCTTCTGAATCTGCGGCCAGCATTGCATAAGATCAAAGATCGGCATCGAGTCACCAAAGCCCTGTAACATGATGCGAATTGAGACGAGCGGTTTTTTCTTCAGCGCCTTGTATAAAGTGTCGGAATGGACGAATTGAATATCCATGTGTCGCAAATTCGGACAGATGTCGACAAGTTGTGTGTGTGTTTCCGACAAAACGTCAGTTCTGCTTCTTATTTGAAGCTCCTCAATCAATGTGGCAAGTCGAGAGTTGGCCTTCAGTGTGCGTACAAGTTCATCGGTAATGAAAGAGGGATCCCGTGTTTCCGGAGTTGGCAGAGCTGGTGAGTTTCGAAGCCCGGGCGGTCGGTGCCGGAATGGACTTCCGATCGATATGCTTCGATACAAGTGTCTCTCGCTGACCAGGTGCCATATCTTGCAGACCCGAAGGAGAGGCACGAGGTACCACCGAGGGTATAGCTGATGGCGGTCTAGTAATCTCGTATAATCCGAAATCAAGTTTTGAAGAATGAAATCCAGTATCTCTATAGGAAGCGATGAGTTGGGCATTCTGGGGTCAGATGCGTTAGCGGTCTTTTAACCAAGGAACGCGAAACGTTTGTAACTGCAAATTTGCTACCCGTAAAGTAGATATAAGGACACACGGTTCAGGGTGAAAGCACAGAGTAGCCTACAGCAAGAGCTGGGCGTAGATGATGAAATCGATGGACGAGGTGGTGGTGGACAGTGTCAGAAAGGCATTCAACTGTGAGTCAACGCTGCCGTCTCTTATCAAGATCATGATCTATGCACGATTTATATATACATACATATATTCTCACAGAGGGAAGGTACTTATCGCTACTCTTCTTATGTTTGAATTCAGTCATTCTAAAGACGATTGTTAAATTAAGAGAGTATACGCGTAGGGATTCCAAGTCGCTATGATGTAGAGCGCAGTCAACGATTCGAATTTCTTGAAGATCCGGGCAACAGCTTAGAACACCGTCACCAGGCTCGGCCCGCTCGGGAGCATCGCTAACACCTGGTCCATTCCGCTCTGCGAATGGCAAGAGGCCGTCAAGCTTGATAGTACGAAACTGTGGCAGCTTGTTCATAAGGTCTAGTAGTTTGAATGGGCTTCCGCAGAGGCTCACAGTCGAAATATTATGCGGGGTGATGCAAAGAGAAACAAGCAACCCGGACTTCGTCTTCACCAGATCAACCAAAGCGTCGCTCGCGGAATCGGATAAAATCCTCGGGTCTTGACGTGTTTCACATTCAGGCAGAATTGGAGGATGTGGAGGTTTGTCCGTGTGCATTGAGCGCTTCGGCATGTTGAACGTTATAGGTAGCCAGACGTAGCTCCTTTACCAGGGGCCAACATACATATTTTGCCGTTATTCTGGAGTTCACCCTCAGCGTTACCAGCAGCTTCCTTTCAACCAAGTGACCATGTCCTTTGTGCAGCCCACTCCCGCTCTAAGCGACGCGAGAAAAGTCCGATCTCAATGATACACGTTAATACATGAGTCTCTCCGATATCATGTGCCAAGACGTGCAGACGCGGAAAAGCGGCGTGAGGTGGCACTGCCAGTAAGGGACGAACTTGAGCGTTGGCTCACTCATATGAGGGTCTCTGGCTTCGGATATCAAGTCTTCGACGATGAGCTCGATAATCTCGACGGGGAATGTCGAGCTGGTCATCGCAAGTGTGTGATATGTAGGCGATCTTTGGGTTCGAACTGCTAAGAGGTTCGTCAGTCGTTGCTTATTGGCATATGTGGCAGATCGAGTTCCTTACGGGCACAAGTGCGAGATGACTTTCGAAGAAATCGAAAAGACAAGGATGAGAACGTTTGACAATGTGACGGTGGAAATTGAAGTGCATCAGCGCTACGACGACCTTATCGATGCGTGAGCTCAACAAACTCCCACGGAGGAATTCAAGACCGTCTCCGAATCGGCTCTTGACCCATCCGTAAGTCGACTGTAATAGTGAGGTTTGGATTAATGTTGATAAAATTTAAAAGCAGATGCTCACCGATAGTATAGTATTTTCTTGCCTCCGAATTTCTTGCCGCGACGCGACATATGTAGCAGATCGCACTCGAAGTCTCGGTCTAGAGTTCGACAACAATTCTGTCTCGCGCTCCTCTCGAGGGTAAATCATGCAAGCTGAGTATTGCCGATAAGGTCAGCCTCATTAAGCCATGAGTGTGAGAGAAGGAGAGTAAACACGGTAAAAACTGAGATTTACTCATGCAGGTTACAATTGCAGACCCAAACAACGGGCCCTGGGCCGAGTGATGACGAGGTTTGCTTTATCTATTCACAAAGGTCAAGATTTTTAGATAGATAAGGACTGTAAAGAAATTTTCAATTGACAAATCAATAATATGATATCATAAGGATAGTGCAAATGTAATAAGGGTGTGATAAAGAAGCACTCAAAGGATCAAGCTACTGTAGCGGTGTTGGCACCCACTGCCCACATAAGTGCCTTACGCCTCTGAGTGAGAAGATGAGGGACATGGACTTGGTAGAATTCTAGATAATGTGTGACAGTCGGACCATCAAGCTGCTCAATAACGGAGATGTTTGTAAGTGCAGGCAGGCCATGCTACATATTCATTTGGCATAAGAAACAAATGATTGCAAAGATATATAGGACATTACCTGGGGATCCGTAGGCAATGTGCCGTCTGCGCGCGGAATGATCTCGAACGGAACATCATTACCAGATGCACGAGTACCATTCAGAGCCTGTGACAATACAGATCAGCATGCTTTAGGTGAATACACTGAAATTTCCTTTCCTTCCGGAGCAGTATGCCGTTGCTGCGAAGTTCGTCCTGAAATTGGTCCCGCATCTGCTGAATTTGGTTTTGCACCTGCTGGACAGCAATCAGAACAGCTGCAACATTCTCGTCTGAGGCACCTAGTAGGTCAGTATAGAGCACACTGAAGGAGATAATGACTCACGAGGAGGGAGGTCCGGAAAAGTGGTCTCTGAACCCAGTAGATCGCATCGGGCCTTTGCCAAGGTGAGGTGCTGTTCCTCAACATTCAAGAAGTTTTCGTCATGCGGAGGTAGATCTAAGTGGCCGAGTGTGCATCAGCTTCTGCCACAACTTGGGAGTTGGTTGGCAAAACAAACTTCGACGGAGCTCCAGACTTTTGACATAATTTATCGCGTCGCGGAAGTTGTTCACATCTCCGCGAGGGGACGCCAATGGAGGAAAGTTCATAGTTGATGTAGTAGGAAGATGTGTTGAGTGGCAGCAGGTCAAGTCGACGCGCAACAGCTTGAGATTACTAGTAGTGGGCTGACATCTTTAGGGCAGGTCAAGTCGCGAGTTCAATTTGAACCATTGCCAGTGCGGCTGGCATCGTGATTCTTGAGTCTTCACCATCTTGCACTAAATTCTGCTTCAAGAACGACACCAGGAAAATACGCTTGTTGTGGTCGATATTCAACATGCAAAGTGATGGTTGAGGGTGGACTGGAGCGCGTACCTTTGCATGGTTTTGTCAATGGCTAGCACGAACGGTGAATACCAAGCAATTTTGTGGTACCACAGAGAGCGATTGGTGCTGCGAATAAGTTGCTAATGCGGCTGCAAACGGTGCTATCACTACTATGCCTTTCTTTACTTCTGGCTGACTGCATTAATAGTGGTCATTTGCAAGCCGTCTGAGTTAACCATTCGCGACTTCTCTTTCGTATCTGTTATAACTTATCGTAAGTACGTCACTTTCCTACGCCGCTATATCTTATACAACGACTGACATACCATCTTGGAAGATACAAGGACCACTGGGTAAGCAGGTCACCCGCGATGAACAGCAATTTATCTACAAGACTATCAGTCGACACTCTGGTGGACTACATCTTCGGGAAGAAGCCAACGACCGGAAATGCGCTTGCGGATATCAAATGCAGCCCCCGAGTCTCATTAGATGTAGGATGGTGTGTCGAAGGGAAGAGCAGACGGAAGGCGAAAAGCGACAGAATTCGAAGTTGATGGCAGAGGAACCTGGTGAGCGTGTACGCAAACTGTGTCCAATAAATTACTTATACACCGTGAATGGCTTAAACTGCTCAGAACTGCCATCGAACCTCTTCTTAGAACTTCAACAGTCAATCACTCCTCCCGTCCTGACTTTCGGTGCATTCAGTCGAACTGACGACAACTTTCCATTTTTCATGATCCAGCGTCGGCGCTTATCTTGGTCTGCCTCTGCATCTGTCTCTTCGACCATCCTCGGTGATTGCGCCTTTCCTCACTGTCCGCCGTTTGTCGAACACAACATACGTCTAATCCAGGAAGTCAATGACTGCGAAGGCGAATCTGAACTCTACGACAGAAAATGGATGATGGCCAAGATGGCGTCCTCATCGGTGGCAATCGGCTGGGTGGCGAAAGTAAAGAATGCATGTAATGAGCCGGGCGAAGCGGTGTTCGATCCGAGCGATGATAATCGTAATGGCGTGGAAAGTATGTTGTAGCTAGGAAATGGAAGTCACAAGCGGTGCGTCTAAATCAATACTATGGCACCTCACTGACTGCTGACTTTATTCTGATGCACGATTGACAGCCTCTGCATATGAAGGACACGTTTTTAGGATCGGAGTAACATATCTTTCGTCCTCGCACAGCCCTTCAATATATACCCCTATCTACGCTACACACTGCATTGGTTTGCATTCGTGCGCCCGTGTTGATGCTTCTTCGGAATGTACGTCTCCTTGAAATTTGCTTTCTTCATTTGTCCATTTGTACGCAGTTTTTCATGTCCAGTCTGCGGTGCTTTGTGCATGTTTCCCCTTTACGGGAACCTTGCGGATCTCACTGCGGTGCAGGATGAAGGAAGCAATCTGCTATTTTAATGTCCGAAAAGACCGATATACGTTTTGTGGCTGTGGACTCTGGAGTATCAACACTGCAATGTCTGACAAGCATTCGTCTTCAATGAAGGTACTGTACATAGGCTTCTAGTTCGAGCATATCAAATTCCTCTGAGCTGCTTATCGCTCAGATGCATTTGCTGCATCTGGGCGGTAAGGTGATTAGAGCCCTCGACAATTAGAGCACAGCATATTAGCTTCAAATGCACGCTTCAACACAGCAATGCTCTAAACTTGCCCTTACAGAGAACTGTAGTATGTACCGCGTAACTTGAATCAGATTATATGGCTAAGCGAAGGTGTTTTATGTTGATGAAATGAATGAGGCTGTCCTTGTTGTTCTTTGACATGCGATTGACGCGTTCGTCCTTTGATGGGACCTCGTGCATGGTGTGATAACTAGTAAGCGCCAAAGTAAGCGTCAACGGCGCTTAAAGCAAGACAAACTCGTATATGAAGCTACGGCGAACTACATCCTTGACATCGTCTCATCTATTCTAGCCTCACTCAATACTCTTCTCTCCTCACTCTTCACCCGTTATGCTAAAAGGATGTTTAGTGAAGCGCTCGAAGTCCACAAACGCAACTCAGGAGGATCTGGATCACGACAGGAGAAAGCTTAGCAGACGCAAAACCGTAAGGTCGTTCTCCTCCTTTTCGTTTTCGCTGCAACTTACGGACTGTGTCAAGGCAAAATCAAAGATCCCCACGGAAGATCAGAAACTACTGGAGGGCAGTTGGCCAACGGATGGCGTACTTCAACCCTCTGAGCTGCGTCAGCGATATCGTATTACTGCATACGCCATCCCAGTGGAGATGGGATACGAAAACGAAAGTGATGCGAGGACTATCTGCTCGTTCTCTACCAATGCGACGGCGGATAATAACCCTGGTACGGGCAGAACACTCGATAAACTCTACCAATTTCTTGGGAGGAAACTTGAGCAATTCATATTGAAGATCCGAATGCACACCGAACCTGTCCACCCGAATATACTTCTCAAGAGTCTTTTGTCCAGAACACTAAAATCTGCGAGGTATTCCGTATTAGATATAGAACCTCCAACAAAATATACAGTCAAGGACCTCTCTGATGATGGGCACAGTGGATACACTACCATTGCAGGGATACTCAGCCTAATACGTCAGACGCAGTGAGTATCTATGCCGAGTAATAGGGATTAGCAACTGATTCTTCCCCAAACCTAGTTCAAAATCAATGCCTCGAAAAGCTGCGGCTCTTATGGCTATCCATTGTCTATCATACTCCGATCAATACTTCATGAATTTTTTTTCTTATCATGCTATCACTGGGCACATATTCGACTTGGAGACACTTGTCCAACTGCTCAATGACTCACATCCACAGAAACAACTTTTCTACTCCCTACATATTCTATATATCACCACCCTATCTTTTAAAGCACATAGAGAGCTTCTTGACCACAAAGAAGCTCATGTAAAACTCGAGTTAATGCGCCCCTCAAGGGAGAAATATGTTTCTCGTGCGGCAAAGCGTTTGCAGGAGGATGTGCTTAACATTCTGGAGCTAAGTCGGTGCGAGTTTTATTCCCTTCTGTCTTCTCGACATTGCTTGCAGCTCATATCAGGTTCTAATTCAAATAGAGAATACGAGAAGAATACTCTTCTAGTTATTAGCAACATATTTTGCATTGCAGTGAAAACCAACCACCTGCTACGAATTGGGTATATACATTGGTTTTACAGATATGACAAATCTATTCTCAGAACAATCGAGCTCATTGTTCTGATTCTCATCAGAGGCTATTGTAAAGCACCCTGTTTTACTGGAAACAGCCAATCAATATTGGCCACTATTTCAATGATGTGCACAGGATACATTGACATTTGTTTGACAAATTTATTCCTAACATTGTATCCAATATCGGAAAACAGTATAAGATGTATGTATCTTCGTCAACATCTTCATGCATTGACAATCCCATTTCTTGTGTATGTGTAAATTCATTTCATTGTTTCTCTGCAATATGGTTAATACATCATCTATATACAGGGTCAAGGATACACACATCCGAGGCATTCTCCCAGAAACATATGGAGTAATCCTTCGGGGTTCTCAAGGTTCCTATGGCATTTGCGTTCCTTACCTCAAGTTTTCTCCCACCGATGGGCGGGACTTTCTTCCACGAAGGTTTGAAAGGAAGAAGACGCATGTACCACAAGAATTAGTCAGAGGGTCTTTTAATCGACTCTTCCAGCTCTTATATTCGCCATGCGAGCTTGAACGAGAGGCTCAAGACCAGGTATCGCGGAAAGCGTACGAAACCCCGATATATTTCGTCAAAGTATCTGCTAGACAGACCAGGAAGCCGCACTCTGATGTGTATGGGTATCAGCACAGCAGAAGAGATGACGAAAAGGATGCATGGAGGGAAGCACACGAAATGTCGACGCAAATACCCAGAAGGTATCGATTATGCAACAACCGGGTTTATTCGCTACGCCGCTCACGGCGCATTCACATCCATGATCATGATCAAGTTTTGGCAGAGAGGTTCTTACGGGCGCGGGCCTGTAGAGACCACCATTCCGATTTCAGACCCTACGATGAGTTTTCGCAGATATGTATCTATTGCGAATTAGAATGGGAAGATTATCGGAATGGATGTCAACGCCGGAAAGTATGGGGAGAGTATCTTCGGAGTGACTTGGACTGGGAGTGGGACACATCAAGCAGCCTACGCCGTCTCTTCGGAATGAAAGCCTGGGCAGTTGACCCCCCTGCAAATGTGGTCTCTGCAGGCAGTGTCGAAGCCGGCGGACTTCGAGGGGATACCCTGGACGTATCTATCAACGCACCACCTCCGGATTCGGTCAAGAAAGTGCGCATGGCGTATACGAGCGCGTCTGGTGAGACCAAGTACCGAACATTCTACGCTGGGCCATTGTCTGAAGACGTTCTATCTCGTCCGGAGGAGCGCTTAGAGAGCACCGCATCCGGTCCTTTAGCACGAATACACGACTCGTCAGAGCAAGGAGGCCAGATGGCAGGGATAGCAGCACGCGAAGTCGTAGATGAGGACCGCCAAGCTGAACCGGGGAGTCTACCATCCCGCTTAGTTCGCAGCGATGACTTGACCGAGGTTAGGACGGAGGACAGCGTTATTTATGATGATGGCGGTTGATTGACAGATAGAAATGGTAAGCCACCGCATAACCAAGGCCTAATACAACTCCACTGATAATTGTATTACAGATTTAGTGGACACCGTAGCTGCGCCTTGCACCACTTATGAGTGGATGTGTGCCCAAGTAGAAATGAATGAGGAACTCGAGCGTCAAGGCCAGCAAGCGGACAAAGCCGAGTTGGAAGATGTGGCCTCCATTTATTGGAGTGCAGTCGATGTCCCTATCAATTCGGAGTAATTTCTAGAACATTAAGAGGTTCATAACTTTGATTGTTTTGTGCAGACGGAAAGAGTGTCTTACTTTGCTCGCCGAGGTAGATGACACAACTTGTCTCAACGAAGTGGAAGTTTGGTTTAGTTTCCATGGTCAAAATCTCATGCGTGACAGAGCTTGATTGCTTGTTAATGCTTGTTTATTAGTAAACCTCTCAATGTCTTGTTACTGCTTTCTGTAGAATGCTGTAAAATATTCGTGTCGAGTTGAACCGCTATCTGATCTCTCAAGCATGAGCGACCGTGACCTTCAAGAAAATAAAGAATTACATTCAGTTCAGATATCAAAGAGTTCACGAACATTATAGCGCAGCTGCGAGCTTTGAGGATAAATCCGAGTCCTGTATGATCTGAATTCTAGACATGATGGAAAAAGATAGTCTCGTAACCAGACCGCTACTTTCTTATAAGGCAAGCCGAGCTTGCGAGGCGTAGCGGTCTGGTTTTTAACGTAAAAATTAAAGCCGCCGCCAGGGGAGTTTGAAATTAATACAAATGTAGTAGTGAACCCATGTTAATGTAGTGGCCCGATTCAATATAAACTTTATATGTCGTCAGCGTGACGTGAGAGTCACAAATACAGTAATAGGCACTTCACGTAGCTTCACTTAATACATTCATTCCAACTTGGAGACATTGGAAATGCGGTAAATGGTAAATAATGATTTTTAGAATAGCTCCTGTGCACCTGATAGCTCCCAATGTTGTGCATTACATTACTTAGACAATGTTTGCTACGAACGCTCACGTACATCAGGGAAACTACTTTCTGCTGAAAGTGACTTAAGCGTTACTTAAACGTCCTGAGTGACTTGAAGTCTGAATAAGGCAAGCTTGCCTTATTCATGCATGTCCTCCCATTATTCAGGACGAGTTGCCTGAAATAAGGACGAGTTGCCTGAAATAAGGACGAGTTGCCTGAAACAGTGCTCTAAGTGTTTCAGGCAATCTGCACCCCAGTGCTCCAGTGCTTCAGTGCTTCATCCTTTAATTACAGCAGGAGACAAGTGTTGTAAGACAAATTGCAGCGCTCAAGAGTTCAAGTGCATAAGAATGATCCAAGTATTTCATTGCATCAGAAATAATATAAGACAACGGTAAGTAGCTATCAGTGCCTCAGTGTTCAAGTACATCAGTCATTTACACAAGACTAAGCATAGCAGTCACTATCGTGGAACCCGCCACGACACGATTCTGAACCACTGCCACGGGCAGTGGCAGGCCCATTTCGCTACCGTGCCTTCAATTCTGCATGTTCTTTAGCGTGCCAGTAGAAACGAAGGTTGCTCTGCTAGTCGATGGTAATAAGTTATTGAGCGCACGGACAGAAACGAAACGAGAGGCTCACCAGTGAACGATTTGCTCTTAGAAGTCGACACATTCTGTGGCCGAATCCCATTTTGAAGCGTCGTCCTCCTCATTATCGCCATCTCCGCCTGGATCCTTCTCCTCGCCCTCGTCCTTGTCCGCGCCCTCGTCCTCGTCCTCGTCCTCGTCCGTGCCCTCGCCCTCGTCCGCGCCCTTGTCCTTGTCCTCGTCCGCGCCCTTGTCCTTGTCCTCGTCCGAGCCCTTGTCCTCGTCCTCGTCCGCGCCCTTGTCCTCGTCCTCGTCCGCGCCCTTGTCCTTGTCCTCGTCCGAGCCCTTGTCCTTGTCCTCGTCCGCGCCCTCGTCCTCACCCTCACCCTCAATCTTGTCAGCGCCCTCGTACCCGCTCTCACTCAGGTCGTCATCTCCTTTAGCATCGGCATCCTCGTCCTCTGCATCACCTTCAACATCGCTTCTATGCTCAGCTCCTTCACGCTCGTCGCCCTTATCATCGCTCCCGTCTTCCCAATTACCAGCGCCTTCGTCATACGCTTTCTCGCAGGTCGAACCCGGACCTGCAACATCAAAATATAAGGAAAAGTCCCTGCCAGTGATACCCGATCCAAAAAGTTCGGTGTTCTTTCCAGCATCGATATCGTTACTGGCATTGTAAGCTAGGAGGTGGGATCGAACCTTTTCCCAGTTTGATTCAGTGAAGAAAGAGGGATTCGACAGCAATTTAACATAGTCGTCCGTATGAGGCTGCCACAGAGCGCTAGTGAAATACCACTCAGCGCCGCCAAGCTCTTCTTTGATATTTTGCAACCGAGCCACCTGTTTATCAATGGCGACCTTGACCTATCCATGAGGAGATCAGCGAATAAAGCCACTATAAGTTCTGAAAAAAAATACCGCTGTTGCCGCAAGGGCGAGGGCACCGATAGGCTTTCCTATGGAGTTTTTGTCCAGTACTTTATGCCGACCCATGGCTAAGACGATGTGTACGGACAACACTGAGACCACGAGGTCAGAGCAGAACAGTCCTTGCTTCTGTACATTCAGGGTCAATGCATGGACACAAAATGCCACAAGTACTATTTTACTTACCCTTTCCATACTATACCAGCTTTCCCATAGAAACGGTTCGGCTTTCTTCTTATCAACTAGCGTCTGCAACGTCTTCACAATTGCTTCGTTTTGCATTGACTTTGATTGTTCGCCGCTGATAAAACTCGCAACTGAATGCTCAGCTTTCTCAAACAGTTTCTTGCGCCAGCTATCAGAGCATCTCTGGGCCGCCTGAAATACAAGGATTGCATCTCAATCTGGTAAAGGTAACTTGAAGATAACTAAGAATGACTCAACTAGAGAACAGATGTCGGCGAACTGTGTTTCGTAACTTAGTTCCACAGAATCAAACACTTTCCCCCACAGTGTGCTGATGAGCTCATTGTCCGGGTTTTGCCATGGCGTGAGGGACTTTCCTACTGCGCGGAAAAGTGAAGGTAAAAAAATATGAATCCAACCGGCCTGAGTACCGGGAGGGAGACACTGGTTCGTCGCCCTTTTTCTGCCTGGCACGCGAGATCCTTCCTTTCCTTCATTTCGACCCTTGTCCTCCAGCCCCACTGATGTCTGCATATAAGTGAATCAGCAAAAATATGTCATAGTAATGAATTTGATTCGACACACTGAGCTAGTAGTCCGAGAGACTTTGCGATGACCAGGATAAGCCCCAATCACTAATACTTCGGGTCCGGGAGTGCAGGATACTCTCGTCATTGCAAGCGACTGTGTTAGAGGTGCTAACGGCATCTTTCAACCACCAGTCTAATAAGAATAGTGAGTGAATGCTCACATTTAGAGTGTATCAATCGACCCACACTTGCTTCATTATCAGCCACCAGCGACTGCCTCTTGCGATGAGAGGTAGCGGATCCAATTTCAGACTGCAATACGTCAGAAAGCTGTTATCCATGGCAAGTGAGCAGCTCGAAAGGAAGCAATTACCATCGTGTCGGCCTCAGGCCGATAAGGAATGTCAGAGGGTTTCCTCTTCTTACTCAAGTCCTTTCCGCCTGGTCAGAAACGAACTTAAAATGCCGGTTACCAAAGAATTGGCACTTACTGTGGCACTGACCTGTGTGTCCATGCCAGTGAACAATGACTTCTTGACCTTGACACTCTTGCTAGCCTATTGAGATGGTGTAAAGTAAACATAAACATGAAGGAATCCATAACACGTGAAGGTGGAAGAATTACCACATCAACCTGGGAGTCGGTGTCCGGTGGCGACTTTCTCTTTCTGTTTTTTGTGACTATAATGTCCTATTCATAGGCACAAATTAGCGATCGACCCGATGTGAGGAAGGGAACGAATAGTTGCTACAGCGGAGGTGAGCCTACGGTGCATCGACGCTCACACATACCTGTATACGGGGTTCCAAGGCTAGTGATTGCACCTTACAACCAAAATCAGGGGGAAACGAGAGAAATTGGAGTAAGATAGGACTTACCGGTGCGCTGAGCTGCGAGTTGGCAGTTCTCTTGGTTGCACCCTGTCCAAAGATCAATTCAGCAAACAATGAAGGAAGGATGTAGCATGAAGATCACTGTGCTTCACTGTCTGGCACTCACCTGTCCACCTGGTTTTGTTTCGTTGTTCTTATCCTCAAGTACGGAAAGGGATTGGTTAGTAGATTGGAAAAGGTAGGAATGATATGACGTCGCTTACCGTTGAAACCTGCGACCCGGAGAGAGTGTCGCGCAGCAACTTCCTTTTCTTTGAGTTCAAGTTGCTGCTACCTCCATCCTGTTCATTACACGACAGTTGGCAGAAAAATAATAACGAAGGGATATGATCAAACGGTCATGGGGTAACTGACGTGAATCGAACAGTAATAAGTCGCACTCACACTAGCTTGAGCCGGCCTTGTCAGCCTCCTCGGATCGCTTTCGCCCTACAAGCAAGGTATTCAGACTGCATCTGCCATTCTAATGTTCCGTCAACTCACAATATTTGTGTCCGAATCGACAAAATGTGCTGTCTGTTGCACGCTGATTGAGCTATTCTTTACACCATGATAGCTTGCGAGGGTTATTGTTTCCCCTTCATCCTCCCAAGGACTTAAGTTTTCATTGTCTTGCAATGAGATGCTGTGTCTAGTGTAGCTTGGCGTCAGCGAAGCTCATAATATGGTAACAAAGACGAGAGTGTCAATGTTGTATGTAGAAGGAAATTTGATCCCGTTCTCCATGATCCGCTTCCTCAGCATGAACATTAGTAATCTAGTTGGATCATACTATGAGCTTTAGCTGAGTCTAAATCAAGCTTCACACTTACCATTACATCGTGCATACCAGAAATTGATCCCGTACGCATTGCAAGATTTCAGATTTAAACTCACAAATTGATCCCTCTCGAGTCTATCCCTGCCACCTCAAGTCCTCCATCCTCTTCACCAATGAAAGTGGATTCATCTGTGTTGCGAAGCGCCCTGGCAAGTCGCTTTGTCTTGTCGTCCCGCTTTGACGTAGCGGGCGAGTCTATTATATCCGTTTCTTCACCAGAAAGGCTCTCGTTCTGTCCGGCAGGTGCGTGAAAGAAAGTGTTGCTTGGAGTGGCGGCAGATCTCGACGTCTTTGCGGTCTGCACACGGGTGCGAAATGGAAGTTCACCTTTGGGATCTTCTTTCCTAGCCTTTTTTGCAGGCTTTCTGTTTGACGCATCCGTACTTGCCGCTTCATATTGTGAGTCAAAGTAGTCAACCTCCAAGCTTTGAAAACATCTGAAAATTTATAGGCAATATAACTCACCAATGTCTAAGTCTTCGTCGTATTCAACTTCACAACCCGACACGTCTTTAACACCGTTCTTCGAGCCTGCTTACGCCAGTTCAAAGCTATGTAATTACTGATCTGAAGTTGAAGACTTACTACTAGCTTCGCCCTTTGGCTTCCTACGTCCACGTTTTCCAGCGAGTTTAGGCACTGTTGAGCCCATCTGGGTGCGTGTCTCAAGAGCCTTCGACAAATTGTTTTCAAGCTCTACGGTCTCTAGCATCGCTGCTTCTTGGTTTTCTGCTGCGGTCACCTTCTTGCGTACCTTGTCAGCTGCCTCTTGTTCTTTTGCTGCCCGTTTCTGCCCGCAGCGAGTTTTTTCCTCTCTTTCGCGACCGCGACTTGCTGGGCCGCAGCTCTGCGGAAAGCTGCCCGTTCTTCCTTCTGTTTTTCCTTCTCCTCCTTCTCCTTCAATGCCTCATCCCGCCTCGCTGCCTGCTGTACTTTCCTTTTGTCTTTTTCTTCCTTCTCCCGCAATATCTCCTCCTTTGTTCGTCTTGTTCTGAGTTGGTCAACTACTGCTCCGGGGTGCTGGTTACTGTTCTTGGCCCTCGTCTGTCTTCGAGTTGACATTTTGTGCAGTGTTTTGAGACTTGGGTGATAATAAGATGGATCGAAGGTGCAAGTTCAAGATCAGGGAGGCGAGGGCGTCTATCTTAGACAAGTTGAAAATTTACGCCCACTCACTCAGGCTGCCACTGGCCAGGCTGCCACTGCCAGCCTGAGTGTGTGACTCACGCACTGCCAGTGGCAGTGGCACTCAGGTTCACTGGCAGCCTTACGGCACTGGCACTGGCACTCAGCTGTGAGTCCCAATCATCGACATATACTACTGAAGGCTACATTGATGCCAGCGACACGGAAAAAGCACGACCCCTTTCATTTTCCACCAACTATTCGATGTACCTTGCCCAGCTGTAGTAGGACGTTCAAGAGTCAATCTGGAAGAGCAAGACATGAATATTCAGCTCATCCGATGTCATCCGTGGCAAGATCTACTGCCTGTGGTCACGACTATGATTCTTCACCTATTCGACCCACACGAGCTCCAACTCCTCAACCTCTACCGAGGTCGTCCGAACTTCCAACAGAGGGTCATTTTGAGAGCGGCTCTGACTCCTACGATTACGATATTTCCATGCTTACACAGGATATCTCGATGCTCAGTATAGGCCGAGACGAGTTGCTTCAAGACCTAGACAGACCTGATTCTCTGTCCCATTCTGGCACCGGAAGTGACAGTGGCCGTAGTGCATCCTCTGAAGACTTGGACTTCGACATTGGAGATCATGAGGAGAGTGATGGTAACCTAAAGGTGTATCACAGATATATGAATGGTGCGCACCAAGTATATTGTCCTCGGTTTGATAGCACTCTGATGAAAAACATCGAGCAGCCACCCCGTGTGATGCGGAAGGAAACAACTTAAAAAACGAAGAACCACCTGTTCCGCGAAATGAACCTGCACCAAATGACTGGTCTCCCTATTCGTGCCGAGCAGATTTTGAGCTAGCAGACTTTCTTTATCGCGATGAGCAAATGTCTGCTGGTAATATAACAAAGCTTCTCGGAATCATGAAGGCTTACCAGCGAATTCAGTCTGTGAAGAACGCAAAATCTGGCGGATATTCTGAGTTGGACGTAACTGAACCCGACGATGACTCAGATCTGGATCCTACTAGTACGCTACTCGATGGAGACGCACAAAAGTTGTACAATGTCATTGACGCTACGAGAGTTGGTGACGTGCCTTGGAAATCCTTTAGTAACTTCTACACGGACGACAATGGCCAAAAAGCGACAGACGAGAACACCGAGTCATGGAAGAGGAAAGAATATGATGTATGGTTTCGGGATCCCTTGGAAGTGATCCGAAATTTGGTGGATAATACGGCTTTAGAAGGCGAATTTGACTATGTCCCATTTCGTGAATATCAGCCAAAGGAGGAATCTGATGACATCAATGACAAAGAACAAGTGTTCAGAAATTACATGTCCAGAAATTTCGCTTGGGAACAGGCTGTAAGTCATGAATAATGCAGCATTCAAAGTTGAAGGAAGCGTACTGATTATCCTTGACTTAGAACAAAATCTCAGCCGAAGATGAAGCAGTCCATGGGTCCATGTTCGTTCCGGTGATCTTGGGGAGCGACAAGACAACAGTTTCCGTTGGAACTGGCAACAACGAATATTATCCGTTATATCTCTCAATAGGAAATGTATCAAACAAGGCCCGGCGGTCCCAAAAGTTGAATACAGTCCAGCTCGTAGCATTTTTAGCAATAGCAAAGAGTGTGTGTCAAAAACTGAGCCATTCAATTGTGTTTTGACGCTTTTTTTGCAGCTGAGCGGCAGTACGAAAAGTCAGATGACTTCCGTCGCTTTAGACATCAAATTTTTCATTCATCTATATCGAGAATCTTGAGTTCATTGAAGACCGCCATGTCCATAAACAATGAACAGACCATTCTCCGGTGCCCTGATGGTCACTTGCGTAGGTCGGTTCTCGGACTCGGCTCGTATATAGCCGATTATCCGGAACAGGTGAGTCTATGCGCAATATGCACTGGATGGTGCTGCAAGTAAGTACTGTCCTCAGGCAACGCATACAAGTCCGTGAGAATGGCTTACTGTGGCTATATGATATAGATGTACAGCACCTTACAAGAACCTAGATAATCCGGAATTTGTTACAAACCCTCGAACAAAAGAGCTGCACGAACGATTGATAGAACAGGTGGATGACAACGTCATAAGTAGAGCAACAATTCGAAAAGAGTATGGATTCCATCAGGAAATCGTGGTATGTGCTTCAAAGTCTCCCCTGGATGCATATTTTACAATCAGGTTGTCCCGTAGCCTTTCACCAATGACTTTCCGCGAGCGGATATATGCGATCTCATATCTCCGGACCTACTACACCAAATCATCAAAGGCGTGTTCAAGGATCATCTTGTCGAGTGGATTTGCCAGACCTTGACCACGACAGAGCTGGATATTGTGGATAAAAGGTGCTATTCTCTCACAAGTCGTATAATGTAAATACCATTGCTAACCCTCTACAGGATTAGAGTCGCTGCTCCTTTTCCTGGACTTCGCAGATTCCCCGAAGGCCGAGGCTTCAAGCAATGGACAGGCAATGATTCTAAGGCACTGATGAAAGTATGTGGCCTTTCTACCTAATTCGAGGCGGTGGATTGCTGATATTTGATGCAAACCGCTTAGGTGTATCTTCCGGCTATTGTGGGCATTGTGCACGATGATATAATCACCACAATGAGTGCATTTCTGGACTTTTGTTACCTTGTACGTCGGTACACGATTACAGCCTCAACTCTTGATCAGATCAAAGCCTCTCTGGACCACTTTCATCAATTTCGGCAAATATTCATAGCCAAGGGCATCCGGGATAACTTCTCACTGCCACGACAGCATGCCATGGTCCACTATCCTACAATGATCCCTCTCTTCGCCGCACCGAGCGGGCTGTGTTCATCGATCACAGAGAATAAACACATTTACGCGGTCAAGGAAACATGGCGACGCTCAAACAGAAATGATCCTTTGGGTCAAATGATCACAGCAAACCAACGACTAAGTAAACTTATTGCATCGAGGGCAGACTTTGAAAGGCGTGGAATGCTGGACGATTCGTTGGCGGAGGCTTCGTGGAGAGCTTTGCGTGATGTTCTGCGCAAGAATATCTCAGAGTCGGACACGGATGACGCTGAGAAGATTTCTACTAGTACTCGGGGAGAGCATAGGCACCTCCGTGGCGTACTATTGACAGGCGCAGCTGATGATACAGAGGACTTCTTCGATGACATTGTGGGCAATCATGAACTCAATGAAATTGCAGACCTGGACAATTCCGAAAGCTTAGTGGATGGGCCGCAGTGTGGTGCGGTTCATGGCATACGACATGCTGAACGCCAGATCCGCGTGGGCGGCAGAAATGACCCTTTGAGCTTGATATTAATGGCTTCGAAGCAACGTGAGTATTACTTATTACTAGTAGTAACCCGTGCTTTTGGTGCTGCTCAACTGACTTCTTTGATGTTATCCTTGCAGAGTCCAGTAAGGTGTACCCTAAACAGCTCAACGCTCTTGCAGCGATGAAAGGCTATCCTGAGTTCCGACAGCTCCGACAGCTCATCAAAGTATACTTACTTAACAAGTACGAAAAGCACACCTACAACTCAAGGGCTTATTCTGGCAGAACTGAACCAGGACATGCGCAGTTTGAATTAGACATGAGCAATGACTTTTCAATTTTCCATTCAGCCACCGCTTTCTTTGCCTACCGTGGTGAATCAATCCCTATAGAACAAGCAATGAGGGAGGTGATCAGGTCCAATCCGTCTTGGCGCGGAAAACCTCGACGAGATGCAGTACTTGTCCGAGTTAGTTCACGCAAACAGGGGTTCGCAGGAATGAGAGTTGCTAGGGTTATACTTCTTTTCTCCTCCTCACAGCCAAAGCGGAACGTCAGGAATGCGCTCTCATACAGTGTTTCAAACGTGTTGGCGACTCGCCTGACCCGAAAACAAGTATGTGGATTGTCGAGCCGGATTATGAGTCAGAGACTTCTAGTACCACCTGGCAGCGTGTCGAATGTTGTCCTGGAGTGAATGCCAGTGGCAGACGTCACTATGACCGTGACTGCAAGGCTCCGAAGTTATCTGTGATAGATATAGGGGACATCTTCCGTTTAGCTCACCTCCTTGGGGTTCAGAAGGGTGATGAATGTCCTCCGAAGTCATTGACACCTGAGGAATCCCTGGACTTTTATGATAGATTTTATGTTAACCGATTTGCTGACATGCACATGCACGAAACATTGTATGAAAGAAGACACTGTCAATGATAAAGATAAACTCTTCATTTAGCACATACTACAAAGTAGATTGAAACCTACGAAGTGAGGATCCTGCAACTTCAAGTTCTTGAAGTTGAAAGTCCGACGACTCCGACTCCGGCGACTCGGAGCCTGAGTCGGACTCGGAGTGGAACTTCAAGTTCAAGTGATAACTCACGCCACCTCAGGCTGCCACGTAGCCTGAGTACGGTAGTACTACTGCCAGTGACTCCGACTCGGAGGACTCGGACTTGGAGCCGACATCATGATGATGATCCGAGTTTCAAATTGAACTTGAATGCCACTGGCATGTCAGTGATGTTTGGCGACTACTACCTACTATTAGTACTCACTGGCAGGGTACCGTACTACTACTAGCCACTGGCAGCTGAATTATCCAGTCTCAAGCCTCCAATTCTGTCCACTCAGACTGGCAAGTTGTCACAATCTCAACTTTGAGTTCAAACGGTTGTTGTTCGCTTCTTCTAATACTACTACTCAGGGCAACTACTACTATCGTGATTACTACTACTAGTAGTACTCGCTTCACGTTCAGCAGTCTACTAAATCTGCAACTCTGTTGCCTGGAATGTCTGGAACTCGGAGTCCCACTGGCTGCCAATGTTCGAGTTGTGGACACAGCCTGAGTCACGGTAGTACTACTACCAGTACTGGCACTCAGGCTGTTGGCACCCGCCGGCGCCGTGTCAAACCTGAGTCGGCTGCCGACTTAGGCATTAACGCTCACTGGCACTGGCAGGCCGGTGCTCACCGTGTTGACTCCCCAGCCAGCTCTCAAGTAGACGGGTACCATCGCTTGCCAGTGCCAGTGGAAGACTGGCATGATTTGGATTCAGAACTTGAAGAAAAAAACCCAGACCACCCAAGTCGCTCATACCACACACAGGACACTACACACTTCCGTGGTAGATCCACTCGGGCCGACTCGGAAAGCACTCGCAGTCTGAGACGCAGGTCGCGCGAGGTTTCAATCGACAACTTGAACATGGAATGCCAGAGTCGTCACTATACTACTACTAGTGTACTACGTGATAGTAGTATTGGGCTTGGCCAAACTGTTCGCAACACTGGCAGTGGTAGCCAAGGTTCAGTCAACAAGCGCTCAAGCTTCCTCCCCAACTTGAAGTCGTTGGATCAGCGTGACAATCGTCATCTGCACCCACTATCGCACGAGGAAATGCCACGAACTTTCTCAAGTTACAAGGGCTTGTCGTCATCCCACTCAGCTCCTTCAAGTCAGCGATCCGACAACGTCGCGAGAGTGCGAGATCAGTCAACGAGTTCCTTGAACAGCCCGAGGGGTAAGGTGTCAGGAGCGCGGAACTTGTCGCGCGACCCAGTGGAATTCAATCTAAATAATGCGGAGGGCCCAAGGAAGGCAGTCCTGCCAGCTACTTAATTGAATGATATACAGTGTTTGCTGAATGTATCAGACATACTCATTGAATGAAGCTGCAGCAATCACTGTATGATATAGAGCAGCTGATTGAATGAGATACTGCTTTACTGCAAAACATTTATTGTTTCAAGTGCAGCAAATGCTGGCTGAAGCAATGTATGGTAAACCAGCCTTGCTGTACTCTGATGAAGGGTTTCATACCTAGGTAATACTAGGGCCTTTAATCTGTATTGGGAATATACTACTGGATAATAGATAATGCAATTGTATACCCACCGCTTTTTTGAGCTATTTATAGTGTCCAGGCACTGCTGATTGACAGCATGCTGTAATATATCAGAATTTTATAATTTCTGCCCGTTTTGGCATATGAGGCACATCAGGGTCTAGGACCCTGAGGTCCGGCAGGTTCCAGGTCACCTGGAGCTGTTACCGCTTCAGGATGCCGTGGGAATAAATTCAAATTAGCCTTTGCAGGCCCTACAGGCATCCAAAAATAGCGCAAAAATAGCCAATAAATCAGAAAATATTCTGGGGCACTGCCGCTTTGCTATAGCGTGGGAATTACGCATTGGGACGATCCAAAATGGGTACGGGGGTGCTCTGGGCCACCCTGGGCCCTTCCTAAAGCGGTAAAATCATCATAAAATAGATAATTATATTGGCACTTGAGTGCATATATGCAGGCTTCCCCTTGGCTTACCGGCTGCATATAAAATACAATAAAATCAGATTATATTAGTAGAAGCATATTGAACATGTTCCAGATAGCTATATATGGTAATTCTAGCCAGGAACATACCAGAAACATCAAAACACATTCTGGTTGACATGCTAATACTATTGGGCTCATTTCACCACATTTGGATACCCCTGGGACGCAAATCTTGATGGGATTCCATTGCTGCATAGTACTAGAGTCCAAGCAGTCATTAATCATGGCAGGGGAGTCATTTTACGTAGCACTGTTGATTATTCTTTTATTTAAATGTCATTTTCATTACTGCACTTCTACTGCACGTAATGGCGCGTTTAGATAGTCAAATTATATCTAATAAACGAGGGGAGTAAGAATATGCAGCCAGAATTGTCACACGGTCACTACTGAGCTCAGTAACACACTTTTATGTTTCTGTGTGCATGCGAAAATTGCACAGCCTCCACAGGCACCCCAGTATGTGCCACATGTGTACTAATAACTTTGATCAACTGTATATATGTCTCACGTATATCTCACGAAGTTTTACGTCAATCGGAGCTTGCGTTGAATTGATATTGAGCCTACAATATTGAGAAAGAATGGTCATTTTTAATTTTACGGGAGGCTTATAGGTCAGGCACATGATGCAAAACAACCATCATAAGTAACCTAAACATATTCCAAATGCATGTTTGGGGTACAGAGGGAATGTATAGGTTATATGTGTTTTGGACATGTCATATGTATAACAATATTACAAGTAGCAATCCACCCTACAATGTTGCATATAACCTATACATTCCCTCTGTACCCCAAACATGCATTTGGAATATGTTTAGGTTACTTATGATGGTTGTTTTGCATCATGTGCCTGACCTATAAGCCTCCCGTAAAATTAAAAATGACCATTCTTTCTCAATATTGTAGGCTCAATATCAATTCAACGCAAGCTCCGATTGACGTAAAACTTCGTGAGATATACGTGAGACATATATACAGTTGATCAAAGTTATTAGTACACATGTGGCACATACTGGGGTGCCTGTGGAGGCTGTGCAATTTTCGCATGCACAAAGAAACATAAAAGTGTGTTACTGAGCTCAGTAGTGACCGTGTGACAATTCTGGCTGCATATTCTTACTCCCCTCGTTTATTAGATATAATTTGACTATCTAAACGCGCCATTACGTGCAGTAGAAGTGCAGTAATGAAAATGACATTTAAATAAAAGAATAATCAACAGTGCTACGTAAAATGACTCCCCTGCCATGATTAATGACTGCTTGGACTCTAGTACTATGCAGCAATGGAATCCCATCAAGATTTGCGTCCCAGGGGTATCCAAATGTGGTGAAATGAGCCCAATAGTATTAGCATGTCAACCAGAATGTGTTTTTGATGTTTCTGGTATGTTCCTGGCTAGAATTACCATATATAGCTATCTGGAACATGTTCAATATGCTTCTACTAATATAATCTGATTTTATTGTATTTTATATGCAGCCGGTAAGCCAAGGGGAAGCCTGCATATATGCACTCAAGTGCCAATATAATTATCTATTTTATGATGATTTTACCGCTTTAGGAAGGGCCCAGGGTGGCCCAGAGCACCCCCGTACCCATTTTGGATCGTCCCAATGCGTAATTCCCACGCTATAGCAAAGCGGCAGTGCCCCAGAATATTTTCTGATTTATTGGCTATTTTTGCGCTATTTTTGGATGCCTGTAGGGCCTGCAAAGGCTAATTTGAATTTATTCCCACGGCATCCTGAAGCGGTAACAGCTCCAGGTGACCTGGAACCTGCCGGACCTCAGGGTCCTAGACCCTGATGTGCCTCATATGCCAAAACGGGCAGAAATTATAAAATTCTGATATATTACAGCATGCTGTCAATCAGCAGTGCCTGGACACTATAAATAGCTCAAAAAAGCGGTGGGTATACAATTGCATTATCTATTATCCAGTAGTATATTCCCAATACAGATTAAAGGCCCTAGTATTACCTAGGTATGAAACCCTTCATCAGAGTACAGCAAGGCTGGTTTACCATACATTGCTTCAGCCAGCATTTGCTGCACTTGAAACAATAAATGTTTTGCAGTAAAGCAGTATCTCATTCAATCAGACAGCTGGTAGCAGTGAGGAAGGAACCTATCTGGGAGGTTAAAGCTGAGATCAACGAGACAAATTCGAGTCCTTCAGGTGTGCATTATTTTCAATTGATAAGTAGAAATGATTATCGATTAACGCAAACGATAAGCCTTTATCGCCAGGGAAACTCTGACGAAAAACATATGTCGGCAAAAGGAAACACTCAGGTCTTTATCTTCTGAAACAAATGACCACGTCGAGGCAATACAGAATAACCACTATGAAAGCGTATCGGATCGTGCTAGGACGGAAGAGAAAGTCGAGCAAGAGGAGGGGCAGGATGCATCAATTGTGCAGTCGGAAGACGTCGATCTTCGTGCAGCGGTGGCAGCTCTGAAAAGCGAGATGATGGAAATGAAGAAGGCGTACCTTGCGAAGTTTGAAGAAATTACGAGCCTTAAACAGTCTTTCAATAAACAGGAAGAGCTCGTCGAAGAACTCTTTGAAACAGTCGATCTATTATGTGAAAGTGTCGTTGGGGTTCGTAACAGTCATACTCATCAACATTGATGTTCTACATTTGACTGCCTTTCTTTAGAATCAAGCGGCGAAGGATGGTGACTTTACGGTCTTTCCTGGAGGACCTTCAACGCTACGTAGTTCACGGCTCATTTTTCCTTCTCCGTTTCTCGAAGACTGAGAGGGAAAAATGCCATCAATTTCGAGGCCAGCGGAAGCTAGAATGGTCAAGTTTCAATAAAGAAATGAAGGAGATCTTCCTGAAGTATCATGGTACACCTCGAGGTATAGAAGGATACTCCCAACTGTATCAAAAGAGGTCTCCGTTGGGAGAAGCTTTATACCCAGGGGACGGAAAGACGCCTAGTCGAAAAGCATCACCTCTGCCAAGGCAACAGGTGCAGACGCATCTGTATTATACTGGAGACAGACTCGAGTTCGACGTTTACAAGCTTGGGATATTCTATTTCTTCATTCCCTTGTTCCTAGCCCACTATGTTGCCTATAGGAACCATATCGAACTTCTGGAGGAGATGATTCACGCGTTTCGCGACAAACTGCCCGATGCCGTCGAGAAGGAACGAAGGGGATTGGGAGGATCACACAATTATCAGACAGCTGCGCAACAAGCACGCATTGATCTTACCAGCAATGTGGATATCTACCCAGATGGGTATACTCGGTGGCCCTCTGTAGGGGCAATTGGCTTGGACAGTTTACTGAAATTGGTGAAAGACGACGTAACGACACGGCGGGAGAACAGCAAGACTGTTGATGATGAACTTCAAAACGCAATTGCTATTTTCGAAGGCAGCGGTCTGCTTACGTCCAGCGACCTGGCGAACGATTTGGAACCCACTGTATTATCCTTCCGACATAGACGTATGGTTGCATATGAAAGGCACCGTACACGATTGAATCAAAGTATTGCTTCGGCAAACCCACGAAATGTGGAACAAGGACCTGATACCCATTCCTCTAGCCACGCGGGTGAACGTCGCAAGCTTGACTCTTTGGATTCCCCGAACGATGAGGATGAGCCTCAAAAGAAACGTACCCGCAACTCCGACAATCAAGTGATCCCCACCGAACCGCAAACGACGAAATTTTTTTCTCGGGCTCTAGAGAAGGCGGAAAAAACGCAGAGTGTTCTAATTCACGGATATACGACAGTGAAAAGATGGCTCGCGGTAGTCACCAACAATGAAATATTTAAGCACGTCGTAACCGGGAAATCTGTCATGGGTGAAGCACTGAATGCAATCGCGCATGAGAGAGAGAGGGTGTCGAGAAGATTTACGAATCCGCTACAAGGCTGTCAAGTCTGTTCGCTTCGGACGCCGAAGGTTCCAATGGGAAACCCCTTTCAGAAACCGAGAAAGCGAAGTATACGGACGCGTTTCAGGAAGTGGTCGCGAGTGTTTACGAGGTCAGCGGTGATTTGTTGGGACCAGATTTACCTCTTCCGTCAAATAATAGGCGGTTGAAAGTTGCGGAGTTCATCTTACACGCGAGGGCTCGGACAGGGGAAGAGCAATTGAAATCGATATTTGGATGCGCTGAATTTGCCCATCTGGATTTGGCATAGCAGGGAAACGTAGGGATATCGGGTCTTGAGCCAGACTGTACTACTAACCAGATGTGCGTACTAGTAGAGCCAAACTAGTACTCATCACAAAACCTAAATTGCATTAAATAAATAGCTCCATTTTTTTGCATACTATTGACACTCATGCCAGTGGCACAAATACAACTTGAATCGTACTACCAGAACAGAATAAAAGAAGTAGCATAGGAAGTGAAGAAGTCGCGCTACATTAGTAGCAGTGCGCTAACGAGAGCTGGAGTAACCACCATCATGATGCGACCGCCATACTAGTATCTCGAGAAGCGCCCGCAATATGGTGTAATCGTGACAACGTTCAGGATCGTCCTCAGACCCGACACGAATCAAGAAAGCGTATTCTACGAAACTGTCAATTCACTGTTCTGTTGAAATTAGGTCGCTCCCGTGGTAGTGGTCGACATCGCGGAGACAATTATTAACTTCTATCAATTTCTTCCCGAGGATAGTTTCGTCTTCCGCACTAAACACGTCGTCGTCGACAATCTTCCCCATGGTAGCAGCTAGAGACTCCATTTGCGACTTGACGGAGTCATCCCCGTGTTTAATTGACCTGCGCCGATAGAGACTCATCATGGCATCATGTGAGAGCAGCAAGTCCAAAAGCGCTGAAGGGCCAATGGTGGTTTGGTCAATGAAAAGTGGACGCTTGATGCGAAGCACTCAACAAAGATAAGAGAAAGTAAAGAGAGCGAGTGGATCGCCCGCAGGGAATGAGTTACGAGTGGTAAAGGGGGAAAACAAGGAAAGTAGGGCGTGTTTGGGTACACAGATCACTCCGACGAAGGGTAGCAAAGGGTTTTCGAAGATACAAACACTCCAACGAAAGGATCGAACCTCTCGAGCGAGGTTCGAAGAAGATACGAGGCTTCGAGGTGGCTTCGAACCTGAGTCGAATGCTATACTAGCGTTACGACGGGTCACGAAGGCGCAGAGAGAGAGTTCGAAGACAGGTTCGAAAGATGTGTAGAGTAGAGAATAGATGTATTGAGACGTATAGAGGACAAGCAGTGACTGATTCGAACCACTCAGGAGAGCTCGAGGGCCTGAATCGCTATGTACTCGACTACGTAGCTGGTGTCTTCTTCCCTTCGAAGCCAGTGCACCTTTTATACACTACTGGCCTTCCTCCCCTTTGCCCGCCTCGCGACCATTGAATGTATTCAAGTCGCGGGGTCCAGCTGGTTCTGATGAGGAAAAGAAAGAAAATATGAAATAAAATAAACCGCCTGACAGACAGCCCGGTGTTGCACGCGTGTCCGACCCTCCGCACGGACCATCCAATATACCTCGTATCCCCCGTACTATCCCGCCTCACTAATCGTTCGAAAGCCTTCGCTCGCGCCCTCCAGAGGCCATCCCCTCTCTTCGAAGCACTTCGAAGCGCCGGCCGTTACCCATAGCTATCGATAGACACCCCGAAGTCGATATTCTTGTCCTTTCGGTATCTTCCGGTGCTCGATCGACGCGTCGGACCTATTGTGGGTCCACCTACTGATGCAGCGAAGTCGCGAAGCGCAGTGTTCCATATTTGGACAGGTTACCTGATTGGTCGATCCTTCCTTCGAATCTGCTTCCTTCGAATGCCCCTCGATTGGGTCGCTTCGCCGGACCGCGACATATCTTCTGTGGGGTCCTTCCGAGGTACGAACTCGTATCGAACCACTTTTCCGGCCGGAGTCGGGCTCGGTGCCTTTCCGCGCGAGACATTCGGAATCAGATGCCCCTCATCGATCGATTGTTGTTCCTCTTGCTTCGATCAGCTTCGACCACCCACGTGTCCCTCTATTCGAGTGGGAATTGGCCTTACTCAGCCTCTATAGTCGGTTCGAACCGTTATTGTTGACTCGGCAACTCGCGCGTGTAAGTTAGCTTCCGCAACGTCGATCCCTGTATAGCTAGTGCATATGGTACGCTTGTTGGCCGTTCTAAGGTGGATGCGGTCCAATATCTTGCTTCGATGGACTAGCTACCGCTTCGAAGTGACGTATAGACTTGATTCGAGTCACAATTGATGATATTTCCGTCCATAAGGGGACTATCTCCCCTACAGCGCATCATCAACAAGGATGTTCAAGCATTTCCGGATGATATTGAACTTTTTCAGGAGTTTCGAATGTTCATTGTGTAAAATAGCCTCGTCCCAATCACTTGAACCTACATTCATGATAGCACGCTCGACCGCTCCACTGACAACCTCAATGAGCGATTGATAAGTTTGGTCTGTGCGTTCGTTGAAGTGGCACCGTACATCAAGCGCCGACCCGAATTGAAAGACATAAGAACGATCGGGTGATGATGTTGCGACGTCCTCGTCGCCTTTGAGCCCGACTCTCCATGAAGATCAACCATTCCTTGCACTCGTTGTATCCCCATATAAACAGAGGGACGAAGAGCCTGAACATCTGCTTCAGGTCCTCATTTCCTCGATGTGCCACTTCGTTGGGCCGCAAACCGGGGGGAACCCAGTGAGGTACAAAAAAATTGGTGATCGTTTTCCAGTCGGAAGCTGGTATCTCTGTGGAAGGAGATTCCAGGCCTGAAACCGAGTCCGTCGCGAACTCGCGAAAGACTGAACAGCCTTGGCACTCGACAGGAATGCCATCTTTGTTGTCTTCAACCGCGACGTATTTATGGTAATGTTTGTTTAAGCGAACGAGGAACGTATCCCAGATGATGCCACCGTTGAGACGATTGATGGGTATGGTTGAAAACCTGGTATTGGGGAACAGAGATGCAAAAGCAGTTGCCACAGTAAGCCTGAGTTTGCCCACAGCGTCCCGAAGTTCCAGGTGCACCACCTGTATCACAAGTAGCAAATTAGTACTTGATTGTTACAATGCCAAGTTCAAGTTGGCAACTTGAATGTATTTGCCACTTACTGATACCCGATCCTGATATTGAGCCCGGTCTGAGTGTGTGTGTGAGAGAGAGAGAGAGAGCTCGGAAGCCGACTTGAAGTTGCTACGTTCAGCGTACCATGCCTACTAGTACCAGAGCCAGGGCCAGTGGCGGCTTCCTCCCTGGGCAGTGTCTGAGGATGATTCGGAACCGGAGTGGCCACTTCAACAAGTTCACTGGCGGGTCGACGCTTGAGCAGCGCTAGCTCTTCGGCTTGTGTAATGACCAAATTCCTGAGCTCCATCCTTGCACTTCTGTCTCGATCCATCGCACGTCTCATCTGCTTGTCATAGTATGCGTAGCGGTCATTCATACTTGTGGCCAATTGGGAGAAGGTTTTGGCCAGACGAAGAGCAACTGCATATTCCTTCGTCTGAATGGTGTACCCATAGCGTTTGTAATGATCTGCTCCACGCTCGATTAATGAACTCAGATCCTTCAATACTTCGTCGTTGAAAAGCGGGTTATGTTTAGTTAAGGGTGATTTATAGTCTGCTACTGCCAAGATAAGCTGGTTTATCACCAACAACTTGCATGTTTATAATTCATACCTTGTAACGGATCCTCGGCCCACTCAGACTCCGAGTATGCTACCGAGTCCGAGTCGTATTCACTGGCAATGCCTGTGCTTGAGTTGTAGTCGTAGTCGTCGTCGTCACTTGATAATGTCATCTTCGGATTCACAGATGAAAGCAGTAGACTGAGTGCAGATTATGAGCTCGAATCTTCCTAATGTTGAGCGAAATCCACTGGTAGAAGTAAACTGACGTTCAATTTGTTTGTTGAACTCAGGCTTCAGCGCGGGGGGGTGGGGGGAGATTGCCACAGCATGATACAACTTTAAGTCAAACGACTCCGACTCGGATTCGGTCTCTCACTGCACTCACTGGCAGGCTCAGGTGCAGTGCCGCCGTCACGCAAGCTGCGGTGCACCGGCACGCCGGCTGGGTGCCAGCGACTCGGATGATGATGATCATGATGTGACTGCCCGGTGAATTCAACAAGTTGCAGATTTCACTGGCTCGGAGTGCCAGTGGGGCGTGTTACTTCAAGTTCAAGTCAGGACTAATTCCCGCTGCCGGTGGCAAGTGCGTGCTGCTACTGATGACTTCCCGTAAGGATTTAGAAACGACGTTCTCGTCCTAAACTTGAATGGCACGGAGCCAAACTTTCGGTCTTGGTTGGGCAGTCCTAAACTTCAGGGATCCGGCAGACTCGGAGGGGGGAGGGTTCAAGTTCAAGTTGTAAGGTAAATTTTACCGCGGGAAACTCTCGGCAGAGCTTCATGAAATTTCTGATCGCAGCACCCACTGCAGGAAGATGTCGCAAACTTGAAGGTTGGCTTACGGTTTAGAAAACCTTCCCTAAATGCTTGCCGAGCGGAGTTTCAAGGGTTTAGGATAGGATTTGTCGTCCTAAACGGCAAGCATTCAACTCAAAGTTTACTAAAGTAGGGAGGGTTTTGCGACGTCTTCGCGCATGCCCTGCGACTCAGATCAGAAGTTTCAAGAACTTGAAGTTCTGCCGAGAGTTTCCCGCGGTAACTCAGGCTTGCAGTGAAGCGAGGGTCCGAGTCAGGGCAGTGCATCATCATGATCTACTAGTAGTAGAACGACTAGTTTGAGCATCTAGCCGACCCCTCCGAGTCCCCACCTCCACTGACACTGGCAGTGCCAGATCCTTCAAGTTAAAGTTAAGGACTGCCCGACCAAGATTTAGGACGAAATGTCGTCCTAAATCCTTACGGGAAGCCACTACTATTGAGCTTATCATGATCATGATCATGATACCGGTAGCAATAGTAGTGGCCTGCCAGCAACTCGCAATGTGAACTTTGAAAGATCTAACCTACTAATAGTCGGTTTGACTCGCTTCTGGCTCCGAGACGGAGCTCCGCTACCTAACTTGAAGTTGATGATCAAATCAACTTGAAGTCATCATTACTACTAGTAGGTAGTAAAGCTGAAGTACCGGGCACCGGTGATTAATAGAAGTTCAGAACTCCTTCATTTACGTTCAGAACCCCTTCAATGAAGTTCTAGTTCAACCAGCGCTGGCATCACTCCAAGATATGAACTTCGATATTCCCGCCTCCAGTCTTCACTTGCTCACTGACAGCCCGAGTAACAGATGATGACTCCGAGTCCTCGGAGCCTGAGTGCCGGTGGCAGGCTGAGGCTGTGCCACGCTGCAGTTACTGTTACTCATAAACCTATTACTAGTAGTAGTACTACTACTAGTAGTAGTAGTAGTATTACTAATACTAGTACTAATAGTACACCGTGACTCAGGCTGTGACTTATAGTATTCGAGGCGCCGCTTCAACTTCAAGTTCAAGTTGAAGCTGTACTAGGAAATTGAAGAAGCCTGCCTTGTTCAGCGACTCGGAGTCACCGTCCCCCTCAGGCTTCTTCTGTAGTCAGGCTAGATCTGGCACTGGCAGTGATCGGAGAACTTGAACTTGAACGTGGTACTCGCACACATTCTAGGTCCCTATAAGAAGCTCAAGTAAAGAACGTACGCAGTTTGTTTCTCTCTCAGCTTGGCATTGACGCTGACGACTAGCACATCTACAACTCAAATCTGTTGATACCATGCCTCAGTTTCGAATCTGAATCCAAACAAGCGGAATAGTAGCAGCGGGATACCGGTTCGGCGTATGCATATCATCTCATAATCTATCATCATGCAAAACACTAATCTACATATTTTATAAGCTCTGTCGTACAGCCAGGTTGCCGCTGGCAGTGGCAGTGGCAACACTACTCCGACCACGAGATCCGGCGTCGGAAACGTCCCCTCCGTTCGGAAACGTACGCATATTTTATCCCATAGTCTGTTGTCATGCAAAACACTGATTTACATATTTTGCAAACAGCGAGCGACCATCACCAGGCTACCGGCCTGCGAACAGCGAGCGACACCCCGCCCCAGGCCACCGTCCCGCAAACAGCGAGCGACACCCCGTCCCAGGCTACAGCAAGCGGCGCCCCGACCCCGACCTACTTATGTACGCATACCATTCCAGAGTTTGTTGTCATGCAAAACACTGATTTGTATATCTTACAAATAGCTGCACTCTACTCCGAGAAGTTGCTACCACCACCACCAGATTACAAAGCTGCGTTTCAGTCAACCTTGGACACGATCAGCTCTACATCGTCCGGGGCTAGCAAGAGCGGCACCAGCATGTCTGGCTCACTACCATCAGCAAACACAACAATGGACTCCGTGTCCGATTCAAAACTTGAGTCGTCGGAGTCGTCGGACTCTCAGAAAAAAGATATCAACGAAGAACTCATCTCAGGGTTTATGGAGTTCCTGGGTACTCTCAATAAAGCCGCTCTGCAGGACGAGGAGTCCAGGGTCCTTGGTCATCTCTGTCATAAACTGGAACAATCGTTCCGAAAGCATATTGGGGACTTGCCAGCGCAGAAGGACAATACCGGAAAAAATGTCGTAGGAGACGTAGGAGCGTCAAATCGCTCGAATGAAAAACAAGAGATTATTGACGGCTCAAAGCTCTTCGCTATCCAGAAGCGAGAACAGAAGCTTATCGGCCGTTATGGTCGCGTGGTCGTGGAGAACACAGCAGCCGTGCTTCAAACGCACAAAACTGAAAAGATGTGGGCGGCTCAAAAGGCCATGAGTACTGCGATACAGAGATTGCAAACGGATAACAATACCATTCGTTCGTCAATGTATGAAAGCGAGACATTGACACGCGACGAAATCGAAGCAAAATTCAATACCCTATTACATCTGCATCTCCAGTCCGCAGCTATGCTAAACTTAGCAATAGCCACTATCGACGGTGTGAGTACGACTTAAATACACAGCTATGCCTCAATTTGCTTACGCCCTTCACTCACTACTAGTCGTTGACCGCTAAAGCTGCAGTCTGCATGCGAAGGCTCTTTGAGGATGCAAGGACTATCGTGTACGTGAGCTTAGAGGCTTTGTTTCCTGGGTCCGAGGATCTGCTGTGTCTCACTCAAGCCCCTTTCGATGTCTCAGCACAAGGTCAGTTGAAGACCGAGTCCATTGTCAAAGTATTGAAGCAACTCTTCAATGACTACCACAATCCAAGTTCGCCAAGGTTCCTCTTCGACGACCTCGTAGAAGGCGAGGTGAACAAGACAGTGGCGCAATTGGCCGCTACTCGAGCAGACATTCAGTATAAACGGGCAGGGACTCTGCGCGAGGTGTTTCTCTTTCTCCTTCCCAGGGTGGAGTTAGTCCAGCTATTCTACCATTACCTGTTTGTCGCGCTAGATGACCTTGTGCGGCGCTTCGAGCACCGCTTGAAGAATGCAACACCGGCTGAAGACCCTCAGACACAGGTTGAAGACCCTCAGACATCGGTTATCGCAGAGCACTTGGAGAAATTGGAGTCGTTGAGGAAGGTTTCGAATGTGCCGAAACTTGCGTTCCTATTCCAGAGGCGGTTCAAGGATATGATCTCTGAAAACTATAATGGTCCTCTTCATATCCCCTTCAGAGATGTCGTCTACACTCCACCCTCAAAGTCGACCGGCTCAAAGTCGACCGGCTCGGACTTGAAGTTGCCAGTGCCGTTTGCGGATTCGCACGATCCCAAATACTTGAAAGGAAAAGTTATAGACGTCGACGAAAAGCCGATGAACGCACTCCCGTATGCCAGGAACTCCCCAAATTCTACTGAAGTGACGGTAAAAGTGGTCGACGACGCCCTCCAGTTCTGGGATAAAACGTTCTCAGCGAAAGCGCGCGAATTACTCGAGAAGGACGAACAGGCGAAGGCCTTGAACTACTGTCGTTCCCTTTTTCCAGCGGTAGACGATGCAAATACGCGAAAGCTGAGTAAGCTGCGAAGGCGACGCCTCCACGCTCGTGAAAACGCTAATGCTCTGCGTTACCTCATCGAACTCATCGACAAGGATCTCCTGGATGACGTTCTTAATGAGACACCGCTCCGGGTCCTGCTGAACCAACATTCGCATGAACGCATACATCAAACGGGTAAAGTTGACGTGGAATTGCTCATTAAGGACAGCCCGAGACTTCTCGGCGTGGACTGGGGTAAGGTGAACAAGAACGGGTCATCCAGCTCAATGATTTACTTGGGGAAACTTTGCCCTATGGGCACGAGTACCACAGTAACACTGAGGTAAAATTCCCAACGTCCCTTGCTCAACTTAGCGCCACGCAGGAGGGGATCGGGAAGCCTAAGGAGCCCAAGCACGGTACTAGTAGTGGGCAGACCGCCGCCACCCTAAATATTCGGGTATTGAAAACGGGTCTGGAGGAACTCAAACACTGTGTCAAGACTTGCATGTAGTTTGTGGGGATTTCTATGATCGGTGTATACCAGTGATGGTACGCCTCTTTTCGTTGACGCTATTGCCTTTCTCCATTCAAGTTCTGACATTCGTCCTTAGGCTGCCGATTTGCGAGTATTCATTCCTTTTTTCAATGTCGTTTATGTACACAACTTGAACGTAAGCGCAGTGTTATTAATATCATGTTTGCTTGCACAATTTTTAATAGATATTCAGCCCATTCTTGGTGCTTCCTCTTCCCTCTCTTCCTCCTCCTCCCCCCTCCTCCTCTCCCCTTCCATGGTCTGACAATGCTAGGACGCGCGTCCTTCGTTGTCAAGACCGAGGAGCCTCAAGATCCGTAGCTTAAAGTGAGTGTATTCATACACTTTTGGGAGGAATGTCTAGCTGACTCAATATCAACGCACCCTTTACTATTGTCGTGCTCGTGAAGTCGGGATGATATAGATTTAAGGTGAGTCTGCCCGCACATATGTTTAACGAACATATACTGACAGACGGAACTAGATGAAGACACAAGATTTGCTGTTGACCGGTCGGACTTGAGGGCTGGTTTGCACTTGGTATGAGGCTAGAGGCGCGCCATTTGCGGAGGACGGACGGGGCATTTTCTATTCATATAATGTATCTCATATTAGCAAAACAATTTACTATGTTATGCAAAATCAAAAACCTGTGTGAATGTGTGAAGAAGAAGACAAAGTCAAAAACATGGCAAGAGAGTCATCGACAGTCCTATAGTCGACTCAACATTAAGGATATAATCACCAATCCAGACAACAAAGCAGTGGACGTTGACGCGGAGTGTATCTATGAGTACCGATCGCGTTTGGGTTAGGTCTGTACTGTACGTGTAGCGGTAGTGCACGGTACTTGCGTGAGTACCGCATGCAATTAGGTTAGGTCACCGGTACAATAAAGCAATTGGTCATAAAATTCATTCCACAAGTTTGAGAGACTAGCCTATCACGTCAGTGATTTAACAGTCCCACGTCATGTACTCTATTATTATAAGCTAGAAACATATAAATGCATGGTTTTTACAATCCGACAATCCGAGCGTAGTTCAGGTGTTGAAACTTCCATAAATGGTACATGGCATGTGAGGCGATTGTGCCTCGATCGAGATTGATCGCATAATTAGACTTTTGACTTATTTGAAATGTCAGACTGTTCCAGCGCAGTTGATTGAATGTTAGACACATTATCTACCTTCCTGAGTATCTGTTTAGACCGGAGTTGAGAGAGTGTTAGACACAAAAGTCACCGTTGAATTGATACATCAGTCTACACATCATAAGTCTACATGAAAGGTGCTTTTTGCACGTTAACTCGAAGGCTCGGGGCCGTTTTTTTAACTTGTACAATACAACATAAGCTCTGAGACCCTACTTCCTCACTTTCAATTTCTTCAAGACCTTCACGGCGTGCAACTGATGCGGTCTCCCATGTTTATCCCAGACAGTAGTAGTCAATGTTAAGGTACGCATCTGTATAATTTGAGCTTAATTGGCGAGACAAGATCAAGTACAAGCAAGACAACACGCACATTTATGTCGTCCATCTCATCCGAGCTTGGCAAATGTACGGAACCAACATGGGCATGTTTGTCGTAGAGCCTGAATAAAATATGATTCTGTTTATCCGATTTAGACGTGTGTGGACCATTGCTGGACAGATTATGAGTCGAATTTATTAACTATATACTAGAGGAATCACGTACCATATCTTGATAGCGTCAAACTTCGTTCCGACGCGTTTAAGTCCCAGACCAGCTTCCATGCAAACTTGCTCGAGTTTGGCCTTCTTATCCGGATTACTGTTGTACATGTTCTTGTCGCTGAACGTCAAAGTAAAGGTCTTCGAAGACATAGAGGTATCTGCGCTAGTCTTAGAGGAGGAGGTCAAGGCAATGGGACGCTGCTAGTCGTAGAGGAGGAGGTCAAGGCAATGGGACGCTGCTAGTCGTAGAGGAGGAGGTCAAGGCAATGGGACGCTGCTAGTCGTAGAGGAGGAGGTCAAGGCAATGGGACGCTGCTAGTCTTAGAGGAGGAGGTCAAGGCAATGGTACGGACACTGCTAGTCTTAGAGGAGGAGGTCAAGGCAATGGTACGGACGCTGCAGTTGCGTGCACATCTTGATATGGGCGTCTATAGAATAGATTGACTATTTTCGTATTTCCTTGCATATTATAGTGTACACGGCCTACATATGAAGAACAAGACAAAGACATAGCAAGAGGATCGACGACAGTCCTATAGCCGACTCAATATTAAGGATCAGGACTTAAGAAGCAAATAGAGCTGAACTAGCTGCTTCATTAGCTGCTCAAAGCTTCGCAGTCTTACCTTTGAATCGATTGAGAGACTTCTCCCAATGAGTGGCTGTTTTTTGCGTCGAATGACCGTGACTTGATCCCATCGAGACGTTTTCGGTACCAAGTCTCGCAGTCCGACGACCAATATTCGACATGATAGCCACTCTGCGTCCATGTGTGACGTTGAGGCCACCATGATAAGTCCGTGTTGGCAATGTTACCTGACGTTAGATATGAATAAGGATGAAATTCGTTATGAAGTAAAGCTTTCACCTGTCCAGATCTTATATAACCCAACAATAACTCCAAGATCTTCCTGAGTTAGATATGTCGGCTCCATATCCATGTCTTCGGGGGTAAAATAAGTCTCGACCTCAGTCGACTGGTCCATCTCGAATAGAGCGTCGAGTGTCAGTCTCCAAATAAGGCCCCCCTGCATGAGAGCTGCTCGTGCCACCGTACGATCCGACAACAAGTAATTACGGCGCTTGACATAATCTTGATAGTCGATCCAGTCGGGCTTGAAGTTTTTTGAACGGAAACTGAGCCCGTGGCGAACTGCCTCCTTATTTTCAAACGGATTCATGCCTTCAACCAATCCGCCAAGATGAAAACGAGATCCCTGACGGCAGAAGTGCGACGCAAGTGTAAAAACTGAATCGTCTTTGAATCTGATTCGGTGTACCTGAGCCACGTAAGACGCAGAAGGAACATAGATACGCAGCGAGGGATTGCTTGAGTGCATCAAGGAAATAACTCCATCCAACATTCGGTCTTTTGTCCATGCGATTTCATGCCAGTTGAATCTATTATAGTTTTCCGAACTGCCTAGATCATACAAGTCTGCCGGTACCTTTTGATATCCTTCGAGGAGATACGTAATAAAATGGAGAGCCTGTGGTACCATCTGGGTGGGCATTCTTAGATCTGTTTCGACGAGATATTGTGCAAGTTGTTTGGGCGTTATTGGGTTTGAAGGTGGTTCGTATCTGGCGCCAGTAGCGTTAATATATCCGTATATTGTATTCAAGACATATTCTGTACTGGGTATTTGAACGTCAGTAGTGACTGGGTCTTTTGGGACGAATGCTTGCGCCAGCATCGACTGCGTCACTGCACCAATGTCCCCAGATGGGGTTATATTGCCGAAGAAAATTGTTGCTTCTGATTCTTGAGGTGATTCGTCTACAAAGTCTACTGAAGATGTTGCCTGTAGCTCAGAGCATAGATCCCACTCGTTGTGCATACTATTATAACGTATTTGGTGAATGCAATACCTCTTCCATACGCTGCGAACTTCATAGCTCGGTAAATGTGTGCGCACGTAGCTGCGTGCTGACAGACGAGAAGGCATCCAGTGGAAAAATAGCGCGTCCTCCGGCATGAGACGCTCGAAATCTGGATTTGCGAGGAAGTGCGATGCTTCCAACGCGTGTACATTACGACGTATTCCATCCGCTTGAGACTCGTTTTTCAGAAGGCGTGCCAGCTGTCTATCTTGACGGGCAAAAAAACTCTCGACCGTGTCTGAAAGTCGTTGACGTGTCCTTGGATTTTTGTCCGTCGATATGCGAGGCGTCGGAACATGGCTGGGGATATTATCGTATTCTTCTCGACTGAACCTCAAATAGTCTGGGATTGATTTACTTCTGAAGACATTTTCTGGCAGGATGACGTAGACTGGGACGTGGTAGTGGATCAGAGATTGCAGTATATGCCCAGCATTGAATTTTGACCAATGGATATAAGTACCGACGCGCAGAGACATTGCACGAACGTATGAATGCTCGCAGAATTCATTCATCCATACGTAGTCGATGTTATACTTGTCTGCCAAGTTCGTAACCCACGAGGGGGTCGCTCCATCCTGAGGTTGATGTTTCGAGAGCACCTCGATACCTGCGATCGCGTAATTCAGATAAGCCATCAAAGGTATGAAGGCATTTCTGGAGTTTGCTATTCGACGCATGGCAAGCTCCTCCGTAGGATGCTCTGTCAGGTAACCCCACATGCGAGGTGGGTTGAATCTTTCCATGCTTAGTGGATGAGGGGCCTTGCTGAGGGACAAAATTCCCTCCGCTATCTGTTCAATAGTCCACTCCAGGTCTGCCCACTTTTTTTGAAGGTCCGGCTCCAAAGAGTAGTAACCTCCGCTCGTCACCAGAGGGAAGAACCGATCATTCGAACCCGCCAAGCAGCCAAATATCTCGCCAGACCAGTCCGCATATCTGGCACAGAATCCCATGAATGGGTATTGATCTGAGAACTGCTGCGCCGCATTAAAGCAGTGTTCAGGGTACTTGAACTTGCTTGAGTTTTTTTGGCGGATTCGGGGGCGCCGGCGCGTTGAATGAAACGACAACGTCCCTCCCAAGTTTGTAGAGTTTTCGGGTGAGGAGGCTCCTCTGATAGAGCTGATTAAAGATTCAGTATTGCTAGCCAGACGAAAGAGCCAATGTCTTACTGTCGACATTAGAAGTAATTTGAGTGTTGCGCAATGATCAAGCGTGACTGTTAAGAGGACAGGAGGACAGACAGTGTGACGTGGGCGACGTGGGTACTATCTGCCAGCGATTGACCTTGGTTGGACATCGTGTCTCATCCGCAAGCTTCCTTTGTACAACTATAGATAGCGTTTGGGTATAAATATGTAGAGTTTAGGTCGTCAATGGTCCTTTTTTTGAACTTGAGACTTGACTGGCATTATAATTGATTATTGATCTCATCCTCTCAATAATGCAATGGCTGACACGTATCCGACTTATATCTCTATTGTAATTGGGCTATATGCCTTTCAAATGATTATATGACAGTCTCGGTGCCAAGTCCGAGTTTGAGTCCGAGTCCGAGTCCGAGTCCGAGTCCAAGTCCGAGTCCGAGCCTGAGTTCAAGGCCGGACACCGGACCTGAGTGAGCTTGAAGGCTGGCCCAGCACTGGTGAGTAGCACTCAGGCTGTCCGGCCGGCGTGACAGCGGTACTTCAGGTTCAAATTCAAGTTCAAGTTCAAGTTGGAGCCTCAGGCTGAGTCGGAGTTGGAGTTGGGGTCGGAGTTCAACTTGACTCGTCATCACTGTTCAAGTTCAAGTTGGAAGTATTAGTAATAGAATATTGCTGAATTTCACTAAGTCCCTTCAACGGCACAGTCACATCCTCCACTTCTTACACTTCCCCAGCTCTTTCCCAAGACCACTGTGTGGCATGAACAACCCCCGGAATGTCACCTCATATTGGCTCGCGAGACACCCTCATACCCCTAGTTGAATGTGAGACACCTCAGACAGTGAAAAACAAGATGACGCAAGACGAACATCCATCCATGAGACAAGCTGCCAGCTTCTCTTGGCCAACCTCTAGCAAGTCGTCAGAAGGTAGCGTGAATCTAGTTAGGCGGCTCAAGATTCAGACCTAATACCTCCGGTAGTAACGTTTAGGAGCGCAGCAAAAGAATCAACTGTGCGCACTTCCTCCACCTGCGCAGCGGAACTACTTGAATTCGTCCCCTGCCTTCGGAGTCGGGCTTGTACTGCAGCAAACCGGTTATCCCGGTCCATCACTTGCGCCATTGGTGCCGCAGAAGACTGGTTACATTGACATGCACTGGCGATGATGTCGAGCTCATCCATGCCGGCCAATCCTTCGGTACCGAAGCAAGGTAGAACACTGCAGTTCGTTGGAGGTTATGGGGGTTTTGTTCAGAGTGGCCTTGAGAAGAATGATCTTGCAAAAGATTGGTATGTTAATGTTCTCGCAAACCTGATCTTTCACTGAATATTTGTTTTTAGGGCCCTTGCTGATCGGGATAACAAGGGTAAACTGAATCTAGCTGAGTTTCATGTTGCTATGGGTTTCATTTATCGCAGAAAGTCTCCTTGATAATTATATATGTATACAATTGATATTAACGACCTTTTCAAGAATTGACTGTCATGGAGATTCCGGATGAACTTCCTCAAGAACTAGTGCCTCCTTCAGCTCGTGATCGTGACACATCCGTCAGCTTACTCAAGGACATCCCGAAGCACGACAACTCGCGGCCGAGCTCTGCGGGAAGCGGTGATGCGATTTCGCGTTCAAAGGTCCGATCTTTCAATGACGCTTCGGTGCTGAGTGTAGGTGGAAGAAAAGATGCAACAGTCTACAAGTACACCGAGAATGACGATGGCGATTCATATTACAAGAGTCGCCGAAGGCTTGTTGACCGACGTGATGTGCGTGTTGGAAATGAGTCCTCTTCGCAGGATCTTGAGAGCATGAAACGCCAGCTTGAAGGAGCTGCTCGGGCTTTGGAGCGTGCTACAGACGAAAGCTCTCAGAGAACAAGGGAAGACGAGGAGCTTGAGCGTGAGATGGAAGACCTCAGATACAGAGCAAAGCGAATCCAGGAAGGCCTTAAGTACGTCAGCCGTGGACCAAGGAGCACCGTGAAGGATGAGGAGAGGCGGAAACTAGAGCGTGACTTATTGCACCTCATGCACGAGAGGCAGTCCTGCCAGCTAGTTCATTGAATGAAATAACAGCCATTACTGTATACTATAGAGCATCTGATTGAATGAAGTACAGCCTTGCTGTAAATCATTTATTACTTCAGCCTCAGCATTTGCTGATTCACCCTATATATTATAAAACCAGCCTTGCTGTACTCTGATCAAGGGGATGTATACCTAGGAAATACTAGGCCTGCAAACTGTATTAAGAATATACCACTGGATAATAGATTAATGCATTTGCATACCCACCGCTTTTTTGAGCTATTTATAATGCTCAGGCACTACTGATTGACAGTATGCTGTAATAAATCAGAAATTCATAATTTCTGCCCGTTTTGGCATTTGAGGCACATCAGGGTCTAGGACCCTGAGGTCCGGCAGGTTCCAGGTCACCTGGAGCTGTTACCGCTTCAGGAGGCCGTGGGAATAAACTCAAATTAGCCTTTGCAGGCTCTTCAGGCATCCAAAAATAGCGCAAAAATAGCCAATAAATCAGAAAATATTCTGGGGCACTGCCGCTTCGCTCTAGCGTGGGAACTACGCATTGGGACGGCCCAAATAGGGTACGAGGATGTTCTGGGCCACCCTGGGCCCTTCCTAAAGCGGTAAAATCATTATAAAATAGATAATTATATTTGCACTTGAGTGCATATATGCAGGCTTCCCCTGGGCTTACCAGCTGTATATAAAATACAGTAAAATCAAATTATATTAGAAGAAGCATATTGAACACGATTCTGATAGCTATATATGGTAATTACAGCCAGGAACATACCAGAAATGACAAAACACATTCCGGTTGACATGCTAATACTACCGGGCGCATTTCACCACATTGGGATACCCCCGGGATGCAAATTCTGATGGGATTCTATTGGGGCATACTACAAGAGTCCAAAAAGTCATCAATCATGGCGGGGGAGGCACTTTACGTAGCACAGTAGATTATTCTTTTATTTAAATGTTATTTATATTACTGCACTTCTACTGCACGTAATGGCGCGTATAGATAGCCAAAATAGATCAGATTAACGAGGGGAACAAGAATATGCAGCCAGAAAAGTCACACGGTCACTGGTGATGTCAATAACACACTTTTACATTTACGTGTGCATGCGAAAATTGTACAGGCTTCACAGACATCCCAGTGTGTGCCACATATGTACTAATAACTTTGATCAACTGTATATATATCCCACGTATATCCTACGAAATTTTACGTCAATCGGAGCTTGCGTTGAATTGATATTAAGCCCACATTATTGAGAAAGATTGGTCGTTTTTAATTTTACGGGAGGCTTATGGGTCAGGCACATGATGCCAAATGACTGTTATAACTATCCTAAAGACATTCCAATTGCATGTTTGGGGTACAGACGGAATGTACAAGTCATATGCAACATTGTAGGGTGGATTACTACTTGTAATATCAGTATACATATGACATATCCAAAACACATATAACCTGTACATTCCATCTGTACCCCAAACATGCAATTGGAATGTCTTTAGGATAGTTATAACAGTCATTTGGCATCATGTGCCTGACCCATAAGCCTCCCGTAAAATTAAAAACGACCAATCTTTCTCAATAATGTGGGCTTAATATCAATTCAACGCAAGCTCCGATTGACGTAAAATTTCGTAGGATATACGTGGGATATATATACAGTTGATCAAAGTTATTAGTACATATGTGGCACACACTGGGATGTCTGTGAAGCCTGTACAATTTTCGCATGCACACGTAAATGTAAAAGTGTGTTATTGACATCACCAGTGACCGTGTGACTTTTCTGGCTGCATATTCTTGTTCCCCTCGTTAATCTGATCTATTTTGGCTATCTATACGCGCCATTACGTGCAGTAGAAGTGCAGTAATATAAATAACATTTAAATAAAAGAATAATCTACTGTGCTACGTAAAGTGCCTCCCCCGCCATGATTGATGACTTTTTGGACTCTTGTAGTATGCCCCAATAGAATCCCATCAGAATTTGCATCCCGGGGGTATCCCAATGTGGTGAAATGCGCCCGGTAGTATTAGCATGTCAACCGGAATGTGTTTTGTCATTTCTGGTATGTTCCTGGCTGTAATTACCATATATAGCTATCAGAATCGTGTTCAATATGCTTCTTCTAATATAATTTGATTTTACTGTATTTTATATACAGCTGGTAAGCCCAGGGGAAGCCTGCATATATGCACTCAAGTGCAAATATAATTATCTATTTTATAATGATTTTACCGCTTTAGGAAGGGCCCAGGGTGGCCCAGAACATCCTCGTACCCTATTTGGGCCGTCCCAATGCGTAGTTCCCACGCTAGAGCGAAGCGGCAGTGCCCCAGAATATTTTCTGATTTATTGGCTATTTTTGCGCTATTTTTGGATGCCTGTAGAGCCTGCAAAGGCTAATTTGAGTTTATTCCCACGGCCTCCTGAAGCGGTAACAGCTCCAGGTGACCTGGAACCTGCCGGACCTCAGGGTCCTAGACCCTGATGTGCCTCAAATGCCAAAACGGGCAGAAATTATGAATTTCTGATTTATTACAGCATACTGTCAATCAGTAGTGCCTGAGCATTATAAATAGCTCAAAAAAGCGGTGGGTATGCAAATGCATTAATCTATTATCCAGTGGTATATTCTTAATACAGTTTGCAGGCCTAGTATTTCCTAGGTATACATCCCCTTGATCAGAGTACAGCAAGGCTGGTTTTATAATATATAGGGTGAATCAGCAAATGCTGAGGCTGAAGTAATAAATGATTTACAGCAAGGCTGTACTTCATTCAATCAGCTAGCTGGCAGCAGTGCGAGAGGATCCCGGAAGTACAGAAGAAGATGGAAGATCGGGAGCGTAGGCGCGAACGGGAGAAGAGGGAGTGGACGAAAGAACGGGATAGGCGGAATGAGCGCTTCGGGCGGTACGACGAGAGAAGCTATGACAGGGAACGTGACTATGGGCGGCATGATTGCGACAGGGACCGCGAGAGAGAGCGGAGTCGTGATAGGGATAGGGTCTACGACAGAGACAGGGATTATGACAGGGATTGGCCTTATTCTCGCAATCGCGAACGCGGCCGTTCTTGGGACAGGGAGAAAGATCGTGAGCACGAACGTGAACGTGAACGCGACCGCAACCGCCCTCGCAGCCCGCCTGCCGCAGCTCGTTCTCCGCCGCCTCCACCACCAACCCTTGTGGCTCCTCCGGCACCTGCTGTACCCAAGCCCGGAGCGTTAAGCGTATATCAGGGAGCAGGCTCAACTGCAAGAACGTATGCGCGCGTTAGGTGTCATTACACCTTCGCCAAAGTCGCCCGCGGTGGATACTTCTGTGGAAACGTGACTGGCACAATATAAGGAGGCGGAAGAAAAGGCGCACCGGCGAAAAGGATGCGGAAGAGCGCGAACGGCTGAGGAGGGCGATATTGGAAAGCGAGCGTGCGCTAAAGGATGGTAGATCTGTTACACCGGCACCTCCCACCCCGACAACCACCTCCTCAGCTGCACCTCCAGCACCAACACCCACTGCTAGTGCTGTGAGGCCGCCTCCGCCTCCTGCGCCGAAGAGAGCGCCAGCACCGCCGCCTCCAAAGACACGTGGGGCTGCTACACCACCGGTGTCCTCAGCCTCGTCAGTCGCGACTATTCGTGCGCCTGTCCCGCCTCCAGCGCCACCTGTTGTCACACCGGCACCTCCCCCTTCTCCTCCAGCTCCTCCAGCAGAGCCCGAAGAAGAATGAGGAACGCATGCTGAGGGAGCGTGAGGAGCGGCTGCGGAAGCAGCGTGAAGCTCGGGCAGAGCGGCTTCGCCCAACTTGAGTGTGAGGAAGAAGAGGCACGTCGCCAGGATGAAGATTTTGACAGACTTCAGGAGGAAAGGTTGGCAGCCGCAAGAAGTCCCGCTGCAAGTGCACCATCCAGTGCAGTAACCCCTACCCCTCCCGCACCCGCACCCGCATCTGCACCTCCTCCACCCGTGCCTCCAGTAGCACCCTCTTTGCCAAACCTAGTCCCGAGTTAACAAGCATCGGGCCGCAGGTGGTGAACTTCAATGAGCATGCGAGGGAAAGAAATAAGTGCGACTTTTGAAGTCACTGGAATAATAAGGATGGACAGTTATACGAAATGCACAAGGCAAATGTGCTTACTTCGCTCAGGTGATAGCAAAAGGCACGAACATCCTTATCAGCGAAGGCGAGAGGAAAACAGCACGCAATTTACAGTACTGACGTACTGACGTACTGGTGTACTGATTTGTACTTACTATGACATTTGAATTGTACATGCTTGTACTTAGTCTTTACTTATGCTTGACTGACCTCCTGATGTACTGACGTACTGAGTGTGTCCTGAAAATCTGCTTATTTCAGTGTGTTCAGGCCATCAGTTGATTTCAGACAGGCATAGCAACACATCAGCAGATTTCAGACAGGCATGGCAACGCTTCAGTCCATTTAAGGCAGCGTCAGGACGCGTCAGTCGCCGTAAGCAAAAAGTAGTTTCCCTGATGTAGCGCTGGTGCTCTCTATTTAGCTTGTGTGACGCACACCTCAGGGCAAGCCGATCGAAGGTCAGTTTATTTTTGGATCTTTAGTAGACCGTACATTTCACTACTACATTTGTATTAATTTCAAACTCCCCTGGCGGCGGCTTTATTTTTTACGTTAAAAACCAGGCCGGCTACGCCTCGCAAGCTCGGCTTGCCTTATTAAAAAGTAGCCTGGCCTGGTCACGAGGCTAGGAAAAAGAGAAGTTTTACCGGCAAATGATTTTTACCGAATCCGGACAACAGGCGCCCCATTTGAGCGCTCGCAGTTCGTAACCGCAGCATGCAACTTTCTTTCTCTTCAATCTCTCACTACCAACACTTCCAAAGCCGTCTATTGCGGCTCTATCCTATCAAATACTGTCAGAAATTGCGGTTCTATTGAAGCTTAAGAAGGCTGATAAGACATTCGGCAGAAATATGGATGGAAATACGTGCGTTTTTCTACGCTCGGCTTCCGAGCAGTATTCTTCATCTCTCACTTGTTAATCGTTTTAGAAGTCTAGAGACTGCTTAAACTCGTCAACTAATTACGGACTGAGTCTCTAATGCAGCGTCTTGACCTTTCTCAAATGGAAACTATACATGGTGTCAGTTACATGCTATATCGGTTGTTTTGTTTTCTTCAGACCAAATTGATGGAATTTTGCTCAACTCGGTACGTATATCGCGTAGTTCTGCTCATTGATATACTGAGTTCGCTAAGATAGCTTCATACTAGACCCTACGCTGACAGGTGAAAAACTCTCGGGCAGCGCTCCCTGCTACAACCATCTTCTGAGCCTCCTGACCATATCTCCTTTCGTACGGCAGCTGTCATGACTTCGATAACGAGCTAAGCACTTGGCGACGGCGACGGCGATGGGGATGGATATAGGGCATCGAATTTGCCACGAGCTGATTGGGCGGATGCTGGTGAAAGGAGGCTACACGACACTCGGTGCGGGCGAGCTGAAATGGCTTCGGGATAAAGAGGGATGTTGAAGTTAGTTGGAAAGAAGAAAGGGAGATGTGGGCTGAGCATGTAGCACTCGGTATGAACATCCTGCTAGGGTTGCTGGTTACGAGTCGACCGACAACTTCACAACCCAGCCGTCCTGCAAATACCCTCCTCCCGCTCAGATCGACTCGGGCTCGGTGAAGGCGTACGAGGATATGGATTTAATGTTTTCTGATATGCGGAGCAGACAGCGGGTCTTTGTTCATGCACACCGCTCTCACTGGTCGATTAAGGGGTCGTGAAGATGAGCCGGAGTGTTACGAAGGTGGAAGGCCAGGGTGAAGGTAGATGATGTGTAGTGAAACCCACCTAGGCACGTCCCATCGCTTCTCCTCACGCGCATCTATTCTGACGTTAACATTCGATTGCGCCATCAGCCGCATATGCAGGGCCCTGACACGAGCTGTATCAACTTGCAAAACGTGTGGAATCAGTACGACACATATATCGGTACGGGCAACAACGCTCGGGAAACGTGGGTCCTGGTCCTGCCCTACACGTTCGTCTCCGGCGTACTGAAGACTGAGCGCGTGGACTTGAAGGCACGCGAAGTAGGTCTGGAACGTTCTCTCCTCTCCAGACGATGGATTCTATGGTCGCAACAGGAGCGCAGAGATGCACGTCATTAGGACGCAAACGACGCTGGAATCTTCTTGCAGATTACGTGACTATGGTCCTGCTTATGGCGTCTCTGTCACTGCCACCGCAGGGGCTGCACAGCGTCTCAAGCCTAGAGAAGCCAGAATGAACAGTTACTACTTCCCTCCCGCTCAAATCTCTAAAAACGCCTTCGACGTTCACAGAACCATCTTGGCGATTCAGCTTCAGAATAGCCAAGCACTTGCAGACAACCGACGCGAAATTAATCGAAGTCTCAAACTTTCTGAAGCCTCGCTCGTACGATTCGCCCTTCCTGCTACACTCATGGCCTACGGCGCTGACCGGACGATTACACCTTCGGGAAGAAGCAACAGAGGTTTTTCAGGCACTGGATATGCGCTTGCAGATATCGAAAGCAACACTCCGCTCCCATCGCAGGAAGGAAGGCGAAAATCGACAGAGCTGGGGGTTGACGCGGGGTGACCACGAATTGGAAGGTGAGCGTGTACGCAAATTATGTCTCAACCTCTACTTATACACGATAGCTTATACTTAAACTACTCAGATATATCGCAGAATTATCGTCCCCGAACATTAACACCCATTCACTCCACGCGTCGGCGCTCAGTGCATCACGTTCAACATCACGCTCAGCTGAACGACTTTCACTCTTTCTCGATCAAGGCGCTAGCGTCGGCGCATATCTTGTTATGTCTCGGGATGTGTCTCCTGGGTGATCGTGCCCTTCCTCACCACCGACCACCACCCAGCAAACGCAACATATGTCTAATCCAGGAAGCCACTGACTGCGCAGGCGAATCTGAATTCTGCGACAAGAGACGAGTGATGGTTATGAATGGCGTCTTCAACGGTAGCAATCAGCTACGTGGGCGAAAGCAAAGAAGGTAGTCACTGCGCGGGCGTTCAATGGTGGCGATGATAAGATAACGGTCATGGAATGGAAATCAAAATAATCCTTGTAGCTGGGAACTAGAAGACATGCGTGTGGTTAGTATCACTGGCAACTAATACTATGGCACCTTACTGATCACTAATTATTGATCTGATGCACGATTGATAGCTTCCGTATATGAAGAACACGTTTCTAGGACCAGAGTAGCCGTCCTTCGTCCTCGATCAACCTTCAGATGCGCATACTTATCCACACTGCACGCGATTCTCTCGGTCTTGGGTTGTCTTCATTCGCCCGTGTCAATTCTTCTTCGAAAAGTACGTCCTTGAGCTGTGCTTTCTTCATTCTCGCTAACTCGTATGCAGTATCTCACGTCCTATCCACGGTGCTTCATGTGTGTTTCCTCATCTCGAAAACCTATTAGCTTTTACAGCGGTACAGGAGAAGAAGCAATCTGTTGTTTAAGTTCAACTTGTCGACATATACACTTGGCAGAGTAAAAGGAAGTAGCAACGCGTCAAGATATCATTGGTGTGTCCTCTTTCGCTTTTCACGTCTAGTTTTGTCCTCTCAACGGGTTATTCATCTTTCTCCTTTCTTTCATAGGAAATCAGATCGCGGATTATACCATTTAATGCAGGTGGATCAAATAGCAGTCGCGTCGAGCTATGGAACTCCATTTTTTTTGGTTGATAGCAACTCCAAAACAAGATTGGGAGTCCTCAGAGTTCACTGCGCTTTGATTTCCTGAAAGACTACACGAAACAGCAGCTACTTGTTGCAAACAACTCATCCTTTCCACCACCTCGCTCGCGCCTCTCGAACGGCATACGGCGTTTCTCTGTCTTTTCTATCGGCGAACGGAAGCAAACTTTACCTTAACCTTCTATCAGTTGATCAATAGTGGCTATGATCTCGCGCTCTCGGCGACTCGGCAAGACCGTCCAGGGCGGCGGGGCAGCTACGCAGACTGCAGTGAGAGGGAAGGAGAAAGGGAGAAAGAGGGGGAGCAAGTCAGCATCGAATGTGACGTGCGTGCTCAAGAGCAGGCTCGAGCGGAGGCTTGTGCCTACTTATCACGAAGCCGGCACTGCGTTTGGCATGGAAGGCGAGATGAGGGGGGTATTCGGGTAGAAATGAAGTGACTCGGCATTCAAACATGATACACATTTCGACCTTTCGGCTCTTAGTTCATCAACGTCGTCCAGAAATCCTTTGGCAATCAACGCGGCTTCGGATGAGCATTCGCAGAATTGTAGGAAAGGGTTTGAGATAATTGGGCAATACAACAGATGAGAGTTGAGTAGAATCACAGGCCTTCTCTACCGGTCTATGAAATGGCTGAGAAGCTTCTGTCAGCATTATGGTCCAACTCTCAACTACGGATCCGGGGTATTTGGGTTTCCGTAAACGCAGCTCAATGGATTTACTTGAGATCTGGCCGAGCTTTAACACCTATGAATTCCGGTGCGGTCCTCCCATCACAAACGGACCGTCTCCATTCAATGCTTCTTTCACCTTGACCCATTGCCCAATGCTTCCAGTTAGCAACATGTCCGGCGATTATGTGCGCGACAAGCGGACTCAAGCTCTATTACCATGTGCAGCTATGTACTACCCCTTCATGTTTCCTATACATTTCTAGAAATTGTCAGTCAGGAGGAGCGGGAGCACTGGAGGCATTATGTGGATGGCTACACGCATGGATACCGGCACTCGAAACCTTCAGACTACGTGACTAGAAAGAAGCAAGTTTAACACAACGCCCTCCTTTATCTAAGGCACACTCCACTTTAAAGGGAGTTCGAGCTCTGCAAATACATGTTACGGAATTATATCTTGGCTCTATATCGGACCTTCCGCAGCTCGTGCGATTATGCTTCACTCTGACCGATGTGGAGGAAAGTACAGTATTAGCCACCTTGTCAGTCATCCAGAAGATCCGGCAAGTTTCCGACTTTCCAGACTATTGTAATCTTTTCCAACTCCGTACTCATCTCTTACAAGTGACCCTTGACCGTATCACAACTTCAATACCGCGACCAAGCGAACAACTCAGATCATGCCATCCCATTTTACGCAAGCTGATGTCATTGCAAAATTAATCATCCATTCCCTCCTTACAGACTTTATTCTACAGAAACTTGGCGCTCTACAGAAAATCTAATATACTATTTAGCTGCAGCAACTTCTTCAAGAATTCCATACAAGTAACCTGTTATATCCCCTCCGACACCTTGTGATACAATATCTACGGCAATTGAAGCCCAGAGTTGACTGCCTACTGGGTGATTGTTTCCGATTGGTGGACAAAGCCAGTCTAGCACATTCCTCCCGGCCGACTTACGGATTGCCCATTGATTTTTGTGTCTGACAACATTCCTGATGCCCTGGAAGTACGCCTCGCATGATCGGCAAACAGGTGCACTGACCCCGATTATCTTGTTCATTGCTTTGATGTTTTTCTTCTGAAGGTAGTACACCATCTGGATTTCGACATGCACCTTTGTCGCCATCACATCTCCACTTTTCCAGATATCCTTCGCGGTGGCTCTGATCTTTGCGTCTCGAGCTTCTTCCTTATTATTGGCAATCGTATAGTTCTCTGGGTTTGCCCTGACAACATTTACGAACCAGTCTCCAGAATTCATCCTCCAGGTTGGGTGGGCAGGCTTCAGAGGTTGATTCGCAGTGTCGTTGACCCATTCAAACTTCAAGTGTGTGTTTACATCCCTGGTGACATTTCCGGGACGAAAAACAGGTTTAAACAGTTGTGGAACACCCCATGCAACGAGTTTCTTTGCTCCAATCGGGTATTCGGCAACGCGTTGGATAGCATACGAGAATTCGGCGAGGAGAGCCTGATCAGGTTTTTGTAGAGAGCTTCTCCAAACACTCTCATAGCGATCTACCTCTTTCACGTAGGCAAACTCGGATGCAATTTCGCACGTCCGGAACAATTCTTGCAATGCGTCGAGATGCTCGGCTGTAACCGTATTCGTACCGTTCACTATTTCTCCTCCAAGCTTCAAAATCTTAGCAAGGACATCCAAGGTGGTGTTCTCCTCCTTTGTGCTTCCTTGATGACCCGACCATGACTTCAGAATTTCTCTGAGGGCTCCCAAAGAAGTTGTGTTTCCCGTCTGCGTACCCTTCACAAGCTCATACAGCTTGCGAACTCTCGACGATAACTTTCCCCAGCAAGTCTTGCTTATCGCGCCTAGAGCTCCGGAAACGTTTGTTTGAAATGCCTGCGTAGTGGTGTCTCCGTCGAGAATTGACTTCAGCATAGATTTGAAAGCAACCGAAGCGTTCATATTGGTCGAGTCCGTAGAGCCCTTGCTCAGCGCGATGTGAATAGTCAGAACATCTTCTTCGCGACTCATAGAGCTAGCGACTACGTCGTCATCCCCATGTGCAAACCACAGGGCGATCCAATCCATAAGACCAGGGAGATCCTTTGACACTTCTGGCACGCATTCACAGGTGTCGTAGTCGAGTTCTGTTCCCATCACCTGGGGAACTTCACCCTTCCTTTTATTGTGAAGGTGCAGCGCGGCAGAGATGAGCTCTTGGTCCGTCACTATCAATGGGGGAGGTATATGTACGCTACTATCGTCCTTGCCTGCCTTGCGAGGGCTTGCCTCTGAAGAGTTCTTCTGAGGTTGAAGCGCCTTCGACAAAGTTGCAGATGGGTGAACGGTCCCCTTGCCTATGTTGGTATTGGATTTAGACATGACTTCTTCGTGGATTGTATCGGCTGTAGCTGAATGAGTTTTTGAGTTTATAAAGTCAAGAAAGTGTGGTACTTCTTCTCTCGAGGCTTCTGCGCTTGTATGTGTATGGCACTGTGCAGATGGTGCAGTTTTATAGTGATACGAAGCTCGTTCAGGGGCTAATCTTGCAACATGAAATTGTTCCGCTACAACTCTGAATTCTTAGAAGTCGGAAAACAGATGGGGAAAATATACTGCAATCTTCTCGCCGTCCTGAGATAGATTTACCCAAGATTGCTGTCGATGAAGCGAAGATCGGAGTAGAAGGCAAATTTAAGACCAAGATAGTGAGAATCCGAGATGAAAAGCCCTTCAGGAGTTTCTCCCTCCTATCGGGTTTGCTTACGCTCGGAGATATACACGCCACTGGAGCCTCAGATCGCGGATGTTTCCGAATCGATAACCCTTTCACGGCCGTCGGCGATCTCGGTAGCAGAATTAACTCGCTAACTCCTTCTCTTCGAGGGTACTTGTTTCGATTATCTGGTGTTCTTTGTCTCGGCTACTCCATGGTTGTTACGCGTCGGAATCAGCAGCAGGTGGTGAACGAGACACCCGAGCCGGGTGTTCGAGACATCGACCAGCTTCCGGTACGCGATAAAGGGAAGAAGAAGGCCGCTCCTGCTAGCCCAAACAACAGCATGAACGGTGAAGAAGAACAAGAGCGGCGCACAACGCCTTCGGCGCGCTCTAGCGTGAGCCTCGCTGGGCCCGGACGTCGGGGAGTCCAGCTCATGAGCTTCGCGTCGACACAAGACCGTAACGCGTATCTTAACGCGTTGGAATCGTTCAACGAGAGGTTCGCGGCCGAATTGAAGAAAAAGGGTGTGGAACTGCCGTCAGGTAAGTTAACTTCTCCTCGTTCGAAATTTTTTTACCCCCCCTCTCCCACCTCGAACGCATACATGCAGCACCTTTCACGCGCATTTATGCATTTACACATGTTGGCATTCGCCCAGGCCTATTGTCCTGAACATTCGCCATCGCTGGCTTTCGCTGGCATTCGCCCACTCGTTGGCATTCGCCCGAATGCACTACCTGGCATTCGCCTTATTGATAGCTGGCATACGCCTTCATTCATGGCTGGCATTCGCCTTAAATGACATGGCATTCGCCTTCAACGCCACTCAGATCCTACTGTTGCTGGCATTCGCCGCGTTTTCCTTACTACTGCCCCACCTTCTCCTTATAATTCGAAGCTCATTACAATTACAAATATCACAGACATTGACTTTGATCATGGAGACGGTTCCCGTCCTCCTTCTGCTGCCCGACCCTCCCACAACCCGACTCCAGATCGTCCCATCCCTTGTCAACTCTCCCCACCCATCACGCCACCCCGTAACCCACGAATCACTCCTTCTGCACATACTACCCCGTCTACGCCAAAAGCGCGTCTCCCACGTCTCTTTCTCAACCCTCCTATTATTCGCCTGCCGGAGTTACAAGCTCACCATAAACGTCGCGAGCCGCATGCACGCGACGCCACTCCTGCTGCTGCTGCTCATCCGCCTCCCCCATCCTCTCCTAACCCGCTTACTCATGCGGACAGCAACTTTAACTTCATCCTCCCGTCAGACGTTGATGAGAACGGTCACCTCCTCGCTACCGTGACTGCATTTCCGGCCCAGGCTCTCAAACTCATCCAGCCAACTTGGCATCAGCACATTCCATTGGATATCCTGACACCGAACGCTATCAGGGACGCCCTTCGCAAACCTCAAACAGACTACGCATATGCACAGCCTACAGCCGACGGGAGTTTCGCATTTGTATCCAAGACACTCGTTGGAGAGACTGAATATAGTATGGTCGAACAAGACTGGCGTCGCTCGTACCCTACTCTCCTTCGTTTGATTTACTACCACTGCTTGCGACCCACGGCACGTCAGATCGTTGAAGGACTCCAGGAGCACTTCGAATACATTGTTACGCGCCCGGACTTTTACGATGAGTTCCTGTTGTACCTTCGGTACAACATCGAAGTTCGGAAGCTCACCGCTACGTTGAAGAATTACGTGCCGCAAAAATTTGAGGAAAACATCTTCAATAGCACCAGAGCTAAGTATCTCACCGACCTCGCTCGCGGACGCTTCCTTGCCATGCAAGAATCATCCTCTCGTGCACGCTCTCGTTCGCCTTCCCCGCGTCGCAACACTCGCCCGCATCAGTACCGTCATAACTACGGTGCTCGCTCTCCGCGTCCCAGTTCATCCAGAGTGCCATACCCCACCGAGAACAGGTCCCAGCCCTTTCGTGCCTTTCCGTCCTCGGGCCCCATCAATTTCTGCATTGTCTGCGGGAAGAACGGACACACGGGCTTCACCTGCAACGTTCAGAGGGCGCCCTTTCTCGTGCTCGACAAAGCGACCAACCGCTGGCTTGCCCCCGGCGGAACGCAACTGTGCTATCGGTGGAACAACAATTCCAATTCCTGCCGCGGTTGCAACCGCGATCACAGGTGCACATTGTGCGGTAACAAATCGCACAACGCATGAATGTGCTCTCGCGTCCCCGCTTAAGGTTGTGACCCCTTTAATTCACGAACGCTGGTCGCAAGCTCTCAGCGAACATGGTCTAGCACGCGAATTTCAAGACGTCCCGATTGGCATTCAGCTTGGCTTCCGCACGGGCGTATCCTCTCGTCTCACTCATCTCTACACTCCAAAGAATCATTTATCAGCAATCCAGCAACCAGACGTCGTCCTTCAGCACATCAACAAAGAAGTTTCATTGGGCCGTTATTCCGGCCCATTCTCAGCAACCCGACTGCTCAGTACTATAGGTCCCTTTCGAACTGCTCCACTCGGCGTGGTCCCTAAACCCAACTCATCCTCCTTCCGGGTCATTCAAGATTTGTCCTTTCCTCGCGACAATCCAACTATTGCTTCTGTCAACTCTGAGATTGATCCTTCAACTTTTCCGTGCGAGTGGGGTACATTTGCCCAATGCTACTTTCTCGTCGCTAAGGCTCCTCCAGGCACTCAGGTTTCAGTTTTCGATGTCGATTCAGCTTATCGGAATATTCCAGTGCTACCATCAGAACAGCCTCATTTCTGCATATGCTGGGAAGACAAATATTACATCGATCACTGCGTGGCTTTCGGCTCATCTTCGTCCGCTGGTCTCTTCGGACGAGTTGCGGACGCTTTCGTGGCAATCATCAAGAAACGCGGGGCGGAACAGGTCCTTAAGTGGGTCGATGACATTATATTCTTTTGCTATCCCATCTCTTCCATGCTACCTTATTCATATTCTTATGATTCAAGTCTGGTATTCAATGCAGCTTCATTTCTCGGTCTCCCGTGGTCATTGCCCAAATTTAAAGATTTTTCTTCTTCTTTCACTTATCTCGGTTTCCTATGGCACATCCCCGCTTGTACCGTCGAGCTTCCATTAAATAAAAACTTAAATTCACATCTCGTTGTCTCGCTTGGACTACGTCTAAGAGGAAGACGCTTCGCAAGGCGCAGCAATTGCTCGGTTCTCTCAATCATTGTTGCCTCGTTCTTCGCTCCGCTAAAACCAAGCTCCATTCGCTGCGCACTTTTGTTTGTCAATTCCCTCCCAATTCCTCTCCCTTTCTCTCTCGCCTTATTCCAAATAATTTAAAAACCGACCTTTTCTGGTGGCACCATTTGCTGTCCGCAGAATTTGTAGGCTGCTCCATTGCTCTGCCTCCACTTCCTTTATCCATTCCTATTTTTGTCAACGCTTCCTCCACTTGGGGTATTGGTATTCTTATAAATAATAAATGGGCCGCCTTCAAGTTCCTTCCTAATGCGCTCCAAGATGGTCGCGCTATTGGTTGGGCCGAAATGGTAGCAATTGAATTATCAGTCACTCTGTTATGTTCAGTTCATCCCCACAAATCTCATTTTTTAATTCATTCCGACAACATGGGTGTCATAGGCGCCATAGATTCTTCTTACTCTCGGGGCGCTTCTCAAAACGCTTCTCTTTCACGACTCTCTTCTACTTTATTAAATCATGACTCCTTCCTTTCCACTAGATACATATCAAGCTCTCTCAATCCCGCGGATCCGATTTCCCGTAGCATTTTACCACTCGAACATTCTCGCCTTTGCACCAGACTTACCTTGCCACACAAGCTAGTTCCTTTTTTAGAACGCCAGTAGTCTAGTTTGTAATTGTCAGCTGCTTATTATCAGAGTCAATTCATGTCTCATGCATTACCTTTCTCTTTACCTACAATCATGTCCCTTCACGATATCCTTCTCAATACCGCGACTGCGGTTCTGGTAGAGCAAATGCGTCCCTCCAGGAAGGTTCAACTCACTACACGCAAAGTTCCTCGGCCTCTTTTGCCTCCTCCGCCGGTGCACGCTCAACTTGACGACAACTGGCCTCAAAGCTTCCACACCTCTATTCAAGCTGCTCTCGCTCACGCATGGGCACCTAGTACAGTTAAGACATACACTAGTGCTATCAACACCTTCCTCAAGTTCTGTCAAGATCATCGAATTCCTTCTGAGCAGGCCTTTCCAGCATCTGATTATCTCTTGTGCGCCTTCATTGCGAGTCAGGAACCAACGGCATCCAAGAATACCATCAAGAACTACCTGACTGGCATCAGAGCCTGGCATGTTCAAAACGGGTTCAAGTTCTCCCGTTCCGACCGTCTGAACCTCTTAGCTACTGCCAGCCGTCCCCTTGCTAAAACTCTCCCGCCCCGCCCGCCCGTGACTCTTGAAATGTTGGACTGTCTTGCATCCAATCTTAGGCTAGACTCCAGCTTTGATGCTTGCGTTTTCGCTTGCGCTTGCACCGCGTTCTGGGGTTTAGCTCGTCTGGGCGAACTTTTACCAACCACTTATTCTTTCGACCACAACCATCCTCCCTTTCCGCTAGTAATGCACACTACTCAGGGTCAGCTCCGCAGCATGAAGATTCTACTTCCCTGGACCAAAGTTCGCAAATGGGAGGGTGAATCTCTTTTTCTCTCCCCTCAAGATGGCCCTACTAATCCCGTGAACGCTCTCTTGAGTCACTTGGCGCTCAATGTTTCGACGCCAAATAACCTTCTCTTTTCCTATCGGCAAGACCAAGGTTTCTACTTGCTACTCAAGGAACAGTTCCTCTATCGCTGCAACAAAATCTGGTCTTCATCTACCCAATCTTTCTCTCGCACAACTGGTCATAGCTTTCGGATTGGCGGAACTACTCATCTATTGCTTTGCGGCATTCATCCGGATATTATTAAAAAGACAGGAAGGTGGTCCTCCGACTCCTTCCTCCGATACTGGCGAAATTTAGATACTGTCATCCCAAGACACACATCTCGGGCTTCGACCAGCCAACGTCGCCAGTTGGGTGAGCCTAGAGCAAGTCTTGGCTGTGGCCCGTTGCCTGTTGGGTTAGCCTCGACAGTAGAAGACGTGCCTCTTGCTGCGCGATCGGAGATCGCTCAGCATGCACCCAGTTAGGCCAAACAGGTTATTAGACTTATTATCATTATATTATGTGTGATATTGTATACGACAAACAGAGACCGGAAGGACAGACATGTATAATGAATAATGAAGAGGTCGCGATCAGCCGACTGAAGAGTGAGTTGGAAGGACTTCGAAGAAGTCCCACGACTCACGGAAGGAAGGCGCACGTGACCGCCCAAACTGCGTGCGTGCGTGCAGCGTGCCACTGTGCCCCAGCTTCATCCTCTTCCTCTGCCACCACCACTGTCAACCAACTCGCTAACCCACCCACCCTCTCCTGTTCTGGTCTTCACGTTCTTCTTCTGTCCTAGGGTTAGCCTCGACAGTAGAAGACGTGCCTCTTGCTGCGCAATCGGAGATCGCTCAGCATGCACCCAGTTAGGCCAAACAGGTTATTAGACTTATTATCATTATATTATGTGTGATATTGTATACGACAAACAGAGACCGGAAGGACAGACATGTATAATGAATAATGAAGAGGTTGCAATCAGCCGACTGAAGAGTGAGTAGTACGTACTAATCAAGCCGATCTACCCGAGCCTCCGCCATATCCATTTGCTATCAGTGTACGCCTACGCCACAATCTGATCATGATCATATCCTAATCCTTATCCATCTCCCCGGCGACAAGCAACTTCTTTGTGTGTACCAAACTACTGCGAAAGTTGTGCAGTATATAAAAGCTACCATCTTGTTCAGAGCAGCCCGCAAGACAGAAAGCACCTTACAAGACAAGCAACAATTATCTTACACATCACAGACACGCAATTTATTTGAGCCAATAAACATGCCTCCCAAGGTACTGGCTACCTTCTGCACATCTTTACATTAAACTCATTCGCAGATATAGTCGCCAATCTCCGGAGAACAAGAGCTGACAAACGTCACTCTTTGGTCAACAGAAAAGATACAGTCGGAGAAGTTGAAAAAATATTATGCAAATACTCGTCTTGACAGGACCCCTGAAGATCACGAACGTGCAAAACTCCTTTGTCACATATTAGACTGGATGTCTCAGTGCTTTGTTCAAAAAGGGAGAGGTGACGTAGTTGCAGCTTCCGCAATTCTGGAGTCCGGCTCTATCACAATTTTGCTTGTCAATAACAATTGCTATATCCCTAGCGATGCCGAGACTATGACGAGCAACTTTGTTAAATGGCATGAAGATATTCAGGACCAGAATATTTCCAGTGTCAAGGAGACATTCCTTGAAGGCATATCGAAAACTTGCTGGGACCGATTCACTCGAAGATTTGACATGATAAATGAAACAAGCTCAAATACCAAGGGCGGTGTAGAAGCTCTATTCAATGCTTGGACACGTTTCTATAACAAGACTCATACGAACCACCTGTCTACGCCGGCTGCTCTCACAGAAGCCGCAAATTCTCACTTCAAGGACCCCAAAAGGACCATGGATATAGTGAAGAAATACCTTCAAGATCTGATGAACATGTTGCATAAACCAATCGCCGATTCCGGGAGGGGCAACTTTTTTCTACAAGCCGTGTGCAGAGCTTCATATGTTGCTGCGTCTCCGTTCATGCGATATATGAGTCCGGAAAAAGTATATAATGTGCACATGTCCGACGGATTGCGGGAATTTGCGATTAGGCTGCAAACACGTGTCAAGAAACTTGCAAGATATGCCACAGGAGCCGAGAAGTATATCAAACAAGGCATACCTTTCTTGAAACAAATTGCACAGATTGAAGGTGGGGATGAACCTCAGAAACTTGTTATCAAATTTAAATGGATTATGGAGTCACTAAATCCGGCTGTGAAAGTTGATTGCAAAAAAGAAATAAAATGCTTGAATGTCCAAACTTGGTTCAATCAGCAGGCGAGTAACATGGAAGTGAAGGAGAGGCCGAATTTAGTCAGAGGAAGCCCCGAGAAAGTCAAGGCGGAAATAAGTAATGACTTGAAGAAAATTCAGGGCGACCGTGTTGTCTTCAACAACCGATTTCATTGCGAGATAAGTATGATTCTCTATCTTCTAACCCACGACATCAAGGCCAAGTACAATGTGATCGGAGTTAGTAAGCTGTCTTGTTCGGCTTGCAGCTCATTCATTAAGTACCTCGAAATAACGCCCGGAATATACTGGGACCTTTCAGGAACGTCATCTAAATCACACCATCAGTGGCGTCTTCCAGAAGCAAATCTTTTCACTCCAAAGACACCTTCGACAAGTACAAGTACACTAGATAAAACGATTGAAACAGCCAGAAAGGACTTCATGGATGATATTAAAGGCAAATTCGAAAGTGCACTTAAACGACGACTTACAAGCACAGATGACAAAGCTAGGGCAGGATCGGACAGTAGCACAGGATCGAAATGGGTCCTCTTTAATGATGACGACGAGGCATTAATTCCAGAGTTCTCTCCGAAAACGAAGGCAGCAGTCAACAAGTAGTTTCAGAGGGTAAGAAGCTACTGAGAAGTCAGGAGATGGGCTCAAAGATGATAGTTAAGTCTATTGTCAAACAACACCCCTGTCTGCCACGGAGTAATAAATTTGAGTTTACCGTAGCAATTGAGAGCAATTATGTTGACAGTCTGGTGAAAGTTATCAATATCGCCTCCAGAACCCAGAGTGAATTAGCTAACCTTACTTGGTTGAAAGCAAGATCATGAGAGAAGGTAATTGTTTTTGAAATTATGAGGTGTTATTCGTGTTGTCAAGAGAGTTAACGGTATTCCTGCATCTGAGATTGGTACATATACAGTTGCACAATTAAGGTTGTGGTGAGATGACACAAACACATTTGTGATTGTGATCTCCAAGGAGGCCGAAAAGCCGAGACCGCTCTTGCTTTCTCGTCTGCATGCAAAGAAGCACAAGGCACATCTAGTATCACAGAATCTGAGTATAAGTAAATGGTATTTGAATACATACTTAGGCGCACCTGCTTTTCTCTCCTTTCCTTCCTCATCCATCCCTGAGCCAACGCCAACCTCCCATCCACAGTGTCTATATTGCAACAAGCTTTAATCCGAGCAGATGACCCACATCCATGCCGCATCAGACGGATACGTTAGGAAGGAGCAAGAAAGTGTGATGGTAAAAGAAGAGGGAATGGATAAGAATGGGGCGAAGTCAATGAATTGGGTCACTAGATCGTTGAACCACAAAGCAGCCATCCTTCACCCGGGGTTAAGGAAACACACCTCTTCTCGCTAAAACACCACGCAAACGATTTGACTCTCAGACTCGTACGGTGAGATGATATCTATGCAAAGCAGTCATTGAGAACCTGCGGAGTTTATGAATCATGATAGGATGACTGAAAAAATTGCGGGCCCTGGAAGAATGCCAGTGGTAGTGATGTCGTCTTGGAAAACGTAAAGAAGACGTGTAATGGTTTTGTAAACCGAGGAACGAGATAAGTCTTAGTATGGTGAGTCAGCGTTATGGTAAGAATGGACGGTGGGGTTTAGGGCACACCAGCGACTCCACTCAGCTCTTTTGCATCCTCTTCTCCTTTCTCAATGACTAGTCTCAATCTATGCGTCACTGCTAGCTTTCCATTCCCCAGTCCTAGTAGAAGTCGAAGAGATTGTCGATGGGATTACTGTTGACCTCAAGGAAACATCAAATGAATTGAATATCCTTATCGGTTGCATCATCCAATACTTGAGCGTACGAGCGACCCGTCTACTGCGTAAGTGCTGCAAGCAGTGTTAAAGTGTTAAAGTTTTGGTACCATTTTCTTTGCGAAAGGAGCCAACACACACACACGCATTAGTGGTTGGCCTCCTCTAACCGGCACCCATTCACATCTTTTTAGGCACGACCGAAGCCCCACAACCATTCCCGCTCCAATTTCCACTGGGCATCAAGTACAAAATTTGAACAGCCACTGACTCAACGGCAGTCATCGAAGACATGGAATGCTGCCAATCCGAGAGACACGAGAGAGAGAAAGACGTCTGTAGATATGTTAGTAAGTTTCATGTTAGGTGTAGTGTGACAAACATTTTGTAATGAGAGCCGCAGTTCAACTAGTTTAGGCTGGGAGTAGCAACAATGTGTTCACTGTCTACAACATTGGCTGAGCGTTCTTGAGTGTCTTCGGCCAAACTTTGGGTTACCTACCATTGACGTGATTTCTCGGTCGCAGAGACTGCCGTACGCGAGGATTTTCTTTCCAGATGCGATGTTTTGGGATAACCTTATAACAAGCATAAGTTTGCGAGAAAACAGAGATGGGTGAGGGTCGGAAGAGAAAGCTTCAACTTGCGGGCGCTGAACTTAGGCGCCTGTCAATCTCCCCCGGGCCGGACTCGGAGCCGGTAATTAGCGATTACCGAAAAACATTTATTCTCTCTGTACCGGACCATCATGTCCAAAAAACATCTACTGTGAGTGATGCTATCGAGGCCGTCTCTCTGAAGGATATGATATCAGTCTACGACTCTACACCCGACCATCACTACAACTTTTATACAATAACTAAAGAGCAGGTTTGAATTTGACGTAGCCTTAAAGTCACTGGCAATGGTGATCTTTTGGAGTACCATTCTCACCGGGTACAGTACCCTAGCTCGTAAACCCATTAATACTGATTGACCGAAGAATCGGCCACCTTTTCAAAAGCTCAAAATGTTTCCACGACCGTTCTGAGCGCAAGTTCTGAGATAAGAGGAAGTGCGTGTTCATGCGAAGGAACACGAGAGACTTCTCTTTCAGCACGTCAGTCAGAGTGCACTCTAAAAAATGGAATCCGTGGATCACTGCAAGTTCAACGTTCAGAAATACATGGATGAATAATGCTGGTGTAAGGTACTCATTTTCTCTCCCTGTGGAAACCTCCAACGCGACATGAAACCTATCGCTCTTTGTTTTCCAGAGGCGCCAGAACCGACCTCTGCGCCCCTTCGTCGCTTTGCGCTGTCAGATCACTATCTGCTGATGGATATCCGGACTTGGTGAGCTTCGTGCCATTCTCCAGAACGCAGCAAACATCGTCCGTAGATGGGCAGGCCAAGAATGTCCTGTATTTGAGCTCGCCCGATGCGGTCATATACGCTACGCGTACTTTCTTGAGCGGTTCCGGAGGTGTTGTGCTAACAGATACGTCTAGTGTGTCTCCTCGAAACCCACCGGCTTTGACAGTGATTGCGTTGACAGAGTTGGGAGGGAAATCATCTGCCACATTTTCCACTACGAAGAGACGATACAAGCTGCTCGATGGGTCCCAGTCCCAATCCAGGTCGTTCCGAAGGTATTCTCCAATGTCTTTCCGCCGTTTGCACTCATTCTTAAAATCTTTCCAGTGCCAGCGACAGATGGTACACAGGTCCATCACCCGTGCGTCGGTACAGAAGCAGAGCTTATAGCTTCGAAGACCGCTACGAGCATATAAGAAATTTTTGGCCAACGCTTTGTCCTTTTCGTGGATTTGTGCTTTCCGTGCACCGTAAAGCGAACATCCCACAGCATAAAGGCCTTGGAACCGACTGAAAATGCACATCGAGGTGTCATATGTTTCCAATGCTGTTTGCTCTTGAGCCTCTCGCTCAAGCTCAGCTAGATTGTTTAAGAGCCGGCGGGATCGAGGAAGGGAATCATTGATAAAGTGCTGCAGTATACGGTCCTTCTTCCTTTCAAGCCTCCGAGGAACAACGAAGTCTTCTGGAATGCATCCTCCCGTTAATATCCTTTTGTACATCGCGGGGAATATATCCATGATCCGTCCATCCTTGACCCTGTACATAGATCAGAACAAACCTGTAAGTTGACTTTATCACAGAGAGAGAAGGATCTGATTTTTACGTACGCGAGAAATGGACTTGTCAAAGCAAAAATGCGCTGAAGGATCCGCACGCTGGGAAAGTCCGATTCCATTTCCACCTCTAATCTCGTCCATATTCGATCCACCATCTCGTCGAAGAAAGCTGTGCATATTGATAAGATTAAGCTTGCGAATTGTTGATTACTGTTAAAGAACAGGGGTGTTTGACAATAGCTTCTGATGAAAATTATGATTAGGAAGTAAACTGTTTCCAAAGTCTTTTCTGCTTTTCTCCATGTCCAATGAAAATGCAATACATTGACTACTGTTGTCAAGACATAGCAAACGCTTGTTGAAATAAGAAGAGTACTCTCCTTGTAGTCTCTATATAATATAACCCATCAAATGATTAAGTGGCTGTGAAGGGGATGAATCGCATACCGGCTCAGTTTCAGAATCTTTAACATTTCTCCTCGCAAGAGCTCTGTATGATCTGACCATAATGCTTCGTTGATACGGAAAATAGCCCTGGCTAGGATAATTAAAGAAAGGAAAAGTTTCTTTTGTGGATGCAAGTCATTGAGTGATTGCACGAGGACGTCCAAGTTGTCAAATATCCTTCCTTCCTTGGCGCAAATGAGGTAGAATTCTATGTAGTACTCATCTGCCGTAGACAGGCAGATAAGAGCCATAAGAGCTGCAGCGGATCGGTGCATTGACTTCGATCTTAGGGTAACGTTAGTGTCCACTTCGCACCTCTAAACACATTTGCTCACTTTGTTTGATGTACGAGGTTCAGCACCCCTGCTGCAACTGCGTGTCCTTTGTCCGTATTCATCCTCAGTACCAGCTCTTTCATCGCATGTCGACTTGTGTAATGGGGTATGATCCTCTTTCGAGTTGTATTCCCAGCCAAGAGATCGTGGAGAATCTTATTTGGGTGAACGGGCTCGGAATGCATGCGAAGCCTCAATAAGCCACGCTCGATTTTCCTCCCGATATACTGGTAAAACTTATCGAGTATCCGGCCTGGGCCAGGAATGTCATTCATCGTCGCGTTGGTAGAGAACGAGCTGATAGATCCGGCGTCACTGTCGAGTCCGTGTCGTGCTGGCTTAGCGTAAACGTAGATCAGCTCCCATCGTGTCTGAGTGTCGTAGTATCCATCATGAAGACCCCAGTCGCCCTCCAGCAGCTCCAGGTCTCTTGCGCGGACCTTCGGTTGTTTCCTGGAGAGTCGAAGAGCCATGTTACTAACTTAGGATACGTGGCTGAGAATAAGCTGATGGAGGAGATAAGGTGTGAATACTTAACTCACCAGTGGCTTTATACATATTGGACGACTCCGGCACGTACATTAAGTCCAAGAATAGGAGCAGTGAGAACTGCCTCACCCACATCATCAAATCTTGTTTCATCGCCACTCAAACTTCGGGATCACGCTAGGTACACGTACTGCCATTTGGTAGATTAGATCAACCAACACAGGACAAAGAACCATGTCATTGCCTCCATGCTGCACTCGGTATTCATATGCAGATGATCAATGGCTTCCATAACGAATGTACATATATACAACCGCAGCCACGGAAGTGAATGTGACTCGTGTTCGTCGTCAGACCTCATCGGAAAGCGGTGCATATTGTGTCCATTGAAAAAGTCGATGTCGAAGATCGAAGGCAGTGAAGAGCTAGTATTCCCGTCGTAAGGATCTTCTACGATTTTGTGAAGGATAGAACTTTAACAAGGTATGTCGTAGGATCAGCAGGATAAAGGACCGTACCTATAGCGAGGCGGAACTGTGTGGACTCCGTCGAACGGGTGTGTCAATTTGATAAGGATAAAGCAAGAGAACTCAGAAGTGTAAGGAGCTTCCGAAACAATAAAGAGTGAGAATAAGCGTTTTTGGTGTAAGTTGCAGATGGAGCGCAGACGTACCTGATACTCTTTTTGTGTCGCCATTCACCGTCGCTCCCACACGTAAGCTCGGCCTTAGCTTCTGCATGAAGTTCTATCCAACCGCTCCTCCTCATGTTCGCTAGACCGTCCATCAACCAACAGCGTGTCCGCGGTTGTACCGGAACAATTGCAGAATTAAGTCCTGATCAAAGGTTATCGGTGTTGTTGTTTAGCAATGCATAGGTCAAGACTTCGAGATTGGTCAAGCACCATCTCTAGGGTATAAGGTAAGACAAGAGTTTGAGTAGGAGTTCAATGATATTGACAAAATTGAAAAAGCCACTTGCAGCTCTTCCTCCCAACTGATGACCTATGTCTTCCGCTATGTATATGTTGTGTTAATTGAAAGGGATCCACAAACCGATCTGCGATTCATTTGGGCTAGCAAACTTGAGAGGAGTGGTAAAGATCCCTGACTTGACGATAGCGGCCTGAGCGAGAAAGGAAGCAAATTTTGAGTTGCCGACTCCCGAGTCCACGTGGAGGTCCGGGGTCAAGCTGAGTTGCCGACACAGGTCCGGCAAATTAAAAGAGTCACCCACGATCACAGCTCTAAACTTTAAAGCCGTCCGCTCAGTGCTTGCATACGCTGGGAAGGTTCCTGACTATCGCGCACGTCACGTCGCCTGCAAGATATACCGCTAGTAGGATGTAAGGCAACCCAGGCGTAACTCGACACCGTTGCTGCAGCTCGTCTCTCAGGCACCGGAGACGGTCGGTTCGCTACAGTTGAAAGGTACATGACTTACTTAAATTGAAATTACACAGGTGATACATCACCTCCCAAACGTGACAAAGGTTGAACTTGAATGGGCAGCGTGTGAAAACCGATAAAGTAAAGGTCAACTGCTTCTGCACGTTAAATTGGCCCAAGGAGTGTTAATGTTAGTAAGTGTTACAACTCTTTTTACAGCTTCTTATTAGGATATTATAAAGATACAAAGGTTTGTAGGGCCAACCCGGGGCCAAGCTGAGGCCAACCAAGACCCGACCTCCATTGACCCGGCCCGGAGGGTCAAAGAGGGTCGGGGTCGGGGTCGGACACTGGTTGCAAAATGCCGACCCGGCCGGGTTGGGGGTCTCTGAAAAAGTGTCTTGACCCGGCCCGACCTGGCCTTTGAGGACTGTCGGAGAAATTCCCTTCCGAAGTCTCATCTCAAATGTACCGTTCTTCCGCATAAGAGAGAAGTTATTGACAAGTTATTTGAATATTTGCTTGAAACACTGGGACTAGGATCGAAACAGGGTTATTGCGATCGACTCTGGAGAAGAAGACAAGTCTAATGCTAAAGTACAGCCAAACGTTAATGTCTCGGAAGCGAGGCCGGACAGGATTTGCAAATGGCAGTGGCACATCGTGTCTATCATTTGACGGCGGCGTCCAATCCTTACATAATATCGGGGCTGATTGGCTTCCGGACTTGGGATGCCTATACGCCGCACAGGGCCCAGCTATTGTACCACGTTGACGAGCTGTCACGTTTACCCCTCGAAACGTTGCAACTGACCATGTTCCTATGTTTGATCTCATTTTCTGCAACACCGCCATGTGCCTTATCCTAGCCTTGGCCACACTTTTCTCGGACTCAATTTATATCGATGGTCAGGCTTCAGCTCGTCAGTCGTATGGACATATTGCAATTTATGTCGCCCGTTCGTGCCCAGCAAGCCCTCCAAACCTGAACGACTCCTCTCTCCCACATCCTCCACCCCGCTCCTGTGTGTTTCCGCCGCTCGCTTCACGCACTCGAAGTGTCAAACTCGCAAAGCATACTCGTGATTCCCAGTCAAGCGTAGGGAGCGGACGCACGGAGCCACGATGAGCGCGACAGGTGGTCTAGATGGCACGGGCTTCACCTATCAGGAAGTGGTGGAAGGGTTGAATCGGCTGCAGGTAGCGAAGGTACGTCTTAAATCACCAACACCTGAATATCCTCGCTGACACTCTGCGTTCGGTATGCAATAGTACATACTCTGTGAGCACTGAATTGTCGCAAATGACTTTCCCGATTTCTGACACACCTGTTTGCATTCACAGTCGTGGCCATCGCAATTTACGTGAGTTTCAAGAGCCTCATGTCTCTCTTATCGTACAATAATCTTGCTCTGAAATCAGGTGTATGATTATGCCCTCACTTTTACCGACGAAGTGAGTCTTCTGTATCTTCTTCGTCAGACTGAAGCAGCTCATGAAAGGTCACAATAGGTCCGTCTCGTTTGGCCATCAAAGTTCGCTCTTCCGAAGGCTCTTTTCTTCCTAAATCGATATTCGCCCATCACGGACATTGGTTTCCTTCTATTTAGTACGTGAGCTCTCTAGGTAAATGATGGAACTTTCTGACATTGTATATAGTCCTTATAGTTGGCGGCTCGTCAAGAGTACGTATGTCATACTCTTCCATAGAAATAATTGCTTGACTGTTCATCAGGCGTGCGTGACCGTGTTTCATATCACGGGATGTACGTGAAATCTCAAATTACAGCGTTCCCATCGGTTTACTGACTTGTGGTCAACAGACTTCGCTTCGGCTGGTTTCCTAATCTCCCAAAGTAAGTTGGGCAACTTCGGAGCGGGGGTGTGCGCTAATCTATATCTAATCAGTGATCCTCATGATGCGAACATGGGCGATCTACGGACGAGGCAGGCTTATAACCGCGTTCATTCTTTTACTACTATGCGTTAGTACACTTTTCCCCAGCGATATTGACGATAGCTCACCCATGAATCAGGCCGATACTGCGGTACCGATTATCGTCTTACACTACTATAATGAAGGCGTGAGATGTGAGCCTAAGGGTTCTCGATTATGCGGACGTTATGCTGACTTGTACTCAAGCCATCGATATTCCGATGAGCGGCTACAAAGGCTGCCTCTTGACATATTCAAACCGTTGGGCCTTCATGGATATAGTACTTGTTGTCCTGACCGAATGCAGTGAGTAGTCTATTAATCTGTACATGAAACTCGAGCTTACTTGCGTAACCGCGAAGCCTTGCTCTTTTTACTGATAATCAAGGCGAGGCAGCACTGTAAGCTCATAGGGATTTCTCCTTTCATATTTACAACCTAACGTATGTCGTTCACAGTCCGGAATTCAAGAAACCGGCTCATGGTCGGCATGTATAATGACGGTATGTTCCTAGCTTGAATCTCCAGGATGACGACAATATCCTAACTACATCTTCAGGAATCATCTACTTCTGCTTCATCCTTTGCACGGCTATTGCGAACTTGGCGACTCTAATTGCGGCACCGGTGAGCATATCTGCTGGCTATACGTCCTACATTGATTTCACTAAACCCCCTTCTCCTTATGCTCAGATCGAAGTGCACAACATAGCTATAATGTGAGTCACAATCTGCTTGCTATGCTGAGGATGTCCATGCTCACGCTTATTGCTCAGCATCCAACGAATACTGCATAGCGCGTTTTGCTCCCGCGTCCTTCTCCACATCCGTGGCGCGTACACAAACTCAGCGTACTTTTACGACGAGTCAGATGACCTCACACCTCCCGTCAGAGGACGGCGCCCCGGGCCTCGGAACGTGCTCGTGCACAACCATCGCGACACAGTCCTGGATACCGAGCCATATTCAGGCTCCTGGGACCGCGGCGGGGACGCTGGTTTCGGGATGGTCACCATCACGAAGACAGTCGAACACGATTACGACTTCTCTCGCAGGTCGTTCGTTGATTAATATTTTTTTTTTATTAATGGTACAATAAGCCAGGAGCTTGTTGTTGTACGTTCTTTATGCCATTCGCTCTGGGTCTCACTTTGGGGGAGCTGTTGTAAAAGTATAATATAGCTTAATACACCTTATCGTAGTCATGTATCAGTTTGTAGATTTACTGGTACGCTTATTCGGGAACCTTAATATTCATCTTGTAGTGCACATTGGGACATTCAATTCGTGTATGATGTTGGGCTCGACTATGTGAGATGGGCTGCGAATACTTGAGATGTAACATACAGTACGTTTGGATCTCAAGTACGCTAGACCTGGCGTTCCTTGAATTTGTCTCCCAGTCGTCTTGATTCTGTGCCAGAGTCAGCTAGTTATGTACCTCCGAAGTCCTTCTGCTAAATCCAATACCGTCTTCTGAGGTGATCATCTGTCTTCGACAACATAGAAAGCACGTACTACAAACGTCAAACAGTCTACAGGCCCGCCCATTAAATCTTGCAGATTTATTGAGAACTTGTGACTGCATTCACACTTTGCAGAGATCAAAGGGATGCTCGTCGAAGACCTTCGACACTATTCCCGCGATCTACAGAAATCTCAGCTCATATCCCAGCTTTCGAAAGGAAAGCTATTAGAATGACTTACGCTGCCGAACGCGATGTCCTTTCATCACCGAAAGGGCGGAAATGTCACAAGGGCATTGTAACGGGCTTATCTGCCCCTGATAAGTATAGATAACACGTAACATGTGTTATAAGACTTGTATTTCTTATCAGCGTCCTTATGCAAGTTTGTAATAGGCTTATAAGGTAGCATAATCTTATCATTTTCTCACAACTCGATGTAATGTTGTAAATCCTAAAATGGGTTCTAATGGTTCTCCTCATGATATCAAACAGTTTATAATATGTAAATAAAATATATTGCAAATAATGAGATATATACATACAGAGAACAAACTACGGGATCTATAAAGTAATACTTAACTACAAAAAAAAGCTTGAGGCATAAGCATTCAGTCAAGACCCAAGAGCAGAGCCAGAGCCAGAGCCAGAGCCAGAACCAGAACCAGAGACACAGACATAGACACAGACACAGACACAGACACAGAGCAAGAACGAGCCAGGGCCAGAACCAAAGCCAATGTTAAGTCCAGGTGCGTACACATTGGCGGAGGTCGCGCTGTTGGATGCGGCGGACCGAGCAGGTTGCGCGCTGGCAAGCGCGGGCGAGGACGATGTCGTGGCCAACAAGGGAGGTGCTGTGTGTGTGTAGGACGACGAGTTCTGGCACGGTAGGCCCGGGGTAAAATGTATATTTGGTGGTGTTTGCGCAATGTTCGGTTTTTCATTTAGGGTAGGACTTCACAGACTTAAGAAATCTGCCGAGAGGGTAATTCACCGGAATATAATGTTATCCCGGTCCGAGAACCACCTTATAACATAGTTATAATTTCCTCGTAATGTTATTGGAGTATTACATGGCTTGATAAGGCTTAAAATAAACTACAATAGCCTTTTTGTATATAGTTTTACTGTAAAGCCCTTATAAGGCCTTTGCAAGGTCCTACAAGGGTTTCAGTGTTCCATAACTTTTCCGCCTCTTCGGTGATGTTGATCCTTGGACGAGGCCCGAGAGCAGCATTGCGGTGCGATCGTGCAGGTGTTTCCATGGACAAAACGAAGTCTCAGAATTAGGGATGCTGGAAGAGAGCAGGCGTCTATTTCATGTCTGGTGGTCGTTTCTTAAGGAGTTCAAAGCGCTGGAATGAGTACCGCAAAGTTGCAGTGTGAGGTGCTCGGCGTATTCGGGCGTCTAACTCAAAATTTGAAGTTCAACAGTGACGTAATCAGTGGCGGTCTACGGGCGCTTATTTGTTTACGATGTAGTAGTGAACGTTTCCCCTGAGTCTTCCTCTTTCCTCCATCCTCGTCACGTTTCTTGAACTCTCGTTTCGCATCTAGTAAATGATACTCATTTATTACCAGTGCAGAACTGTGGTATCAAACGCTCTTTGTGAATATCTACGATCTCCTATCTTTCACCACCGCTTTTATTCTGCCACGTCGAGTCTCACAATACATTCTCCCCAAGGTTGATAACTTTGCGCACCACTTGTCTCCAACAAATCGATTTGAAGTTAATACACACGTATACAAACCGGCGATGGCTTGTCTATCGTTATTATCATATTTTCTGTCCACAACGCGAACGGGCTCCTGAAATGTCCGCGCGGATTACCGCTGCTACTGCTGCAGGGGCAGCATCGGTAGACTGCAGCGGTATCAGGGTAACCTGCAGCGGTAGCATCAGAAATCCGCGCGGTCATTTCGACCAGCCGCAACGCGGAAGCCTGGGGAGCAAAATCACACTTTGTCCATTTCTGTATCTTACGTTAAATCTGATAATATACATACGATGCTTCTGCAACCCATATCATTCGTATGCGGCCGCCCTGTACCGTATCACGCTTGAAACGTTTTTTACGGCCGTATTCATTACCCGTATTGAGTGCCCAAAAATTCGGCGGTACCTGTATACAGTACGATGCGGGGCCCTACTAAAGACGGTTTTTTCCATCACACATCACAATTAATACCTAGAAATGACACATTTGACGACAAAAAATGGATGTAAATCGACAAAACACAGGTCCTAGAGCTATTTAAGAGATTACTAGAACAAAAGAGATCACTTAGAACGTCTGACCATTCCACTTCTCAAGCTTGATTTTACGCATAAAAGAGCATTAAATTAAAGGGGTAGCGAGCAGAATTACGAATAAAATAAACAGGACAGTCAAATGACGTACGACAGTACATAGAGATCTAAAACGGAGAAAATGAAGGCTACAGCACGAAACCCGGGATTGGGTTCAAGTATCCCACTTCCCTTCGTTCTAGCTTGATGCCTCGCGTAAGGCAAATATCCTCCACACGTTCTCCAAACTGCCCCTCAAATGAGTTTACCACTACGTGTGCGAGAACGGGGAACATCGTCCGGTCTTCTAGGTGCCCGGCAAGGTTTCCCAAAGGCAGTTCGTCTTCAGGCATGTCTGACATGCTCCAGTCCGGAGAGAAACATAATCTCTGCAACCGCGCGAGGTTCGCAATAGAGCCGAGGTCTACCACAAGGTCAGGCCCGTCTATCTGAAGCTCCTCTAGTCCCTGCAAGTTAGAAAGCGCCACCCATAATGGTTCGTGTACCGAAAAATCCCCTTGGAAACGCAGCTTAAGGAAGCGAAGAGTTGAGGACCATGAGCGTACGCATCTACACAGTGCCTCTATCATTCTTTCACTTCCCCACTCATCGGATATAGTGATGCTGAGCATTGTTACGCCATTACACATGGAACGTAGAGCATGCAAGTCGCTATAGCTCAGACCGCCGTCGATAATGATTTCCCGAAGGTCCGGGCAGCACATTGGCACATCCAGCCCACCCGCTGCATTCTGCTGAATGAACTCCGGTGACATGTGGATGACGATAGTTTGAAGTCGTGGCCACCTCGGCATAGCCTTGAAAATCTTATACGAGCGTCCTCCACGCGTCGGCGATTCTGTAAGGTCATAATGCCAGATGCGAAACGAGACGAGTGACTTCTCCTTCAGCACGTCGCACAGGACATCGACATCAGAAGAATCGATTCCACGAATGTCCACGTGCTTCACGTTAGGGCAGATGCGGAGGATGCCAATGTTCGTTCGTGTCCATTCAGACCCTGTATCCAATCGGAGCACAATTCCCAATCGCAAATCTTCAACTATCGCGGCAAGGCGGGGATTTGCTGTCAATGTAGCCAAAAGCTGCTCGGAGATCTGACGTCCTTCTCGTACGTGTTCTCTCCTAAGTCTCCTTGTCGTGAGAGGGAACTCCCTTCCGATCGATATGCATCGATACAAGTGTCCCTCGGACAGAATGTGCCATAACTTGCAGACGCGAAGAAGAGGCACAAGGTACCACCGGGGAATGAAATCAGTCTCCTCCGTCCTACTGTGTGGTGTGGCTTCGTGAATTGATACGAATTCTTCGATGATAGCAGTGTGAATTTCGGTGGGTAAGGACGGACTGTTCATCGCAGCGCAATCGGTTGGGCGATCTTCTGACCTATCAAGGAGGAATGTCAGTTGGTGGGGATATCGGTTTAGCAGAGTGAAGTACTTACTGGATCAGATCAGAGTTGACTTCTACTGAGACAGAGGATGAGAAGGGCAACTATATTTTAACATGCAGGCCTTCCGAGGGACGTGCGTGCGTGCACAAGCCTTCCTACTTCCGAGTCTTTACATGCAGGGTCCAATTACACTTCCTTGCAGGGTCGTAAGCACTTCCGTGCAGGGTTGAACAGCACTTCCGTGATACTATGTAAGTTTGCACAATGCTTGGCTTTGATGTTTTAATCCACTGCTAAAGATGACATTATGGTACATGCCTGCATTAAGATCACATACGTTCATGGAATACAAGTCTCCTATTCAATACATTCCTGTACATATCCCGTACATATTAAAGTTGCTAGAGTGTTTCGGCACAGAGCTTAACTACCTGGTCTTCCCAAGATCAATAACCATCCACCTATCCATCGTACACTTCTGTGACCTCCCCTCGGGGCTCCGCAACCAATTTCATTTGCTCGGGATGAGTTGCCTTCATCTCATCAAAGGTCCCCTTTCCGCCAGTCTGCTCTCGCCATCACGCGAACAAGGCAAGAAGCGATCCAACAAGCCCTGCAGCCTCCTTCGTCTCCGCGACGTAGGTAGAAAGGCAAAATAGGTCTGCGGCCAATTGGCGGATTGTCTGATTCTGCGATGACCCGATGACCCGCCTGTGTGAATGAGACGATGTAGAGGACGTGCGTCTTCCGGGGAAATCGCTGCAATGCGAAATGTCATCGATAAGAACCATGAATCAAGGATCGCGCGCGGATGCGCGTTGTCTGGTATTGATTCAACGGGCTGGCTATCCTTGAACAGGAAGGTACTCTATACGTTGGAAGGAATAATCTCCTGCAGCGGGAAATCCAGACCCGAGTAGCCGTTGTTGCCAGGAGGTGATGCTACTACACACTCATTGAAGATATGACAATGTCCCTCGGCGAACTTATTCCGCACCTGCTTGCGCGCGAGCGCGCCGTTCTTATAGCAAAGCATGGCAATTGCGGAGGTGTCATTTGCTGGATGCGCAAGGAGGTGAGACGTAGTAAACCGACGGGGTGATGAATTGGTGTGGGGAATATCAAGAAGTAAAGTTGTTGATGTTCCCAATGATACAATAATGTCACTGTAGTTGATAGAGAAACCATTGTTGCGGAATTGTCCCCCGTGAGCGGTGCGACCAAACAATCTACCAAACATGTTAAGGACTGCAGATAGCTGAGTTGTATGAAACACACCTGGGCTGAATCCCCACTTCCTGACCCACCAATTGCAAACCTTGCCCAAGAATCTGCCACCATGCGCTGGTTCTGAAGATAGCTTTTCTCGGGGTTCGGGGCCACCGCAAGCTCCTAACAGCGAATCATCCCATTCATGCATTTAGACGTTCATGAGATTCATGCCACTTGCGTCAGACACTTCTATGGGTGCGATACTTCCTAGGAAAGACTCGGCATGAAAGACCAGACGAGCGATATATACGCGGTTTTCTCGTAGCCTTTCGGGTTCGTTCTGTGTATCTGGAAAACAGAGGGATCAGAGAGCAACACTTCCGCATTTGACATCTCATTACTGACTTTAGCAATCTGAGGGCTGGTGAAATGTTCATAAGCACGACTACCAGTCAGGTCTGCCAACGCCTTTTCACCACCCGCAATTTTGTTCAATTCTTGACATTCTTTCGTGGTTGACGAGTCTTGCCATTGCATTAAGCAGTTATCAAGGATACTGTATATAATAAAGAAGTGCTCACGTTTTCAGAAGTGGTTTGCCATTAAGAGACCAAGCACTCTGTATATGCGTTGTGGTCGATGATGAAGAGACGCGATGACGCAAGGAAGTCGCACCACGGAAGACCCTGCACGGAAGTCTTGGCGGCACGGAAATCTTTGGTAGGAAGTCTTGGCGTGCCGAGACTTCCTTCCCACTAAGAATCTATCTAATACATACTTTCTTGTATCACAAACATACATGAAATTTAAGAAATATGCTCTTGTATATGCTGATGTAAAATATATCTAATTTTTTCCGTCATAAATGTCATAGTATTTTATATCAGATACATACAAGGTAGGAAGCCTTTACATGACTTCCGTGCGTGCCAAGGCTTCCGTGCAGGGTCTTGCAGGGTCGTGATGACATTTGTATGTGAGCTGTCACTGTGCCGTGAGGTGCCGTGGCCTTACCGTGTCTTCTGTGCCTTGATTCGGGCACTTCCTACCTGTTCCAGTAGGTGTTCCTACACTTTCCTACCCTTCCGAGCACTGACTTCCTACACTTCCTACACTTCCTACACTGTTTTCCTTCCCTTCCTACCCTTCCTTGCATCTGCCGTGCCTTCCTTGCAGTAAGTTCCTTTCCTTCCTACCTTTCCTTCCTATGGTTCCTTCCCTTCCGTGTTCCAAGGTACGTTAACTCTGTGCGTCGCATGTGTTCTTACTTGCCGCTAACATTTCCCTCCTTTTCTTCGATATGGTACACTGAGTCCAATTTATTAGCTATAATTCCGAAAAAAAAGGCTTGAATCACAATCTACTATAACTAAATACATGTACCATCTATTCTACAATATATGCCTTTTTTCAAAGCTGTAAAGAGCATACAATGAGTGAGAGAAGCGTGGGAATACTTACTTGCGTCCAAGGAAAAATGCTCGGAAGCATGTAACGTTAGCGCATATACGCACGTCACACGCATGTCCCTACGGAAGGCATTCGCATGTCCCACGGAAGGGCCTGCATGTTAAAATATGTTGGCCCGGATGAGAAGGCTGAAGAAATCAGTAGGACGAGTCGACGATATCCTTATCAAGATCCATCATGAAACTCCCACGCTGGGAGACTGCAGGATATTTCAAATGAATTAATGACAATTAACAGTAAAGGTCAATTGCAGTCGATAGGACCGAATTGACGAGCTTGTGCATGATTTCAAGCGATCACAAGCAAGTAGAGAGAAATCCCGCACTTTCTGAGGCCAATTCTGAGAGAGGCCTCTTAGGAAAAACGGATGCCTTCGAGCGTTCAGTGATGGTGTTGCGCTCGAGAGGAGTGGTGCGTCTTCGTTCTGTCCGATATATCTCGAAGTGAGTGATTCTTTGTAGTACGTACGCTCGTTCGTGAATCTCTGATGTGATACCGAGTTATTGGTTAAGTGCAGATCGAAAGGTGTACTGTGGATGATAGTCAGTGACAACCTAGTGTTCGGCTTTTTTTCATCAACGATTGGACGATGGTAGAATTCGTCCTGCACGACAAACTTTGTAAATGAGCGTGGACATAGCTCGTAGAAGCAAATTTAAAAGCTCGCCTACTGGCACGATTCATCTCCAGCTCCGGCCATGAGCTCTATCCATCCCCTCTTCCTTCTCCACGACACTGAGCCCATAGCCACCCGTACTCGGTCCAAGGCCACCTATTACACCCAACACTTCCAGCTCGCACGCAAGCATGTTTCTTCAATCGAAGGTAATCATCGCAGACCTATGAGCTCGTCCACGTTTTGAAGTGTGGACGATAAGCGCCGAAGGCCCGATTAGTGTCCACGTAGTGCAGAGTAGACAGCATAGCACAGGCAAAGCGTCACAGCTTCCAGTCTGTCCCATCCCATTGTCTGAGTCCCATTCTGAGTAGTAGGCGTGACGACAGAAGGCCATAATGGATTGCAGCCGCTGAATGCAGGTGTATTGTCGATGAGCCTCAGGCAGCAAGCAGAATACACAAGACGACGAAGAAATACGATATGGTTAAACCAGCTTGATGTTGCTCTTGCACTAGTTTTTGTTCACCGAAAGTGCAATATATATCCTACTCTCGCTCTATTCGTGAGGTGATTCAATGTGAGTTCAAAGATTAGGTCGAAACGAAGTGAGGTACTTACCAACTCCGCTACTCAAGCTTCACGATCTCCGGCACTCGGTTCGAGCTTTGCTGAGAAAGGTTCACGTATTGAGTTCGAATCATGCTTGCTCTATACGCAGAGGGCTGTGTTCTGCAAATAAGGTTGAGAGAAGAAAACGAGATGGTCGAAGAAAACATACAAGTTACATCCTCATCCTCCCTTCGTGGCTGCCTCTGAATATTGGCAGCCACACAATCATCCCAACAGAAATACAACTACTACTAAAAGGTAAAGTTTAAGAGCTTCGGTACATTCACGATAGATGAAGAGGAAAAAGAGACGTTGGTCAAGCTCGACAAAAACGCGCGTGTCAGGGTCTCAGGGACGGTTCGGGCATTGATAAGCGCGCGCACATGGGCGCTAACTAAACAACATGTCTTTCCTTCACGATGCCAGAAATAATATCAACTATGCATTAGCTTCAATATTATGAGAGCTACCAATTCCTAAATCTTATCACGAGTTTTATGAAATGCATGCTATTTCTAGCCTCCTCATCCTTACCATCGCCAATTTGTGCAGTCTCCATGTAAATCCGATGGTTCCTGCATCCTGGACTTCTAAGTTCTACCCCCCCCCCCCCCCCCGAGCCGGCGTCTTAGGATTCTATAGCCATGCACTCTCCCCGTAGAAAGGTATATGCCACAGCGAAGGGCTAGTGCTCATGAAGCCTGCCGAGATAACGGACATTGGGTCGTTCGTAATAGATGTTGAGGAGGCTCAAGCTCGCTGTTCAATTTTGGCGCGTCAGGGTCGGCGTATAGCTTGTTATTCTTATCATATATTTCAAAATCATCACTCCAAAAGGACTCGCGATTAAGAGCTCGAGGTCATTCCTAGACTCAGAGACTCAGCGAGGATATGATAATTTTCACTTTTCCGCATAAATTGAAAAGGGGTGGAGTACATGAAGTACTACATACAGTTGACGTTCGTACAAACGTGGGCGGCTTGGCCCGGGTAATGTTAACCGAAATAAAAGAAAGGTAGGAGACAAAATTGACAAGTGAGTTGACATATAGATCCTACAACTGTAAGCCGCATGAACAAGCAAGAAAATCGGAAACTGGTGCGAGGCAATGTCACATCTTCAACGCAATGCTCCTTCTATCACACACATCTCGCAGTGTCACCTTGCTCCCTCTGACAGTGTGACCGTTATAGCTAGAGATCACAATGTCAATCAGAGCGGCGAACCTCTCCGGGTCTTCTAGCAGACTCGCAAGGCGGTCCAGTGCCGAGTTTGAACGTGTCGAAGTGTGGCTCAATCGCTTCAGCTGCGGGAGGCTCGATATGGTGTCGACGTCCAAATCGAAGTTGTTGATATTCAGCTCTTGGAGACTTGTCAAAGAAGATAGTGCCTGCGAAAGAGGAAGGTAGGAGGTGGAGGCCATGTGCTCGGGCCCAACGTGGATACTGAGCCACTCCAGGGTCGGGTGACCATGCATGCAAAGCATCCACAAAATGTGTCAAGCGCTTCTGTGTCGTAGCAGTCTACACGGACAATTAGCTTCGTCACGACACTGCACATCAGACGAAGAGATGCGAAGTCGCTTTTCCGAATACATCCATAGTCAAGGATGATTTCTCGAAGTTCGGGGCAGCAGTTGAGAGCACCGGAGGCTTGTAAATCAGCCCGCCCTATCTGCCTTAGCGTATACGTCCCGTCTACTCTGATTGTCTGAATTTTTGGCCATCCTTCCATCAGATCGAAGATCGGCAATGAGGTGCGTTCATTATTCCTCAGTAAGCTGATGCGAAATGAGATGAGCACTTTTTTCTTCAGCGCCTCGAATAAACTGTCAAGTTCTGAGGAATGGATCTTTCGGATATCCACGTGTCGCAAATTCGGACAGATGTCGACAAGTTGTGTGTTCGTTGCCGACCAAAGCTCAGTGTTGCTTCCCATTTGAAGCTCCTCGACCAATGTGGCAAGTCGCGAATTGCCCTTCAATGCTCGTACAAGCTCAACGGCAATGAAAGAGGGTTTCCGCGTTACCAGAGTCGGCGGAGCTGCTAATTTCTGAATCCGTCGGTACGAAAATGAACTTCCGATCGATATGCTTCGATACAAGTGCCTCTCGCCGACCAGGTGCCATAACTTGCAGACCCCGAGAAGAGGAAGGAGGTACCACCGAGGAAGAGACACGTATTTTCCTACTTCTTTGGAGTACTCCAATATCAAGTTTTCAAAGATGACTTCCAGTATCTCGACAGGCAGTGATGAGTCGGCCATTCTGGGTCAGATTCGTTACAGATCTTTTCACCAAGGGACGCGAAACGTCAGTAACTGGATACTCGTTGCCCGTAAAGTAGATATAAGGGCGCACAATTGCAAGATGGAAGTACAGAGTGACTTGAAGCGAACACTAGACGTGGACGGTGAGGGAGATGGACGAGGTGATGGTAGAGAGTGTTAAAAAGGCATGAGGCAGTGCTGTATATCATGTTGATGCCACAGGCACGCCGAGCGCTATCTTACTACTAGTACTACTAGTAATAGGCGCCTGTCAATATCGGTGTTAATCAATAATTCCTGGACTCGGGCAGTCCATCGGAAACTGTCATAATCTCTTCGTCACCATGTAAACTGAAGGAAGGGCTATCTCTAGAATCGCCTTCGAGCGTGACCTAGCTTTGCTGTCCTATTTGTAAACCAGTATATACTCGAATGTACGTGATAGCTGGGCAACTTGAAACATTGGTTTTCGATGCATACGGAAATTCCATAGATTGGATACGTACAGAAAGATTCAAAAGATAAGCGATAAGATGGAATGTAGCAATGAACTGATGTACGTACGTACCACAGTAGTTCAGCACACAGTCTGAGTACTGTCGTCGAGGTCTCGCATGGCTAGCGACAAGCACAGGCGATGCCAAATTTGAATAATGTTTGTTCTAGACGCAAAGTAATAAACTCTGAAAGCAGCGTTGAGCAAAAGAAATGAGAAGGTTGAAGATAACACACGAGTGACATCCTGGACCTCAACTTCCTCGCGCCGGCCTCTGAACATTTTATAGTCATACATTCTCCCACAGAAATGCTGATACCAAAGCAGATGGCTATTGTCTGTGACGCCTGCTGAAGATAGAGAATGTTGGCTTGTTCGTGATAGATGTTGACAGAAGACGACTCAAGGTCGCTGTTCAAGTTTGGCGCGTCAGCTTGTCATCTTATCATATATTTGAATTTCATCGCTCCAAATCTACTCACGATTAAGAGCTGGCATGTCATTTCTAGAGGGTGGGCTGTTTATTCTGCATAATTTAAAGAGGGTGAAGTACATGAGGTGCTACATACAGTTGAAGTTCGTACAAACTTGGGTGGCATGACCTGGGTAATGTTGTATGGAATAAAAGAAAGGTAGGAGACAAAATTGATGAATTGGAAGGCATATAGATCCAGAACAGAGACAAGAAACTACATCTGTACGCCACATGAGCAAACAGAAAAACTGCAAACTGGTGCGAGGCCGTGTCACATCCGCAACGCTATGTTCCTTCTATCACACACGTCTTGCAGCATCCTGTTCTCTCTCGGAGTTCGATTGAGTAAATGAGAATCAATGTCAGTCAGAGCGGCAAACTTCTCCGTGTCTTCTAGCAGGCTCGCAAGGCGGTCGAGTGCTGAGTCTGAACGCAAATCGGAGACCAGAGATCGCAGCTGCGGGAGGCTCGATATGTTGTCCAAGTCCACATCGAAGTTGAAGACCTCCAGCACTTGGATGCTCATCAAAGAAGATAGCGCCTCCGAAAGAGGACGACAGGCCGGGGACTCGGAGAAGAGCCCACGATAAGGATGCACGCGGACACAGAGACTCTCCAGGGTCTGTGACCATGCATGCAAGCATCCACATAATGCGTCGAGGGCCTTTGTGTCGGAATAATCTACACAGACCTCGAGCTTCGTCACAACACTGCATATCAGACGGAAAGATGTGAAGTCCTGTTCGCAGAGACATCCGCAGTTAAGGATGATTTCTCGAAGTTCGGGACAGCCGTTGAGAGCATTGGAGGCCTGAGAATGGCCTTTGAGCTTTAGATTTTCACCGGTTACTGCAATCGTTTGAATATGCGGCCAACTTTGCATCAGATCGAAGATCGGCAACGAGGTGCGTTTTTCATAGTCAGTGATGCGAAATGAGATGAGCGGTTTTTTCTTCAGCGCCTCGAGTAAACTGACAAGTTTGGAGGGATGGATCTTTTGAATATCCACCTGTCGCAAGTTTGGACAGATGTCGACAAGTTGTGTGTATCTGTTTGCTGGCAGCCAAGGCTTTTCGAAGCTTGACATTTGAAGCTCCTCAACCAATGTTGCAAGTCGAGAGTTGGCCTTCAATGTATTTAGAAGTTCATCAGAAATCATATAGGCTCTCCGTGTCGGCGAGGTGGTAATCCGAAGCCCTAGGCAATCGAATGAACTTCCAATAGATATGCTTCGATACAAGTACCTCTCGCCGACCAGGTGCCATAACTTGCAGACCCTGAGGAGAGGAACGAGGTACCACCGGGGGAGAAGCTCCCAGCTTCTTATAGATTTAGTAGAATCCGAAATCAGGTCCTGAAAGATGTGCTCCAGTATCTCGACAGGTAGAGATGTGTCGGACATTCTGGGATCAGATGCGTTGGCGATCTTTTAACCACTGAACCCGAAACACCAGTAAGTGGATATCCGTTGCCCTTAATGTAGAAATAAGGACATACAGTCTCAGGGCGGAAATAAAAATTGACCCTACAGCGAGAACTAGGCGTGGATGATGAGAGCAATGAACGACGTGATGGTGGAGAGTGTCAGAAGGCGATCCTGTGATTAGTCTCTTATCACGATTGTGATCTGTGCCCAATTTATATATATATTCTCACGGAAAGAAGAGTACTTATGTTCGAATTTGATCATTCCAGAACGTGATGTTAGATTCAGAGAGGACAGTCTCCTTCTCACTCTGCCGCATTATTTAAAAGAGGTCAAGTACATGTGGTATAGTTGAAATTTGTACGAACTGTATGTGACTAGATAGATAAGTACTTTAATAGATCTATTTTAAGTCGATAAACTGGATCAGCGAGTAGCACAGCAGTCACTACTGCATTAAATCCTGTTCAACCATTGCACGTTGGCATAGGAGCGCTTTCTAGTGATTGACAGTACTACAGACGTGACACGTCTTCAAGTTCTCGTTTCCTTCCTCCATCATGGAATCTACGTATCTACCGCAGTCTTTGCGCGGTGCTTTCAAAGTTAACATCGTACCTAAGCTTACCTCCCTGTAAAACAAATGTACGCAAATCTGAAAATGACCTTTAAAGACCTTACAATCTCTCGAGAAGCATCCACTACTCAGCCCAATGCAACCGTCCGCCATTTTCCTTGCCTTCCTCAATGTTAGTAGCATTGGTGTCTCCCTGGCTAGTGCGGCGGGACGCCCTCTTTAACACCAGTCTTTGTCCTCACGTTGACGCTCGTCTCCTATATCTTCTCCTACGGCTTATTTAATCGTCTGCAGCTACCACTGGTAGTGAGCACCTGTAATAGACTTAAACTTGGCTTGAGGATACGGCGACTGTATCATTGTCACGGCACGCGCTCCGCATTCACTCGGGCTAGCTTATTGTCCTGCTCTCCCTCTTTTATACTGCATTGCTCATAACACTCGCCTTGCATTTCCTCGGGCAGCTTCTCTGACTGATCTCACGAATAATACCGTGTGGTACCATCTTACGGCAATGCTTTGCCACTACTCTGGTTTCAGCTCCTTTAGCCGTGTACTTCATTGGAAAGGTAATTACGGCAAGTGAAGTTGGCTTCTCGTGAGTAGCATTATATTTCTTGCATATACGGATGATCAACACGCACGATAGTATATTTCAGTTCATAAGGAAGAGTATTGAGTGTACTATGCGTAATTGCGTAATAAGTACGGAAAAGGTTAAAAGCCTATTGACATGTGAGTAAGTAGTGACGCAGTTCTACTGTCGCTAGTGAATCGAGTTCCAAGTCGATGTACCGCAGCTCTGCTACTGCATCCTAATGTCCCGTTTAAGTAGAACATGTTCCATCTGTCTGGAGAGAACACCTTGCCAGTTGTAAGGAAAAGTTGAAATGAACTTGAGCGCAGGGAACTTCTCTATGTCTTCTAGATGTCTAGAAAAGATGCCCGCTTCCTCCTCGGCGGTGTCCGTAGTCAACGTGAAGCCCAAGCGCTCGAGCCGTGGGAGGCCCGCGATGGAGCCAAAATCCAAAGGCTGCCCGTGAAAGCGCAGCTTACGAAGACGCTTCAGACTGGAAAGGGCCTCCCATATAGCAGTATATGAAAACGCTTCGCTTTTTATTTCCAGCATGAGGTACTCGAGTGTCCGGGACCACGAGTGTAAGCACCAGGAGAGCGTCTCCAGGTCTGCTTCGCTTTTGATCTTAATGGGTTGATAGAGCTCAAGTTTTTCTACGCTGCCGCTAATAGCACGCAGGTAACGAAGGAATTCGATCCCTCCACCGTAAACGCCGGCGTAGAGGATGATTTCTTGGAGCTCTGGGCATCGGAAGGAAAAATCGGATGTTTCGAGGTCACGCGGTTCATGTAAGTCCGCGATGTTCATGAACCCTTTGAGAGTGATAGATCGTAGCTTGGGCCATGACTGCATCAGCTCATAGAGCTTCAATGGCTCTTTGGGCCACTGCTGCGACGATTGCAACGAGAGAAAGCGAGCGGTGATGCGAAAGGAGACAAGTGATTTCTCTTTCAGCACGTCTGTCAGGGTATCTTGCAGAGATAAATGGAATCCGTGGATCTCGACGTGCTTCACGTTGCGGCAGAGGCGGAGAATACGGATATTCTTTTGTGTCCAGTCGACCGACTTCCGGTCCGTAACGTTCTCGACGCCCATTCGCAGCTCCTCGACTAGCGCGGCCAGTCGTGAGTTTAATGCCAGCGTTGTCAACAGCCTTCTCGGGATCTTATATGCCTGTCGTACGCGTGCACCAGGAAACCTGCTTCCGATGGATATGCTTCGATACAGGAAGCTCTCGGTCACCACGTGCCATAGTTTGCAGACTCGAAGAAGAGGTATGAGATACCACTGAGGGAGAAACATAGACGGTTTTGATCTTCCGCCATCTGTGTCCTTGTATTCCGATATGAAGGCTTCGATAATAATCTCCAGAACCTCAAACGGCAAGGATGAGTCGTCCATTACAGGTGTTTCGTAGGTAGTCCTTTAATAAACAAAAGTTAGATAATCTTCGGATACCGGTACACAATAGTAAACTCCTTACAAGGTTCCGTTTCCAGATAAATTTTCAATGAAATGCAAATGCGGAGATGTCACCGACTGACAACGTGATGGCTGATGGGCGGTGAAGGTGTTGCGTAGGCATCAGCGCTGCGAAGTCGCTATATATAGGATGTATGAGTCATTCCGAGTCACGAGAAGCAAGCTCCCACGATGAAATTGGAAGGACTCAAAAGGACTTGGAGTCCCACGACTCTGAGCTGTGACACGCAAACGTCACGCGTCAAGTCTCGCCGCGTCACTTCATCATCGACCACGACAACAAGGACGACCCCGAGCCTCATGACAGCGCCAACACACGATGAACACCTCAAAAGTCCATCTCCAGCAATGCCTGCATCTATACTTGAATGCACTAGCGTGTGATAGCTATGCAACCTGATACACTCGTTTTCGATGCATACGGAGAAGCCATGGATTTGATACGTACATAAAGGATTCAAGATATAAACTGTAAGATGGAAAATGCATGCATCCAACACGAAGCCAAGGAACCACTACTGAAAGAGATTTTTAAAACCCGGAAGCTGGTTTACGCCCATCTCACACATGTAGCTTGGTGTTCCGCTTGTGATACATTTCCCTCAGTTTCTTGCTGTTATTCATTAATCAAGCCGTGGTACATGGGTTGAGCACTGGCAGTAAATCTTCGAGCGGCTAAAAGCCAAGCAGAACTGATGGTGAGCTCGAACCATGTTCAAGCTCTACGCAAAGGTCCAGACCTTTGAAGAACAATTAAGAAGAGAAAAAAAGAAGGTCACAAATAACGCTCAAGTTAGCAATCGTGGCTTGGATGTCCCTCGTACGCGCCTTTGGAGGCTCCTGGCCATACATCCATTCTCCCGAGGAAAAGGATGCTACAATGGAAAGGGCTAGTATTTGTGAAGCCCGTCGATAATAAAGTCATTTGGACCAATGGCGATAAAGGAAAAGAGACAATGGTTCCGAGTCAAACTCACTTCAAGGTTTACATGTCAAGTAGTACTAGATGCTCATAGGCGCCAATATATTCTGATTCAGAATGGCCTGTCTCACCTTCACAATCATTAGCAACGAAATTCAACTCCAAATTACATGAGACTCGCCTATATCATTATAGGAGACTCAACCTCTACTAACATTTGTTGCCTATATACAAGCCACAGCAGACGTTATACATACATACGGAGAGATTAAAACTTGTACAATAGATGCATGAGACAAAGCGACAGGCATGAATATCCGGTTTTACTTGAAAGGAAAGAAATCACCACTGTAAGCGGCATTAAAAAAGGGGTAAAATTGCGAACTGGTCACCACACATTCAACATGATGTTCCGCATATGACACACATCTCGCAGCGTCCTGTGCAAACCACTATTTTGACCATAGATAGTAATGGCAATCAGAGCAGTGAACTTTTCCGGGTTTTCTAAATGACTCGCAAGGCGGTCCATCACCATGTCCGTATGTGGCACAGTATGGTAGAGTCGTTTCAGCTGTGGGAGGCTTGAGATGGTGTGGAAGTTCACGTAAACGTTGTAGGTCCTTAGCTCTTGGAGACGAGTTAAGGACGATAGCGCGACCGAAAGAGGAGGGTAGGATGAGGGCATTGTCCCCACACGGAGACTACACGACTCTAGGGTTGGCGACCATGAATGCAAGCATCCACATAGTGCGTCAAATGCTGCTTTGTCTGAATAAGATACACAGACATCGAGCTTCGTCAGAACACTACACATCCGACGTAGAGATGTGAGCTCTTTTTCGCGCAGATTCCCTGGCCCGGGAAGGATGATTTCTCGCAGTTCGGGGCAGAAGTTGAAGTTATCTGATACTTGAGAGTCATGAAGACTCTCCTGCAATCTCTGTTGATATCCCCCTTCTATATTGATCGAGCGAATCTTCGGTCATTTTTGCATGAGATCGATGATTGGGAATGTAGTGCTTTCAAGACCGTCCGGTAAGCTGATGCGAAGCGAGACAAGTGATTTCTCCGCCAGCGTTTCGGATACAATATCGATTTTTGACAAAGGAAAAGGTCGGAGATCCACGTGTCGCAAATTTGGGCAGATATTGATAAGGCGCAAGTTTATACTGACATAGTGGAGTTGCCAGTGCAGATGAAGCTCCTCAACCAGCGTCGCAAGCCGGGAGTTGCCCTTCAATTTTATTAAAAGCGCATAGGTAATCATATGGGGTTTCCGTGTAGGTACCGGAGACGGGGGTCCTTCTACTTCTCCAATCCATCGGTCCGAGAATCTGCTTCCTAGTGAAATGCTTCGATATAAATATCTTTCGCAGACGAGGTGCCATAACTTGCAGACCCGGAGAAGAGGCAAAAGATACCACCGAGGAAGAAGCCCTCCTTCTTCTGCTACTGTAGTATACTCCGATATTAGGTCTTCAAATATGACTTCCAGTATCTCATCAGGTAGCGATGAGTCGGCCATTCCGAGTTAGATTCGTATGGCGATCTTTCAACGTATGAACATGGTTAGTCAACAACTTGTTATCTGTTACCCGCACAGCACATCGAAGGACGTACTGATGAAGAGCGTACGCTCAAAGTGATCTTCAGAGATGCTGACGAAGGGAGCGGTGTACGACGAGATGGTAGTACTAGACGGTGACAGAAAGGCGATCAAATTGTCTTTCACAATCAAACGCCCATCATGGTGCGTGCCCGATTTGTATTTCATTTCCAACAAGAGGAATAGCATAAATCTTCAAGCACTGCACGGAAACGTGAAATCTAATATATACACAAACGTGCCACTGGCAAGAATTAAAGCACAAGTTGCTCGGTATGGAAGCCCAATACATGATCATAGGCAGTACTAAATGTAAAGTAGGGAAACAGAGTGCAGTGTGCAACGAATCCCACATGTACAGCTTGATGCTCAGACATCCCTCACTTTCCTAAGCAAGTGCTTTGTCAACGAGGCAACGAACAAAAAGCGCACGACAAGCGAAAGGTACGAGATTATTGCCGCTGTTCAACGGCCGGCACTGGTGCTTTTGCTGAGGTTCGGTCTACCAATAAGCTAGGCAACTTTTTCACTCTATGACGCAATCGCTGTGAGATGCCGCATCCCGACCTCTGCGTGTGGATCCGAGAATCTGCGATGGAGGGTAATGAGAGTGAATGGTTGTATACGGTAGAGGAAAAGGCACTCTCGTACCCGGTGAATGAGGAACACATTTGGCCCCCGAAACCTCAACGCACAAAGGAGTCAGACGCGCGGGGACGAAAGAACATTAGGAGAGTCATTCGTGAATTCGTAAGAACTGTATGAATTCCGTAGGCAAAGAGCTGTATAGATTTTGAAGCGGGGTACGGCTGCTACATGTACAAGCGAAACAATCAGAAAGGCGAAATCGAGGTAATGTGTACGCACAATTTTTCTGCTCATTATTGAGCTACCGTCACGTCCAAAAATGGTGGGAGGAAGGTGCCGAAGGAGTTGAAGAAGGAGGTGGTGAGTCACCGTCGAGTTTAGAGGTGAGATATCGCCTGCGTCGTTGGACGGCTATGAAGTTGGGTCATCGATGAACCTTCGGCCGAGCGTGCCTTGCACATTCCTATAGTTCTTTTTAAAGATTCCAGAGCACAGAGAAGAGCTTATTTAGCTTGAAGTGGTTTTCGCTGTGAGGCTTGAAAGATTACGTCCGTACATTTAGAGTCAATGTAACGAAGAAAGCTGTGACGCACTTTCTATTTAGAGACCTTGCATCGCTTAAATACACGGCGTTTCAGAGCGACCCTGTCTCCTCAGCTGCCACGCCCGCCGCCTAGTCTATGGTCCAAAGAATAGGGGAAAATATCGCTACGCTAGAGAACAGATAGATGAAACTGGTTCTTTGTTAACGTGGCGACAGATGGAGGTCGGACGATGATGGAATTCGTCCTGAATCACAGATTTTTTAAATGAGAGTGGACACATCTTGGCGCAGGGGTTTTAGGGGCTCACCTACTGGCACATCCTAGCTTCATCTCCGGTCCTGAGTTTTATCCATCTCATCTTCCATCTCCACGACAGCAAGTCCATAACCACCCGTACTCGGGCCTAAGCCCAGCCGCTACAACCATCGTGTCCAGCTCGCACGCAAGCATGTTTCTTCAGGTAGCAGGTATCCATCGCAGACTTATGAGTTTGTCGACAGCTTGAAGTGTGCACGATAAGCGCCGAAGGCCCATTTAGTGTCCTCGTAGTGCAGAGCCGTCATTGTAGTTCAGGCAAAGCATCACAGCCTCCAGTCTGGCCCATTCCATCGTCTGAGTACCATTGTGAGTAGCAGGCATGAGTAGCAGGCATGGTGAGCGAAGCCCAGAAAGTATTGCGGCTGCTGACTGCAAGTGTATTGTCGGAGAGCCTGAGGCAGCAAGCAGAATACACAAGACGACGAAGACGTACGAAATGGTTAAACCAGCTTGATGTTGTTCTTTCTTTAGTTTTTGTTCACCGATAGTGCAGTGTATACCCTGCTAACGCTCTATTAGTATGTTGATTCAATGTGAGTTCAAAGATCAGGTCGATACAAAGTGAGGTGCTTACCAACTCCGCTACTCAAGCTTCACGATCTCTGGAACACGATTCGAGCTTTGCTGAAGGAGTTTCACGTATTGAGTTCGGATCATGCTTGCTTTAGACACAGAGGGCTTGGCTTTGCAAATACTGTTGATGGAAGAAAACAGGAAGGTCGAAGAAAACATACGAGTTACATCCTCAACCCCCGGTGGTTGCCTTTAAAGATTTGCAGCCATACATTCATTGCAGATGAGATACAGCTACTGCGAAGAGGTAAGTCTCGAAAACCTGCTTGAGTTAGTGAGTTTCGGCTCATTCATGACAGATGAAGAAGAAAAAGAGTTATTGGTGAAGCTCGACAAAAACGCGCGTGTCAGGGTCTCAGGGTCGGCTTCAAGTTGGACATTGATATCAACAAACGTCAACAAACCTCTCTTTCAAATTCCTCCATCATATGCGAAATTTATAGTGCACGTCCAGAAGTTCAAACCTTGTGTAGCTTCTTATATAAAACCGCCATACCATACTACACACCTAAACAGCCACACATCGGCCGATACTCACATTGAAGTCTGCAGATCGATAACTTTCCCTTGACTCCTTAAAGTCATTTTATATCTTTTCTCGTAAGGAACCTGCTTTGTTACACAGATATCACACGGTTGACTTACTTCGTTGAACGATTAGTGGAATACGTACTGATTGCCAGCGATGAACAATAACTCAACCATACCAGTCGAAGTTCTTGAAGATATCGTTGGAAACTTCGTCTCCGAGTACCCGAAGGAAGCGGACGATCATAAGTTTCTCCCGCACTGGCAATGGGACCTTTCGCCTCTTCTTCGTATCTGCAAGCTTTGGAACGACTTAATTTAAAGGCACATGTACAAACTCCTATTCGTCGGAAAGTCATTCCCTCGTGCGACGGACAGCGAAGCTCTGCAGACGCAGCCCGAACGAGAGTGCTTCAAGATTTCCAAGGAGCTTGTGGCAACACTAACGACAAACCCTCGCTTGGCCGCTTTCGTCGAGGAGCTGGAGCTGACTATCGAGGTCATTGACGACTCAGAAGGGATAGAAGGGGCAATAACAAACGTCGACATTATCCGTATCTGTACGAACGTCAAACACGTCGACATTCGAGGCTTCGTTTCAGCGGAGTCCGATCTCGGCATCTTGACTGACGTGCTGAAGGAGAAATCCCTTGTCTCCTTTCGCACCAATTTACACTGTCTGGTGCGCAGGACACCTCTCGTCTGCGCATTTGATCTATTCGGCATTATGCCACTGACTTCCGTCTTTCTCTAGTTATATCCCACTGCTCCACTGTATCCAGTGCAAGTGCTTCAGATGTCATAATCGAATATCTACCGAGTGACTTTTAAATGATTTCTCTTAGCCGAATCATCGTCAAAGCTTCAGCACTCGCAACAACCTTTGTCGACAATCTGGTGCTGGTGCGCATTGTCCATTGTTGCTCTACAGCTTAGACTCACAACGAACCTTCCTTAGTGATTTGGATGATAGGTTTCGGAAATGAACCTAAGTAAACTATGCCGATGACTCCATCTGTCATCTCATGCTGGGAGACATGCCGGGAGGAGGGGCGGAAAGGGAATGGAAGGCTACAGGCCTGGCCGGGGTCAAGGCGGGTACCCTCGAGTTGGAAGCAGGATTTAGGTGAGTGTGAACATAGCTACGATCGTTGGACGACTGAAGCCACTCAGATATACCGTTCATCCATAAGGCAGCCAGACTAGAGTCGCATATCGCAGACAGTGCCAATCTATACGGACACTTCTGAGTTCAGATACATCCCTTTTCGAGCCCATGAGGTCGCTAAGAAGCTGATGGCAACTTTGACGACAAACTCCTGTATAGCTGCGCACGTTAAAGAGCTACGGTTGGCTATTCAGGACTCTGGAATCCTCATGTCACCGGAATGAACATGAACAAATAACTTCATTCTCCACGCCTGCGCAGACGTGCAGCATGTGCAAATCATTGCATTCCACCATACCGAAAGCAACACTTTGACCGACATGCCGAAGGAGAAGTCGCCCGTTTCCTTCTACATCACACCCCATAGCTACAGCTCAGGTTCACGTTTTATCAGAAGCTCCTTCAATATACTGGAGATAATGGAAAGTTGGCCGAGGCTTCGAGCGATCAAAGTCGACGGACTCCAGTCGTTCCAATAGCAGAATGAACTAGATCCTCCCGATCCTCGCCGCGCTCCCGGCTGTTGCCCGGATCTTCAGGAAATCCGAATTACCAAACTCATACTACACTCTAGTGTCTTGGAATCCCTACACATTATGTCCGGCAATGTGAAAGATCTTAGCATCTAAACGAGTCCTGGCTCGATAATGAAGCATGGTTAGAGGCATTCTGCAAATGTTTACGTGCATGTTCCTCGAGTACCTCAGTACGTTATGTAGACTTTTGGTTTCCTAAGAGCTCATTTCCTCACTAGTGATACACTCGCGACTATCAAACGTTTGTAAAAAGCGTCACGAAGATTCCTGTAAACATTTTGCTCTTGCCATATTTCCACTCGATTGTGATCTTGTTTTGTTGTCTTTTCACAGAATTACCGCTTCGTCTCGAGTATAATAGCCGACTATGATATTATGTTATGGTCCGCACACACAGTCGCGTGAAGAGCATAATTCGTGCGCAAAGAAGAGATTATAAAATTAAGAAAAGAGGTGCAAGATATATAGATTGAATACACAGCCAAATATAAGCTATAACAGGAAACCAGAGAGTGACGTCCCACCATCCCAAATCTGCAACTCGATGTTCCGCCCAACACACAGATCTCCCAGCTTCCTGACACCACTCCCTCTGTTTCTGGCGCTGATAGCAAAGTGCCTAAGGGCAGCAAACTTCGCTGGATTTTCCAGGTGATTGGAAAGGTGGCCCAGCGTCTCGTTCGTGAGGATCGAAGTGTAGCATAATCGCTTGAGCTGCGGAAGGCCAGAGATAGCTCCAAGGTCAACGTCAAACTCGTGGATCTGCAGTTCCTCTAGTCTTCGCAAAGCAGACAAAGCTTCGGACAGACGAGGGTAAGACCGATTAGGGTTCCCAATTTGCAGCTTGACGCACTGGAGGGTCGGTGACCATGCTTGTAAGCATTCGACCAATACTGCGTCGTCTAACGTAGGTACAGAGATCCCGAGCCTCGTCACGCTGTTGCATAACATACGGAGAGATTTGAGGTCACCTTTGGGCAGATATCCGCGAGTAAAAATGATTTCCTGAAGTTCGGGGCAGCAGTTGAGAGCACCAGAATGTGACAGATTCTCCCACCCTGTGAATCGTAGGCCGTGGCCCCCTTCTACTCTGATTGTCTGAAGTCTCGGCCATCTTTGCATCAGCTCGTAGATCGGAAACGATTTAAACCAACTGTTCCTCATACTGATGCGAAATGAGACGAGCGATTTCTCTTTCAGCGACTTGGTAATTTCGCCAAGGTGGTAGAGACTGAATCCTCGGAGCTCCACGTGCTGCAGGTTTGGACAGATATCCAGAATGAGGGGGACTTGTCGCGACCAATACACCTGGGCGCCCTCGGCTACCAGTTCAAATTCTTCAACCTTCGCCGCAAGTCGAGGGTTGGCCGCAAATGTGTCTATTAGCTTATAGGCGACCACATTTCCCCTTCCCTCTGATTGTTCCCGTATTCTCAGAGTATCGTGAGCGAATCTCCGTCCGATCGATATGCTCCGATACAAGTATCTCTCGGAGACCATTTGCCATATCTTGCAGACCCGGAGAAGAGGCACAAGGTACCACCGAGGAAGAAACTTGAACTCTGTCCCTTTCGTATACTCCGAAATCAAGTCTTCAAGAATGACTTCCAGTATCTCGACAGGTAGCGACGAGTCGCTCATTCTACCAACTACGTAGGCGATCTTTAGACCTAATAAGTCAAAGAACAACATTAATCGATGGAAGGACGTACGAATGAAGAATGCAAGTTACAAAGTGTCTTTCAGGGGATAGGCAGTGTGTTGATGATGAGAACGATTGTCGGCATGATAATGGAGGGTCTCAGAAGAGCAATGTCACTCCTTATCTCGATGCAACCCGATTGATCTGCAGATTCCCACGGTAGAATGTTGCATGGATTTAAAGTGAAGCGTATGTCATAATAATACAATCAAATTCATAGTTATCTGAACACAAAGATTTTTATAAGTACACAAAGGGTGTGTGAGATCAGCATTGAGCTGCAGGTACGAGAAACACAGAAAAAAAGCTTGAAAGAATTCTTACAGCACGAAACCCGAGATGGACTCCCGGTCTTGCCAGTTCCACTGAATCACTTCCCGCTCGACTCCCCGCTGCAAGCAGGCATTCATCAGCCGCTCTGTGTTTTTTTTGTCGTGAATAGGAGTGGACACAAATCGCCGAAGGGCAAGAAACTTCTCCCAGTCTTCCAAATGATCGCAAAGGCCGTGTATCTCCGCAGAAGACATATCGGATTGCGAAGCGAAGCAGAATCGTTCGAGTTGCGGAAGTTCTGCGATACGGCCGAGTTCCCAACGTGTTGGATGGAGGTATGGTGCATATATCTGCAGCTCCCGAAGTCCAGTCAGGGTAGAGATCGTCTCGAATAGCGGACGGTACATTGGCCTATTCGCTACGATCTGCAGGCTGACACAGTCTAAAGTTGGGGACCATGCGCGTAGACATCCACACAATGCCTTTCGAATAGATTCCTCGTCAATCCAACCAGAGACGCTGAGGTTAGTGACGCAGCTGCACATTCCACGTAGGGTGTTGAACTCGGTATCAAGTAGAGCACCTATATCTAACCTGGAGATGGCGACGTTTCGAAGCTCTGATAAACAGCAGGCAGCACTAGAAGAATCGACTCCTCTGGTTTCACAGCTCCCTCTAAACATCGCGAAACCCTCAATACTGATCGAGCGAAGCTTTGGCCATCTCGGCAGAATGTCGAATAGATTGAATGCACAGAAGAGAGATTTTCTGCGCACCAGACCGTGTCGGTTGATGCGAAAGGAGACAAGGGATTTCTCTTTCAGCACGTCAGTCAAGATGCCTAGATCGGACTCTTCTGAAACGAAGCCTCGGATCTCGACGTGTTTGACGTTGGAACAAATACGGAGAATGGTGACGTTTGTTTGTGCCCATTCTATCGCTTCTGGGTCGTCAACGTCCTTGATAGCCAACTGCAGGTCCTCGACGAACGCGGCCAGGCGAGGATTTGTGGTGAGTGTCTCCAGCAGTTTCTTAGCGACCTCAAAACCCTCTCGTTCGGGCAGCGTCTGCAGAGCTTCGCTGTCCGTCGCACGAGGGAATGACTTTCCGACGGATAGGAGTTTGTACATGTGTCTTTCGGTTACGTCGTGCCATATTTTGGAGACGTGAAGAAGAGGCAAAGGGTCCCATTGCCAGTGTGGGAGAAACTTATGATCCTCCGCTCCTTTCGAGTGTTCTGAGACGAAGTCTTCAACGATGTCTTCAAGAATCTCGACCGGTAAAGATGAGTTGTTGTTCATCGTGGGCAATCCACGGGCGTCCCTCGGAACTTTTAATCTGGTATGTCAACAAGTGAATATTGGTTGAGAAAGGCGTAGTACTTACCAGAACAGAAACAAAGTGGCTTGAGATGAGAGACTACCGTCAAGGATGGACAATGTGATGGCTGAAGGAGTCGAGAGCGCGTGGTCAAACGTTGTCAGCCCCTATCATGATAACGATTAAACGATCAATGACCAACAAGTGCCGGAGTCCCACGGATAATCACTAAGTTATTAGATTATCTCCCTTCTATGAGCAACTGAATGGGTCAGATCATTTTAAGGGACAACAACCACTGGTAGAGTAGATCATTACTTACCAACTTGAGCGTTCCTTTCCTTCTTCGTTCTGTATAAGATCTATTTAAGCGCCGCCGCCCCAACATTGTCCCCATCATCTTCACTCTCTCAGCAGCCAACGCTGCCTGAAAAGGAACGAGGAAGAGGATTATAAGAAAGGACTAAAGACAGTCTAGTGTGGATACGCATTGGATCGGTGGAAAAGGAGGGGGTGGTGAGAGGGTGAAATTGTACCCAGCTGTTTTATCTCGTGAACCGTACCAGCGACCCGCCGAGCCTGACCAGATTCATTATCCTATTCCCGGGACTCAATAGGTTTGCGTTAGCTGTCGAGACTTGATGGTAGAGGTAAAGTGAAGACGAGGGCACGATCTAGTAGACGTGTATAGTACACTATACTGTGCGAGTCAGATCGTGTTTTGCGTCTTTAGGACTCAAGATGTCGCCGTTTCCTTCATGGACCATCGGCGAGTAGGAAAGACCAAAAAAAAGTATCAGTGTGAAGAATACTGTAGAGGCTGATTCTGGAGCTGAAAAGCTAGACGCACTAGATACAGTTAGGGCTCCGCAACCGTACCGTATTTACGGAATACGGTACGGTTACGGACGGGCCGTACCCGTACCGTACGAGCCTGTGGAAGAAAAATTTACGGGCCGTATCTGTACGGCCCGTACCCGTATCTCCTTTTTCTTCGAATACGGTACGTATACGGCCGTAAACGGGGGCGTATTACGGCCCGTAACCGTACCGTACAAGCTCCTTGATAAAAAATTTACGGGCCGTATTTGTACGGCCCGTACCCGTATTGGGGGGCGAAAAAAACGGCCGTCCCCGTATACGGTACGGTGCGGAGCCCTAGATACAGTCGTAGGCACATCCGTTCTACGTCTGGGAAGCTCCTAGACACATATTTTCATCGTATTCTTTCTTTTTACGCCAACACGAGGGCTAACATTCATCCACGTTCGATGGTTCGAAGAACGAAGGTTGAGGCTCACAGTTGGAACTTGATGGATTGAACCATTGAGTGCACAAAAACTAGTCGAAAACTCTTGAGCACTTGGTGAGTATAAGAAGATACATAGTGAGATAGTATGAGAGGGACGATAGCAAGGATCAAGAATGACGCTCGACGTCGGAAGGAAAAAGGATTGTTGAACCTTGGCGCTTCGACTTCCTGTCCTTCGAGTTTAAGTTGCCGGCCACCGTGACGTGTTCTTAAGTTGCCGGGGGCAACTATATTTTTACATGCAGGACTTCCGAGGGACGTGCGTGCGTGCATGAGCCTCAATACTTCCGAGTATTTACATGCAGGGTCCAATGACACTTCCTTGCAGGGTCGTAAGCACTTCTGTGCAGGGTCGAACAGCACTTCCGTGCATACTATGTAGGCTCACTGGCACGTACTGCATGTCTTTAGATTTGATTCCACTGCTGAAGATGTCATTATGATTGCCAGCAGTATAGTACTTATTCTTGTAAAATATGAATCACAATTATCTTCTAGTAGGTCGAAGCAGTGATTCCCACATCCACTCGTGACCCCACACCTTTCCTTTGCAAGATGAGAAGAAGCAGCGAACATGGGGTCATATGATTCCGTATGACACAGGGTATCCAGAGTGTCAAAATGTCCATCAGTTAGCTCCTCTCTCCCCTTGCGTACTTCTTTGTACTTGACCACGCGCAAGGAAAGAGGAGGCTGGACGGGACAAGTTTTGTCCGAAATGAGACCAGCGCATCAACGTGGGAGCAGTGAGATCCCATCTGAGGTAAAATGATTATGTCGTCGTCGAGGTCGCAGAAGATGGCGACTCGTCGAGCAGTCTTCAGCGTAGTTCTCGCAGAAGAAGAACGGCAGGTCCAGTACCTGAAGGCAATGCTCCGCTCCGCGAGCGACAAGCTTCAAGGCGAGTTCCGCAGGGAGAATGAGGCGGAGGAGAGAGTCGCACAGATGCATAAACGCAGGCAGGAAATCCTCGTGAAAGCCATCAAGTCTGAGCAGGCAAGGCAGCGGGCGGCGCATGAGATCTCTCGTCAGCAAGAGGAGATCAAGAGATACAAGATGCAGATCGAGATGATGCAAGCTCAGTTGCATAAAGCGGACGAAGACGCTAAGACCCTTGATCAGCAGAGAGACGAGGCAGAGAAATCGGCCTCTAGGGCTCGCGAGACTGCTAGACAGTACAAGCAAACACCCGTCGAGTGGAAAGCCCGCAAGGAAGGAAGAGAGGAGGGCCGCCGTGCAGGCATGGTCCGAGGTTACAGCGATGGCGACATAGACAGTGTCCGGGGCGGGCGCCATCGAGGATTTGAACAAGGACGTCATGCTGGTGAACAAGAAGAAGAGCTGCTGGAGAGCAAGATGGGAGAGCCCCCGAACGACAGAGGGCATTGCAAGAATTCGACCGGTTTGCAAAGGCGAGCGGCCTCGATGAGCTTGCGTATCGTTTGTTTGTCGAGCACCAAGTCCGGAAGTAGCTTGTTATTGTCCATTGAATATCAACAGAAAGAGGAACTGTCTTGTGTTAAAACAGATATCAAAGATAGAAGAAATAAGTACTTACATCAAGAGATTGAGTCTCTGTATATGCATTGTGGTCGATGATGAAGAGACGCGACGACGCAAGGAAGTCGCACTCACGGAAGACCCTGCACGGAAGTCTTGGCGGCACGGAAGTCTTTGCACGGAAGTCATGGCGTGCCGAGACTTCCTTGCAACAGATAATCTATCTAATACATGCTTTCTAGCATCACAAGCATACAAATGATTTAATGATTATGCTCTTGTATGTACTAATGTAATATATATCTAATTTTTTCCCTTGTAAATGTTATGGTATTTTATATCAGATACATACATGGTAGGAAGCCTTTACATGTAACTGCAAGGAAGCCGTGGCCTTCCGTGCGTGCCAAGGCTTCCGTGCAGGGTCTTGCAGGGTCGTATTGACATTTTTTGAGTGAGAGCTGTCATGCTGCCGTGATGTGCCGTAGCCATTACCGTGTTTTCCGTGCCTTGATTCAGGCACTTCCTTCCCTTCCGAGTAGGTGTTCCTACCCTTCCTACACTATTTTCCTTCCCTTCCTTCCCTTCCTTGCAACTTCTGTGCAACTTCCGTGTCTTCCTTGCAGTAAGTTCCTTTCCTTCCTACCTTTCCTTCATACAGTTCCTTGCCTTCCGTGTTGCAAGGTACGTGAGCTCCGTGTGTTGTGCGTGTTCTTCCTTGCCGCTAACATTTCCCTCCTTTTCTTCGATATGGTACTCTGAGTCCAATTTATATGCTATAATTCCGAAAAAAATGGCTTGTATTGAAATCAACTATAGCTACATACATGTACTATCCATTCTACAATATATGCCTTTTTTTGAAGCTGTAAAGAGCATACAATGAGTGAGAAGAAGTGTGGGAAAGTTACAAGTCACTTACTTACCTCGAAGGAACGTTGCTCGGAAGCACGCAACGTTAGCGCATATATGCACGGCCCTCACGGAAGGCCCTGCACGTCCCTCGGAAGGGCCTACATGTAAAAATATGTTGGCCCAGTTGCCGGCCACCGTGACAAGTTCTCAAGCTACCGGACCCGGTAACCTGAACTCAGGCTGCGAGTTGCAACTCGTGTGGCAACCTCCATCACATTGATCCCCGGCGACTCATAGCGGAAGTAAATATCGGAACGGAGATATTATGCAAGATAAATCCATTTGAAGATTTTGTTTCCGAGTCCTTTGGTTCCGAACCTTGTGTCGAGTCTGTCAACATCCGACTGAGGTAAGCTCTTAATATTATAGACGTCTACACACTAACAGCGAGCTCTCAGCTGAGATGTCTAAAGCAGCCCGCAGCATATACATAAGGACTCGTGTTATTCAAGACTGTGGCACTTACACACAGTCTCAGCATGGGAGATCTCATCAAATGGGTGCGTTATCATTTATTGGCTCGTGTATATCGGGCTGACATTTAATTGCGTCACAGGTCACTACTAATTCGAAAGAGACCAAGCCCCCTGAAAACAGGATTGTAGGCGGGGCACAACGCGATGAACCCGTCTTCCTCGCCCGTGTGAAGCGCAATGGTAACGTCTGTAGGTATCTCCATTGCAAAGAATCTTGGCCTGCGCATCTGCTCATCATCGCAGATCCCGGCAGATATTTGACCAAGCTTGCTTATATCGGCCTTGACGGTGTGGAATGTGGGGTCAGTCCCCTCCCCGAAATTCTGAAGGTCCGAAATTGTAATTACTTTCTTTCTAGAACACCGTGTGGCAGGCTGCGACTGGTGATGAAAGTCAGTTCACGTGGGTCAAGCAATCCGGACCATTCAACCAATTCAATTTACTAGCAAGTGGCTATGTACCTGTCAAGTATGTGCTCGAACTTTCCTTTCTTACGTACCGCTGATGACTGGGTTGTTAAACAGATCTGGATTCGAGGTTATTAACAATGGTTGTGACTTGAAAGTGTTGTACATCGCGCGAGTACTTTGCCCATGGTTAGGACTGACCCCAGGCATGGTCTCTGAGGGCTGTGCCGGTGAGCTAACATTTAATCAAGGAGGAGAGAAACTGATCGCGTTTGATGCTACACAGCGACAGCTGCCTACGCTAAGAAAGATAATGTACACAGTGAATACGAAGTGCTCTGTACCAGTCTCCCCGTCTCAAATTCGAAGCCTCCGAGTCACATTTAATCCCGAAGCTCCTCTTTAATTCACGGGCGATGGAGCTTTAGGACCAAGTCACCGATACCTTGTTCGAATATGGGGGTGTTGAAATTATACAATGCGGACAAACATAAGAGTGTGTATAGAAGATTTGGTGAATAGATTGGTACTTACAATAAATATACCAAATAAGAGTATTGCCAGCTGAAGAAAGCAGTGTGACCATTCCGTACTAATATACGGACGGTAAACGTATGGAGGGGCGAAGAAATACGGCCGCCCCCGTATATGGAGCTAGGCCAGCCTAAAGGAGGGGGATTAGAGCGACGTGTTAACTGTCGCGAGGAAAGCCCGCTTTTCAGGCGTCGCTCATTTTACAGGAGTTATGCCGCCATCGCACAATGGCAATTAGACTGACTCAGAAACTGAAACTATCTCTGTAGTATTCTACCACTAGTTCCACAACTACCACTTCCAGTAGAAAGCGTGGGCACCAATCACAAAACGAGATGTCATGAAATTCTATTTTCTTCTTTTACTACGTACACCAGCCAGTGCAAAAGTCCCGATGATTGTAGTTATTGTAGACCAAAAGGTTCGGCGTGTTGGGGGGAAGATTAAAGATGATGTTCTTTGTAGCAAGCGTACGCAAAGCAGTCTTCATCTGATCAGGCGTAATGGGCTGAGACTGGACGCATAGAAGATCATCTCCTTCAACATCTTGGTTGACGGAAGAGGCAATTTTTGCGGTGGATGGAAGGAAGTTGGCAAAGTAACTCAGGAACGTTCCGAGAGCCACACCTAAAGCAGGCAGGTCAAATGGCTTGTACGACGGAGAGAAGGTCCACGGAGGGTGGAAGGTCGGATGCGGGTATATTGAAAGGAAGTAGGCGACGAGACCAGAAACGTGCGCGGTTGCCATGCTTGTCCCAGACATGACTACAAAATCCTCCCACCCTTTGATCCCACAGCTAGTGATATGCTGTCCCGGTGCAAGAATATCCACACATTTCCCATAATTGCTATTTGACAACAGTCTGTTTCCAGAGGTCGTCGCCCCCACCGTGATGGCCTGAGTCGACGCGGCGGGGGAGATGTAGCATGCGTCGACGGGGCCGTTCCCAGCTGCAACGACGACATGCAGGCCGGCATCAACCACCTTGTTGACCGCATCGACCTGGGCGTTCGAAAAAGCCCGTGTATTGTACGACACGTTGACCACGAAGCCCTTCTTGTGGCAGGTGCTGCGGCGCTTGGAGTCTTCCAGCACCCACTGAAGTGCCGCGATCGATGTGCTGACTTTGCTCCCCTTGAGCCCGAAGATTTTCACCGACGTGATCTCCGCCTTCTTCGCTACTCCGTACTTATTCGAGGCGATGATCCCTGCGGCGTGCGTGCCATGGCCGATATCATCTTCATGCCCGCCGTCAATAATGAATGATTCACCCCAGTAAGCGCGGCCTTCGAACTCCTTATGCTTGATGTAGACACCCGAATCAATGATGTACACCATCACGCCGGCACCACTGATGTCCGAGTACGTGTAGTCCGGTACAAACCCAAAAGGTATATGCTTGTGATTAATATGTGTGAGGCCCTGACCGATGTCCATTCAGTCACTTGAGATGTCTAGCTTGTTTCGGAAATATACTTACCCAAGGTGGAGATATCTGCGTTTCACTATCTTCATAATTTGCGAGGTGAATAGTGAGGTCTTGCTCAACATATTTGACCTCAGGCCTGCTCCGAATTCTGTCAAGGACGTCGCGGGTGAAAGTACCAGAGTAACCCTTTGCCACTGCACTGTCATATACATGCTCAAGGACAATGGCAGCCGTGCTGGCTGAATGCAACTCTTTTAACATCTCGAGGAAGTCCATGTGAGCGGTGAATACAGAGGGGAGAATGTCGTCTCGGAGGATCACGATATATGAGCTGTTGATAAGATCATGTGTGGGTGCAAGCGGGACGTGAAGTGGTGCGAGCGTCGATGCATGTTCGATAGGAGAAGAAAGTGTCACTGAAGCGATGAGTAGCGTAAGAGAGAGAAACTTATGAATATGCATCGTTTTTTGAGGATGAACTTACAAGAGGATTTGCCTTTATGTCTTTGCACCGGGCCATGAGATGAGCCAGCTCTGCGAGCGTCGCACAGAAAGATAACTCCTTTCCCAAAACGGTTAGGCGCGACTGTTGGTCACAATTTGATGTAGCACGAACTTGATGAATTCAAAATCACATTGTGAGTCCCGCGTATAGCTAGGTGCATGTCCTTGTCGTCCTCCATTGAGCGCCCGTCAGACTGGCAAACAAATAGGTGCGGGTGCCTTAAGTATTTAGGAGAAGCTAGGACGCCGGAAAATTAGGCCGACGGTTGAAATGCAAAGCGACTCGGCTGGTGTACTTACTTACGGTGCTTATGGCTCAGGCTACTTCAGAAGTAGACACTTCGGCATATGGAATGCTTGGAAAAATCGGAGATATCAAGACTGCGACTTTTGAGCTTGAGCGAGATGCTAGTGGTGAACTGTCCCTGAGTCCAATTGATCGGCGTTATCACCGATACATTGTTTGCTGTGTACCTCACTTTGCGAGTAATGTATTACATCTTTTGTGAGAAATGCCTGCCTATCGCTTCAGAAGTAACGAGAGTGCTCACCTGTCGGCATCGGCCTACCAGTGGGCGAAGTTAAAGTTGATCCGAAATCATCCGCAGTCTTTAAAGTGTTGAGTACACATACTGGCTGATATGGTGCTGATTTCGTCGTGTAAGTTTGTGATAATTGATGAGGAGCTATCCGATGCTTAAACTTGACCTTGACCTTCACGTAAATTTTGGACATGTTGGAGGAATAAAGAGAGGTTTTTGATGTCGTTTGTTCGTTCAAGCGGCTGCTGACTCGGAGTATGCCGGCGACTTGAATTACTAATGGCTCAAGTTAAAGTTACTGGTTCCGGTAATTATTAGGCGCCGTCACGGTACATCAGGGAAACTACTTTTTGCTTACGGTGACTGACGCGTCCTGACGCTGCCTTAAATGGACTGAAGGGTTGCTATGCCTGTCTGAAATCTACTGATGTGTTGCTATGCCTGTCTGAAATCAACTGATGGCCTTAACACACTGAAATAAGCAGATTTTCAGGACACACTCAGTACGTCAGTACATCAGGAGGTCAGCCAAGCATAAGTAAAGACTAAGTACAAGCATGTACAATTCAAATGTCATAGTAAGTACAAATCAGTACACCAGTACTTCAGTACGTCAGTACTGTAGATTGCGCGCTATTTTCCTCTCGCCTTCGCTGTTAAGGATGTTCGTGCCTTTTGCTGTCAGCTGAGTGAAGTAAGCACATTTGTCTTGTGCATTTCGTAGAACTGCCCATACTTATTAACCCAAATGGCCTCAAAAGTCGCGCTTATTCTTTTCCCTCGCAAGCTCATTGAAGTTCACGACCTGCGGCCCGATGCTTATAAACTAGATGTAGCGGGACGAGGGTTGGCAAAGAGGGTGCTACTGGAGGCACGGGTGGAGGAGGTGCAGATGCAGGTGCGGGTGCGGGAGGGGTAGGGGTAGGGGTTACTGCACTGGTTGGTGCACTTGCAGCGGATCTTCTAGCGGCTGCCAACCTTTCCTTCTGAAGCCTTTCAAATTCTTCATCCTGACGAGGTGCCTCTTCTTCCTCACGCTCAAGTTGGCGAAGCCGCTGCTTCCGCAGCCGCTCCTCACGCTCCCTCAGCATGCGTTCCTCAGGGTCTTCTTCGGGCGCTGCTGGAGGAGCTGGAGGCGGGACAGGCGCACGAATAGTCGGGACTGACGAGGCTGAGGACACCGGTGGACGTGTAGCAGCCCCACGCGTCTTTGGAGGCGGCGGTGCTGGCGCACTCTTCGGCGCAGGAGGTGGAGGCGGCCTCACAGCACTAGCAGTGGGTGTTGGTGCTGGAGGTGCAACTGAAGAGGTGGGTGTCGGGGTGGGAGGTGCCGGTGTAACGGATCTACCATCCTTCAGCGCACGCTCGCTTTCTAATCTCTCCCTCCTCACACGTTCGCGCTCTTCCGCATCCTTTTCGGCCTGACGTGCCTTTTCTTCCGCCTCCTTCTTATATTGTGCCAGTCTCGGTTTCCACAGAAGTATCCACCGCGGGCGACTCTGGCGAAGGTGCAATGTCACCTAACGCGCGCATACGTTCTTGCAGTTTTCGCTGAGCCTGCTCCCTGGTATACGCTTGACGCTCCGGGCTTGGGTACAGCAGGTGCCGGAGGAGCCGCAAGGGTTGCAGCAGGTGGTGGTGGAGGCGGCGGAGAACGAGCTGCGGCAGGCGGGCTGCGAGGGCGGTCGCGTTCGCGTTCACGTTCACGTTCGCGCTCACGATCTTTCTCCCTGTCCCAAGAACGGTCGCGTTCGCGATTGCGCGAATAAGGCCGATCCCTGTCATAATCCCTGTCTCTGTCGTAGTCCCTATCCCTATCATAGTCCCTACCATGACTCCGCTCTCTCGCGATCCCTGTTGTAAACATGCCGCCCATAGTCACGTTCCCTTATCATAGCTTCCCTCGTCGTACCGCCCAAAGCGCTCATTCCGCCTATCCCGGTCTGTCGTCCACTCCCTCTTCTTCCGTTCGCGCCTACGCTCCCGATCTTCCATCTTCTTCTGTACTTCCGGAATCCTCTCGTGCATGAGGTGCAGTAAGTCACGCTCTAGTTTCCGCCTCTCCTCATCCTTCGCGGTGCTCCTTGGTCCACGGCTGACGTACTTAAGGCCTTCCTGGATTCGCTTCGCTCTGTATCTGAGGTCTTCCATCTCACGCTCAAGCTCCTCGTCTTCCCTTGTTCTCTGAGAGCTTTCGTCTGTAGCATGCTCCAAAGCCTGAGCAGCTCCTTCAAGCTGGCGTTTCATGCTCTCACGATCCTGCGAAGGGGACTCATTTCCAACACGAACATCACGTCGGTCAACATGCCTTCGGCGACTCTTGTAATATGAATCGCCGTCGTCATTCTCGGTGTACTTGTAGACTGTTGCATCTTTTCTTCCACCTGCACCCGGAGCCGAAGAGTCATTGAAAGATCGGACCTTTGAACGCGAAATCGCATCACCGCTTCCCGCAGAGCTCGGCCGCGAGTTGTCGTGCTTCAGGATGTCCTTGAGGAAGTTGACGGATGTGTTAAGATCACGAGCTGAAGGAGGCACTAGTTCTTGAGGAAGTTCATCCGGAATCTCCATTCCAGTCAATTCTTGAAAAAGTCGTTGATATCAAATGTATATTTATATAATTATCAAGGAGACTTACTGTGATAAATGAGACCCATAGCAACATGAAACTCAGCTAGATTCAGTTTACCCTTGTTATCCCAATCAACAAGGGCCTGAAAACAAATATTCAATAAAAAACCAGGCCTGCGAGAACACTAACATACCAGACTTTTGCAAGATTATTCTTTTCAAGACCACTCTGACCAAATACCTCAAGCGCCATCTGCCCGCTGATATACCCAGTGCTCCGAGTGTCCCATGCACGGAAGATCTGATCATAGTTCTTTTTCTCCGCCTTCGTCAAAGCTCAATTTATGCAAGGCTCTGTGCTTGGTAATATTGCTGGATACTCTGTTGCAGTTGACCTCCCAATAACCTCAGTGGTCTTGGGGAAGGAGCCGGGGGGGAAGCGTTAGGAACAGGACTGTGCCGATGAAGGGACTTGGTAAATTTCAGCAAAATTCTATTACTAATACTTCCAAATTAGGACATCATGTTGTCATGTTGACTTTGCTTTCATCTTTCGTCTTCACTCTCCCCCTACCCCCTCCCCCCCCCCTTTGGCAGGTTCATAATTGCACGCACAGGCCCCTGATGCATATGAGCAATAGCGCTTGACGGCGACAACCCGGTATGGTGAGGTGACTGGACAGTAGGGGAGAGATGTTGTTGCTGGCTGGGGAGGTAGAGCCTTTGCGGTGCGATGGGTGCTGAGGAATTTGCGGACGACGGCGAGGTGAGTTGCTGAATGACCTGGTCCTGTGCCGGAGCGCTGAGTGGTCCGCCGACAGAAGGCGTGTGAGGGATGGAGAGCTGCGTGAGCGCGCGAGGGCGAGCGGGTCTAGCTGCCATTGTCACTCTTTGCTGATCATACATCGAGAACATATGGTTCGACTGTGTGTGATGATGGTGAGTCTGGAGCACGCTATTCTCAAATGTTTGAGCACTTACGAGAACATCGCCGTTAGCATTTGAGTATGTTGGAACCTGTCCAGAAAGGTGGGCGAAGTTCAGTTGTCCCATGCTGTTCGGCGGGAACTGGTACGACTGAAGGGTTTGCTGCTCCTGGCTGACGCCTTCCGAAGATGCCTGCAACTCGGGCGAGGATGCAGAGGACGTAATATCTGTAGGAGGCGCAAGCATCCCGGAGCTCTGCTGCTGCTCCCGAGTCGCATCCTGCGATGACTGACCGGTGGCTTGTGAGTTCGACTCCGAGGCGTTTGTCGATAGGAGCTGTGGAAGCTTGATGGACGGATAAGAATTCGGCTGGGGCGGAGGCGTGGGTGCACCAGGTGCAGATGTTGAGCGACGGTTCTGCGGGAGGACGAAGGACAGAGGGGGCCCGAGGTGGTGAATCTGTTGCGCAGGGGTCTGCGCAGACAGAGAGTGGCCATGTCCGTGTCTGTGATGGCCCTGTCCGACAAACTGCGTCATCGGGTTCTGCGTGTTCAACTGGAACTGCTGGGACATCGAAAGACCAGGTGGGAGCGCCATGCTGAGGGAGGCGCTGCTCTCCGAGTCGGTCATCTCGAAGACCAGGTCGCCCATGTCCATCTCAGTCCGGATGGCACGGTACTGGCCCGCGAATACTTCAGATCCGGAGTCAAAGTCGTCGGAGTCTACAGTGCTGCAAGAAGGTGCGGTCGACGTGGTAGAGCAGGCGGACTGGTTGCGGCTCCGCTGGCTAAGTCCATGCGACAAGCGTACGCGAGAGTGGGATTTCTCGCGACGTTCCTTGCGCTCCTTTTTCCTCTCCTCGCGCCTCTCCTTCTCCTTTCCCTCCCTCTTGCTCTTTCCACCCTTTCCCCCCACCATTAAACCCTTGTTGCCCTCATCCTCGCCACCCTTGCCCTTCCCTTTCTTCTCCTTCGAACAGGCTGGCTGATAGACATACCACAGATACATAAAGCATACTTCTTTGGATATATGATCCATCGACTTCTATTGGCCGCACTCGAGCGCCGGGAACTGGACGATAGTGACCACTTCGGGAAGAAGCGATTGGATCTTGCAGGACCGCTACTTGCAGGCTTGTTCCGTATGTTGTTCCGGAAGGTTACAAAAGATGTTTACCGTTACCTACAAAAGGTTCGTAAAAAAGTGAAACAAATCTCCATACGCTAATATATATACTTAGTGCGTCGAGATGCACAAAGAATTCAACATCAATCTAGCCTGCTCCCTCTTGCGCTGCTTCGCGAACTTGTCCCAGTGCTTGCGCTCTTCCGCACTGACACTGCACCACTGCTGGCTGATCGTTTTCGACAGGTCTGCCTTGCGCTGTCGGCGCACATTGGGGTCCTCAGCGCCACTGGCCAGCGCGTCTGCGTTGCGTTTCTGGCGACAGTCCCTGCGGAAGAGGATGAACGCATTTTCGGGTCGCTTGATGTAATCCTCGTCACCGCGCTTCGGACGGCGCTCGGGGATACCGATACCACCCAGCGCGAGCGTGTGTGTCTGCGGAGGAGCTTGGGAGTGCGGGCTTACGACGGGACCCAGCTGCAAGGAGGAGATGGAGGAGCCGCGACGCCGGTGAGCTAGTGTGATAAGGCCGGTTGCAAGTGATGGCCCGAAGGAGTTGAAGGGGTTGATCTGTGCTGCAGACAATTCAGTGCGGGCTCATAGCGTTTTTATTAGGCTTTAGATACATTTGTTACATTACTTTTTATTGTACTTATTGTGTCCTTATGACTTCCTTATTTTACTTATTTGCTAACCGAACAACTGCGTGTCTGACTGCCTGAAACACTTAGAGCACTGATTCAGCCAACTCGTCCTTATTTCAGCCAACTCATCCTTATTTCAGCCAACTCGTCCTTATTTCAGCCGGCTTGTCCTGAATAATGGGAGGACATGCATGAATAAGGCAAGCTTGCCTTATTCAGACTTCAAGTCACTCAGGACGTTTAAGTAACGCTTAAGTCACTTTCAGCAAAAAGTAGTTTCCCTGATGTAGTGACTTTTAAATTTGAGCGCTCGTGGCATCGTCTGTTGGCATCGTGATTCGTTCTTCCAACCTCACTCCTAGCAATTTAAAAGTCATACTTTGCCCATTCAGTATCTTCCTAATTTCCTTTAAGAACATGATAGCTAGACAGAAGGTCCCGCCTCTTCGACCGGGCTTGGGTCCGCCTTTCTAAACTCCCAAGAATGTTGGAAGTTAAACTCAATTGGCATTAGTCGTGGGCCAGGCCGCTTGCATTGTGCTCAGATTAGTACGTGCAATTCACTGCCTAGCTCCATAACTTAACGTGAGACCCGCCTTTTTTTCTCGCGGGCGCTGGCAGGCAGTAACTCGTGCCTTTGATAGCGCGCCTTCAAGTACCGTTTAAATCTTGTTCAACAGGAATGAATGGCGGAGCTGGGTAAGATGTAGGTGGACGTGGATGAAAGAACACCGGACACTGGGGCGTTACTGACTCGTGATGGAATGTTGGTATCACACCGGCGACATTCAAGTTCAAATTAGAGTCATCTGGAATTATCTCTGTAGTATTCTGCTACAACCGCCGCTGCCAGTAGACAGCGTGGGCATCAATTACAACACAAGACATATTAGATTCTATCTACTTTCTGTGACCAGGACAAGGAAGGTAATCGCACAAGTCCTGATGATGGTGGTTATTATAGGCCAAACGGTTTGGTGTGTTGAAAGGAAGTCTAGTGATGATGCTTGGCGTAGTACTAAGGAGTAATTCAGTCTTCATCATTTCAGGCGTCATGTGCTTAGGCTGTTGTGGAAGACCTTTAAAATTCTGGTGGGCATGGGAGGTAAATGGTGAGGCAAATGGCTCCTCAGGAAAGGTCGGACGCGGGTATATTGAAAGGAAGTAGGCGACGAGGCCAGAAACGTGAGCGGCTGCCATACTTGTCCCAGACATGAGTGAAAGTTTATCCCCTTCGTTCCCACAGCTTAGGATAGACTCTCCCGGCGCAAGAATATCCACACATTTCCCATAATTGCTATATGACGACAGTTCGTCCATAGAGGTCGTCGCTCCCACCGTGATTGCACGCTGCGATGCGGCTGGAGCGCGATAGCATGCGTCGCCGCGGTTATTCCCAGCTGCAGCAACGACATGCAGGCCGGCTGCAACCGCGTTGTCTACCGCCTCGATTCCGGAAGGCGAATACGGTCCATTGGACGACAAGTTGACCACAAAGCCTTTCTTGTGGCAGTCTCTGAGACGGTTGGAGTCTTTCAGTACCCACTGAAGCGCCGCGATTAATCTGCTGACTGAACCTTTCCCGTCCGCCCCAAAGACTTTCACCGACGTAACCTCCGTCAACTTCGCTACTCCGTAGTGCTTCGAGGCGATGATCCCTGCGACGTGCGTGCCATGACCGGTCTTGTCTTTGTGCCCGTCGTCAGGGACAAATGTTGCGCCCCAGTGAGCGCGGCCTTGGAACTCCTTATGCTTGATGTAGACACCCGAGTCGATAACATAGACCATTACGCCGGCACCGCTAACGCCGGAGTACGTATAATCATATGTAACACCAAGGGGTATTCTCCTGTGGTTGATGCGTATGAGGCCCTGACCGATGTCCATTCAGTCACTTGAGATGTCATAGTTGTTTAAGAGATATACATACCCAGTTTGGTGGAGCCACCTGCCTCGTACTATCTTCATAGTTTGCGAGGTAAACAGTGAGGTCTTGCTCAACATATTTGACCTCAGGCCTGCTCCGAACTCTGTCAAGGACGTCGCTGGTGAAAGTACCAGAGTAACCCTTTGCCACTGCACTGTCATATACATGCTCAAGGACAATGGCAGCCGTGCTGGCTGAATGCGACTCTTTTAGCATCTCGAGGAAGTCCATGTGAGCGGTGAATACAGAGGGGAGAATGTCATCTCGGAGCATCACAATATATGAGCTGTTGATAAGATCATGTGTGGGTGCAAGCGGGACGTGAAGTGGTGCTAGCGTTGATGCATGTTCGACAGGAGAAGCAAGTGTCACTGAAGCGATGAGTAGCGTAAGAGAGAGAAACTTGTGAAGATGCATCGTTTTTTGAGGATGTACTTACAAGAGGATTTGCCTTTATGTCTCTGCACCGGGCCATGAGATGAGCCAGCTCTGCGAGCGTCGCACAGAAAGAGAACTCCTTTCCCAAAACGGTTAGGCGCGACTGTCGGTCACAATTTGATGTAGTACGAACTTGATGAATTCAAGATCGCATTGTGAGTCCCGCGTATAGCTAGGTGCATATCTTCATTGTCTTCCATTGAGCACCTGTTAGACTGGCCGACAAATAGGTGCGGGTACTTTAAGTTAGGAGAAGTTACGACGCCGGAAAATCAGCCCGGAGTAAATACAAAGCGAGTCGTATGGTGTGCTTACGGAGTTTATGGCTCAGGCTAATTCAGAAGTATACAATTTGGCGTATGGCATGCTTGGGAGAATCGGAGATATCAAGACACCGACTTTGAGCTTGAGTCGAACTGCTAGTGGTGCAAAGGCAAGTGCAAGTGTCCCTGAGTCCTGAAAGTGTTGAGTACACATACCGACCACTTTGTTGTTGATATAATCATTTAAGCTGGTTGTTGAGGCTAAGAAGCTACATGAGGCTAAGCTTGACGTTGACGATGACGTGCAATAAAAATTTCGAACATGATGGAGGAATTAAGAGAGGTTTGTTGACGCTTGTTGATTTAAGTTGCTGAGTACGCCGCAATTATTAATGGTTCAAATTACCAATTCTGGTGATTGGGCGCCCCATTTCAATCTCGAGCGCTCGTAGTATCGTCTGTTAACCTCTTTCTCTTCCCACCTCAATTTTAGTACATTTAAACGTCATTGTTTGCCCTTTCAGTGTCTTTCTTGTTGAAAACACGACAGCTAGAAAGAAGACCCCATCTCTTCGACCGGGCCTGGGTCTGCCTTTCTCAACTCCCAGTGACAGTATGTCGGAACACAATCGACATTCCTCTGCTACTCGGAGCCTTGGAACAAGCTGCTTGCATTTTTTCAGATAAGTACGTGCAATGCACTTCCTAGCTACATAACTTAACAAGAAGCCTGCAACAAAGATTCCCTGGCACTTTCTCTCTTTCGGGCAGGCAGTAAATCATGTCCTCGCGTCCTCGATAACGCGCCTTCAAGTGCTGTTCAGACCTTGCTCTTGATGACAGACGGAGACGGGAGTGGATGGGCGAGATACAAGAGGCGTAGGTGGGTGTCGATGAAAAAAAGCGAACATTAGGTTGTCACTGATTATCATCCGCAGTACACCTTTCAATCTGCACTTAACCAATGATTTTTGGTATCACACCAGAGCTTCACGAACGAGCGTACGTACTGCAAAGACTCATTCACTTCGAGATATATCGGACAGAACGAAGACGCACCACTCCTCTCGAGCGTAATACCATCACTGAACGACCGTCGAAGGCATACGTTTCTCATACCACTCTCGGAATTGGCCCCAAGAAGTGCGGGAACATCAACTATTTCCTGAGGATAGAGAATGTGAACATACAAACATGTAGCTTCTCCCACCCTGGTTATTTAAAGTCATGAACAAGTACGTCAAATTAGTCAATGCATTTGTCCTTGTTGTTAATTGCAATTAATTCATCTAAAATCTCCCCGTCTCTCAGCGTGGGAGTTTCATGATGCATCTTGATAAGGATAGGATCGCAGACGTCGACTCGCCCATCTAACTTCTTCAGTCATCACGTTTCTCATCCCCGACCTCTGTATCACTGGAAATCAACTAAGTCTTGATCTGTAAGTACTTCGCCCTGTTAAACCGATATCCTTCAATTGACATTCCTTCTTGATAGATTAGAAGATCTCCCACCTAATCGCGCTGCAATGAACAATTTATCCTTACCCACCGAGATTCAGTCAGCTATCATCGATGAATTTGTATCAATTCACAAAGCCACACCACCCAGAAGCTCGGAGGAGACTGATTTCATTCCCCGGTGGTACCTTACGCCTCTTCTTCGCGTCAACAAGTTGTGGCACATTTTGTCCGAGAGACACTTGTACCAATGCATATCGATCGGAAAGGTATTCCCTTATAAGAGGAGAGAACACGTACGCGATGGAAATGAGATCGCCGAGGAGCTTTTGTCTACATTGACATCAAATTCTCGCCTTGCCGCGTTAGTCGAGGATTTGCGATTGGGAATTGAGTTCTATCTGGAAAATGGGTCTGAATGGAGACGAACAAACATTGGCATCCTCCGCATCTGTCCTAACGTGAAACACGTGAACATTCGTGGAATCGATCCTTCTGATGTCGATGGCCTGTGTGACGTGCTGAAGGAGAAGTCACTCATCTCTTTTCGCATCTGCCATTATGACCTTTCAAACTCGTCGACTCGCGGAGGACGCTCGTTTAAATTTTTCGAGGTTATGCCGAGGTGGTCGCGACTACGAACAATCGTCTTGCACATGTCACCGGAGTTCAGTCAGCAGGATGAACCAGGAGGGCTCGATATGCCAAGGTGTTGCCCCGACCTTCGGAAAATCATCATCGACGGCACCGGACTGCGCTATAGCGATTTTCATTCCCTTCGTGCTATGTGTAACGGGGTAACAGAACTCAGCATCACTACATTCCATCTTTCGGTTGGCGAAAGAGTGCAAGAGGCATTGTGCGGATGCTTACGTGTATGGTCACCGACTCTTCGCTGCCTGAAGCTGCTTTTCCGCGGGGGGCTTTCGCCATACCAATCACTATGGGTGGAGATCTCTAACTTGAAGGGACTAGAGGAGCTACATATAGACGGGTCTCATCTGTTCAATGACCTCGGCTATATTTCCAATCTCGCACGGCTGGAGAGATTGTGTCTCTCTCCGGACTGGAACATGGCAGACTTGTCCAAAGACGAACTGCCAGTGGGAAACCTTGCTGGACTCCTAGAAGACCGGACGACGTTCCCCGCTCTCGCACATGTCGTGGTCAATACCAAATATGAGATGCAGTTTGGGAAATGTGTAGAGGATATCTGCCTTACGCGAGGCATCAGGCTGGAACGAAGGGAAGTTGGGTACCTGATGCAGATCCCGGGCTTCGTGCTGTAGCCGTCATTTCTTTCCGTTCTAAATTTCTTTGTATTGTAGCCCGTCGGTGTATGCTGACACTTTTGTTTTATTCGAGATTCTGCTCACTACCTTTTTTCACCTGTTCCTTTATTGTCCGCTTTCCGTTGCTGATATGAAAAGGGATGAATGATGACTTTTAATCCGACCGATAGCTGCTAATGGTTTTCCTCACTCATTGAATTCCTTCCACCAACACGACTGTCTTAAGTTCTCTTCGGCTCCAGCTTTTCAAGTTACCGGACCCGGACTCGGCAACTCAGCTTGAGCGCTTGGGAATCTCGCCGGAGCCGCCAACCAACTTGAATTACCGGCTGCCGGGATTGACGTTTGGCACGTGTTTCTTCCTCTGACACAAGTAGTGTGAGGCTGTGGTACCCACAGCAAAGCCCGCTACCCCAGAGTTGGCTCCCACAAGCACAGACATTGGTAATTGTACATGTTTTACATTGTAAATAGTGTACATACATTCCCAGCAAGGACAAATGGAGTTGTAGCAGGAACTGCAAGAATCCAGTTATGACAAATTTGGCTATATGACAGACGGTAACGCGCAGATCAACGGGTACACGTCCGTGCAGGACGATCAAATGGGCGACACTCGTCGACATCCACTTGCTAATAGGAAAGCGACTAACTGGCTTACAATAGTCAACATGATGCATGAACCAGAACCAGATACCCCCCCTGCGGAAGCTCCGACCGTGAGCAGATTTCCGACCACAGAAGAAGAGAAGCGGAGTCAAGGCTTCGCAATGCGTACATTAGCACGGGAGCATCAGGTTCATCCTCCAGTGCACAAGCAAGTAAACCGGTATCAATACCAACACCCATCCAACCGTAGCAATCTTCAGCACCAACTACCTCGAGTTCTCCATCCCGCACGCCGTGGCCTGCGGCATCCATGGCGCGTTGAGCATAAATGCGAGAGGCTGTGGCTGCTGCTGCCCGAGCGAGGAAAGTTTGGCGGCCGGGTGTCCGTAATACAAATACGCATGTCCGGGGGAGTGACAATGAGAGACCGCAGAGGCCTACTGCGCAAAGACATTAGCGGCAAGCACGGTGCATCTATAATGGTGCAGAATAAGAGTGAAAAGGTCACCACCAATCCATTGCTCCATTGCTACAGTGGGGAAAGGCTAAATCCAGCAATTCCGAAGCTTGTTCAAAACATTTCCTTCTTCTGATACAAATTTTAACCAATGACCCTGAAACTGTGTAAATAGCTTCTAAAGCTTCTTATCTTCAATTCTTATTGACTAGATTTCCCTAAAATTTAATCCGAAAAAAAATGTCATCTTAGAATTTGAAACACATTACTAAATTTGGCATTTACTGCCTTTTACAATCTTCCCACGGGCTCGGACTATCCGAAATTGACTCAGTTTAGCAATCCGGTGGTGTCAAAACAACTTAACTGAAAATTGAATTACCTTTTTTCGGGTCAACCGCCACCGGGAAATGTCCGGCAGTGATAGCCAGTGCCTGAAAGAGGCCAACCTTGACGGCAAACAATCTTGGAAATGCTCGGAAATGCTTTAGAATGCTGTTTCAAAACCATCCGGACTGAATCCAAGCTCAAAGTAAGACAATTTTACTTTTTGTTACCGAGAAAATTTGAAACAAAAGTCCGGAATTTTTTTTATTGCATAAATAAACTTTTCTCCCTTGCTTTCATTTTAAAAAAGTTGAAGTTGGAGTTTTACGCTCAAAACTTTGACCTACTCGGAATTGCGGAAATCGGCCTTTCCCCACTGTAGTCACGTCACGGCGATGACGGAAAACTTCACAAAGTAGTTATGTCACGAATGTGACGGAAAACTTACCGGTCTAGAGTGCCAGAGACCGAGTCACGTGACATGTTGCAACTTGGCAGAGAATCCGGACAGTTGCATACGCCATAGGATACCCAGCTACCCTTGGTAGCGGGAATTCATCACAGCCCATGCTCTCCTTGTCAAATAATGAAAGACGACTATCTCTTTAATCCTCGAGTTGCTGAAAATTGAGCACCCAGAAGCTAGAGATTGACTGATATCGCTTTCTATCCTCTACCATTTCTCTCATTATCAGCATCTGGGTTTTGCTAAAGGACACTTGGCACGTTCGTTTTTCATTCATACAACCTTCAATCGACTGTGCTGATGCGTTGTGTTGATAGTTCAAAAGATCGCCTACGCATTTGACATAGAATTAGCGTCTCATCACCCTCTGTCGAGACTTGGAAGCAGATTTCGTATACTTGATTTCAAAGTATACGAATCGCTACTGTTGTCTAGAGATCCTGGAGATCTTATGTGGCCCATGTCGTAGACAATTGCCACTTCGCTGTTACTCTTTGACTTGGCTATTTGAATCTCTTTCAGTTATGTAAGTATGTATATCACACTACCTGTCTCTGTAACGTGAAAATCGCTGACATAGTTCCGGACGTCTTTCTCTCTCTCGATAGACAATATTTCATGTCTTCGATAATGGCTGTTCAATGGCCGTTAAATCTTCGTACTTTATGCGCGGCCAAAACTCAAACGGGTATGGCTGTGGAGCTTCGGTCTTGCCTAAAGGGATGTGGGTGAATACCGATGAAATGAGGCCCGACACTCGCGTGCGCGTGCTGGCTTGGCTCGGAAAGAGAAGGGGCATGTATTTGGACACAGCTTGCAGCAGCTAGTAGATGCGCAGTAATCGGGTTGTTGGTACGTAAAACAAATATCGAACGCAATCGAATAGCACCATTTAATGCCGTCGATAATTCCGTATCGTCAACAGCAATGCCATCAACGATTGGCTCGGCTTCTGATAGGACTGGAGAATGAAAAGGTAGCAGCGACGCATAGGTTGAGACAGGTCATTGAGAGAACAGAAGAGGACGTGAAACAACTGGATTCGCTGGTGAGCCCCAAATTTCACTCGTACCTCTTGACTCTCAACGCTGATTCCCCGTACTAAAATCAATCTCGTTCCACAGTCCACAACAACATCGCACGTTCCTATTGTATCCCTCAGTGCCATCTTCTAATGCAGTAGCCAATGCCGGATACCAAAATTGGCCATGCACCTGCATGATTTCTATGATGTCTGACGATAGTGATTGATGTCTCCGATTGATTTATTCACCCGACGAGTTCAGCACCAAGATTATCAACCATCTAGCTTCTTGTCTGTAATGAAACCAGTACACGGCGCCCATGTACCACGTTCTTGAGGCAGTGAGTGTCAATACCGTAAGTGATAGTATACTTCATTCGGGAGTCGCCTCCATGATAGTCATGTTATAGCTTCGCCACTCCCTAAAATGCATCATAATCAGCGGCTTCGCATCGCTTCAAACCATTTGTCGCCACAAAGAAGACCCGTACCGGCACCGACCGAGCTTCCTGCCAATCTTGACCACGTTCTTCAGCCAAAAGGAACCCCCTTCTGGAAAACTCTTGCGTACCTGCATGAACGTGCCCAGCACCCCATGAAAGCCTGTACCGGAACGTTCCTGGTTGTGATCCGTCTAACCAATAGTAACCGTGTTGGTGCGCTGGCGATGTCAGATATATGAATGCCTCAAGGACCGGTGTACTGTAGCACTTCTTCCGGTTTACTTCTTCTGGTCTACTCGTCAGTATGTCGACTCCGTATGGAACCTTGGTAAGATGCAGTCTTTGATATGAAACGTATGCATAGCTTATTAATGCAGTGATATCAGAGCATTAAGACACTAAATATTGCTCGCAGCCAATGTCAGTCGCAATCAGCGTGAGCTGGAGCAGTGCGGATAGAGTTCAATGTGAGGAAAGGCTTCTCAGACTTGCTGCAGAATATAACTTACATGGCTGTACGCAGGCGCTTCTATTCTTAGACGTATCAAGACCGATCTCGAACGTGATGAATTGTGGTGTAGTCGAGACTTCTTCGAATGCAAGCGTACTTGCTAATTGATGAAAAAAAAATACGGATACGCGCCAGACAGAATTAGTATATAAGGTCTGGTACTCATGCCTTCAACGCATCTATTAACACCTCTCTTCCCTACTATCTCATTCGCATTCTATCCCACACATCATGTCTAAGGGCTTCTTCACGAAACGTGCAAATCCACACTCCAAAGATAAAGCTCTTATAGAGGGTGATTGGGGACTACGTAGTGACACGGGCACGGCGTGCCAACATCTCTCGATCATCGCATACATCACAGAGAAAAGGCACGGGAATTGCGACGATGACCACGGCGACACACGGACTATCAGCTCGTTCTCGACCAATGCAACGGCGGACGACATTCCTGGCACCGGTCGGATTCTCGACAAACTCTACCAATACCTCGGAAGAAAGATCGAGCGATGCATACTGAAGCTTCGTATGCGTTGCAACCCCCCACACCCGAATCAAATCTTTACTGTTCTTTGGACAGGCAAGGAAGTTTACGAAGGTCGGATCTACATAGACGAGATGGGTAAACTATTGAAGGACATCCATGAGTACAAAGGGCCTATGGCTGTAGCAGGATTGAGAAGCCTCGTGAGTCAAACGAGGTGAGCTGAGTCCATATACGCCTTCTGAAGAAGGAATTCAAGTCTGATATCATGCAGGTCGGAATCGATGTATCGATCTGCCGCCGCACTTATGGCTCTCATCAGTCTGTCTACATCGGATAAGTCTTTCTCAGACTTCTATTGTCTTGTTGCCGGGGATGAATGTATATTCAATCTGGAAATGCTCGCACAATCCCTCGACGATTCACATCCAGAAAAAAAACTACTTTACTCTCTGACTAATTTAGCCAGGTCATACTACTTTTTCGTCTTGAAGTCGACTTGGAACGAATCTCCCGTGTGTCTACTAGATGACGTGTTAGGGATTTTGTGCTTAACACAGTATGTGTCCTACCACCTATTCATCTATCGATGGTTGATTTCGATTATCTATAGAGACTCTAGTCAGGATAAAATCTTGGTCGTTAGCAAAGCGTGCCTTTTCTTAGCAAAAGCTTGCCGTGCCATTCAAAATTCCATTGCACCGAAGCAAGCTCTAGAGGCAGCATACTTCCTTGTTGTCATTCTTCTCAAGGCTTACAGAGAAGGATTCTGTCTTACTGATACTACAAGACAATTCTCAAGATTCATTCTCTGGAGATGTGCCAATTATTTTGATGTGCTTCTGAACCGAACGTTTACAAAATTTGAAGGAGGGAAAATCTGGAATTATGAATGTCTCATGCACCCTATTTGTGCCTTACAAAGCCTCTTTGAAGCGTACGCTGAAGTACATCTTCTTTTTAACAAGAATCCTGACTTATATATGATGTTTACAGGCAATACAGTACTTGCATTCGAGAAATGTTGCCCAAAACTCATGAAAAGACAGCTCGCCTTTCCTTATTTGGCAACTCAGGTAGTTGGTGGGCATACGATGGAACATTAGATATGGCAGAACGTATATTTCGACGCCTTACAGGCTTATGCGTTTACCGATCCAGAGAGCTCTTATTTGACTCAAATGAACTTTTGAAGGGGGAAATACGTAGGCACATGTTGCGGGGCGGTCACGACGATCGAGGATGGACTTCCAAACAGAATTGGTGGGAACTTTCTGAGCTTCACGACATACGGCATGAAATCTGCACCAAAAGAAACAGATTTTTGGGAATCCCAGTTCGTGTATATAGTATACCAGCTACAGATTACTGTAGCTGGGCATACCAATTTCGAAATCTACAAAGTAATGCCAGCGATTGTTGCGGCAACTGTCAATTTTTCTTCACGCTACTAACGATGCATGGGAAAAAGAAACCGCTGTATATATGTGGTTACGAGCAGGTCCTGGACTATTATACTATACAGGGAGCAAATGTTCGCAACAGTATGGATTGGGACTGGAGCCCGCCAGACAGCTTGAAGAGCTTACCCAATGTCAAAAACTCGGTGAATCAGCCTTCTTCCAACAAGGCCATCCCAATTCCGAACAAGGATGCCGAGCTTCCAGGAGAGACCTTGAACATCTCTCTTGACGAAGCACAAACAAATGTGGTTAAAAAGATGCGGATCACATTCCCGACTGCCTCCGGCGAGGTCCGGCATAAAGAATTCGACGTTGACCTATCTCCAGATAGTGGTATCCCTGAACGAGAGGTGCGTTAGAAGCAAATCGTGGCTAAGCTGCTAAGACTGACTTTTCGCTAGGCAGATCAAAGGGACGGTGAGACAATGCGGTCGAGCTCGGCCCCTGTTAAGGATCTGCAAGTAGAGCGTTCCCAAGAGGACCCAGAAACTGTAGGAGATGACCCGGGAGACAGATCTGTCAACGATAGGACGAAGATCGTTGTTTCAGACAATAGCTGTAATGATATTGCAGAGGGCGAAACACCGGATCACGATGTCGTACTGCACTCTATCGAAGTTCGAGACGTTTCAACTGAAGAGCCGGGTGACAATGCTGATACTGCCAGTGTCGGAAAGAGTTCCTCGAGAGTTCACGATCAGGTCAACGTCAGCGCAAGCAAAGACGCACCGGCAGACGCGAATGTCAATGACGGAGACCTTAGTGATGACGCATCCATCTACATGAGTGCACTCGACTTTGCTCTCGACTGATTTGATTGCTTGCGGACATGAATGAGTGTGTTATTCGCTTCTTTTTCTGTGTTATAGAGTCTCACTCCTAGACCTTCACAGTGATTGACGGAAGGCAAGGTGGATGGATGTATCTTGTGAGGTGCATGTACTAGATTTGAAGTCCGTACGAGCATGGTGACTTGGGCGGAATGGCGGGATTTTCGAGGAGCATAAGAGGGCAGTAGTCTGCTTCGTAATAATGATTGCGACGAACTGTTTGTATTAGAAGGACATATTTAAATTAACAGATTTCTATTACCGTGACCGTCCGATGCCCTTGGAGCCAGTGAGAACACAATGAGCCGCCGCCACAATTCCGCTGACACTACTGGAGCCATTGACCTTTCGGACGTGATCTTCGCTTTCTTTGCTATACCAAAACGGTACGAGGCAATCGTCCCTGGTACGTGCGTGCCATAGTCTTCGAGCCCCTCGTTAGGTACAGATGTTGCGCCCCAAAAAGTGCGGTCTTCAAACTGCCTCTGATCAGTGTGGACGCCAGAATCAAGGACGTAGTCCATTACATTTCCATCGGCACCGCTGATGCTGTCGTACACAAAGTGCCAATGAAGTATGTCATCGATCTTCTTGTGGCATATGTGATGAAGACCCTAAACGATGTAAGCTCAGTCGCCTATCGTACAGTAGTTGTTTTAGATGTAAACGTACCCAGGGTAGCCCTAACTGCCTTCTCATGCCATCGGAGTACAGTATGGAGTTCTGCTCAACGTACTTGACTACAGTGGGCGAACTCAACTTGAATCAACCCGTGCGATCCTAAACGCGCAGAAGGAAATCATGATCATGATGAGGGGGCCTTAACCGTAGACCGGGGAGCGGAAGATGACAGACGAAAGAAGTACCATCAGGAAGCTGAGCCTGATGTCGTGGACCTGCGCCTACGCCTGTAGGCTTCGCTGTAGTCATACACGTACGACGTGCTCAAGGATGCGATCGAGAAGCTTCGCGCAGAGTTGAATTGAGCCGAGACTGAATATCGGGTTCCGAGTTGGTGTTGTGATGTGATGAAGGACGAGGGGTGGGTGTCCAGGGTGAGATCCGAAAATCCGAGAATCCGAGATGGTATAATGGTATGATACGGAGACAGGAGAGCTTGCGAGCTTGAGCTTATATCGTCGGTGTCGATTGGGTAAAATTGAGCACCCCGATGCTTCCAGTACGAGAGCTGCGAGCCAGATCCCCTTCGACACTGTTCTAACGTTCCTTTTTCCAAGTCATGGTCGCATTCGCCTCTGCGGTACAGCTTGAAATCACTGAGCTTATACGCAAAGGCAACTCGGGATTCAGGCAAAGAAAGAAGGTGTATAACTTGACGTCCAATACGGAGAAAAACCTGCGAGCAGAGTTAGCGCTATGAGCAACATCCGGTGGAAAAAATATACACACACCGGCGACTTGGTCAAGCTCATCACCTCTTTCGGTGCAATTATCTTGTATCCTGAATCAAATTTTACTTCCTGATCCATATCCTCGTTGCCTTGTCACCAATCCCCGAGTCGAGTATTTGAGGCGGGCGGATTTTACAGGACAAATGTGTGTTGATGGTATTACTCGGTTGACTTGTTGCCAACAACCCGAGCAGGTGTTCACATTGTCGCAGAGATCGGATTTGCCTTCGCAGCCAGTGACTTCCTGGATTAGACATATGCTGCGTTCGCTGGGTGGTGGCCGGTGGTGAGGAAGGGAACGATCACCCATGAGACACATCCCGAGACATAACAAGATATGCGCCGACGCTAGCGCCATGATCGAGAAAGAGTGGAAGTCGTTCAGTTGAACGTGATGCACTGAGCGCTGACGCGTGGAGGAGTGAATGGGTGTTGATGTTTGAGGACGATAATTCTGCGATATATCTGAGTAGTTTAAGTATAGGCTATCATGTATAAGTAGAGTTTGAAACATGATTTGCATACATGCTCACCTTCCAATTCGTGGTCACCCAGCATCAACCCTCAGCTCTGTCGTTTTCGCCTTCCTTCCTGCATTGAGAGCCGAGGAATTCGCAAGCGCATATCCGGTGGCTGAAAGACCTCTGTTGCTTCTTCCCGATAGTCGTCCGGTCAGCGACGTAGGCCATGCTACATTGATGAAGGGCGAATCGTACGAGGGAGGCTTCAGGAAGTTTGAGATTTCGATTAATTTCACCGTGTGACTTCGGTTGTTAGTCAGTGCTTGACTATTCTGAAGCTGGATTGCCAAGATGATGCGTCCGTGACCGCCGAAGCCGTCTTCAGCAATTTGAGCGCCTTAATGGCATGCATCTCTGCGCTCCTGTCGTGGCCATATAACCCGTCGTCTGACGAGGAGCGAGTGTCCCGGACCCCTTTCGCGTGTCTTCAAGTTCATGCGCTCAACCTTCGGAGACGATCACGTAGGCCAGAACCAGGACCCAAGTTTCCCGAGCGTTGTTGCGTCCCGCTCGTTCCGAACCCACACGTCGTGTAAGTCAATGCAGCTCACGTGAAGGCCCTACATATCTATGCGACTGATGGTATCATCGGATATTAATGTCAGAATAAATGCGCATGAGGATGAAGCGATGGGACCTACCTTGGCGGATTTCACTATAAATCAGCTACCGTCACCCTCTCCCCGCCTCCGCGAGCCTGTGGCTCATTTTCACGACCCCTTACTCGACCAGTTGAGACCTTCCCTTCCCGTACGAGCGCGTGCATGAACAAAGACCGGCCCGCTGTTTGCGCCGCGTATCAGAAAGCTTTAAATGTATATCCTCGTTTGCCTTCACCAAGCCCGAGCAATTGTGAGCGGGAGGAGGGTATTTGCAGGACGGTTGGGTTGTGATGTCGCTCGGTCGACTTGTAACCAAAAATCCTGGCAGGATGTTCATACCGAGTGCAACATGCTGAGTCCACATTTCCCTCTCTTCTTTCCGACTAACTTCAACATCCTTCTTTATCTCGAAACCATTTCAGCCCGCCCGCACCGAGTGTAGCCTCCTTCCACATCCGCCCAATCAGCTCGTGGCACATTCGAAGCCCTATATCCATCCCCATCGCCGTCGCTGTCGCCAAATGCTTAGCTCGTTATCGAAGTCATGACAGCTGCCCTACGAAAGGAGATATGGTCAGGAGGCTCAGACGATGGTTGTAGCAGGGGTGCGCTGCCCGAGAGCCTTTCACCTGCCGGCGTAGGGTCTGTTTTGAAGCTATCTTAGCGATTTATCTATATTAATGAGCAGAACTACGCGGTATACGCACCGAGTTGAGCAAAATTCCATCAGTTTGGTCTGAAGGAAACAGAGCAGCTATTGCAGGTAACTGACACCTTGTATGGTTTCCATTTGAAAAGGGACAAGACGCTGAGTTCGAGACTCAGTCCGTAGTTATTTAACGAGCTTGACCACTCTCTAGACTTCTAAAAAGATTATCAAGAAGTGAGAGATGAAGAATATTGCTCGAAAGCCAAGCGTAGAACAACGCACGTATTTCCATCCATATCTCTGCCGAATGTCTTGTCGACCTTCTGAATCATTGTAGAAAACAACATTTTGACAGTATTTGAGAGGAAACAAGCGCAATGGACGACTTTGAAAGGTTGGCTGTGAGAGATTGAGAAGAGAGAAAGAGCTGTTGCTTGTAGTTACGCAGAGTCGACGCAGACAGCGCTCAAATTAGGCGCCTGTTGTCCGGATTCGGTAAATATCGTTTGCCGGTAAAACCTATCTTCTCTTTCAATTTCTTCCATCATGTCGACCAGATTACACGTCACCGTCAGGGCTCGGATTCATCCTCAAACTTCGCAGCTGCGCTATCATATAATTTAACTATTCGATATCTGAACTGAATGTAATTCTTTATTTTCTTGAAGGTCACGCACGCTCATGATTGAGAGATAAGATAATAGTTCGATGCGACTCTTACGTTGGCATATGGGCAACATTCGGCACCTCACAATCTACTATCAACACTGTCTGCTCTGAAGGTCCTTCGCGAACTAGAACATTGTGGCCCACCGTTCAATTTTGACTGTATTGTGTCTCTCCCGCAGCTGCAGAGATTGTCTTTTCATTCTGATGGGTATAAGCCAGAAGACGAAATCAACATCTGCAGCAACATTAAAGACCCAGATAAGTTCCCCGCTTTCCGAATCATCCAATGTACTGGGTTAGTGTAAATCGACCATTTTACAATCGACTGCTGAATTTATGCCAGGCGCAGTACACAAACGGACTGAATGGTGACTGAAGGGGGGAAGGCGTGATGTGGTTCCCAACTAATCTTTCTTGTAGATTCTTCGATTAGTGTTGCATTTTGAGGGATGGAGAGGATATGCGGTAGTACGTGTTAATCGTCAAAGTAATCAAATAATCAACCTAGAACTGAATTGATAGACGCGGAAGCACACCTGCCTCGTAATATCTGGTCCGAACCTCAGACATGTCGGCCATCCCAGGATTCTCCCAGATTCCGGAATAAGGGACGGAAGTGCCTCAGTTGTTGGAGTTTGAAAACACTTAGTATCTTCTAAAGGTATTGTAGAGGATATATATTGAGAAGTACTGATATCTACACTCTGCAGCATCCATATGTTGTGTGTGATTTATCGGAGTCCGAAATTTGAACAACCGCGTGGCTGGGTGACAGAAAATAGACTTCAACTTCAATTTGCTTTTCTGACTCCTTCATCCATCGCGTTGATAAACTTCGTTCTCAATGTTTTACCTACTCTAAAGACTATCTATTATCTGGGCTTGTAAGATCTTATCTCTGCTATGTGATACATACTGACTGCATCGCCAGCAGATCAAAAAATTGCGTATCGATCACACATCAATGGCCACCTCATCTTTTCCCGATGACATACTGACAGCTATCTTCAAATTATACGAGCTACAATACAGCGATACATATAAGAAGGGAGAATTCAGATTTCTTCCAAAGTGGTACCTTTTGCCTCTTCTCCGAGTCTGCAAGTCATGGCACATGGTGTTTGAGAGGCGCCTCTATCGATGCATATCTATTGGAAGGAAATTCAATCACGGGAAGAGGACGGGAAGGGTCCCATCCGCACCCGCACGACGAAGCTTTGAGACCGCTAAGGCGCTGTTGGCAACACTGTCGACAAATACTCGACTGGCCGCATTAGTAGAGGAGCTGCGGCTGGGCATCACGGACGCTCAGCATGACAAATCACCAGCATGGACGCGGACGCACGCCCGCCTCCTCCTACTCTGTCCAAATCTAACACATGTGGTCATCCGCGGATTCGCTCCCTCCGAACGCGACGCGCTGGCTGAAGCGCTGAAGGAAAGCTCGCTCGTCTCCTTTCGCATCAGCCCGCACGGCCTTGCATTCCCGGAATCGCGTGCTGTCGCCTCGAGAGCAGGGCCTCCGTTCAGGCTGTTCGACGTCCTGCCGAGCTGGCCAAACCTACAGACACTCAATGTTGTGGGGTTCGCGATAGACACACAGTGGTCTGAGCCGTCTGCACCTTGCGCTGGTATATGGAAACCGATCAGGCTAGATGAGCTCTGGCAGTGGCTGCCGAGACACTGGACTCTCAATGTCGCGGGACTCCCAAGAAGCACGGAGTGGGCTGAACCATCCGTAACCCAAGCTCATAGTGCCTTTGACGCTTTCGGAGCTGCTTGTTGTTGCTCACAGCTTCAAGACATACGCTTCATCGGAAACAAGCTACAAAGCACCGACTTCAAAACGCTACGTACAATGTGCGGCAGCGTCACAAGACTTGATGTCGGCACGCACGACTGGGGAGGGGAGTACGCGAGTCTGTGCGAATGCTTGCGCGCATGGTCTTCGACTCTTGAGTGCGTAAGCCTGCGCTTTGAACATAGCCAACGACAGTCCCCTTTGATATTCGAGGCGCTCTCTACTTTGAATGGATTACAGGAGCTACAGATACACGGGTTATACCCGCTTTTTCGCCCTATCGCACACCTTACGCAACTTAAGCGATTGTGCTTTGCTCCGCTAATCGGTTTCTCGGAAAACGAGATAGGCTTCTTTTGCGGTCATTTAGACGACCAAGACATGTTTGCCTCTCTCAATCACGTAGTGCTTCATCTAGGACGCGAGGTTGTGCTCGGAGGGCGGTTGAGGAATGACTTCCTCAGGCGGGGTATCAAGCTGGAGAGATGGAATGGCCGGAGGTCAATTTCGGGTTTCTTCCTGTGATACTTTCATTTTGTTCTGAGACTCTGTTAGTTCTCTGGTTCTCAGAGATAAGAATACCGTGTACTAGTGACTCTCTAGGCGTTTGACTGTGAATGTAAATATACTATGCTGTGGCTTCTTCGAAAGCAGATGTGAACGCATTTCCTAAAAGCCGAGATCAAATCTAGGAGATGATAGCTCTCATAAAATTGAAGCTAAAGCAGAGTTGGTATTGTTTCTGGGATTGTGAAGGGAATAAGTACGATTTGTGTCAATTAGCGCCCATGCGCGCTTATCAATGCCCGAGCCGTCCCTGAGACCCTGACACGCGAGTGTTTTTCGAGCTTGAACCAACATCTCTTTTTCCTCTTCATCTATTGTGAATGTACCGAAGCTCTTGAACTTTACCTTTTCGTAGTAGCTGTATTTCTGCTGGGATGGTTGTGTGGCTGCCAATATTCAGAGGCAGCCACGAAGGGAGGATGAGGATGTTACTTGTATGTTTTCTTCAACCTTCTTGTTTTCTTCCATTCACAGTATTTTCAGAGCCCAACCCGCTGAGTTTAGAGCAAGCATGATTTGAAGTTTGAACTCAATACGTGAAGTTCCTTCAGCTAAGCTCGAACCGTGTGTCGGAGATCGTGAAGCTTGAGTAGCGGAGTTGGTAAGTACCTCACTTCATTTCAACCTGATCTTTGAACTCACTTTGTATCCCCTCAGAGTCACGAATAGAGCGATAGTAGGGTATATACTGCACTATCGGTGAACAAAATCTAAATCGGGGACAAGATTAAGCTGATTTGACAGCCATTTCGTACGGCGTATTTCCACTATTCGCGTCAGCACCGCTCAGCGTGGTTCGACTCAGTTTTATTGTTCTCACCAACCTTGAAGCATCCGGAGCAGGCTACAATCCAACGCTGCAATCGCTTGCAGATGAAGTATATGCTGGTCACGGTGGTACTGAGTCTGGGGAGCTCTTCGGCATAATGAGTACGTCTTCGTCGTCTTGTGTATTTTGCTTGTTGCTCATCGACAATACACTTGCAGTCAGTAGCCGACTGACCCGGTATGCATTCTAGCTTTCTGTCGTCACGCCTGCTACTCATAATGGGACTCATACAATGGGATGGACCAGACTGGAAGCTGTGACGCTTTGCCTATGCTACGATGACGGCTCTGCACTATGTGGACACTAATTGGGTCTTCGGCGTTTAGTTCACACATCAGAACGTCGACGAACCCATAGGTCTGCGATGGATACCTGCTATATGAAGGAACATGCTTGTGTGTGAGCTGGAAGCGTTGGCTGTAATGGGTGGGCTTGGACCGAGTACCGGTGGCTATGGGCTCGGTGTTGTGGAGAAGGAAGAGGGGATGGATAGAGCTCATGGCCGGAGCTGGAGATGGATCGTGCCAGTAGGTGAGCTTCTAAATTTGCTTCTACGAACTGTTTCCACGCTCATTTACAAAGTCTGTCGTGCAGGACGAACTCCACCATCGTCCAATCCCCATCCATCACAACCATGTTAACGAGTCAGTTTCACCCATCTGTTCTCTAGCGCTAGCGATAATCTTGTCTCTTCCACGGACCATAAACTAGGAAGCGGCATGGCTCTGTAACATTGCTCATTAAAGTGGTGCCAAGTCTCTAAATCGATTGTACGTCCCAGCTTTCTTTGTTACATTGACTCTATATTTACGGGCGTAATTCTCTTAGCCTCGCAACCAAAGCCACTTCAAGTTGTACAAGCTCCGCTCTGCGCTCTATAATCTTGAATAAGAACTGTATGAATGTACAAGGCACGCTCGGCCAATGGTTCATCGATGACAGTCGAGCTTCATAGCCATCGAACGATGCACGCGTTAGCTTACCTCTAAACTCGACGGTGACTCACCACCTCCTTCTTCAACTCCTGTGTACCTTCCTCCCGCCATTTTTGGACGTGGAATCAGCTCAATAATGAGCGAAAAATCGTACGCCCTAATTCATCCACATAACCTCGCTTTCGCCTTTCTGATTGTTTGCTTGTACATGTAGCAGCCGTAACCCCCCTGCAAATTTATACAGTTCTCTGCTCACGGAATCCATACAGTTCTGTCGAATTCACGAATGATTATTCTCATGATCTTCTTTTGTCCCTACGCATACGACTCTTTTGTGCGTTGAAATTCTTGGGCCAACTGGGTTCATCATTCACTGGGTACGAGAGTGCCTCTTCCTCTAACGTATACAACCATTCGCTCTCGTTACCCTCCGTCGCAAATTCTCTGATCCACGCTCAGAGATCGGGATGCAGCATTTTACGGCGACTGCGTCATAGAGTGAGAAAGGCGACTCACCTATCGATAGATCGAGCCTGATCAAAAGTACCAGTGCCGGCCGTTGGACAGCGGCAATATACTCGTTCCTTTTGGTTGTTTGCGCATTTGGTTCATTCAAGTTGTCAAGGAGACAATGCATTTGCATGGGAAAGTGAGAGATGTCTGAACATCAAGTTGTACATAGATGTGGGATTCGTTGCATACTCCACTCTGTTTTCTTGCTTTACATGTACTACTGCTGCTTGTGACTATGTATGGGACTTCCATACCAAGCAACCTGTGCATTATTTCTTTGCCTGTTTGTATACGTTTCAAATACGTGGAGATTTATGTTATTCCTCCCGTGGGAAATTAAAGACAAATAGGGCACGCATTATGATGGACGTTTGCTTCAACTTGATGCTTTTGTGTCGTCGCTCTTATCTTCCACGCCTACTTTCCGCTACAGTTCACTCTCGAATTCCATTCTGCAACTGTACGTTCTTTTATCTACTTTACGGACAACATATGTGCAGCTACTGATGTTTTGCGCCCCTTGGTTTAAAGATCGAGGACGCATCTGACCCCACAAATTGACAATGTCCGACTCATCACTGCCTGTCGAGATACTGGAGTTCATCTTTCAAGAACTGATTCTGGATGAACGTTTCCCTCGGTGGTACCTCGTGCCTCTCCTCCGGGTCTGCAAGTTATGGCACCTGGCCGGCGAGAGGCTCTTGTATCGAACCATATCGATCGGAAGTCTATACCATAACGTACGACCCGGGCTTAGGAATTCCGATAAACTTTTACGAGCATTGGAGGGTAACTCTCAACTTGCCACATTGATTGAGAAGCTTCAAATCTCTAGCTTCACCGAGCGCTCAACAGCAAACACACAACTTGTCAACATCTGTCCGAATTTGCGTCACGTGGATTTTGACAAAATCAACGCCTCTGAAATTGACAATCTATTCACGGTGCTGGAGGACAAACCGCTCGTCTCATTTCGCATAACTAGTATCTATGGACATATCTTGTTGCCGATCTTCGATCTGATGCAAAATTTGCCGCAAATTCAGACGATCACAGTAGATGGACGGCGTTCAGTAAAGCTCAATGGGCGGACTGATCCTCGGGCCCCCGGTGCTCTCAACTGCTGCCCCAAACTTCGCGAAATCATCCTTGACTGTGGATGTCTCTGCAAACACGACTTTGCATCTCTCCGTTTGATGTGTAGCGTCGTCACGAAGCTCAGGGTCTGCGTCAATAGTTCCGACACAGAAGCGCTTGACGCATTATGTGGATGCTTACATGCATGGCCACTGACCCTGGAGTCGCTCAGTGTTCACCTCATACCCGAGTCCCATTCCTCCGTCCCTCCTCTTTCGCAGGCAATATCTTCTCTGACAAGTCTCCAAGAGCTGGCTATCCTCAACTTCTACGTGGACTTCGGCACCATATCAAGCCTTCCGCAGCTGAAGCGATTGAACCAACTTTTGCCACGCACGGGCGCGATCGTCGCGATGGATTGCCTGGCCAGTCACTTAGAAGACCCTGCGAAGTTTCCCATTCTCAGTGACATTACTATCTATGACCCTCACCGTCAGATTGTGGGCAACAGCAATCTGAAAAAAGCGTGTGGCAGGCGGAATATCAATCTCGAACGCTCTTAGCCTTCACATTTTACCTGGGTGTTGAAGCCAACTCGAAACACCTACAGCTGAAGCGTCTGTTGAGTTTTTCCACCAAGCTGTTACAGGGTCATGGATTGCCTTGTGAGTCTCGTAAAATACCCAGAAATTTTCATTTCTCTGACTGATGTTTCAGTTTTGGGTGTCCATCGGGATGGAAACATGGAGATTCGAGATATGTGTTGCAAGCGGAACATTGTATTTAAAAAGCGATATTACTTTGTACCAGTCTTTGTTCTTTTGATGTAAAGCTTCAGTAGTGAGGTCTTGCTTCCGCCCGCTCACTAAGCCCTACACCCTCTCGAGTGCATTTCAATGCAGTGTTTAACATAGATCACAGCCAAAGTCTGATGTTCCTGATGTAAAGCCAACAGCCTCCGCATTGTACTAACGTCTCAACTGTCGGATATTCTCGAACTTGTAAGCAAAGTATTTATACTATCTCTGACATTTCAATGCAATACTGAAATATTGATCACTACTCGCAGTAGTGTCAATCATAATACCGACTCCTCACATATGTCAGCACTCGATATTTTATGAAAGCCTCAAAATTTTATATCTAAAGTTCCATCATTGTAGATCGTATTGATTTCCAAGAAACATAGAGAGTCGAGCACTACAAAGGCCACTAATTTCCTGCAGCGACCTTCTCCAGAATTCCACTTATGAACGAATAAATTGCACCTCCCACACCATTCACGGCGACGAGAGCTGCAGTGCGGTCCCATTCCAGCTTCCCCGCCACCTGTGTACTCCGAATGGGTGGACATAGCCAGTCCTTAACGAATTTTCCGGATGCACTCCGCACTGCCCATTGCTCGCTGTGGTCGACGGCGTTGCGGAAGCCTTGAATGTACGTCTCGCATGTGATGCAAAGCGGTGCGCTCACGCCTATTGCATAGTGCAGTGCCGTTATTTTCTTCCGCTGAAGATAGTTAACCATCTGCACCTCGACGTGTACCTTTGTTGCGACTGGGTTCCCACTTCTCCAGAGATTCTTCGCGGCAGCTCTGATCGCCGCATCGCGCTCGGCTGGTTTATTCTTAGCGACGTAGTAGCGAAATGGTTTTGAGTGGACATTGTTAACGAACCAGTCGTCAGAGTCCATGGACCATGTTGGGTGCTTCTCGCTCATTTGAAGGACCTCCGAGGCTTTGACCCATTCGAACTTCAGCTTCGCGTTTATATCCTTTACGTGATCTCCAGCAATGACTGGTTTAAACAGGCTCGGCACACCCCATGATAGGAAGATCTCCGTCCCATGATGATAGTCCAGAATACGATGAATGGCGTACGAGAGCTCGAGGCGTAGGAGATGGTTCTCGTCTGCTGATTGGGTCCAGTCATCTTCTTCACAGCTATTTGCCACTTCTAAGTATCCTAGATTGGCTATAGTCTAGCAAGCATTGATAACTCTCTTCATGCAATCCATGCGGTCCTCCGCAGTGCTGGCTTGGCTATTGAGGCTTATTACAGCTTTCAGACACTTCAAAGTGCTTTCTCGAACCGAACTTGCAGAGATGTCCGGATGCTGGTCCAACCACGAGGTCAACATTCCATCGAGCTTTCCAGAAGCAATTTCACTGCGCTGAGGCGTGCTTCTCACGAGATCCTGCAGCTTCTGTATCCTGGACGAAATCTTCGACCAGCACGTCTTGATCAGTGTGGTCAAAACCAGATCGTAGTCACTTTCAATTGCATGCGGATGTATTGCGGTGCTTCCCCCAATAATATCCTTCAACAAGGACTTGAACTCTTCGCAGGTAGCTTTGTCCTCGGCTACTACGCGATCCCTGCTAAGAGCGAGATGGATTGTGAGAGTGGCATCGTGGCTATGCTGGCTCATAGCACTAGCCACTATGTCGTCCTTCCCGCGGGCGAAGTAAAGGGAAATCCAATCCATAAGTGGTGGGAAGCTCTTCGCATCGAAGGGCACGTACTTGCAGGTGTCGTAATCCAATGTAGATCCCAGCTGGTGGGGGTAAGTCTTTTTCATTTCGCTGTATAGACATAAGGAGGCAGAGAGGACTTCTTGTGTAGATGGAGGAGAGATGCCTTCTTGCTGCGACTTAGGAAGATGTCCGTCGTCCAATTTAGTCATCTGTTGGTGTGGCACTGTCGGATGAGTGGATGGATTAGCGTCTGTCCTCAAACTACTTCTGAAATCCTGAGTGCCGTTATTTGACATATCTGCAAGCGTTAAATGTCTGAGTACGGATGCTGAATGGCCTGCGCTACCATATGATGTTGAATGAGAGACGTACTTCTTCCAATGTGTTTGTGTGTTTATTCGTTTTGGTGTGATAATCATAGGAAAAGTCGTGCGGAATCTACCACGATTAACTACTGCAACCAGAGGTTACTTCGGATCTGGTCTCAAAGGGGCTTCCTCACCTATTAGTCCGTATCTCTGGTTTACATGAACCACATTGATCTCCTTGTTGTTAGCAGCAAACCTGAAAATCGACTACAAGATAAGATCAACTTGAAGTCTGTCAAGTCGAGCATCTGAGAATTTACCGGCGTTCGTGAATCAAGTTACCGTATTACAGTACTAGGTAACCGGAATTAGGGCCGGCAGCTTTAAGCATCTCGAACCCTGACACACGGAACTTGCAACGACTGCTCGAGCCGTCTCTCCTCATCATCTTTCAAGAATGAGCAATATTTTTTCATCTTCGGCAAGCCTCATAAACACTACTCTCGTTGTCGTATCGACATATTTTCCGGGAGATTGTATGGCTACGAACTCGTTACCCACACGACGGAGGTTGAACAGGATGTCACTCGTGCGTTATCTTCAATCTTCTCATTTTCTTTGCTCAAAATCGCCTTCGGAGTTTAGGCCTCTATATCCAGAGCAAGCATGTCTCGAACTCAACATCACATGCACCTGGTTGCTAGCCATGCAATACTTCGCCGACAGTGCACAAACTGTGTGCTGGTACGTACGTACATGTACTTGTATCACTTCATTGCGACCTCAACTCCGTACTGACAACAACTCCTGTTATGTATATAGAGCGAAAGCAGAGCTTTTATTATCAATGAGATGTACAAGGCGAGAACACCAGCGACGTCCATAAGACAACCATCTTGTACGTCTTTATTGTCTCATGTGTTCTGCTTGTGCATCATTGAAACTTGACAACAGCGGTTCAATCCATCGCTCTATCTTCACATGCAAAGCCACAATTGGGGGCAGGGAAACCTCGGTCCGCTGCGCTGTGTCTGTGATGTCCTGCTGGCTGTCTGCGATACGTGGCTTTGGCAAGAATCGGGCGTACGGTATTCCTGTAGGACGACAGCGAACTCAATCTATAACGCTTGCCCTTGTGTTAGAGGGTTGTTACATCAGGAGCATCGAGATGAAATGGCTAAGGATTGGGAAAGGGACGGCTATAGGTTGATGGGCTGCTATTGAGCAGGGGATTAAAGCTCAGAGGTGAGCCTGTATCTTCGCTGTACCATAAATAATTTCGTGCTCATAATCATATCTTCCCTCCCCCGCTCACTTAGACATCATTATCTCCCTTGCTTTACTCCGCTCTAACGGAAGCATCAGCGAGCTCACTCCCATCCTCGGTTCGCAATATCACGGTAATGGTGTAGTCGGCTTTCTGAGAGTTGACACACTGGATGGGACATGGGAATATGGAAGAAACAAGGCGGTTCCAGGACTACGTTTGTGGACTCTGGGTATGCGATACCAAATCTGCTCATAGCAAAGCTTCGATACATCGATGCATGCGCGAGGTTGCCCTCTCGACATTTATTCCTTCGCCAACATTCTTCAATCTTCATTACTGTAAGCTCGTTACATTAGTTTGTCCTCATCGTGGTAAAATGTCTCAGCTATTGTCTTCACTAGGCAGGCGCTGGTCGAAGACGTGATTGGAAGAGGGTCTCCGACTAGTCGGTGGGCGAATATGCTTATCGGCGTTTACCGACGTTCATCACCGATCTCCTCTTCATTGTGTTGTAGAATGTACATCCGTCGTTCACCACGAGATCTGTTCGAGTTCATGGCAACTACCCCAGCCTGCCCAACGAGATGTCACCTACAGTACATGTAACGCTGCGCCCTTTTTCTCTTTTTATGATTCCTATCCTTATCCCTCGGGAAACAAAGAGCTCAGCGGAGTGTTTTTCGTTGCGTTGGATGGCGCTGGATAGTTGTGTCGCCGGTAGCTACTTTCTCCTTCCCTCTCGGTTGCACTGCTGACTCTGACTCCGGACTTTTCAGGCGCGTTGGGCGCTTAAGTCACTTCTTCAGAGCCTCACAAGTGGTGGCGGGTGGGGGTTTCACTTCACTTCATTTCACTCGGTGCTGCGGCTAGGAAACAAGAACTGCGCGTGGGCAGACCTCCGGGGGCGCTTCAAGTTTGGGTCTCTGGCTCGCTGACTCAGACTCGGATTCGGCGGTCCATCGCTGTCAAGCTGCATTTCCCGTCTCGACGGCACTTGAAGACAACAAATAACTCACCACCCCACCTCCAGCACCATCCTCAGCTCCTTCTATCACTCCTTCGACTCATTCATTCCCAGAATCCCTTCCCCGAATCCATCATGATCTCGAGTGCGCGGGCGGGGTGAGTGGTGAACAGCGGTCGCCGATCTCCTATGTCTTATTGTCCCTTCCACAAACCCTTCCTTTTGCCTATTTCAGAGGCTGTCCTGAACTCCTTCCTGGTGCGCAAGTGTGTATTGCAGGTCTCCAGCTGCACACCCTGCGCTGCTGATTGCATATCCTGCACCTCAGTTTGCAGAGGTTGGCCCGGCTTGTTCTTTGTACTGATGTTCTATCTTAGCCGTGAACGACACTCCTTCAGCATCTAGCCTCATAGCGCCCATGAGTTGTGCTGATAAAGGTCGTATTCAATCTTCGGTCTTCGTCTTTGGCCTCGAGTCTCGAGTCTCGAGCCATTCAGACCGTGTCATAGACTTGACAAGGCGCTTGCTTTCCCTCGGCATAATGGATCCATCAAAAATCGTTTGAAACAAAAGCCCTACAATGATATCTTCAATACGATGTCGGTGTCCCCAAGAACACTTTGTCAAGCGATGTGTGAGGAAGATTGCCGGCTAGCGAGGGACGCATATTGAGGACCACGGATCGAGGACTAAGGACATCGTTGTGAGGGTCTGGGTCCCATTGTCCCGTGAAGGGAGGACGGCGAGTGGTGGGTGGCACAGGAGCTACTTTCAATGCAGTAGTGACTACTGCTTTACTTACTGATTTAGTTTATCGACTTCGAGTAGATCTGCTAAATTACAGTACTTGCATCGACCAAGCTGTTTTTACCTCGAAAAATGAGCCCATGGCCAACTCACCTGCAGTTTGTACGGACGTCAACTATACTACATGTACTTAACCTTATACACATAACCGGGCAGAGCGATAAAGAGACTATACTCTCCGAGTCTAGCAATCGTCTCCTGGAATGATTAAATCCAAACATATTAAAAAGACCTTCCCTCTGTGAGAATATCTGTATAAATCGGGAACAGATCATGATCTTGATAAGAGACGGCACAGTTGACTCACAGCTGAACTCCTTTCTGACACTGTCCACCACCATCACTCTCATATTTTTGCTGTAATTGACTATGAACTTCCATTCTGCAACCGTACGTTCTTATATCTACCTTCTGGGTATTAAATTTGCAGTTACTGACGTTTCAAGCCTTGGTTAAAAGATCGCCAACGCATCTGATCTCAGAATGTCCAACTCATCGTTACCTGTCGAGATACTGGAGCACATCTTTCAAGACTTGATATCGGACTACACGTCAGTAACAAAAGAAGAAGAGCGCAAACCTCGGTGGTACCTCCTGCCTCTCCTCCGGGTCTGCAAGCTATGGCACCTGGTTGGCGAGAGGTACTTGTATCGAAGCATATCGTTCGGAATTTCCCTCTCCAGCCATAGGCAACCGGATGAGCTTGTACGCACATTGAAGGCCAACTCTCGACTTGCCACATTGATTGAGGAGCTTACATTAAAAAGCTTCTTTTCTTCCCCTTGGTCGGCAACAAACCTCGACATCTGTCCAAACTTGCGTCACGTGGATATCAAAGCGGGCCGATTCAACTGTTCCGACAGTTTGTTCGAGGCGCTGAAGAAAAAACCGCTCGTCTCATTTCACTTCACTGTTCATACTAGTAATGAACACTTCTCGTTTCCAATCTTCGATCTGATGCAAAGTTGGCCGCAGATTCAAACAATCGGAATATGCGGCGGAGCCGGTGTAAAGCTCAACGGCTATCCGCAGGCCTCCGGTGCTCTCACATGCTGCCCCGAACTTCGACAAATCATCCTTGACTGTGAAGCTCTCTACGAACACGACTTTACATCTCTCCGTTTAATGTGCAGTGTCGTGACGAATCTCGACATCCGCGTAGCTTATTGCGACACAAAAGCACTTGACGCGTTTTGTGGATGCTTGCATGCATGGTCACAGACCCTGGTGTGGCTCAGTATCCACATCAGGCACGATCCCCTGCCAACTATCCACATCAGACACGATCCAACTTTCTCCTCTTACTTTCCTCTTTCGGAGACGCTATCGTCCTTGATGAACCTCCAAGAGCTGCGGGTCAAAGGCTTATTAGTGGACTTTGCCGCTATTTCGAGCCTCCCGGAGTTAAAGCGATTGGACCAGTCTTTGCCAAGAAAGGACGCGGTGGTCTTGATAGAACGTCTTACAAATCTGCTAGAAGACCCCGAGAAGTTCGCCGCTCTGATTGACATGAATCTTCGTCTCATCGGTTTCTTCCATCAAAATCCGAGAGAGAAAAGGATGCTGCGTGATGTATGTGATAGAAGAAACATAGCGTTGCGGATGTTGTAGTTTCCTGCCTCTGTACTGAATCTGTGTGCCTTCCTATTCGTCAATTTGGTCTTCTACCTTTCTTTTATTTCACTTAACGTTACCCGTGGCATAGTCACCCACGTGTGTACGAATTCCAACTGTATGGAGTACTCCATGTACTTCACCCCTTATTAAAATTATGCAGAAGAAAGAGCTTTCGAGTAGCGGTGTTGATAAGTACCTCACTTTGTTTCAGCCTGACCTTTGAATCCACATTTAATCACTTCATTAATAGAGCGAGAGTAGGGTATATACTTCACTATCTGTGAACATGTTGTCCGTCCACGGAGTTCATACAGTTATATGGAATTCACGAATGACTTTATGCAGCGTTTTACGGCGACTGTGGCATAGAGCGAGAAAGGTGCCTGAGCAAAGGCTCCAGTGACGGCCTTTGAACAGCGTCAGTGGTCTCGTACCTTTTGATTGCCTGGCGCTTTGGTTCATAGTCTCGATAACAATGCATCGGAATGTGACATATGTCTCAGCATCAAGCTGTCGACGTGGGACTACACTATTATCGTGGGAAATGAAAAACCAAATCGGGCACGCATCATGATTCTAATTTCTGAATCATGATGGGCGTTTGCTTGTGAACACTTGATCGCTCTTCTGTTATCCTCTGCCCACTACGATCTCGTCATTCGCCACTCTCTTCTACAGCATTTCTGAAAGTCACTCTAAGAGTACGCTCTCCATTCGTACGTCCTTCCATGTGCTGTGCAACTAACACAAAACTAGTTATTGACTAACCATGTTCGTACGTTAAAAGGTCTCGGGAATGGCCGACTCATCACTACCTGTTGAGATACTGGAAGTGATATGTGAAGACCTGATATCGGAGTATACGAAAGGAGCGGAAGAAGGGCTGTTCCTCCCTCGATGGTACCTTTTGCCTCTTCTCCAGGTCTGCAAGTTATCTCGTCTGCGAAAGATACTTGTATCGAAATATTTCGCTAGGGAGCAGATTCCCGGACCGATGGGTTGAAACAATAGAAGGGCCCCCATCTCCGGTACCTACACGGAAGCCCCATATGATTGCCTATGCGCTTCTAGCAAAATTGAAGGGCAACTCCCGACTTGCGACGCTGGTTGAGGAGCTTCATCTGCACTGTCAGCTCCACTATGTCAGTATAAACTTGCGCCTTATCAATATCTGTCCAAGCTTGCGACACGTGGATCTTCGACATTTTCCTTCTTCAAAAATCGATATTCTATCCGAAGCGCTGGCGGCGAAATCACTTGTCTCTCTTCGCATCAGCTTATCGGACGGTCTTGAAAGCCCCACATTCCCAATCATCGAGCTCATGCGAGGATGGCCGAAGATTCGGTCAATCAGGATAGACTGGGGGGGATATCGACAGAGTTCGCAGGAGAGTCCACATGACTCTCAAGTATCAGATACTTTCAACCGCTGCCCCGAATTGCGAGAAATCATCATTCACGGGCCAGGAAAGCTGCGCGAAAAAGAGCTCACATCTCTACGTCGGATGTGTAGTGCTCTGACGAAACTCGATGTCTGTGTAGCGACTTCAGACACAGAGGCGCTTGACGCACTATGTGAATGCTTGCATACATGGTCGCCAACCCTAGAGTCGTGCACTGTCCACGTGCAGTCGCTACCCTCATCCTACCCTCCTCTTTCGGAGGCGCTATCGTCCTTGACTTGCCTCCAAGAGCTGAGCATTTACAACTTTAATGTGGACATCGACGCTATCTCAAGCCACCCACTGCTGAAGAGAATCTACTATTATGCACCACGTTCGGACATGTTAATGGACCACCTTGCAAATCGTTTAGGAAACCCAGAGAAGTTCACTGCACTAGTTGACATTACAATCGATAGTCGAGTTAGGAGTTGGAATAAGACACTGCGAGATGTGTGTCGTAAGCGGAACATCACGTTAAAGATGTAATCAGTTTGCAACTTTTTCCATTGCTAATGCCATTTTCAGCGGTGGTCTCTTACCTTGCAAGTTGAGTCGAGTATTTATGCCTGTCGTTCTTGTCTTGTGCAGTTATTATACAGATTTTAATCACTTCATATGTATGTGTCTTTGAACGTCTGCCGCGGTTTGCATGTATAAATGATTGTGAAAGTAAGACGGATCTGTCTGAGAGAAAATTCAGGATATATTGACACCCTCGAGCGTAGCTTGAACTCAAAGCTTGAACATGATTTGTACTCACTGATGCATAAGGCTTCCTTCTTAAAGCTTATCTCTTGAATACTTTCCGTTCGTACTCAATCTATGGCATCTCCGTATGCATCCGTGCCAATGTATCAGGTCACCCAGCTATCACATGCATTCAAGTAGAAACGGATTTACAAAGGGAACAATAAAACCGGCCCACACTCGAATGCAGTGAAGTATTCGGGTTTGATATGAGATCTGGTGTACATTGTGTACTAGCGCTGTCTTGAGGCTTGACCTTGTCAATGATGAAGAGACTCGACGCGACTTGAAGGCACGTGATGCTCGCGTGACGCGACCCTTTTGAGACCAAACTCTACCGTGGGAGTTTGTTTCTACAGTAGCGTGCATGTCATTTGATAATGACTTTGCAGCGCTGATGCCTACCCAACACCCTCATCCTCGAACCATCACGTCGTCTGTTGGTCACCTTTGGATTACACTATAGCTTATCTCGAGCCTGTATCTTGTATGGTAGGCGCTATACGATACCGGTATTCAAAGACTATCTCACCTCTATTTATCACAGGACTGCGTACCAATGGAAGACTCATCCTTGCCCTTCGAGGTACTGGAGAGCATTATCAGAGACCTTATATCACAATACACAGGCACAACTCGGCGCTCAGAACCGACCAAGCTCATCCCTCGGAATCAAAGTCTTCATATTCGTTGCACGCTTGCGGACCATGCGGAATTTGGACGAAGTCTCCACCGCGCTTCAAATGTCTCATAGCTGCAAGATACATTTCGGCGGAGGTAAGCTTCGTCATATCCAAGTCTGCGACAACAGCCTTCTCAAACGTTGACTCAGGTGCAACATCTTCATCAGTTGGCTCGGCCATGAAATTATCGTGACGAGCACCTATTGCATCACTGGACTCCGTTGCACGTTCAACGCTGATCTCCACTGGAGCCACACTCTCCTCCGGAAGGCTATCCAACATGTCATTGTTAATACTCACGTCCGCATACAACGGGTTATTAGCCTTCAGCCATATCAAAGCGGATCTGACTTTCTCGCGTCGAACGAGCAGCGGTTTCGCTTTTGTTCGGAGCCACTCCATGGACGGACGAGAAGATCCCACGAATACAACGCACATGGGAGTGACGGTCTCCTCCATGGATGGCGGCAATACTGACCCAATATTCTGTGGGGCGGAAGGATAAACGACGATATGTCCTTTCATACCTCTCTGAGTCGTTGGTAATCTCGCTCCATGTGAAGCACCTGCATCCGTTGCATGTTTTCCTCCCCCCCCATCATTCAAATGTATAATCCAGCATTTGGCCCTCCTCCGTGCAATCATAGCTTCTTCAACTACCGTCAGGTCCTTCAGGCATTCAGGAACGTCGCCCACAAACATACGATTCGCCAGAGCGCAGCGAGGTATTGTTTCACGCCGGAGAGTTGCATAGCAAAAGCGACATGTCCACAGTGACGGCCCGTTCTCCGTATCTGGAACGAATCCTGCACGATCAAGCATCACTCCTCTGAGAATATCATCGTGCGCGAACGGATCTTCCACGCCTATTGGATAAGATCCTCTGAGCAAGTCGAGATGCAGGTTTGCATCATTAACAGGGATAGGATCCGGACCAAAGTCAGAAACAAATTTATTCTCGGAACACACAGCACAGACACGGGTGCGAAGCGCATCACTGGACGTTGCAATTTGGAAGTTGCTTAGCAGCATTTCTCTCATGTCCTCGCAGATCAGAGTAGGCCAATTCCTTCGTACTTCCTGGAGACGAGAATCGACTTCGTCATGAATTCGTTGCCGCTCACGCACCCTGTCGATCATCTTGCGCGCGCTTTCAACCTCCCGATTTTTGGAAAGACGCAAACCCTTCGTATATTTCTTCAACCGACCTCTCAATCCTCTTACAGTATCATTACTGTCGTATTCAATTTCAAGCGCCGTTAACAAATGTTTCAGCGGTCTCATCTTAAGACGAGATTCATTAGCGAGTAAGGATTCCAGCATTGTTACTTTCAGATAAGCCTCATTTACGGAAGATTTTGAGCACTTGGGTACGCGCCCATGGCCATCGCCTACCTCACATTCCGCCATACTGAAATGCTGAATCAATCTACTCATAGCGACGTCCGCCCAACGAGTAGCGCACGTTATGTTTTCGAGGTCAGCAACATCGACCGAATGAATGCGACACAGCACCTGCAGTTCACTGGCATTCATTTTGTCTAGACTGCATAACGTGTTGGGAATAGAAAAGTAGGTGGAGAAATTGTCTCTGCTCAACTCAATCAACGCCTTCATATTCCTGATGCTATTCACTCTGTCTAAGTCAGACGACGTATACCCGAGCGAGTAGCATATGTTGCGAATACGTTCAGCATTGTCTATATCAATCAATGCAGCTTCAGTAGCGAGCACCGTCATTGCCTTTGCATCCCTTATACCTCTACGTACAACCGTACAAGCAACGCCGTTGCAGCTTGGCAAAAAACATTTACCATTCATAAGGTGATCCAGTGCTTGGAGAATGGCGTCTTCAATAGATCTTATACCAGATGTATTTACGCTATGTGATTTTAATAAAGATAAAAGCTGCATTATTGGCATATCAAACAAAGAAAACTCTGTATCAGAAAGCAACATTTTCAGATTTCGTTCGATTTCAGGGTTATTTCCAATATCATTAAACAATGGCCGCAGCTCTGACGGTCCAGATGTATCTTCAACAGAAGAGTACATCCGTCCATCGTCGGATGCCACGGACATAGCGTCACTCGCATGCATTTGCGACGCATCACCTAAACACCAATGGCAGTCAGCAAAAGGAAAATGGGTAAAAGAGAGAAATTCATTTACCAGATGGTCCAGCCATGGACGTAGAGTCACGCAAGTACATTTGTGATGCTTCACCTAAACACCCATAGCAGTCAGGGAAAGCAAAAGGGTTAAAGCGCAGAAATCCACTCACGATAGCGTACAATGTTAGGTTGTTATAGAAGGAGGGTTTAATCCATAGTTAGGAAGAATATGACCGTTGATTGAAGGATGCCACTTACGCAGCAGGGGCAAAGGTTGTTGTATGCCTGTATGCGCAGACGTTAGCGCTGATACTGGAGGGTTTGTAAGACAACCACGTACCGCTCATTCTCTTGTTTGCATGCCGAGCTCCTGCAATAAAACGAACAGCACCGGACTCCATTACGAGACGCAGGAGGAAGAAGCGAGGGATGGTGAGCGGTGGAGGAAGATGAAGAAGGAGAAATTTGAAGAAGGAATGAATTTGTACTGGGATCGATTGCGGTGGCAACACTGTCCCACGCTGACGGACAAACCCGAGAAAACTTCTCAGATCACGTGATGTGTCGAGTTCTGGCAGAGAATCCGGACAGTTGCATACGCCATAGGATACCCAGCTACCCTTGGTAGCGGGAACAAGCAGGTAGGGGCTGCGGTTGCACTCACAGCAGAGCCCGCTACCCGGTGTTGAAAGTGATGTTGTGAGCGTAAAACAGTATATATTTTTTGTACATACAACAGAGACACTTGGACGACCTATGAAGCCCATTCCAGGTAGTGAAATGCTAGTTGCAGCAGGAATGGGTAAAGAAGAAAACATAGAGGACGATGAATCTCCAGCATGAGTACAGATCGTAAGTGGTTGTAAAGACAATGGACCGTCTATTGGATCAAAGACCAAAATGTCCTCATGATTAGTGGGCAAGGGGATGCGGAGTGAAGCAGATTGCTGACGGCGCTTGGGTGGTGATGATGAAGGACGGAATATCGGCACAGAAGGGGGCGATAATGTGGTATGTAAGGGAAGAAATTTGACAGGTAACATTGCAGAAGACAAAATGAAAGAGAATGCCAGAGGTACATCAATTTACTCTGTAGTAACCGGATTCACGCGTAAGCGGAAAATAGGCCTCAGTTCAGTCGACAAAGGTTGCTACTAGAGGCGTTGGTTCATCAATGCCAAAAGAGATGATGGTGCATGTACTCACGTATTTGTTTTAACGTTCCTCATCCTTCCCTCCACATGACTAGCCTCATCTGACTTTCCACCGTAAGGATTAGTTGCGAATATGTGCACTGTACGCTTTCGAGTGCAAACGCCAGCCCAACGTCCATCCCCCGAATAATTGACAGCCTCGATAACTCCACTGGTCCGTCCACGGCGCAGGTCATAATCATGCCAAGGTACGTTAGCTTCATCCACATCAGCCGTAACTGTAAGACTAGAAATACTATCAACGGTACTTCTAGAGCCTTGTCGGATAGGACCAGAGCTTTGTCGATCTTGCGATCTGTGACCAACGTTGCTAACGGCACTGCGTCTCATAGCACAAGCCTGAGGTTTGATCTGATACAAACGAACCACACCACCGTCGCTTGGTACGACTGCAGCACTTGTACCATCTTCAGAGAATTTCAAGCCGGCAACAACCTGACCGAAAGGTAGTGTGAAATTGGATAGTCGCTCAGATCTGCCAACTTCTCTGTCGTCCAATAATGGCTGAAACCTAAAATGGTGACATGAGCGATATCCAAAGGTGACAGGGAGCTAGGGTCAGAGATGAATCTACCGGACGAACCTCCTTCGTGCGGTTCACTTTGATTGATAACCGACGTCGTCGACGGTCCGAGGAGAAGATGTTGCTGCTGGGGCGCCATGCGAAAAGAACTTGCGGAACCCACCTCCCACATTACTAGAAGTTGTATTCATGCTCTCACCGCGAGCGGCTGCAACAGCCATACCCGCCAAGAGCCTTCAATCCGCTCAGAAAACCACCGCCGTCTTTCATCGCTGCATTGCCAATGTCAGCTTGAGACATGTTTAAGGGCCCAAGCTGGATTGAGGGTGACTGTGGTACGGCGATCCGAGGGTAGATGTGTTTAAAGGAAGTCGCGTCTGATGACGGAGGTGAGGACGCGAATGCGATGAGTCGGGAGGAAAGATGAAAGACTGCGTGCGGTTGGTCCTGTTGTGTTGGGTTTCCATACGACCATCAGGAGCCTGATACAAAACTGGTCGTGAAAATGTGGCTAGCTGGCGAGATTGTATGGTGTGTAAAATGTTGAGAGACCGAGCACAAAATATATGCAATGACGTAGGTGAAGTAGTGCTCTGTCTCTCGCGATTGGTTAGTTTTGCTTCCAACAATGTGAGTAGATGCGTACGTCCATGTGTTCGTCTTCAACAGTATTGCGACAGTATTCGATGGCCTTTTCGAGGTTCTGCTCAGGAATGGGGTGCGAGAGTGTTAGCGAAATTAGAATGTGTGTAATTCAAAGGAATATGAGTTTGTACCTCTGCCAGCAAGAACCGACTTGCATATACCGCCCGCAAGATCCACGCTTGCGATCACCTCGATACCAAGATGAACCACACGTTCCCGTGCTAGGTCAATCAGCGAAATAGTGTCTTTTGCATCTTCAATCCTCCCAGGGAATCGACAAAGCAAATGTGCACCTTGAACTAAAGCCTGTATCCAGAGAACGTCGCTCTCGAGTCATGTGTGTCTTCATGCCAGTCTCCCTCGCCTTCTTTACAACTTGCACGTAGAGGCGAAGGACACCGCCTTGCTAAATCATTGTCGCTAGAGACATGTTCTGTAAGTCAGTCGCCGAGGTGAATTGAATGTCAAGCGAGTGGGTCACGTCATTGTTGCTCATTAGAAACTTCGAGAACACCTGCCTTAATAGGAAGAAATTCCCTTTTTAGGACACGCACGTGACATTTTGACTTTTGGCAGGGATTCTGGACAGTTACTATCGCTTTAGATACCCGCTAGGGGGTAGCGGGAATGACTTTGCAGCGCTGATGCCTACCCAACACCCTCATCCTCGAACCATCACGTCGTCTGTTGGTCACCTTTGGATTACACTATAGCTTATCTCGAGCCTGTATCTTGTATGGTAGGCGCTATACGATACCGGTATTCAAAGACTATCTCACCTCTATTTATCACAGGACTGCGTACCAATGGAAGACTCATCCTTGCCCTTCGAGGTACTGGAGAGCATTATCAGAGACCTTATATCACAATACACAGGCACAACTCGGCGCTCAGAACCGACCAAGCTCATCCCTCGGTGGTATCTCGTACCTCTTCTTCGAGTCTGCAAACTCTGGCACGCGGTGGCCGAGAGGTTCCTGTATCGAAGCATATCTGTTGGTGATAGGTTTCCTGGAGCGCGCGCACGACAGGCATATAAGATCCCGAGGAGACTGCTAACGACGCTGGCATCAAACTCGCGGCTGGCCGCGCTAGTCGAGGAGCTGCGAATGGGCGTTTAGGACGTTGCACACCGGAAGTCGGTGGACTGGACGCAGCGGAATATAAGGATCCTCCGTCTCTGTCCCAACGTGAAGCACGTCGAGATCTACGGGTTCCATTTCTCTCTGCAAGACTCTCTGACGGACGTGCTGAAGGAGAGGTCACTCGTCTCTTTTCGCATGACCACGCGCTTTCTCTCGTCGTATGAGTGGCACGATGAAGAACGTCCGCTGAAGCTTTCTGAGCTGATGACGAAGTGGCCGAATCTACACTCTATCGATATCGAGGGGCTTCAGACTATCACGGACTTGAGTTATACGCGTGACATCGAGACACCCAATCCTCCTTTCTATTTGCCAGACCTGCAGCATGTCATTGTCTTGGGCAGATTTGACCGCGGCAATATCGAGTTCCTTCGCTTCCTGCGTGGTATCAGCGGCAACGTGAAAACACTCGGCATCTATAAACCCACCCGGGTGGACGACGAGGCACAGCTCAAGACGCTCTGCGGGTGCTTATGCTCATGGTCCGGGACGCTTGAGTATCTCAGGCTGGATATTCGGACTGACGGGAAACTATGCTGGTTGCCGCTATGGAAAGTACTGTCGAGTCTGAAGGAACTCCGGGAACTACAGCTTTTTGGGAAGCGGCCAGACTTTGGCTCTATTGCAAATCTTCCGCATCTCGAACGACTGGCCTTTAATCAGCTCATCTCAAAAGAGCACAACGGCGCCTTGGAAGGACACCTTGAAAACGATGACAAGTTTCCAGCACTGCAGCTCATTGCAGAGCAGTATCTGTTCAGCATACGGACAAAGTGGTCTCGATATGACCGGGTCGTGGAGGCAGACGAAGAGACACTGTGGGATATCAGGTTATTGTCTTCCTTTGGATCACACTAGAACTGCATCACCGGACCTTCTGTATATTCATAGGCTTTTGCCCTTTTCTGTACTTACTAGTAGACTACTACTGTATTAACATGTATCATATTTGTCGATTTTCTACTGAGGTCTTTCTATGTGCATTGATGTGATCTCGATATAGCTTGTACTCTCCGTAATACTGTGACCCGACCTAACCGTCCCATTGCAGAGAAATGTTGAGTGTCAAGTCATATGAAAGATGATGACAAATATCCCACCCCTTGCGTGAGAATATCTGTATAAATCGGGCATAGATCATGATACTTAAGAGACGACACCGTTGACTCACAGTTGAACGCCTTTCTGACACTGTCCACCACCATCACTCTCATCATCCACGCCTACTTCTCGCTGCAGATTACTGTGATCTTCCATCTTGCAACCGTACGTCCTTATATCTACTTTACGGCCAATGGATATGCAGTTACTGACGTTTCGCGTTCCTTGGTTATAAGATCGTTAACGCATCTGTCCCCAGAATGTCCGACTTATCGATACCTGTCGAGATACTGGAGCAAATCTTTCAAGACTTGATTTCGGATTATACAAAATCTCTAAAAAACTGGGAGATTCTCCCTCGGTGGTACCTCGTGCCTCTCCTCCGGGTCTGCAAATTATGGCACCTGGTCGGCGAGAGGTACTTGTATCGAAGCATATCGATCGGAGGTTCAGACAGCGGCAGCGGCCCTAGGAGATCGGATGAGCTTGTACGCACATTGAAGGCCAACCCTCGACTTGCCACATTGATCAAGGAGCTTTACTTAAGAAGCATCATAGAACCTTGGGCGGCAATAAACACACAACTTATCGACATCTGTCCGAATTTGCGAGGCGTGAATATTCGAGGGGTCCATTCCTCCGAAGTTGACAGTTTACTCAAGGTGCTGAAGAAAAAATCGCTCGTCTCATTTCGCTTCGTCGAAGATGAAAAATACACCTCGTTGCCAATCTTCGATCTGATGCAAAGTTGGCCGCATATTCAAACGATCGGATTATTCGGAGAATATGTAAAGCTCGAAGAACATCCGCAGGCCTCCCGTGCTCTCAATTGCTGTCCCGAACTTCGGGGAATCTTCATTACCCCTGCATATCTCAACGAACACGGCTTTGCATCTCTCCGTTTGATGTGCAGCGTCGTGACGCAGCTCGAAGTCCGCTTTCGTTATCCCGACACGGAAGTGCTTGACGCATTTTGTGGATGCTTGCATGCATGGTCATCGACCTTGGAGTATCTCAAAATCTCCATGGTGCATGGGTCCTCCTCCTACCATCCTCTTTTGGATGCAATATCTTCGTTGACGAGCCTTCAACAGCTGGAGGTCTACCACTTCCGAGTGGACGTTGGCGCTATTTCGAGCTTCCCGCGGCTGAAGCGATTGGACCTGACGGCGGACTACCCGGACGCTTCCGTCGAGATGGATCGTTTTGCATATCTACTAAAAGACCCAGAGAAGTTCCCCGCTCTGATTGACGTGCGACTTTTTCTCCGCAGTCTCACCGATCAAAATCCGATAGACAAGAGGATGCTGGAAGATGTGTGTGATAGAAGAAACATAGCGTTGCTGATGTGGTAGTTTCTTGCCTCTGTACTGGACCTACATATATGCCTTCCCACTCGACTATTCTGTTTTTTACCTTTCTTTTATTCCTCTTAACATTACGCGGGGCCAAGTCACCCGCGTTTGTTCGAGCTTCAATTGTATGTAGTACCTCTCGTACGTCTCCCCCTTTCAACTATACAAAAGGAAGAGACAGCTCTTGATCGCCAGTGCTTTTGGAGTGATGAAATTCAAACATATGATAAGATTAACAAGCACGCCGACCCTGACGCGCCAGATTTGAACAACGGGCACCTTCAAGTTAGCCTTCAAGTTCTCCCGGGGCGGAGGTCGGTCCGACACGTTGTGCTGCGTACTAGTAGTACGTACTGCTGTTCTATCGAAGGCGTGAACGACTTCGAGTAGATCTGTTGGAGTCCAAACATATTGAAAGTACCTTCCTTCTGTGAGAATTTCTGTATAAATCGGGCATATAGATCATGATGTTGATTGACTTACAGCTGAACGCCTCTCTGACATTCACCAGCACCTCGTCCATTGCTCTCATCGTCTACGCCTACGTTTCGCTGCAGGTTACTGTGAAATTCCATACTGAAACCGTACGTCCTCATGTCTACTTTACGGGTGACAAATTTGCAGTTACTGACGTTACGCGTTCCTTCGTTAAAAGATCGACAACGTATCTGAACCCGGAATGTCCAACTCGTCGTTGCCTGTCGAGGTACTTGAGTTCATCTTTCAAGACTTGATCTCGAATTGTACGAAGACATTAAGAAGCTGGCAGCTTTTCCCTCGGTGGTACCTCGTGCCTCTCCTCCGGGTCTGCAAGTTATGGCACCTGGTCGGCGAGAGGTACTTGTATCGAAACATATCGATCGGAACTCCATTCGAGCACATACGGCCCGCCTCTTTGTTTTCTGTCGAGCTTGTGCGCACATTGAAGGGAAACCCTCGACTCGCCACCTTGATTGAGGAGCTTCACATAAGAAGCAGCACTGAGCCTTGGCCGGCAGCGTACACACAACTTGTCGACTCCTGTCCAAATTTGCGTCGCGTGGTTTTCCAAGAGCTTCCCAACTCCGACCTTGACAGTTTATTCGAGGCGCTGAAGAAAAAACCGCTCGTCTCATCTCGCTTCACTCAAGTTGCAGAACGCTCCGCGCTGCCGATCTTCGATCTAATGCAAAGTTGGCCGCAGATTCAGACGATCGCAGTACACGGCGACATGCTAGAGCTCAAAGGCCATCCGCAGGCCTCCGGTGCTCTCAACTGCTGTTCCGAACTTCGAGAAATCATCTTTGGCGGCACTACATATCTCCGCGAAAACGACTTTGCATCTCTCCGTTTAATGTGCAGTGTTGTGACGAAAGTCAGGGTCCGCGTAGTTTATTCCGACACAAAAGCACTTGACGTGTTTTGTGGATGCTTGCATGCATGGCCACAAACCCTGGAGTGGCTCAGTATCCATATCGGGCCCGATCTCCTGTCCACCACCTCCTACCGTCCTCTTTCGGAGGCGCTATCTTGCTTGACGAACCTCCAAGAGCTGCGGGTCAGTAACTTCTTAGTGGACACTGACGCTATCTCGATTCTTTCGCAGCTGAAGCGATTGGACCAGTCTTTTCCATACACGAGCGCGAAGGTCGTGATAGATCGTATTGCAGCTTTACTAGAAGACCCAGAGAAGTTCACCGCTCTGATTGACATTAAAGTGGCTGTCTTGCATCGCAATGCGAGAGAGAGCTGCAGGACGCTGCAGGACGCGTGTGATAGAAGGAACATTGCGTTCCGGATGTAGCATTACCTCGCACCAGTTTGCAGATTTTCTGTTCGTTCATGTGGCTTACAGATGTAGCTTCTTGTCTCTGTACTGGATCTATACTACTATATGCCTTCCCACTCGTCAATTTTGTCTTCTACCTTTCATTTATTCCACTTAAAATTGCCAATGGCCAAGTCACCCACGTTTATACGAACTTCAACTGTGTGTATGTAGTACTTCATGTACTTCACCCCATTTCAAATTATGCAGAAGAAAGAGCCCACCCTCTCTCAGAAATCGAGTCGCAAGTCCTTTTTGAGTGATGAAATTCAAATATATGATAAGATAACAAGCATGCCGACCCTGACGCGCCAAACTTGAACAACGAGCTTGAGTCGTCGTCTTCTGTCAACACCTATCATGAACGAGCCAATATTCTCTATCTTCAACAGGTATCACAAACAATAGCCATTCATTGTGGTATCAGCATTTCTGTGGGGAGAATGTATGGCTATAAAATCCTCAGAGGCTGGCGCGAGGGAAGTTGAGGTCCAGGATGTCACTCGTGCGTTATCTTCAATCTTCTCCTTTCCTTTGCTCAATGTTACTTTCAGTATTTATTCCTTTCCATCTAGAGTAAACATACTCGAATTCAAAATTTCCTGTGCTTGTTGCTTGCCATGCAATACCTCGACGACAGTTCTCAGACTGTGTGCTGGTATGTACGTACGTGCATCACTTAATTGCAACCTGAACTCGTACTGACGGTAGCTTGAATAGCTCCTGTTAAGTATATAGAGCGAAAGCAGGGCCTTCATTATCGATGAAATGTACAAAGCGAGAGCACCAGCAACGTCCAATAAACAACCATCTTGTACGTCTTTATTGTCTCGTGTGCTCTGCACGTTGCACCACCATTGGCACTCAACAACAGCGGTCCATTACATCACTATATCTTTACATGTGCAGCCACAATTGCACATCTGGCGCTGAGCAAGGAAACCGCGGTCCGCTGTGCTTTCCTGCTGGCTTTCTTGCAATACGTGGACTTCGACACGAACCGGGCGTACGGTATTCGGTGTTCTTCAGAACGACTACGAGCCCAATCTGTATCGCGTGCCCTTATGTTAGAGGGAGGTTGCATCAGGAGCTTCACGATGAAATGGGCTGGAATAGGGAAAGGAACGGCTATAAGATGAGGCGTTGCTGTTGAGAAGGGTATTAAAGCCCAGAGGTAAGCCTGTACCCCAGCTGCACTATAACCAATTTTGTACTCATGATCATATTTTCCCTCCCTCGATCACTTAGACATCATTCTCTCCCTCGTCCTCATCCACTCTAACAGAAGCATCAACGGGCTCACTTCCATCCTCAGCTCGCATTATCTCGGCAAAGGCGTATTCGGTCTTTTCTGTGAGTTGACACGCTGAACGGGATACGGGACGAGGGCAGGACTGCCTTCGTGGACTCTGCGCAACGACCGTGAAGTCAAACTCGCATACGATATCAGACCTGCTATCGATGCGTGTGCGCGGATGCCCTCTCGACATCTAATCCTTTGCTAACAACCTTGTGCGTTACATCATTTTGCTTTCATCATGACAACATGTCTCACTGTTGTACCTACGAGGCAGACATTCAATGAGGAACGAACACGTTCACGGATGAAAACGTGGTCGAGAGAGGGTCTTTTAGGTACTGGCTTCTAATCTCCCACCGCGGTTCATCGGCCATATGCATCATCATTTTATCACACCGAGCAATAGCCTGTTCCAGAAATGACCAGCTCAAGCAAAGTAACTGAATATTGCGAAAGAGAACATCAGTCGATAAACGTCGATAAGCGTCTTTGCCCGCCGGTGAACTGAAATAGCTTCGTGAGAGTCTGTCCGTGATGGCGAATGTGGACATCACTTCTTAACCGTCTTGTCGTCAATCGTCCCCATCCTCAAGCCCTGTCTACGCCTATGATGAAGATATTTCGTGGACTTAAGCTCGTACAAAATTCAATCTGATTAACCAATATCCGACGACTGACGTACTGCGTTGACAGAACCGGAGGAAGGCAACTAAACACATTGCGATCAAAAGTTCGTCCTTACCCGTCAAGATTCTTGATGCTATCATCGAGGACCTCATCGCAGCAGAAGAAGTCGAGTCCCTCCCCCGCTGGTTCCTCACACCTCTTCTTCGAGTCTGCAGGTCATGGCACGCGGTTGTCGAAAGACACTTATACCAATGCGTGTCCATCGGAAAGTCATTCCCTCCTGCAAGACAGGCCGCACCCTCACCCGCACGGCGTGGATACCAGATCGCTGAAGATTTCCTGGGAACCGTCATGTCAATTTATCGTCTGGGCGCCCTAGTAGAGGAACTGCACCTCGGCATCCAGTACGGGGACGATGCAGACTCGACGAAAACGCACACTCGCATCCTGCGTTTCTGCCTAAAGGTGACGCGTGTGGAGATCTGCGGCATTCATCCTCGGGATATCGATATCCTGACGGGGGCTCTGAAGCAGAAATCGCTTGTGGCCTTTCGTGTCTCTCCTATATGCCTTCCGAGTCCATCGTATCCTCAAGTCGCTGTGCGGAGAAGGGTCCTGGGCTACGTATATTCGTTCAGTCTATACGAGCTTCTGCGGTGCTGGCCGAGGCTCCGGACGCTCCATGTTGAGGCGTTCCAGATCATCGACGGATACGATAAAAGGCTGGTTGAAGTTTCTCCGTTCGGCGCCAATACCTTCGATCCTTCCGCTGGGCCTTGCTGTTTCTGGGAGCTTCAAGACCTTTTCTTCCCTGATTCGTATCTGAGCGCCAATGGCCTCCGATTCGTACGAGTGATGTGCTTCAATATAAGGAGGATCAACTTTCATCTGCTGGATTCTTACCTAGATTCGTCGCTGGTCAAGGCGCTGTGCGAGTGCTTAAACGCATGGTCCTCGACTCTCACGTGGGTTAGCTTGCACATCGCGGACAGAGCTAGTCCCGAAGATAGTGTTTTGCTGGCAGAGGCGATTTCTGGTGCGAAGAGACTGCAGGAGCTCCATCTTAATTTATGGGATGTGGACTTTTGCTCTATTGGAAACCTTCCGCAGCTTGAGCGAGTTTGGATCACGTCGTGCTTCTCTGAAGAGTTAATGGGCAATCTCGCACTGAACCTGGAAGACCCGGAGAAGTTCCGTGAGCTCAAGTGCGCTGTGATGAATCTCGGCGGAGAGGACGAGTTCAGCGAGCAGTTTAAGAGCATCTGCCACACGCGAAACATCGACTTGGAGAGATGGGAGGGTCTATAAGCGCCCGGACCGCATGTGAGCGCTTATTTAGTTTCTTGTAGAACCCTTTTTCATACCTTATTCCTGAACTCTCTTTTGTTATATCTGTGGTGGCGAAAAGCTGTGATGAGCGGTTGTAGACTGTGATACGATATGATTACGTACCTTCATGTTAGCTTGCCCTAAACTTGACAATTTTGATTGTAAACTCCGGTGACTGCCAGTTCTCGTTCTTCTCTTCTGCAACCATTTCTTGGCATCCTCAAGAAGATGAAAAGATATACATTCTAGTCTAACTACCAACTTGAAGTGAAACATGTGTGTAACTTAGCACAATAAGTGAGGTGCGTGCTTCCGAGTCACTATGGTAAACAGAGGTATCTCTCACAATACTTTCAATACAGCGGTCACAGATAGCGGATGCACGATAAAGTATATAGTAATCTCGCACTGGAAGGCATTGTCGTCAGATGACTCATTATATAGATCAGGAGGATCAACGATGGAAGTCCTGCTAGCGCGCCATAAGCGGAGGTGGAAGTGACATGGCTCAAGCTATGAAAGTTGTGTTTTTCGTATCTCAGCTGTCATCCTGTTACTCTAAGGTATCTCCTTCCGAGGAGGTAAACAGAAATACTGTAAGCACTCCGCACAACTCACTCTTCATCATCTCAAATTCCTTACAGGCATCGGCGCGACTCAAATGCCAGATACTCAATGCAAGACGTACACATAACTACGCGCGGGACTCGCAATGTGCTCTTCGTGTGACTTGTATCTATCACGCACGCTCCTCATCGATGTTCACGGCCGACGTGCCATACACTTTTTTTTCGGAAGGAGCGCAGGGTTTCCCTCGACGAAGAGCCTTGACGTTCTCAGTACATTTGATCCGAACGACAGACAGCACAGGAAGTAATAATCCACGTGAAGATGACTGGGAGTCTAGCTCATCTCACAGCGCGACGCAGAGACTTAAAAAGGACAGTCTACTCATGCTCCGTTGAAATGCAACTGAAAGAGAAATGTATCTTCAGAAACTTATCGCTCTTACACTACTTATCGCTACTGTAGCGCTGGCAAATCCTGTCGAGCAAGTACTAGCGCTTGCACCGCTCTATGTTCCACCGGGACCCGCACATAATCTCGCGCACGATTCCTACATAGTGATGTTCCATGATGACGTCCTCCCCTCTGACTTCACTGCACATATGGACTTCCTCGAGCTGGCCAACGAGTGGGATTCGGATTCCACGAATGCTATCACCCTTAAGCATGTATATGACAGTGAGATCGCAAAGGGATACTCGGGCACGTTCACCCATGATTCGAAGCAGGCCAGAAGCCAAGTATGTCGAGCAGGTCTGCAAAGTGTTCGCTGTTACTGATGGCGATGAAAGGCAGGAGGACTCACCTTGGGTACGTACATCTCTACGATACCTACTAACTACATCATAGCAAAAATGAGCTTTGAAACTACTCAGGGCCTCGCACGTATCAACCATGAGGAACTACCGTCCGAAAACCACTATGTATGTGTATGCCAGCGACAGCGGTGCTGGTGTAATGGTCTATGTCCTTGATTCGGGCGTCTACATCAAGCATAATTCGTTTGAAGGCCGCGCAAGGTGGGGAAAGACTTACTTCCCCGACGAGGTGCACGAAGACAAGAACGGGCATGGCACGCATGTCACAGGCACGATCGCCTCGAGCCTTTATGGCGTGGCGAAGAAGGCGGAGATCACATCCGTGAAGGTTAAAGGTCGCAAGAGAGGCGGAAGCTCAAGCGACGTGAATATAGGTGCTCGATGATTCCAAGCGTCTCAAGGCTAGACAACACAGTTGAGAGAGGGGCACTGGCAGCCGTGGGAATTTGCAGATCTCGCGATAAGGGTTCACCTCTTCTGAGACCCTCCACCATCACGACGTCAATCGTTCTCGTTCATGCTGAAAGTCACTATGGAACCTACACTCTTCATTTGATCGTCGCGAATGATCTTTTGGGAACGTCAACGACCAATACTCGACTTGCCGCGTTAGTTGAGGATCATCGACTCGGACTTGGGCATAAGGACGTCAGCCTTGTAAGGACTTACACGCAAACATGCTCCCGCATTGTCCCAGATCTGTCCGAAACTGAGGCACGTTGCGATCTGTGGTTTTCATCCTTTAGAGCTCGACAATGTATCCGAAGTGCTTGAAGAAGAGATCACTAGTCTCCCTTTTTGCATCAGTCCACGGAGCAGCCCAACCCCGGATAGGGTCCTATCTGATCTACGGCGCAGACCCGTTGACACTGGCCGAAGCGTAAAATTCTGAACATCAAAAAGCTTCCGAGATTTCCAGTGGAGGATCCAACCGCCTGATTTCCCCGCTTCCCTATTTTTCGACCGCTGCCCCAAGGACCGAGAAATCACCTTTACCAATGGAAGTCTGAGGCAACTGCAATAGATCATCACCCTCTGTATCATGTACAGCGCCATGACGGCGCACGATGTCCCTATTTCAGCAACGCAGAAATGAGGCGCTGGATGCACTTTGCGGATGTGTACTGTACGTGCATAGGTACCGACCCTCAAGTGTTTCAAGCTGACTATCATGTCCCACAGTGTATCTTACGTCCGTCTTTTCCGGGGCGTTTTCAACTCTTAGACGCGTCAAGGAGCTGCAGATAGACACGTTGAGTGTTGTCTTTGGCGCTATTTCGAGCCTGCCGCAGCTCGAGCAATTGCGCTACATTTCATGAACGAGTGAGCCGCTCACCTAGAAGACCGAACAGAAGTTCCTGTTCTCGGACACCTTGCTGTCTATTCCAGCGACATCGTATGTGCATTATTTGCCTCATCGAAAGATGTGTTATCCCACTCGAACACTTTCTACTCAATACATTCAGATACACGACTAAGCTTCCGAATAATGTGTAATGATTCCGAACATTGTCAGTCTTACATTCAACGTCCGTGCACTTAAAAATCTAACACTGAAACCTTGCAGCCTATCTGCGCAATCGCCGTACGCCTCGCCTGGCCAATGCCTTTCTCGTCCCCTCTTGTATCTCCTCATCCTTTTCAGATTCTGGGTCTGAATTCGAATTTGAATCAGAGGGGTTACCTGGATCGGTGTCGGGTTCGGAATTCGAGCTGGGGGCGTCATTTGGATCCGTTTCGGGTTCTGAATTCGAGCCAGGGGCATTATTTGAATCAGTATCGGAGCCAGGGTCAGAGGGACCATTTGAATCCGAGCCAGGGGCGTCATTGGAGTCAGAATCGGGCTCTGAATTCGAGCCCGGGTCAGAGGGACCATTTGGATCATCCTCGGGTTCTGAGTCTGAGCCAGGGTGATCATCATCTGGATCAACGTCAGGCTCTGAGTTCGAATCATCGTCGGGCTCTGAGCGCGATCCAGGGGCCCGGGGTCCATTCGGATCGTTGTCGGGTTCTGAGTCCGAGCCAGGCGGCGGATCGCTCAAGTCAGAGTCGGGTTCTGAACCCTCTGCGGGTCCAGGTTCGTCCACCCTCCGCTGAATGATGAGGCTGAGAAAGATGACGCGATGGGCAAGCATGTCAGTCGAATACACCATGTACCATTTCTGATAGGGGGAAACTGGGATAAAACAGCTCGCTCACTTTTCGACCACCCTGAAGGCCAGCTCAAAGTCAAAATCTGTATGCCGGAGCGCCACATCCTTCTCCTTCGCGCCTCTCCACGGGTCGAAGTCTTCTTCTCCGACGTCTCCGTTTTTGAGGAACTCCCCGTTCGGCAGCCTGCACCAGTCCCCTCTCTTCCGGCCCTCATGTGTATCTGGTATGCTCTGCAGAAACCGCTCGTAGGCCTTCATTTGCGCCTTCCACATCCTTTTCCGTTCCTCCGGCGATCTGGCGCTATATAGCTTCGCGCCGAAGCCCTTGACGACCTTGAGGTAGACGCTCTTGCAGTGGAGACGCGTCTCAGCAAAAGTACCCCATTGGACGATACGTTCGAGCCCAATCTCGGGGTCCGGGATATCGTCTACTGCGTACTGCAGAAGGGCGTCTAGGCCATGCACGGTCTTGACAACGCAGGCGCCAAAGAGCATGTTCGTGAGCTTGATTGCCTTCTTGTCCTCCAATGCTATAAGTAGTCTAGGGTCTCAGTCCCCAAGATCATGCGCCCGCATAAGAAATTGTGCGAACGCACATTGGAATTCATCAGCGAACGCGTCCAGGATGATGCAGAACGCGTTGACGTTGTCCCAGGCCAACATCCACTTATCGTCCTCGACTGCCTTCTTCACGCTCTTAGCCCGCTCTCTAGCGTGCTCGAGGATGTTATCTTCAAGATCTGGAGAAAGAAAAACAGACGCATGGAGGGAGGAATGGAGTGAGTAGAACAGTACAACAGATGAGAGTGATGTCCAAGAAATCTCACTCTCTGAAATGTCTCCGATGAGCTTCGGCAGGTCTCTCGCCAATCTCCAATATACAACCGCCCCTCCTATGCCGAACTCATACTTGTGTGGAAGCTTGTACTGTGACAGATATTGCATGGCGCCGGACAGATTTGGTGGATAATGAAAATGATTTTAAGTGCTGCATTTTAGCGTCCGGTGCCGATAGAATATGTAAGTGAGATACGAACCGGCATCCCGATCTCTTTAGAAAGCTGACTGGGGAAGGTGCAGGAACTTCGTAGCTCTCGGGCGCTGACCTCGATCTATCCCTACAAGTAAAAAATGATTCTGAGTATTTATAGGCAAGCAATTCCGAAAATGGAATTTGTTGTCATGAAGACACTTCAGCGACTTGGCTCAGTCGAGGAACTCTCAACTCAGCGCCACGCAAGGTAGGGGAGGGGAGAGAGAGAGAGAGAATACAGGAGACGCCCTGACTCGAGATATAAACTCAGAACCTCCATTGCAGCGGATTCACTGTAAGTTAGTATACATATATTCAATGTCCCTATCACCTTCCATTAGCATTTTAATTCTAATATGTAGCCGTTTGCATTGTAGGCACTTATTCGGGCTTCTTCTGAGCACAGAAACAACTTATGGAATTTCGTCCGGATTCAGGTTGAAGGCGTGACCGGTGTGACTGCGAGTACAGTCATGAGTCACGGCCCTTTCTTCCCTCGTCATCTTTCCGCTTACCGCAGCAGAACTCAACACACCGCCGGCTCAAACAATCGCGTCACCTGCAAACACTCTCTTGAGGTTCAAATCTCAAGTAACAAAACACGGTCGGCCTAGGACCACGTCGTACGCATAACATCTGCAATTGCTTTTCTGGCCTTCTCACTGACAATATCCTCGCGTTCAGCTGGCGAAAACCTTCGGCCATTCGACCGTTTACCACCACGCTTGAATTTTGGTGCTGAATCGTAACGTCAACGAGATGCAGGCCGACTCGAATGGACCTTCGGCGTCCAACAACGACCAATTTAGTAAGACGCAGGGTCTGTGGCAGCCATAGGAGAACGTGTGACAGTAAAAGTGGGTGGCTGGAAAGCATGATGCTGAGGGGTGCGAATGTTAATAGGTGCGTCTGCGTGTTAGTTTCTCCCAAACATGCTTTCACGCTCAAAAGCGTATCCGCTTTATTATCATAGCGAAATCAGAGAGAAATCAACCCTATCGCGCGCAAATGGGAAAAAGGACTTGCTGCTATTAGCGGAAGGGTCGGATTGTCTGCAGGTGTTTCGGGTTTCTTGGCCGCTTCAGAACGTCACGAAGTGAGATAGTCATGCGACTCCACGGTCAAGGCCTGTTGGCAGAAGAATAGTACGTACCTACACCGTCTTCTACAACAAATGCTTTCTAATTCAATTGCAGTTCTGCTTAGGGCTTAGAGATACATCATATTAACACTACAAGGAGGGCTTTCCGATCTCCACGAATACCAAATATTTTCATCAATCAAACCATACATTCACGCCCTTCATACTCGCCCTTCAGTTTCATCAATGATGGTATGTAAATTGTAACTCACTGCTCACGTGCGCACGGGTCTCACTAGCGTTCCAGGAATCTTAACCAAGGCCATTGTTTTCAGCAAGACTCCATTTTCCTTGCAATTTCAATCGCTTCACGGGGGTATGTGACCAGTGCTCTGCGGAGGAGAACTCTGGCTGATTTACTGCTTAACAAAGGATGGACATGCGGCCGTGGCTGCTCACTGTGCTGCGATATCAGTGACCGACGCCGGTTCAGCTACATGGCTTGATGACCCGATTTTGGCATGATTGGCTACCTCATTTGCGGAAGCTCGAGCCTTCCGCGACTCTATAAGCCACCTACCTCCTGTGAAGGAGCGTCGAACAACTTGGCAAGCCTTTCTTGTTTGTTTGCTACGACGATGGCGCGGAAGAGCTCCTCCCTGACTCTAGCAGTGTTCGCCGCTGCCTCCCTTGCTTCCACGTTCGCTTCGCCTCACATCTCACTGCATGCAGTCGCCCCCGCGCCCCTCTACGTGCCGTCTGCTGCCCCCCATGACCTCCTAAACAACTCGTACATCGTGATGTTCCACGACGACATCCCGCCCTCCGCATTCGCTTCGCATCTGGAGTTTTTCGCGTATGCAAACGAGGTACATCCACTCGAGGAGGACCACGCAGCGAGAGGTATTGCGCATGTGTACGACAGCATCGTCGCGAAAGGCTATGCGGGACGGTTCTCGGAGGGCGTCGTTGGGATGATAAGGAGGCGTCCGGAGGTGAAATACGTCGAGCAGGATCAGATTGTTCGGCCTGATACTGTGCAGATGGACCCGCCGTGGGTACGTCCTATCGCTTTCTCTTCCCACTCACTTAACCTGACCTCAATTCGACCGCGCTTCCTACCATCAACCAGGGTCTTGCGCGTCTGAACCACAGGGATCAGCTGTATAGCAACAACATGCACTATGTCTCGGACGGCAACGGCGGAAACGGCGTTTTAGTCTACGTGATCGACTCCGGCGTGCAAGTCGAGCATGTGGACTTCAAAGGGCGCGCCAAGTGGGCCGCGACCTTCTTCCCCGACGAGGGCCGGGTCGACAACATCGGGCACGGCACGCACGTGGCCGGCATCATCGGCTCCGCGACGTACGGCGTCGCCAAGCACGCCGACATCCGCGCCGTCAAGGTTTTCAGCAGCAAGACGCCCGGCTCCAACAGCATCGTCATCGCCGCGATCCAGTGGGCCGTGCAGAACGCGCTCGAGTACGCGGCGGCGCACCCCACGACGTTCCGCGGCGCGGTGATCAACATGAGCCTGGGCAGCGACCACTCGCAGGCCGTCGAGGACGCAGCGGACGCCGCCGTGCGCGCGGGGATGCACGTCGTCGTCGCCGCGGGGAACAACAACGGGGACGCGTGCGAGAAGTCGCCCGCGGCGGCGCAGCGGGTCATCACGGTGGGCGCGACGACGATCGCGGACGCGAAGGCGGCGTTCAGCAACTGGGGCGCGTGCGTGGACGTGCTCGCGCCGGGGCAGGGGATCCTGAGCACGTGGATCGGGGACACGAACCGCGCGACGCGCGTGCTGGACGGGACGAGCATGGCGGCGCCGTACGTCGCCGGCCTCGCGGCGTACTTCCTCTCCATATACCCCCACCCGTCGTTCAACCCGCCTTGTGACCTGGAGTCGGGCGCCCAAGCGGGAGACTTGCCTCCGCTGACGCCGAAGATTGCTGGACTGACGCCGGACAGACTCAAGAAGGCGATCCTCGACCTCGCCTCGCCCGAAAAGATTTCAGGCTTGGATTCGGAGACTCCGAACTTGATCATCTTCAATAACATGACGCACGAAGACATAATACCGGACAGAACGAAGGGTCTTCACCATGTTTTATGGTCCCAGAATCTAGATTATTAACATGTATCATCATTCATTCAACACTCCTCGACTACAAATGCTTTATGGGTTAATGTCTTATTCTGAGTACAGTGATATTGCAGTGTCGAAGTCCATAGGCACTCTGCCATACGGTTGGTATCTATCACATTTAAGAAACTGGTTTCGGAAGATTCTTCGTATAAAATTAGGTGCAGACTTACGAAGTAAGCCCGTCGTAACCTCAAGCATCAATCGCCTCCTGCTACTATATGAAGCCGATTATAAATTTGGCATTTTGTGGGTTTACCTCTGAATGTTCTAATCCTTTCACCTCTTCTTTTCCCTTGCCATGACTCCAACTATCATTCAAAGCTGAATCTAAACTCGGGTCTGAGTCTGGAACGCAGGTTTCAATCAAATCAGTCTTGCGTTCTGGTTCCTCCTTGAGGCCAAAATCTTTGTGTATACATTCAGTGATATATCTAATAACGGCGAAGACATTGGTCAAATATGTCGGTCAAATGCATCATAGACTTGGACATCGTACCTTTCGAATGCCCTATAGGATACTTCCACGTCAAAATGCGCGGACTGAAGCAGCTTCGTATCCTTCTCATCCGCCCCTCCCCACGGGTCCAACTCGTCTTCCCCGCTGTCCTCATCCTTGAAGTATCGCTTGTTCGGCAGCATTCGGAACGCCTTACGGTCATCGACGTCAGACGCTTCCGGGAAGTCCACGAGAAACGTCTCGTAGGCCTTCACGCGCGCCCTCCGCATCGTCGCCCGTGCCTCGGGTGTTCTGTCTCCGAATAACCTCGCGCCGTATCCCTTAACCACCCTAAGGTATGTACTCTCGCATCCGAGCCGCGTCTCCGCGAAGGCGCCCCACCTCACAAACCGCTCAAGTCCGATCTCGAGGTCGGGCAACGTAAGCTGCGAGCGGACGTCTAAGCTTCGGAGTATATGGACGACGAAGGCCCCAAAAAGCGTATTCGTAAGCTCAATTGCTTTCTTGGCCTTGAATGCTAAATCTCAGTTGAGATCAGTTTCTAAGACCAATGGCCTTCACAAAAGGTATTGCGAACGCACAGAGCCATTCGTCAGCAAATGCATCAAGGTAGATACAGAGCTTGTTGACCAAGTACCAGGCATTAATCCAGTCTCTTCTCTTGATCGAATCCATTACTAAGTCAAATGGAGTCAGGGAACACTCGAAGAAACTCGCTTCGATATCTAAATAGCAGAGAGACGGATGGGTGCGATGAGTATAATAAGAGGTGGAAGTTATGTATGTTCAAGTAGCCTCACTTGCTAATCCGTCTACAACAACGAACTCCAGAGAAAGTTGATCGAGATACTTGTATATCATCACTTCCCCACCTGGGCCAAATGTATAGTCATCTGGAAGAGTATACTGCGTTAATTTTCATGCCAGAGGTCGGGTTTCACCAGCATGTAGTATACTCTGAGATTAGCGCACGGTTCCAATAGCTTTCGTAGATGAGGTACGAACCGGCATCTTGAAGTACCTATTTCGAGGAGGAGTACTAGGCTAGCAGGGCTGATGCGACAGCTTCGTAGCTCCTTGACCGTTGGTCGTGTCCCTGACATATGACTCCGGAGACCGAGTATTTACTGTATCAAGCAAATGTATTGCAACAAGTTGAGAGCTTTATTTCTTGGCAAGTTTTTATTGTTATCCTATGATCTAAACTGAGAAATAAAGATGAGATCTTAAATGGCTCTGGCCCATATAGTATGAGAAAAATATACCAAATTTGGAAGTTCCTGAGGCCAAATCGTAAAAATCTGAAAATGGCCGCTTAAGAGGAGACCTCAGACTGACCAGCTGAGAGTATCAAAAGATACTTTAACATATTAGTAAGCACTGACAGAAAGGACTATATTAATTGAATTAGCGGATACGGAATTATAGCCTAGAAAAAATGACTACTCTGCTGAATTTCAGTACTGTTAATTGAGAAATTATGTGCATCTGTATTTAAGTAGTCATTTTTTCTAGGCTATAATTCCGTATCCGCTAATTCAATTAATATAGTCCTTTCTGTCAGTGCTTACTAATATGTTAAAGTATCTTTTGATACTCTCAGCTGGTCAGTCTGAGGTCTCCTCTTAAGCGGCCATTTTCAGATTTTTACGATTTGGCCTCAGGATCTTCCAAATTTGGTATATTTTTCTCATACTATATGGGCCAGAGCCATTTAAGATCTCATCTTTATTTCTCAGTTTGGATCATAGGATAACAATAAAAACTTGCCAAGAAATAAAGCTCTCAACTTGTTGCAATACATTTGCTTGATACAGTATGTGTGAAGGATTCCGAATCTAGAGGATATTTGGATGGCTTGCAATGGAGGCACTGCATCGCCTTGACTGAGTGGAGAGATGCTCAGGGAACCGCCACGGTTCAAAATGGATGAAGGCGACTCGCGAGCGAGGTCCGAGGTACAAGCTCAACACCTCTATTCCGCGATATGTCGAGAGTTTGCTAGGAGTCTAGTGAGGCCGTTCTCATTACCTTTCTCGCGATCATATCAAAATCAAACGTTGCCATTTCAAGTGGATGCGGGCTGAGTGTCTTCGTGGCAGCCTGAGTGTGTGTCTCCTATCCAACACAATCGATGAGTATGTCATAAGATCCCACGATCAGACGCCCGAAAATTTCTGTCCGCAAAACATTGAGTGAGGCATGGCCTCTCATCCTTAGTATCTGTTGCCTCCCTTGCTAGAATAAAGAGGTGGACGCGATACCAGAGAAAGCAACGAAGTAAGTGATGCTATTTCTGACAAACTTACTGCGGACGAAGGGTGTAACTATCGACGATATTTGATGTGGTTAAGCTTATACAGTGTCCCGCTTGTTCGCGCTCGCTTCATTGCTTCCTCGCACATGAACTCGAAGGTCAACTACTCCCAGTAAGTCGAAAGAAGTGTATCTTTCAGAATTATCAGGCTATACTCACCGCTTTGATGCTTGTAGATTTGCTTGGCCTCTCCAGCTGATCAATCTGTGCATCGATAACATCGTGCAACATCTCACCGGTCGCGATACACGGCCCCACTATCACATCCTACATCGAGATGCACCAGGAGGACAGGCATCCTTCTGTATTCACCGTGCACTTAACTTCCTTGAGCTAATGAGAGACACTACTGGAGCCATTGTAGGTGACTCCACCCTTGGAAACGTATGTGATAGCGTGGCCTTGAGGGATTATTCTTGAATGAGAGGCAAAAAAGAAATATCAGACAAACTTATCATTCGAAAACAGAAGAACGGTCCGATCTGGCAATTACTGTAGAAAGACACCGGATCAAGGTTAAAAACAAAGTGAACTAACTCAGAAGGTCCTACCCGGGCTCGAACCGGGGTCACGGGAATATTAACTTCAAAGCAGGAACTTAGCAGTCAGAATCCCGTGTGATAACCACTACACTATAGAACCGATATCTACTTAAACAAAGAAAATATACAAAAAAGTTCATGGAAGATTGCCGGGTGTGCGCCATCGGGCAGGGCCGTGTCCTCACTCACTCACGCACCAAACACAGACTCTCGAGAGCACTATGCGTAGACTCGCTCCCTATCCAGCCATAATACGTGAACAAGACATCAACCTCAACTGTTACGCAATGTTAAGCTCGTTGATGGATTGCTGTTGACCGCGAATTGGCAAAGGGGGGTTTGGATACGAAATAGCTAATTATAATAAGATAATAGGGTCCGTACATACAGAAATTTGAAGAGCATAGTACTGCGTGCCCAAGAAATTAAAAATTAGACAGAGAGGTGCACGGTGATTGAACAATGAATACGAAACCAAGAGGGCACTACTGCAAGCTACAACAAAAACCCAGAGAGTGGCACCCGGCCATCCCAAATCTGCAACTCGATGTTCCGCCTAACACACAGATCTCCCAGTCTCCCGACACCACACCCTCTCTTTCTGGCACTGATAGCAAAGTGCTCGAGGGAAGGAAACTTCGCTGGATTTTCCAGGTGATTGGAAAGGTGGCCCAGCGCCTCGTCCGTGAGGATCGAAGTGTAGCATAATCGTTTGAGCTGCGGGAGGTCAGAGATAGCGCCAAAATCAATCTCAAACTCGTGGATACGCAGCTCCTCTAGTCCCCGCAACGCGGACAGAGCTTCAGACAGCCGAGGGAAAGATGAAACAGGGGACCCGATATGCAGACTGATGCACTGGATGGTAGGTGACCATGCTTTCAGACATGCAACTAATTCTGCATCATCGGACATAGCTATAGATATCCTGAGCCTCGTCACGCCGCTGCACATGAAACGAATGTACCTGAGGTCGTCGCTGTTCAGGTATCCACCAGTGAAGTTGATTTCTCGAAGTTCGCGGCAGCAGTCAAAAGCACGGGAAGCGAGTGAAAGAGGTGGATTCTGCTGTCCTGTGAATCTCAGGCCGCGGACCCCATCTATTCTGATTGTCTGAAGTTTCGGCCATCTTTGCATCAGCTCGTAGATCGGAAACGAAATCCCACCATAAGCGAGCTTCAAACTGATGCAAAACGAGACGAGCGATTTCTGTCTCAGAGACTTTATAATTTCTCCAAGATGGTAGTGAGTGAATCCTCGGAGCTCCACGTGTTGCAGGTTTGGACAGATATCGAAGAGGAGTGCGACTCGTCGCGACCAATACACCCGGGCGCCCTCGGCTACCAGTCCAAACTCCTCAACCATCGCCGCAAGTCGAGGGTTAGCCGCTAATGCTTCTGTGAGCTTGTAGGCGATCTCATTTCCCCTCCCTTCTGACTGTTCCCGTATTCTCAGAGTATCATGAGCGAATCTCCGTCCGATCGATATGCCTCGATACAGGTATCTCTCGGAGACCATATGCCATAACTTGCAGACCCGGAGAAGTGGCACAAGGTACCACCGAGGGAGAAACTTGAATTCTGTTCCTTTCGTGTACTCCGAAATCAAATCTTCAAAAATGGATTCCAAAATCTCGACAGGTAGCGATGAGTCGTTCATTCTTCCTTCGGGCAGTCTTTTAACCTATGAACACGGTTGGCAGCAGTTAGACATTAGTTCCCCACACAGTAGATGGAAGGATGTACGAAAGCAGAATGAATGTCTGGAGAAACCATCAGCGAAAGCCAGGTGCAGGTGATGGTAGAAGGCAGAGCGACATTCCTTATCGATGCGATTCAGCCAAGTTCCCACGGGCCTGAGGCCAAATTTTTAACATACGAGATGAGCAGTCTCGCGACCAACAGCTCGAGTTCTGCTGGGTTCAGTGACGGCACTTGACTACTTTTCTGTATCATTGGACAAAGGTTAAATTACCATGCTACTTTAGAATTTATCATCATCACACCGTCAATAGACAATGGCAAACAATCCCAGACGTTATCGGTAGAAATTATATGGAAAACAAACACTACATCGGGAACCCCATCATCGATGCTTGACCCTCCCATATCTCCAACTCGATGTTTCGCGTATGGCAGATGCTCTTCAACTGCTCGCTGAACTCGTCCTGTCCGCCGGGATTCGTTGCAACGCATTTAAGCCCACAGAACTTCTCCGGGTCTTCCAGGGTCCGTGCGAGATCGCCCATCCTCTCTTCTGAAATGCACGGAGTGAGTCGAACTCGCTCAAGCTGTGGAAGCTTCGCAATACAACCAAAGTCCACATCCCATGTGTCGAGACGTAGCTCCTGCAGTCTCTTCGCACCAGAAATCGCCTCTGCCAGCAAAACATTATCTTCGGGAGTAGCTCTGTCCATGATGTGCGAGCTAACCCACGTCAGAGTCGGGGACCATGCTCTCAAACATTCGCACAGCGCCTTGACCAGCGACGAATCCAGGTAAGAATCCAACAGATGAAAATCGAACCTCCGTACATTGATGCACATCACTCGTGGGAATCGGAGGTCGTTGGCGTTCACATACGTATCCGGGAAGAAAAGGTCTTGAAGCTCCCAGTGACAGCAAGGCCCAGCGGAAGGATCCAAGGTATTGGCGCCGAATGGAGATACTTCAACCAGCCTTTTATCAAATCCGTCGATGATCTGAAACGCCTCAACATGGAGCGTCCGGAGCGTCGGCCAGCACTGCAGTAGCTCGAATAGACTGAACGAACTTATGTATCCCAGGACCCTTCTCCGGACGGGGACTTGCGGATAAGACGGACTCGGAAGGCATACGGGAGAGACACGAAAGGCCACAAGCGATTTCTGCTTCAGAGCCCCCGTCAGAATGTCGATCTGCAGAGTATGAATGCCGCAGATCTCCACGCGCGTCACGTTGAGACAGAAACGCAGGATGCGAGTGTGCGTTTTCGTCGAGTCTGCGTCGTCCCCGTACTGGATTCCGAGGTGCAATTCCTCCACAAGGGCGCCCAGGCGATGATTCGACATTATAGTTTCCAGGAAATCCTCAGCGATCTCGTATCCACGCCGTGCGGGTGAGGATGCATCCTGTCCTGTAGGAGGAAAAGACTTTCCGACGGACACGCATCGGTACAAGTGTCTTTCGGCAACCGCGTGCCATAACCTGCAAACTCGAAGAAGAGGCGTGAGGAACCAGCGGGGGAGAAACTCGACTTCTTGCTCTGCTATGAGGTCCTCGATGATAGCATCGAGAATCTCGACGGGCAAGGACGAGCTTTTGATCGCGATGTGTTCAGTTGCCTTCCTCCGGTTCTGTCAACACGGTATGTCAGTCGTCGGATATTGGCTAAGCAAAGCGAAGTCCTTACGAGCTTAAGTCCGCGAAGCATCTCCATCATAGGTGTAGACAGGACTTGAGGATGGGGACGACTGACGACAAGACGGTTAAGAAGTGAGAAGGGCGAGTGTTTTTTGTCCTAATCGCCATCACGGACAGACTCTCACGAAGCTATTTCAGTTCACCGTCCGGCAAAGACGCTTATCGACGTTTATCGACTGACGTTCTGTTTTGCTAGATTCAGTCACTTTGCTTGAGCTGGTCATTTCTGGAACGGGCTGTTGCTCGGTGTGATAAGAGGGTGGTGTCTATGGCCGAGGAACCGCGGTGGGAGGCTACAAGCCAGTACCTCAAAGACCCGCTCCCGACCACGTCTTCACCCCTAACCGTTTTCGTTCCACGTCCACTGTCTGCCTAGTAGGTAAAATAGTGAGATATTTTGCCACGATGAAAGCAAAATGATGTAACGTACATGAAATATCGAAGATTGATGGCAAAGGATTAAATGTCGAGAGGGCAACCACGCTCACGCCAAAGCTTCACCGTGAGCAAACTTGATATCGCATGTGAGTTTGACTTCACGCTCATTGCGCAGAGTCCACGAAGGTAGTCCTGCCCTCGTACCGTATCCCGTTCAGCGTGTCAACTCAGAGACACGACCGACTACGCCGTTTCCCCATGAGAATGCGAACCGAAGATGGGAGTGAGCTCGCTAATGCTTCCGTTAGAGCCGAGAACGATGAAGGTCTGAGAGAGGATGATGGCTAGACGAGCGAGGAAGGGAATATATGATCATGAGTACCGAACTGGTTACGGTACAGCAGAGGTACAGGCTTACCTCTGGGCTTTAATCCCCTGCTCAACAGCAACGCCTCATCCTATAGCCGCTTCTTTTCCTATTCCAGCCCTTTCCATCGCGAATTTCCTGATGCTGCACCCATCTAACATAAAGGCATGCGATCCAGAATGGGTTCGTTGTCGTTCTGAAGAACACCGAATACCGTACGCCCGGTTCGTGTCCAAGTTCACGTATCGCAACACAGCCAGCAGGAAAGCACAGGTACAATGGAGCGTACCGCGACATTCCTGTACACTGATGTCTTCGCAAGTGTAGATGAAGTGATGGAATGGACCGCTGTCGTTGAGTTTCAATGGTAGTGCAACGAGCAGATGCGGCACACGAGACAATAAAGACGTACACGATGGTTGTTTATTGGATGTTGCTGGTGTCCTCGCTTTGTTTGTTTCATAGATAATGAAGGCTATGCTTTCGCTCTATATAAGAGAATTTGTTGAAGCTACTGTCAGTCCGGAGTTCAGGTCGAAATGAAGTGATGCACGTACGTACATACCAGCACACAGTCTGAGAACTGTCGTCAAGGTATTGCATGGCAAACGACAAGCACAGGATTTTGATTTCAAATATGTTTACTCTAGACGGAAAGGAATGAACACTGAAAGTAACATTGAGCAAAGGAAAGGAGAAGATTGAAGATAACGCACGAGTGACATCCTGGACCTCAACCTCCCTCGCGCCGGCCTCAGAGGATTTTATAGCCATACATTCTCCCCACTGAAATGCTGATTCCACAGTGAATGACTATTGCTTACGATGCCTGCAGAGGATAGAGGGATAGAGGATATCAGCTCGTTCGTAATAGGTGTTAAGGACAGAATATAACGAATCAAGCTAATCTGGCGCGTCAGGGTCGGCGTGCTTGTTATTCTTATTATATATTTGAAATTCTGAATTTCATCACTCCACCAAAAGGACTCGCAATCAAGAGCTTGAGGTCAATTCTACACTCAGAGAGGATAGTTTCTTTCTTCTGTATAAAATATAACGGGAAAGGGGCGACGTACAAGAGGTACTACATACAGTTGAAGTTTGTACAAACGCGGGTGACTCGGCCCTGGCTAACGTTAAGTGAAATAAAAGAAAGGTAGAAAAAAGAGAGTAGTCGAGTGGGAAGGCATATATGTAGGTCCAGTACAGAGGCAAGAAACTACGACATCCGCAACGCTATGTTCCTTCTATCACACACATCTTGCAGCATCCTCTTGTCTCTCGGAGTTTCATTGGTGTGAAAACTGTAGAAAGAAAGTTGCAAGTCAATCAGAGCGGGGAACTTCTCTGGGTCCTTTAGTAGATATGCAAAGCGATCCACCTCCGAGTCGACGGCGTTAGCGTCCGGGTAGTGCGCCATCAGGTCCAATCGCTTCAGCCGCGGGAAGCTCGAAATAGCGCCAAAGTCCACTCGGATGCCGCCGACCTCCAGCTCTTGAAGGCTCGTCAAAGAAGATATTGCATCTACAAGAGGTTGGTAGGAGGAGTCCATGGTGACGTGGAGATACTCCAAAGTCGGTGACCATGCATGCAAGCATCCACAAAATGCGTCAAGCACTTCCGTGTAGGGAATTGAAAAGCGGACTACGAGCTCCGTCACGACGCTACACATCAAACGGAGAGATGCAACGCCGTGTTTGTTGAGCACTACAGGATTAAGGGTGATTTTTCGAAGTTCGGGACAGCAGTTGAGAGCACGGGAGGCCTGCGGATGTTCTTCGAGCTCCATACCGTATATTCCGATCGCTTGAATATGCGGCCAACTTTGCATCAGATCAAAGATCGGCAACCAGCAGGTTCGATCTTGAGAGAAGTAAAATGAAACAAGCGACTTTTTCTTCAGCACCTCGAGTAAACTGTCAAATTCGGAGGAACGGATCCCTCGAATATCCACGTCTCGCAAATTCGGACAGATGTCGACAAGTTGTGTGTTTATTGCCGCCCAAGGTTCAGTGATGCTTCTTAAGTTTCTTAAGTAAAGCTCCTTGATCAATGTAGCAAGTCGAGGGTTGGCCTTCAATGTGCGTAAAAGCTCAAACGATTTGCTACGGCCGTGGTCTGAACCTCCGATCTTTATGCTTTGATACAAGTACCTCTCGCCGACCAGGTGCCATAACTTGCAGACCCGGAGGAGAGGCACGAGGTACCACCGAGGGAGAAACTCCCAGTATTTTTCAGATTTCGTATAATCCGAAATCAGGTCTTGGAAGATATGCTCCAGTGTCTCGACAGGTATCGATAAGTCGGACATTCTGATGCGTAGGCGATCTTCAACGAAGGAACGCGTAACGTCAATAACTGCCAATTTGTTACCCGTAAAGTAGATATAAGGACGTACGGTTGCAGAATGGAAGTTCGCAATAGTTTACAGCGAAAAGTAGGCGTGGATAATGAGAGTGATGGTGGTGGACAGTGTCAGAAAGGCGTTCAGCTGTGAGTCAACGGTGCCCGTCTCTTATCCAGATCATGATTTATGCCCGATTTATACAACTATTCTCACGAGTAGGGCGGGGTATTTGTCATCATCTTTCATAGTATGTTTGGATTTAACAATGCCGCCAGAACATTAGCAGGAAGTAACATTCTACAGGCGTAAAGGGTGGCATTAGATATATCGGCTGTAGCAGATGGAAGAGAAAAACTTAGAATGAGAGCATCTGAGCACTTTGAGTGAAACCTCAACTTCACAGCAAATCTTATTCATGTTACAGCAATAAACTCGGTGTTGACACCTAACGTCTTTCTTCCAGCTTCAAGTTAACTCTCAAGATTCTCAACGATGGGACAGTTTGGTCAGGTCATAATATTCCGGAGAGCACAAGCTATATGGAGCTCACATCAATGCACATGTACAGACCTTCAACAATCAACAAATGCAATACATACAATGCAGTATAAACAGTAAAGCCAAGAACCGAAGAATATAGATATGCAGAAGGTCTGGTGATGCAGTTCTATGGTCCCAAGTATGATAAAGTCGATAGCCTGAGACCCCACAGTATTTCCTCGTCCGCCTCCATGTCCCGGGTATAGCGAGACCACTTTGTCCGTATGCTGAAACGTGCCAAGCCCAGATACTGCTCAGCAATGAGCTGCAGTGCTGGAAACTTGTCATTGTCTTCAAGGTGTCTGGTTAGGATTCTTTTTTGATCATTTGAGATGAGCTGATCAATGGCCAGTCGTTCGAGATGCGGAAGATTTGCAATAGACCCAAAGTCCGGCCGCTCCCCAAAAAGCTGTAGTTCCCGAAGTTCCTTCAGACTCGACAGTACTTTCCATAGCGGTGACCAGCATAGTTTTCCGTCAGTCCGAATATCCAGCCTGAGATACTCAAGCGTTCCGGACCATGCGCATAAGCACCCGCAGAGCGTCTGGAGCTGTGCCTCGTCGTCCACCCGGGTGGGTTTATAGATGCCGAGTGTTTTCACGTTGCCGTTGATACCACGCAGGAAGCGAAGGAGCTCGATATTGCCGCGGTCAAATCTGCCCAAGACAATGACATGCTGCAGGTCTGGCAAATAGAAAGGAGGATCGGGTGTCGATATCACGCATATAACTCGAGTCCGTGATAGTCTGAAACCCCTCGATATCGATAGAGTGTAGATTCGGCCACTTCGTCATCAGCTCAGAAAGCTTCAACGGTCGTTCTTCATCGTGCCACTCATACGACGAGAGAAAGCGCGTGGTCATGTGAAAAGAGACGAGTGACCTCTCCTTCAGCACGTCCGTCAGAGAGTCTTGCAGAGAGAAATGGAATCCGTAAATCTCGACGTGCTTCACGTTGGGACAGAGGCGGAGAATACTTATATTCCGCTGTGTCCAGTCCACCGATTTCCGGTTCGCAACGTCCTGGACGCCCATTCGCAGCTCCTTGAATAACGCGGCCAGCCGCGAGTTTGATGCCAGCGTCTTCAGCAGTCTTCTCGGGATCTTATATGCCTGCCGTGCGCGCGCTCCAGGAAACCTATCACCAACAGATATGCTTCGATACATAAACCTCTCGGCCACCTTGTGCCAGAGTTTGCAGACTCGAAGAGGAGGTATGAGATACCACCAAGGGATGAACTTGGTCGGTTCTGAGTGTCGACGTGTGCATCTGTATTTTGATATAAGTTCTCTGATAATGTTCTCCAGAACCTCGAAGGGCAAGGATGAGTCTTCTATTGGTACGCATTCCTGTGATAGATAAAGGTGAGATAGTCTCTTACAGCCTGTAACGAAAACCTTGACCCCCCCCCTCAAATTTGAAACTTTTTTTTACGTGTCACGTGCATCACGTGCAAGGCCACCTGCCAGTGCCTAAAACGGTGTGCGCAGAACTGAGCGCACACGCGTTCAACACCTTCAAGTCTGCGTATGGGCAACATGCTGTTGCCAGTGATGCCATCTTAACTTATTTCCATCTATCCAAAGCATGTTATTCTCCTTCTATGTTTTGCTGAACTAAAATAAACAATTATGTTGAACAGGAGATCATTTTTTGATGTGTTTGCACAGAAAAATGTTAGTTTTTGTAAACAATAAATGAAATAATAACTTTGGGTTACTGAAAGCTATATTATCTTGGGAGTTTGGCCAAATGCTAACGAAAGAAGGCTCCTGACGCGTACCAACCAATGTGCGCGAAGGTTTGAACGAGTTCTGCGCACACCATTTTAGGCAGCCTGGTGGCCTTGCACGTGACGCACGTGACGCGTAAAAAAAAGTTTCAAATTTGAGGGGGGGGGGTCAAGGTTTTCGTTACAGGCTGTAATACCAGTATTGTATAGTGAATACCATACAAGCTCCAGATAAGCTATAGTGTAATCCAAAGGTGACCGACAGACGATGCGATGGTTTGAGGATGAGGCAGTGCTGTAGGCGGCGGTGGTCAAATGTCTTGGCGCCGGCCCTAAAGAATAGAGGAATAGAGACTTTTCCTATCACACCAAAACGAATAAGATCACAAACACATTAGATCGAGTACGTCTCTCAATCAGCATCCTATAATAGCGCAGGATACTTGACATCCGTACGCAGACATTCAACGCTTTTAGATATGTCAAATAACGGCACTCAGGGTCCCAGAAGTAGTTTGAGGAGAGACGCTATTCCATCCACCCATCCCACAGTGCCACACCAACAGGTGGCTAGGTTAGACGATGGACACCTTCCAAAATCGCAGAAAGAAAGCAACACTCCTCCATCGATACAAGAAGTTCTCTCTGCCTCCTTATGTCTATACAGCGAGATGAAAAAGTCTTACCCCCACCAGATGGGATCTACATTGGATTACGACACCTGCAAGTACGTGCCCTTTGAGGCGAAGAGCTTCCCACCACTTATGGATTGGATTTCCCTCTACTTCACCCGCGGGAAGGACGACGTAGTGGCTAGTGCTATGAGCCAACATAGCCACGATGTCACTCTCACAATCCATCTCGCTCTTAGCAGGGATCGCGTAGTAGCCGAGGACAAAGCTACCTGCGAAGAGTTCAAGTCCTTGTTGAAGGATATTCTTGGGGGAAACACCGCAATACATCCGCATGCAATTCAAAGTGACTACGACCTGGTTTTGACCACACTGATCAAGACGTGCTGGTCGAAAATTGCGTCCAGAATACAGAAGCTGCAGGATCTCGTGAGAAGCACGCCTCAGGGCAGTGAAATTGCTTCAGGAAGGCTCGATAGGATGTTGACGTCGTGGCTACTCGAGTAGCATCCGGACATTTCTGCAAGTTCGGTTCGAGAAAGCACTTTGAAGTGTCTGAAAGCTGTAATGAACCTCAACAGCCACGTCAGCACTGCGGAGGACCGCATGGATTGCATGAAGAGAGTTATCAATGCTTGCCAGACGATAGCCAAGCTAGGATACTTAGAAGTGGCAAATAGCTGCGAAGAGTTTGACTGGACCAAATCTGCAAACGAGAACCATCTCCTACGCCTCGAGCTCTCGTACGCCATTCATCGTATTCTGGACTATCATCATGGGACAGAGATCTTTCTATCATGGGGTGTGCCGAGCCTGTTTAGACCAGTTATTGCTGGAGACCACGTAGAGGATATAGCCGCGAAGCTGAAGTTCGAATGGGTCAAAGCCTCGGAGGTTCTTCAAATGAGCGAGAAGCACCCAACATGGTCCGTGAATTCTGACGACTGGTTCGTAAACGAAGTACACTCAAGACCGATTCGCTACTACGTCGCTAAGAATAAACCAACCGAGCGCGATGCGGCAATCAGAGCCGCCGCAAAGAATCTCTGGAAAAGTGGGACCCCAGTCGCAACGAAGGTACACGTCGAGGTGCAGATGGTTAACTACCTTCAGCGGAAGAAAATCACGGCACTGCACAAAGCAATAGGCGTGAGCGCACCGCTTTGCATCACATGCGAGACGTACATTCAAGGCTTCCGCAACGCCGTCGACCACAGCGAGCAATGGGCCGTGCGGAGTGCATCCGGAAAGTTTGTTAAGGACTGGATTTGTCCGCCCATTCTGAGTACACATGTGGCGGGGAAGCTCGAATGGGACCGCACTGCAGCTCTTGTCGCCGTGAATGGTGTGGGTGGTGCGATTTATTCATTCATAAGAGGAATTCTGGAGAAGGTCGCTGCAGAGAAATAGTGGCCTCAGTATCACTCGACTCTTTATGTTGCCTGAAAATTGATACCATCTATTGTGATGAAACTTTAGATATAAAATCTGTTTGACTTACATCAGGAACATCAGTCTTTAGTAATGATCTGTGTTGAAAATTGAATTAAAATGCACCCGAGAAGGGGTATGGATTGAGCGGGCGGAAGTCCGAGTTGACTAACCCGCTAACTTCAGAGTACGATCAGCGCTACGACCGCAAAGAAGGGGGGAGCCTTCTGCCACGCTGCACTCGGAGACAAGTGATACTGCTCTATAGTGGTGCTCATTATATACAGATCACTCAGTACAGCTTGGGACTGTCGCGAGGGAAACATGTCTCACCTTCAAGGCCTCCTGTCGGATGTTTTTAATATTAGCCAAGTCGAAGCGTCTGCGTGAACAAAAGGATCGGACTTGAAGTGGATCTGGATAACTTAGGCCTTCTACAGAGTATAAGTCAGTATAAGTAGATTGTCGGACATAATTTGCGTACGCTCACCTTAATCCTATTTTACGTCCTAGTCACCTGCCTTCAACCTCCAGTTCTGTCTCATTATGCCCTGATTCTATTGCTTATCTTAACACACCGCCTTACACGCAAAGCGAGACGAGAGTTGTTGCTGATATCTATCTGCCGGGTTGAAACACTTTTGCTGAGACGTATTCCGCCGATGCGCAAGGAAACCAGGAATTGTTTTTCTCCTTCATTCTGAGGGATTCGTCTAGCACATTGCGTTTCGCGCGAGCGAACCCTCGGATATCAACGTGCGTCAAGTTTGGACAACCTTGGTTGAGGCGTGTCTGTGTCTAAGTCCATTCTGGTACTTCAGCATGCTGAGAGTACTTGATACCCAGCCGGAGGTCCTCGACGAGGGCGGCCAAGTGGGGATGCGTTGACAACTGGCCAGCGGCCCTTTAGCGACCTGAGAAAACCGATAGCGCTGTACGGGTAGTGCCTCTGGTTGGGATTGCCCTCCTCCTGGTCCCGGGCCTCGCTGTGAAACTGAATTTCATTCTTATTGATATGTGCTGGTACAGGCGTTCCTCAAACAGCACGCTCCACATCTTGTACACGCGTAAAAGCGGCGTGGGGTACCACCGAGGAAGGCATTTGTAGTCTCCTGCCTCAGCCGTGTCAACAGGAGAACTTTGGTTTGAGCTGTCGAGGCGGGATTTCTATCAATTACCACTGACAAGGTAGAGTAAATTACTTACGAGCACAGGTGCAAGATGACTTTTGGCGGAAGTTGAAGCAACAGACGATGCACCATTTGCCAAGAGCGCTCAAATTAGTCATCTGTTCTCAGGCTCAGGGCTCAATTATGGCAACGCAGCGACAATTCTTTTCGTTGCTCACCGCTACGTCCATACAACAGACTTGACTATGGCTACTCGTCAAAAACCGCCCCTATCTCTACCGGACTGACAGATCCGATATACACTATATTTCAGTCGAAGAGGCAATATTATCCACATCGGGTTTTCCTCGAAGCTGAAACTTGGACTTCTATCCCCACGTGATGGTCCTCAAAAGTCCAAAAGAACCTGCTAATTAAGACTGCGGGTGCATCGTCTCTTCTGTCTGGACGATGAAGTATAATCTCTTTACCTCCCAGTTGTTCTCTGCTATCATCTCTGCTGTTGCTCATAAGTCGGACCAGATAACTCTAGACTATGTCGAGCACCCAGTCCAAGAGATCTACCCCGGAGACAACACTGGTATCTACCAAGGCTTTCATTGACTTCATCTTCCCCTCATTAACATGCAAATTTAGTGACAGCCAACTCAGTTTTCTCTGGAATCACTACGTTTGCACATTTGCGTTGGGTCAAATGCCTTGGCGGAGACAAAGATGAGACCTTCGACATTGCCTTCGTAGGCGCACCATTCGATACCGGCACGTCCTATCGCCCTGGAGCGCGGTTCGGACCAGCTGGCATTCGTGCAGGCTCTCGGCGTTCGACCCTGTGCGGTGGGTACAATGTCCCACTCGCAGTCAACCCCTTCATGTCGGGAATGAAGGTCGTCGACTGTGGAGACATCCCAGTCACGCCCTATGACAAAGCGCATGCTATCAAGCAGATCGAAGACGCGCACAAGGAGCTCCTGCACCGCACGCCATTCTCCGTGCTTGGGAATGACAGTGTCACAGGGACGCCTCTTATCCCAATCTCAAAGGACGGCAAGCACCACCCGCGCGTTATTACGCTTGGTGGCGACCACACAATCGTTCTTCCGTTGCTTCGATCAATATACTCTGTGTACGGCGAGATTTCTGTGATCCACTTCGGTGCGCATCTAGATACCTGGAAGCCCACAGTCTTTGGCGGCGCTCCCACCCAACAGGCTGAAGTTAACCACGGGACATGCTTCTACTGGGCGAGTAAGGAAGGACTCATCAAGAATGGATCATCCATTGCAAGTATCTTTACTTCCGAAGTTCATGAAATCCATAAAATGTTTGCTTGCCAGAGTATTCAGATTCTGACTTTGTGGTCTTTTTTGCAGCACGGTGCTATTCGGACGAGACTCTTCGGTCCGAGTGACTACCATGAGGATGACGCAGCGGGATTTAAGAGAATAGAAGCCCGAGAGATTGATATAATTGGTATGCTTCTTTGCCTTGTGTTTTTTAATCCGGGAAGCATGATAAATCCTTGCATTGGCTTTCTATACGCCCACAAACATGTGGCGATACACCCTTTATCTCTTGCCTCGTCGTCTTACCTCGTTGCGCAGGTACGGATGGTATCATCAAGAAGATTCGCGAGACCGTCGGGGGTGGTCCGGTTTATCTATCCATCGATGTACGTCCTCGTGCCCTCTGTGAGACTTTGTTTCTCATACACGCGGCTGATGGATTGGAGCTAGATTGACTCTATTGATCCAGCCTTTGCTCCAGCTACTGGCACACCGGAAACGGGAGGCTGGAATACACGCGAGCTCCGCACTATCCTCAGAGGGCTCGATGGCCTCTACATTGTCTCAGCTGACATTGTCGAGGTTGCACCCGCATACGATACAAACGCGGAGATCACAACCATAGCAGCTGCCGATGTACGTACATAATCCTTTTCATTGAAATTATTTCCTGCACTTCCTCTTCTCACTATTAACCACAACTATAAATCTCATACTTCGATGAAGGATATTGCTGACACGCTTTGTTAGATAATGTATGAAGTTATGAGTATTATGACAAAGACGCCGCTCGGGAAATCCACGTCTCCCAACAGATCCAACACCGATTTAGGATGACGAAGGACACCGAGAGTTACATGAGGAGCTACTCGTACGTGAGGTCTCAATGTCTCGGTCCAAATGTGTGTTGTCTCTGTCGACGGGATTGGTTTTGTATGTACATCATGACTTTGCCCTACCTTTCTCAAATATTCAAGAGAAAACAAAATGGACGTAAGACTGTAGAACAAATGTATATCACACCGGGCTCTAAGCTTCTTTCAAATTTAATTAATGGATGGCGAGGTCAATGGATACTATGGTTATATTTCTCTAATTCCCCATGCTAGTCTACAAGGTCACGTCAAACTGTTAAGCTAATCGTTTTGTTATCAGATCAGTCCCAGGTTGATTATTTGATTACTTTGACGATTAACTTTTCATTAGTGTATATATACAACCACATATCCTGTCCGTCGCTCAAACTACGTTAAACAAGCAGAAATACAACACTAGTCAAAGAATCTACTAGAGATACAAATCGGTGACCACATCTCGCCTTCCCTCCCCTTTCTATTGCCGTTCAGCCGTTTGTGTGCCGCGCCAGGCACGAGTTCAGTAGTTGATTGTAAAATGGTCGATTTATCCCCGTATATTTGATGTGTTGAAGAGCGGGGAACTTCTCTGGGTCTTCTAGGTTGCTGCAGATGTTGATCTCGTCATGCTCATAACCGGCCGTATGAAAAGACAATGTCTGCAGGTGTGGGAGAGTCGTAATACAGCCAAAATCGAATGGGGGCCCACAATAATCTAGTTCGCGAAGGGCCTTCAGAGTGGACATTGTTTCCGATAGCAGATGGTAAGGTGCGAAACTGTGCCGAAGAGTTGACTTAAGATGCTTGAGGTTGTCCGACCATGCTCGTAAGCCTCCGAACAAGGGTTGAAAGTCTGACGCTGTGCCAGTCCGATGCAAAAAGATTGTGTAAAGCGTCAGTTTAGGCAGACGGTTTGACAGCATGTGCAGGGATCGGAAGTCACTCTTGCGAAGGTCAACGTCAACGAGGGTTAGCTCTTGAAGCTCCGGGCAGTAAGGCATCTCGCCAGAATTTCCATTGCCGAGGGACGATGGATCCAATTCTGTCAGTCTGTCGAAATTATAAAAATATACCGACCGGATCTTTGGCCAGCACTGCATGAGCTGAAAAAGTGGTAGCGAACCTCGTACGGCAGATGGCAGGTGAGACCGCCGGATTTGGAAGAACTGGAGTGCCGATTTCTCTTTCAACACATTGACCAGCGCATCCTGCTGCGCATTATCAAACTCCCGGATATCCACGTGTTCGACGTTCGGGCAGACCTGGATGATGCGGGTGACTGCTTGTGTCCATTCTTGTGATTTCCTCTTTCTGTCCGGGACGTCTTCAATCCCCACTTGCAGTCCTTGAACCAGCGCGGCCAGCCGAGTGCTTGTCTCTAGTGTTGCGAGCAGGTCCTTGGCTACTTCACATCCGACTCCAATGACGGCTCCTTGAGGGGAATAATACGTTCCGAAGGATATGTGACGATACAGGTGTTTCTCGGACACCATGTGCCACAGCTTACAGACACTAAGCAGAGGAACGAGGAACGAACGGGGCTGATCTCTGAATCTGTACTGTGAAATGAGATCCCCCACTATTGCGTCGAGAATCTCTACGGGTAGGGATGTGTTGTTGTTCATAGTGGGTTTCCGGTAGATGGTCTTGAAAGGTAGTATGTTTGTTGCGGGATATACGCAGCTGTGTAAAGACCTTTCAAGGAAAAGTAGAAGCCAAAGATGCCAGAGCAGAAGTGAGCGCCCTTAAATCCACACGGTGGGTGCAAGGTAAAGTAGCCATTTTTTCAAGATCGAACGGTGGTCCGCCGTATCTAGTTCGCGAAGTCTCTTCAGAGTAGATAATGTGTCCAATACCAGATTACGAGGTGCGAAATCTTCATCCAGAAAACAATTTAAGACGCTCGAGGGTGCGCGACCACGCGCGTAAGCCTCCGCACACAGCTTGCATATCTTTTCTTCCGGATCTGCAATAGACAAGCGGCACATGAAGCTTCAGCACATGATGTATAGAGATTGGAAGTCGCATTCCAGTAGAACAGTCTGAGTAGAAAGTGTCATCTTGAAGCTCTGGACAAAAATGTGTTTCCACGGAAGTATGGCGACCCAAGCCAAGCTTTGATGCCGACTAAATGCCCGACATAGATTGAGCGAAGCTTTTACCAGCACTGCATAAGCTGGAAAAGCGGAAGTGAAAAAGGTATTGAAGGCTTGAATTTAGACCAGCTGCCTCGACAGGGCGCCAGCGATTTCTCCTTCAGCGCGTCGACCAACGCTTTATGCTGATCACAAGTTCGGACAGTTCTGGAGAATGCTGATGTTCGTGAGTGTCCACGCTTTTGTGTCCTCCTGCCTCACGAGTTCGTCGCCTTCAACGCCTATTCGAAACCCCTGTACCAGCGCGGCCAGTCTAGAGTTTGTCGTGAGTGTTGCAAGCAGTTTCCTGGCGACCTCGTAGCTAGATTGTACGTCTGTTCCCTTACGAGAAAAATGCTTCCCGACCGATATGCGGCGATAGAGGTGTTTCTCGTCGGCCATGTACCATAACTTGCAGACGTGAAGAAGGGGTGTGAGTAGCAAGCGGGAGTGAGATTGTACTTCTTTCTGAGCAATGAACTATTCGATAATGGCATCTAGGAGTTGCTGTTCCTCGCGGGTGAACAGTAAAAGGTTTCCATTTTTCTTTCTTTCTACATATATGTAAATATTTGGATATCAGTGAAACAGAATGAAGTACTCACAGGCAACGAGAAGATGCAAGGTGCTTTATGGTGGAAAGCAAGGAGCGAAGGATCGCGTGTTGTGCCTAGTGTTGCAAAAGTTCGGTTCGGTTCGGTTCGGAGGCCCTTTGGCCCGAACCGTGAACCGAACCGGTTCGGAAATTTGGCCCTTGCCCCGAACCGCGAACCGAACCGCGAGTTCGGTTCGGTTCGGTTCAAAATGCGGTTCGAACCGGTTCGAACCGGGTTCGGTAGATGAAGTTTTTAGCCACTTATTTTCTTCACGGATAAACAGAAATAGATAATAATAGCATGTACAATGTAATAATAGTCTACAAAGTAATGCAAATAACAATATATGGCTCATTATAGCATGTAATTTTCATAGTTTTCAACACTTGTACAACAATAACTGGCACAGCTGCCACAGCATCCACTATAGCTAAGTTACAAACACTAATTATGTATTGTAAAGTGTTAATCATTCTTACAGACATGCATATTAGATAGTAGGAATGTATATTCTCCATAGATATGTGCTAAAACTGGTAAAAAAACCACAATTCTCGGTCACGGAGGATGTCCTCCTTAAGCCGGTTCGAACCGGTTCGGACCCGGTTCGGAAAATTTACCCCAGGCCCGAACCGTGAACCGAACCGAAGCAAAATCTCCGAACCGTGAACTGAACCGGACCTGAACCCAGTTCGGTTCGGGGTCCGAACCGGTTCACGGCGGTTCGTGAACCGAACTTTTGCATCACAACTTGTGCCACGTCAATTAGATGGTCACTAGCACGGGTGACGACGGAGTCCGAGTCCGAGTCTCGAAACAAACTCTCACGGTAGATTTTCAATTTTACATACCGGCTCACGATCCTTCTCTCACCTGCGTACTACTGTTCGATGCCATTGCAGTGAATAACTATCTAGTAGATCCCAACAGCAGATCCAGATCTTTGCTCATGCAACAAAGTAAACTCGTCATGTGCACTAACAAGATGTGAAAAATGACGGGTGGAAAGAACTACCTGTAGTCGTCTTTCCGCTGCTTTCAACTGCCTTCTTGTGGAACCTCGCGTACCCGGAACTCGAGTACAGCTGTGCGTAGGATTGTTGCATGACCTGGTATAAAAACATATACAGGCATAGTTAAATAATGAGCTGAGACAGCATGTGCGGAAGCTTCTAACCGATTAAAGACAATCATCAGCTTCACAGTGTAATCAATTTCCATACAGCATCGGCCATCAAATGAGAAAGGATCTCAAGGATTCCAGAAGCAGCGTGAGCGATGTAAAGTAAGTACAAAGAGCTTCAAATGACACAGCCGTTTTCACAGTTATGGACACTTGATGAAATTAATCTAAGGAAAGCAAGTGAGTGGAGTTGACAATATAATAGTGTAGGTAAATTGAGAGTCCTGTGCGCTATGCGTAATCGGTAACATCATGTAAAAAAACACATATCGTCCTCCATAATCCCTAACAGATATGAGAATAGTCGTTGTAGGCTAGCAGGTTTGGTGTACCTGCAGGGAGCGTGTGAGACGCAAGCTTTCCTTTCGATGAAAGGCTACGAAGCGTGTCCTTCATTATCGAAGGGCTAATACCATTGGTACCTAAGACTTCATCACCCTCCAGATTATTGTTGTGAGGTTTAGCGACAGATGGAGCGTGGAGTGTTGTAGACGTAAACTCCGAAAGGTAATCGATGACTGCTGCATAAAGGCGTGCGGAGTATGATCCAAGTATTGCTGATAGTTTATCGTCCGCACGACCGTGCCAAGAGTTGAGATATCTAGTATCATGATTGGATAAGAAATGCGCGATGAGACCTGTTATATGCGGTGCTGCCATGCTTGTACCGGATCTAGTCTCTGACGAATCCGGTCCATCAATCCCGGTGCTCAACACCATATGCCCTGGAGCAAATATGTCAACACATTCGCCGTAGTTGCTGTAATCAGCTCGCGTATCATTGATGGTACTTGCTGCAACAGTGATCACTAGGTCCGCTGCAGCTGGAGACTGCGTGCACGCATTGGTGTCATCGTTTCCAGCCGAGACAACTACGTGGACACCCGCCTTCACTGCCTTGTTGACAGCTTCGATTTCTGAGAGAGTAAATCCGCCACCGCTAGAGACGTTAATCACCGCTCCCTTGAAGTTGTAGTACTGGCGCGCAAGGCGCTGAGCGTCAAGAATAGCCCATTGGATTCCAGCAATGCTTGTGCTTGCCGTGCCGTGGCCATCTTTGTCCAACACTTTTACAGAGGTGATATGCGCATTCTTCGCCACACCGTATAAATGCGATGCTATGATTCCCGCGACGTGCGTGCCGTGTCCATTGAGATCTTTGTCTTTCTCGTCTTTGACGAATGTTTTGCCCCATCGTGCACGTCCGTCGAATTCACGATGTTGAATGTAGACTCCGGTATCGAGGACGTAGACCATGACCCCGGCACCGCTGTGGGACGGGTAGACATAGTGCATGCTGCGCGGTGTAAGTTTGTTTCGGTGATTGATTCGTGCAAGACCCTGTATAGAAACATCTAAATTAAAAGGTTATTGAAGACGGAAGGACAGACATACCCAAGGAGACCCATTCTGAACATCATTGGCGTACACCTTCACATCTTGCTCAACGAACTTCACTTCAGGTCTCCTTCGGATCATCTCAAGGACATCGGACGAGAACCGGCCTGCGTAACCTTTAGCGACGGTACTATCATACACATGCTCGAGGCCAGAGTTGTTCTCCGTGCCGTCAGCAAGCAGCGGGTTCGCTGCCTTTGCAATCTCGATGAAGCTGAGATGCGTGGCGAAGACAGAAGAAGGAATGTCGTCCTTGAACATAACAATGTAGGAATTGTTAAGAAGATTGTGCCCTTCGACAATGGGAATATGCAAAGGCGCAATAGACGATCCATGTTGAACTGGAAAAGCCAACGACGCTTCCAATGGCAATATAAGCAGCGCGAAGGAGAGAAGCTTTAAAGGTGTCATAGCTGATACTGCTTGTTCGACAGCGAAGGGAGGCCAACAATCTGGGAGACCCGACCTTATATTTTCATACCAGGAATGGAGGGAGAAGGGTTCTCAGTAGAGATCAATGATCACGCATAATGAAGCCTTCTATAGAAGTAAGAGTATGAGTCTAGTTTTAAAGGATAATTCTCGGACTGCCCACCTATGACTGTGACATCGATCGCCAATGATCATATTTGTTTGACGTGAACAACTCGAGAGTGGTCGCTCTACACAATACTCGAGAGCATAGCTTGCTCAGAAGCAGAAGCGGCTGAAGCGCCATAGTTATTCATCGCTAAGTGAGACCCGTACGCCGATAGAAAGGTGACACACACCAAAAATAGCAGAAACCGAGGGGCAAGGATGCAATCGACAGACGTAGAGACGAGAAGCAGAACAAGTCTTCCATTGTTTGCGCTCGCCAAATGTCGACCAAGGTACACATAAGATGATGAGGTTGTCAAGATCCTTGAGTATCCGATCGCGACTTCGGGGGAGACACTGATGTCTCATTCCCTGCAACAGCGGAAAAGCGGAAGCTAATTAGCATTTTATATTTGACCAAGCGGGATGAAGTTTGTGAGATTGTACCGCATAAGTTGAGCTCGATTTTGCGGAATGCAACTCCGTGCTTGATAAAATAGATTGAGCACAGTTACTTCGTTGTGCAGGCTGGACTTCCAAGAGCACGGCTATGGGTCACTACCGTCGAGACCTCAAGCACCCGTTGTGAACGCGGTATAAGTAACCTGGGTTGAACCAAGAATAATATGTTGTTATTGATTGTAGAAAACCAAGATACATGTCTTTATAATGCACGCGTGCCCTTTTCTTTTAGTTTGTACCTGAAACGCCCGCCAATCTCCTTAACACCGCAAATTCGTCGCGACCGGTAGCACGACAGAGGGCGTAGAAGCGTGAATTTGGATCCGAGAGTAGTTTCTGTGGGGTGTCGAACTCGACTATACGGCCTTGGTCGAGAAGCATAACCTGAAATTATATCAATTAGGGGGATAAGCATTTAATCGGTGGAAAGACGAACTCTGTTGTAATCTATGACTGTCCTAAGGCGATGCGCAATTGTTAAGATGGTGCTTTCAGCGAATTCACTTGACAATACACTCAGCAGCTTAACGACAACAGAGTAAACTAAATCTTACTGTCTGATTGTTTTCCCGATCAGTTCATCAGTAGCATAGTCTACACTTGCTGTCGCCTGGAGATAAACACATATTAGGAATATGAAAATGCGCTTTAGGGTCTTCGATTACGAACCTCGTCCATTACTAAGACTTTTGACCTCTTTAAGATGGCACGCGCCATGCATAACAGTTGCTTCTCACTAATTTCAGATGTAAGTTTAGTGAGTTGAAGGATATAGCATAACACGTACCCCGTCGAGAAGTTGTCGCCTCCTTCAGATACAGAGGAGTCTAAGTTTCGGAATACATTCGTATTCACCTCTTCGGGATCCTCTGATTCATCGCCGGACGGGATAAGATGAACGCGATGAAGAGCTTCATACTGCGGTCATTCTTAGAAATGATAATTGGATATTTGATACGAAAGGTGCCTCACGATCTCTGCATCTTCATATTCGTTGAAGACATCCAATGTAGAACGAAGCGTTCCGCTCAAAATGGTTGGGTCCTCTACGAGAACATGAATTAAAAGTTAACAAGGCCGAATAGCTTCTTGGTAGTTTTAGACTTACGAGGAATGATTGTCAATCGGCTACGTAGGTTGGACAGGCCGATCTTTGAGATATCGACGTCGTCGACAAGGATACGACCTTCCGTTGCTTCAACAAATCTAAAGAACGACAGAGCGAGTGTGCTCTTCCCGCTTCCTGTTCTTCCGAGGATGCCGACCTTTTCTCCAGGGTAGACAGTAAAATTGAGTTTGTGAAGGACATCTGGCAGTTCAGGCTATAGGTAGCAATTAGTTCAGAAAGGAGAAATCAGAAATAGGTTAGCACATACCGCATATCTTATGACGAGGTCTTCCACGTTAATTCGGCCTTTAATAAATGGAGATGAGAGAGAGATACGTATATTAGTTGGGTGAGACAACCGACCTTCAAATGGCCAAAACGCAGGAGGCCTTGGTTCTACGAATTCGGGTCCTTCCTTCTCGAGTTCTGAGTACTCCTTCACACGCTCGACGGCAACCTGTGATGGAAGTAGGGGTCAATGATGCCATGACCTCAGGCCTTAGGAACGTAACCTACCATAGATTGTTCAAGGCCGACAAACCGCCTCACCATGAACAAAAGCTAAAGGATTAGAGTGAGCTTCCCATTGGCGATATACATACACAGAGGAGACTCACATCATTTGTAACCGTTGAGGAGAAGGCGAGCGCAAATCCGGCAAGACTAGCTGAAATTCTTGGGTTCATGAGTGCTACAACGGCCGTTACTCCAACAACACCGCTAGAGAGTAGATTGAAACGCGTTGACACCCAGCGGTTCACTAATTTCTTTTTCCAAAATCACGTCTGTGTCAAGCAGAGAATGAGCTTACCTCCCCAAAGCCAGTAATAAGGAGTCGTGTTCTAATAGAGGACTGTCAGCGGTATCTATGTGATAAGGTATGAATACTTACGGTGTCAACGCAGCGTAGCATGTCTCGAAGGAACTTCGTGCTCGCTCCAAATGACCGGATGATGGGAACTCCAGCAATAGTTTCTCCGTATATCGAGTATAGTGGAGAGCGAGACACAGAATCTATTTGAACGGATTAGGAGAGAGACGTAAGCTTAGAACTTGACATCACTCACCTAACCGACGCATGTCACGACTACAATGGCCGTACACCTTGGCGACTAGCACAGCAGTGTTTATAAGATAACAGATATTAACGGCAGATGCACACAAAACCTTACCGTTGTAATACAGAACGCCAAGAACGATAGCTGCCGCAAAGAAAGGAGGACCTCCAATATAGGTAATGGTGATGAGAGTTGTCGTAGCAGACATGAAGTACATAAAGCTACGCCCAAAATTGTCTGCAAGCGAGCTATCGATACCTAAACAAAAGGTCAACAGTTTGCAAACACAAAGGCTGTAAGCGACATTACCTTCAAAGTCCTTTCCGAACCGATTTAGAAGGCGGCCCCGAGAGACAGTGTCATGGAACCGTATCTGAGCGAATAGAACGGTCTCCAAGAGTCCTATTAAATCTGTGAGTTTGTTGAAGTTATTACAGGACAAGCGACGTACTTTTATACAGCACTGTTGAAGCATGGATGGATCCTTGGTCTAATTGCCTAGTCAATGGCGGATGAAGGACGAGAGAAGATTAGGTACGTACAAAGTATAAACCACCGGAGTGTCGTGATGACCAAGCCTGTGACAAAAGGTCAAACTTCAAAACTGGATACACTATCAACTTTATCATCGTACCAACGAAAGTGATCTACAATACGGAGGTGAATACGAGAAGACGTAGATGATAAAAGGACGAGCGTACCACAGCGTAGACTGTAATGTAGAACGAAGGACTTTTTTCTTCTTCATCGCGTAGACTTGCGCCTGACCAATAGCTACAAAGCCTAAGTCTATACACACGACAATGAGAATATTAGTGACACACCTCAGCCATCCATTCTCGGCCACTGGGCTCAAAGCTCCGAGAGTTACCGAGAGCACGAATACGACCCAGTACATCCATCCACCGACAGCGGAGAAGTACCACTTCCAGATATCACGCCCAATGCGACCCACTGCGCGTTTCTCCTCTTCGATGAGCTTCCGTGGCTTCTTCTTCTCTATCGCAAGGGTCGAGGCTGCTTCACTTGAAACCGCGATAGTCGAGCTCGCCTCAGACGCCGGCGACGTCTCATCCGAGGGTGAGTTGGCGGACGACGACACGGACTCCGGTTTCGAGAATGAATCTTCTATGACATTTTCTTCCTTCGCATCCTGCTCGGTGGTTTCATCCGCGTGTTCGGACTGCACAAGAGTCGCTTGTACACCAGATGCTTTGAAGCCTTCTGAATCGCCGGCAAAGGCGACTCGTCCGTTGTCTAGCGCGACGATGTAGCTAGCACCAGGTGCACATAGCTGTACGTGGTGCGAAACGAGGATGACAGTCCGGCCTCGCATCAGCTCGCCTTTCAAGCAGTGCTGGTACAGATGGTCCGCGGTATGAGCGTCAACTGTGACGAGTTGTCAATATGAATACTTCGTATGGGCTGGCGAGAAGGCTTACCAGCGGAGAGTACGTCGTCTAAGAGCAAGATCGATGCTCGGGAATAGACAGCACGGGCAAGCGATACTGCAAAGACGAGAGGTTAGAGACAATCACACACAAACATGAATATACTGCTTACTCCGAGCCTTCTGGCCTCCAGACAAATTGACCTACGGAACTTACGCGTTAATGTCACAGCGTCAGACGAACGAAATAGCTTACACCACGTTCACCAATTTCAGACTGGTCGCCATCTTCGAGAATCTTCAAATCGCTGATAAGAGCGCAAGCCTAATTGTGAGTTCAGCATGGGTCCCTCACGCCAAAGCAGAAGGTATGCTCACCTCCAGCGTCTTCTGGTATCTTTCTTCGTCTAAAGGCAAGTTGAATAGGATATTCTCTAAGCATCAAGTCAGTTCGGTTGAGGCACGTCAGAAGGAATTTATTTTACCTCGAATAGAGTCGTTTTGAAGCCATGCAGCCTGATGATTGAGGAGGTAAGCAAGGCTTCCACATAAAGCACGAAACTGGGTTTGTTTGACGTACCTGCGGTACAAAGGCACACGCGCCAGGGACGATCCAATCTTCCGGCTTCGGCAGTACCCCAGCAAACGAAGCGATGATGTTCGGGGGCGAGCGCGGGCAGCTAATCTGTCCTGCAAGCAAATCCGCCTCTCCGAGCAGCGCTGCACATTCATTTATTCAATCAGCACCGTTCGTGAAGAAGGAGAAAGACTCGACACTCACAAAGTAGTAGCAGCGTCTTCCCGCTCCCCAGCTTCCCGCAAATCAATGAGAGCTCACCTTCCGGGAAGTTCAGCGTCAGATCAATGAGCGTGAACTTGCGGCGAGGCGTTGGCGCGACGGAGGATGCGGCGCTTCCTGACGTGGAGCGGTCCTGTGGCCAAGTGACGGTGGCGGATTGGAAGACGATGGGGTGGTGTTTGCCGTCGAGTGGCGGTGCGGGCGACACTTCGAGCGTACCGAGATACTTTTCGATGCGACGGAGGGAGACGAATCCCTGGAGAAGAAGACGTGAGTTTCCTTAGAACGCTGCACAGAGGGGAAAAGAACGCACTTGAAGCATATTTATGAATGTCTCCGGGAGTGCATTGAGCGCAAACTTCAGCTCAGAGAAGACTAGGGAACATCAAATCAGTCATGGATCTCCATTTACCAGTTTTTAAAGTATCAGCGTACTTGCAATCTAGCAAACAACAACCTCGATCAGCTTTCCGGGACGCGCGATAACATGAGCAAAATGAGGCGTACCGAAGTGAAAGCGATGGAGGGTGTTAGTGTCTGGCCACGAATGACTGTGAAGTGCCAGAAGGACACAAGGGTTACGAGCAGCGGTGACGCGTTCCTTTAGAAACAAACAGAATCAAATACATGACATGCAATGGACGACCGAAGTGGACGCACCAAATACTATTAAAGAGCGTCTAGAGGAATAAATTTCAAAACTCGTTGGAAGCCATGAGCGGCAAATGAAGCGTACGTACCTCGATAATGTAGTTAAGTCTCTGGTACTTAAGCTCGTTCTCTCGGATCTTCAGCACACGTGCCTCGAAGCTTCGTTCCCAAGCCATGAACTGTCGAGGCAATATGTAGTTTAATTCGATGGAAAGCAACAGAACGCACCTTGAGCATCCGAATTGCTCCCAAGACCTGTTACATAGCAGATGTCAGCTACGATAATAAGACCAAGACATAGCGGACGCACCTCGTTCATCAGTGCCACACGCTCGTCTCGCGCTTTCATGAGGTTGTCCTGCGCGACAACGACGACCTTGCTGGCGTAATGATTCATGGGCAGAAAGAGGCAAGTGACGATAAGGCCGACGAAACATGAAACACCTGAGATTTCAAGATGAAACCTCCTATCTTAAACGCACAGGAAGAGAGACGCACCGAGAAGATTGTACAAGAATATGGTCCCGATCGCAATCTCGATGGGTGAATCTTGCAGAGATAAATCAGAAACGAAGATGGTGAAAAACGGCGTACGTACCGAATAATGCAAAGAAATGCCACGCGAACTCGCTCACGCGGTCGACGTCTGTTGTCATAAGTGTCATAATCTGCGCCTTGCTCGAGAACTCCCCCTCGTCGTCGTCGTCTGCGGTGCTCTCTGCATCGTCATTCGCGTTCACGACTTTCTTAGCCGTGGCCCTCGAGTCAGGATCGTCGGATGGCTTGGATGAGGCGGCGGAGGAGGCGATGTCTTTTCGGACAAGCGTCTTGGCGAAGAGGATGGTGTTGAGCTGCACACGGATGCGCACCTGGAGTGTGGTGGTAGAGAGAGACCAGAGTTGGCCAGTCACTGAAATCGGTGTCAGATACATAGAACAAAAATCAGAAATAAGAAAAATCCACCTAGATACTGAATGACGTTAAACCCAAACAGCCCTGCGCACCACACCCATCCCCATTGCTGGTTTTCCCTCAGCGGATCGTCCTCGAAGTACTTGACGAGCTTACGGAGGAAGAACGCAGGGGAGTAGAACAGCATGGCAGACACGACGACGAGGCACAGCTGCTTCACGAGCGTCGAGCCGTTCACGCGAATAATTTGGTACGCCAGCTGCCAGCCGCTCCCATACTTCGGTTTCCAGCGCCACCAGCCGGTCAGCTTGTAGACCTTCAGCGCGCGGCGCATGTTCGCAAAGATCGTCGGCGCGCGCATGGCTGCGGGCAGGAGCGGCAGGTCGCCGATCTCGAGACTCGTCGCGGTGTACCCGAGCATCACGACCTTGGTGGTGTATGAGAAGAGGAGGATGGACCACGGGCTTGCAGAGACGATACCGCAGACGTTGTCCTCCGCAGAGGTGGTAGCGCCTTCGAGTGCGCGAATGTGATAGACACGCGAGGATGGGTAATGCAGGTCAGGACCGCGTGGTGTGTGCGACGATGTCCAGAAGGCAAAGAGCCAGAGGAGGAGGGATGTGTACCAGAGGACCTGGGCAGGGTGATGGGAGGGCTGGGAGGGCAGGAGAGAGATGGCGAGTAGGAAGAAGAGGGAGACGGTGCTAATACTGGCGAGGTGCACGGTGTACCGCCAGTGGTCCTGTGTGTGCGAGCTGCCGAGGGAGAGAACGCTGAGAACGAGAGCATAGATTGCCACGATGAGATAGAGGATGGACGCTGTGATCTCCCTCGCGCTTTCGTCTGCAACAATCATCCATCCCAGCGTGATGGTCTGTACGATAGCTAGTAGTGTAAAGGTCGTCGCTAGCACCAGCTTCCGCACACGCATCTGCAAAGTAAATGAGCATAGAATGCGAGTAAGATGTACAACAATGACTCACCTTCCTCCAGAACTCGTCCTCGCGTATAGGATGGCCGTCGACCATGTCCTCCGGCTTCGTCACATTGAACGGATCGTCCGCCTCCTGCTCTTCCTGACTGTCATCTAGCGACCCATTGTAAATTGGCAGTGCGACATTTCCTTCCGAGTCGTCCGGTCGAGCGTCACGATGCACGAATACGAAGCTGAGGAGCGCACAGCAGGCCAGAAAGATGGCAACTTCAAGTTCGAAGCGTGGCATGCAAGTGCTATTTGTTTCAAGTTTCTAGAATCAAGTCTTAGTTGAAGTTAAGGAGCTTTATGCACAATTTGAAGCGCACGGACGAGTCAAGGGTGAGAGTGGCGGTTCCGAGGGTGGCACAGGTCTACCCGGCGCTCTCTATTGCAATACTTGTTTGTTCTCTGCCTGTGCCAGACGAAGGTTGATGAGTGCGGTCGATAAAGACAGTTGATCAAGACGGTCGATGCCAGTGAAGACGATGAAGGCGTCAAGCAAAAAGTTACGTGCAAAGTCGAATTGGCAAAAGCTTGCGAGATCGACGTCAATGACAAATCCAATTCCGGTAAAACTTAATACAGTCATGGACGGGTCTTTGAAACACCCACGGTAAATGAAACACTTCGCATTCCTAGGCTTCCACAATTCATTTAAATTACTTTGAAGAATTATTATAATACTATAGTATGACAAGGTTGTACAGAGAAATTTTGGAGTTAAATACTGCAGTCATTCGAGAGATACGGATGAAATAGTATCAGTTCTTGAGAATATACAAATTACCATAAATAGCGTAAATAGCATGATAAATTCATTTCCTTTTCATTTTTATGTTCTACTGTATGATGCTGGTCTCTAAAATTTCCTTTGTACTTGTACACTATAAATGTGCAAAAATATTGTCAGGTTCTACTTACTATCTCTCAGTGCAAGCACAAAATGTTTGTGTTGTCTTTCTATGTCCGAAAATTCCATGCCTTCCCAATTTGGTAACTGCATCTAATCAGCTCAATGTTTTAGCCCTGCAGCTTTGATTTTGCATCTAAATCGCATGAATTTTCTTCTGAAGGTCACTATCACACATTGGATCAAAGATGTGAGGTTAAAATTACAGATATATCTCCGAGATCATCTGTATATGAGGGAGAGATGTCTTTAGGACTCGTGGGAAAAAGTGTGTTTCAAAGACCGGAAGGCCCCCGAAATGTCTAAAATCTTCCTTGTCCATTTTCTCTTGCAAGCTCAGTTCAATGAGCACGAAAATTTGGAATTGTGCTCTCTAGTATAAATACTAATTATACAGACAAAATATTTTATGAAAATCGATGAAGGAGCGAAAAATCTAGAGGATTTAAATGTGGCGTTTCAAAGACCCGTCCAAGACTGTACATCAGGGAAACTACTTTTTGCTGAAAGTGACTTAAGCGTTACTTAAACGTCCTGAGTGACTTGAAGTCTGAACAAGGCAAGCTTGCCTTATTCATGCATGTCCTCCCATTATTCAGGACGAGTTGCCTGAAATAAGGACGAGTTGCCTGAAATAAGGACGAGTGGCTGAAACAGTGCTCTACAGTCATGGACCGGTCCTTGTAACACCATATTTGGAGCTTTTAGCTCTGTCATTTCCTCATTGATTTTGCTCAATATTTTCTTGGAATCACATACTAGACCTACTAAAGAGCTTACAGACGAAGTTCTGTGCTTGTTGGATAACAGATAGAATTAAAACTGGATGAGCAAGATTCTGGCTGTTTTCGTGGCCTCCCGGTCCTTGTAACAGTAGTTTTCCCACGGACCCAATGTCTTACTTTTCTCAAATATCAGAGACTACGGATTGATATCTACAGATATAAGTTAGTATTATTGTCTAACTATGTACTATAAACATACATGCAAGGTTTCAAAAGATTTAAGAGTGAATAAGGAGCTGCAGAGCAAAAACATCAAGCTGCTTAGATGCAGTTACCTGATTAGGAAAGAATGAGATTTCGGGCAAAGGGAGAGAACATAAACATTCTGTGCTTCTGCTGCAAGATTTTGAAGGGAATCCATCATTATTCTTGCACATTTAGTGCTGGAGCATACAAGGGAGTCTTAACAAGCTTTAAATACTTGACCAATGGCAATAATAAGAAGGTAGTAAATTTTCTATTGATTTAATGTCAATTTTCAAATTTTGAGAACTTCTATAAACTGACACTGTTTTCTTATTATCTCAATAATTACTGCACCAATCAACTCCATTTTTTCTGTGTATGCAGTACTCGTAATATAACATGTTTTAAAGCTAACTATAATATTTCAATGGCTTGAGGAAGCCTATAAACTCTAAGTGTTACAAGGACCAGGGGTATTACAAGGACCGGTCCATGACTGTAAGTGTTTTGTCACGACCACACTTTTACCTCAACGTCCAGATCAGGAAGACGGAATACCGACAAGTATTGCGCGGCCCGACTACCGCCGAACCACCCTTGTCCGGTATTACCTCAACACCTCGATAAGGAAACCGCATCACCGACGCACCACTGTACGGTCCGACAAGCGCAAGACCGCCCGTGGCTAGTCGAACACATGTTCAACACATGCTCGCAGGGATATCACACCAATATCCCTGCGCCATCGCCCTAGATCAATGGTCAATACTAACCAGACAATACTACTAACAAGTTAGGCACACCGATTGACATACAGCGAACACCGGCCAGGACCACCAACAACACATGGCTCCGGATCATCCAGCACCGACCATTACCACAACACCGCAAGGCACACACACGGCACGCACATCCAACTCTGTAGGCCGCCACGACCGGTGACCCCACCCACCTTTTCCCTTTATTCTTTTGTTCCTTGCCATGCTGCTTACATGTGATTGCTGCATTTGTATTATTTCCCGCAAGGCCGCCTCGTGGCATACTATTCCTTAATTACTCTATCTTTATGCTTCTCCATACTAGAGGTCTAGTAAGGGGTTAAGGTTATCCCGATCCGGCCGCCTCTGCTGCTTTCGGCCCAGTCAGAACCCCACATTCCCCAATCCAGCCCAGTCTCAACCCCAGTCTCAACCTTACCTTCCCGCATTTGGGCCAGTCACAACCCCAGTCACCAGTCTCAACCCCAACTTCCCTCATCCAGCCCAGTCACAACCCTATATATATGCCCGCATACACTAGGGGGGGTAGTGTACATTCTGGGGTCCCGGGACGCATCCATTTTAGGCCAGGTCTCACCCAATTAGGTCAGGTCTCACCCAATTAGGCCGGGACGCATCCATTTTGGGCGGGTCTCACCCAATTAGGCCGGGTCTCACCCAATTAGGCCAGGTCTTAAAGACTTAGGGAATTTTACTAAGTTCAAAATCGGAAAAATCAGCAATAAATCAGAATATATTTCATTCTAGTGGAATGAAACTCAGGGTCTCAGGGTTCAAGTCTCAGGGTCCAATCTCATTCCACTGGAATGTAATTCAGGGTCTCAGGGTCTAGTCAGGGTCCAATCTCATTTCACTGGAATGCATTTCAGGGTCCAAGTCTCATTCTATTAGAATTAGAAATACCATATATGGAAGAGCAAATTATATAATGTTTATTTGGTCTTATTTGGATTATAGATGTATATAAGGAGCCTATTCCTTATTTGTACTTCTCTTTCCCACTTCCTACCTTCCTTATCAGGACATACTTATCTGAGTGAGTCTATATTTACAAGTCTTTTCTGCCCTGAGTTTCCTATTTGGTCATAGGCCCTGAGACCCTTAATCTCATTCCACTGGAATGAAATATATTCTAATTTAATCTGATTTTCACTGGACCCTGAATCTCATTCCTATATATATAACCGCGGATAGTTACCGGTTACTCGAAGGGTCATGGGTCACTCTTAATCTGCCTATATATGGTGTTGCTAGGGTCAGCTGGAGTGTGAGAAGGGTCACCTTCCTGTTTGAGGAGGGTCACCTTCCTATTTGGGTGGGGTCACTGAGGGTGGGAAAGGGTCACCTTCCTTTTTGAGTGGGGTCACCTACTGTGGGAAGGGTCACCTTCCTATTTAAGAAGGGGTCACCTACTGTGGGAAGGGTCACCTTCCTAATCAGGTTGGGGTCACCTACTGTGAGAAGGGTCACCTTCCTAATTAGATCAGATAGCATTCAGCTGAATGCTATTACATAACTTCATTCAGCTGAACAATGTTAACTTTGAACTGACTTATACAGACTCAACCAAAAATCGGAAAAATAGCCAATAAATCAGAATATATTGAAAGACTACTAAGACACCTGTCATATAATTAATTTATATTTGACTTATCATCTGTTATATATTTTTATATCACTCCAGTGGAATGTATTAGTCAGTCATTCCAGTGGATCAGCTTACTAATACACTCTACTGGAGTGTTTATATAACTTCATTCAGCTGAACAATGCTAGACTAAGTCAAAATCGGAAAAATCATCAATAAATCAGAATATATTTATGTTGATCTATTTCAGAGTTCTCTTCCTATTAAGGTTAAATAGCATTCAGCCGAATGCTAATTACAAATACCGTTCAGCCGAATACAATGACTAATACCGTTCAGCCGAATGCTAATCACAAATAGCGTTCAGCCGAATGCTAATCACAAATAGCGTTCAGCCGAATGCAATAACTAATATTGTTTCAGCCAAACAATAATAATCTAGTTGATGATATCAATAATATACAGCAGTATATAAGAATTACGTATTATTCTTAAGCACATGTGTATCTGATATATCTATAGCAGGATCTCTGGAGAGGCAAATGTCAGCGCTCCAAGTTGAAAATGCTTAAACAACAGTCTTTGACAATGTTATAGCAGGTCCACCATCGGTAGCTACACCTCCGCAGTCAATATCTAGATCAGTTTATACTGTTTTGAACTTAATATAAGCAGCTGAAGTTGAGATGCGATTAGCGCATGCCGTGCAACCAGTGCCTGAAGTGCGATATGATAGATAAATGCATCTACCACCTATAAAGATGTCTAATTCCCTATTTCTCCTGAACTCTATCTCCTTCGTAAATGCTAGTGCATCTACTATGTACTCATCCTTATAATTGAAATCAAACTGCACATTCATTAATAAGATTTCAAAAACTGAGTACTGAGTGATGTACAAGTTACAACAGTTACAAATGCATCTTGTCACTACACATCCAGAGCAACTACTCTGCAAGTGCATTCTCTTCCAACTCCATCCGTCAGCAGTAGCTATTACTGTAGCGCTTACAACTTTGCAGAAAATATATTATCATTGCTCTCAAGTACGCCAACTAGAGGTTATCTCAGACACTTGTAATGTGCTAGAGGAGGGTACATCGTCTTCGGAGTTCTTCGTAACAGTGTAGAATCTTGTTTCTCAATGTACGTCTGGCTGCTTGGACAGAGAAGTAGACTTGATGCGCAGAATGTGGTTTATAAGTAGGTGATGATATAGTTCAAGATCTGCTTTTATATTCTGACGTAAACATCTTCATCTGGAAATATATTCTACTTCTATATTCAGATATCTTTACCTGCCCTGAAGTACTATATATAAAAGAGACAAACAGTCATTCTGCTTTCTTTCTCTAACCACTACTATATATACGCTAGTACGTTATTAAATTGTCAGTCTACTGATGATTGCTAACTTTATACTTGTAGATATGAGCTGCTGGACTGTTTCTGACCATCTTGGTATGCTAATATAGTTTATCTACTCTATTTGCTAACTTTTACTTCAGATGCACTTTACGATTCACAACCTATCTGCTGGAGCGCATCATCTACAGCATATACAACTGGAACAACAGCAGTATCTGGACTACACTATAAAGAAGGCGATTTGGCACTTGCAACAAATCCTTATGATGTATATGCACATAGAGTTTACTCTGTGCGTGTTATCTCTACAGTCAAGGGTCTAGGAGCACATGCTACATATGGTTACTTAGTGGCTGAGCTCAATGATGCAAGTTATCAGTGGCTAGCATTAAGTACTGAACTTAGACCATTAAATAAATAGAAGTACATATGTTAAAGCGATTTAGCTCTTCAATTCTGATATGTTGCTGCATATACAGTGTTAACAGATAACTATAAGTGTTTGTATTTCTACTGAGGTACTGTATATCTCTGTGTCTAACTACATTGACTTACGTCTGCTACGCTACTATCATATACTGTTACGACTGCATATATCTGCAAGTCAGTAGATTCTGCTAAGTCTGTATATGTCTGCAGATCAGTAGATTCTATTACGTCTACAGTATCAATGACTGATTCTTTACATATCGTATACAGTTACATCTGTTACGTCTACAAATGAATAACAGCTTGCTAGATCAATTTTAATATATTGATACGGCTGCAGAGTTATATCTCTACTGAGTTAATGTATATCAGTATATCCCAGTATGTTCTCTTACGTCTACTGCGTTAACAACTGTTTAGTCTGTCTGCCAGTATTCTGTTACGCATTAAGCTCAGGATGTGTCTATCTAACAGTAGCAGTCAATTATAAGTTATATCTTGACTTTACGTATAGCTAAGCTATATCTGATGTAGAGAAGTATCTAACCCGTAGCGTAATCTGGAATCCGTGAAGTACAGTATAACCAGATGACTTTGTAGATTACAAATATAGCAGTAACCCGATATATGTGATTCAACAGTAGAAGCCAAGTAGAGTAGTAAGTGATGAAGTGTAAAGGAATCCGTAACAGAATAAGTAAAGTACGTAACCCGAGGTAATCAGATGAAGTTGTAACCCGATATTGTATGAGAGAGAAGGTTAATGAACAGATATAGAGTATAACCCGATATATTATGTAAGGAGAAGCCGGCAATAGAAGCAGAACAGAAGTTAAGGTTATGTTAAGATTAGTTCGTTAGGGTTAGGGTTAGGGTTAGGGTTAGGGTTAGGGTTAGGGTTAGGGTTAGGGTTAGGGTTAGGGTTAGGGTTAGGGTTAGGGTTAGGGTTAGGGTTAGGGTTAGGGTTAGGG